>OY970820.1:22695872-25095872 GCA_963853835.1 Calendula officinalis
GGAAACTTTTCCACCAATTAAACTAGGCTAGTTTAACAAACTTGGTGTCCAAGTAACCTCTAGATTTCAAAATCTCTAAGGGATTAGGAAAGAATCCTTTTGACCAATTAAACAAATCTTGTTTAACATACTTGGTCCTAGGGTTCTTCTAGTACACGAAATTCTAGGGAAGAAAGGAAAGAATCCTTTTGATCATTTAAACAAATCTTTTTTAACATACTTGATCCTAGGGTTCTTAATAATTTTCGAAAATTACTAGGGTTCTTAGAAACCTTTTAACCAATTAAACTAAACTAGTTTAATGTTCTTGGTCTAGGGTTCTTAGCCTTTTTCGAAATTTAAGAAGAAAAAGAAATTGGGACAAAAAGAAAAAACTTTAATTAAAATAAACAAACAAACTTTGTTAATCTAGTTTAGATTTCTAAACCAACGCTCTGATACCACTGAAGGGTTTCACATAACCTGATCGACCACATGGGTCAACCTCCTAGTATGCTTGGTTCGAAACCTTGCTGACCAAGAACATGAACTTGTTCTTGACTGGTTAAAACCAACTAGCTGATTTAATCCCTAAAAGCGGAAGTGGGATTAAACGTAATCCTTAAACCCTAAAGGATTGGGATGTTGGAAATCTAGATTAGATTAACAAGAAAGAAACCTTGTACGAAAAACTCCAACACACACACATACTTGTGTGTGTTCGTCGAACACTCACCAAGAACCCTAGGGTTCTTGGTGTTCTCGTTCGATCGAACAAGAGCAGAGGAAGAAAGGGTGTTCCATGAATCATACCTTGGTTAATGCTTAAGATTAGTCCACTGATGATGAACACGACGATCGATCTTCTAGTTGATCTAAGCAATGAACTTGTTCTTCAATACTTGAAGAGCACGAAGAACAAAACGAAGAACGAAGAACACCAAGTGGTGGTGTTCTTGGGGTTCGGCCGAAATTCTCCAAAGGGAGGAGAGGAATTTCGTGTGATGGTGTAAGTAAATGATCAAGAAATAAATGAAACCTTAAGCCTTGTATATATATAATAGAATAAGTTTCATTTAAGTCCTTCTAGATTAATTAAGATTAGATCCTTAATTAAACTTTCCTTGTACACTTCCATCCCTCGTAGTTTAACTAGTTTATTATTGTTGCACTTAACTATTAAATGTGTAGTATTAATACACTAATAATTCGGTACCTATTACATGAATTATATACTTGTATTTATACTTTTAATAATTAATTATATAATAGCCTTTATATAATTTATACAACAATATTATCCGATTACTATATAATCTAGTGGCTTTAAATCATATCATGGATAATCTATAATTAACACATTGTATATTTACTCAACTAGTAAATGTACTGACACTTGTATTAATTAGTTAGTTTAAACTAATCTAGTAATAAGTTAAACTTAACACAATACTTAACTGATTTATAATGACTATTATGAATCATTCCTCTTCGTAGTATCATTGCATATCTTGCTCGTATTACATGCACTCACCGGTGTGACCCTTATGTGTTTCGTAGGAATGGATGTATCATCATAGGTTGACTAACTGTGCACATAAATCCTTCAGATTGCGCTCCCAATTGAGAAAGTTTGACCCAGTCACCTTGTCCTTTCCGAGGATTGAGCGAAGTGAGAGATTGTTGGTACTTGTCGTTGTGGTTGTTGCTGCCATCTACAAATCAAACTCAGTTTAACTAGTAATCATCAGTAAACATCTCTAATATATATTATAAACCCATAATTAATATTTTAGGCCTAGGATCCATATATCACATTCTCACCGCAAGGTTTGGGCACTTCCCGACGAGACATGATGTTTCTGGTAGGTAACATCCTTACCGATCGTATCAAGACTTGACACGATTCCTAGGGGTTGTAGAATATGTAGACTTATAACTTACTACAACCTTGTACAATTTTAATCGTACATTTCTAATTTGCAATAAAGTCTTGTATGTTTATTCTACTCAAGTACTTTTTGGACCAGGACTCCCGATTATCACCAAAGTAGATCAAACCATCTAAGACAGTGCGATGCTCTGCGCCGGGACTCACGATTATCGCAAAACCTTACGCACCCTAACACTCGCAATGATTTGAATCCATATTTAAGGTTCTTTCTCCTTACAATATGAATATCGTTGAACAAGTGAGGTGTTCCATTAGGTGGATAATACTTAGATCTAATATTTTCTTGGGTTTGTTTAAGTCTTAAACTAAACTTAAACCTTTATTCCAATCTTAATCTTTGTTTAAAATGTGTGACTTGTGAATTTAGGAACTCTACAAGTCACCTTTTTAAAACTTAAGAACTTTTCTTTAAAACTTATAGTTTCAAGAATTGCGCGACTTATATGTATATCAAAAACGAGGTGCACAAAACGTTTTACTAGGTTTTGTGAAAAACCTTTACTATAATAAAACTTACTTGTTTTAGCTTTCTTAAACTAGACTTAAACCTTATTCCAATTTTAATCCTTAATTTTAAAATGTGCGATTCGTGCACTTAATTGCACAAGACGCCTTTCTAAAATTACTTTTAAAACTCTAAGTTTTAAATTTGTTTGATTTTATTTGTATACCTTAATACGAGGTGTACAAAAAGATATTACTAAGTTTTGTGGAAAACCTTATCTTAATAAAACGTACTTGTTTAATTTACTTGAAAAACTTTTAAACCTTATGTTAAACTTTAAAATAGAGATTTTAATTCTTTTATGACTTACAAACACAAGTCATAACTCTAATTTAACATAGCTAGTTTTTCTTTGACTAATAATAAAATTAAACATTTATTCATTAGATTCTCCAAAATATGTCCTAGGGACACATTTATAAACTTTGCGACTTTCTTGTGTAGCTCCCACTAATTCCAACAACCATGATGGAACATGAGCAAACACAATCACTAGTTTGAACTTGGTGAACACTAATAAACTTATTATATATAAACCATATATATAATCTTAGTTTGTTTGAACCATTATTACATTTAACTTAGGCTAGTTAAATATAGGTTCTTAATTTCCTATGTTATCTTTCTCTTGATCATTAATCTAGTATTTTACGTAACTCATCGCTCTGATACCACTGAAGGGTTTCATAACACTGATCAACCCATTGGGTCGACCACCTAGTGACTTGGTTCGAACCATACTGACAAGAACATGAGGATTTTCTTGCCGGTTAAACCAACTAGCTAGTTTAATCCCTAAAAGCGGAACTGAGATTAAACATAATCCTTAAACCCTAGAGGATTATAGGAACTTGGAAATCAAACTTGATTAACAAGAAAAAAATATACCTTGTATGAAGAACTCGAACACACACATTGCTTGTGCGTGTTCGTCGAACACACACATTGCTTGTGTGTGTTCGTCGAACACTGACCAAGAACCCTAGGGTTCTTGGTTCGTCCGGTTGAACAAGAGGGGAGAGGGGGAAAAGGTTTCCCAAAACATACCTTAATGTTTCCTTAAGAAAGTCCACTGATGATGAACACAACGAGCGACCTTCTAGTTGATCCTTGCAATGAACTTGCTCTTCAAAACTCGAAGAACACGAAGAGCACAAGCTTGTGTTCTTGTGTTGGGGTGTTCGGCCGAATATGGAGAGAGGAGGAGGCAAGGATTTCATGTGGGGTGTTGTAACAAAACAAGGGAACCCCAAGCCTTCTATTTATATTAGAAAGACTTTCACTTAGGGCCCTTCTAGTTTAATTAATATTAATCTCTTAATGAAACTTATCTCTTACACATTAAACCCTTATAGTTTATCTAGTTATTATTGTTACACTTAACTATTAAATATCTAGTATTATACACACATATATATATTTCGGTACATAGTACACGAAATATATTTATGCTTGTATTATACTTTCAATAGTTAATTATATAATAAACCTTATATAATCTAAACAATAATATTATCCAAAACACTATATGATTTAATAGCTTTAAATCATATTATGGATAATCTTTAATTAACACATTGCATATTTACTTAACTAGTAAATGTACAAATACTTGTATTAATTAGTTAGTTAAACTAATCTAGTAATAAGTTAAACTTAACTTAATACTTAACTGATTCATAATGACTATTATGAATCATTCCTCTTCCAAGTGTCATTACATATCTTGCGCGTATTACATGCACTCACCGGTGTGACTCTTACGTGTTTCGTAGGTTTGGATGTATCATCATAGGTTGACTAACTATGCACATAATTCTAACACCCTACGCCTCGGCGATTGGATCGATCATGTATGCCATGATATGTACTCGTCTGGATGTCTCATATGCTTTGAGTATGGTGAGTCGGTTCCTAGGACAACCCTGACAACGATCATTGGACTGTAGTGAAAACGATTCTCAAGTACCTAAGGAGAACAAAGGATATGTTCTTAGTGTATGGTGGGAAAGACGAACTTGTTGTGGAAGGTTATTGTGACGCGAGTTTCCAAACGGATAGAGATGACTCGTGCTCACAAACTGGGTGGGTGTTCATGTTAAACGGAGGAGCTGTTACTTGGAAAAGTTTCAAGCAGCAGTCTGTTGCTGATTCAACTTGCGAATCTGAGTATATTGCTGCTAGTGAGGAAGCAAAAGAGGTCACATGGTTGAAGAACTTCATTGGTGATCTTGGTGTCGTAACAAGCATCAAAAGAGGCCACAATGAAGGTGCAGTCGCTTTGACTAAAGAGTCCAAAGATCATAGTCGAACCAGGCATATACTCAGAAAGTATCACTACGTGAGAAAGCGAGTTGAGGAAGGAGACGTGATAGTGACAAGAGTATCGTCGGAAAACAACCCGACTGCTCCTTTCACAAAATCACTAAGTCGTGCCAAGCATGATGCTCATGCGAGGACGATAGGGATTAGATTTCATAGTGACTTATTATAAAGTGTTATTCATTTGAAATTTGTAGTGAAAATTAAATTGTATGAACTGATGACTTATTTATGGAGATTAAATAATATGCAAGTGTTCTATCATTCATATGGTGTTTAATTATTTCATTTCAACCTTTTGCATGTTTAGAACCTATTCCAAAGTAACCTAAGAGATTACTTAAACATCCACAGTCGATCGTTCTTATGGGAATAAGAACTGAATTAAGATGTCATGGGAGAGTTAGTAGATTGTTTAAAAGGATGAACATTGCATGGAGATTGCTGCTACTCTCATGAGCATTTAAAGGTGTATTTAAATGTTGGACTAACCCACGCTTAGAGAATTATTCCATGGAATTTATCATGGGTAATAGTGAGGCGATAATATTGTATGAGTCTTCAAACCAAGATGCATCGTTTCCCTAAATACGATTTCGTGATGCATTGGTCGACTCCAACGCTATTCGTAACTGGTAGCTATACAGATTAGTTCCATGTATCATGTGATGGCTATGAAGGAGATGATATAGTTAAGGTTTATTCGTTCCCCGTGATCAAAGTGATAGAGGAGATATCATTGGGGCCCCTGTTGATTTGATGTGACACTGAAGTACCTGCGCAGGTCATGACTATACTGAGAGTTCAATTAAGTAGTCAAATCATCATAAATCTGGAATCAGGAAACATAATCGTAACTAGAGTGATTGACAAGTCCATGTCACTAGTTACATGATATCGTACAACGAAGGACATATGATCACTTATCATAGGACTTTTTCTGATAGTTCAGAGTTCAGCAGTTGCACATGCTATGCACACTCTAAAGGATACACTTACGCATACCGTTTATAGTTGATGAGATGTCCAAGTGAGAGACTGTTGGAAATAGTGTCCAACACATCAAATAAACGGGTATTACGATTCGGGTATTTTAGAGCCCTATTCGGGTTGCCCTCGAGGAATCAATGAACACGAGAAATAATGTAGTGTTTAATTAATAGTTTAATTAAATGGACTATCGGGCTAGACGGGCTAATCTAGTTAATGGGTAATTAACTAGATTATGGTATCGGGCCAAGTATTAGTTATTAGATTAACTAATTACTTGTGGGCTTAATTAAAGGCGTGCTTTGGACCAGTTAGAGTTTGACCCTAATTGTGTTTTGGCAAGTATATATTAAGGTTAAGGGGTTTAACCTAATACACTTAATCACTTGATCCCCTTGCCTCTCCCAAAGCATTCAGCCGAACACCTCCACCGTCGACTGAACCGCCGCTGCCTCGCCGTGGGCCGCCGCCGGTGAAACCGAAATAGTTTTCGATACTTGTTTCTCAAGGTGCTTTATACTACACTGTGGTATATTGTCCTGTTCGTGATCAACCTTAGGTGTGAACCAATAGAGGAATTCTTGCTTGAATCCTGGTACAGTGTTTGATCTGCCTCGTACTAGATCACAGGGTTTGTCTACTTCACCAATTCGCAACGAAGTAAGTATTCGAATTGTTTATTTAATTAGTTTATTAAATTATCTAGTTGCATTAGAAATGTAAATTTAACGGTCCAAAAGGTTTAATCGGGTCAGTGTTCTAATCAAATTACTTGTGATTTCCGCTTCAAGTAAAGTGTGACTAGATGCATAGAAAACCCAACAGTAAGCCATTAATATTACCCCAAAACTTTTCTTTTAAATTTTGTTTAGAATAACATATTTGTTACATAAAGTTGAGCAATTGTACACATGCTTTTGTTATATAAATATAACAATCAGGTTAGATATAAGGGTACGTTTGGTACAGAGAATGGAATTGCAGGGAAATGGTTGCAGAGAATGAAATTCCAGAGAAAGGGAATTAGTCTGGAGAAAGAGAATTGATTGTTCTGTTTGGTAGCACAGAGACTTGAACAGAGAATTGCAGCAGAGAATCATTTCTCTTGTTTGGTATAAAAAAAATCAGTAGAGAATTGTACAACACTCGTAACATCACTTGCATACACCATCTTCTCCATGTTATCACGCCTATTATGAAAACTCATTAAATATTTTGTATTTAACGATCTTGATTCAATCGAACGACGGAAACGATGACTACACATCATTCACCAACGAATCATAACATACATGGTATAAAATGCACCTATGACAACCATTCTTTTTCTCAATTGTAATCTTGCCATCTCAACTACACAATATTCATAAAACAGTCAATTGAAAGTATTTTTCTAAATTATTATAACCTGCAACATAATACTTGGCCCTATTGATAAATATAAAATTTATAAAAGATATATAGTTGTTGCTGGACGAATGTGATACATAAAACATATAGATACTTGGCCCTATGTATAATAGATATGTAAATATGATGCTGATGCCGTTCAATGAGAGAAAAAAATTCAAAATTGATACATAAAACATGTGGCGGACGATTGTGATACATAAAACATATATATAATCAAAAGGAACCATGTGATACATTAAATATTGAAACGTAGATACATAATTGTTGTTGGACGGAATTGCTAGATTAACCTGTGATACATCAAATAATGTATAATAGAGAGACAGAGAGATAGAGTTCGAGAGACAGATAACGAGATTAACCTGGAAGAAGTGGCGGACGAATTGTTGCTGGACGGAATTGTGGCAGACAATTGATGACGGAATTGCAGTGGACGAAGATTGCAGCGGACGAAATTGAGGACAAAGGGTTTCTGCGCAAACGTATAAAGAAAAGAAGAGGGCTTTGTGATTCTCTACGTGTTTTTTTTAAGTCTCGGTATATCATTCTCTCCTTTTCCCCTTATTTAGTAGGGAATTAAAATTAGGAAAAAAGAAAAGTTTTTTTTCTCCATTTTTTTCTCTCAATGTAACCAAACAAGAGACTTTACCTTTATTTCTCTTTCTCCCCCTTCAAATCTTTGTACCAAACACACCCTAACATCAAATGTACCCAAGGCCTTGTAGTCTAGTGGTATTTGAGAATGATTTAAGGTGTTGCTCATGACCAAAGGTCAGACCGGTGCCAATGGTGACGGCAACTGACGCCGTCAGTTGCTGCGAACTCAGCGTCACGTCAACATACAAACTAACTAACACTAAACTGACGTAATCATGCCAACAGCACTCCGTCTCTTACCCTTTAAAAAAAAGGTTTTTTTTATTGGCTATCGGGTACGGCCGGCCCCACCTCGCACGTTCCTCCTCCGTCTCTTCTCCCGTCTCGAAACCGGTTGCATCTCAACCGGCGGACCAACCGGCGGTCCGTGCCAACGGTGCCAGAACCGGCGGCCAACCGGCGGTGCCCAACCGGCGGACCGTTGGCACCGGTCTGATGGGTTCAAGTCCCGTCATGGACAAGGAGTAGATT
Organism: Calendula officinalis; assembly: GCA_963853835.1. NCBI lineage: Eukaryota > Viridiplantae > Streptophyta > Magnoliopsida > Asterales > Asteraceae > Calendula > Calendula officinalis. The sequence goes on from OY970820.1 coordinate 22,704,164, forward strand.
AGCCTTCAAAAAAAAAAACACACACTGATAAAGGTCAAATTGGTTGAGCGTTTGGTTAACACTGAAACAGTCAAATTGGTTGAACATGAGGAAATAGATCGAGTATCATGTAGAGTGGCTTAATAATAGGGTGGGGGTGGGGCTACATTCATGTTGAGTGTCGGCAATTAAGTTTGAACCCCACTAGTTCGCTTTGTTTAGGTAGGCCTAATTTGATTTTATTTTCCTCATATTAACTCTAAAAATGCATTATTGAATTGTAATATACATTTAAAAATTCATTATTGAATGTACAGTAGATTTAAAAATGCATTATGGTGACTACGATGAGACTTTTTTTAAAAGTCACATCGCAATCAGCATTGCTGCTAATTTTGTCACGATGAAGGGTGTATATTCATTGTAATGTTGAAAGAAAGGCTTCTAAGGTAAAACCATACTTATACTAATGGAAAAAACTAAACTGATTCAAATTACGATTACGATCGATGCTAGCGTATGCAAAATATTATCGTATATGAAAATGACAAAATTGCCCTTATGCAATAGAAGCTTATCTTTTTTATTAGCTTTTATATTTGTTTTGTTTTGTTGTTAACTTATCCATAATGGTCCTGATAGATTGCTTTATTGATTTTTTCTTCAATAATAGAACTATTGTTTAGTATCATCACAAGTGGCAATGATGACACACACACAAAAACAAAGGAAACATTTGATTAATTGCAGAGGTCATCAACAACCATCTCATGCATCATACATAATCATACTCCACCATCACCACCATCATCCATCCATCCATCCATATCTACATTCATTCACTTTCCTAGAAACATATAAATTAAAAGTACAACATTTCCTAAATTTAACACATTGGAAGGCATCATGATGCTAGCTCACACCATCATCATCATCATCTTCTTATTCTCCACATCATCATTATCATAGAAGCCCAAAAGAAGCTACTTTTTCCTTCTTCAATGGTGTTTGTTTGCAACATTGCACTGCTGTCTGATTTCACCTTCATTGCCAGTGAGTGGATTGTTCTCGGTAAGAATAGTGATGGCTCTACCAAAATGTTTAAAGAAATAATCCTGGCTCTTTGCCATTTTCTTCACATATGGTTTAGTTCTCTTGTCATTTGCCAATTGGTGGTCCACAATCAGCAACCCCTTGTTGTCCAATATGTTCTTGTAGTAGTTGTTGTCAAGTATCATAGGGGTACCACGGTCATTTCGCACGTATTGCACGGCCTTTGGGTCGGGTATTGCGTCCGGACACTTGTGGAGCATGTGCTCAACATGACCCGGGTGCAGAGCCGGGTCCACCTCCGGATATAGACGGTGCACCAGCTTAACACAGTGTGTCCTACCCACACTGTGAGAACCTATTGTTAATTTCAACATGAAACAAAAATGAATTAATTATGCATTAATGTGATGACACATGCATGTATCATGGTATGTATGTATGATGATGATGATGATGACATGGCATATATACCTAGTAAAGCAACAAGTCCAGGGGTATCAATGCCAATATTCTTGAACTTTTCAAGAACAGTAGACATGCTTTCATTATGATCAGGGAGGTATTGCTCCAAAATATCAGCTCTGCTTTTTCTACCATCCCTTCTCCCTGTTTTTAGAGGGATGTATGGCCCTCCTAGCTGCCATTAATTAAATTCAACAAGATTTATATTAGACACAAAAATGACATATTTGGCCAAAATGATACATATTGTTATATGCAAGATTTTTGAACTATATTAGGCCATGTTTCGTGATGGATCATCCAATGAATACAACTAATTACAGCTAAAATGGACAAATCCAAAGCAAGGTACAAACTTTAATGCATGAATTACAAATGCTTGTTGGATTTTTGCTCAGAATTCGTCATTATATATCTGGAAAAGAACATAACTTTATTGCAGTAGTAATTACATAGAGTACAATGAACTAATATGGGATGACTAAAAAAGGTTCAACTAATGAATACACATAGAAGTAGAGATTAACCCACAAAGGTACAACTCTTGAATAACATAGAACCCACGCCAAGATTTCTTGATGGAATGACTAAAAAAGGTACAACTAACTCATGCTGATCTTACCCACCAGGATATATATCCAAAAATAGTAATAACAAGATTTCTTGAAAACAAGATTAATACTTGAAGATAACACCAAATAAAGAAAAGAGTAGTACGGTTAAAGCTTGGATCTTTACAGAAAATTCATTTAGGGGCATAAGAAAAGTACAACTAAAGATAAAGCTTGAATCTTTACAAAAAGTAAATAAATAAATTGTTTAAGAAGAAGAAGAAAAGAAAGTGAGATTACCGCAACAATTCCATCTCTTCCAGAGAGTACAAGTATATCTGCACAAGATACAACTCCTGGGCACTCTCTCTCTACAGCTTCCTTAATGGTTTCAAGATACCTGAAATTTCTAAGTCCAAAGCTTCTGTCTGTCTCTTTCTCCGAGAGTGTCCTCCTTGTTGAGTCCAGAAGCAGTGAAGCATCACATCTCTATACCAAATATCAAAAACTACTTAAATTAACTGTTGCAAACTGTGCATGAAAACTTGTACATACTCCATAGAAATTAACATGGTAAGTTTATGAATATATATATAATTGAAAAAGAAAGTGAAACGTGTAGTACATATGTGGATTAAGAGTTGTACCTGAACAGCACAGTCATGAAAGATGTTTCTGAGCCAAGAGAAAGCAGTGTTCTTGTGGCGTTTGTAAAGAAGCATGACTTGTTCTTTGATGATATCTTCAGCCTGTGGGCATGAATCTTTGTAGAAATTGAGGGTGAGACCACCTGAGTTTGACTCGGTTGACTCAGTTGTCTCTGCAAATGAAGACACAGTTAAGAGGGAGAAGAGAGCAAGCAAAATGAGTGCTTTGAGAGCCATTTTTGCTCTCTGTGTGAATAATACTAAGAAACTCTGGTGCTGCTCACTTTCTTATATAATGAAAGATCAAGCTAGGAACCAACAATGGTTAGATATTTGCGCAAAATAGCTCACTCAGTGACGTCATAGATGAATTACTTTAAATTTAATTATTTTTACATCATAATTTTTAAATTATACGAAGTATATCACATAATATAAATTTGAGAGCTAATCGTACAATAATACTAAATAATGATTATAATGTACGCAATAAAAATTATGATGTAAAATCTAACTTATGTAATACTTGAATTACTTTATGTAATGTTAGTTCATATCTGTGTTTTGTTCAAACTTAATCAATTTTATTTGTAAATGGAAATTAATTAAATAGTAATGCCTTTAATTATTTCTACTGTTTTATCATATGTTTCACTACAACAAAAATAGGTTTTTAGGACCCTTTTTGTGGTACACTTTTATAGGAGTGTCCTAAAAACTTATATAATAGGACGAACTAGTTTTTGAATCCTAATATGTTATGATCTAATAAGACATTTTATATGTAGATCCTATAAAACTATATTGTAGGACCTTGAATTATTAGAGTTTTATTATGATTCGAGATAATAGGACACTTGATATGTATGTCCTATTATACTATGTTTTATAAGACACTTACTAATCGAGTCCTATTATATTATAGCCTAATAAGACACTTGATATGTAGGTCCTATAATATTAAGGTTTATGGGACATTTATTTGTATGAAACCTGTCAGAATAATGCATAATAGGACCTTGATACATAAGTCATATTACATTGACTTTTATAGGTCGCTTATCCATTAGTGTCCTATTATAATGTAATCTAATAGGACACTCGATATCCAGGTCCTATAATGTTTAGGTTTATAGGACGTTTAATTGTTTGAGTCTTATTAAAATGAAACATAATAGGACATTTGGCACATAAGTCATATTACAGTAAGTTTTATGGGTAACTTATCATTGAGGTTTTCTTTCGGTGAAATTTTTTTTAAAGACAAAAGTAAATTCAGTAAAATACTAGCAAAAGCTAGAAATTACATAGCACCGAAAAAACCTGAAAATAAAAAAGCGACCTAAACAACAACCACTGGCCACCGCCGCCTCCGGCCACCGCAATCACATATGCAATCACATGTGACTCGATACGCAATCATATGTGAGTGGATACGCAATCACATGTGACTGTATACGCAATCACATGTGAGTGGATACGCAATCACATGTGATTGAAAGTAGTGGCGAGGGGTTTCCGGTGGTGGAGATGGTGGCCGACATAGGTTGGTGGTGGTGGTGGTGGTGGTGGTCGGCAGTGTTGAATCACATGTGATTTAATACACATAGGGTAGTGGTGGTGGTCGGCGTTTGCAATCACATATGATTTAATACACATGGGGTGGTGGTAGTGTTGATGTGTTGAATCAGATATGATGTTGGTGATGGTGGTCATTTGAGGGTTGATTGATCCAAGGGCTGAGATTTATCCCTTGGGACTAAGTAAATATCAAGGACTACATTGAACGTTTTGGAGAAGTGAAACTTCCGTGTAATCGGTGAGTAATACGTTATAAATGAACATTTATAAGTCAGGTAAAGGTTAATCATGAAATTCAGAGCAGTAGTAACTACAACTATGTGATTATATAAATTTAATTCCTGAATTTGTATATTCAGTGAGATATGTTGCGTGTCAAAATGGAGACCCAATTAATTATGTGTTTATGATAAATAATTTTTTGAATTATAATTATTCAATTTGATTTATTATTCACTTAGCTTTACAGCTAATGGGCTTAAGTTGCCCGCAACTTGTACAATTTTGGTAGCTGATGACTTGCTGACTGGTAGTGTTGGGATACTTCACGGTGCTGGATGTGAGCCATGTTTTGTAGCTTTTGGTACGATGGAAACAATTTTTGAACTATAATGTAAATTGTTTTGTAAACACTTTTGACATGGTTTGGATGTTGACCAAACTATAAGAATTTATCTATGTAAATTTGTAAACTCTAGTAGTTAGCGTTCATGCGAGAACCTATATTATTGCGAGAACTGCGAGAACCCTTTTATAGCCATTGAATTAATTTGATCAAAATTTTAACCTTGAAGGGCAATTAAGTCTTTGTGTAATTATTTTTATTATATTAAATAATTTAAATATAGTAACTCACATCTAAAAATCAGTAACCATAATTGACGTATTCAAAAAAATAAACTACTCTCCTATCATTTGGGATCATATTTGATCGATTTTTCAAAATTTAAGAATAATGCGTTAATGAACATTTTTAAATTTAATTAACATTTGTAATTATTAACACTTAAATATTTGATATTATGTAGTAAATAACTCGAAATTATAAACAAATCATACGATCACAGTGTTCATAGGTGAACAAATACTACAAATGAACAAATAATGCAAATGAACAATTTTGCGAATATTCAATATGACAAATGTACAAATCACAAATGCATAAAAAGTTTAGAAGCAACAGATGATACCCAACTAATGATTAAAACAAGAACATTGATTGATTACAATAGATCCTAATGAACAAAATTACGAACTAATTAATGACATCCAACATCAACCACTAATGAACACATTTCCAGAACTCGTTCATGCCTACATACTGATGTCTGTTCATTGGTGAACAATTAACCGGAATCAAAGCATGTTCATCGAAAAAGTTGAAGCCCAGATCCTTCTTCATTGGTAAAACTTATATCCCCGTTTCTACAAATGTACAAAATTATTGAATAAAAAGCACACTAATAAACAACATTACAAATTTACAACCCAACAAATTAATAAATAAAATTACATGTGCTAATTTGGAGATCAATAATATGTCTATCTTGTTTTTGCAGTACATCATAATAACAAAATTTAAATAAGACTTTTACCACTAATGTCGCAAGTCCCAACATATCTTAGCTTTCACTCTAATGAACGATGATCACTAATGAACAGATCTAAAACCCAGACGTTGATCACTAATGAATAGAAACACACCAATAAGAAATTGAAAAACAAAATAATCAAATATTTAAATACCAATAAGAAATTGAAAAACATATAATCGATTTCACTAAAAACCGACCAAAGTGCAAACTAAAACTACAAATGATATACTTCATTTACATGAAAAGAATAAATATGAGACTTTTTTAATTTTTTGCAAAATAAAACAGAAGAATAAATATGAGAAGGAAAAACAACCCGGGACGCCGGAATCGTGATCGCCGGAACCCTAGATCTGGCGGTGATTCGCAACAACATCTAAACTTCGCCGTAACCGCTAGAAAACTCGACAACCGGCGGTTATTTACATGAATCGTCAAAGGCTGTTCGAAATCGCCTAAATCTGGACACAATTGGAATATAGACGATGTCGGTGGTGTATTCACAAACCTGGTGTATGCATTTTTGTGGTCTGTTCACGAAATGGGTGGAGGGGATGATCGGTTGCCGGAGGGGGTTGTGTCGGAGTTGGTAGCGGAGGATGATGGGTTGCCAAATTTGAGGGAGAACCTCACACACACATTTGAATGTGTGAGTTGTTATGCGTGAAATGGGGGGTGGGGATTGGAAAATTAAACCCACCTTCTATATTAAAAAGATGCCATAAATTACTTAGATGGTTGTTTACCATACTAACCCTCCGTATCTTTTTTTCTCTTCAATATTCACTTTATTACTACTATGTCACTTTTGATCTTAGTCATCCATCTCAAAATCTAAAGGCTTTAAAATAGTTCTCGCAGTTCTCGCAAAAATATAGGTTCTCGCATGAACGCTCACCTATAAAAATATATATTTAGTCTTCCGCTGTATTTAAAAAAATGGCTTGTAATTTTGAGGGTGTTACATTAACCATTGGAGATGCTCTTAGATTAAATTGAATAGTTAGTGAGAGATGAGTCTCACGCATTTTGGTTAAAGTGAGTTTAATGATTTTAAAAATAAACATAAGGGTAAATGAATCATTTTACTATATCGAATGAGATAGTTAATGGGTGTGAGCTGACACTACTTTTTAACAAATAAGACATATTTTTAAAGTGTGTCACTTATTTTAAACACTTCAAAAAGAATAAGTGTATCACTAATTTTGAAACGGAAGAGACATAATTTACTTGTGTAAGGGTGTTTTGGGAATTTTAAATTTATGAAAAAGTCACACCTCCTCTTCGGAATAACTTCCCTCAACTCCTTGTTATACTCAAATACGGTTGCCTCCACTGAAGTGGTGTTACTCGGTAAAGTTGTATCATTTCCTCAACCTTTCTTAATTACCTTCTGCATCATCCTCATTCATCCCCAACCATCTCTTCATCTTAACCAAACCTCTCAATCCTCCCTTTCCCCCTCACGTTTATACGTTGGATATTTAGTTCATTTATGGCCCTAAATTGAAGTTGAATGAATCCTCAGACATGCTTCAAGACAGTAAGGTATTTATAATATATAATTTAAATTCAATTAATTTCACCAAACATTAATGATAAGCTAATACGCCATTTAAGATGATATATAGTTTCTTATTGGGTCAATATATTTGTTATACATGCAGAATTATAGCAAAACAAAGGATCTAGAAAGTCAATAAATATTGGAACAACTGCAGCAACTATTTTACCTTCTTATTGGATGCAAGGCATGTTATATTTTATATTTATCATATTTATTTTAATTAAATTAAATTATTATACATATGGGTTTTTTATTTGTAGGTAGTGCCTGAGTATGATGCATGATGACCAAAAACCCGCGGCCGACCTCTACTTTTCTTTGTTGTTTTCATGAATTTCTATGCTAAGTTTGACTTTTATTTCTTATTTTTGTTGCATGATGGCATAAGACCATCAATTTCAAATTTTCTTTCCTAGTATTGTTTAGTTTTGAAGATTTTTATCTTGGATGTTAATATAATTTAAGAGTGTGGTGAACTTTTCATTTATTATTTTTATTGCTTTATAATCTTTTATTAGTGTTAAATATGTCACATAAAAATGAGATGTTTTATGATGTCACTTATTAGGACACTATTGATTTTAAAATAATAGGTGTATGGTTGTTTTAGGCTGTAACTTATTATGACATTAAATTTGGTCCTAACACACCTTTGTATTAGGACCCTTTTATTGGTATTCAAAAGAGATTTGATGCATTATGATTACGTTTTATGAAAATATGTTATAGGCCACATGAATGTGTCCCAAAACATGATAGAACGGTAACCATATATTAAAACACATTAAAGTGTCCTATTACATGGTCTATTCGGACTCTATTTTGTTGCATTAGGATATCTTTTAAGACTCGTCAATGTGTCCCAAAACATGATAGAACGGTAATTATATATTAAAACACCATAAAGTGTCCTATTACATGGTATATTAGGACTCCATTTCGTTGCATTAGGGTATTTTTTAGGACGCGTCAATGTGTCCCAAAACATGATAGAACGGTAGCTATATATTAAAACATCATAAAGTGTCCTATTACATGATCTATTAGGACACTAATTTTGTCGCAAAAACCAATTTTATAGGACTAAAAAATAGTTTCATAATACTAGTTTTTTATTAGGACACTTATAAGTGTCCTAGCACCTATTACAACCCCTTAGATGTGACACTTTTATTTAGGTCCTATTAGCTTAAATGTCCTATAAACCCATTTAATAGGATATTAGTTGAGGTCCTATAAAGTATATTTTGGTGTAGTGTTTGTTGCTTTGCAGTTTTGTCCAAATTATATGTTGCTTTTGAATATTTAAAATTAATAAAAAACAATTGGATTTATGCAAAAAGTTTAGATTAACGAAATGCATAATGCTTCAAATTAAAAGTTAAAAAGGCCAAGGGAATAATTAAATCAAAAGTCTTTATCAGATTCCTCAGATTTTGACTTTTATAGAATCATTTATTGCTGGCCTATATGCTACTGAATATAATATTGCGGTCATCTGACCACCGCATTTTGTGCGGAGTGACGATACAAGAATACTTAGTACTTCAAGTGCACAAAATAACCGAAACCGAAACCGAAATCGGTACCCGAACCGTAACCGAAACCGATCAAAACTGGTTTTGACCATAACCGGTTCGGTTATTGAGTAACCGATCGGTTAGTAACCGGTTGGGGTTTTTATGGTTCGAACCGGTTAGTAACCGGTTAACCGAACCGGTTTTGACTCGAAACCGACCGCAAATTTGGTCAACACACTGTTTTGACCGGTTAACCGGTTTGTAACCGAAACCGAACCGGTTACAATACCCATTACACCGGTTAGAGTTTTCGAGTCCCCAAAGAAACCGGTTAACCGAAAACCGGTTTTGACCGGCTTTGACCAAAACCGGTTTGGGTCAAACCCGAAACCGGTTTGGTCAAAAACCGGTTTGTGTGCATCCCTCTTCACTATGCAATTAGATTATCCCACTAATTAAATTATCTTTATACAATTAATTGGTTGAAATGGACAATTATCTTGGGACAAATAAAAATAGAAAAATAGACATTAAATTGGGACGTAGGGGTTAATTTATAAGAGATTATATTTCTTCTATGAATTTTTCTACTTATCTTGTTACTCATTTAATTAATATAAGTGTGCATATTAAATGATGTAATTACGAAAGAAAATCAGTGAATCTCACATGTTAATCATTTTATAAGTTTAATGACATATGGTGCATATCGACATGCTATCCGGAGGTGGCAACGCCGGACGGGTAGAAGGACAGTAACGACAAAGTAAGGCGAACGAACGGTCTGCGAATCCCAACGAAAGGAAGCGTGTTAAGCCTGAGTGTAGTAGTATCACACATCAGGATAGTTGGACGGAACAGGAAGAAGTACATGTCATCATCAACCCAGATTACCCTGAAACCCCTGTCAGGATCGGTCGACACCTTCCCGGAAAAATAAGGTCCGAACTGGAAGCTTTGTTAAAAAAGAAAAAACATGTGTTCGCGTGGGAGCCAAAGGACATGACGGGCGTCTCAAGGAAGGTGATAGAACATAAACTCAACGTCAACCCAGCGTTCGTCCCGGTCAAACACTCAAAAAGAGGGATTGCTCCGGCACGAAATGAAGTGGTTAATAAGGAGGTGGGAGACCTGGTTGCAGCTGGAGTCTTACGTAGCACGCAATATCCAAATTGGATATCTAATCCGGTCTTAGTAAAGAAAGGGGACGGATCCATGCGTATGTGCGTTGACTTCAAAGACATCAACAAAGCTTGTCCGAAGGACAGTTATCCCCTTCCTGAAATTGAACAGAAGATCGAGTCCTTGGGGGGGTATAAATGGAAATCATTTTTAGAAGCATACAAAGGGTATCACCAAGTGCAGATGGCAAAGGAAGAAGAAGAAAAAACGGCTTTCCATACACCGAAGGGCACTTATTGCTACATCAAAATGCCGTTCGGCCTCCGCAACGCCGGTGTGACATACCAACGATTGGTTGATAAAGCGTTCGAGAACCAGATTGGGCGAAATTTAGAAGTATATGTTGATGACATGGTGATAAAAAGCAGAGAAGATAGAGACCTTATAAAAGACACAGAAGAAACTTTGTTACGTTTGCACGCGATCAACATGAAGTTAAATCCAAAAAAGTGTTCGTTCGGTATGAGCAAGGGGAAATTTCTAGGTCACACTGTCTCTTCGTCCGGGATACAAGCAAACCCTGAGAAGGTAGAAACCTTGTTGAAAATGAAGACTCGCCGAACGATGAAAGACGTCCAAAGTCTGAATGGTAAACTGGCGGCTCTCGGGCGGTTCTTAGCAAAATCTGCGGAAAAATCGTTACCTTTCTTCAAAGCCCTTCATGGGTGCACAAATAAAGGAGAGGTTGAATGGTCAGAAGAGGCTGAAAAGGCTTTCGAAAATTTAAAGCAACACTTACGGGCCATCCCTTCCGTTGCAAGTCCGATAATTTGAGAACCCCTCATTATGTATTTGTCAACTAACAGGGAGGCAGTAAGCTCCGTTCTGATTGCCGAAAGGGGGAAACAGCATGTTCCGGTTTACTTTGCAAGTAGAACTCTGCAGGGTGCGGAATTAAACTACTCTCTGATCGAAAAACTGATAGTAGCTCTGGTTTACTCAGTAAGACGATTGAGGAGGTACTTTCAAGCTCATTCGGTAACGGTCCTGACTAACCAGCCTATCCGGAGCATCCTGCTCAAACCAGAGAGATCAGGAAGGGTGACTAAATGGGCAATTGAGTTGGGAGAATACGACATAACGTTTAAACCAAGACCAAGAATCAAAGGTCAAGCCTTGGCAGATTTCCTGGTAGAAATGCCCGATGAAGATAGTGTTATGGCGGTTGAGCAGAAAGGAACGGACGTACGGAAGGCCCAATGGCAGATGTACACGGACGGTGCCGCAGGAGCAGATGGGTGTGGGGCCGGAATCGTGTTAACAGGTCCGAACGAAGAGAAAATAACGTATGCATTACGATTCGATTTCTCATGCTCTAATAATGAAGCCGAGTACGAGGCGTTGCTTGCAGGTTTAAGCTTAGCTCATACAATGGAGGTCAAAGAGGTAGATGCCTTCGCGGATTCCATGCGGGTCGTCAACCAAGTAAACGGGTCCTACGATGCCAAAGAGATCCACATGAAGCGATACCTGGGGTTAGTAAAGGCCAGCATAGGGAAATTCGAAAAATTCACCATAACCCAGATACCCCGAACCAAGAACAAGGAAGCAGATGCCCTCAGTAAATTAGCATCGATGTTATACTGCCATCTCACTAAGGAGGTGTTGGTAGAAGTACTCCCGAAAAGAAGCATCGAGGCGATGAACGAAGAAATGATGGAGCTAAGTGTCGATGAAAGCTGTTGGATGACCCCTATCTTGCGTTATCTCGATACTGGGACTCTTCCGGATAATACGCAGGAAGCAAGAAAGTTGCGTGTAAATGCAGGAAAGTATGTCTCCAAGAATGGTATCCTGTACCGGAAAGGTTGCTCTACCCCATGGCTGAGATGTGTAGGAAAAGCCGAAGCTCAGAAAGCGATCGGGGAGGTGCATGAGGGGTTATGCGGGTCGCACATAGGTTCCAGGGCTTTAACTCAAAAGCTATTCCGGATGGGTTACTTTTGGCCTCAAATGACGAAAGATGCCCATGAGTACGTCCGGAAGTGTCAGAAATGCCAAGCATACTCAAACGTCCCTAGTATGCCCCCGGTGCAGCTCACTAGCATCCTTAGTCCTTGGCCGTTTTGCCAGTGGGGAATCGACATTGTCGGACCGTTTCCCAGGGCTCCGGGTGGTGTCAAATTCTTGGTCGTTGCAATTGATTACTTTACTAAGTGGGTGGAGGCGAAGCCATTAGCGTGCATATCCGGTGCAAACATAGTCAAGTTCGTATAGCAGCAAATCATATGTCGCTTCGGCCTTCCGCACACAATTATCTGCGACAATGGAAAACAGTTTGCCAATAACCCATTCAAAAAATGGTGCACCGACCTTAGCATTCGTCAAAACTTCACTTCCGTTGCTCACCCGCAAGCTAACGGCCAAACAGAAGTAACTAACAGAACCATTGTGAAAGGAATCAAGACCCGTCTATCCAGGATGGACGCAGGATGGGTGGATGAATTACAGAGTGTCATTTGGTCATACCGAACGACGGTCCGGATGGGTACCCAGGAAACACCATACAGCTTGGTATACGGTTCGGAAGCGATAATTCCCCTAGAAGTTACAATACCCTCTCCCAGAGTGGAGAACTTCCGTCTGGAAGGGACCGAAGAGGCGCTAAGGCATAACCTAGACCTTGTGGACGAGCGGCGTGAAAATGCAGCCTTGCGTCAGACAACATACAAATCTTTGACCACGGGGTATTACAACAAAACGGTAAAGGGGGCAGCGTGCAAGGTTGGTGATCTGGTCCGGAAGAATGAAGCCAGTCTTCGGTACAAACCAGGGAAACTATGTCCAAATTGGGAAGGCCCTTATAGGGTTAAAGAGGCAGGAAGGAATGGCTCCTATGTGCTAGAAACAATGGATGGAACAACCATACCACGAACGTGGAATATGAGGAACTTACGAAGGTTTTACTTTTAAAATAGCACGAAAGAAGGAAGCTTAGATGGATATTTTTGTTTTAGCAAGGGTGTCGAAAACCCAAAATCGAACGATTGTAACGAATGCTTTCATGGCAAAGTCGCGTTTGAATGTCATTTTATCTTTGCTTAAATGTGTGCGTTATTTTTACACAAGTAATATCGAATCGACGAACGAATGAATTATATTACACAAGGATAATATCCTAACTGGGGTAGGTTTCCTAAACCGGACGAATAAAACCGGATGGCCTCTAATGAATATGTACATAGTGTTATTTCTTAAGTAAGGGACGCCTTATTCTAACAAGAAATTTCACGAGCGACGAGCGACAACACATAATCTTAAAATAAAATAAAAACTGCGATTGTATTAAAACGTCCAAAAATAATCGTGTTACAAACTTCGACAAGTAACACGATTAAAACAACAACGATCACACACGACTACATAAAATCGAACAAACAAAACAAAGCCAAGTTCAAACAATGTCGACGATTACATCACAAACAGTCAAAGGTCAAACGGGGGGGTGGACCTTGACCCCTGGCAGAGCTTTCACCTACATCTCCCGGACCGGAAGGAACTTTGCTAACCAATCTCTTCACTTCATCCAGAGATACGTGCCCTGATTCCAACGATTGCAACAAAGTGTAATGTGGGGAAACCAGGTCTTCAAACAAACCCATAATATTTTCCTGGGCATCCGGATACTCGTGAATCAGTTTGGCGTCCTGAAGAAGGTCAGAATACGCCTGGTGGGTATCTAGACACCCCTGATACTGCCCATACCTAATACTTTCCCTCTGAAGGTCGGTATTGACCTTCACAAACTCATTTGAAGAAACAAACACTTGCACCATACCAGGAAGGCCCCTCTGCATCAACCACCCTAGGTCTTCCCCACGAACGCGAGCTTCCTGCTCTAGCGTACCCTTCTCAGCAATCACACTCTCCAAACGATCAGCAATCTCTTTCAGCCTCGGGTCTTTCTCAATAGCCCCCTTTTCCAATTCCGCAATCCTCGAAGATAGCAAGCTACGATCGGCATTCAAATCAACAATCTTGGTATCCTTAGCCGATAGGGTAGCCTGCAACTCTTCTAGACTCGATGAAAGGTCCTTGTTCTCTTCCATAAGGTTTCTGTTCAGCTCAGAAAGTTTCTTCTTCTCATCAAGCTCCTTCTGGTGAAGTGACTTAGCGGTCATCATCAACTCATTAATTCGGGAAAATTCCCGTTTATGATCAAACAAAGCTTGTTGACCACGAATGCCACGTAGTTGCAATTCTGAAAGAGAATCCATAGTGGCCAACAGATTGGTCCGGGCCCTGAAAAAGACCCCTTCGTCTGAAAACTCCGACAGACGGTACACAGAGGGTACATGATCGATAGTTGCATGAACGATAGGGGGGTTGAAGTCACAGTAGCATGCAAGCCTTGGCCCTTCGAAGTATTAACCAACTTTGGGGTTTCGGGTAAACTCTCGCTAACAGAAGCAACTGGAGGAGGAGAGGTACGCGGGTACGTCCTGCGAGCTGCAAACATAGAGTATGAGCTAACAGGTGTGATACGAAGGTCAAAATCAACAAAGTAAATAGTCGCAAGAGCAAGTCACCTAACACAGGGAAATTTGGTAAAGACGAATGACTGCGACCTGAAGGCGATGATTGTGAACTCCTTGCAGACGAAGACAGCTGCATACCCGTACCAAACAAAGTGCTCGAGAAGGTGGCCAAAGCAGAAAGGCTTGGAGAAGCAGACACCGACTTCGGCGGAAGGGGTATTTTGGAGGAAAACAACGGCATGGCAACACTAACAGCCGCATGAGTAGGAATAACCAACGAAGATGCTTTGAAACCAACAGTTGCTTGGGGCACGAACGGTGGTACGACGGCAGTAGAAGCATCGGAAACAACAACACAATCAGACAAACCTGTAAGGAATAATACGTTAGTCACTAATAAAAAAAGATAGTAGCAACAAAGCATGCAAGAAGCAAGCTTACCAACATCTCCACCCTTTACCCTCTTAGCCGGAGAGGAAGGGGTCTTTTCTCGAATTCTCTTTTGACGAACGGTTTTTTCCTTCTCCGAAAGAGAAAGGTTGCGAACGGATCGAACTTTGCGAGGTTTAGAAGACTCTTGCTGTGAATCATGAACCATGGTAGCTTCAACATTGAATTCTGGAGGATCAAGATTTAAAATTTCATGACGGCTTTCGGTCATGGCTTCCGGAGTGCCCTCGGAGCTCACTACATCTTCTGGGGGAGGGAAAAACGGAATGATTGATCCATCAGTGATTGATATTGAACCCTTTGGAGGGTCACTTTTTGACATCTGAAGACGTTGCAACTAGGGGTGAGCAGAAAAAAGGGGTAACCGGAATTGGAACCGGAACCGTCTCGGAACCGGAGGTTCCGGACCAGGAACCGCTTATGAGGTTCCGGTTCCGGTTCCTAAAATCATGGAACCGCCCTAAAAGGTTCCGGTTCCGGTTCTCAAAACTTAGGAACCGTTAACCGGTGGGTAACCGGAACCGGCGGTTTTACGAATGATTTACGCATAAAAATATTATATATATATATATATATATATATATATATATATATATATATATATATATATATATATATATATATATATATATATATATATATATATATATATATATATATATATATATATATATATATATATAAAGAATGAAAGAATGAAAGAATGAATGTTTTTGTAAAAATATATACATAACAGTATTACAAATTAAGTCATTTGCATGGATTTTTAGTGGGTTACTTGGCTGTGTTCTATATGAGTTATTCACTTTTAATAATTACATAACATCTATCAGTCCTCATAACCGACCTTAGACCATACTGAATAGATATCGAGAAATTTCATCTATGATGCGACATACAACAGGGTAACCGGAACCGGCATTGGAACCGGTGGTTCCGGTTCCGGTTCTGAAAATTGAGGAACCGGTATCACAGGTTCCGGTTCCGGTTCCTAGATTCAAGGAACCGGCGGTTCCGGTTCCGGCCGGAACCGGCGGGTAACCGGTTATGCTCACCCCTAGTTGCAACAACGAACCAACTTGATCGTCAACTAGCCAGACAGGGCGAATCCCTCTAGAGAAATAAAGAGGGCTCGAATCCGCCATTGCTAGGAAGACCTCATCGGGATCTTCCCAATCTATACCTACGGATGACATCCGTCTCATAAAACCATTTTCTTCAGAAGTCAACTCAGGAGCGGGTTCTGACGTCCGTCCAGTGATCGTACCCCAAGGAAGCACAACATCGTGAAAAGCCATTCGATCAACAAAAAAGAATCCATACTTCCAGTCATGGATGGAATCTTTTAACCTGGTAATGCGGTCATTCTGACCGGGGCGAAGCGTAAAAACAGCCAGTCGCCCCGACCGGTCACAACGTAAAGCAACGGAAAAGCTTAGTCGATAAGGGTATACCCAAAGCCCTACTTAGCATGATGAACGCAATGATCTTCCGAAAAGAATTAGGGGCAAGTTGAATCAGATGAAGCTTCAGATCTTGCAGCAGAGAGAGAATGAAATTGTCGATCGGAAACCGAAGGTCTCCCAATAAATACTGAACATAAACAGGCTCGAACCCTTCAGGGGCAGACAATATGGTATCTAACTCTCCAGGAAGGCGAATCTGAGTACGCTCATCGATGTGATACTCTTCAACAATCTTCGGTAAGTCCTCGTCGGTAAGACCGGTGTAAGTATTGAGCGCAGTCCAACGCTCCCGAGAAGGTTTATCGGACTTCTCTTTGGGCATTTTGTCTTTCCTCATAATGGTTCAATGATTTCGAAGAAAGAAAAAAAGGGGGAAATAGAGAGGAGATATCAACAAGATTGTGCAAGGAAGCGTAAAAAACAAAGAGTCGGATAGAGTATATATAAAGAAGAGAAGGCGATTAGACCCAAGGGAAGTTACCCAACGGTCGGAAAAGGGCAACGGTAACTTATGCAAAAAGTGTGACAAGACAGAAATAGCGAACGGCAGGAAAAGCGATAAATTTAAAATTAAAACCTTGAGTTATTTATTTTTAACTTGAGGGACTTAATGACATATGGTGCATATCGACATGCTATCCGGAGGTGGCAACGCCGGACGGATAAAGGACAGTAACGACAAAGTAAGGCGAACGAACGGTCTGCGAATCCCAACGAAAGGAAGCGTGTTAAGCGGTTTTTCCGGATAAAGTATAAATGCATTAAATGCCGACGTGGCCCAAAGACGGCTACGACGAAAGCTTAGGGTATTACCCACCAGGTCCCCGAGTGCAGGGATACCCTTTATCCGGAAGACTTATGAAGACCCAGATTAAAAAATGTAGCCTCCGTTTTCCCGCTCAAACAATACCGACTATAAAGGATGGACTTAGGCATCCTTTCAGGTATTCATAATACACTTCACATTTAATACATCTCACCTAACTCTTTCAATTCGTTTCCTGCACTATTTAACCCTTCAATTCGTATAGACACTAATTAACTTGAGCGTTGGAGTGTTCTCACGGGGATCCACCCTGGGAACCTTGACTTAGAGTTGTTCATTGATTGCAGAATCCTCGTTGGAACCTTCCTGCTCGATCAGCTGCGGAATCCGGTCCCAACAAAGTTAAAGGATGACATATTATATAATTCATATATGTCCAAGAAACTTACTTATTATTGAATTTGATGTGAGTCATGAAGATTCCAAGAGATAACTTGTACATACAAGCAACCGAAGAGATTGAGTAAGATTGCTGCCAACAGGAGAATTCGGCGAAAATTTCCTCACAACCGATGTCTTCTAACAGTTGGCACGTCTCTTCAGTTGGAGAGTGAAAACGGAATTTATCGGTTCAAGGAAGAGTTTGGAGAAGAGTTTGGTGGGGGCCAACACAATTTGAAAGGGTATTTGGTCTTTTGTGTGTATGTTATTTTATAATGGCGGGACCCAAAAACTGAAGAGTTGGAGTATTGATGAGTATGTCAGTTGAATATCAATTGGAGCGTGAACTGACATGACCTTGATTTTACAAAAGTTGATGGCGTCAGTTACGTCACTATTGGGAGTGTTCTATATGATAATTTAATTGCATATCAAAATGGAACGATGATTTGGCAAAATATATATTATATGATTATAATTTTATAAATAAAAGTATTTAACATAATTATATTTAGATCGAACTTTTCTAAATCAAAGGTGTATTATTGGAAATATGAAAATGGTTGGAGGGTATGGTAAACACTGTAAACACTAAACAGTAAATCGAACGCTGGACCAGGTTAAGCAATAGATACTAGGCCACCGACAGTAGTTGGGACCAATTCTAAAAATTTCTTTAATAGATGTGGGGGCCACCATCAACGTCTTTTATCTTATTCTTTTTTCCATGTGGCTTCTTTAAGCGGTGACGTGTCCAGTGTCCTCTAGCCGCCCTCATGCCTCACACGTGACTTTCTAACGCTCACGTTAACCATCTGGTCACACCGTCGTACTAGCGTTCGTGGTGATTCAAACACCGGTTTAACTTGTCTGTACAATTACGTCTAGAAATATATTAAAATCGAATCTTTATCCGTCTAGAAAGTATATCAAGACAGTTGATTTTAACCAAGTTGCATTATAAAAAGAAGCTACTAGATAACAAGTTATTTAATCAATTAATAGTATTTTAGTTTTAGTTTTAGTTTTAATTTGAATTGTGAATTATTTTAGCCTTCAAATTTAGAGATAATTACTTTTATATTCTTAAAAAATTCATAAGTTATTTATATATCATTTTAAACTTTGTAATTGCTTCCTCTAAATCCTTACAATTTTCTTTTATGTCCAAAAACTTATTTTTATATTTATTAAACCATTAAATAGTTATCAAATAAGTATGCAATATATGTGTTTATTATGTATTGGAAATCATGTTTATTTGTCTGTATTATTGATATTATCACGATTTAATATATAATAAAATAAAATTTTAGACATAAAAATGAGTTAAAAAGATTTGGAAAAATATGAATGTAATTATAAAGTTTAAAAGTAATAATTTTTGAATTTGAAAAAGATATAAAAATAATTTATGAGTTCTATAAAATATAAAAATAATTATTGCTAAAATATAAATACAATTAGAGCTTTTTGAAAAGTTTATTATTATTGTGAGTAGGGGTGTGTATAAAAACCGGAAAACCGGAACCGAACCGGAACCGCCACCGAACCGAACCGGAACCGGC
Organism: Calendula officinalis; assembly: GCA_963853835.1. Taxonomy (NCBI): domain Eukaryota; kingdom Viridiplantae; phylum Streptophyta; class Magnoliopsida; order Asterales; family Asteraceae; genus Calendula; species Calendula officinalis. The sequence goes on from OY970820.1 coordinate 22,723,473, forward strand.
TTAACCGGTCCGGTTTCCGGTTCTTAGATTAGATCAAAAATAACAATCCGGGCTTACCGGTTCCGGTTCCGGTTCGGTTCCGGTCTTTTTTGGTTTGGAACCGGCATTTAAATAAGTATATAGGCTTATGAGTTTTCATGTATATATGTCGAAATAATAGGTATATGGGCTTTTAATAGAAACATATTTTACTTGAACCAACCCGTGAACATCCGCAAACGTCATACTTTATTAAAAATACGTTAAAATATTTAAGTTATATATTTTAAGATGAAAATATATACTAAAATGTATAATTGGATGGCAAACACAAAAACCGGATTTACCGGTTATAAACCCGCATGAAGACCGAACCGAACCGGGCCCAGAACCGGTTTAACCGGTCCAGTTCTCGGTGTTTGAAATTTCCTTTTTCCAGTATCCGGGTTTACCGGTTCGATCCGGTTCCGGAATCGAACATACCCTAATTGTGAGAGTGAGTTTTGAGGGGAATCCGAGGACAGCTCCACGTGATTTTAATTCTACACGGAAATATAGGTACTTTTAAAAGGATAAAGACCACGTGGAAGACTGACTTTTACCTCACTGCCAAGTGTCTGATTGTTTTAAAAGAGGGGTAATTTATGTAGAACAATATTTATCTATATAGAATAATTTTATATCAAATGATAGCTATGCCCTTAAAGGAATGGGTGAAATGCAAAATTTGATAAAAAGAAAGGAAGGACATAATTGTCACTTGAGATGAAATTATTTTGTATGGATAAATATTGGTTTGTGCGAATCACCTTCCCTTCTCAAAACTTGCATTTTGAGCTTAAGTGATGGATTATGGAACCAGAGATGTTTATTATCAATATGTCTTTTTGGATAAAACTTGGTTTGATATTGATGTTGTAAATGCGATGAATCGTATCACTAAGTGGAGTTTGTTTGACTACTTAATGATTTTATTAAGTGGTTGAATTTAAATCAATAAGACTTAGACAATTTGTTTGAAGACTTTATAATATATCATTTGAATCAGAAAAATGCATTAAATCAGTAAGATAAAAAGACATAGTCTGTATCGATAAGATGCATGGTACATATTTTTTATAATTATTTATAAATTTGATCATCATAAACAATGTCATCCAGATATCTAATTAAACACCAAAACATAGTTTAAAGGGTTAAAATAACCATTTTCATCATTCAGATGCAATCATTTAGATATGTGATCAAATAACAATTATCATTCAAATATAGATTCTTATAGACTCTCAAATCATTCAAATATTATACATCTACTGCTGCCAAACAACCCCTAAGTTTATTTCTCTCCCACTGTCTAAATTTCCAAGGATACTTGATTTTATAGATTTGAAACCAATTTCAGAGGATACACAACTGAAGCGAAGAAAACTGAAGAAAAAATAAATAGAAAGTTGTGTCGGGTGGCTGTTGTATAATTTCAAATTACACACTAAATTAATGATAATTATCCGTAAAGTATTGTGAATCAGCAAAATGATGCCTGGTTTGTTTGTGTGCATCTAATGTCTACTACAAGATGGCGAATGTGAGGTGCATACCATTTTACTCGCTCTACATGTTCTACTGACACATCCCAACAATAACCTGCAAAAAACATAAAAAATGTTTAGATTTTTCTTTGAGTTTTGCATATTTCTTATGTTGGGAAAATATGCATATTTTTTTACCTTGTGATGCTGAAATTTCTTTGATGGATTTTGAGACTTGTTCTGCCCATGAATCTTCTTCAGTGTCCTTCACATTGCCATGCACATGCAACATCCCACCCTTGCTCCTGCCAGAAAAAGAAAACCCTAAATACAAACACACAAGTGCAGTGCAATTCCAGAGTTGACTAAAAGTCACTCTGACCATGAAAAGTCAAAATGTGTGATATGGAATATGAAAGTTCTGATATTTGCCTCAACGCTCTTTATATATATTATAACTTGTCAAAGAGTGAAATTACCTTAATGCACTAACACCAGTTGCCCAATTACCCTCACTCGATGGCAGCAGGCCAAGATTAACTCGATCAGCAACTTCCTGGAAAATAAATCATGTCAAATCGTCATATAAATTTCCGCATACAAAATTTCTTTGACTTTTGAAGTCAAAGCCAACTAATCTTGAAACTTTTTTATAACAGTAATAATACCCGCTTAGTGACATTAAGAACGACAACAAAAATTGCAACTTTATTTTCCCAATATTATCTTTTGTTTTTTATGATAGGTATTTTGTAGACATATACCAAACAAGTAAAGATTTTTCATATTTTAGAACCATTTCAAACTAAAGGTTGCAACTTTTAGGGCACCAAGTAAGTAATACAGCTAGAAATTTAAGATTAAAAATAGAAAACATACTTTAGGTGCTGTAAGACGATTATCTCCTTCAAGAATAACACAACGATCAGCCACACCATTTACTTCTAAATTTCGTTTAAGAGCCTCAATAGCATGTGGATTCCATTCACAAGCAAACACCTTTTTCGCATTAGCCCTGTTCAAACCACATTAAAGTTCTTAATAAAAATAGATAAATCAGTAGAAAATTAAATAAATAAATAAAAAAGAATACTTGACAAGGAACGGCAACGTGAAGTATCCAATGCCAGCAAATAAGTCAACAATAACTTCTTCTTTGCAGTCAAACTGCCCCATTCTACGTTTCTCAGAAAGATTACCCCATGAAAACATGCATTTTGTGGCATCAAATGAATATAAAACCCCATTTTCACGGTGGTCAACCCACCCGTGGTCCCCAACAAGAATCTCCAACCCACTATCTCTCGTTCCAGTTGGTAAAACCCTGCCCTAAGAAAACAAACATCATTCAATGTTAACAAACTAGAGTTTTGTGTAACATAAATTATTGTTTTTTAGAATGTTAGCTTACTTGTCGAGCAAGGCGACTAGCACCAAGTGAGTCAGCAACAATCAACCAAAGCACTTTCCCTAACGAATCCCATTTTGAGTCCTTAAAAGAATTCATTGGAAGAACAACAATGTCCCCTAATCGTTCCCATCTGCAAACAATAACAAAATTAAACATGAATTTAAAAATAAAAAAATAAAAAAAAGTTAAACTTTTAAGAAAGCATAGTACTTTGTGGGTAGTTGTTCCAAGAGTGTTGAAGGCAAATTATGAAGATTCAACAAAGAAGCAATGGATTCTTGCATTACTTTTAATGGAGAAGTTGAAGTTTTTCTAATTTTGACAACATGGTCAGCATGTGTTGTTGCACCAAATGCAACCAAAAGATCCATACTTTCTTGCAAATTAACATCATTTACTCCCGTTTTTTTATTTTGGTAAATTGCCACAAATTCTTTGGACACTGGGAAGCAAACATAATCTCCATTTTCCTGTGTGTACACTTTTCTCTCCATATCTAACCATCCAAACTTTTTTAAAACATCCTTAGCTGGTTTCGCGTGTTTTTTATCAGCTCGCAAAACCCAACGCAAAGGAACCGTCTTTTTACCATATTGCCCCTCAAGATTCAAATCAAATTCACCGTTTGATCTCTTTTCAACAAGGGTATTTGTTTGAATTTTGGTTTTATCAAATATTTCACCCGAAGAAAATAAAGGAAGCAAATTTATTCTCATTGGTTCACTAAACTTGGTTCCAAATGCATAACAAGAAGCACCACCCCCTACAATAACAAGATCATCACCAACAATATTAACTGTTGACCGAACAAAAAGGTCTTCACCAACAGAATTCAACTTGATACGTTTCCATACAGTGGACCCCACTTTGAATATAGATAATTCTTGATAATGTTGTTTGATAGGACACCCGCCCATAACACCAATATAGTTTTTATAAACAAACATCGTGTGGGAGAATCGTGCATATGGTGTAAATCCTTCCATTTGTTCTTTCTTCCATGTGTATGAATCAATGTCAAAACTATACAAAACTCCTAATGTTTTCACACCATCATATCCTCCAAACATAAATAACTGTGAACCAAATGCTACCAATGTGTGAGAATGACGCGATGACGGTTTTGCCCCTTGAACACTTAGTTTTTCCCAATTTAAGTTACGTGTATCAAGTCTATACATTTCTGAAGAGATGCTGTTATTCTGAATCCCACCAAAAACATAGATGTTTGACCCTATAACTGCTGCTGCATGCCGATGACTGTACAATTACCGATAAAGAAGAAAATGATGATCATAATAAATTAATAATTAAAAAAGTTGTCAATGGAAAAAACTTGAAGAGGGCTAGAAAAAGATAGAATTTTGAAAACAGGGAACATTTAAAAATAATGAAAAAACATGTGTAAATACTAAATAATGACCTTTGAGGAAAGTCAACTCCACTGCATTGTAATTGTTTCCATTCGTTATATGTTGTATTAAGAACCCAAACATCGTTTAGCACATTCCCGGGGTCCGCCCTACCTCCAATAACAAACATGAGATCTCCTACTAAAGAAGCCGTGTGACCCAAACGTGGAGATGGCGGGTTTGAAAAGTCAACTAATTGTAGTTGACCGGATACTGGATCTAGAAGCCATGAATCTTTTCTTCTTGCATGTCTCCCAATGCCTCCAAACCCTCCAAACACAAGCAATGATTTGGGATTTTTTGTGGTTTCAAGTGTACAAGCTGAATGCCCCCAAAGATGAAGCTTTTCTATTGGTTCACCAGTGATTAATATTGGTTTTATAGGAAGACTAACTTCAGGAACTCCTAGAAACCAAAAAAAAAAAAAATTAAAAATAAAAATAAATTACTAATGTAACAAACTTATGTGGGACGCCTGCATCTTAAGGATGACGAAAACTAATTTATTCCCATAATTAAAATTTATATTTAGGAACAAATGATAAAACAGAGAGACAGAATATGAACAACAATCTTACCATTACTTGATTCATTTTTAACTTCTGCTGTAAGCTGAATATCTTCGACTCCACCATGAATCATTAAACTATCTTTATCACCCAAATCATGATTCAAGTTTAAGAACTCATAATCACCAATCTCGGGTCGCATGATAAAGTCATTCTTTAACAATGAATCATGAAAATAATCAGTTCTTTTCCTATTAGCTTCCATTTTTTCATTAGCAATCTCAACAAGGTAATTCAAATACTCCTTTGACACCATTATCTTATGGGTATCTCCCATTGGCACTTCTAATCTAATTGAACATCGAATTGCAACGATAACTCTTTTATTATTCACATTTGTAATCCCCGATTCTCGAAACCCACATGAAATAGCTAAAGACACTAACTTTTGAGCAGAAAAAACATCTTTACATTCCACAGCAATGATCAAAGGTTCAAACCTGAAAACAAGATTTTCTTGGTTGCCAGACTGAGTTGACTCGGTGGTGGGGTTTACAGGAAAGATGAGATTTTGGACCGAGTTAGGGTCAGCCGGTTCATGGGTGATAAAGACCCAATTGCCACCTTTGGCTTTTTTCTTGACGGTGGCGGCGGCGGTGGTGATTGGGGTGGAGAGGATGGAAATACGGCCGGAGCAAGAACTGGTGGTGAAGTAAGATGGGTGGGAGTTGAGGGTTTTAAGAAGTGGGATTAGGGGTTTGTCTATGTCTCCTTTTGGTGATTTGTCCGGCTCCGGCGAACTCATGGTGGCTAAAGTGGCTTTCTTTCTCTTCTCGAACTCCATCTGATGAATTTTCCGGCGGCGGTTGAAGGTTTGAATATTGAAACCCCGGGGAGTTTGAGACTGAGAGGGGTTTCAGGGGTGAATTGGGCTCGTTGTTCTGGGCTATTATCATAAGTGGATTCTTCTGTTCTTTATTTGCGATACAATTTTGCAAAGTTAGTTTATGGTTGATGTTTATTTTTTTTACTTGGACTTATGAAAAATCAATTAAACTCACAAGTCATGTTGTTTCTCTAATTAGGAAGAATATTTTCATTTTTGTACACCTACTAGTTACATTAGAATTATTATGATTGCATTTTTTTTCAAAAAATCTCATTTAATTGAGTTGTTGGTTAATTTTTCTAATAATTCATAAATTTGTACAATTTAAGTATCAATTTTAACCCGTTTAACATGTTAACTTGCTAACATCTTTAATCCGTTTAATTAAGCGGGTTGTATGAGTCAAGTTTGGGTTGAAGGTAAATAAGTTCGGGTTGAAAATAACAGGTTTTGATTGAAGGTAAATAGGTTAGGGTTAAAATATCTAGTCTGTTTATATAAATAAGTCGGTTTCATGTTGAACATGTCTGACTCGTCAACCCGTGAACCGTCAACCAGGACCCGACATAGTTACCCCTACAAATCCGTACATTGATCTCTCATCTCCATTTGATCTCTGTTATCATTGTAAATACATTGTTCCATATTTGGTAGAATTATCTTGATTCCGTTTCACAACTCCATTGTATCTCCAACTTTGATGTAATTTCAGGAACCCAGTAGCTGTAGTATGTCAAAGAAACAAAATCAACTTGAAATTAGGTCATCTCGGTTACAACATTGTTCGATTGGCTCCTTTTATTTGCTCATTTACTACGTCTTGTAAGTATCTTCATAATCGTGTTGCCACATTATAAACCCAGTAATATTTTAGGGTTTTACTTTGTTTAGAAACATTTACCGCATCTGGCTATAAGGATGGGCAATTTTAAACGATATGCAGCTGTCTAGTTAAATCCTTGTTCATATTTAGCTATGTTGATCCGATCGTTTAAAGATTCACCATATTTGCTAGAACCGAATCGCTTCAAAGCTTCGGTTTTTGCTTATAATTTTAGGTTTTGAAACATTTGGGAGATAACCAAAAACAACGAATCACATAAAGGCGTATGTGGGCTTTATAAAGCAATGATGGCACGTAAAGACGAACTAGCAGGGTACCCGCACAATGCGGCGGCGGGTACCCAAAAACCATATTTCGTGGCGAGCAAGTGTTGTTTGTTTACACGGTAATAATTGTTGCTAGAAATAAATAATTAAACGGAAATGTGGATTTTGGTAAGAGTTGATGATTTACAGCGTCGTATATTTAATGTTATTGGGTAAAATGGTTTTCGAGTAACAGAATTTTGTTATTAAGTGTGGGTGGTGTTACCAAAGTGTAATGTATAGCAAGCGGTTAACACATAGTGATAAGTTAGGAGAGGTCTTGGGTTCGAATCTTATTACCCGCGATTTATTTATTTTTAAGGTGGAGAACTAACTAACAAAAGTGGAAAGGTCCTTAAAATCAAGTTTAAGGAGCTCCTTAAACTTGCCTAATGGGGTAGGCCTAAATGCTTTATATAATAGTAAGATTAGCAATTAATATATTCATTTTCCCGTGTTCTAATGAAAATTCCTGTAAATTGATGTCCACCGAAAGGGTATGTGGAGAAGAAAATGCCTTTCGTTTTAGTGACAAACTTTCTGATTCTTGGGGTGGTTTACATGACTGTTGGGATATAAACAAGTTATTACTGATGCTGCAGGTAATACTTGTGAATTACTACTGATGGTGCTTAGATGTGAAATACTACCGATCTTGGAAGTTACTACTGACAATGGATATTACTACTGATGTCGATATTAATAGCTGATCGTGTCCGAGATCTTCGTAGAATTAGTTTAGAATGTTTATCTTTTTGTAACTCGATTGTAATCTATTCCTAGAATAACTAGGTTAAAGTTTTTAGGCTTCAAGGACTATTATATATAGTTCCTTATGAATTGTAAACATATGTGTATTGATCGATCAAAATTAATACATTGAAGCTTTTTGTGATAAACTATGTTCTTATTTATTCGAATTCAATTTACAGTTTACATTGTTCTTAATCTATAACAAGAGTGTTAATCCGCTGTAACTTCTCTTGGTTAGTAGATCTGTGATTTAATAACTTGTTAAGTTATTCGATCCTGACAAGTGGTATCAGAGCATTAAGGTTCTGGATCTACGAATTAAGTACATAAAAAGTTTCATACTTTCGAAACAGAAATTGTTAATCATGTCTGATAACAATGAAAGCACTCAGGCAAACAAGATTCCAATTCTCACTCCCAATAACTTTAGGATGTGGAAAAACAGAATTAAGCAATACATGTTTATTACTGATTATTCCATGTGGGAAGTTGTGATAGAAGGCAACAAAACCATTCAGACTCAACTCACAAGCTCTTCAACTGAATCCGACAAGCTCAAGTGTGACAAAGAAAAGAAAGACAGAGGAATTGAACTGAAAGCCTTAAGTACCATGTTGCTTGCTATTCCCAATGACTATCAACATTTATTTGTTGAATATGATGATGCTAAGAAGTTGTGGCAGACACTGGAGAAAAGGTTTGTTGGTACCAAAAGTACCAAACGAAACATGAAGTCTGTCTTGAAGCAAGACTTTGAAAACTTCAAAGGACAGAAGAATGAATCATTGTCACAAGTTTTTGAGCGATTCAATAAACTTATTGGTGAACTCAATCAAGTTGGAGTTAAACCAGACAATGATGATGTCAACAGGAAGTTTCTCAGATCTCTTGTTGAAGAATGGTCTATGTATACTGTTATATATAGACAAGGGGATGCATTGGAAGAAAAGGAGCTTGATGAACTTTACAATGAACTACGAGTGTTTGAATCTGAGGTAAGTCAGAAAACTCCTACTTTACCTTCAAACAATGCTGCTTTTGTGTCAAATACTGGTACAGGTCAAGATGTTGCATCTGGAAAGCAGATGGAGTCTGAAGATGCAGCTAGAGAATCCTTCTTTACTAGTCATGTACACATTGCATTGATTAGTGAAGATCTGAAACAAATCAACCCTGATGATCTGGAAGAGATGGATATCAAATGGCAGATGGCAATGCTGAGCTTGAAAACTAAGAGATTTCTTTAAAGAACTGGAGACAGAATCTAAACTTCAACAAAGGTGAACGTGCTGGCTTTGACAAAACCAAAGTCAAATGCTACAACTGCAACAATTTTGGTCACTTTGCTAGAGAATGCCCTAGCAAAGATCAAAGATCAAATTATAACAAGAACAACACATCAAATTCAACTGCTTTGGTATCTCAAGAGGGTCAAGGTTATGATTGGCGCTTTCAAGCAGAGGAACATGCTCAAAATCAAGCTCTCATGGCCTTCACTGATTCTACTACTGAGGTACATTCCAAATCTTGCACGCTTGAATGTATTAAAGCATATAAAGAATTAGAAAAACTTAACAAAGAAACTCCTGATGAGATGATATTAAACAGAAATAGAAGAATTGAATTTAATGGATGTATTGCTGATCTAGAAAATCAATTAAAATCTACAAAATAACTGATCAGAAATTAAAAGATGAATTATTACAAGCAACTTATGATAAAGAACATGCTGAGTTAAAATTAAAAGAAACAATAATCAAATTAGAAGAAATAAATTAACTATTTAGAAATTTGAAAGAAGTTCTAAAATAATTGATGAATTAACCAGTAATCAAACCACTGAGAAAGTTGTTCATGGTGTTGGATATCATGCAGTCCCACCTCCAACCAATTTTATCCATCCACTTAAGTCAAGCTCAGAGAGAATCTTAGATTAATTAAAATTAGAAAGTCAAACTGAAACCAGTAATGATTCATCTGATGATGAACAAACCATTAAATCAACTGATACAAGCTTTCACACCACTCAAAGTCAAGAATCCCCTAGATATACATCTGAAAATATACCCACAATTTTAAGAAGGGGAAATCAAAGAAACTTGAATCGGTTAAAAGAACAAAGAAAGCCTGAGAGTGCTAAAACAACTAAATTAACATGTCTGGTCTGCAATAAAGTTAATCATCTAACAAAGGATTGTCACTTCAATCCAATTAATTGTAAAGAATTCAAGGAATTTAAAGCAAATGAAGAAAAATTAAAAGAATCCAAATTAAAACAAACTGAAAAGGTTCAACAAACAAAAAATCCACATGTTGACGTCCCAAAATTTGGAAGATCTGCACAAAGATTCGTGCAAAATATCAGACATGGAAGCCCAAAAAGAAGTAATAATTTTGAAAATAATCAAAGAGAAATATTCAACTTTTTAAAACATCAGTAGAAACTATCACAAGTTTACTACTGGTAATAAACCTAATTACAATGTTGTCAAGTACAATTACTATAATACTACTGATCATGATAAAAAATCATATTACTCAAATACTACTGGTCCATCAGTAGTAAAATACTCAAAAGCCAAACATTATGGGTATAAACCTAAATCGGTAGTAAAACCAAACAACAGTAACAATCAACATATGAAGACCAAACCTGCATCCAAAACTCATACAAGTCGAAAATCTTATTCTGCAAAGGATGAACCCAAGACAAAACAAGCTTGGGTTCCCAAAATTAACTAATCCATCTATTTTGTGTGCAGAGTATTCAGATCCCTGAAGAAGGAAGAACATGGCATATTGATAGTGGATGCTCTAGGCACATGACTGGAAATCTTCAAATTCTTAGAGATTTCAAGTCTTTTGAAGGTGGATATGTTGCTTTTGGTGAAAACCCAAGAGGTGGTAGGATTACAGGTAAAGGTACAGTATCAAATGGTAAGATTACTTTTGATGATGTATTTTATGTTGCTGAGCTTAAATATAATATGGTTAGTGTTTCACAAGTATGTGATAAAAAGAACAAGATTCTTTTTACAGATATAGAGTGCATCGTTCTTTCTCCTGATTTTATTTTAGATGAAAAATTTATTGTTTTAAGAACACCAAGGAGAAACAATGTGTATTGCCTGGATATAGGGGAGAACTCATTTCTTCAAATGAGATCAACTGTTTTATATCCAAGGAAAACACAGATGAATCAGAACTTTGGCATAGAAGGATGTGTCACACAAATTTTAAAAATATGAATAATTTAGTCAAAAAGAATTTGGTAGTTGGTTTACCTCAAAAAGAATTCATGTGTGATCATCATTGTGTTGCATGCCTGAAAGGTAAACAACACAAGACTTCTCATAAGTCCAAAGCAATTAATTCTATTTCTAACCCTTTACAGCTCTTACATATGGACTTTTTGGACCTACAAATGTAATAAGTATTGGAAAGAAACAATAATGTCTTGTTATTACTGATGATTTTTCCAGGTATACTTGGGTTTTCTTTCTTAGGACCAAAGATGAAATAAGTGAGATCATAAAGAATCTGATAGTCAAACTGGAAAACACAAGAGATCTCAAAGTGAAAGCCATTAGATGTGATAATGGCACCGAGTTTAAAAATGCTAACTTAATTACTTTTTGTGATCTTAAAGGAATTGACAGACAGTACAGCTCACCAAGAACTCCACAACAAAATGGTGTAGCTGAAAGAAGAAATAGAACAATCATTGAAGCAGCAAGATCCATGCTTGCAGACTCAAAATTACCAATAACCTTTTGGGCTGAAGCTGTTAATACAGCATGTTATGTTCAAAACAGAGTATTAATAGTTAAGCCTCATTTTAAAACACCTTATGAACTTTTTAATAAACGAAAACCTTTAATAAGTTTCTTAAAATCATTTGGTTGTCCTTGTACAATTTTAATTACAAAAGAACAAATTGGTAAGTTTGACTGCAAATCAGATGATGGAATCTTTGTAGGATACTCAACTCAAAGCAAGTCATACAGAGTATTCAACAAAAGGCTGAGGATCATTGAAGAGAGTGTGAATGTATCCTTTAATGAGAATTTGATAAATGAATAGGGAAATGGTCCAGATTGGTTATTCAATATTGATAATCTAACCAAATCTTTTAATTTTAGTTATGATTGTAATGCAGGTGAATCAAACAATCAGAACTCGCAAGGAGGATCATCATCATTCAATGGTAGTCAAGATACAATGAAGTATATCCTGGTTAACACCGATCCCACAGTTAATACTGAGGACAGTAGTAACTCTGGTAACCCTAGCAATCTTGATACCAGTAACAACTCAAACTCTCACGATACTACTGATCCCAGTAGTAATACAGAAACTCAAACAGATGATGGTGAACCAAACAATTCTGATGCCAGTAATAACAATGAACCACATGAATTAAATGACAATCATGTTACTACTGACACCAGTAGCAATGAAGAAACTCAAGAAAATCCAGAAAATCAAGAAGAAATTTGGACAGATGATCAAATCCATGAATCAAACCTTAATAGTCAAATTGTTGCTGATAAAGTCTCCAACTCAAGAACTGAAAAGAACCATCCCTTAGACTTAGTTCTAAGTGATGTGAACTCAAATATGCAGACTAGAAGCAAATTTAATTCAACTTTATATTCAAACATCTGTAATATAAGTCTAATCTCTCATGAATGTATGTTTGCATATTTTCTATCTCAGGAGGAACCTAAAAAGATTCAACAAGCCGTGAAAGATTCAAATTGGATTATAGCAATGCAAGAAGAACTTCTCCAATTCAAATTACAAGTTGTCTGGACACTTATACCTCTTCCAAAAGGAAAAAGACCCATTGGAACAAGATGGATCTTCAGAAACAAGAAAGATGAAAGACGTATTGTGATAAAAAATAAAGTCAGACTTGTAGCCCAAGGATACACTCAAGAAGAAGGAATAGACTATGATGAGGTATATGCCCCTGTTGCAAGAATTGAAGCAATAAGGATCTTTCTCGCATATGCTTCATTCAAGAAATTCAAAGTCTATCAAATGGATGTCAAAAGTGCATTCTTATATGGGAAGATTGAAGAAGAAGTATATGTTTGTCAACCTCCAGGATTTGAAGATCCTGAACATGATGATTATGTGTACAAATTAGACAAAGCTCTATATGGTCTACAACAGGCACCAAGAGCTTGGTATGATACATTATCATCATACTTATTGAAGAACAACTTCAAAACAGGTGCAATTGACAAAACTTTGTTCACAAGAAAAGTTAAAAATGATATACTACTGGTCCAGATATATGTAGATGATATCATATTTGGATCAATAAATGATCAACTGTGCAAAGAGTTTGAAGAGCTAATGCAGATCAAATTCAAGATGAGCTCAATGGGTCCAGTGAACTTCTTTCTTGGACTCCAAATCAATCAAAGATCAGATGGTACTTTGATTAATCAATCAAAATATGTCAAAGACATCTTGGAGAAATTTGCAATGAAAAACTGCAAAAGTGCAAGCACACCAATGGAAACACATAAACACCAACATCCCGATGTTGAGGGGGAGGATGTAGATGAACATTTATACAAATTAATGATAGGATCCGTGATGTATTTAACTGCATCAAGACCTGATATTATGTATAGTGTTTGTGTATGTGCCAGGTATCAAGCAAAACCTAAGGAGCTTCACTTGCAGGCAGTTAAAAGAATCTTCAAATACTTGAAGGGAAAGCCATCACTTGGTCTCTGGTATCCACATGACTCACCATTTGAAATTGTAGCCTACACAGATAGTGACTATGGTGGTGAATGTCAAGATAGAAAATCTACTACTGGTGGATGTCAATTCTTTGGATCAAGATTGGTGTCATGGCAATGCAAGAAGCAAACCAATGTCTCAACATCAACTATTGAAGCAGAGTATGTAGCTGCATCTGCCTGTTGTGCTCAAGTTCTGTGGATTCAAAATCAACTCCTAGACTTTGGTATCTCTATCCTTAAAACTCCTATTTTTATTGATAATCAAAGTGTTATAAGTATTGTGAATAATCCAGTAAAACACTCAAAAACCAAACATATTGAAATAAGATTTAACTTTATAAGGGATTGTAATGAAAAGAAATTAATCAAAGTAGAGAAAATTCATACTGACAATCAACTAGCAGATTTTTTTACAAAAGCATTTGATGTAGGAAGATTAAGCTTCTTGGTTAGCAGTATTAGGATGATTTTAATAAATTAATTTCAGAATTAAAATTATATGTAAAGTTTTTGTATAAAATTTATATTTACAAGTGTGTTTTACTACTGGTTATTCAACATTACTGACAATGAGTTGTATTCGTAATTTATTACTTATAGGGTTTTTCTGAGAATTAGGTTAAGTATAAAACAACAGTTACTACTGATGTTTTACTACTGGTACTTAGTTACTACTGATCGACCGTTATCTGTGAAATACGATATTTTACCATACTAACCCCCATGAAAATAGCCGTTGGGTTATGATTCGAAGGGTATTTCAGTCCTTTTGCAGATTAATTCAAAAAATATAAAAAGCTGAAAGTGATTAGTTTAGCATTATCCAAACCTCGGTCTAATAAACCCTACGCTAAACCCTAATCTCTGCAAATCCGATCAAAACCTTGAACCAGTAACAAATCAATTCACTTACGAAATTGTTCATAACAAATTCTCAAGATCATTTTCTGCGAAACATCAAATCCCAAAACATTACAGTGGCAAGGAAGAAACCTGTGGCAGTTGAAACAGATCTTCTATACTCCGAATCCCATAACAAGCTTGCATTTCTAAGGAATCCTGATGGAACAAGAAGCTTTAGGCCGATAGTAATGTTCTTGAAAAACTCTCCCATTCGCTTTGCATTAACTGTACAACCAAAACTTTGTGTACAACACATTGTTCAATTTTGGGAGAAGGCAGCTCAAAATCAAATCTGACATTGATGGAAAACCCATTATTATCACAGAACAATCCATTAGAAATCATCTTCAACTAAACGATGAGTCAGGTACATCTCTACTCTCTAACACTGAATTAATTGAAAATATTTTAAAAATGGGATATGAAGGAAGAACCGACATTCAAACCTTTTAGAAGGGTCTTCTTTCTCCCAGTGGAAGTATTTGGTCCATACAATTCAACATTGTATGTCACCAAAGAAGAGTACTTGGATTGAGTTGAACAGATCAATAGCATCTGCTGTTGTCTGTGTGTGCACAGATCAAGTATTCAATTTTTCTAAAATGATTTTTGAAGGGATGCTTGGAAACCTATCAGTCTCAAAATCTTTAATGTATCCAAGATTCCTTGCTCACATTTTTTATTGTGAGATCCCTGATCTCATCAAAACCACAAACATCTTTCCCATTCCAGAGCTAAATAAAAAGGTTTTCTCAAACATGAACAAGAAGTTCAATTTTTCTGGAAAATAAACACCTTTATTTTCAAACATGATCTATGATCATCCTCCCATTGGGGAAGGTTCAAGCCACCCCATTGAACCCCAACCCATCACTCGAAATAGCCCAAACACTTTCCCATGAGTCCACTCAATCAACCACACAAACAATTATCCTGACTGTGTCCCAGGTACATGTAAATAAACCTCAGAGTGCTACTCTTCACTCTGAGGTAGAACAGCCACAAGCCAAACAAATCTCCAAAACATATAAAAGGAAGACAACTTCCTTAAAGGACACCAGGGGACCCACTGAGTCACACCCCAGGCTCAAAGAGTTGTCCTCCACGGAGGAGAGAGGGCATGAGGAAAGGGCTCTCACTACTGATGCACCAAAGGTTGGTGCACAGGCTAGTGAGAACATCAATAGGATCCAGACCTCGGTAACTTTAAGTGATGACTCATCATCTGAGGCAGCACTTAAAGGACCCCGGTGCCAAGAAACCATAAGGGGAGGTACTTCTGCTTCTTCTAGGAAGAAGAGAGTATCTAAACAACCCAATGACTCACCAAGCAGTAATGAGGGTAGAATGAAAATTCCTGAATTGACGGAAAGGATGGAAAACCTTAAAGCCAATGTACCAAAGAAGCCCGATGATCTACCTAGATGGAGTGAGAGCAGCATTCAACAAACTAAATTGACGGATAGGAAGGAAAACCTTGAAACCACTGTACAACATTGTCTGGAACTTTTGAACAATCAGGGAAAGACCATGAGCTACATGAAGCACTATATAAATGCACTAAACAGAAGGCAGAAGGGGTTCGATTATAGGCTTCAAAGGCAATCCAATATCATTAGAAAATTACAGAAGAAAATTGCTGATAGTGAGGCTCAACAAGTTGAGATCACTAAGGCGGAGAAGGTTCACATACAGGGTATGATTAACACTTCAATTGCAGCAGCAGCAGCCTCCCTCTTGAACCTTAGAGAAGCTCATGGTGAAACATGTCAAAGTTTTGGTGAAGACCTGAATAGAGGGGTCAGAAGTATGGATGAAGATGTATTCATGTCTGCACAACAATCACCAGCAGCAGCAGAACAATTACCTTCTCTACTACTGAAGTCATGGGTACTACTGATCCCATGGATACTACTGAGGCCATTGAACAAACAGAGGCCATTGAGCATGTTCCTCTGCTTGAAAGCTCCAATCATAACCTTGACCCTCTTGAGATACCAAAGCAGTTGAATTTGAAGTGTTGCTCTTGTTATAATTTGATCTTTGATCTTTGATAGGATATTCTCTAGCAAAGTGACCAAAATTGTTGCAGTTGTAGCATTTCACTTTGGTTTTGTCAAAGCCAGCACGTTCACCTTTTTTGAAGTTTAGATTTTGTCTCCCAGTTCTTTGAAGAAATCTCTTAGTTTTCAAGCTCAGCATTGCCATCGGCCATTTGATATCCATCTCTTCCATATCATCAGGGTTGATTTGTTCCAGATCTTCACTAATCAATGCAGTGTGTACATGACTAGTAAAGAAGGATTCTCTAGCTGCATCTTCAGACTCCATCTGCTTTCCAGATGCAACATCTTGACATGTACCTGTATTTGACACAAAAGCAGCATTGTTTGAAGGTAAAGTAGGAGTTTTCTGACTTACCTCATATTCAAACACTCGTAGTTCATTGTATAGTTCATCAGGCTCCTTTTCTTCCAATGCATCTCCTTGTCTATATATAACAGTATACATAGACCATGGATCGCATACAGGGTATGATTGACACTTCACATGCAGCAGCAACAGCCTCCCTCTTGAACCTTAGAGACGATCATGGTGAAACAGGTCAAAGTTTTGGTGAAGACCTGAATAGAGGAGTCAGAAGTATGGATGAAGATGTATTCATGTCTGCACAACAATCACCAGTAGCAGAACAAATACCTTCTCCTATTACTACAGAAGTCATGGGTACTACTAATCCCATGGATATTACTGAGGCCATTGAACAAACAAAGGTCATTACTACTGATCCCATTGAAGAAGAGATCCTAGAAACAACATCAGTAGTAAACACTCCAACAAACATTCCAGTTACTACTGATGCCCTAGCAGTATTAACTACAACTGAAACCTCTTATGTAGTAGACTCCTCAAAACAACTGGTAACACACACAACAGCTACAACACCAGTAGTAACTACCTTGGTTACTACTAAATCTGAAGAAGAAATACCAGATCTTGTTGAACCAGCTGTCATCATCCCAAGGCCTCCAACTCCAGAATTACAACCACTTATCATCCCAGATTTTGATGATAATGTGAATTGGGATGAAGTTGATGAATGTGCTCTCCCTCCTCATCCAAAAATATTACCAGAAAATAAAATACATACATTTTCTCCCTCAATCACAATAAATCCAGTCATAGATATGAAATATACTCCACTCTCAAAGTGTGTGAATGTAGGTAAAACAAAGTTTGATGATGATTACCCACACAGAGCTTTAGGTAACTACATGGTAAACAAGATAAATTTAGTCAGACCTGTGAAGCAAGATAAGTGGAAGGTAAAAAGGATGAGATATCATAGAAAATGTGCTAAAACTCAAGCCCTTGAAGATAAAAGAAAGGCTGAAGAAGAAAGAATGAAAAATGCAGCCATTCAAGAAATAGAAGAGTTTTTAGAAGAAGATCAACAGGAAGAACTAAATAAGATAAAAAAATATTGAAAAGGAAAGTGTAGATCTTCTTGAAGCACAAGTGAAAGAACGCAAAAGAATGAAAGAAGATATGCCTGAACAGTTTGCAGAAAAGAAAGATGATACGATCTCATATTTAAAGTCTAGAGGGCACAATGCAAAAGCCTTTGGAAGAATGAAGTTAATTATTGTTATTGAAAGGTATTGCATTGATAAAAAGAGAGAACTGGCAGAACCAGAGATCAAGGAAGACAAAGTGACAAATTTAATTGAAATTGATCCTAAATTGGTAAATACAAGTAATTCAAAGACTGGGTGAATCCTCAATCATAACTGCCAAGAAGAGAAAAGACATAGAGGTTGAACAAGAAGCAAGGAAGAAAGCAAAACAAGATTCACAAATTATTAATCTTCCAATAGCTCCTCTAAAAGATAATCTCATTATTAACTGGAGAGTTGTACATGATGTGATAGAAGTAATTAGAGAAGATAAATCAACTCAAAAGTTCAATGCTTGGAAACCAATGGTTATGTCATTAACAAGAAGTGATATAATTAAAGTATTAATTATTGGTAAACCAAGAATGTCAAAGAAGTCATGGAGAAACTCAGGTGCTGGATACTTAACAAAGATGATAGATGTTGCTTTCTATCCAGATGATTATCCTGGGAGATTTGCTAGTACAAAGAATGTGTATGCTTGGAATGTGCTACCAACTGTTAATATGTATTTCTTTGAAAGGGCCAGCAAGAAATGTGAAATGTTTCTATTTGAAAAGGAATATCCTCACTCTGAAGAAACAATGTATCAAATCACCACATGTTCCTTCATGAAACCACATGATGTTGCTATGTTTGCTGAAAAGTTGAACTATTTTGTTAAAAGGAACACCAAGTATATTATTGCACAGAGAAAAACAAGAAATCAACAAATTAAAGAAGGTGATGAACGAAGGGCCAAACAGTTGGAAGAGAAGAAGAAGAAAGAGGAAGAAGAAAAGAAACTTGATTAATTCAAAGTGAATTAATAAGTTTAGGGGGAGATTGTTGGGATATAAATAAGTTATTACTGATGTTGCAGGTAATACTGGTGAATTACTACTGATGGTGCTTAAATGTGAAATACTACCAATCTTGGAAGTTACTACTGACGATGGATGTTACTACTGATGTCGATATTAAGAGTTGATCGTGCCCGAGATCTTCGTAGAGTTAGTTTAGAATGTTTATCTTTTTGTAATTCGATTGTAATCTATTCCTAGAATAACTAGGTTAAAATTTTTAGACTTCAAGGATTATTATATATAGTTTCTTATGAATTGTAAACATACGTGTATTGATCGATCAAAATTAATACATTGAAGCTTTTTGTGATAAACTGTGTTCTTATTTATTCGAATTCAATTTACAGTTTACATTGTTCTTAATCTAGAATGTTAATCCGCTGTAACTTCTCTTTGTTAGTAGATCTATGATTTAATAACTTGTTAAGTTATTCGATCCTGACAATGATGATGAATTCCCGGATGAGATTGTTTTGAAATGAAACTTTGGAATGTTATTTTTCTTTTGTGGAATCTTGAAATTACAATTCCTTATTATAAAAAAACAAACGAATCTCTTTTTAGGGTGGTTATCCTCCCCACTTTTTGGAGCTTCAGAACTGAGAAGATCTTCTAGTCGAAATTTCCGAATCAAAACACGACGTAAAATTTCATTCTTTTATTTAAAACTCGAATAGGAGAAAATATATGCTTGTAAACTGGCTCGATTGGTAGTAGAGTTGGTGTGAATATCGTTAGGGGAATTTATCAAGAAGAAGCACCTTAGTTGCCTACACGACCACATGTTATTTTTTAATTAAAGTTTCATATACCTACGTACGCATTTACATGCATCTTTTGAAAAGTTATCTTATCTTCTTGTCAGATAACAAAATAGATTGTAAGTACTGACATCAATATTTCCTTTTATGGTTATGGATCATTTCTTCTTTTTTTTTTTTTTTCTTTTTTTTTTTTTTTTTTTTTGCATTTGGGTCACCAAATATATATGAAATCCTTATTAAGGATAAATATGTCATTTAAATTTTATAAAAACATCTCAATCATAACCTCAAATTCAACAATAAACAAACAATTTGTTGAGTGGATAGGGTTTTGTGTTTTTCTTCAAAATTTCCAAGACTCCAATCATTTTGCAACTTCTTTACAATCACCACCCAATTCCTACTTTATAATTAATCAAACAAACCACCTCCTTTTCATTCTTCCTTTCATCTTTTGATTCTGATTTCCCAGAATTCTCAAATCTTGGTTTTTTACCAAGAAAATATTTTGCAAAAAAAAAGGAAGAAGAATGGAATTCTCAACATTTAACCCATCTTGGCATTCTTTTTTCACCTCCCCTCTCCTCTTTCCCTACCCCTTCATTCCTGATAATTACGTTCATTGGACCGAAACCCCCGAATCCCACATTTACTCTGCAGAAATCCCTGGTAACCTATCATGCATTTCTTCATTTTAACTTTGTTAATATGTTAACTATTTCACCTTGTTTTTAGGCAAATCTGTACATTTTGTTTAATGGTTAAGGATGTCTGCTTTTTTAATGATTGCACATAAGAGTTCGTTTCTAAGACACCGCATATGAAAAAGTTAATATTTTTGTATAAATTCAAGATTTCACCTTTTTTTAGGTGCAAATCTTGATATTAAGTTATTAAATGGTAAGGATGACTGCTTTTAAAGAATCAACTGGTTTAATTGCACACCCCAATTCATTTCCAAATACCATATTAGAAAGTTTATCTTTTTGTATAAAACCAAGATTTCTTGATTTTTTTTTTTCTGTATGCAGGTGTTAGGAAGGAAGAAATTTGTGTGGAAGTTGAGGACTCAAAATATCTTATTATTCGCACCGAATCAGCTGATGATACAGTTACAACGGCTGGTGGTCGGACTTTTATGAAAAAGTTCAGATTACCAGATACAATTGATGTAAATGGGATTTCTGCATGTTATGAAAATGGGGTGCTGACAGTTACTGTACCAAGATCTTTTATCAGAAGAGGTTTTTATATTGAACCAGCTGATATGCCACAACAGACGGAAGTTCTTGCTAGGGCTGCTTGAATTATAATAAAATTGGAATACCTCATATTTTTAAGGTTTTTCCTGAATTTATCGGCATTGTTTGGGGATATGTGAAATTTTCAAGATTGTATAATATGTTGGTATGTAAGTATTCGTTTCGATGTAGGGTTTATTTGATTGGTACTAAAATCAATCATTAAACGCAATGAATAATGTACATTGTACATAAAAAGCCATCATTATGTTGATATGGTTTTGTGGGTAATATGGTTGTAACGATTCATTCATCCTTTAATTGTGTGTTATAAATAGCATATCTATTGCGAGATACAAGCTATATATAGTTCAGAGGACCCCGGAAATTTGGAGGCCAGGTGGAATATATAAAAAAAATCCTAACACTTGCATGTTCTAAAAAATTATAAAAAATGACATCATAATTTGTATTTAATTTTATAAATGTGTTACATGGATATAAAACATAATCAATTATCTAGACCCCTGATGAAAATATACATTAATATATAAAGATAAAAAAAATTGGGACTCTTTAGAAGGATAAACCCTCTTCATTGGTAGCTCCCAAAGTTGCATATATGGTTGGCCTTGAATTAGTTCGATGTTCCCTATGAGTTTTTAGTTATATTTGGTTCGAAGAAACCAAATAAGGGGCTACAAATATATAGATATATCGATAAAGAATGAACACATACAACAAAGTCTAAACATCCAGATACGAAATGGTGTCTACAAGTGCTTTGGATTGTAATAGATTGGGCGTGTTTTTGGCCATACAATAGACCATTTTATTCAATTGTATTTTTACATGTACACCTCGTCAACTTATCATAATCCCATTAATTTATTTAAAACTTTATAGTTAAAATAATAAGTTCAAACAGAAACTGATATGATGCTCATGGAATCAAAAATCTTCCTCGTTTATATGTTAATTAAACAAAGAATCTTTTTCATTGATACCATCTATATAATAAGACAAAAGACATTAGAACAACATGAGTTTGTATATATACAAGGATTTCTCTCAAACCAATATGTGTTTCTACTTTCTAGGCATGGAACTAAAAGTTTTTACTATAATTTCGTTACTTGTGTTATTATTTTTACTTTCCATTTTCTTCCTTTACAATGGTAAAAAATATCGTGATAGACTTCCTCCTGGTTCTTTGGGATTGCCCATGATAGGACAAAGCCTCGACCTTCTAAAGGCCTTGAAGGCCGACCGGGTCGAGGAATGGCTTCAAAAAAGAATCACAAAATACGGTCCAATATGGAAAGCCAATCTTTTTGGATACCCCACAATTGTTTTACATGGTCCGGCTGCAAACAAATTCATTTACACTTGTGATGGTAACATACTCACCAACACACAACCACCATCAATCAGCAGGATCTTGGGTTCCAAAAATATAATAGAGTTATCGGGCCATGATCACAAACGAGTCAGGGCGGCCTTGGTTTCCTTCCTAAAGCTTGAAGTGTTGAAGCAATATGTTGTGAAAGTTGATGATGAAATCAGATACCACCTTCAAACACATTGGCATGGTAGACATGGGGTTCAGGTAAATAATATTATTTTTGTCCAATCTTAGTTCTTACAAAAAAAAAGTTATGCTTCACATTACTAAAACTATCTAATTGTTAAAAAAAAAATTAAACATTTGTTGAACTTATAAGTGGATTTCAAGTTTTTATTTTCCTAACTAATCATGTTTTGTATGGGAATTAATTCGCATACCACATTTTTTAATGGCTATATCACATTGTACAAGTAAATTTGTATATTGTACAAATAAATAATGTAATTGTTTGATAAATAAATTAAAATATATGATATAAAAATCATGTACGTTTTGTACAGGTGCAACCCCTAATCAAGACCTTGACCTTTAATGTAATTTGCTCGCTTCTTTTTGGGATTGAAAGAGGACCCAAAAGACAGAAATTGCTACCACTTTTCCAAGATATGATCGGAGGTGTGCTATCCGTTCCGATCAATTTGCCTTGCACACAATTTAACCGTGGGATTATAGCAAGAAAGAAACTGGTACCGATGCTTGTGGATCTTATACACGAGAAAAGGGAGGCACTCAAAGAACAAAAACATGATCAAGCTAATCCTCATAGAGATTTAATCACTTCATTGCTTAGCATTTGCGACGATGACCGCACAATGATGATGTCCGATGAGGAGATCATTGACAACATCATTGTAGTGATGATTGCAGGATATGATACAACATCCGTCCTTATATCGTTTCTAATCAAGCTTTTGGCTAACAATAAATCTATCTACTCTACTATAGTTCGAGGTAGTACGTACATCTTTATCCTTGTTCTTATCGTAAACACGGCAAAAGGATATATATATTAATTAAGCGTGTGTTTGAACCAATTGGCCGGTATAGATCAATTGGCCACCAAAGATAGTGTTAGGGGGTTTGCCTTCAAAATGTCTTGAGTTCAAGATTTGCTGAGGGCATTCCTCGGGAGATAAAAAAAAGGAGTTGGGGTTTATTAAAAAAAAAAAAAGATAGGTTCGAGGAATGCATATGTTTAGCGTAATAGCATATGGGTTTTGAAGTTTTATTGCCAGCGACCAGGGTTTTTTCGTGCTTTTTTTTACCTTTTCCAATTCTAGACCAAACCGAGAACCAGTTTTGGATAAAAAAACCGAGAACCAGATAGCAATTGCTCGGTTTCGGTCCGGTTTGCCTGTTCCGGCTAATTCGCGGTCCGGCCATCATATATAAACCTAACCTAAACCCGTTACCATAGTAATACCCCATCATATAACCGAACACGCCCTAAGATGTATGCACTTATGTCATAAATCATTCGACTATTAACTGCTTAAAAGCATAGCATTTAAGCGAGGGTAAGCTTTAATGACCTAAATGCAAATACACACAAGAGCTAGTCCACATCATATAAGTTATATATAACTCATTTCATCAAATTTAAATTCATAATTGAGAATGTAGAACAAGAAGAAATTGCAAAGAGTAAAGCATCTAGCGAGAATTTGACATGGGAAGACCTTACAAAGATGAAATTCACATGGAGAGTAGCATCCGAGATGTTGAGGATAAATCCTCCTGTGGTTTTGAGCTTTCGGCGAGCTATGCAAGATATCGAGTATGGGGGATTCATAATTCCTAAAGGATGGCAAGTATGTCACCTTAATAATTAACCAAATATAAACAAAGTTGCTTACTAATTGATTTTACATGATGTGTTCTTAGGTGGCGTTGTCTCAGTCCATAACACACATGGACAGTGACATTTTCCAAAACCCAACCAAGTTTGATCCGGCCCGTTTTGAGAGGCATGCACCATCACCTCCACCATTTAGTTTTGTAGCATTTGGAGCCGGACCGAGAATGTGTCCTGGTATTGAGCTTGCAAAGATAGAAACTTTAGCCATGATTCATCATTTGGTGACACAATTCACATGGGAGCTTCTTAATAAAGACGAGTCCTTCAAGAGAATCCCAATGCCAGAATTTGATCAAGGATTGTCCGTTCAAATCTCATCTATAAAAGCCACATCGTTTCCATCAAAAGTATCAATGTAGCCTCGCTCTTACTTTTGAGATTTTGGGAGCGGTTTGTTTGTTGGTGACGGATGTTTCTTGTATTTTGTATCATCTGTCTTTCTAGTTTTATATATTTTAGCATCAAAAAGTTATAAAGCATCACCTTAGGAAAGATGTGTTTAGATAGATTCTTAAGAAAATATGTATTTGTTCAAAATAAACAAACTTGTATGCTCATATAGTTTCTTAAGGGGCGGGAAATTCCAATCGGGCCAACGGCGCAAACATCTTGTTGACTGCCATGAAAACCCAAACATAACTAAATTGATTTTAAATACAAAATCAAAACCCAAAAAAATCCAATAAAAAGCCCAATCATATTTTAACAATTAATTTTCTATTTAAAGCCCAACCTTAAGGCTATGACGTATGTGCCATGTGGTGGTGTGGTGCTCATGTGGCAACCACCACCCCCGTGCTTTAGAAAGGGAACACCACCCCCACCCCCACATGTGTATGGGCCATGTGGTGGTGTGGTGCTTATGTGGCAACCACAACCCCGTGCTTTAGAAAGGGAACACCCCCCCCCCCCCCACACATGTGGTGGTGTGGTGTGGTTGAAAAGTTGATGGGTCCCACCATTGTCTCACATATTCACACACCACTCCCATTCTCTCCCGTTACTGACTACCGTGGCCATGGGGTCTTAACGCCACACCACCACATGGGGGGGGGGGGTGTTCCCTTTTCTCCCGGTGGTGTGGTCCACTCCACATATGCTACACCTCATCACCACACCACGATGATGAGACCCACACCGTTTAACTTAATATAAAAAGCCTAACCCTACTTTAAAAATAAAAATTCGGTTGCTTCTTCTTCTTCATGCAGCCTCCAGCCTCCATCTAGATTCCATCCACCATTTTTATTTCTTCATCAGAGGTATTTCTCCATCTAACTTCCAGCCTTCAACGGTAACATTTGCTCAAAAATCGGACCTCTTTCCTGTGCCAAATCGTGGTCGTGGCCACCTTCATTCCACGGACCCCCTCAAGTTGTTGTGGGGGTGGTGTTTCGTTTGCTTGCACGGCGTGGCAAGATGGCACATCACCTCCACGGCCACGGGAAACGCCCATACCGACCAGTCTAAAAGGTTAACCATTGGATATATGCTTTTTATAAATAGGTTTTTGATTATTGGAAAGTTAATGTGACAAAAATAATAAGTCATTGTTAGGTTAACCATTGAAGATGTTATTATATTATAACTCATACTACTACACGAAATTCACAAAAAATATTAAATCAAAACTTTATAATTATGCACATCATAATTTTCTCAAAATCAAGAAACAAATCATTTAAAAAAAAAACAAATTTCATAACGCAGCTAAAAATACTCGCAACAAGTCATGCTTTATCGTATGTCACACCTTATACCACTGTCATAGACTATTTTGCTAGGGCGGAGTCGGGTCTCACTCCTTAGGCTAGACGGTATGGGACGACGGGAGGAAGGGCGTGGGGGGTGAGGTGGCAGGCGACGACGTGGTGGTGATGTTGAACACCGCCCCCCCCCCCCCCCAACGGCGTGGGGGGTCGGCGTGGGGGGTCGGGGGCACGGGCAACGGCGAGGAACGGGGCGTGGGGGGTGCTTTTTGATGGTTCCTTGCTTGTGATTGGTTGAGGGGTATTTTTTTTTATTATATTTAAAATTTAATGGAATAAAATGGTGTGGTGTGGTGTGGTGGGTATTTCCTAGAGATGATGTGGTGTGGTGGTAGTGTGGTTGCTTAGGTGGCGGTGATGTGGCAAGAAAAGGGCACCACCACATGTGGTGCCCATGCCCAGCAGCCTTAGTGCCATCATGACACTTTTTTAGAACGTTGTTAAAAAGTATTGTTTGGATGATAGCGCTTAAGTTTTTACTTTTTCAAAATAATCTCAAAAAAAATCGTACACAAAAGCTCATGAAACAAAAGTTTCAAAAATAATTTCACTTCCAACATATTTATATCATTAGACTATAAATTATTCATTTAATTTACTAACCTGTCAAAAGATAATGGGCTTACGAAATTGACCTACTAAGCAAATTAATTATGATCAAACTAATAATATGAATAATTTTGTATACAAATTAACCCTTGAAAACTTGATATAATAAAAGCAAATGATCTTATTAAATTTTTTTAACAACTTCTAAATCTAAGTTAATTTTATTCATAACAGATTTGAAGAGTTCATGGTATTAAATTATGAACGATACCAAGTCCGATTGCTACAAACTTTTAATGCATGGACAAAATTGGGAAATCGTAAGAAGAATATATTAAAGAAGTCATTATGAGATCATTATCCTAGTTTCAGATTATGTGATTGGCTGCAACAGGTCACAACCTCTGTGAGTGGTACGTGATAGACACGATCTATGAGTCGCGTGGACAATACTAAATTAGGAACATGATTAATATACTTTCATTGAGACTTGCTAATTTGGCAGTACATTCTGCATCTGTACTTGTACCTTTATCTCTATAAAATTCCCAGATCCACCCTTTCTCTGTCTAGATTCTGCGAGCTCTTAACCCATATACATCTGATCGCTGATTTTCGAGATTACAAGTTGCTGAAGATCAATCTAGTGTTTTTATTTCTGCAAGGATTTAGGTTAAAAATGGCGCAAGCTGTTGAAGATTGGTACAAACAGATGCCAATTATCACTCGTTCGTATCTCACAGCTGCAATTGTTACAACAATTGGTTGCTCCCTTGAGGTATTTTACATTGATGTTCAGTTTTTTTGTGGATTTATTGGTTGTATCCTTTCGATTTTTTAATAGGTTACGTTAATAACCGCAATTGGATTAATGTGGATTTATTGGTTTGATTGATTGTTTTATTGAATGTGGAATATGTGATAAATATATTAAATTTCCGCAATTGGATTACATTGATTCTCTAAATGTTTCAAATATGAAGATTCCAGGGTTTGTACGCTTACAATAATTTGAAAGTTTCGTTCTTTTTAGCGTTAGTGCATTGACGGTTTTAGGGTCTAGGGATTGGTTGTATAAAATGAAGCCGGGTTCAATTGTATGTTTGATTCCGTAATTGGGTTGCTTGATTCTGTAAAGTAAAACAAATGTGCTTTTTGGTTGCTATTAAAGAATTGATTTACTAATGTTATTAAACATCCATTTTAATTACAATAATAACATAATGAGTGGCAACTGCTTCTTCATGAAGCTGCTCCCAAGAACGTATTCATAACATTAGCATGATGATTTTATGTGTGGCATGTTAGATAAATGTAAAAGTAATTGCTTGAAGATACTATGTATTGAACCTGATTTTCTATACCATTTTGCAGATAATTACGCCATATAACTTGTACTTGAATCCCAGACTTGTTGTTAAGCAATACCAAATCTGGCGATTGATCACCAATTTTCTTTACTTCCGCAAGATGGGTAAGCATTCTTTCAACCATCTTTGAGGATTGTAATTTATATCTCTTTCTCAAAAAGCTAATCATTTTCTAGGAACAAAGAAATTAATAACAAATGAATTCTCGTTTTACAGACTTGGATTTTCTGTTTCACATGTTTTTTCTGGCTCGATATTGCAAACTTCTAGAAGAAAATTCCTTCAGGGGAAGAACAGCTGATTTCTTTTATATGCTGTTATTTGGTGCAACTGTGTTGACCAGTATTGTACTTGTTGGAGGGATGATACCTTATGTCTCTGAATCTTTTGCTAAGATCATTTTCCTTAGCAATTCACTCACTTTTATGATGGTAATTACTAATTTTGTTGTCTACTCATTTTAAAACAACTCGAGTTTTAAATTTTATATTTTCCTTCACTTTGCAGGTTTATGTCTGGAGCAAGCAAAATCCATTCATACATATGAGCTTCTTGGGCCTCTTTACTTTTACAGCAGCTTACTTACCATGGGTGAGTTCTTGTTAATATCAAAATTTATAATTCCAAGAATTTATATTTCAACATATCATGCTTTTATCATTTTTTAAGTTGCTTAAATCCTATGCATTGCATGCATGTTTAAAATGTGAAGTTGTATCTTTTTATTTTTATTCTTATATATTTTATAGATTGAATGGATATATGATTCATTTTGTTTCCCCTGCAGGTTTTATTGGGCTTCTCTGTTCTTGTTGGTGCTAGTGCTTGGGTGGATCTACTTGTAAGTCCAAATTATATAACATATAATGCTTGATTATTTGTCAAATATATAAAACCTCCTTCAATAATGACACGTGTGACGATGATTCATTATTGGGTAATTAACAAATACTAATACTTTATTTGTTGAAAAATTTAGGGAATGATTGCTGGTCATGCATATTATTTTCTTGAAGATGTTTATCCAAAAATGACTGGTCGACGACCACTAAGAACACCATCGTTCATCAAAACATTATTTGCTGATGAAGCAGTTGTAGTAGCACGTCCTGCAGAAGTCAGATTTGCAGCACCACCAGTTGATGAAATTAGAAGATGATCAATGCAGAGTTTAATTGGTAGCTTTATACTGCAAATGCACATAACTTTATGATGTTTTGTAAATGAAATATTGAGAATTAGTATATGGGTTTCATTCTTTATGAACCTTTTGCCTATAAATGCTTCAACTTTTAAACTTCAGAAAAGGAGGTGATTTGTATACAACAACCGTTTATTTGGTAGAATGTGTTGGTTGATATTTGTATACACTATTTTATTAGCCGGAATCAAGGACCGAGACAGAATTAAGACATGATCTTGAGTTTTGAATATTGAATTTATGTACATTATATCAATTAATTGTTTCCTTATTCCTCAATTGTGAATCGGTGATTTCTTCATTGATAAAGTTGGGTAAAATGCCCATATAAATTACAGTTACAATTGAGGAATAAAGAAACATTAGTTGATATTAATTTACATAAATTCAATATTCAAAACTGGAGATCATGTCTTAATTCTTCCTTGGTCCTTGATTCTGGCTAATATATTTAACTTAGAAGGGTGTTTTAGACATTTGCTAAAAGGTTTTAGCTTTTACCAGATGAAGGGAGTCACCTTTTTTGTAACTTGAGAATCATAAATTTAGAAGAATAGTAGATGCTTTGTTTTAATAAAATACTAGCCTATAACCCGTGATAAATCACGGGTGGCTTATAAAAAGTTTCATAATCTTTAGTAGTTTATTTATTGAAATTGCTTAGAATTTGAAAAGTTACAAGTGTAGTAATAGCCAAAAAAGGCTTCCTACATTGCGGTGTAGGTAAAAAAATTAAAGAAGTAAATACACGTACATAAATATTACATAATTTACATACATAAATACTTACATTAGTACATCAAATTAAGAAATTTACAGAAAAGACTAAGTCCCTATATCCCCATCACGACTTCTTATAATCTTCCATTTATGTGGATCATAAAACTTCTTAATTATATCTACAACCACAAATGCACACAAATAAAAATAAATTAGATCTTCTTGATTTCTTTAGTGTGTATATTTAATTTAGCGTATAAAAAGATTTTTAGGTGTTTGTTTAAAAAAAAACATCCGCAGAACACCTAGGATAGAATGTCATTACATGCAGTCCATTCATTAAACCATGACTAATTGACCCAAACTGAAGAGGAAATGCCTTAGAAGAATCTGCTAGCTCTAAACACACAAAAAAAAAGCTCATCTATACTCAAGTTATATATATTAAGCAGAGATATAACTAATATTGTAAAGCGGTTAGAACATACGCCAAATACCGAACTTACCGTTTGTTGGAGTTGAAGGACCAACAAATCGGAACCTGCATTACACTGTGGGGCCCTTTGTAAACCTAGGGTGCTCTTTTGGGTTGATGCATCAAATGGTTTTAGAGTAGCAATTGTAGCATGAGCACCAGATGCATAATTACACAAGAATCCTTTGTTATACTCTGAATAGGAAAATCAAAATGTCTACTTAATCAAACTAATTGTAGTAATTCTGATAATAAAGCAAGTGCAGTCAATTATATTAGAGATGCGTCATTTGTTACAGTAGTGCCACCATAAGCAGAAGAATTCAACGAATGCGAATTTGTATTTAGGAGATAAATGAAGCCAAACCATTATATTCTTGAGAACAATTGGATTAGGGTTAGATGAGATTTCAAAATGAAATAATGGGGGAAAACAACTACAATTTAACGATTTCAGGACACAATCCGGCTTATGTTATTAGGTTAGACTTTTGACTATATGTGCAATCAAAATTTAAAGATTAGCTTATAAGACAACAAAATTAATACACAAATGACCCAATTAAGCATTTGCACAAAGAATCCACAGAACCCATTATTACGTAAGCATACATGATATTTTTCTCTAAACACTAAAAAATACGCTCATAGCAAGCAGTTGACAAGCATTCTAAAGCACAATTCTCCTATGTTATCATTGAAGACTTGCAGTGTGCACCCCAATTGCAACCAATTTGGGAGTGCTATTTGGGTAGAGTGTCAAGTGTCAACCCTTAAATATTATATGAATATGGTGGCGATAATCAAACCTCCGGGGTTAATAAGAGCACAAACTGTCAGTTATTAATTTTAGGGAGCTAAAATTAAGAAAATCGAGCTTATAGTTCAATTTGGGAGTCAGAATTTTGCTTCTATTCTCGAACCAAAGAGATTGAAAACACCCGATTTTATCAAAATCAAGAATTAAGATAAAACGGATGCGAATAAAGAAGAATATGTTAATAGCTGAATAGAAATCTTTTGTCATATAAAAAAATCCTAAAAAACAGCCACAAAAAACTTGTCATGTTTTTTTTTTACCTTTTCACTAATCGCATCTTGATTCATAGGTCCAATGTCCATAATAGCAAAATTATTGATTGCAAATATCTCTCCAGTCCAAATCTCAACATGATTGTTCTACAAATTTTTAAAAACCAATATCAAAATTTCAATCTCTTTTAAAACCCGTATCCATAGAATGAAAAATTCGAGTGCAACAACCCTATACCCGCCCACTGCACTTAAAAAAAACAAATTCTAAACTACCAGATCAAATGAAAAGTTTAAAAAAACAAACCAAACTTATCAATCTTCTATTAGCTAACAACGACATTACATTTTCTATCAAAATGCATATGTGAGAAGTATACACAAAATATCGTTTTATCTGTCATGCATTTCAAATTTACAGTTTCAGTTACAGCACAAATTTTAGAATTAATACTGCTCAAATTTTCAAATTTACTACGACTAACCTGTAAATGTATGCGGGCAGTTGCTAAGACGGATATTGATTCATATGTTAGACGAGTTTGTTTGAAGGTAAGATTATATATATATATGTGTGTGTGTGTGTGTGTGTGTGTGTGTGTGTGATGATTGTGAAAATACTAAGATTTGTAACTCATGTTTGATTGAAAGACTTGTAACGTATAAATAATCTCTGTGAAAGTTAAAATATGCATACAAAAGTATTGAAACGGTTTTACGTTGATTACATAAATAATTAAACAACGAATTGGGAAGGAATTTGTAAATTAATTACATTGATTACCGAATTGATTTTGTAATGTACGTGCAGATGGAATCACAGAGATTTGCATACAAAATATTGAAACGGTTTTACATTGATTACACAATCTACATTAATTAATCTCCGTGAAAGTTAAAATATGCATGCAAAAGTATTGAAACGGTTTTACGTTGATTACACAAATAATTAAACAACGAATTGCGAAGGAATTTGTAAATTAATTACATTGATTACCGAATTGATTTTGTAATGTACGTGCGGATGGAATCACAGATATTTGCATACAAAATATTGAAACGGTTTTACATTGATTACACAATTTATTAAAAATTGAATTGGGAAGAAATTGGAAAATTCGTTGCATTTCAACGTGGCTTTTAAGGCCTAACTTAATGCATAAGTATACATGGCTTTTAATGTCTTAAATGGGAATTCATGGCATATACTCATGCACACATAAGGTGATAAGGAGCATAGTGACATGGACTTCCATGTCATTCATTGAGGTGGCTTTTTTTGAACATGCCAAGTGGCTTTATTAATGGGGCAATAATTCAAAAAAACTCTCCTTTATTATATATATAGATAAGAGTGAAGGGTATGGTCACGAATACCCCATCTTCCGCCGGATCAAATTTACCACATAAGCTTGCCATGGTACCGCAAGTTACGTGAGTGACTCCATTCGCCGGATCACTCATGGATGAGAGAGAAGAGAATTTGTTTTTTTTTAAGGGTATTTTGTGAGTGATGGGTATTTTAGTGGGTCCCAAAAGAGTTTTATTGGTTAGTGATGGTAGAGGGTGTATTTGGGGTTTTGAATGTGAAATGTGAAATGATGATGTGGTGTATAGGTGGCGCATATGTGGCATCCGACCCTAAGCCACCATACCCCTTGCTCTAAAGATAAAGATGAAAATTAAGATTTAGTTAGATAATGGTGCAACATATCTTTCAAGACTCAAATTTTAGGTACCGACACTTGCAAAAGCAGTTCCTTACGTAAGTCATTGAACGCCTGATAATCGAATCGACTACACTAGTTCAATTTCGTAGTTGGTGGGGCACAAAGACATTTGACACGAGGTACAGAAAGGAGTTAATTATATATTTCGTCCCTATTGTTCGAGCAAATAACAAATATGATCCCTAGATTTCATGTATCACTAAAATGATCCATGTTGTTTGCATACTTGTAGCACATTCAAATGTTAGGAGTTTACTATCCTACAAGTTCATTGGTGTTAAAACAACTTTTCTTATTGTGTTCAAAAATAAATGACTTTGAATTCAGGGGTCACCCATTTACACAAATGGTGGAACCAATGAAAGAAAAACTTAAAAAATATTATACCGGAATGCCCCCCGTTATAACAATAGCCGCCGCTTTAAACCCCTTGATAAACACGTCAGGGGTCGAGGTGTTACTTACCCAAATTTATACCGATTTGAATTTGTGTGATGAAGACGTTCATTTTGCTGACAAAACCATTGCACATTTCAATAAGTGATTGACAGACATATTTGATGTTTACTTGGCTAAATATGGGCCAACAACACACATTCATACCATGATGCAAGATGGGGCCTCTGATTCGGGTCATAAGGATTATGATGAAAATGTTAGATTCTACAACACTTTGAAAAACGAAAATAGCAAACGAGCTCGTGATAATACCACTACTAGCGAGCTTGGGAGGTATACACTTACCGATTTTTTGTCAACTATAAGTGTAGAAGAATTTCCAAACTTTGATATTTTGGATTGGTGGAAAGGAAAGGGCATCCAATTTTCGATTCTTTCCGCTATGGCTCGTGACATACTAAGTGTCCAAACTTCTACGGTAGCTTCGGAATCCGCTTTTAGTCTTAGCGGTAGGGTTATATCAAACAGGAGATCGAAGCTCACACATTTGTCGGTTGAAGTTATAATTTGTTTGAAAGACCATCTCGATGCAGTAGAACGTTTACAACATATTGCATCACTTGAGACCGAGTTGGAGGACGTGGAAGAACGATTACATAACATGGAAATAGATGGACATGTGTCGGTACCTCTAACATTCGAATAACTTCAATTCGACATGGAACTACGCAACAATGTCATGCGAGGTGAAGAATGAAGATGAAGAAATGAAGGCGGCGAATGAAGACGAAGACATGAAGAATGAAGACTCAAAATTAACGTTTAGTTTGTATTACGTTTATGTTTAAAACTCTTGTATTTGGATTTAAAACTCTTGTATTTGGTTGGTTTCCTTTAGTTAAAACTCTATTTCTATTGCCTTTTTACATATTTTGTTCATAAAAAATATAAAAAATACAAAAACCCGTAAATCCGGTTTTTAAACCAATCGGATCCGATCTGATCCGACCAAACCGTCCGATCTGATCCGGTTTGAAACCGGTCCGCAGCAGTTTTGATCGGTTCCTGCATATTCTGGTAAAACCGGTTCCAAAACCGATCCGGTTTTTAATCTGATCCGGTTTTCGAAAAAAACCTGTACACCTCTACATGTGGCCATCATGTGAGCCTGTGAGGATATTTCAATTTTTTTAGCACCATTTTCTACAACTTATGAATTTCTCTTATTTATTCATGAATTTGTTTTATTTGTAGAATATGTGGTAAAAAGACCAAAACACCCTCTTGCAAGTTGCAACGCACATGGATTAATTTAACGGTTCAGAATTAACACCATCGTCTGAGGTAAAACAAATTTATTAACACTTTTATGTTTTAATTGATAAAAGAAGTCCTACCCGAACCCGCGCGAACCAACTTTATTCACAAATTGTCATAACTTTGCAAACAATAGGGATTGTTTTCGTAATAAAAGAGTTGTTTGTTTTTCTTACTCATTATGCTCTGTCTGGTTAAATTGTATGTCTGTATAAATTAGTGTTCTCGTTTGTTTTTCATGCTAAATGAATGATTTTAATAATAAAATTTGACAATTTTTTTTTTCTTTTTCAATGTCTCATTATTGTATTTAAACATAATTAAGTGGTATATAATTTTAAATTAAAGTTTTTAATATTAAAAAATGTTGATATATAAGTAACAAAGTTAAATTTTAAAATAAAAAAATTATTTTAAAGGAATAAAATTATAAATTAAACACTTTTTTGACCGGACTATATAGAACAAGAGATTTTAAGTAATATAAAATGCATAAATATGAAAAAGACAAAAAAAGAAGCTATGACTTAATGGGGGAAAACATCATCCTATGGCTTTTTCGGTTAAGTCATGCTCTCCGGATTAAGACATAACCAAACAAACTTCTTATGACTTTACACATATAGTTATCTCTTCATTAAGTCAATTAAGTCGAAATCAAACGCCACCTAAGTGTCTATGGACCATGAGAAAAACTATTTGCTTGGAAAATCGGAATGACCAAGCAATGTGTTGATGCGCTTCGTTGCGGGTATATGAAGCGTAAAAGTAACAAAAAAACATAAGAATATCTCAATATCATACAATTATGAATGCCAATTGTTAGTAACATTTTAAAAATAAAGAAGTATAATACATATATATGTTTATATAACGTTACAAAACGATGGTAATTATGGGAAAAAAAACTAAAATTCTAGTGATCTTTATATCTTTGTTAAAAATTAAGTGTTTAGATTGAGTATAATTATAGTATGACATTAGAGGTATATTAGTCCTTTGAATGAAATCTATAAGTGCTTAGGTAACATATGCAGTCTGTTTTCCAGATTTTGACTGCAACAAAAAAGGGCAATTGCAGAATGACCTACTTGTTAAATTGGTAAATTTAAAGTAAAAGGAATAAAAAAATGATTTGCGTGGAATCCTGGTTTAAAAGGATTTTGGGCCTTTTTATGTAAAAATGTTTGCCACTCAGCCAAGCGGCCAAGATTATAATTGGTACATTTCTCACAAATAAAATACTTCGTATATAATAGAATATCTAAATTTTATAATAGGAAATAGTTTGCTCACAATACTTAAAGATAGATCCACCTACATTTTAACAAAACCTTTCAACCTATTAGAGTAAAGTGAACAGTAATATATTATATTATACTACCACAAATGTATAATAGAAGAATTATAAGGACCATATTGACTATTTTCATAATAAATGTATGACAGTAGTCATGGCATTGCTTAATTTCTTTTATTGCAGATGCGCCATTACGTCAATCCATGTTGATTAGTATATATACATTTCTTGAGGGAGTAACATATTTGAACAAGGAAAATTAATTAGAAACCTATAATTTGCAATTCTCAAATGGGTTTAAGCTTGAATGATGAGGATTCAGTATTCAACTTTGTAGTGAAACAAGGCAATGGTGTCAAAGGTCTAGTTGACTCAGGCATCACACAAGTACCAGCTCAGTTCATCCAACCACCTAATAATCAACAGCCAACACACAACCACCGTGCAACCTGGAAACATGACCATTGATCTATCTGAGCTCGACGGTCCTAACCATGACCAAGTGGTCAAAGCCATTGCTCATGCTGCTGAAACTCTAGGCTTCTTCCAGGTGGTCAACCATGGTGTGCCACTTGAGCTACTTGATTCACTTAAAGTTGCAGCCCACCGGTTTTTCAACCAACCAACTGAAAAAAAAGGCTGTCTATCTCAAGCAATAGTCCCATGGTCAAGTATGGGACTAGCTTCTTTCCTGAAAAAGGAAAGCCTTTGGAGTGGAGAGATTATATTATCTTGATGTATACGAACGACAATGATGCTCTTAAATTTTGGCCGGATGAACTCAAGTAAGAATCGAAAAAGTAGTCATATATGAAACTCCATTCATCCTAATATTATTTTCCACGAGACAAAAACACGTAATTTAAGAAATATACATTAATTACATTATGTAGTCAATTAAAATTTCTCTTTCCAACTTAAATGTCTTTTGATTGGTTGAAACTCAGGAGTAGACAATTATTTTGAGACAAACTAAAATAGAAATATGGAAATAAAAATTGGGAGGGAGGGAGTAGTTTTTCAATCATGTTTGTTTTTGTGTTTTTGCAGGGAAGTAGTGTTAAAATACTTAAAGACATCAAATGAGATGGTGAAAAAGCTATTAGAAACACTCATTACAAACCTAGGAGTAAAACTAGACGAATCAAGACTCGATACACTTTTCAGTTCAAGGACTGTGACTGTAAACTTGTACCCAAGCTGTCCTAAACCCGAGCTAACCGTTGGTGTGGCCCCACACTCAGATGTGGGCTTGCTAACCGTGCTTCTACAAGACGAAATTGGTGGATTATATGTGAAAAAGGCTGAAAATGGAATTGAAGAGTGGGTTGAGATTCCACCTGTTGATGGTGCTTTGGTCATCAACATTGGTGATGCACTGCAGGTCTCAAACTAAACTTCTAACTTGTACCTTGTGTATAATATTCATAATAGAAGCATATAATATGTTTAAACTTTAGTTTTTGGTGTAAGGTTTTAAGCAATGGGAGGTACAAAAGTGCGGAACACGGAGCACGAACCACGGGCACTAATTCACGAGTGTCGGTTCCGATATTCAACGCACCGATTCCAGCTTCAAAAATTGGACCGTTGGCTGAGGTGGTGGCCCGCGATGGGGTGGCGCGGTATAGACAAGTGACATTTGAAGAGTACAGGACAAACTTCTTTGGGAAAGCTCATGAGGGAAAGAAAGCCCTTGATTTTGCATCCATTTAGTTGCATTAGTGGATGGATACTCACTCGTTTTCTACTTCCGTTAATAAAGTTTCTTGTGTGTAATAAAAGAAAGACTTTAGTACATTAGAATCTGGCTATGCCATTGATAAACTGGTTCTTTTGGCTAAAATAACGAGGTCCATTTATACTTGTCTATGTTTAGTATTGTACGTTCAATTGGGTCACTAAAAAGTCGGTTTCTGTCCAATTTGGGTCATATTGTGACATTGTGGTAATTGAATGACCTAAAGGAAATATAAAGTCATCTTTTAAATAGCTCATCAAATGATCAAAATCAAATTCTACTTCTATCATCTTTTCACCATCTTTTTGGTCAAAAATAGAAACACGTATCAAACAGTTGGTGGGCATTATCCAAAAACCCAGATTGGCCGTAGTAACAATCACGAACACCTAGAAGTAATTCAAATTAGTGAGCTTTGAGACGGTGACTGAAGCTGCAACGATTATATTTTACCAGAGATGACGAACTTGAAATTGACGAAACGAAGTGATAATCTGAGTTCAATCACTGAAGTCATTGATCTTCAAAATTGGAAACTGAGAGCAAATAAATTGAAGAAAAAGAAATTGGATCGAGATTTTAAAGGGATTGAACCTGACGTGAAATTGACGAAACGAACTTGAAATTAACGAAACGAAGTGCTAATCTGAATTCAATAACTGAAGTCACCTGACGTGAATCGAACACGCAACCTTCTGATCTGGAGTCAGACGCGCTACCATTGCGCCACAGATCCTGATATTGAATTTCTCTGTTTCTTCCTATATCACAAAGCAGACTTTAAGAACATTACATTTTCCAACCCTCGATTTTTTCAAGAGTTCGAATGTATACGGAGTTTAATTTCAAATTGACGATGTTAGATTAAACTGAAACCAAATTCAAGCGAAGAATCTTATCTAAGCAAACATGAGATTAGCTCAAGAAAAATATGTTTGTAACATGCTTATAAAATTTTCACTAACCTTGATTTAAGTTTAATATGCATACACGGGAAATAGTTAACAAGAAGACCATAACGGTGTTCATCATTACAAAGTCTTTTAATACACAAAAGAAACTCAATTAAAATGCAAAGCTTCATTAGGAAATTCCATGTAATCAAATAGAAGCAAAATCAAGGGACTTCTTTCCATCATGAGAATTCCCAAAGAAGTTGTTCATGTACTCTTGAAACACGAATATCGAGCCACTCCATCTCGAGCCACCAACTCATCCAACGGTCCAACTTTAGCCACAGGCAGAGGTATGTTGAATATTGGGACTCAACGCACTCTGTGCTCTGCACTTTTGTAACTCCCGTTGCTTAAAATCTATCATAAATTAGTATGAGTTATCATAAATTACTTTTGTACCTCCCATTGCTTAATATATTATATATGAAATATTATATCTACTCCAATTTAATGTACAAGATGGGTTGGTAAAAAAGAGTCAACCTCAAAGTCAACAGTCCAGTATGCATGTCAAGGTCTCTCAAAAATTTTGTGGCATGAATCGGAACACCACTGCATTTCTAAAGTCAATAAGGCCTTTGCTTCATATGTGCATATTTCTTAGTTTTCAATCTCCTTAAACTAGGATGACAATTACTTCTGAATTTTATATTAACAATCTTACAACGCTGTCAAAATTTTGATCTTTAAGTACTTTAAAGAGATCAAGCTAAGGAGTTCTTAGGTGTTCCAAAGTTCAAGTTATCCATCACATTAGCATGCACCCTAATTAGAAATTAGGAATTCGGGTTCTATTTAGCATCTCGGTGTGTGAATCTGTGTTTACATACTATGTTTGCAAACCTTCAATGCTTCTTCAAATTCACCATTTTTGCACATATAACTAACTAGTGTAAAGTAACAATCACTATCCGGTTTTAAGCCACTTTCGATCATTTTGTTAAACAAATCTTTGGCTTCATCCAACTTCCCTTCCTTGCAATACCAATGAATCAAATGACAAAAAGTAACCGAATTGGGCTTCATCCCACTTAACAAAAGACAATCAAGTAACTCTTTTGCTTATATAATCCAGCAACTAAAGAACTTCTCTTCCTTGTAGAATCCAACAATTAAAGAACCAAATGTAGTCAAATTCGGTTACAATTCTTCCTAACCCACCCTATAACATGAGCTTCATGAACTTCACTCACAAAAGGACTTGATCACAGTTTTGTAACTTGTAAGTATCAAGCTTAAGTGTAACCCATATTTCACTGGAAATTCGAGATAAACACGCTTCACCTCTTCATATTTCTCAGCCAACATACACGAAAGCAACAAAGCATTGAATGATTTCGCATTTTGAGAAATACCCAGTTGGGACATTTTATCAAACAGTTGGAAGGCATTATCCAACAAACCAGCTTGACCATAATAAACAATCGCGTGAGCAATGAACTTCTCTTCATTCAAATCTGGTCGAGATTTAATTAACTCTTCAATGAAATTACGTATACCATCAGAAATCAGAATAATTCAAATCAGCAAGCTTTGAAATGGAGATTGTGAACGCAATGCGATCAAGATTGGATTCCGGTGTGAGGAAGCTGCTCAGCAGATGTCGATTATGCGTTCGGGATTCTTCTCAGTTTTAAGGAGTGAGAGAGCGGCACGTGACTTCTCTTTGCTTGATAGAGGAGTGGTGGAATCAAGGTTTAGGATTGACGATAAATATCGAGCTTCAATCCGACGAAAGGAAGTGAACCGACGACAACTAAAAGTGTTCATCTATCGAAGCTTGAAGATGGAAGCCATTGATGTTCAAACCGGGAGATTTGAGCCAACTGGGAGGGGTTAATATCATTAGGGTTTTGCAGTGAGATGTGTCTAATTTCAATAAAATCGTCTAAGAACGAGATTATATATTTCAGTAGCTAGGAATCATATAACTAGAAATAGATGATAACGACATCAGGATCTGTGGCGCAATGGTAGCGCGTCTGACTCCAGATCAGAAGGTTGCGTGTTCGATTCACGTCAGGTTCAATTCCTCCCAACTCTTGATCCATTACCTTTTTTTTCATTCTATTAATTCTTCTCATTTGCTTATGATCATAGCACAT
Organism: Calendula officinalis; assembly: GCA_963853835.1. Taxonomy (NCBI): domain Eukaryota; kingdom Viridiplantae; phylum Streptophyta; class Magnoliopsida; order Asterales; family Asteraceae; genus Calendula; species Calendula officinalis. The sequence continues at coordinate 22,764,232 of OY970820.1, forward strand.
GATATATTCATGTTCCTATTATCTTATGATTAATGAATCGATCTTACCAACCTTTCATTTGTTATCACTAGTGGTAGTATAAATCTAAAATATTTTTAGCGTTCATTAAAAAAGAATGGCGTACAAGAGAAAAATTATTAAATGAAAATTGAATTAGTTAGTTATTTAAACAACAATATAGATTTTCGACCAATATTCCGAATTCTCCTCTCTATCCCTCCCCTCTCGATCTCCCTCCTCTCTCATTTTCAACCCAAAAAAATGATCCCAAAAGTCTCCCCACAATTCAAATTTGGATTTTGAATTCCAAATCGATCAACCTCAAATCAATCCCTCATTTATGATCCAATTGAATCAACTTGATTTTCAAAAAAACCGATTTACATCATTGTTTTTTTTACCTAAAAAGAGGTTGGTGTTATTGTATGTAAATGGAGATCAAAACGTGATATGATCATATCTATAACCATACGTGCGAATTGGGAATCTGAAATCTAATTAATGCGCAAGATGACTCAAGAGGACGAAATTGACACGCCAACAGGTTAGTATTCATATACCTATATTGTGTTATTATGTTTAAATTTTTTGTTAATATTTTTTAGAGTTTGTTCTTATTTCAAATGTAACGAAATTATATTATCATTTCGTATGGTACTTATTGTACTCTTAGATTTGATTATTGGTATTTTTCTTCAAAGCTGAATATATCCAAATTCCAAGCAAAAATATTGGTGATGCAATTAATTACATGTACAGAAACTAGCAAGCAAAAAATGGTAGCAGAGGAGGTACTTAAACACACGCACCCAGAACTCGTGTCTGAGGTCTACACTTTTCGGGACCTGGCCCACGCAACCGAAAACTTCAACCCCAATTTGCTCATTGGCAAAGGCGCATTTGGGAGGGTTTACAAGGGCCATCTCGGAAACCAAAACCAGGTATTACATCTTTCTTTTCTAAAAAGAGTGTGATAACATTTTTTTTTTCTTTGTTGTGATACAATTATTTCTTAAAAAGCGTCATTAAGACCCAAAACTATAGCATTTTACCTATGTTTTTGACACTTTTAATAAAATGTCACTTAAATTTAGATATAGTGACACATTTTACCTACGGATGTTGTGTTTTATTCTTGACTCGTGTGTTTAAGGTTGTGGCTGTGAAGCAACTTGACATGATTGGAGTACAAGGGAATCGTGAATTTTTAGCCGAAGTTTTGACATTAAGTCGTATTCAACACCCGAACCTAGTCAATCTTATTGGATATTGCGCGAATGGCCATCAAAGGTTATTAGTATACGAATACATAACCAACGGCTCTTTAGAAGAACACCTTTTCGGTAATATTAACTTCAACAATAATATAAACATCATATAAAACAATAGATGTAACGTTCACTATAATGTTTATTCTCGTTATTATCGACTTATCGTATTATTTTTTATTTTGAATTTATTCACTTTCTTCTAAAGATGTGGATGAGACTGAGACCAAGACACCGCTTGATTGGCATACTCGGATGATGATAGCTAAAGGAGTGGCCAAAGGACTCGAGTACTTGCACCACGTGGCGGACCCACCAATCATATATCGAGATCTAAGATCACTGAATGTGTTGCTAGATGATGACATGACTCCTAAGCTCTCGGACTTTGGGCAAACTAATCTTATCCCAAAAGAAGGCGAGGATCATATCTCAACCCGGGTGATAGGAGCTTATGGTTATTCTTCTCCCGAATATGCAATGTCCGGAGAACCAACTACACAATCAGATGTTTATAGCTTTGGGGTTGTGTTTCTAGAACTAATCTCGGGTAGAAGAGCCATTGATGACAAAAGACCAACCGAAGAGCGAAACCTCACTATATGGGTAAAGTTTTTTTTTGAAGAAAAACCATGTTATATCGTGTATGTATTTGCACATATGGAGTCGCTCCATATGTATAAGTCGGTATTTCATTTACAATGCAACTAAATTTTGGCTCGTTTTGTATTATGTCCGTCATAGGCAAAACCATTGTTAAAAGATCATAGTGCGATTCCGAGTGTGGCGGATCCGTTGCTAAATGGGAATTACCCCATAATGTGTTTACATCAAGCCATCGCGATTGCATCAATGTGTCTACAAGAGGAAGCAAACACGAGGCCATACATGAGTGATGTTGTTATGGCTCTCGAGTACCTAGCCACGGTTTAAGATGATCCCGAACCAAGTAACAACTAACAACGTTGGTCAACAGTCATTCCGAGTTTGACCAGTTACCATATAACTGGAATAAATGTACAACTTTTGATGCATAAAATACATGTTAGTATAGCATAGTTTAGCCAAAGAAGAATTTACCTTTTTGTTTATGCAAAGATCATATTTAAAGAAAGAGGGCATGTATTCTTTACATGATGAATATTTGCAAACATATATTTTAAAACCAAAAATAATGTGATGTACAACAAATATGTCACATCTCACAAAATGAATCGCTGAATTATACAATATGACTCACAGGCTGATCAGTTTGACGTGCCATCTCTTTTTTAACTCTTTGTTTAAGAGATGTGATTTCGACACTACATAAATTACTTCATACATCACAAGATATCACATTTAAAGCAAACTGTAGAAGTACTATAAAACAAATGATTGTGGTGTGTAAGTAGTTTTTGTGCTGTTGAAATCACCTCCCTTTGTTTAATCCTTGAATTGGTTAATGTCGTCTTTAAGGTTTCGGTAACCGAAGCTAGGAATCTTGCTCAGCCTATGGTGGTTGTGGTGGCGGCTATCGGCAACATCAACCACCGTGCACATTCTAGGCAAAAACATAGCACCACCCTTTCTCTTCCCCCTCCGCCATGTAATGGTTAAGAATCCAAAACTCAGCCAAAAGTTAGAACCATCACCACGATTCTTCTTGTCCTGCTTTAAAGAGTTCTTTGTTGAACAGTTACCATGATCACTAGCCTCGAGTCTTTTGAAATACTCTATTTCCTTCATCACAAGGTTTCCCACTGTACCACGTGCCCCTATCTCGATTGGGACAGGATGATCACCATCACCACCAACCATCTTTTCCGGCAAGATGGTGGCTGTAGCAGCGGAGTTCATGGTGATATATATTTTTAAGTGTTTATGCAATGTGGGAAAATGTTTTTCTTTTGCTTTGTACATGAGATGCAATATATTCCATTTCTCTCAAAGTGACCATGCCTTTGATAAAGTGAATAATGAGATGGTTTTCCCCTGTTGGCATATATTAGGCTTTTTGTAAGGAGATGTTATGATCATCACACTCATGCCAATGCAACTAATTCTATTTATTATTTTTAATTAATTTCCTTCGTTATAAAACTACCTCTTTATCTTACTACTATATAAAGCATTTAGGCCTACCCTATTAGGCAAGTTTAAGGAGCTCCTTAAACTTGGTTTTAAGGACCTTTCCACTTTTGTTTGTTAGTTCTCTACCTTAAAAAAAAAATCGCGGCTAATAAGATTCGAACCCAAGACCTCTCCTAACTTATCACTATGTGTTAACCACTTGCTATACATTACACTTCTGTAACACCACCCACACTTAATAACAAAAGTCTGTTACTCGAAAACCATTTTACCCAATAACATTAAATATACGACGCTGTAAATCATCAACTCTTACCAAAATCCACATTTCCGTTTAATTATTTATTTCTAGCAACAATTATTACCGTGTAAACGAACAACACTTGCTCGCCACGAAATATGGTTTCTGGGTACCCGCCGCCGCATTGCGCGGGTACCCTGCTAGTAAAATATAAAAACCTCCATGCATAATTATGTTAACCCAAAAGAACTACTTTATGGTTTAAGATACTAAATCTTACTACTATATAAAGCATTCAGGCCTACCCTATTAGGCAAGTTTAAGGAGCTCCTTAAACTTGGTTTTAAGGACCTTTCCACTTTTGTTTGTTAGTTCTCTACCTTAAAAAAAAAAAATTGCGGCTAATAAGATTCGAACCCAAGACCTCTCCTAACTTATCACTATGTGTTAACCACTTGCTATACATTACACTTTTGTAACACCACCCACACTTAATAACAAAAGTCTGTTACTCGAAAACCATTTTACCCAATAACATTAAATATACGACGTTGTAAATCATCAACTCTTACCAAAATCCACATTTCCGTTTAATTATTTATTTCTAGCAACAATTATTACCGTGTAAACGAACAACACCTGCTCGCCACGAAATATGGTTTCTGGGTACCCGCCGCCGCATTGCGCGGGTACCCTGCTAGTAAAATATAAAAACCTCCATGCATAATTATGTTAACCCAAAAGAACTACTTTATGGTTTAAGATACTAAAAAGATAAAATGTTTTAAACTAATTGGTGTTTATAAAGTCAAATGAGGTATTTAAGGTGGTGATTAGGGTTTACCAGAAGAGGTAATAATGTGATGTACTGATGTTTCTATTGAATTGAATCATCATGGAACCACTTTAAGAATCGCAATCAATGGGTTGGTTTCTTCTTTTCATCTTTTTCCTTGCCTTTCTCATGTTGTTATCATTACTTATTTGGAAAGCAAATTCATTAATTTCTTTATGCCACAACATTTTAACAGTCTTCTTTTTACTAATCCATTACTACGAACCTACATATAACCATCAGTACGAGCAGATATTATGGTACTCACCCGTAACATCGATCATAATTGTAACACCGCAAATTTAAGCACAAATGTTTTTTATATACAATACGGAAGCGGGTATATAATAAGGGTTTTTCTAACATATGCCCGTTTAGGGCATTCAATTCACTCAAAGTTTATATAAAATCTTGTACTCATTAATAAAGTCCATATTTCACAATTTCAAGGAATGTATTAAATGAATTTTTAAGTTTAATTGGAAACTTTGAGTGAATTGAATGCCCTAAACATGTGCCTACGAGGGCACATGTTAGAAAAACCCATATAATAATAAAACATTTACAAAAGTAATCATTACATATTTTTAATATCTCCTTTGTAAGTATGTTTATTGGATTTTGAGCACCTTGCTTAACCTATTTTTGATATGAATATGCCATTAAAAAAAACATGTGACCATAATGAGGTAACATTATCTTCACCCAAATACACCTTAGAAAGGTGTATAAACAACACAAGTACAAGCTTGCAGCATTTGCAATATAATTAACCCTCAAAATTGTAATATGCCTTTTTACACTTTAAAATTGTTCTTCTATTTCATCTATATTCTCAAGCCTTGCAGCATGCCCATAATCTCATAGGTTCGTGCCACAAAAACCGTCTCTTTGCATAAATACAACATATATCCCGTCATTATAAGGGCAAACCACATGGGTCGGGTTATGGTATACCCTCTTATCTAAAATTTCTCAAGTATATGCTTTTGTAACCTTTTTTCATTTATGTCTTGTATTTGTGTCACAAGGTTAAGTTACACGAGGAAAATGACACAAATACCTTATGCTTGGGTGAGATGCAAGAGCTTGTTGTAACGCAACATTAACCCGAGATCTACTCATAAATATGAAATCGTACAGCTGGCACACAAATCTACAAAGTTCCTCTTCATCATCATCTCAAACTAACATACCTTTATCCGTACCAGTAGTTGTACCTTTACCAGACTCACTTTCTTCCAATCACTTGCTGGACTCATGGGTTCTGTACAGTCAGCATCTCCCTCATCCAGCCCGATCTCAAATTTCCCATTTTCCATATCGGTTGACCCGTGAAATGTGGTCAACTGCATTTCTTGGGGCTCTGATGATGCACATATGACCGCTTTAGCACCGGAATCGAGGAATGCCTTTATTAGAGCAGGTGAAGGACCGTATAAACATGTGCATATTATGATTCTATCCCTCCATGCACCAACCTGCAAAATTTCCACCAATTATGACCCGATTACATATATAATTAAGATAAAACTACAAATTAAGTATGGAATTTTAAAATATACCATCCAACGAACATCTTCAGGAGTTAAGTGCATAGAAGGGACTGTCCTGCGAAACATGTAGGCCCCAATTTCTTGGTCGTCTTCCATGACCTTCATTAATTATAAATAATTAATGTGTTAATTATTTATTAACTTATTAAAAAAGATTATTTTTACACTCCTGATATAAGCCTTTGAATAAAAACGTTTTTGTAGGTGGTATGTATTGAAAATAGACTTTGGGCGAGTTTCATTAGCTAAAAGGTTTTATTTGAGCCGTTTGAGATTAAATACAACCCGAACCATAAGCAAATGGGTTGAAATTGGAAACTTTATAAGCACACTTGGGTTTGTTGGCCTATGTAACGATGAACAACACCGCCAATCTGGAAGTAAGGCCGCCAAGCAACCAAATCAGAAACACTTGAAATGTTGGAAATTGCTGACGTGTACTTTCTGCGTCTGCCTTTTAACATTGATAACAAACTGTATTTCACATTTTGTAGAAACTTGTCAGCCAGTTCTCCTGGTTCCGCAACCACAAATACATCATTTTGCCAACTGTAACAATCAAAATGCACCAAGGGGTAAGATGGTCTTTTCAAGACTTGTTTAAACACAATCCAGAACCAGAAAGTGACCTTAATATGGAGCCAGTGGTATCGTTTTGTAGAGCCAGATGAACGATTCCAACTTGTGGTGAATTCTGCAATTTTTCATGCAATAATCGTACCGATGCTGACAGCTGTCTGGGTACACCTGGCGATTCTGGTGGGGAAGAAGTTCTGTTAGAATGAAACCCATCGAGGCTTAAATGTGGAACTGATTCTATCCTTCCGACCCGGTTATTGGGCCCGAGATCCGGGCTGTAAAGAAGCGGGCTTGATGGAAAACTTCCAGTGAATAATGGTGATGTAAACGGGTCGGGCTTATTTGGCGGTCCTGATGCAGCATTCAGAAGAGAAACCCGTATGTTGTGATCAGAACAAAATGTTTGAAGTGAACGGGCATGGTTATAAACTCTGCCCGAATCTGGATTATGAGAAGCTTCCACTAGTAACACGTTTCGTCTCCACCCTAATGATGGCCCGTTTTCACCTGCACAATTTAATGACCCGCCCATTTTACCACCTCAAGTAATAACTAATAACCTAACAAAATAATTTGCCCAATTATACCAGTATTTGGAGAATTTGGACCATTTGACTTTAAAAAGTTGTGATTATCTGGCAACTTTTCATCACTTTGATTGAGCAACAAGGGTTTAGGGTTTATCTGTTGCAGCCTCTAGCTTAAGCCAGACAGTGGGGTCCGTTTCATCTAACTCCATATCACATCGTTCATCAACTGTTAATTAACAGAAAAAACACGACAATTAGGTCACACTTATTACTACAGAATACATATAGACACAATATTACACCTGGATTGAACCGAAAATAATGAATTTCAGGAACCATAGGTAACAATGTGCCCAATGCTTCTTCAACCCATTCAACCGAACACGCACTCTCAATCAACACTTGACCAGTGTCCAGATCCTTTACGAGCCTAAAGTCAAAGTCAGCAAATAAGTCAAACATTCCAATTTTTAGTCAAAGTGCAGTTAATTAATCACCTTTGTTGGAACAGAACAACAACCAATTGAAACCAAAGTATTAATCTTTGCATCTGGCCACAAGAGTTGTGCTTCTCGTATTGCATATATAGTAGGGTTATTTGCGACAATTGCACCATGTTGCCAACGAAGTACACCTGCAGAAATTATTACAGTTACAAGTTAAAATATGTTCATTAATGATTAATTGATCATTATATGTAACTTTTATTTATACCATCAGAATAATCATCAAGATAATAAGGAGCAGCAGATGATGCTCTTATAGCTTGCCATAAATCATGTCTACAACTGCCCATATAAGCACTCCGTTTATACCCAACTTGAGCACCACTAGTTGCAGCTGTAAAATTTGCTGACATCATCAAAGGGACTTCGGGTGTGCCAGCTGGATACTACAGTTTAGATAAAAATATATCATTATGAATCAACTAACAATTATATGGGAAACTAAAAGATTTGTAGAAACCTGATAATTACGAAATATAAATGGCTGAGCTGGCGCCACATTGACTAATGTTGACACCACAAAAACTTTGGGAATCCTTTTAACTGACGAATCTATTAACAGATCTCCATCCTCGTCAGCACACATCTCCTTTAACAACCTCTCAAACTGATCTGCACTGTGCTGGACAAATTTCAAATTTGAAAATACTTTATTTTTCTTGAAACGTTATTATTTTTTCTCAAAAGATTATAAATTCGCATACTTTAGATCCATGTACAACCACTCTAAAGCTTTGTGACGAGCTTTTATAAAGCTGATCCAATTTCTCTCTCCATGTTGCTGCTTCATTATCCTTATAAACAGGTTCAGCAAAAACAAGTTTTCCAAGATTCTTGTAAATGTCTTCACATTGCTCTAAAGACATTAGCTTTATTCCAAGAGCAACAGCAAGCATACCGCCAGTTGATGTACCACAAATTAGGTCAAACATTTCGTGTATTTGTCTTCCACAACCTTTTTCAATTTCTTTAAGAATTCTAACAGTTGCAAGACCTTTCATCCCACCACCATCCATTGCAAGTATCCATAATCCTTCTTTTGATACTTGTCTTCCTTTTATAGCACGTCTTAAATTCTCATTTTCCCCTAAGAAAACCACCCATAATTATAAAATATAACTATATATTAAAGATTTAAACTTTATGGGCAACAGAATACCAAGAATTGTGATAAGCCCGTGCTAGTTTACTAGAGGAGGAACAAGGGTCACAAGGAGGGAAGGGCATGACTTACTCACGTGATCATCAACTATCTTATTTGCTTATTGTTATTTTACTTATTTTATTTTATGTTATACTTTGTCCTTTTACTTTTGTGGTGGGAGCACTAAAACTTCCAATGTCAGAAATGGGTGGGCAATATTCCCTTGTCGGGTGAGCTGGACATTTCTTAGTATTTATGCTTGTTTCTTGTAGAAGGTTATTAGGCAATTATGAAATAGAAAGTTTACACTTTGGAGAAATCCCTTTCTTCTCGAATTGAAAGGTCTACACTGTTACATTGATTTCCAGTATTGCTCAAGATAGATCAAGAGTCTATCATTTGGTATCAGAGCAGTCATGGGAGGGCCAAGTAAAGATGGTGCTGCTAACAAACGAATTGAATCAGTGGAAGAAAACCTCGGTAATTTACATGGTCAAGTTCAGAGCATGGGAACACAGATTCAAAATCAAGCCACAGATATGGAATACGTGAAGCTCAAGATGGATGAGTTATCATCGGCCATGGCCAAACTGTTGGAGATGAACATGGTCAATCCCACCAGAAAAGGAGGGGTTGAAACACCCACCAACTCGGGAGTACTTACACCGGCCGACAACCACCTCCAGAATTCGTTTTTGGCTCGTTTGATACCATCCCTCGCAACAGAGAACAGGGACGAGGAAGGTTTGAATATCGCACCCGGAAAATCGTTATGCCTTCCTTCGACGGCGGTGACCCCGATGGGTGGATTCTTCAGGCCGAACGGTATTTTGCAATCTATCAGTTGATTAACGAAGAAAAGATCGAAGCAGCTGTGCTCAGCCTCAGTGGTGATGTGTTGGCCTGGTATCGGTGGTCAAACAAGCAACGACCGATAACTACTTGGGAGGAAATGAAAACCCTATTTCTCAAAAAGTTCAGGTCAATCCATGGTGGGGATTTATACGAACAGTGGTCGTCCTTAGAGCAGAAAGGCACCACCGATGAGTATATACGGAGGTTCATCGAACTTGCAGCACCGCTAGAAGGGATTACCGATCAAGTGGCGTTGGCCTGCTTCCTTAAAGGGTTAAAGCCCAACATAAAAAATGAATTGAGGATGTGGGCTCCTTTTGGTTTGGGCCGGGACATGGAACTAGCCCAACAAATTGAGGAAAAGAACAAGGCGATTTGGTCCGGTGGTTTTGCCTTTGGTGGAGCACGTAACAACGCCTATACTCAATCGCAACCCAGCGCGGCGGCGACCACAACGCAACGGACCGGAAATTACTTCCGGCGAAACTCTGGGGAAGACAAACCCCTAACTGAAGCCCAGATCCACGAAAAGCGTACGCGAGGCTTGTGTTACAAGTGCGATGAGAAATGACACAGAAATCATCGATGCCAGACTCAAATCAACGTAATTTTAATCGACGATGACGAAAGGGTTGACGATCAGACCACCGGCGACGAATCTGTGATCAACAACACCACTGTGGTCGACATCAATACCTCAGAAGTCGCTAACCCAGTGGAAATATCTCTTAATTCGGTTGCTGGCCTCGCTTCGCCCAAAACCATGAAATTGAAAGGTAAAATCCTTAACCATCCCGTTGTTGCATTGATAGACCCTGGGGCTACCCACAACTTTATAGCGTCCCGGTTGGTGGATGAATTAGGGTTAACGGTGAAAAACACTGAACCATATGGTGTCCGGATGGGAACTGGGGATCGAGAAGCGGGAATGGGTATTTGCAAGGGGGTTTTATTACAGCTCCAGGAAATAGACATCATAGAAGAGTTCCTACCGCTCAGATTAGGGAGCTCCGACGTGATTCTGGGCCAATAGTGGCTCGAGACGTTGGGTACCACTGAAACGAATTGGCGAGATAAAACCATGTCCTTTGAGTTAGCTGGGAAACGGGTTAACTTACAGGGTGATCGGTCCCTTGGTACATCCCTGATTTCGTTGAAAGCAATGGAGAGGGAGATCAAAAGAAAGGGGCTGGGGTGATAGTAGAATTCAACAATGCTGAAACAGTCAATCCCAAGGTCAAAGAAATACCAAGGTCAAAGAAATACCAGAACTCTTGAAACAGGTCTTAAAACCCTTTGATGAGATCTTTGAAGAACCTTCCGGGTTACCTCCTAACAGGTCACAAGAACACCAGATTATTATGAAGGAAGGCGCTTCCCCTATTAGTGTCCGTCCTACCGGTATCCCCATTACCAAAAGGACGAGATTAAGAGGATGATTAAAGAGATGCTCACGGATGGAATTATACAACCTAGCAACAGCCCATACTCAAGCCCGGTGATTTTGGTAAATAAAAAGGATGGATATTGGAGATTTTGTGTGGACTATCGGGCTCTAAACCGACCCACCGTCCCGGATAAATTCCCGATTCCGGTGATCGACGAGCTACACGGATCGAGAATATTTAGTAAGCTTGATCTTCGATCCGGATACCATCAAATACGGGTGTGACGCGAAGACATACACAAGACTGCCTTCCGTACCCATGACGGGCATTACGAATTTAAAGTAATGCCGTTCGGGCTAACGAACGCGCCGGCCACTTTTCAGTCATTGATGAATCAGATTTTTCGTCCCTTTCTACGAAAATTCATACTCGTTTTCTTCGATGACATCTTAATTTATAGCCTGGACATCGAGGCTCACAAATCCCACCTGACCACGGCCCTAACCATTCTGCGGGACAACGAGCTCTACCTGAATCTCAACAAATGTGAATTCGGGCAGACCCGGATGTCTTATTTGGGGCATGAGATTTCCCTGGAAGGTGTTTCTGCCGAGAGCTCTAAGATACAGGCTATGATTGACTGGCCTACCCCTCGTAACATCAAGGAATTGAGGGGATTTTAGGGGCTCACCGGGTATTACCGGAAATTTGTTAAGGGGTACGCCGGAATTGCCACCGCCTTGACTGATCAACTGAAGAAGGATAAGTTTGGTTGGAACGAACAAGCCGATCACGCCTTCCAGCAACTAAAAAATGCCATGGTTGCGGTTCCCGTTTTGGCCATGCCTGATTTCACAAAAACATTTATTGTCTAAACGGATGCGTCGGGTTTTGGGCTTGGAGCAGTTTTATCGCAAGACAAGAGGCCCGTGGCATACTACAGCTTCACCCTTGGTACTCAAGCTAGACTGAAATCCATCTATGAGAAGGAGTTAATGGTCATTGTTAAGGCGGTCCTAAAGTGGCGACCCTATTTGATCGGGAGAAAGTTCGTGGTTCGAACCGATCAGCTCAGTTTAAAATACATTTTGGAGCAACGAATGGTGGGAACGGACTACCAAAAGTGGGTCTCCAAACTAATGGGCTTCGATTTTGAGATACAATACCGTACCGGAACGATAGCAATAGAGTGGCCGATGCCCTGTCCAGGAAGGGGACTTCCATGACCTGCGAGGCCATGGAAACTAGCCACTGGAAATTTTGGGACCGTTTGAAAGCAGAAATCGATCAAGATGAGTTTATATGCAAAATACGGGGCGAACTTGAAGGAGACCCAGCGAGGCATAAGGGGTTTGATTTGTTCCGGGGTAATCTGCTCTATAAAGGCAGGTTAGTAATTCCACCCAAATCGGCGCTAATTCCGGAAATCATTGCGGAATTCCATGATTCCCCGGTTGGAGGTCATGCCGGAGAGAAGAAAACGTACCAAAGGGCGAAGGCAGAAGTGTTTTGGTCAAGAATGAGATCGTACATAGTCGATCATATCAAGAAATGTAGCATCTGCCAACAACACAAATCCTTGACTACTGCCCCCGCCGGGCTGCTGCAGCCCATACCGATTCCGTTACAAACGTGGGACGAAGTAACGATGGATTTCATCGAGGGGTTGCCCAAATCCAACGGGTGGGATACGATCTGGGTGGGGGTCGATCGCCTAACTAAATATGCCCATTTTATACCTCTTAGGCATCCTTTTAGTGCTGCCACTGTAGCTAACAGCTTTGTGAAGGAGATTTAAACTTTATGGGCAACAGAATACCAAGAATTGCAAGGACACGAGCTGCAGCTTTGCTCACACGGGATTCAAATGAAAGTGTAAGCCGTAAAAGAAGATCTCTTAAACTTTCAGAAGCAACAAGAATTCGGCGATTCTCAAGACAAAATGCTAAGTTTCCAACTGCTATTAAAGCTAACCTTTGTACCTATAACAACTTAAATTCAGATCATTATGCAAAAATACTGATTAAAGATAAATTTATGAAGTAATACCTCTGGATCTTTATGTGCGCATAATAATTTTAATGATCTTGGCACATCTTTGCTAAGCATTTTTTGAGCAACTGTATCAGAGATAAACCCTAATTTTCCCACAACTTGTAAAACGGATTTAAGTCGGTGTGGGCCAACAGATGTAAGTACTCTCTTAATTGGTTGCATGATGTCACATTTCATTAATTGAAGTGCTACAGATACATCTGATGCAAGAGAAGTAAGTGCAGAACAAGCTTCAACAACCTGGGATTAAAATATAAAATCATAAAAATACAAAATTCAATGTAGAAATTATAGAATTACAAAACTCTAATATACCACATGTTGGTCTTCACTGCTTATCATGCTTATGAGTTGTCGAACTGCATTTTCGTCTTTACCAATAACTACACGGTTTCCTTCATCTTGCATGATTTTTGCTAATGCAGATGCTAGCAAAGGATGGTGACATGATGAGAAACGAAATATAAGAGAGAAAAATGCACTCAGTTTGTGTCGTGATGCAACAAAGTAAGAACTATTTTCCATCTGCAATTTGACAAAAAGTTAGTTACTTTTCAACTTTAAGGTTGTTTAGATTGATGATTATATAACAGTAGTACCTCTATTTGAACATTCACTGATCTAAGATAATCATCTGAAACAATACGGATGTTTGCAAGAGAAAGATGACGCAATTGATGCAAAGGCAAAATGTCGGGTAGGAATTCAAGTGGATTACCAAATAACCTAAGAATCCGTAATTCAGCCATCGCCCTAAATAAAATATTTATAAAAAGAAAATGTATATATAAGATGGATGTATGATAACAACAAATGAAAGAAAGTTATACTACCTCCCTATCAAAATAAGTGATACACTTTCCTAAAAGGGGTGGAACAAAATAAGTAATACACTTCAAAATCTTTCCTTATTTGGCAAAAAAATGGGACCCCTTCTCCACTAACTATCTACTTTAATAAAGTAAAATTACTCTTTTACCCTTACTTTTACTTTTAAACATCATTAATTTCACTACATCCAAAAGAAGTGGGTCCCATTATCCACTAACTATCCACTTTATACTATTTTAAATCACTTTCCAATCTTTTGCCTCAAAAACCGCAATTTCCCAAATGTATCACTTATTTTGATACGGAGGTAGTATATTAAGTTGTGAGTGAATAAACCAAAAATCAAGAAGAGGGCGAATTAGCTTATTATGTTCAAGTGATAATTCCACAAGTTCAACACACTGCCTCAGTTCACCTGTGTAAGAACATTAGGAAACAATAAAACATAAATTAATAATCAATAATAAATATATAACCCATGTTCCAAAATTGCCTGGTACTGAAACCAACGTATTGTAGTCAACTGAAAGCAATTTTAGGTTTTTCAAAACACCGAGCTCAGGTGGTAAAACTATTAGCTTGTTGTTGTCAAGAAATAGTTTCTCAAGTAGTGGTAGTTTAGTCAACTCTACCGGAAGCACCTGTTGATTGGTTCAGTATTCCAAAAATATTTGCTTAGAATAATGTCATTATTAAGTTTAAGCTCCACCATCTTTACATGTAATACATACAAAATACAAACTAAACGTCTGTTTAGAATCTAGATATTGGTCTCAAGCAACATTTACGCTGTGTTCCCCAACTAAAAATTCGAAAGAAAAGAAAAGATTTCGAAAGAAATGAAAAGAAGAACGTGTTCCCGAGAATTTTGAGGAAGAGAAAAGAAGAGATTATGGAGGAAGTTTTTTAAAAGTCTTCTTTCCTAAACTTCCTCCCAATATTGGGAAGAAATTGATGGAAGTTTATCTTTAACGATTTTAAATATATCATGTTACCAAACTACCCTTGCTCCCTCTACATACACGTATCAATTGTGCGTCTTCAACACAACTGTAGCAGGAAATTCATGGCGGCAAGAAGTTATCATCGCATTATTTCTTCAACACAAACATCCAAACATGTATCATATCTTAGTTCTTACACTATAATTTGTTATTATCATTTGGGCATTTGGCTGTGAATCGCTACAAAGTTTTCGATTAAACTGCAAACTTAAATTACAAACATAAGGCAGAGATTGGTTGTTTATAATGGTGAAAGGCAAACGCATTAATTATATTTGATTAAAGGAACTAATTACAAATATAAGCGTGATTTTAATGACTTTATCATTCTGTGGAAATAAGTTATTATTATTATTATTATTATTATTATTATTATTATTATGTTTGGATCATATCATTTGTCTAATTATATGATATTATTATTAGTTAACATATTAGGGGTAAATTTATAATTTGTTAATTTTTCTTTCTTAATTTCTTTTCTCTTCCTTCTAACTCGGGAACACAAAAAAGTTATAATATTTCTTCCCTATTTTCTATCTTTCCTTTCTCTTCTTCCCTTTTCTTTTCCTTTAATGAAGTTTTATGGAACACAGTGTTAGAAAAATATAATTTTCAGGGATTTAAAAGAAAAAGAACTTACTGGTAACCCACAGTTATGGCTGACAACAGTAACTGTCCTCCAATGATCACCACAAGACTCAAAATTTGACTTCAATAGCTTAGTAAGCACGCTCATCCCATCAGTCTGCTGACCCGACCCGACAACCCGTGACATAGCCATAGCCTTCAGTGGCTCTCTTTGCTTCACAACTTTCATGTCCACGGCCACCAGATTGACATCCTCCTCACCGGGTCTAACCTGACCCGAATCATCAGACTGCAACAACTGGATCACAAGCACAACGGTGTCTTGCGGCAATGGCAACGCTACCATAACCTGAGACTGAAGCCTCAAAGTAACCTGATCTTCATCATCGCCGGCATTCCAATCCAGATCGATCCGAAACCCTGGCTTCGGGATATTTTTAAAATTGTTGGTGTCTTGCGATGCCGACGATCCCGATGACGATTGTGATGGCGGTGAAGATGAAGATGAACGTGTCTGATCATCTAATGCCTCCTCCGAACCATAGTACAGAGATAAATGAAACGCATCAGATGGCCTCTTCCATCCTAATCCCCACGACATTATGAACTAGGGTTCTTCCGACTTCATCTAATTACAACAAGCGTCGGCCAAATTTTCAATTTTTAAGAAATCTCAAGTTCTTTAACGTACCAATTGAAAATTTTAGGGTTTAAGCAAGGTATTGTTACAATGTATTATTCTGACTAGCAGGCTACCCGAGCAATGCGACGGCGCATACCCAGAAACCATATTTCGTGGCGAGTAAGTGCTGTTCGTTTACACGGTAATAATTGTTGCTAGAAATAAATAATTAAACGGAAATGTGGATTTTGGTAAGAGTTGATGATTTACAGCGTCGTATATTTAATGTTATTGGGTAAAATGGTTTTCGAGTAACAGACTTTTGTTATTAAGTGTGGGTGGTGTTACTAAAGTGTAATGTATAGCAAGTGGCTAACACATAGTGATAAGTTAGGAGAGGTCTTGGGTTCGAATCTTATTAGCCGCGATTTATTTATTTTTAAGGTAGAGAACTAACTAACAAAAGTGGAAATGTCCTTAAAATCAAGTTTAAGGAGCTCCTTAAACTTACCTAATGGGATAGGCCTAAATGCTTTATATAATAGTAAGATTATAGCGAAATTTGAGGAAATTTAACGGGATCAAAGGATGAATTGAAAGAACGGTTGTAGACACAATAATGAAGGCATATACGCAGTAATTGGTAACAAAGTACATCTAATATTCATTCATGGATCTGGAATTTTTCTTCGCATATATATGTAAGAATGAGGTTTTCGTTTTGCAGTAGTTTGAACTAGAAGGAAGAAGATAGACAATACGACGACGTCGCACAAGATTACTTAGACCGGTGCCAACGGTCCGCCGGTTGGGCACCGTCGGTTGGCCGCCGGTTCCGGCACCATTGGCACGGCCCGCCGGTTCATCCGCCGGTTTGGCGCCAGTTGCTTTGGAGACGGGAAAAGGGACGGAGGGAGGGGCATGCATGTGGGGCTTGCCGTACCTTTCGACCAATAAAAAAAAAGGTTTTTTTTTTTTAAAGGTAATAATTCGAAATGGTGGGGCCCAAATTTGGTGAAGTGACGGAGTGTTGTTGGCATGAGTACGTCAGTTTAGTGTTAGTTAGTTTGTATGCTGACGTGGCGTTGAGTTGGCAGCAACTGACGGCCAGTTGTCGTCACCATTGCACCAGTGGCGGGTTGTGGTGGCAGTGGGTGGTAGTGGCAGTACATGATGGTGGGTGGTGGCGGTAGATGGTGGTGGGTGGTTGTGGCGGTGTATGGTGGTGGTGGCGGTATATGGTGGTGGGTGGCGGTGGTGGTGGGTGATTGTGGTGGTATGTGGTGGTGGGTGGTGGCGGTATATGGTGGTGGGTGATAGCGGTAGATGGTGGTGGGTGGCGGTGGGGTAGATGGTGGCGTTGGATGGTGGTGGGTGGTGGTGGGTGGCGGTGGGTGGCATTGGCGGTATGTGGTGGTTGTGGTGGCGGTAGATAGTGGTGGGTGGTGGTGGTGGTGGCAATAGATGGTGGATGGCGGTGCCGGTACGTGGTTGTGGCGGTATGTGGTGGGTAATTGGTGGTGGCGGTAGGTGGTGGTTGGTGGTGGTGAGTGGCGGTGTTGGTATGTGGTGGTGGTGGTAGATTTTTTTTTAGGTGTAAGTAAAATGTCTTCCAAGCTTGGAAGACTATGGTCCAAGTCTTCTCCAAGCAGACCTTAAAAAGACTTTTTCCCATCTTCTGACTTCCAAAAAACAAACAGTCTTTTTCCAAAATATCTTCCCGCCTGCAGACATAAGACCTCAAAAAGACTTTCTGTCAAAAAACAAACGCCACCTTAGGTGCTTCGACTTAATAAATTTAAGAGTAAATAACACGGATAGTTCTTGTGGTTTGATCCGAGTTTTGGATTCGGTCCCTAAGATCTAGAAATTACACCGATGGTCACTAAGTATCGGATTTCGTATCAGTTTTGGTCCCTAAGGTGGATGTCTGTAAAAAAAAGTGTTGACATATATTAAATGCCTAAAATACTCATTTAACATTTTATTTATTATTATTATTATTATTATTATTAATTAGATCTCTCTCCTCTCTCTACACCCCCCCCCCCCCCTCTCACATCTTCACCGTTATAGAATCACTCAACAATCCTAGCAATCCCATTTCTAATAATCATTAAGGGCATGTTTGGATAAGCTTTTTAAAAGTGCTTATTGACTTATTAGCTTTTTGAAAAGTTAAAATCAAGAAGTAAGGGGATGCTTACTTTTTGATTTTGGCTTATCAAAAAGTCAAATAAGTCAATAAGTTCCTTTTCAAAATTTACCCAAACATGCCCTGATCCAAACCACACAAAAAATAAAAAACCTATATTATTATCTCAATTCGTCAAGGCCTAAACTGAAACATACAACAAATAAATGTCGGATCCATACAAATCGGTGAGAGAGTCAAGTGGTGAGTGGCCGTTGTTGTTAGCAACATCGGGGTGGTGGTGAAGCTCTTGAGATCACATAAAAAGATATTTGGATGTAAGTTTCAAAAGATAGTATTATGACTTTAAAGTTCCAAATCCAAAATACATAATAATCTTCTCCTATATATGAGCCTACATTTGATTTACCTTTAACAACTCAGCAGTTTGGAGCTCTTTCATTGGTCCGTAATGCCAAGTGTAATTCCTCAATTCGTCCAAGTGGCATCCCATATCTCTCCTTCTACTCCCTCTACTCCGTCTCTCTCCCTCTACACAAATTTTATAAAAACCCTAGATTTGTCATTCCAATCTCTCTCCCTCTACTCCGTCTCTCTCCTGCATCACATCCCCGTTTTGCTAACATCATATTTCCGATCGCATGGATCGATTACCCATCGAATTCCGCAGCGCATTCATTTAGAGGATAGTCCTTTGTTTTCAGATGTAGTAACCAGACTATCGTAACCAAACCATAGCAACAAACCCTTCGGCAAAATCATATTCAGCCTCAAGATAGCCAAATGAGAAGAGGAACCTCCGACAATATCCGCCGATAAGTTTCTCCGATTGAATAAGGATATTTTTAGCGTTTTTCGGGATCTCATTGGCGTTTACATTCATACAAATTGATGATTTGAAGACTGTCTAAAATTACGAAACTAGATGTTTACATCTTTTCGGTTTCTAAAATTTAATCAACATTCATTTGAGTTATGTCAATTGCAGAAAGAGAGACGTGATTTGAAAGTATTTAAGGTTCCTGAGATGGAACAAAAGGTAACAGCAACCGGTTATTGCTTTGATTTTGTAATTGTAGCTATAAGCAACGAATTGTTGGTGATTTATATCACCAATATTATTTAAGTGTAATGGGATAAACTTGTTAACCAAATGTAATCCTAATAAATATTGAACAAGTAAGGGTGGTGCGGAGTGCACGCTTGTTTAAATTTGTTATGATTAAAATACACTGACTAAACGGGGGTTCGGGGGCAGCGCCCCTGATAACGGGGTTCCAAGGGGTAGCGCCCCTGGCGGGGTCCGGGGCAGCGCCCCTGGAGGGGTCAGACCCGAATTCGGATTTAATATTCCTTTATGAAAAATGCATGGAAAATCCGAATTCGGATTTAAAACCCGGTTTTCCGACCTGTCGAATCAGACCCGAAACCGACCCCTATTTGGATGGTTTTTAGCAGTTCCGAAACTGCTTTTGGCAGTTTTCGGTGGTTTAGAGTTTGCTTGAATTTAGCATCGATTTGGTCATTTTCCTTTATTAGAACTGGTACGGAATTCTCTCATAATACTCAAAATATTCTTTGTTCTTGAATTGTGATTTTATCCGATCGAAGATTTCGTAGTACCGATAAAATACTTTGATCTGAAAGTGTTTCACGACTTCACAGTTTTCCAAGTATACGAAATCATCACGAAAATCTCTAACACGAATGTGTATATGTAAAGCATGAGCATTTTGGGCAATCAGTTACTTAGATTCCTAGATTTAGGGTTGTTATGGATATATGGTGGCAAGGAATTGTTAAATCGGATGATTACTTGATTAGTAATTATTTCCTGCAACATAAAGCCACTTTGAATTTGATATGAGTTTAAACACTTTGACAAGATGGTTTATGCCTGGATTAATTTTCATAACACATACTAAAATAGAATAATTGCGGTTATTACTTTTGCATTTTAATAGGTATTAGGCTTGTCTATTAGGATTCAAAGTGTGGTTTTGTCTAAAATGAAAAAAAACTTGCTTTTCAATCTTGCTAAATTTTGAATTCAAGAATGTCATAGATCAAGTTTCTAAAGTATATAATGGATTTAAAGTTTTTAAAAGGAAGAGATAAGCTTAATTTTGAACACATTCTTAGATGTTGAGCATGTTATATTACGAATTAATGATTACTGATAATGATACGGTTTAAATTATGGATGAAATTAACAAATAATGTTTAGTCATTACTGTCTATATATCCATTTTTTCATGGATGAATGGCCGTATTTTTTAGAATTTGTTGATGCTCACTTCATGGTTGTGGTGGTACCCTCAAATTCTAATGCATAAACCTTAGACTTAAAGCATGATAGAGTCATTTTTTTGCCCACATTGAAGCCCATTTACTTAGCCTCATTGATATTAGCACATGTATTAGATGCAACAGATGATGCACCCTGGGGCCCACATGGTACTGCATTGGCAGAGATTGCTCTGAATGTCAGATGGTTATTAACTGAAACTCATCTAATTATATTGGTGCATCTTGATAAAGTTTCGTCTATATAATCATTATTTTCTTTGGAATTAAGTAACAAAATTGATCTCAAGTTAAAGAGGATAAATTTATGATCTTATTGGTATGGTTTGTTTGACTAAAAGGATAATCATATTCAAAATTAATTAGTTTTGAGACATTCTATTTCAGGCATTAGCAGTGAGAGTATTTGGTAGCAAATGGGTCAGAACGGGCATATCTATGTACGTCTTTTTTTCCAGTTCTAGAATCTTCCTTTTTTTATTATTTTTTGTTATTAGTGACTAATTCATTTTACCATGATCTGAATTTCTCTACCTCATTTTGTAACCGTAAAGTCGTTCTCAAGTTTCGAATATGTGGAACCAAATGGAAAAGATAGCCGAACAAATGTGCAGTAACATAGTTACTTTGCTGATTAATTGTTATGCTTAGGGTTACTCTATTTTTTAATTTTAATTGCAGATTGTTGTCTGATTTTGCAGATAATTTTAGCTACGGAATGATGCTTTTTGAGCTAGATTCTCCATGTACTACAGTAATATAAATGAGTGCATAAGGTAATGGAAAAAAATGATTCTGCCTAACTAAGACAACAGATTGGGTGATTCGGATATGTTTGACTTTCGTAAGCAATACTAACTGAGTCTTGACTTTTTTTTAATTAAAAAATATGGATCGTGGTGAGTGATTAAAAAATAAAATTTTCAACATTTATTGTGTTTTTAGCTTTGTTAATTTGTAAACAATTATTGTCACAATTCATGTTTTCGTTGTCTAAAATAGGTTGAGAGAGCAACCATTTTCGAGTTACCTCTACTGATATTTGTGGACAATAGACTTGCTGCAGGGATGGGATTGTATGTCCTCCATTGATCAAAATTCAGATTATGATATAGAAGAAGTTTTGGAAATTTTGAATCCAGTATTTGATTATTAGAAGTAACATAATTTGTACACGGAACCAATTATTGGTTACCTTTTTATTTTTTTCTTTATAAACCCTAGCGTTATATAATTCAATACCGTTTTTAAAGGTGGTATGATTTAGCATTATATATTTTGGTAACGACATTGTTTCTTAGTTGTTAATTTTTACTTGATAATGTTTTATTTGATTTTTATAATGCTATTATTTGTTATTCTATGTTTATCAAGAATTATATATATTCTCATCGTATATATTTTTGTTACTCTCCTATGTATTTCTTGAAGCATGCCCGTTCAAACGGGTGAGCTTTGAAGCTAGTTATATAATAAGAAAAGTATGATGCTATTGAAAACTTTTCCTTATCTTTGATGTATTCCCAATATTAAAACTTGACCAGACTTTGAAGCGTGATCCACCAATTAACATCTAAAATTCGTTAGTGACAATTAAAATTCTTACTAATAATTAAAATCATTACATCTGCCATATTAGGATATGAAATGCATTTAATTTTAACAAATGCCAACCTTTTCAAGCCTTGCTACCTTTTCGAGAGTTTGAGAATTAACAATGGCGCACCTAAATCAGGAAATTAGAACAGAACCTTCTAAGTTCAAACCATTTTTGTTTCACAAACAGATAAACATGTAATTCAATTTCGACTAATGTATAAAAGCATTACCTGCTAGAATGGGTCAAAAACTGAAATCATAATCACGAAAAATAAGCCGACGATGATGAATCACCGATAAATCTGAAATGAAAAACCACGATAAATCTGAAATCATAAATCTGCAACAATATATCATAACTCATAAATGAGCGATTAAAATTAGAAATTAAATTGTTTGAGTCGGCGTCTACACTGTGAATTACGTGTGATTTATCACGAAGAAAGGGCAGACGTCAATTTTAATTTTAAAGGGTAAAATTGTCATTTGTGAAAGTTTAACAGTAAATTTTGACAGCCGATAGCCTTAGGAACCAAAACTGATACAAAGTCCAATACTTAGTGACAATCGGTGTAATTTTTAGAACTTAAGGACCAAATTCAAAACTCAGGTCAAACCACAGAGACTATCCGTGTAATTTACTCTAAATTTAATGAGAAATAGTTGTATATCATAAAAGTCATAATGAGTCAGGCCCATTTTTAGGACTTTCTTTATGATGGTTCATGTAAGCTAGGGTCTTTCATTCGGGCCCTATTGGGCTGGGACATCCTGTGGGCCAATGTGTATAGGCACTTAACATGGATGTCATGAGTCTATTGGCATACATAGAATATGGAATCTTTTTCACATAAGTTGATTGTACAAAGTTTTTTTGTTCATACAGACAATATGATTTGGGGATCTTTTGTTTGCTCCGCAAGGTAGCCAGAGCCTTTTTTTTCACTAAATAGTGTATTTATTTACGTCTTAATTCATCTTATGTATAAGAAGTTTAAAAACTATGAGTGAGTGTCATGGATGACATGTGTCATATAAATCGACATATTTTTAGTTGCAGTTGGATAGTAAAATTTCAAATTAGAACTCTAAATAATCAATTAAAATTTACTGTTTAAGAACATGATGCAGAACATTCTCGATTTCATGGAATTATTCTAAAACTCAAAGTGAGAACAAATAAAAAACCGAAAATGAAATTACTAGTCCAATAACAACGGTAACAACTTACTATTTCACTGAATTAAAATTACATGGAAGTAAAATTACATTTAGATCAAGACAGTGAACGATCAATAATAATACTGGCACCACAGGTTCTTGTAGCCGATCAAAGGCAATGTTGTCAAGTTCATGGCAGTTTAATTAGTAACGGTATCCTACCTGCAAAGAAGCGTAAGCAACAAGATGCATACATCTACAGGAAAATATAGCCATAATTTGTGGCGGGGAAACCATATTATATGCCTCTAAATCTTAGTAAATTTTGCAATATCTAAGAATCTAAACCCTGCCATGGGAGAGATAAGCAAAAATGGAAACTGGGTAGTTCAGTCATTTTGATGCACGGAATCCATTTTTATCCAACTATACATGTACAAGACTCTGCCACTGCATACATTTAAACAGATGCAAGAACAAGATTAACATTTAAAAAATAACTCATCTCTAAATTACAGTAATAACCCTAAAAGCCGCAATTAGCTTATAGCTAACTCTGCAACCTATCTCCCATAAATACCTGAAAAATCCACAAATAAAGAATGATAAAAATATAAAACTTCAACAACCACTTGTAAGTTGTAGGCAATTAAATTAAAAAATTCTAACACAAACCTGTCCATTATTGGCAGAATCATCAACAGTAGACTCGGATCTACATTTAGCATGAACAATCGGGCCTAATTGAGATCGGTCCATCCCAACACTTGCTCCATTCATGTAAACAGCACCTCTATACATCCATTCTTCTGTTTCATCACTGTAAAAATCATCAAAAGTTTCTCCACAAAGTGCACAGACATTCTGATCCTCGTCAGCAGGAACTGCCATGTCATCATCGTCTTTCTTTACAACCGCATTCTCAGAATGAATAAGAAAACCGGGAACAGGATCAGTCCCCAATGCTTCTGCACTACTAAGCCAAACACTAACATTTGCAAACCACTTTTGTGACGGCTTTTGTTTACGGTTTTTGGATACACGGTTTTTGGTCACGTGCCAGTCCATATGATTCCTGTGTTCTTCTTGTGATTTAAACCTAAGACCACACGTTTTGCATTGTCTCGGCAGATCACTGTATAAAGCAGTTATTGCTGACTCGTGGCGTGATTTAAGAACATCCGGATCAAACTCAAGTCCAACCGAATCCTATATAAGCAAGTTACATAATTAACATCAATTTACAACATATTGGTCATGTTATTTGTTATGATATGCACCTGTTGAGGGGTTGGTTTGGTGAATGAGAGAAGACCTTGGGCTACAAGAGAGCTAAACAAACCAGAAAGTGGGCCCGCAGGTGCAGGTGTTGGGCCCATTTGAGGAATTGGAGGTGGGCCCGAGGGTAAAGGAGGTAAACCTGCAGCATTTAAATGATAAGGCATAGATGACTGCACTCCATGAATACCCCCAGGCCTTTGAGGAGTATTAGTGTACCCATGAATCATAGGTCGTTTTGTTGGGTCAAACCCTAAATTAGGCGGTGGAACCAATCTAGTGTTTTGCCCTAATATTTGCTGATTATTAGGGAGTTGGTTTGATTCTCTCCTTTCAGCGCCATCAAAGTGATGTTGATTTAGATATGATGAGGTGTCATTTGTTGTCGAATTTCTGACATGTTGTTGAAAAGGCAGAATGGAAAGTGGTTGAGATTTTTGTATGTTTAGTGGGCCCCGCCAAGATGATGACGAGGATTGTGGGTTGCCACCTGGAATGAAAGGGGGTCGGGTCCCACGAGGATTGTGATAATTATGAGAAAGGTTTAATGTGTCTCGAGGGTAATGAGAGACTGGATTATCTGAAGGCTCGGGTTGAAATCCAGTCATCTTCCGCTTTAATCCACGATCAGACTGCATAAATAAACATGTTACTTCAAGCAAGCCTATTAAAACTAGAATCTTTACATACCTACCAAAAAAATAATGTATCTAAAGTACACTAACCAATGAAGTGGGACTCATATTTTCCCACTGAAACTCTTCTTCTTCAGCATTCTGCCACGATGGCCCACTTCCTAACCTGTGTTGGTTTGCTGTTTTATTCCTCTCATCTGTTCCGTATGCGTTAATCAAAGCTCTCGGCCTCTGAGTGTCAAATCCATTATTACTTGCACCATGAGGTCTCCGTGCATCGTCATCGCCAGCTGTCACGCCGCCAGATCTGTAACTGTATCGGCTACTTGGGCCCACTGAATCAGATTCGTATTCATCAAATCCAGTAATCTTTGGAGCTGAAATTGCATGTGCATGTTGAATTTTCTGCAATGATCGCAAGAGACGTTTACATGGAATAATATAAAATATAAATAGTAAAAAAGTGAAAGAATGTAACCTCTGCTCTTTAGTAACCATAGGAAAAGTAAAAATATATATCATAAAATATGAATAGTATATGTAATGCATATGGCTGTTAACTCCAGCAGTTAAACGTTTTAACATAAAAAGACTAGCATTAGCATATTAAGATTAGACCACAACCCAACATGAGAAATTATTCAACAAAGTTATCAGTTCTTCCCATTATACACAGTAATTGTGCTGTGCATTAGACTGAAATGCCATTCATATAGCTACAGTTGATGAATTAAATATCTCAAAATCACGGAACAAACAATTATTCACAAAAAAACAAACATTTTAAATAGATATCTGCAGCTAGTCAGAATATTAAACTAATTCGAAATCAAAAACATCTCCAAATCAGAAGCTATTTGATTTATAAGTATTGGACAAATATATTCATCCAACCAGGTATTAGAAGATGATGGCATACTGATGCTGGAAAAAGCTTTATGTTAAACCTTGAAAATTGATTTAAATTGTAAAGTTTGGATCTTTTTTGTTATTTCCTGATGTGTTCTTGCCTTTGTATAATTATTAAAAAAATTGAATGATTTACACCATATTTCTTGCTTACAAGACTCCTAATTAAGATCCAAACACATATCTATTGAAACTTTAGTAATAGCCACAAAAAAAAAAAAAAAAACAGATGTGTGTCTAGAAGCATGGACCGTTCTTTGATGTTCTATTGTATTCATATTTCATTGATCCCATTTTCAACGTACCAAAAACAAAACATAATACATTACATTGACACAAAGTTATCCCAAATGTGCATCTAAAACATAAACTGCTGAAAAAGAGAGAGTGGTTTTCCATCAAAAAGCTTACACTATCTCTTGCTGAGCTTTCAAGTTGGCGTCTTGCCTCCAAGTATTTTGGATTAACATGTATACCATGAGCTGGTCTTGGAGATTCAGAATCTCTTAAACTTGAACAAGGAGAGAATTGTAATTGTGCTTCAATCTTGCGAAGAACAGAAGCTGGAAATACAGTTGACCAAGTACCAAAAAGATGTCTCATGGATGGATGTAAACTTGGGTGGACTTGCCTGTATGCCAAACAGTACACCTAAAGACAAAACATCACCAAAAAGATAATACAATCATGTATCAGAAACGGTAATGCGTTTACATAGTGTAACAGAAACATTAAGCTACTAACCTCAGGCAAACGGGCAGAAAAGTGCCTCACATAATCTCTACCGATATTTTTGACAATACTGTCCAGAAGATATAAAGAAGGAAGCTTATGCTCAACTGGAACCTAGACGGCAAAGGAAACAAACAAAATTTTAAAAACAAATTCAAAAAATCAAAAGTGCCAACAGGTTGTTCATGTAAAAGAGAACCAAACTCATCAGCCAATGTATAAAACTAAACCGAAAGCTAACACTTTAAAAACTGTATGCTACAGAATGAACATCTTCAAGAGTTCAAGTTAGACTTTTTTTGGAAAATGAATCTTCTTAATCACTAATAGCCGAACCAATCCTCAGAAACAACTATATACAGTTAAATGAGCAAATCTAATGCCCAACTACTAACACAAAAGGCGATCTTCAATCATTGAATAACGTAGATAATTTGTCCAGTTAAAACCTAAATAAATTTTCTGAATTTCAATACAATGAGTGAATTACCTCGATAATTCTAGCGCAAATTGCATCAGCAATCCCCGCACCATGTTCTCTCTGCTCTCCAGCAATTATCGTGAGATCGGTAATAATCGGCTTCGAATTGATAATCAATTCCGACAAAACAACTTCATATAGCTCCACAATTTCTTCAGTGCTAAGCAACGGAATTTCATCTTCATAATCTCCACCGTTAGAAACCCTAATTTCTTCTTCTAGTTCCTTCAGCAAAACCTTGAAGGCTTGAACCGATCAAGAATCGGAGTTAGTGACTTCTGACTGTTGCTATTCGAGAACGCCACGACGGAATCATTCGGTGCTGGCCTGTAATCCATACTTCTACTACTCAAAAAACTTGCACCCTCCATTGGGATTGGTTTGTATCCTTTTTCTGGTGTTCAAATTGATATTGTTTAACTGGAGTATTAAATTAGGGTTAGGGTTTTGATGAAGGTTTGAGAGGTGTAGTACATGGTTTAAAGCATTCCGTCTGGAGGAAAGTGTTTTGGGAGGGGAAATTTCAGTTGCAGATGGAAGAAAGGGTGGATGCGTTCATGTTCGCAAATAAGTAACTTAGGTGTTGTTGTTTGTTTTTTCAGAGCAAAAAGATCTGATGTCTGCGGACCACATCTGCCAGCTGCTGCAGCTTTTGAGATGGACCAAAGGTCTGCAATCTGCAAGAAAACTGTTGTTTGTTTTTTAACATCTGTAGACTACTAAATAAAATGAAATTTAACATATTCTCTATCTTGCAACATCAAAATAATCCATACATTGCAATAACAATACTCTTTAAAATAACTCATTTGATCAAAGGGAATTGCACAAATAATTAAAATTTTAACATATTCACCGTCTTACAACATTGAAACAATTCATACAAAAAAGTCTTGCAATAACAATACAATTTAAAATAACTCATTTCATAATTTGCACCAACTAGTCCAATTAACAAATAATCAATTTCTAGCAGGATGTACAAAAGAACTTGTTTGCATAACAAAAAATCCAATTTCTACATAACCAATTTTTAGTTCGGGGTTGCAAATCCAATTTCTACAGTTTATCAAAGAACTTGTTTGCAGTTTACAAAAATTCAATTTCAACAAAAATCCAAATAACCATCCCATTTCAAGCTTGATGAACTGATTTGAGTATCTCCACCAATTGAACCATCAGAAACAAAACCAAGTAAAACTATTTTCTTAATTAAACCCTAATTTTGTGAATTTTTGATGAAGCAAGCAAACAAGTTTGATGTACAATAAATTATACGACCACTACCCTAAATTTTGAACACCTAATTTCATATAAATCAAATTCATCTATAAGAGCTTGAACACGTAATTGGTGATTGAAGATCGATGACAGAATCAGTGACTGAAGATCTGATTAGAGAAACATACATGAGTGGGGGTGTGGATTCGTCGGTGACTGAGGATGGCTGAGGAGGAACGACCAAAAAGGTTGAGGAGGAGGCGACGGCGACTGTTGAGGTGGAGGCTTCGACGGCGTCTGTTGAGGCGGCGGCAACGTCTGTGGAGGAGGCGGCGACGTTGAGGGGAGAAGATGATCGGTGAAGGGGACGTACGGTGGTGGATCGATTTTAGGGAGAGAAGAAGCCTTTACGTGATTTTGGGTTTGGGGCGTGATTTGGAGAAGTATAATTTTTACGTGTGTTACAGTGTTAGTTGTAATTTTTTATCTTTTGAAAATTAAAATAAAGTATTAAATGTTCCTAAAAATATTAGTTTAAGACATATGTTTAGGTAGAAGTGTCCTTATGTACATATTAATTTCATATACTTGCTCAATTTCAAAATAATTTTTTAAGCCGGATAATAAATTTAAGGGGTAAATTATAGTTTTGTCTCTGACTTTTTCTGGATTTGGGATTTTTATCCATAATTTTTTTTTTCTTTTTTTTGTCCTTGAGGTTTTTAAAATTCTGCATGTTTGTCCTTCCGTCTATTTTTGGCCGTTAACTGATGAAAAATACAAGGCATGTGAGAGCATTTTGGTCCTTTTCACCATTCTTCATCTTCTTTTGACTAGTAATGTACAAGTCTCTCCCTACTACCTGTCAAACTTTCATGGCAACTCAATCAGAACCAACCACCATCTTATTTCAGATTTATATCATCCCGATGTTCAACAAACTCAAATTCAAAAACAATTTCTAAAATGAAAAATTAAAAAATAAAAAAAGATGAAGAACCCGAATCCCAAAAATCAAATTCAGATTTATACTCCGCCGTCGTAGCTTCATCCGCATCTCTCAAAATCAAACCCAAATTTTTCCCCCAAATCTTACTTGATCTTGAATCACTAAAAAGTTTAAAACTTGTATGAAATCAAAAACAACAGCAACCGGATTCTAGGTTTTTTCATAGGGTCGGGAGTTTAAATTAGGGAAGAACACCGGAGATAGATCGGAAGTTGAAGAAACACCAGCTGCCGGAATTTCTGGATTCTGGGTCGGGATTCAGGGTTTTTTCATACCCTAAATTTCTGGGTTTTTTTTTCATAGGGTCGGGATTCTGGGTTTTTTCATACCCTAAATTTCTGGATAATGAACCGTTGGATTCTGGATTTTTCGTATGGATGTACCGCCGGAGATAGATCGGAAGTTGAAGAAACACCATTTGTCGGAGCTTGTTTACCGTTCCGGTCAGTTATCGGAATTTCTCGTCGGCTAAGATATCAGAGATTTTAGAGTGAGATCGTTAAAAATCTATCTTAATATTTCCAAATCACAATTCATTCCGATTACACAGCCACCGGCCCACCACCACTTCCATTTCTTCATTTGCATTTTCATATTTTGGTGATGAAGGTTTGAAGGATGTTTACAGATGTTCTTGATTTTATGATGAAGAAAGACAAGATGGATTTTGATGATGATGATGATGATAGGGGGTAATTTGGGGAAATTGACAAAAAAATCGTCAGTTAAAGGCCAAAAATAGAAGGAAGGACAAATATGTAGAATTTTAAAAACCTCAAGGACAAAAAAACAGAAAAAAAAAGTTTACGAATCCGGAAAAGGTCAGAGACAAAAACTGTAATTTACCCTAAATTTAAGTCAGATAATTAAAATGAAGATCATTTTATATTAAATTGGGTAGTTAGCGACTACCAAAGTATATATTTTATTAATGTAAGTTTAATGATATTTAAAAATAAAAGTAATGATAAATGAGTCATTTCATTACATTAAATAAGACTAGTAGAGTACCCGCACAATGCGGCGGAGGGTAACTTGTACTAAATGTTGCGGCGGGTCAATGTTGTTAACAACTTGTATCTTACTACTATATAAAGCATTTAGGCCTACCCCATTAGGCAAGTTTAAGGAGCTCCTTAAACTTGATTTTAAGGACATTTCCACTTTTGTTAGTTAGTTCTCTACCTTAAAAAAAATCGCGGCTAATAAGATTCGAACCCAAGACCTCTCCTAACTTATCACTATGTGTTAACCACTTGCTATACAATACACTTTAGTAACAGCACCCACACTTAATAACAAAAGTCTGTTACTCGAAAACCATTTTACCCAATAACATTAAATATACGACGCTGTAAATCATCAAATCTTACCAAAATCCACATTTCCGTTTAATTATTTATTTCTAGCAACAAATATTACCGTGTAAACGAACAACACTTGCTCGCCACGAAATATGGTTTCTGGGTACCCGCCGCCGCATTGCGCGGGTACCCTTCTAGTAATATAATATGGTCATACCAGTTAATCAGGTCGAACGGGTCAATCTGCTCGAACGGATGATTATTAAAATTCAGATTAATTAATATTTGTTTAAGAGCAGATTATGATTTTAGGCAGGAATATTACTATTACCTTTTGTTGTTATTTTGCAAGCGGGTCAAACAGGTCAATCTGCTTAAACATGCAATTATTAAAATCCCGATTAATTAATACTAATATTTTTAGAAACATTTATTACTTTTTTATAATTTTCAAAAGAAAAAAAACTACAACTAACACACGTAAAAATTATACTTCACAATCTTTTGAAGAAAGTTTAGGATATTATCCGTTTAAACTTGAAACTTCAAGGGCAAAAATTATAAGTTACTTATTTGCCAACATGAACGCATCCACCCTTCTTCCATCGGCAACTGAAATTTCCCCTCCCAAAACACTTTCGTCCAGACGGAATGCTTTAAGCCATGTACTACACCTCTCAAACCTTCATCAAAACCCTAACCCTAATTTAATACGCCAGTTAAACAACATCAATTTGAACACCAGAAAAAGGATACAAACCAATCCCAATGGAGGGTGCGAGTTTTTTGAGTAGTAGAAGTATGGGTTACAGGCCAGCACCGAATGATTCCGTCTTGGCGTTGTCGAATAGCAATAGTCAGAAGTCGCTAACTCCGATTCTTGATCGGTTCAAGGTTTTGCTGAAGGAACGAGAAGAAGAAATTAGGGTTTCTAACGGGGGAGATTATGAAGATGAAATTCCGTTGCTTAGCACTGAAGAAATTGTGGAGCTATATGAAGTTGTTTTGTCGGAATTGATTATCAATTCGAAGCCGATTATTACCGATCTCACGATAATTGCTGGAGAGCAGAGAGAACACGGTGCGGGGATTGCTGATGCAATTTGCGCTAGAATTATCGAGGTAAACACTCATTGCATTGAATTTCAGAAAATTTGTTTAGGTTTTAGCTGTATAAATTATCTACGTTATTCAATGATCTAATACATTTTGCTCATATAACCTTTTAGAGTTGTTTCCTGAAGTTTGGTTTGGCTATTAGTGATTAGGAAGATTCATTTTCCAAAGAAAATCTAACTTGAAGATGTTCATTCTGTAGCATAAAGTTGATTAAAGTCTTAGCCTTCCGTTTAGCTTTACACATCAGCTGATGAGTTTGGTTCTATTTTTTGAAGTTTTGTATCGTAATCACCTTGATTTTACAAGGTTGTGCCTGGGCTGTAGTCTGTACCCCTTCAGATGCCATGTTGAAAACCACAGAAAACAGTCTATTACCTGAGTTACCTGTGAAATCCAATTACTGAATTTTACCACTTGACTTTTCACCTGGCTTAAAAGTGAACTAAGTTATACTTTGATGTTTTGTTCATTACAATTTTACATGAACATCCTGTTGGCACTTTTGATTTTTTGAATTTGTTTTTAAAATTTTGTTTGTTTCCTTTGCCGTCTAGGTTCCAGTTGAGCATAAGCTTCCTTCTTTATATCTTCTGGACAGTATTGTCAAAAATATCGGTAGAGATTATGTGAGGCACTTTTCTGCCCGTTTGCCTGAGGTTAGTAGCTTAATGTTTCTGTTACACTATGTAAACGCATTACCGTTTCTGATACATGATTGTATTATCTTTTTGGTGATGTTTTGTCTTTAGGTGTACTGTTTGGCATACAGGCAAGTCCACCCAAGTTTACATCCATCCATGAGACATCTTTTTGGTACTTGGTCAACTGTATTTCCAGCTTCTGTTCTTCGCAAGATTGAAGCACAATTACAATTCTCTCCTTGTTCAAGTTTAAGAGATTCTGAATCTCCAAGACCAGCTCATGGTATACATGTTAATCCAAAATACTTGGAGGCAAGACGCCAACTTGAAAGCTCTGCAAGAGATAGTGTAAGCTTTTTGATGGAAAACCACTTTCAGTAGTTTATGTCTTAGATTCACATTTGGGATCAATGTAGTATGTATTATGTTTTGTTTTTTGGTACACATTGATAATGGGTACATTTTTTTAACTTTTTTACTATTTATATTTTTTATTATTCCATGTAAAAATCTCTTGCAGAAAATTCAACATCCACACACAACTTCAGCCCCAAAGATTACTGGATTTGATGAATACGAATCTGAATCAGTGGGTCGTACATCTTTTGGGCCTCCATCACCAGCACTGGAAGAATACCCTATAATTGATTCTCCTAGAAGAGTTGTTGAAGCAGCATCACCACCTAATCATCGATACAGTTACAGAGCTGGTGGCGTGCCAGCTGGCGATGACGATTGGCGGAGACCTCATGGTGTAAGTAATAATGGGTTTGATACTCAGAGGCCGAGAGCTTTGATTAACGCATATGGAACAGATGAGAGGAATAAAACTGCAAACCAACATGGGTTGGGAAGTGGGCCATCATGGCAGAATGCTGAAGAAGAAGAGTTTCAGTGGGAAAATATGAGTCCCACTTTATCTTTACCTAAAGCGGGCCATGCAGCTTCATTGGTTAGTCAGTTAGTGTATATTGTTCTCCTTTTTTTCATAGGCATGTAAAGATTTAAGTTTTAATAGGCTTGCTTGAAGTAACATGTTTCTTTATGCAGTCCGACCGTGGATTAAAGCGAAAGATGACTGGATTTCAAACCGAGGCGTCAGATAATCCAGTTTCTCATTACCCTCATAATTATCACAATCCGCGTGGGCCCCGACCCCCTTTCATCGACACCTTTCCAGGTGGCAACCCACAACACCACTTATCCTCATCGTCTTGGCGGGCCCCACTCATCATACACAAATCTCAACCACTTCCCGTTCTGCCTTTTCAACAACATGTCAGAAATTCGACAACAAATGACACCTCATCATATCTACATCAACAACAGTTCGATGGTACTGAAAGGAGGGAATCAAATCAACTACCTCAACTCCCTAATAATCAGCAAATGTTAGGGCAAAACACTAGATTGGTCCCATCGCCTAATTTAGGGTTTAACCCAACAAAACGGCCTATGATTCGTGGTTATCCTAATACTCCTCAAAGGCCTGGGGGTATTCATGGAATGCAACCATCTGTGCCTTATCATTTACATGCTGGAGGTTTACCTCCTTTACCCTCGGGCCCACCTCCAATGGGCCCAACACCTGCACCCGTAGGCCCACTTTCTGGTTTATTTAGCTCTCTTGTAGCCCAAGGTCTTCTCTCATTGTCCAAACCCACCCCTCAACAGGTACGTAACTACATATCATATAAAGTATAAAATAACATGACCGATATGTTGTAAATTGATGTTAATTATGTAACTTGCTTATATAGGATTCGGTTGGACTTGAGTTTGATCCGGATGTTCTTAAATCACGCCACGAGTCAGCAATAACTGCTTTATACAGTGATCTGCCGAGACAATGCAAAACATGTGGTCTTAGGTTTAAATCACAAGAAGAACACAGTAATCATATGGACTGGCACGTGACCAAAAACCGTGTATCCAAAAACCGTAAACAAAAGCCGTCACAAAAGTGGTTTGCAAATGTTAGTGTTTGGCTTAGTAGTGCAGAAGCATTGGGGACTGATCCTGTTCCCGGTTTTCTTATTCCTTCTGAGAATGCGGTTGAAAAGAAAGACGATGATGACATGGCAGTTCCTGCTGACGAGGATCAGAATGTCTGTGCACTTTGTGGAGAAACTTTTGATGATTTTTACAGTGATGAAACAGAAGAATGGATGTATAGAGGTGCTGTTTACATGAATGGAGCAAGTGTTGGGATGGACCGATCTCAATTAGGCCCGATTGTTCATGCTAAATGTAGATCCGAGTCTACTGTTGATGATTCTGCCAATAATGGACAGGTTTGTGTTAGAATTTTTTAATTTAATTGCCTACAACTTACAAGTGGTTGTTGAAGTTTTATATTTTTATCATTCTTTATTTGTGGATTTTTCAGGTATTTATGGGAGATAGGTTGCAGAGTTAGCTATAAGCTAATTGCGGCTTTTAGGGTTATTACTGTAATTTAGAGATGAGTTATTTTTTAAATGTTAATCTTGTTCTTGCATCTGTTTAAATGTATGCAGTGGCAGAGTCTTGTACATGTATAGTTGGATAAAAATGGATTCCGTGCATCAAAATGACTGAACTACCCAGTTTCCATTTTTGCTTATCTCTCCCATGGCAGGGTTTAGATTCTTAGATATTGCAAAGATTTAGAGGCATATAATATGGTTTCCCCCCACACAGATTAGGGTTTTATTTTCCTATAGATGTATGCATCTTGTTGCTTATGGTTCTTTGTAGGTAGGACACTGCTGCTAATTAAACTGCTCATGAACTTGACAACATTACCTTTGATCCGCTGCAAGAACCTGTGGTTACTTCTTTTATTGCTCCTTCAGTGATCTGGTCTTGATCTAAATATTGTTTTTTACTTTGTAGTTTTAATAATAATAGTAAGTTGCTACCGCTGTTATTGGACTAATTTCATTTTCATTTTTTTATACTTATTCTCACTTTTTGAGTTTTCCGTTAATTCCATGAAATTGAGAATGTTCTGCATCATGTGTCTTCTCAAACAGTAAATTTTTAATTAACCATTTAGAGTTATATTTTGAAATTTGACTATCCAACCACACCTAAAAATTATATCAATTTATTTCTAATATGTTGTGACCTATACTAAATTATTCGCACATTTTTAATATTAATTGCTCAAATAATAATATAATATGTAGTTTCTGTTGCATTAAGGTAAATAAAAGTAATTATGATATATATTACTACTATATAGAAGTATGATATTGCAAGTATGTGATATATATTTTAATTTTTTTATATATATGGACGGTAGTTTCTTATGCATGCAAAGCATTAAATCAAGCTGTATATAATGTAAGAGAGGTTAAATTCATTATGGTACAAATTGGATGTTTTTACATATAAAAAAAAAACTCGTTGATGATAAATAAAACAGAAAAAATCAAAATCAAAATATTGTACATATATACAAACAAATAGCATGTTATCATTTCTCAAAGCTAGATTAGTTTTCCAACATCACAACCAAAGAATCTAACTTTTTTACATGTTGATTCTTTGTTGTATATTCCCGAAGGGGACAAAATTAAATATTAAAATTACAAAAGAACATAAATAAAATCACAAGAAAGGTTGCAAATCTCCCACCAAATTAATGTCACACCTTCAGCCTATAATGCTTCATTTTTTGATGGCATCTTTTTAACTTTCTTCCCACGTCATATCCTCATTACGTTTCAAAAACTTTGGTTGTCAAATGATCGGAACCGTTTTATGCTTTCAATGTCATTTTACATGGACTCTGTGTTAGCTTTTGCCTTTGCAGCTTTTGACTTTGATGACTTCGGGGAACATGTTGACTTTGACTTTCTACGCCTTTGTTTTTTGGGTATATTTGGAAGGTCTAATGGCGGTAGGTCATTAAGTGAATCATCCGTAGGTCGTCTTCCCATTGCTTCTCCATAGTCTAGTCACGTATAAGCAAAATCAGACTTAAAATTTGTTTCTCAATTTTATTTTGTGAATGTAAGGAAAAAAAACAAAAACACTCGTCAAATGATTTGTTATATCACGTTACGAGTCAAACAATGATTAAAATCTTTAAAATCCCTTGTCTAAATTGTCAACTAATCTATTATGGACCAAAAAACAGAAATTTGGGCTAAAAAAAAGGAAAGAAACAAAGAAAAATTGTTGCTTTCAAGAACATATATCATGTGTGTGTTCTAAAAGCAAAAAAGGTCTTGTGACATATAAAGCCAAATATTTTTAAAGCCAAGAATCTTAGGTAAACACCAATTTACGAAAGAGTACAAGTCACCTTTTCTAATAGTACAAGTCATGTATCTAATAGTACAAATTATATTGGCAATTGTACAACAAGCTTAAATTATTGTGGACAAACTAAGGGACAAAATCTATCTTTTCTTCAAGAAAATTTTCCAAACCCGTGAAATGGCCCACGTTTGCCTCTAACTTCTTCAAAATTGAAATCAATCACAACCCACATGGTATCTTTTATCTTATTATATTATATATCATGAATACATCTCGATGTATTACATTTTGTGTCGTTTATTCATTCATATTTTAGTGTATTTGCAATTATAGAATACATCCCGTAATTGAATTTTTTATTAAAATCGAATTTATTTAGACAATTTATCAAAAAAAACTGCATTTTCAATTTTTCATACAGACATTGTTTTGTTCAAATTATTTTATTTAATGTTTAATTTGTAATAGAGAAATTAAATATAAGTATATAACGATTTAAAATATCAATAAAAATAAAATACCTTGAGAGGACCATGTGGACATAGCAGACCCAGAATTGCCAATGGAAGTTGCTGCAAATTGAGGAGCTGTCTTGAATTCATTCATCTGCAATAATTCAAGCAAAACTTAAATTAATTTCAGGAGTTGCTGATTTCAAATAGAAAAACTGAAGATTGGGTGTGAAAAAAACAGAAGTAAATAAAAAAAAGTGAAAAATGACAAAATTACCCAAGAAGGAGCACTGCCTGAGGATCCATCCCAACCAATATGAGCTACATGTTTAACATCAGTTGGGTACCCAATCTCCATCTCACGCTCTTTTATAACTAAAATCACAAAATCCTTATCAAACCCCAACGGAATTCACAATCTTAATGAAGAAAATAACCCTAATTTTGACTTTACATATAGATATAGAAAAAGGGATTACCAAATATTTGAGATATGAATTTGAAGCCTTTAAAAACCCCTTTGATTTTGGTTCCCATGGATACAAAGGAAACTTCAAAGCCCCTTGTAGAAAATGAAGTTATAAATTGACAAAAATCAAACAAATGCAACCCCTTTGCCTGTACAAAAACAAATCAAGCATTTTGTCAAACAGCTGGTGCGCATTCCATTATGCCAATAATCTAATCACTAGTTCTCCATTCAACTCCATTAACAAAAAAGATAAAATCTTTACCTTTTCCTCACACGGAATTTAACAAAGAAGCTCTTTGTTTTCTTCGTGTTTCATGCTTCTTCATTTTCCTTCAAGAAAAGATAAACTTGATCGTATTGAAATGGAGGATGAAATTCGAAGAGTGTAAGGAAATCAAGAAAAAAGGGGGAAATTTGGGGAAGAAAGGAGAAAGAGGTTTTACTAAAATTAGGTTAAAATCAGAGAGTAGATTGGGTATATGTATGAAGAATAATGTTGAAGGGAAAAAGGGAGAAAAGATGGAGAACCACAAAGATGAAAGATCTTGTACAAGAATGGTGAGGTGTGGTTTTAGAAGACATGGACAGGTCATACATAATAACAGGAAATGATTGTTTTCTTTTTCCTTTTTTCTCAACAAAATATCACAAAATATATCAATTTTATTCTCTTTTATTCTTATTTCTAAAAATAAAGTTTGCAATACGCTAAAATAAAGTGCTAATAACTGTTAAATTCACTTTTTGTCACACCGACTTAACACACACATATTAATAAAATAAAAAACTTTATTACCATAAAAGTTGATTAGTTATTTTAAGAGCTTAAAAAAGAACAATAATATACAACTCAAACAAACTTTAACCCTTAACCTTTTGTGCATCATCAATTTTCATTTATTATAAAAATATTCAATTTTAGAGTATACACCTTGAAGTTAGTTTTAGAATACATGTAAATTGTAACCATGGATAAAATAAGAAGTTTGATGATTATTAGCGATGGAAATTTTATTCTGAAAATTTTAAATAAAAATGATGGAAATAACTATGGGTTGAAAGAGTGTTAATTTTTATTAGAGTAAATTACACGGGAGGTCTCTGTGGTTTGCCACTTATTATAGTCACAGTCCGTGGTCTTCATTAATTACACTGGAAGTCCCTGGTGTATTCAATTTGTTACACCTGACGTCCCTCTGTCTAACGGACGTCTAAAACATCCATTAAGTGACCCATGTGCACCTCACATGATGGGCAAGATCGTAATTTCCCTTTTCCTTTTAAAGAGTAAATTACACGGAAGGTCCTTGTGGTTTGCCACTTATTACATCCACAGTCCCTGAACTTCGTTTATTACACTGGAAGTCTCTGGTGTATTCAATTTGTTACACCCGACGTCATCTGTCAAACGCACGTCTAAAAGAACTGTTAAGTGACCCATGTGCACCTTACATGATGGGAACAATGGTAATTCTCCTGCCCCCCCCCCCAACGTGTCTTCCCCAATTTACACCAGTCGTCCCTTCACTTATTCCCTCTCATCTTCCCTCTCTTTTGTCCACTCTATCTGTACTTCCAAAAACCCTTCTTTTTCCAACAATGGTGGGTCAATCGAGCAGTGAAAGAGGTAAGAATGATGCAAAAAATGACTGCAATAAACTGTACGATATGTGTTTTGTGTATTTATGATTTTTTTGAATTTATTCTCACCGAACTTCATGATCACTTAACATCATGTAAGGGGGGAGGAGAATTACCGAGCTGCATGATCACTTAACATCATGTATTTATGATTCTCATTGAACTGTACGGCACGTTTTGGGGGGGGGGGGGGGAGAATTACCATTGTTCCCATCATGTAAGGTGCACATTGGTCACTTAACAGTTCTTTTAGACTTCCGTTTGACAGAGGACGTCGGGTGTAACAAATTGAATACACCAGGGACTTCCAGTGTAATAAACAAAGTTCAGGGACTATGGATGTAATAAGTGGCAAACCACAAGGACCTTCCGTGTAATTTTACTTTAAAAGGAGAAGGGAAATTACGATTTTGCCCATCATGTGAGGTGCACATGGGTCACTTTACGGATGTTTTACACGTCCGTTAGACAGAGGGACGTCGGATGTAACAAATTGAATACACCAAGGACTTCCAGCATAATAAACGAAGACCAGGGACCGTGGCTGTAACAAATGACAAACCACAGGAACCTTTCGTGTAATTTACTCTTTTTATTAAGCATATACTACTTTAAGAGGGTGCGGTACGGTGGCGAGAGGGGGTGGGCGCCGGACGCCACCTCGGCGCGCCGGCCACGCCACGACACCGCCCGCCACGCGAGCGGGCCACTTCGCCGGACGCCCGACGCAACCAACGGACGAATGGTGGTGTGACACGTGGACTAGCCGTTTGCAACGGCTAGTTTCCAGATTTTTAAATTTTTTTTTTTTAATTTTAAATTTTTTAAATAAACCATTAACCCTTATAAATACCAACCCTTTTACACAATATTTCCACACACCATTTCTCACCATTTCTCAAACTAAAACCCTTTCACACAATATTTTCTACACAATCTCTGATCAAAATGCGTCGATTTCGTATGAGCAGGCGATTATTCTTAGAAATAGTCGAAGGTATTTCTAACTATACTGCTGAACCTCTTCCTAACCATTTTGAATTTTTTAAAGTACGACCAGATGCCACCGGTCTAATGGGTTTTAGTGTTATAATGAAATGCACGTCTGCCATTCGCCAATTGGCGTATGGCATAACACCTGATTCACTTGATGAATATTTACAAATTGGTGAACATTGTGCACGTGATTGTCTAAATCATTTTACCAAGTGTATTATCGACTTATATACCGCTGAGTATCTAAGGACACCCGACATCCATGACGTTCAAAACCTATATACAAAACACGAGAACGCTCATGGGTTTCCTGGAATGCTTGGTAGTATAGATTGTATGCATTGGGAGTGGACCAACTGTCCAAAAGCATGGCACGGCCAATATGGTAGAGGTGATAAAAAATACCCAACTATAATACTAGAGGCTGTCGCCTCGCAAGATTTGTGGAGTGTCAACAAGCTACGTAGAACCATGTACGCATGCATCATATTGCATAACATGATTGTAAAAGATCAAAACTTTGCCATAAGCGATATGAACGAGTTGTATGTTGCTCCACAACTTAATTTAGACCGTACTTGGGTCGAGAGAGCCGAAATACAACGACTGAGATCAAGGGAATTACGTGATAGACGTACACACGAATCGCTTCAACGAAATATTATGGACCATATTTGGCAACGGTATCAAGAAAATCGTGTGTAATTTTTTTCCTAATTTTAGGTATTTTTTTTTAATTTTCGGTATTTTTTTTTAAATTTTCGGTAATTTTTTTTATTTTTTAGGTATTTTTATTTTGTATTGTGTAATATTTATTTTAATGAAGTATTATGTTTTTAAAAAAAGAAAAAAGAAAAAAAGGTGGTGGGGCCCAAATGGCTTAAGTGATGGTAGAGGGGGTATTTGGGGGTTTTGAATGTGAAATGTGAAATGGTGATGTGGCGCATAGGTGGTGCAGAGGTGGCAAAGTGGCTTAGCCACCATACCCATCACTCTAATATATATCAACAAATGGGGAATGTTCTAGAGATATAAACTGTGATATCCCAACTGTCAAAATATATTGATTATATTCTAAATTTAGTTTAACATATATATATAAATAAACTTTTATTGAGCCAAATTCAGATATGATCCATTTTAAGTTATATATTAAAGGACTAGCTACAAAACCCGCCCGATGGACGGGTATGCTGTAAATTTTAGTATGTAGAAAAATGT
This sequence comes from Calendula officinalis, assembly GCA_963853835.1. Classification (NCBI taxonomy): domain Eukaryota; kingdom Viridiplantae; phylum Streptophyta; class Magnoliopsida; order Asterales; family Asteraceae; genus Calendula; species Calendula officinalis. The sequence continues at coordinate 22,805,897 of OY970820.1, forward strand.
CCAAAAACTTTATATATTTCTAAATGACATAATAATCGATAGATGTGATGATGATTTTGTACAGAAAAAGGTAAATGAACAAATGTTACACGAGCATTTTATTAAATGAAGAATCCAGCTTTTTATGCCGTAATCCGTAATATCTGAAGTCTGGTTCCGTTGCACAATCCAGCTTTTTATGTCGTAATCATAAAATGCCGGTTTTATGGAAATTATATTGAGTCGTGTATCACTTCTGAATAAATACGATTGAGTCGCTGATTGATCTTTTAAATATTTATTTGTTTCCTTGTATGTAGGATCTTTTAAATAGTTATTTATTTGTTTCCTTGTATGTAGGAAGCCGTATATGGAGCATATGAATGTAGACCGTAAGCCGTACCAGATTCGTTTGCCGTATATGGAGCGTACGAATGTAGACCGTAAGATGTACCAGATTCGTTTGTATTATTGCAAATGACGTGGACCAATCAGGGAATTCCAAGTGGCATTATGGACGAATAGGAATGCTTGGAATTGCCATGGTGTCAAACCCTCTTCAAATTTAGGCCTCATATATAGGGTAGGATTGATAAATATTTTATATATTTCACGTGCTGAAGTGTCGCCAAAATCCTTATAAAAAAATTAAGTAACCTTTTACAAAAATAATTATTTGATTTTATTTATTTAGTTGTCTTCACGTCTATTAAAGCTTTTGAAATTTTGAAATGCTACGTATGCGTCATGCAACTTGGCCAATTTTTAATTTAGAAATGTTGTTGGGTATCCTGAGGCTATTCATATTAATTATCCAATACTAATATAGCTTATTATATATTTTAGTATAAAGTCTAATGATTTCTATATTGTTTGATTTTCAGAATCAAAATCGCAAAAAGAAAAAGGGCTTAAAGAAATTAAGAATACCCAACTACATTGGATTGGATAGTTGACAAAAATATATGATAAGCTCGACGGGCTGAACAAGAAGTCAGTAATGGTAGATTTTTGACCGATCATTTCATTTGTCAACATGAATTATACTTTTTTTATAAATATAATTTGTAAACAAGGTTGTAAACAATTAATTATATATTGGATGACCTTAGTCCTTAAACTTGTTTTAACCTACTTTGTGAATTAACCTAACCCATTTTACATATGCAACTTAAAATGCATCACGTGAATGTCATTATTTTCATTTTTATAAAAATTGAAATTATTAGGTTTCTAATCAGTATAATTAAATTTCATAGGTGTAGTCAACATTCTCTTTTTATCTGAGTTTGTTAACCACTGCAGATGTTAGGGGCGGAATCAGTATAGAGCACACGGTGGCACGTGTTACTACTCGAAAAAAATTCGGTATGGTAAATTTTCGGAACTTTTTTATTGTTATAGTATTTTAAATACATTAATATATATCCGGAAAGGGGAAATAAGGCACATCCATCTACTAGCACAACTGGCTAACACTCCTTGCATGTATAAGGAGGTCATGAGTTCAATTCTTGTTGTTGCTATTTTTTTAAATCAATTTTTATTTCCTTACTAAGCTCTTTATTACAAGAGTTTTTTCTTTCTCAACACATATATTTCAATTTTTTTTCTTCTTTTACCTTATATATTTAAAAACAAACTCTTTAGTCCAAACGTTTCAAATCATTACCCTTTATTTTCCTTATTCAATACTTTAATTATAAAATATAATATAATTTTATAAACCAAAATTTTTATAGATTAAAAACCTATTCAATATCTCAAATCAATCTTAAAAAAACCTCTAACTAGTAGTTAATAGTTCACACTCAAAGACAACCCTAACATTTGAACCAAATAAAAAAAAACGTAAAGTGTGTATTTTAGATTTCGTAATATGTTTATATAATTAATAATTCTTTTGTAGGTTAATGAAATATATTCTTGAAGATTTGTTGGTGTATGTAACTAAAAAGGGTGATATGTAATATAACTTTTTTTTTGTTAAATTTGTTTTTGTTTCGGGGCGTTGCCACTGTGATCCCACTAGAGGTCGCAGTCCCTTTAACCCCGCTTTTTTCCATCACCACAAGGGTGCTACTGCTGGTGAAAGTTTCTAATTCCGCCCATATTTGGTATGAACAGAAAGTACTGATGTGACACTTAAGTATGACCACAATTGTGGAAAGTCTTAAATTTTGTTTCAAACTTTGTTTCGTATCCGAACAATGGAATGAGTTTGATTCCTATTGGAGTGTTTGGATGATAGTTATAGCATTTGGTATGATAAAAATGTTATAGGAATTTTTACTTTATAATTCATAGTGGTGTTATTATAAACGTTTCGTAATGTTGGTTTATAATTACTAAAATCCCGTACACAATATTATGATTATGCAGATTGCAGACATCAAAATAAATAATAATAATAATGACATAATAATAATAATAGTAATAAAATACCTAAGTCATATTTACATCAATCATTTGCTTGTAGTGTATAGTTTAATTAAATACCAATCTCATGTTTTTCTATAAAATAAATTACAAAATAAAGAATATTCAATTTATGTGTGAATATTCAAAACCTTAAAGACTGACTTATGTCATATAGTAGCACTAATTTAACAAAAGCAATATTACCTAAATTGTTGGTTCCATGTTCGATGAGCTGTTGCTTATGAAAAAACAGTTGCCATTAAATTTAATTTAAAGTTAAATTTAAATTATTTATCCATTTCAAAAGTAAATCAAACATTTAAAAAATGGAAAGTAACATTAAAGAATTCTATAGAGAAATTGATCTAGTAAGATAATGTCATACATTTCTCATTATTACTATAGTTTTGTTTTAGGATTTAATGCTACCATTGAACATAATTATGTTTATATTTGTATTAAGATTCTATCTGAGTATCTGTATCGTTTTAGTGATTAACTAATGATGTAAAAGCTTTACCAAAATTGTCATTGTGTTTAAGGCTTGTGGGTATGGGTATCACCAGCCACACCGATAATTTTGTCACATCAAATGCCACCTAAGCAACCACACCACATTATCTTTAAGAAAATATTCACCAACCACACCACACCAATTTTGTAATATTTTATTAACCCTTTAACGGTCAAAACGTACATCAAATTCACCTCCACGCTGTGTGCTTTTTCGTGGCAGTGGCCATCGGTCCTCCACGAGAACCCCCCCACGACGTGGTGGGGGGTGGTATTTTCTCTTGCTCCATGCAGTGGCCCTTGGCCACATCATCTCCACGGGCAAAAACTTGGACCCATACCGTCCAGTCTAAACAAGTTTTAAGGGGCAATCAAAGGAGTTTAATGATGGTGTTTGTAAAAGACGTGATGCATAATGATGATGCACATTCTGTTGTGAAAGATACACAAAGGACGTTCGTTGAAATTTATTTTGACCATAAGCTTTTATCCTGACAATGATATGCACCATTAACTATTGAAGTTCTATACCAATTTTTATCATAATATTAAGTTAAAAGATATCTACTTTCTGATAGTTTTGAATAATTTGAAAAGAATAGTATAATATATATGTACACTAATGGTGTACCTAATGTAAGTATTATTATTGAAGAAACGTTCTATTAATAGTATAATCGGTATCATTAATAGTGTTGGTAAACGGTACAGAATGTTTCTACTTTGGGAATGATATTAATAAGAGAACATATATTTTGAAATTAATGTAAAAAAACAAGTAGGCAATAAATCTATGGGAATGCTGTCATGAATTAAGTGTGTTTCTTGTTTTGCTTAATGAGTGTAATGGAGGACGTCTTTATCAATACAACCATAAAAGAGTGCTCGGTAAGATGATGTCAAAGGACCTTGCCAAACCACTAATCGCCCTGGTGCCAAATGCTCCGGCGCCGAACATACACATCCGTTAAGCAATTTTTCACTTTTTCTTAATTCTGTATCAAATGAGTGTTGTAGAAGTGTTTAAAGGATAAAAAGTAATTTTCAGTTGCGTATTAGAACAACATAAGCAAAAATATTTTCAACGTAACTCTAATCATCAACTCCAAAGTGACTTTTCTTTTTTATTTATACCTAAGGCTGTGAGGTATGGGTTCACAGTGTGGTGTGATCCTATGTGGCATCTAACCACACCATGCTCCACCACATGGGAACACCACCCCCCTCCACTATGTAGCATGAAAAGTGAATAGATCCCACCAAATTATTGTTTTTCTCTCACGAAACGCTGTAAAGATCCGTGGCCGTGGCCACTCTTCTGCCACCCTCCCCACGGTATGGTGGGTATGGTGGGGGTGGTGTTCAATTATTTTCCACCGTGTGGAAGGCCTCTACATCAGCTTTCATGTACTCTTTTTTTTGCCCATACCGACCAGTGTTAATGTGAACAGATTTGCTGAAAGTGGGGTGACTCATATATGAAAGCTTTCCCCATTCAGTGTAATTGCAAAGAACTTGTACCCTCGTAACTTTAAACCCAAATGTTATATATTTTCCTGACCGTACATCCTTCATGCTCGCTTCCTGCACGCAGAAAGCATGTTTTCACACCGGCCATCACTCCTTGACACAAGCTTTTAAGAATGTAATAGTGTTGGTCATGCGATTTTAGACACAAGGTTAAGCTAAACGTGGGCTAGCTCAAACTAAACATGCAATTCTGGACACAGCTTGTGGGAGTTTAACATCGATATTTCAAGTTGAGAGTTTGGTGAGTACGAAGCATCACTTGATCTTTAGTCTCACATGTCAGTTACCTTTGATAACATACAGATCAAGAGACTAGGTCCTAATCACGTCAAAAAATCATTATACGAAGTCCTAATAAATCTAAAATAAGATAACCACATCTGTATGCCATCAAAGCAAAACCAAAATATCTTTTTAAGAGATGTAATTAATCGTATTCAACAAAGAAAACAAATTCAAAATAAGCTTTCAAATGCAAGCTCCCCAGTTGGCACCATATGTGTGAGAAGAAGAAGCTATAGCAATACCCTAAAAGTGTGAGTGGAAAAACCAACATCATACTCTACAGTCCACCAAACAAATACTGGATATGACAACATTTTGCAAACAAATAAGTTTTTATTATTATTATTATTCATTTCAACCATAACCAACCAACAGAGAGAAATCATTGACAAAGTTCCAATCAATTACCACCACGAAGACGAAGGACAAGGTGGACTCCTTCTGAATATTGTAGTTACGGCCATCCTCCAACTGCTTACCAGCAAAGATCAACCGCTGCTGGTCTGGTGGGCTTGTCCTGAATCTTGGCCTTCACATTGTCAATCGTATCAGAACTCTCAACCTCCACGTCAAAGTCTTGACAAAGATCTGCATTCCTCCTCTCAAACCAAATGAAGGGTTGACTCCTTCTGGATGTTGTAGTCTGCAAGAGTACGGCCATCCTCCAGCCAGCAAAGATCAACCTCTGCTGGTCTGGAGGAATTCCTTCCTTGTCCTGGATCTTGGCTTTAACATTGTCGAGAGCTCTCCACTTCCAGAGTAATGGTCTTCCCTGTCAGGGTTTTCACGAAGATTTGCATTCCTCCGCGAAGACGTAGGACAAGGTGTAGGGTGGACTCCTTTTGGATGTTGTAATCCGCCAAAGTCCTGCCGTCCTCAAGCTGTTTACCGGCGTTGCTGATCTGGAGGAATCCCTTCCTTATCTTGGCCTTAACGTTGTCAATTGTGTCAGAGCTCGAGAGTGATGGTGTGAGGGTTTTCACGAAGATCTGCATCTGTGGAAGGAAAATAAAACACACTATAAGACTCCAATTCCACCAAAAACAAACAGATCTGATCAGATAAGATCCTAAGTACAGCATAAAATCTAAACTAGGTTACAGACAACAGAAACTCAAATCCTTTGGATATCTGGCATGAGCAACGGAAAAAACTTCCAAAAACCTAATCTCAATGATCAAGAAGAATCATACCTACAAATATTATGTCAAACCGATACAACGAAAGTAAAAAACTCAACATCGGCCTGTTCGACAGGATCTATATAACGACAAATCTCCCACCTATATATAGAGCAAGGACATGATTTTATTTTGATGACATGTCTTAGCCAGCCAATCACATCACTCCTAAATGATGAGTCAAACGCTGACTCAAAGGGTAACCTGGTAATTTTACAATTCAACAACCACACCTATCGAACTCTTTCATTTTAGGGTTTTTTTTTTCCACATACTCACACACTTTCTCCCATGCCGGTCTCATCCTCATTCCAAATACGCTTTCCCCAAAAATCGAATCATACTCATTCCAAATTCATTCCAGGTTATGAGTCAAGAACGTAGGTCGCCTTTTACCTGAGAAGGAATCAAGGCGGCGCCTCCCACCGGAATACCAGCAGGGGAGACAACTACTTCGGAAGCGAAGTGTAACGTCGATCTCCGAATTAAGATCTGGAAATGGACCATTTAATTGGGATTCATTCTGAAGAACCAAATGCGACAGGTATTGCCATCGAAGTATTTCCCAATTAAACCATCCCGAATTCGTTTTTTTTTAGTTACCGAATTAACGAAGCCTTTCTACAGGAGTTATTCACTGCTTTCTAAGCTCAAGAATCGCTCTGTAAATTGTCACTTTTGATTAATTGATAACGTTAGACTATGGATGTGAACATTTGCAAACGAATTAATCAATCAAAACACTTATGCGATACAAATTTGATACAGATTTTGTTTGATTTCTACATGAATGAACTCTTATGCCATACAAATTTGATACAGATTTTGTTTGATTTCTACATGAATGTGTACATTTGGAAACGAATTAAATCAAGCAAAACACTTATGCGATACAAATTTGATACAGATTTTGTTTGATTTCTACATGAATGATGGTTGCGGCAAACAACACAATTATTTACGCCATAGCTTATATATGGTGCTAAACGATTAATCAATTTGTCTTTTAAAACGTATTTCATAGAGCAAGGATATGATTTTATTTTGATGACATGTCTTAGCCAGCCAATCACATCACTCCTAAATGATGAGTTAAACGCTGACTCAAAGGGTAACCTGGTAATTTTACAATTCAACAACCACACCTATCGAACTCTTTCATTTTAGGGTTTTTTTCCCACATACTCACACACTTTCTCCCACCTATATATAGAGCAAAAACATACAAATTTGATACAGATTTTGTTTGATTTCTACATGAATGTGTACATTTGGAAACGAATTAAATCAAGCAAAACACTTATGCGATACAAATTTGATACAGATTTTGTTTGATTTCTACATAAATGATGGTTGCAGCAAACAACACAATTATTTATGCCATAGCTTATATATGGTGCTAAACGATTAATCAATTTGTCTTTTAAAACGTATTTCATAGAGTTCTAATTTTAAACCGTAATGACAGCCCTATTTCATAGAGTTCTAATTTTAAACCGTAATGACAGCCCTATTTCATGTCTGATCCATCAATTTGATGATTCAAACATCTGTGTAAGTTCATATTTACAGGGTTCATTCGTATTTTATGATTCTAATTTCTGTGCCAATTTGATTATTCAAATTACCGTCAATTTTATGATTCAAATTTGACTGGCTGCATAAAATATTTTTATTATTCAAATAGACTTTTTTTATCAAATCCATTTGCTGAATTATGTTACAGATGTTTATTTTTCTTATACCCGGTTATTTTAACATGCAGGGATCATTATATTTGTTTTCGTTTAAGTAAATGAAATTTCAATAATCGCAGGGACTTACAAATTTGATACAGATTTTGTTTGATTTCTACATGAATGATGGTTCTATTACATTATATGTAAAGTTTTTACATATATACCCTTGGATCTTCAGGTTTGGCAGAAGCAGGACTAATTGCCAGCAAGATTTCCTAACGTGACATGAATGTTTCACAACAAAATGATGAATCTTTACACTTCTGTCCCGAAAGGTAAAAACTTTATCACTTATATTTTTCATTAAATCAAAATTTTGGTTTTTAATTGTTATTTAAAAAAATTGCAGCCCGTTATCTCGTCAAGATCTTGTGAGCCGGAAAATGTCACTTGAAAAAAGACTGCTTCCTGTTGCTGACAAAATGGTTATATGACTTTAAAATTAATTTCTAATTTTTTTTATTTATTATTATAAGTTTTTTTTTAACTAATTTTCCATTTTACCAACCGGCAGATCCTTCAAAAACTCTCGGGTTTCATAGATATTGACAAGATCAATCCAAATGCTTGGCCTGCACTCATTGCAGATCTATCAGCAGGAGAAAATGGAATAGTAGGCCTTGCATTTGGTGAGCTTTTGTAGTGGCAAAACGGGCTGATCAAAACGGGTCGGGTAATTGATCAAAACGGGTCGGGCCTGGTTGACGTGTAAATCTTTTTTCAGAAGTTAAAAAAAATCAACTTGTCAAATATGAACAGAAATTTAATTATTTTTCGATAATAATCTAAATTAAATTATTTAAGAGGCTTTATGCATTAAAGATATACTTTTGTTGACTTTTGACATGTTAATCCCATTTGACTGGTTTCCTTTTTAGCTAATATTTTTTATTTTTCCCGATTGAACCTTTAATAAATAGTGCATATCCCGAGTTGACCCTTTAATAAATAAAGAGTAAATTACATAAATGATCCATGTGGTTTGTATAAATACAGAAATAGTCCATGATTATAAAAAACTACACCAATTGTCACAATTAAAACTTGTAACACAATCATTGCCTAAAATGGACATCCGTTTAAAAAAGGTCGTTAAAATTTTCAAAATGACAAATTTATGCAAAGTTACAAACCAAAGGGACGTTTATGTAATTTGCATAAATGGTCCATGAGTATAAAAAGTGACACCAATTGTCACTATTAAAACTTGTAACACGATCAATGCATAAAAATAAAATCGACCTACATTCAAAAAAGGCTGTTAAAATTTTCAAAATGACAAATTTTACAAACCAAAGGGACCATTTATGTTACTTACATATGAATAAATGGTCAAAAATTGACATAATATCTCTTCAAAAGTAGTGACATTGGAAAAAATTCATACTTCAGGACCATTTATGTAACTTTATACAAACCACAAGGACCATTTATGTAACTTACTCATTAATCTCTCTTCTACTTAAAAAATGAACCCATAATCACAGGTTACAAAAGACTCTTTCAGCCCGATAAGCTAACAAAAGCCCAAGCAGCAATTGCTCTGGCAACAGGTGAATCTGCTGAAACAGTCAGTGAAGAACTGACCCGAATAGAAGCAGAATCAATGGCTGAAAAAGCAGTTGCTACACACTCAGCTTTAACTGACTAAGTGCAAAAAGATGTAAATACCCTTTACGAGAATGACCTTTTACAAGAACGGGAAAAAATAATTAAATGAGAGAAAATGGCCGAAGAAACGAGACGGGAATTAGAACGGTTAAAAACCGAACAAGAGGAACGGGAAATTAAAATGATTGAAGAACGGGCAGCAGTTAATTCACAAATGGAAATATTGTTAAAATTAAGGCATGAAGCAGAGGAAGAATTGAAGGGTATTATGGGTAATAAAGTTGAAATATCGTATGAAAAAGAACGGATTAATAAGTTAAAAACTGATATTGAAACTGAGAATCGGGAGATTTTATTGTTGCAATATGAATTGGAAGTTGAACGGGATGCATTGGCCATGGCCCGGTATGTGACTTTTTTTGTGCATTTGTGTTGCAATTTGGCCCGTTTGGTTGTAAATGGGTCAATTCGGGTTAGGGGTTGCAGGTCAAATGGCTAAAATGAAAAAAGTTACCTTAAAAGATGACGTGTTGAAATTTGCCAAAGTATGCTAAAACCTTGTAATTACCCAAAGGCCAAAATGTATTTTCAAAATGGTGAACTTGACTGACAGGGTCATCTACTACCCTGAATTATTAAAGGTGTCAACATGGTACCCTGATTTAAGTCCACTTGTATTTTAAGTCCATTTGTGTTTTAAGTGGTGTTACATTACGTGGTAAAAAGTATGTGCTCCCGTCATCATTTACCGGTAGTCCAAGGTATGTGATGCAGAACTATTTAGACGGCATAACGCTTTGCAAGTTTTTTTAGTTATCCCGCCTTATTCATGACTTTTACATGTGACCCAAATTGGCCTGAAATTGCGCGTGAAATGGCCAAGAAGGATTTAAAATATGAAGACCGTCCAGATTTCGTCACCAGAGTGTTTAAAATTAAACTCGACAGTCTGATCAAAGAATTCAAAGAAAAACATACTTTTGGTCGTGTTCAAGGAGGTAAGTACGCTACACATCTTTTTATAATTAACAAAAGCCAAGGACAGACATTGTCACAGGTTGGTTTGTTCCTCCAAAAACCGGTATTCTCACATGGTCAACTATATTTAGCTGTCTCAAGAGTGAAGAGCAGGAAAGGTTTGAAAGTTATTTGTTGCGACCAAGATGGGAACTATACTAACTCAACGAAAAACGTCGTATACAAAGAAGTTTTATTTCGTCTTTAACAGAACGTTGTATTCATCATTTCAATAATAAATGTTTCATGATTTCATACGTTTGAAATGTACTTTTGCGTTTTGTTTCTCGAAGCTAGCCCGCCCATCGGGCGGGTTATGAAACTAGTCTGTTTTATAAAGAAAAATAGTACGATTATCGACCTATCAATTCCCAGATTAAAAGGTTTTGAAGATCGTTACGAACAAGGAATTGATCACATACTTTCAGATCTAATCATCAATTTGTTACAATTTAACTAATAAATCAACAATCGGAGAATCATAATCTCATATCGGAATTAAGCAATTAAACAGCACAGAAATCAGACAGAAGACTTATAATCAAGAACAGATCGAAAATTGAAAATTAGTAAGATACCTTAAGGGAATTGGGAGAAAACAGGAACAGAAATCAAATTGAGAGTGAGATTTGTTTTGATTGATGTGTTGTGAACGGAAATATGGGTGTGACTTTATAGAATGAGGAAGAAGAGTCGGTCTAGGATTGACGATTAACGTGACGTGTGCATTTAGTCATGGTCAAATGATATCGTGACACGTGTACGGTGGAGCATGAAATAATAGATGCTGTGTTGGTGTCAAGCTATTAACCACACGGCAAGGGCAATGAAATCTAGAAAGAGAGCGTAGCTTCCGGGTTGCCGTTGCCTAGTTGTAAGTTGCAAGCCTTTCTTTGTTTTAAGCTTTGGTCTTTGGATAACATCAAACAATAGTTAAGGGCAATTTCGTAATTTAGCGTATTAATTTTCTTTTCCCCAATTATCAAAGTTTTGATAAAAATCAATTCGTCTAAATCAGTTAGTCACTAACGGTTATTTTGGGGGGTTCGTCTTCAAAAGGTATTGAATTTAAAATATTTTGAAGATATATTCCTTAGGAGATAAAAAAAAGGCGAGGTTTATTCTTTAAAAAAAGGGATATGTTTGATAAATATATATTATCTGTTTGATTATCTTTGCATATGTCAAACTAATAACTTACTAACTTGTCGTTAAAAATACGTTTTGATTAAAAAAACAACGACGTTCTATATGGAATTAAAAAGTGATTTATGTTTTAATACGACGCTTATGTCATTTACTAATTAACTAGTAACTGTTGTTGCAAAAATATGAAAACACAATTAAAACAAAATTGTCTATAGCAGCTATAGCTTGATTTTGTTAGAGGCTTTAATTCTAAAATCTAAGATAGGGTGTCAGCTGAATTGTCTATAAAAGCAATAGGCTTGGAAGCAAGCTACCTGCACCTATCGGTGGGAACTGGGCTTGGCTTGGTTAGTAGCGCCCACCCATTCTGTCTCGCCCGGCCTGCTGACTCATGAATTCTTCAGAGCGGGCCAGGTTAATGGTCTTATCAGATCGGACTCGCCAGATTAGAATTAAGATATTTTTTACCTACAATCTAACCATATAAGAAATTGGGTTGATCGAGTTTGTCGGATTGATCCTGATAGGTTTAATTTTTTAAGATTTTGAATTAGATGCATATAATGTCAGTTATTTTGCATGTCATGAGTTAACTTCATAAGTGTATTTTTCACCAGTGAAAATATTTAGCACGAAATGAACTTAACAATATTAAATTTAGATGGGTGCCAATGAGGACTTAACTTATCACCTAGGTTTCACTTGGTTAGTTCCAATCTTTGGTACCATGCCTTCGGTTGGAGAGAGAAGATTACATCCTTCGGTGATCCGAAGTAAAGAGAATGGAAGAGAAGAAATATTTTGATAGAGTATAAATATCTTATGTGTATATTTTATAATAGCAGGACCCAAAAAATGAAGAGAAGAGATATTATTGACATGAATGTGCCGGTTGAAGTATCAGCTTACATACTTCTATGTATTACAAGGTGTCGTTTCTTTTTGAACGGTATTAAATCGGTTCTAATTAGGTCAACTCGAGTTCCGATAAGGGGAAGCAAACCATACCCGAACCCGACTCTATGATAACACCGGGTTAGGTAATGTTAAAAACATTGATAACAACGATAGAACTGAATATACACGACCCTACTAGCACAATCAGGTTCAGGATGAATAGGGTCGACCCGACTCTTTTGACACTCCTAATTATGAGCATTATCGTCATGACCTACGAATGTTTTCCCTCATGAGCGTGTACAGTTGTGTTACATACTTACATTTGATGATGAGTTATATGTGTTAAGCAATTTAGGTAATTAATCTACGTGTACATATCAACTTTCTCTTTTAGGTTGTGAGATTATATAATTAATTAACCTATTATACAATTACCGTTAATATCTACTGTTCACTAGAAATAAACTAACGGGTGAATAAACAAACGGAACGCATAGCATACAGAGCCATGTGCTCTAACATTGGACATAATACACTTTACTTCCTTGCACTTCTACATGTGTTTTAATTTTTCACCCTTCAATTATTTGTTAATAACAAAAATCTTATAATAGTTATTTTTCACCAATAACTACTAAAATACGATTAAATTAAAGTTCATATTAAAAAATTTATAAATTGTTTTCTTTTCATATATATTTTAAAGTACTATGTTTTGAATATGTGTTGAGTTTTAGCTATATTTATGTCGTATAACTCAATTCGAGTTTTCATTTCTAAAAGTAACATTTTTAGAATATTTTATTTTAATGAGTATATTCGATAGATGTAAGACCTTTTAAAGATTTTATGACTAGACTTAATTTAAATAAATTAAATACGAACAAAATTAAAATTTAATATTATTTGTCAGGAAGATAAAATTTTAAAACACGCAGCAACGCGCGTGATGGAACTATCGACGTGTAAAACATTGAACAAAGTAATTGTTGCTAGTATCCCTTAAGCCTATATGCAAAGTAAACAAAAGATATTGATGAGCCCAAATCAATCACTGCAAGCCCCTCGTTTAGGTATAAATAGAATTCAAAAGCCCAGATGAGATGAATCCATATAAAGTAGAAGCAGAAAGTTGATGGGTCGAAATAGTTCATGACTAACAAGTCAAAACAAGTATGTGAATCAAAACATGTACGGAGTAATTTTTAAAAACGGTTAGGTGAACTTGACCCAAACATTTATTTTCTTCTTTTTCGTCAAGTTCTGTGAATAACTAACTTATTTTTGTAAAATACTAATTAAATTTTTCTAAATGATAAGATTTAAGACTTCGCAAGCATTTAAACACACTTCGGGTCACTTTCTTCCAATTTGACCACTTTCAGCCCATTTAATTTATGTGCATATAATGTAATTTTTTATATTAATGTTACCCAGTTGATCACTTTCAGCCCAAATCAATCCGATTTCTAAATAATATTTGTACCTAGTGAAAATTTGAACGTGAGACTTTTGTGATGAAGTAGGATTACAAGGAAATTAAATGACATTTGGAAGTAGGGGTGTCAAATCGGGTTGTCGGGTCGGGTTTGACTCTTGTCGGGTTAGGTCTATCGGGTTTGAAGCAAAAAATATCTCACCCGAAACCCGACCCTACAAGGAATCAGGTTTGTCGGTTTCAGGTTAATCGGGGTTTCGGGTTTGTCAGGTTGATCCGATCGGGTTGGTCGGATTACATAATTCCGGCTACAAAAAGATGACAATTTTGGTATAATAGATGGTTCAGACAGATCATATACCTACACATCTAATATATGTTAGATGATGAATCATATATATAAGCATCTCAACACCTATGTTGGCTTTTATTGAGTTATTTCACAGTATTTACAAATATAGAAAAACTCCTTGTGTCTTGTAATATAAATTTTGGTATAACATAGATTTTTGAACTGACACATATAACTAATTTATTTTCAGATCACAATACAATTACCATATAAGTATATATAATTACGTTCAAAGAGGTCCATGATTTTTACAAAGTCCCAAGGAACAAATCTCAACCGTTGATCAATATGATCTAATGGTCAAGATTAATCACATACTTTATACATGGAGAGGTATGTTGGTCATTTGGCACTAAAAAAAAAATTTATTTTATTTTATTTTTTATTTAAATTTTTTTATTTAAATTTTTTTTATTATTTATTTTTTAATTGAGGGATATTTTGGTCATTTTGAAAAAATTATTATTTTTATTTTTATTTTTTATTTTAAAATTCTTAATTTTTTTAAAAAAAAATATTTATTTATTATTATTTTTTTAAAAATTATTAATTTTTCATTAATAACACATAATGTTATTACATAGTGAATCACATGTGATTGCATTCACATGTGATTGCATTTTAAATCACATGTGATTTAACTAAAATCTGATTTTACACTAAAATCACATGTGATAAGTTATACACGTAATTATCAAATACATATTATTTTTTAATTAAAAAATTAATAAAAAAATAAAAAAAATAAAAAAAATTTAAAATAAAAAATAAAAAATAAAAAAATCGAAATTTTTTTAAGTGCCAAATGACAAAAATACCCCTTCATAATAAAAATTAAAAAAAATAAAAAAAATAAAAATTTTAAAATAAAAAATAAAAAAATAAAAAAATATTTTTATTTTTTATAAAATGACCAAAATACCCCTCAATATATAAAATATGTGATTAATCTTGACCATTAGATCCTATTAATCAATGGTTGAAAATTGTTCCTGTAGACTTCCTAAAGATGATGGACCTCCTTGAACGTTTCTCTAAGTATATAACTATAATGTTTTAGCACTTTTGAAAAATTAGTGTAACTTGTCGGTAAATTTTTAAAAAAATTTAAGGGAAAAAACCATTTAAACTTCAATAGGGTCTAATCAGGTCAACCTAAAACCCGACAAAGGTAAGCAATCCTAACCTGATACCCGACCCGATGTTAATGTCGGGTTTTTCGGGTCGGGTTAATAAAACCCGATTCCAACATTGGACCTGAATATACCCACGACTAGTACTATCGGATTCAGGTTATGGTCGGGTCTGATTGACCCTTTTGACACCCCTATTTGGAAGTAATAAAGCTAAAATGAGACAAATCGGGACTAATCACGTAAAAAAATTGTTTTTATGTAATATTATTACAATATTTTAAAATATCTCTTTAAAATATACATTTTGAGCGTAAAAGCCTATTGGCGATATATCCTTAGAAGTTCATCACTAGGTAAGGTAAAGGACAAAGTTAAAAAGCCATTCTTTGACTTAGAATCCTCCCAATTGCTCCAATCACCATTATCTATAGTACATTTCACAATGGATGTATATTGACATATTTGCCCTTATGTATATTGACTTTTTACCTTAGATATTTCCTTCTTTTCAAAACGTACCCTCCATGTTTTGAAAGTTTTAAATAGCCCCTCCAACTTTTAAAAGATTTAAAACAAACCTCTTCATATTTTTAAAAGTTTTAAAATAGCCTCTCTTCTTTTAAACATTGCTAATTTCATTTAAAAATTTAAATGCACTTTAACGTTGCCTTTTTGGTAAAAAAAAAATTAGTGCTATTCACACTCATTAATTATCTTATTTAATATAGTGAAAGAATCTTTTTATTATTGATTTTTGTTTTACAAATCATTAAATTCACTTTAATTAAAATGTGTTAGACCAATCACCCACTAAATATCTAATTTAATCAATATTTTGTTCAAAAAAACATGAAATCCCAAATGTATCACTTATTATGAAAAGAAGGAAGTATAAAACTCATCATACATTTGTATATGTAACATTTTTAAGTTGATGTGACGAAATAAATAATAAAATATTATATAGTACTCATGTTTTTAAATTGGCATGCCTAATTTTTCTTTTTATGCTAACCGGAATTCTGACTCATTTTACAAGCCGACTAATCTCCGGCAACAACGCGCTTAGCCAATAGTCCGTAGTCGACGCGGATGAACCTTTGTAGCCTTAAGGGGGTTTTTCTTCTCATATGAAATATCTTTGCAACAATATTTTGTTTTTTTAATATAAAGTGTAGTATATTTATTTAAGAGTTGTGCTATTAAAGATATATTGGAACACATATTTCACACTGAAGGATTTATGTGCACAGTTAGTCAACCTATGATGATACATCAATGCCTACGAAACACTTAAGGGTCACACCGGTGAGTGCATGTAATATGAGCAAGATATGCAATGATACTACGAAAAGGAATGATTCATAATAGTCATTATGAATCAGTTGAGTATTAAGTTAAGTTTAACTTATTACTAGATTAGTTTAACTAACTAATTAATACAAGTACTTGTACATTTACTAGTTGAGTAAATATACAATATGTTAATAATAGATTATCCATGATGTGATTTAAAGCTATTAAATCATATAAGTAATTGGATAATATTGTTGTATAAATTATATAAAGGTTATTATATAATTAATTATTAAAAGAATAATACAAGTATATATTTCGTGTATATGGGTACCGAAATATTAGTGTATTAAACTAGATATTTAATAGTTAAGTGCATCAATAATAAACTAGTAAAACTATAAAGGTTTAAAGTGTAAGAGATAAGTTTAATTAAGAGATTGATCTTAATTAAACTAGAAGGGCCATAAGTGAAAGTCTTTATATTATAAATAGAAGGCATGAGGTTCCCTTATTCCTTGATCACTAATCACGAAACCCTAGCCTCCCTCCTCTCCCTATTTCGGCCGAACAAGCAACAAAGGAATAACACAAGTCTTGTGTTCTTCGTGTTCTTCGTTCATTCTTCGTGTTCTTCGAGTATTCGAAAAACAAGTTCATTGCTTAGATCAACTAGAAGGTCGCTCGATTTGTTCATCATCAGTGGACTATCTTAAGCAAACAACAAGGTATCTTTTGGGAAACCCTTTTCTCCCTTCTCCCCTCTTGGACGAGTTCGACCAAAGAACCCTAGGGTTCTTTGGTTGATGGTCGAACGAACCACACAATCAATGTGTGTGTTCGAGTTCTTCGTACAAGGTTTCTTTCTTGTTAATCTAATCTAGATTTCCAACATCCCAATCATTTAGGGTTTAAGGATTAGGTTTAATCCCACTTCCGCTTTTAGGGATTAAATCAGCTAGTTGGTTTTAACCGGCCAAGAACAAGTTCATGTTCTTGGTCAGTATGGTCGAACCAAGTAAACTAGTATTGTATATATTTATAATCTGTAACAAATATTAGAGTAATCAAATAATCAGAATGAACAAAAAATTAAACCGAACCTGAAAGTTGACGTGTAGAACAGAATAAACCGCACAGAATGAATTCCTGTCCTTTAAGGTTTATACGAGTCGTATGCTGTTAGCCTTCAACGTATCACCCCAGGATTTGATGCAGCGTAAACAGTGAGTTCCGACAGCAAAAGAACCACCGTGTAACACAAAGTGATTACTTGGAAATCACAGGAAGAACAAGCACTTCGAGCAGCAGAGAGATTGAGAGGTTTTGTGTAATTTCGTATGTCCAACAACACTGCATTGGCTTCCATTTTATAGGCTCCACAAATGTAACAGTAAGCCATCATGAGGCTAATGAATTCGGGTGTAATGGTCTTGACTACACAGATCATAACCGAATATGTATTAAACCAGATGGAATAGAAACGTTTGAAATAGTCAAAAAACGGACAGGGCATTAACTACGTTTTAATCCCCAAATGCTCACAATAGTTGGCTAGCCAAAAATAAAATCTCCTCAGCTCACAGCGACCGATGCGTCGTGCGAAGTGCAAAGTGCACCTAAATCGCGCCATTTCGCGTCATCGGTCTCGGCTCGGCGCGCGTGTGGGTCTAGGATTTAATCCTCGACTAAAGCCTTTGAAAGCTTAAGGAATTAAATGCCTTATAACCACTAAATGTTCTTCCTCCCACCAATGTGGGAAACTTGCCAACTTGCAAGTATTTAATTAATATAAACAATTAATTAATATTTCCAACAATCCTGAAAAAGCTCTAATATTTGTTCATTCTGATTATTTGATTACTGTAATATTTGTTACAGATTATAAATATATACAACAACTAGGAGGTTGACCCAAGTGGTCGATCAGGTTATGTGAAACCCTTCACACACCCACTTAAAAATCCAACCAACCCACCCATTATATCACACCCACCTAAAAATCATACACATGTTACATACATATACATTTATGTGAATAAAATGTAACTTGTGATATTACAACGTTACCCACAAAATATAGCCATCTCCCAGTGCCAATCTTCATACTTAATATCAACTTTATTCTCGGGCTCTCGACTGAAAGCATCAATCACATACAACGAGTTCCTTTGTAACTTCAACTCTACGCCACTCGTGAACACGTATAGTTTATTAACAATATATTCATATCAGAATCCCCAAAAACTAACCAATGGAGCGTAGCCCAGTTGGTAATCAGTGGGGGCATCTTGCAACAAGAAGCAGAAGGTCACATGTTTCAAACCTGTGACACCTCATAACCACAACTGCTAGGTCAGTCAGGTTTGTTCCACACTTTATAAATAGGCCGCCGATTTGAGTTCTGATAATAAACATTTCGCAACAAGAATCCCCAAAAACTAAGATCGCAAGAGCAACAAAATTTCAAGATTTTAGGCATGTTAAGTTCTATTTGTAAGTTTGTGGTGTTCCATCTTAAAACCAATTAGTTGTAAGAAAAGACTGAGAAATAACTCATCACCCTTACAAATATATTACAAGTTCATTTGTTGTCCAATATGAAACAGTACTCAACACACCCCTTCAATGTGGCGTCTTTTCTTTTCTGCGCATAGCACGCGGATATATATAAGTTACGGGTGCACCTTTCTCTAATACCGTGTAAGTTTATGGAGTTTCATCTTAAAACAAATTGGTTATAAGAAGAGTAACTCACGATCCTTATAAATACATTAGAGATTCATTTGTTATCTAATTTGAGATATTACTCAATACTACTGTTTGTGAAAAAGAAATGCTAACATGATCATGAAAGAGAACTTGTTCAACTCTTATTTATTTCAAGCTATGGATATAATAGCACAATATTTTTCCTTTCTAGAATACATGTCTTGGTTTTGTGCAGTTACAGCTCTAGTTTACAGTTTTAGAGTTGAATATGAATTTGTAACCTGACAATAAATTGGTTTAAAGAAAATGTTGGACATGTTTTCATGTGAATGACAAAAGGAACACTGAAAGATAAATTTCTATAATTTGTGTCCATTTGTATTATTTGATCTTACTTATTATACAATTCCAGCATCCGTTAATTATTGTTGGAGAATGGGTTATGAATAATTAGACCACAAATCAAAGACGCTAGAAAGAAATAAATAGCAACAACCCAGAATCCGTAGCATAATATTGTCCGATTGAATCCTTAGCATAATATTGTCCGATTTGTCATGAGACGCACAGTTTGTTCCTGGCATGGATCACTCCACCAAAAAACCTCATATCCATACTCTTATAAGAATGTTTTGTGTAACATCCCGAGACTCGGCCTAGAATTTTAAATTACTTTCGGTAAATAATTCTATTTGTTTATTATTTTATATAATTTATGTGATTTATTTAGATTTTAAAACATTTTAACCAATGGGTTAAAATTTGTATTAACTGATATAATTGAGCATGAAAATGATAATTACATTTTAATTAACTTTTGAATTACAGTTCCGAAAATATTTTCGTTATTATGATCTGAGTTGGATAAGTATTTTTAAATAAATCAAACGCGGTCTAGTCTTTCAGTATTACTCTGTATTTAAATGAAATGTGGCTTTATTGGGGGTGGGGCACGTGTCCAAGGAGGTGTCAAGATACCTCTTCTGTCTTTCCTCTGTAACCATCAACACACACATGTCTCACAAAAAACCCCTTTTGAATGTATACTTGGAGAAACTGAAGATCAAAGCTTAATCTTTTACCATCTTTTCTGTGAATTCGAATTAGGAACAAGAATCAAGTAAGTTTTCATCTAGTTGTTGTGTTCTTGAAGTTATAGTTAAGGTTTTTGAGTTATGGTGGGTTTCTTGCATAAAGTGTTAAATTATTTAAATCTTTACAATCTAAATGAAGTTGGTGACTGATTTCTATGTTTTAAATGTTTAGTTGTTGAGTAGAAACCAAACTTAGAGCTCTTAGCACCAAGCTTCTCCAATGGTGTTTGGGGAAGATGACCTAAAAACCCTAAAATAGAGAAGATGAAGTTTTATGCTTAAAGTAGTTAACTTTTAGTGAAAATGACATGCTAAAATGATTATTGTTGGTAGGAATTAACCATAGAATGAATTGTTGATTGTTGTCTTGAGTAATTGGGTGTTTAGATGAAAATTTGTATAAAAACCCGTAGTTAAAGAAAATGGCAGCTTTTTGCTGAATTTTGGCGGTTTTGTAAAAATCATATAAAATTAACCGTAACTCCGGTTTAGGCGTGCGACCAGTCATTTCGAAGTTCTATGAGTCTACTTTAATTATGTCATAATTTCTTTGATTGAAATGGTAAGAAAAGTACTCAGAATACTAAGTTAGTAACAGGTGGTCGAATGTGTCTTTTTCGGGTCAAACTTGTATTGATAATTTTGGGTTTTGCAAAGGATAACTAGTTAACATAAAGTATTTATAAAGTGGTAATTGTATACTTAATGAAATGTTAATTAACTGATTTACATGTTTAATTGATGTTAAATTGAGGGGTGCTTGGCTAATTATCTAGAAATGGCTATATCTAGCTAGTTGTGCATTGTTGACTTTTCTGGTCAACCTAGAGAGTTGTCTTGATCGAAATTTGGGTACCAAATGATTGTGGATGATTCTAATATTATAAATGTGAGATATTTGATTAATTGTTGGTATTATTAGTTTGTTTGGATTTTGACTCGTTTGGGCCTAAATAACTAGAATCGGTAAAGAATGTGTGTTTTGGTACAAGACTTGAATTGTGGGGCTTACAATATGGTTTTGTTATATTTAGACTTATGGTTAAAAAGGGTTATACGACTTGTGCAAGTTTTGGATGATTTAGGAACCTTGTATTTTAAGTATTTTGGTTGATTTGATTACTAATTCGGTTGCATTATTATTACAGGCAAAGGCAAGGGAACTCAGTAGTTAGAATACTGAGTTTTGGGACTAGATTGCTAGCTAAGGTGAGTGGATTTAGCCTTCAATCTATATGTGTACAATTTGGGTAGAAATTGGATACTTTGGTAAAATGCAGGATTTTGGCTTTCGTGGCACGAACCTGAGGTTTTGTGCCACGAACTTGGACAGAAACTCGATTTCGTGCGGCACGAACTTTTTCATGCAGCACGAACATTCTTCGTGCAGCACGAACTTTGGGGATCGCAGTGCAAATTTCTTCATGCGATGTTTTCAATGAGAACTTTCTCGGGTATAGGTTTTTGGCTGCAATGTTTATTGCAAGCCCACATTTCGGTATAGTTAATATTCGGTAAATAATTAAGTGCACATTTGGGGAAGAGGTCAGTAATTGGAACATTCTACTGGGCATAATTTTACTATGGACAAGGTGTACCGCCCTTAGAAGCACCGGTTGTTCTAAGGGGGGTACACACTGTTTTTGAGTAAAGGGCCATCGGTTATCATTGTTAGGCCGACAATGATTTAAGGTTCGGTCGAACCGCCGTTACTCTTCAAAATTAACTAATTGGGATAATGTAAATTATCGTCGGTTGTTCTATATATATATATATATATATATATATATATATATATATATATATATATATATATATATATATATATATATATATATATATATATATATATATATATATTGTCGGTTTAGTTCATTCACTTAGCTGTTAGCTAATCCCCACCTCGTTGTTCTTTTGCAGGTTTATCTTTTGGGCGGGTCAAGGGGTGTTTTAGGAATGGTTGACCAACACTCTGATTTTGATAAAGTAGTAATTGGACTGCCGGATGTTTTAACACTTCAAACTACTTTAGTGTTTTGGAAAATTATTGTAAAAGGCCTGTTATATATTAACTATTTTTATGATGGTTGTTAATACGCTTCCGTTATTTAAAAAAAAATCGGGTTTAAATTTGCGGTGTTACAATTTGGTATCAGAGCATTGGTTTGGCAATGTGTGCACATTTAGGTGTAACATTATCAAATCATGGCTCGAGTTTGGTCAAACATTCTTAGATTCGGGTTTGAGTGAGTGAATGAACTCTTAGGGTGTTAGTAGTTAGTATGTAGGTACTAACGAATTATACTAATTGTTCGTGAGATGTTGTGATTGTTACAGGTATGGCAGATAACGATAATACAAACTACCCGAACCCACCGAATAATGCTGTCGGGAATGATCAACCTTCAGAAAGTAATCCGATATATAATGAAGAGTATGTCTAATCGTTGGAAGGTCAACTTCAAGATCTCAGAAATATTGTTAGAGAATACGAGCAAAATCATACATACTCAATACCGACTCCACCCGTGAATATCACCACACAACCTCCTCCCAACATGCCACCCCAACGTTTAATTATCAATATCCACCACAAGGATTTTATCCTTACCCTTACCATGGCTACCCACCACCACCACCTCAGAAACAACCTTGCACTTATAAACAGTTCGTTGACTGTAAACCCTCAGTGTATGCTGGAAGTACCGATCCTAGTGTTACCTTAAATTGGTTGATGGAGATGTCCAGAGCTCTTGACGCCTGTGGTTGTGATGATGATCGACGGGTAATGTACGCCTCCTGGAGATTATAGATGATGCAATGCAATGGTCGGGTACAATAACCGCAAACTTTTCAACCGCCCAATTAGCTTCAATTACATGGAACCAATTTTATGAACAAGTTTGTGCTCAGTATTGTAATACATTTGAGATGAACAAGATAAGGAGAGACTTTATGGCATTAAAAATGGATGAAAGGATGAGTGTGGATGAGTTGATAAAACAATTTAATGGGAAGTTACGATTTGTGAAACAGTGGGTCCCAGACGAGCAAGCTCAATTGCAACACTTTATTGATGCACTACTACCGCAGTATCGAGGGTCTGTTAGATATGCGAATACTCTAACACAAGCATTTACTTTGGCGAAGTCTGCGGAAAGTGATTTTAAAGCAAGTGAACAAATGAGTAGGGAAAGAACGAGGTTCCATAAAACGAATTCAAAACAATCCAGCCCACAACAAAACAGAAAATGGCAAGGTAACTCAAGTCGCGAGGAAGTGAGTTTT
Organism: Calendula officinalis; assembly: GCA_963853835.1. Classification (NCBI taxonomy): domain Eukaryota; kingdom Viridiplantae; phylum Streptophyta; class Magnoliopsida; order Asterales; family Asteraceae; genus Calendula; species Calendula officinalis. The sequence continues at coordinate 22,829,538 of OY970820.1, forward strand.
GGTTCAGATCAGAGAACTCCTTGGTGTTCTAGGTGTAGATCATCACATTCAGGACCATGTACAATTCAGACTTTGAGGTGTACACGATGTGGTCAATTCAGGCATGATGCTAAAGATTGTAGTTTTCCGAGAAACGTGTGTTGGAATTGCCATAAAGAGGGTCATCGGGCGGGGGAGTGTCCTTCAGCTAGAAAGACGGGTGCGGGTTCTGGATCGGGTGGGGAATCGTTATCAACAACAAGCCATAAAAGGAAGACTTACCCTCCACCCGAGGGTAGAGCGTTTCGAATGACTGTGGAGGATGCTATTACAACAGAGGATGTCGTTACTGGTATGTTTCTGATAAACTACTTACTTACACATATATTATTTGAAATTGGAGCAAATTGCTCATTTATGATTATGAACTATGCGATGAACTGAAACCGTTTGCTTGTGTATTTGCTCAATTAAAAGTTAGTTAATTATATATTGATTGTAGTCACAATATGTGCCCGAGGTTCGATTTGATTTTGAAAAGTGATTGCTATGAACTTCTGCTTATGTAGTGCCTTTTGTAGATTGCTGTAATCTTAGGCATAGACTGAGTAGTCCTAGATAAGGCTAATATTTAATTTAAGAAAAAATAATTATTAACCATGACTTGTCGATTCACATGTAGTGACTCGTAAAGTGTATGCCGAAATTATTTGACTAATATGAGTGAATTGATACTTGCCCTTGCTATGGATGTTATAAATAAAAGACTATTGCATATAGATATTCGAGAAAATTTGAATAACCTGAAATGTTATCTGACGAATGTACCTAAATTGCTACCTGTGGTGGATGTGAAAATTGAAAATTGACGTAATTTGAATTGCTTTTATGAGTATATTGATGGATGATTTTTTTGAATGAATATAAAATTTAATAAGATTGTGAAATTTATTAACGATAAATTTTGAAATAATGAGAATTAATGTCGTATATGTGAGGATTGATCAGAATTTAGATTTCGAAAGGTGTAATTTTGTGAATTGGTGAATTATGATTGTAGATTTATTAAAAATAATTCTAAAATTGCGAGATCCTTAATAAGTTAAACCATAAAAATGTACGAAATTTCCAACGGAATGATGAATGAGACGTAACGTGATAAGCTTTGAACCAATTATTGTAACTGTGTGCAAGAAAATAATGTAATGACATGTGCTTTAGGATGTAAAAGAACCATGATTAAGATTTATTTTGGTGCAAGTTGAAATAGTTTTGGGTTAGTAGGTACACTGAGATTATAACAAGATGATTAAATATTAAACAATCTCGCATTGATGTCGCTACTTGGGAGTTTCTTTTTTCCGAATTTGTATTAGTGATTCGAAAAAAAATATATAAATAAATGAATGCTGTCTTTTTAGATTAAACTAACATGATTAAATGTGATAAATTGTTTATGTTAAATTATTGTTGTTTTGATGAAAATATCACCTTGTTAGTTTGAGTATTTTGAGATTCCGAGAACGGAATCTTTTTAAGGGGGTAGATTTGTAACATCCCGAGACTCGGCCTAGAATTTTAAATTACTTTCGGTAAATAATTCTATTTGTTTATTATTTTATATAATTTATGTGATTTATTTAGATTTTAAAACATTTTAACCAATGGGTTAGAATTAGTATTAACTGATATAATTGAGCATGAAAATGATAATTATATTTTTTAATTAACTTTTGAATTACAGTTTCGAAAATATTTTCGTTATTAAAATCTGAGTTGGATAAGTATTTTTAAATAAATCAAACGCGGTCTAGTCTTTCAGTATTACACTGTATTTAAATGAAATGTGGCTTTATTGGGGGTGGGGCACGTGTCCAAGGAGGTGTCAAGATACCTCTTCTGTCTTTCCTCTGTAACCATCGATACACACACACATGTTTCACAAAAAAACCCCTTTTGAATGTATACTTGGAGAAATTGAAGATCAAAGCTTAATCTTTTACCATCTTTTCTGTGAATTCGAATTAGGAACAAGAATCAAGTAAGTTTTCATCTAGTTGTTGTGTTCTTGAAGTTATAGTTAAGGTTTTTAAGTTATGGTGGGTTTCTTGCATAAAGTGTTAAATTGCTTAAATCTTTACAATCTAAATGAAGTTGGTGACTGATTTCTATGTTTTAAATATTACTTGTTGAGTAGAAACCAAACTTAGAGCTCTTTGCACCAAGCTTCTCCAATGGTGTTTGCGTAAGATGACCTAAAAACCCTAAAATTGAGAACATGAAGTTTTATGCTTAAAGTAGTTAACTTTTAGTGAAAATGACATGCTAAAATGATTATTGTTGGTAGGAATTAACCATAGAATGAATTGTTGATTGTTGTCTTGAGTAATTGGGTGTTTGGATGAAAATTTGTATAAAAACCCGTAGCTAAAGAAAATGGCAGCTTTTTCCTGAATTTTGGCGGTTTTGTAAAAATCATATAAAATTACCTGTAACTCCGGTTTGGGCGTGCGACCAGTCATTTCGAAGGTCTATGAGTCTACTTTAATTATGTCATAATTTATTTAATTGAAATGGTAAGAAAAGTACGCAGAATACTAAGTTAGTAACAGGTGGTCGAATGTGTCGTTTTCGGGTCAAACTTGTATTGATAATTTTGGGTTTTGCAAAGGATAACTAGTTAACATAAAGTATTTATAAAGTGGTAATCGTATACTTAATGAAATTTTAATTAACTGATTTACATGTTTAATTGATGTTAAATTGAGGGGTGTTTGGCTAATTATCTAGAAATGGCTATATTTAGCTAGTTGTGCATTGTTGACTTTTCTGGTCAACTTAGAGAGTTGTCTTGATTGAAATTTGGGTACCAAATGATTGTGGATGATTCTAATATTATAAATGTGAGATATTTGATTAATTGTTGGTATTATTAGCTTGTTTGGATTTTGATCCGTTTGGGCCTAAATAACTAGAATCGGTCAAGAATGTGTGTTTTGGTACAAGACTTGAATTGTGGGGCTTACAATTGGGATGTTGTAAATCTAGATTAGATTAACAAGAAAGAAACATTGTTCGAAGAACTCGAACACACACAAAGCTTGTGTGGTTCGTTCGACCATCAACCAAAGAACCCTAGGGTTCTTTGGTCGAATTCGTCCAAGAGGGGAGAAGGGAGAAAGAGGTTTCCCAAAACATACCTTGTTATTTGCTTAAGATAGATCCATTGATGATGAACAAATCGAGCGATCTTCTAGTTGATCTAAGCAATGAACTTGTTCTTCAATACTTGAAGAACACGAAGAACACGAAGAACACAAAGTGTTGTGTTCTTGGGGTTGTGTTCGGCCGAAAATCCAAGGGGAGAGGGAGGGGGATTTTCGTGACGTGCAAGGATCAAATAAGGTTACCCTAAGCCTCTTATTTATATATAAATAAGTTACGCTTACAACCCTTTTAATTTAATCAATATTAGATTTTTAATTAAACTTCCTTTTATTATTCTCATCCCTTATTGTAACACCCATAATTTCACAAAAATTTAAGACTTTTTAAGTACAAGATTTAAATAAAAAGGTCCCAATATAAACCCAAATATAAATGTTTAACATTTAAAAAATGTAATTAATTCGGAAAAGGGTTTTAAATAAAAATTAAGTTTAACAAATAATAACATTCCACATCAGCACTCAAAAACGATACAGCTGTCAACCGTCAACCTGCTCTTTTCCTTTAACAGAACCTGAAATAATGGGGGGAAGTTTTGGGTCAGCGGGGGAGCTGAGTGAATATTCACAAAATGTAAACAATCATAACATACAACACATGAGGGCACATCGGTGTACTCCTACTCAGATTCTACTCAATTATTTAATCAGATTTATTTCTCAGATTTTCTTACTCAAATTTTAAATTTATATAGCGCGCTTGTGTGATTCAAGACGAGAGATCAACCTCGCCCCTCCTTACACCCCATATTGCCACTCAGGCTAAAACTCAGATTTGTCACTCAGGCTAGATTTGCCACTCAGGCTAAAACTCAGATGGGAGGTGTACCCAAAATAGGCATATAGCCAAAACTCAGATGTGTGTTATTATGTTTTTTATCTCTTTAACATAATTATCTCAGATGCCCTAGCAGGTAATAGCACAGAATGACTTTGCACCGAGCTCAGATAGTCGGCACAATGTCTCAGATCAGTATAATAAAACATATGCTCAAATACTCAGATAAAAGATCAAACTCAGATTGCAAATTTGGTGCAAGTAATGTAACACGTAAGTCATGCATGTACAACGTTAAAACTGAATACACGGTGAGAATACTCACCTCGATAACGTATGCTCCGAAGATCTCTCGACACTTTACTCAACGTTCCAGCTAAGACTAGACGGTCCTAAGGCACGAAGGATAATCCAAATTAGGCTCAAATTCAACACTCGTTAAAAAAAATATGTTTTCCCTGATTAAATACTAATGAAAACTTTTCTCTTGATAAAATATTTCTCTTGATTCGATAATCATAACAACTTCTCCCTTTAATAATAAAAAGAACACTTTTATCTTTATTAAATAATAGTAAAACTTTTCTTTTTATTAAGTCATAATAAAACTTTTCTATGACAAAACTTATCATTGATTAAAATAATATAAAAACTTTTATTAATTAAAATACTAATGAAACTTCCATCGATATTTGGTAAAAGGAATTTCCAAGAATGGTTGCAACCATAATCTTGGTCAAACAAATAATACTGAAATCTTTCATGGATTCATTCTTCCTAATTCAAACACCCCAATACTTATTTAAACAAAATATCATAACATTGAGTGACGGACGGAATCGGAAAAAGAAAAGAAAAAGGATTCCTACCACCAAACTCGCTCGACTTGATTCTCCCAGTACCAAACCTCCGATTGACTAAGCTACCATGCTTGCATCACTTGCTGCTCGAAACCCAACACAAGAACCGAATCATTTAAGGGTTAAAAACCGAAACAAAGGTTAAGAACGGAAGAACAAAACGTTGCAGCTCACCGGAATCGACAAGGTTTCACCCGGACGACATGATCTTCACCACTCGGAGAGAGAGCTGCTCGGAATCACCAGCTAGACAACTGCTCGACGTTTTCTTGTTGCTCAATCCCACCTCAGATTCACAACGCCATCGGAAATAGGAAAAGAAGTAACTCGTCAGGGAAACTTGAGCTCGTTGGAGACGACACAGAACCCATCGGTGCTGGCGGAACAATAAATACAAGGCGGGACAGGAATGTGCAGTTGTGGCGGAGTAGAAACGGGAATTGGTGGTGGCTCAAAAACGTTCGACGGAAACGAACGGAAGACAGAAACGAGGTTGTCGTTCTCGGAAATGACAATGGGGTTTACGGTGGTGCTTCCCGCCGGCGGAAACCAGAAATGGCGGAGCTCATACCAGTGGTGGCGGAGAATCGACGGAGGTGCAGAAACATGAATCGAACAAGACTATTGGTGGTGCTCGCGGCGGCTGCACAGAAAAGTACGGTGGTGGGTTTCTTGCTTGGGGAGAGAATGTGGTACTTCAAAAAGGAATGGATAAAACGAGAATTGTGGCTAGGGCTAGGGAATGTTTGCTTATAATCTATCACAATGAGACATGTAAAGACCTAGGGCCTAGGCCATCTACACAGCAACATGGGCTTTTCCCCAACAATATGCACGAGCCCACCCACCCATGCATTTAAGCGGACCCTACCTAGCTCACCATACCCGTCGACAATTCCGGACTAGAGATTTAACGGAAACATGGCAACCCAAAGTATTTAATATAATAAGTTAGAAAAAGGAAATATAGCAAAACACGAAACAAGGGTCGTATTATTTCTTAATTAATCCCACGATACCGACCATGAATCCCTATTTTAAATTTGAATAGAAAATATATTATTACCTTACTAGGATTTTTTGGGGCGTTACACTTATAGTTTAACTAGTTTATTATTGTTGCACTTAACTATTAAATGTCTAGTATTAATACACAAATAATTCGGTACCCATATACATGAATTATATATACTTGTATTTATACTTTTAACAATTAATTATAAAATAAGCTTTATATAATTTATACAACAATATTATCCATTTACTATATGATTTAATAGCTTTAAATCATTTCATGGATAACCTCTAATTAACACATTGTATATTTACTTAACTAGTAAATATAGAACTACTTGTATTAATTAGTTAGTTAAACTAATCTAGTAATAAGTCAAACTTAACTTAATACTTAACTGATTCATAATGACTATTATGAATCATTCCTCTTCGTAGTATCATTGCTTATCTTGCTCGTATTACATGCACTCACCGGTGTGACCCTTAAGTGTTTCGTAGGCATGGATGTATCATCATAGGTTGACTAACTGTGCACATAAATCCTTCAGACTCCCACTTGTGCAAGTTCGTAACCTTTGTCTTAATGATACGAGCTACAGTGGCCTACTAGATGGGCATGTAGGTTACCAACCCCATAAAAACAGCTTATGTAACCCTGGTATAGTTTTGTGAAAAACTCTTAATAGCGTCTCCTAGTAAAGAACACTCCGTCTCTACTTCTTGGGAAACTATGTTAGGCTTATCCCTTTCAGCACGATATTTGTGATAACGAATACGATCATGGTAGAAATTATCAACTCATGTATTCGAAATCATTTCATGACTTCTAGATTCAAACTGTTGTGATAAACGACAAAGAACAAATCAGTTCGTTTAGGCATGGCCATGCACTTTCCAGTTATCTCATCATGTCAAAGGACCCATAAATATATCTCCTAAAGAGGAGGCGCAATTGCCATCTTGTTATATTTCGATTCAAAATACAACTTCCTTTGTACTCAGTATCGCCTCGTATGACAAACATTTTTCAGAATTGTCTATGACGAACCAAAACACATTAGTCAGTGTATCCTAAACCAAATACCACAGGCTTAAGGACAATCCTAGTGAACAATACTTTTAAACTTTTCAACCACGAAGTATTGTCACGATGGTCAATCCAATATTCGTTGAGCTCCAACAGAATATCACCGATATTTGGTTTACACAAAACTTGTGTAGCTATCTTCGAAGAACTTCGAATCTACCACCAAATACCGCGATGACGTTAACGTCCCATCAAGGTTCCCACCAGGACGAGTAGTCACGGATTTTGTATCTTTTTGAATAAAGAAACCTTTTATTCATGGATATTGTAAAACATACAAAGTCTGAATAACAATGATACTAACTCATGTATTATTCCTCACTGGAAATAGATGCTGAATTATTACTGGATCATTACTTATTCCTTTTGTTCGTGTTGATTACTTAATGATTCTTACAACCTTAATTGTAACTTTATCACTGAACCAATCATTTCTAATAAACTAAAGACATAAGACAAGTATTTAGGAATACTATTACTTTTGTCTTTGCTAGATATTGTTCATGCAACATTTGGAACATTTTCTAGTCTTCCTTTCATGCAACTCCGTAAACATAGGAGGATTGGAAAGTTACTCCTTAGTTTCTTGAATTCATAAAATTATCCTTGTACCTAAAGCCTCTTTTAGTTACTTGATTTGTACATATATCATTACTAGTTAAAGAAATTTCCTTAAATGATTATGTTAAATGATTATGTTATCCACTGGAGTGTGAACAACTTATTAGATATGCAATAATTAATCACAAGACTTGTGATCACGCTATTAGGTTTGCAATAGTCTAATTAATGATCACTTATTTCTCTTAACTATTTGGTTAACGACTTGGTAAAACCTTGTTGTTAATGTCTTACTAACTTACTAAATTCATTAACATCTTTAATGAATTATGTTAGTCTTAGCTCCCACTCACTTTTATGGAATTTAAGCATCTCTTAAACTACTTTGACCTAGTCAATAACTTGTAGTTTAATCTTTCAAGAATTCTATCATTGATTAAGATCATCATTTGGATTTGCGAATATCCAACATTCCTGTTTAGGGAATCATGATCTTTATTGATTACTGTATCTAACAAGTATAAAACACTTGAAACGATACTTTCAATTCTTAAATGCATTAGTATCTTTTAAGAACTTTATTTAATGTCAAAGTCATTTCTTGAATTTCTTAAATATCCACTATTCCTATTAGAGAATTATGACTTGATTAAATAATGTATTTATTACAAGTATAAAAGACTTGAAATAATACTTTTTATTTCTTAAATACTTTAATATAGTTTGTCCCCTTTTAAGAGTTCTTTTAATGTCTAAGTCATTTTACTTAGATTTTGCGAATATCCAATTATTCCTGTTAGGGAATTATGACTTCATTAAATTCTTTATTACAAGTATAAAAGACTTGCAATAATACTCTTAAAGTCTATCTTGATTATATCCAATATAATCATATTATATAAATACTAATACTTTAAAACTTTCTATCGTAAGTAATGACTATTACTTAAGATGTTTTAACCAAGTTCAATAACTTTTGAATCTTATGCTTCCACAAAACTTTTAAATACTTTTCATTAGAAAAACTTTCTAATTACTAGTATCTAAATACCTTGAGCTATCAAGACATTATTCATATAACAATCAAACAAGTATATAACATGAAATATAAAGTAAATCAAAACTTGACTTACAATCTAGTCATAAACCTTGACTAGTGTAATTATCACACATGCACACAATATAATTCAACCATGGATTCGAAATTTATTAAAATAAAAAAAACTTGTTTTAACATAAAATAAAATTATCCAAAAACAATGAAATAAAATTGTTTTTATTGAATCCATAAAACTACTGAATTATAAAATCTTGGTGCTCGTGGGATCATCACCATCTCATGTCGGTCGTCATCACTTTCCATCTCCTCCTGCAATAAACGATTGCAAAAGTTAGATTACTCGTAATGTACTTTACAGGTATCTTAAAGTGATTAAGAAGTGTGGTTGTGTTACTTGAGGAACTTGCGTTTCCTCCACCACCACTTGCACCCTTTGGATAATTCCTTTTCCAATGCCCAGCCTCACCACACTTGAAGCACCGATTCTCGATCCTCGCTGTGTTAGGCTTTACCTTCTTGACCTTTTGTTTGACACCTTTACCATTCGGCACTCCTTGGTTAGGATAGGTTTTACCCTTTCCTTTACCACCATGCCCTTCTTCATCGCTATCATCAGTTGTGCGACCCCTTTTAGAATTGGTCTCAATATTCAACTCAACAGCCTCGAGCATTGATTGTAGCTCGGGAATAGAATTATCCATATTACATTTGCTGTAGTTGGCTACAAAGAACTTGTAGTCATCGGACAATGAGTTGAGTATCACGTCAATTGCTAACTGCACTGGCACGTGGTGACCAAGTCTAGTAAGGTGATCAACGTGCACCTTCATTCTCATGACGTGTGCGCCTGCTGATGCTCCCTCAGCCATCTTGCAAGAAGTGAACACCTTACAAGCGTAAAATGCTTGTCCTGGTTCGTTTTCTTCATCCTTGGCAGGGGTTTTCAACACGTTTCTTTCTCGGTCAATCCTATCCCTCTCTTGTCTGAGCATGATCTTAAAAGCACGCCTCCAATTGAGGATATTTGACCCAGTCTTTTCTTTCTTTCCTAGAAAGAAACGTCGCAACAGTTTGTTTTAGCTTATCGTTGTGTTTGTTGCTGCCATCTACAAATCAAACCCAGTTTAATTAGTAATCATCAATAAACATTATCTAAAATATATGATGAACCCATAATTAATATTTTAGGCCTAGGATCCATATATGACATTCTCGCCGCAAGGTTTGGGCACTTCCCGACGAGACATGCTGTATCTGATAGGTAACATCCTTACCGATCGTATCAAGAATTGACACGACTCATAGGGGTCGTAGAATCTTTAGACTTACAATTTATTACAACCTTGTACAATCTAATTGTACATTTCTAAGTTAGTAATAAAGTCTAGTATGTTTATTCTACTCAAGTACTTTTTGGGGCGGGACTCCCGATTATCACCAAAGTAGATCAGACCATCTAAGACAGTGCGATGCTCTGCGCCGGAACTCCCGATTATCACAGAACCTTACGCACCCTGACACTCGCCATGATTTGAATCCATATCTAAGGTTCTTTATCCTTACAATATGAATATCGTTGAACAAGTGAGGTGTTCCATTATGTGGATAGTACTTAGATCTAAGATTTTCTTGGGTTTGTTTAAGTCTTAAAACTAGACTTAAACCTTTATTCCAATCTTAATCCTTGTTTAAAATGTGTGACTTGTGAATTTAGGAATTCTACAAGACACCTTTTTAAAACTTAAGAACTATTTTTTAAAACTTATAGTTTCATGAATTTGCACGATTTTACATGTATACCTAAAACGAGGTGCACAAAACGTTTTACTAGGTTTTGTGAAAAAACCTTATCTATAATAAAACTTACTTGTTTTATCTTTCTTGAAAAACTTTAAAACTTATGTTAAACTTTTAAATTCTTTTATGATTCATGAACTTGAAACATAAACTTAGTTTAACACGCCTAGCTTTTCATATGTCTAATAATGAAATTAAACGTTTGCTTTGACTTACTAGATTCGACCAAAACTTATGTCTTAACGACACACTTATAAACTTTGTGACTTTCTTGTGTAGCTCCCACTAGCTCCAACAACTATGATGGAACTTAAGCAAACACAATCACCGGTCTATACTTGGTGAAACTAATAAACTTATTATATAAAGACTATATATAATAATACTTAGTTTGTTTAAGCCTTTCTTACATTTAACTTGAACTAGTTAAATATAAGTTATAAAGTTTTCTTGTTATTTATTACTTGATCATTAATCTAGTATATTACATAACTTGTAAAATACTTATATTATACTTGTATAATTATCTAATTATAATAACTTATAACTTTATACACCTTAATATATATATATATATATATATATATATATATATATATATATAACTTTGTATATTTCTAGTTAATCATATAATTTCAACTTGTACAATTTCTAGTTATAATGAAATCATAACTTTGTACTTTCTAGTCTTAATTGTATAATAACTTTATAAATAACTAGTTGTACTATATTTTAAAGATCAAAATAACATTATCCTTTTAATTGTTCCATTTTATCTTGTATTTAATATATTCATATATATATATATATATATATATATATATATATATATATATATATATATATATATATATATATATATATATATATATATATATATATATATATATATTATTTATAATAAACTTGTAACATTCTAATAACAATATTACATCTAATTTATATGTATGCATTTTAACTTAATCTAATTAAAATACGTATAAACTTATTATTTCTAAAAAAATTTCTTTAAATATTTAAAATTCCAAAAATTTAATATATATGTATAAATAATTAAATACACCTTGTTAATTTTAGAACTTAAAAATTAACACTTCTTTTAATCTTATTAATTCCCTAAATGAATGAGTTAAACCCTAATCTTGTTCTTGATCAATCAAAAATAGGGTTTTGACTTTCTTGATCAAAGATATTTATTAAAAGATTAATTTTAATCAATCCTATCTAAACAATAAACTTTGTTTAAATTTTAAGATAGATTATAACCTTTAATAAATTTATTTAAACTTTTTAATTTAAACCTTATAGACAATAAAAAAAACTTTGTCTAAATTTCTAGGTTTAAAGAACTAGTCTTAATAAATCTATCAAAATAATAATTAAACCCATTAAACATGATCTTGTTTAATTAACTAGGTTTTAGATTATCATTCTAATTATTTCTTTTAATCAATTAAACTACACTAGTTTAATGTTTTTGGTCCTAGGGTTACTACTAGAGATTTCGAAAAATATCTTAAGCCTAGGAAACTTTTCCACCAATTAAACTAGGCTAGTTTAATCAAACTTGGTGTCCAAGTAACCTTATAGATTTCAAAAATCTAAAGGTAATTAGGAAAGAATCCTTTTGACCAATTAAATAAATCTTGTTTAACATACTTGGTCCTAGGGTTCTTCCTAGGTCACGAATTCTATGGGAAAAAGGAAAGAATCCTTTTGATCAATTAAACAAATCTTGTTTAACATATTTGATCATAGGGTTCTTTTACTATTTCAAAAATTACTAGGGTTAAAAAAAAAGCCTTTTGATCAATTAAACTAAACTAGTTTAATGTTCTTGATCCTAGGGTTCTTATTATTTTTCGAAAATTTAAGAAGAAAAAAAACTTGGAACAAAAAAAAAAACTTGTAATAGAAAAAAAAAAAAAACCTTTATTAATCTAGTTTAGATTTCTAAACCAACGCTCTGATACCACTGAAGGGTTTTATTTACACTGATCGACCCATAGGACCAACCACCTAGTATGCTTGGTTCGACCATACTGACCAAGAACATGAACTTGTTCTTAACCGGTTGAAACCAACTAGCTGATTTAATCCCTAAAAGCGGAAGTGGGATTAAACCTAATCCTTAAATCCTAAAGGATTGGGATGTTGGAAATATAGATTAGATTAACAAGAAAGAAACCTTGTACGAAGAACTCGAACACACACAAAGCTTGTGTGGTTCGTTGGACCATCAACCAAAGAACCCTAGGGTTCTTTGGTCGAATTCGTCCAAGAGGAGAGAAGGGAGAAAGAGGTTTCCCAAAACATACCTTGTTATTTGCTTAATATAGATCCACTGATGATGAACAAATCGAGCGATCTTCTAGTTGATCTAAGCAATGAACTTGTTCTTCAATACATGAAGAACACGAAGAACATGAAGAACACAAAGTGGTGTGTTCTTGGGATTGTGTTCGGCCGAAAATCCAAGGGGGGAGGGAGGGGGATTTTCGTGAGGTGCAAGGATCAAATAAGGGTTACCTAAGCCTCTTATTTATATATAAATAAGTTACGCTTAGAACCCTTTTAGTTTAATTAATATTAGATCTTTAATTAAACTTCCTTTTATCATTCCCATACCTTATAGTTTAACTAGTTTATTATTGTTGCACTTAACTATTAAATGTCTAGTATTAATACACAAATAATTCGGTACCCATATACACGAATTATATATACTTGTATTTATACTTTTAACAATTAATTATATAATAACCTTTATATAATTTATACAACAATATTATCCATTTACTATATGATTTAATAGCTTTAAATCATATCATGGATAACCTTTAATTAACACATTGTATATTTACTTAACTAGTAAATATAAAACTACTTGTATTAATTAGTTAGTTAAACTAATCTAGTAATAAGTCAAACTTAACTTAATACTTAACTTAATACTTAACTGATTCATAATGACTATTATGAATCATTCCTCTTCGTAGTATCATTGCTTATCTTGCTCGTATTACATGAACTCACCGGTGTGACCCTTAAGTGTTTCGTAGGCATGGATGTATCATCATAGGTTGACTAACTGTGCACATAAATCCTTCAGACTCCCACTTGTGCAAGTTCGTAACCTTTGTCTTAATGATACGAGCTACAGTGGCCTACTAGATGGGCATGTAGGTTACCAACCCCATAAAAACAGCTTATGTAACCCTGGTATAGTTTTGTGAAAAACTCTTAATAGCGTCTCCTAGTAAAGAACACCCTGTCTCTACTTCTTGGGCAACTATGTTAGGCTTATCCCTTGCAGCACGATATTTGTGATAACGAATACGAGCATGGTAGAAATTATCAACTCCTGTATTCGAAATCATTTCATGACTTCTTGATTCAAACTGTTGTGATAAACGACAAAGAACAAATCAGTTCGTTTGGGCATGGCCATGCACTTTTCAGTTATCTCATCATGTCAAAGGACCCATAAATATCTCTCATAAAGAGGAGGCGCAATTGCCATCTTGTTATATTTCGATTCAAAATACAACTTCCTTTGTACCCAGTATCGCCTCGTATGACAAACATTTTTCAGAATTGTCTAAGACGAACCAAAGCACATTAGTCATTGTATCCTAAACCAAATACCACAGGCTTAAGGACAATCCTAGTGAACAATACTTTTAAACTATTCAACCACGAAGTATTGTCACGGTGGTCATTCCAATATTCGTTGAGCTCCAACTGAATATCACCGATATTTGGTTTACACAAAACTTGTGTAGCTATCTTCGAAGAACTTCGAATCTACCACCAAATACCGCGATGACGTTAACGTCCCATCAAGGTTCCCACCAGGACGAGTGGTCACGGATTTTGTATCTTTTTGAATAAAAAACCTTTTATTTATGGATATTGTAAAACATACAAAGTCTGAATAACAATGATACTAACTCATGTATTATTCCTCACTGGACATAGATACTGAATTATTACTGGATCAGTACTTATTCCTTTTGTTCGTGTTGATTTCTTAATGATTATTACAACCTTAATTGTAACTTTATCACTAAACCAATCATTTCTATTAAACTAAAGACATAAGACAAGTATTTAGGAATACTATTACTTTTGTCTTTGCTAGATGTAACATTTCAAAACCCGGCCTAGTATTTTTTGACCTTAAGGTATTTTATTAAATGATTATCTGAGTATATGCAATATGAAATTATTAGTCTTTTGTCTTTTGCGGTATTTTAATCAAGGGGTTAAAATACCCGACTTTTAGTGTTGTCTAAATGAGAATATGATTTTTGTATCTTTAGTTGCATCCTTGAATCTCGATTCCGAAAGTATATTCGTTTTTAAAATGGAGTCCGTTTGGTATTTTAAAATAAATAAATTGTGGACCGGATACTTTTTGACATTGTTATTAAATGAAATGTGCACCTGTTGCTTGCCCCTTGTGCCACGTTTTGAAGGAGCTGTCAATACCTTCTCTTATTCTCTCAGTTACATATCACCACACACACAACAAGATTGCATGTGCCCTTTTTTCTCTCTAACATCTCTCTAAAAAAACCCTCTTCACCTTCTTACTTGTTCTTGGTGTCTTTTGAATATCTAAGGCTTGTTTCTTACTCAATCTAAAATATAAACTCATTTTTGAGTAGGCCTTGAGGTAAGCTTCATCCTATATGTGTTCGTTTTTGATTTCATGCAAGTTGGATAAACTAGGGTTTATGATTCTTGAAGTTCTATAGGTGAATCTTGTGTTAGATGTTAGATTATATGTTTATTCAAGCTTTTACATGTATTGTGTGGTTATTTGTGTGAAGAACCTAAGTTTTGGTGAAACTCACCTCCAAGCTCCATTGATGGAGGTTTGGAGAAGATGGGTTGTGTAAAACCTTGGAGTTCTTAAGGATTTGATGGTTGATGTTGTTTAATATGTTAAGATAACATATTTAGTAAATTACTTATGTTGATTTCCAAGTAATTGGTAGGTTTTGTGAAATAAACAAGTTAGTGTTTGGATGATTTGAGTCAAAAAGATAAACTAGTGATTTTGGGTAAAATACTTGGTCAAGAAAGGTGTTGATTTGGTTAAATTATGTAGTAGTCATGACTTGCTAAATGTGGTGTTTAAATGGATTAAAAGCCAAGATTTAGTAGTATTAGAACTATGTTTGGATTTTGACCCGTTTGGGCCACTTGGTAGTAAAATGGCTTAGTAGCTTAATTTGTATAAGTATTTGTGCTTTAGACATGTTATTGTGTTAGTGTTGGTATTAGCAACACTTTGTGGAAAGTTAGTGGTTAACATTGTTGACATTAGTCATTGTCGATAATACCGATTACTAACTCAGTGTTCTTTGGTGTACAGGAACTGGGATCGAGACTCAGAAACATTAGACCTCTGAGTTCGGTAGTTGGACGTAAGGGTGAGTGGACTTAATCTCCAACTTGTGTTTGGTTGCGATCAGTTAGTACTGACCCCGTTAGTGCTGACCCCGTTAGTGCTGACCCAGTTAGTGCTGACCCCGTTAGTGCTGACCCCGTTAATGCTGATCAGTTAGTGCTGATCAGTTAGTGCTGACCCCATTAGTGCCGATGCCTTGAGTAGGAAGGGAGATTCGGGACGGGTACAATTTATGCGGATAGAAATTGTATCAGATTTGGTGTCCCGGTTGAAGATTTCACAAATGGAAGCCTTGAACGTTGAAAATTTGAAGACCGATATTTTGATAAAAAGGAAGGATGATTTAGAAGAAGACTCACGGGGTTTGAAGACGTATTAATCTCGGGTTTGGGTACCGTTACTCGGGGGTTTGCGGGAATTGATTTTAGCCGAGGCTCACAATTCTCGGTTATCGGTTCACCCGGGTAGCACCAAGATGTACAATGATCTAAAAGCACTTTATTGGTGGCCCATAGCCCGTTATGTAGGACAATGTCATATTTGTGCTCAAGTGAAGGCCGAACACCAAAAGCCCTATGGAACTTTTGACCAATCACCGATTCCCGAGTGGAAGTGGGATCGAATTACCATGGATTTCGTGACAAAATTGCCGCGTACGCAAAGGGGTCACGACATGATTTGGGTTATAGTTGATCGTTTGACGAAGAGTGCTCATTTCTTGGCTACTAGTGAGGCCGCCTCACTTAGTAGGTTGGCGAAATTGTATATTGATGAAGTGGTATCCCGACACGGTATTCCGATATCTATTGTGTCTGATAGGGATCCTCGTTTTGCTTCGAACTTTTGGAATAGCTTGCAACGAGAATTGGGAACGCGAGTGAATTTGAGTACCGCATATCATCCTCAAACCGATGGGCAATCGGAAAGAACAATTCAAACTCTTGAAGATATGTTGCGGGCTAGTGTGTTGGAGTACGGTGGGTCGTGGGATTCTCACCTACCGTTGATCGAGTATGCTTATAACAACTCATATCATTCAAGTATTAAGATGCCACCATACGAGATGTTGTACGGGCGTCGGTGCCGAACCCCAACGTGTTGGTTGGAAGCGGGTGAAAAACAATATGCGGGTCCCGATATTGTCCAAATGACCGCGGATAAAGTTGCCATTGCCCGAGAAAGGTTGAAAGCCACCCCTGACCGACAAAAGATGTATGCGGATCCGAAACGTAGACCCGCTACGTTCTCGGTAAACGAGATGGTTTATTTGAAAGTTTCACCTTGGAAGGGTGTCATTCGTTTTGGTAAACGAGGAAAGTTGGCCCCGCGGTTTATTGGGCCGTTTCGAATTAGCAAGGTGGTGAATTCTCAATCGGTAACCCTCGAGCTACCCCCGGAGTTGTCGGCAATTCACAACACTTTCAACATATGCTATTTGAGAAAGTGTAACATCGAAGATCCGAGCCAAATCCTCCCGGTGCAAGAATTGAGGGTGGATACGAGAAAAAGATTGGTTGAGGAAACGATGGAGTTGTTAGACCGTAAAGTGACAAAATTGAGAAAGAAACAGATCTCGATGGTATTGGTAAAATGGAAGCACAGTTTGGGTGCAGATTTGACTTGGGAGACCGAGACCGATATGCAGGAAGGTTATCCCTCTTTATTTGATCGAGATGAGATTCCGGGGACAGAATCTTCCTAAGTGGGGGAGAGTTGTAACACCCCAAAACCCGGCCTAGTAGTTTTTGACCTTAAGGTATTTTATTAAATGATTATCTGATTATATGCAATATGAAATTATTAGTCTTTTGTCTTTTGCGGTACCTTAACCAAGGGGTTAAAATACCCGACTTTTAGTGTTGTCTAAATGAGAATATGATTTTTGTATCTTTAGATGCATCCTTGAATCTCGATTCCGAAAGTATATTCGTTTTTAAAATGGAGTCCGCTTGGTATTTTAAAATAAATAAATTGTGGACCGGATACTTTTTGACATTGTTATTAAATGAAATGTGCACCTGTTGCTTGCCCCTTGTGCCACGTTTTGAAGGAGCTGTCAATACCTTCTCTTATTCTCTCAGTTACATATCACCACACACACAACAAGATTGCATGTGCCCTTTTCTCTCTCTAACATCTCTCTAAAAAAACCCTCTTCACCTTCTTGCTTGTTCTTGGTGTCTTTTGAAGATCTAAGGCTTGTTTGTTACTCAATCTAAAATATAAACTCATTTTTGAGTAGGCCTTGAGGTAAGCTTCATCCTATATGTGTTCGTTTTTGATTTCATGCAAGTTGGATAAACTAGGGTTTATGATTCTTGAAGTTCTATAGGTGAATCTTGTGTTAGATGTTAGATTATATGTTTATTCAAGCTTTTACATGTATTGTGTGGTTATTTGTGGGAAGAATCTAAGTTTTGGTGAAACTCACCTCCAAGCTCCATTAATGGAGGTTTGGAGAAGATGGGTTGTGTCAAACCTTGGAGTTCTTAAGGATTTGATGGTTGATGTTGTTTAATATGTTAAGATAACATATTTAGTAAATTACTTATGTTGATTTTCAAGTAATTGGTAGGTTTTGTGAAATAAACAAGTTAGTGTTTGGATGATTTGGGTCAAAAAGATAAACTAGTGATTTTGGGTAAAATACTTGGTCAAGAAAGGTGTTGATTTGGTTAAATTATGTAGTAGTCATGACTTGCTAAATGTGGTGTTTATATGGATTAAAAGCCAAGATTTAGTAGTATTAGAACTATGTTTGGATTTTGACCCGTTTTGGCCACTTGGTAGTAAAATGGCTTAGTAGCTTAATTTGTATAAGTATTTGTGGTTTAGACATGTTATTGTGTTAGTGTTGGTATTAGCAACACTTTGTGGAAAGTTAGTGGTTAACATTGTTGACATTAGTCATTGTTGATAATACCGATTACTAACTCAGTGTTCTTTGGTGTACAGGAACTGGGATCGAGACTCAGAAACATTAGACCTCTGAGTTCGGCAGTTGGACGTAAAGGTGAGTGGATTTCATCTCCAACTTGTGTTTGGTTGTGATCAGTTAGTGCTGACCCCGTTAGTGCTGACCCAGTTAGTGCTGACCCCGTTAGTGCTGACCCCGTTAATGCTGATCAGTTAGTGCTGATCAGTTAGTGCTGACCCCGTTAGTGCTGATCAGTTCGTGCTGATCAGTTAGTGCTTACCCCGTTAGTGCTGACCCCGTTAATGCTGATCAGTTAGTGCTGATCAGTTAGTGTTGACCCCGTTAGTGCTGACCCCGTTAATGTTGATCAGTTAGTGCTGACCCCGTTAATGCTGATCAGTTAGTGCTGATCAGTTAGTACTGACCCAGTTTGTGCTGATCAGTTAGTGCTGATCAGTTAGTGGTGACCCAGTTAGTGCTGATCAGTTAGTGCTGATCCGTTAGTGCTGATCAGTTAGTGCTGACCCAGTTAGTGCTGATCAGTTAGTGCTGATCAGTTAGTGCTGATCCGTTAGTGCTGATCCGTTAATGCTGATCCGTTAGTGTTGATCCGTTAATGCGGCTCCGCTATTTTGGGACTGGAACGTGATCATCTTCGCAGAGCGCGAGGATGTCTGGACTGTGTTTCGGCGCAAACTTTTATAACATGATTTTTGTGTGTTACATAATTATTTGTGGTATGATAATTATATGATAGGGATATGGATACCTAGTTGCTAGAAGACTACTATACATGACAATGTGCACATTCGGGATGAGGTCAGCGTCGGACGGATTACGGCTGGGCATAGTGTATTGTTGATCGCGGTATTCGACCTTACCTGTATGCGTTACACGTAAGGGGGTTTCCTGGGCCTTCTGGTACAGCGCCATCGGATTACCATGGTTTTGGCCAACCATGGTTTAGGGCTCGGCAGAGCCGCCGATCCTCTCATATTTGGTTACCCCTTCGGAGATGTTACTTACTTGTTTGCTAGTAGTGCTTAGCATAATTTGTAGGTTTATTCATCACAAATGGTGCTAATCCCTCCTCATTGACACATTTCAGGTTGGAAGATTGAAACGGGTCGGGCTTTGGACGGGGCGTTTGACCATGCGTTTAAAATTGTATTTTGTGAAAGGAGCCTAGTTTTTTGTAAAACCGTCTTTTAATTAACACCTTGGACTGTAATATTTTGTGGGACCACGGTTGTAAACTTAACATAACTAGGAACTAGACTAATTGCTTCCGTAACTTAGTATTAGTGCTAAACGGTTGTAAAAAAAATGGTTTTCAAAAACACGGTGTTACACTAGATATTGTTCATGCAACATTTGGAACATTTTCTAGTCTTGCCTTTTACGCAACTCCATAAACATAGGAGGTTTGGAAAGTTACTCCTTAGTTTCTTGAATTCATAAAATTATCCTTGTAACTAAAGCCTCTTTTAGTTACTTGATTTGTAGATATATCATTACTAGTTAAAGAAATTTCCTTACATGATTATGTTATCCACTGGAGTGTGAACAACCTATTAGATATGCAATAATTGATCACAAGACTTGTGATCACGCTATTAGGTTTGCAATAGTCTAATTAATGACCACTTATTTCTCTTCACTATTTGGCTAACGACTTGGTAAAACCTTGTTGTTAATGTCTTACTAACTTACTAAATTCATTAACATCTTTAATGAATTATGTTAGTCTTAGCTCCCACTCACTTTTATGGAATTTAAGCATCTCTTAAACTACTTTGACCTAGTAAATAACTTGTAGTTTAATCTTTCAAGAATTCTATCAATGATTAAGATGATCCTTTGGATTTGCGAATATCCAACATTCATGTTTAGGGAATCATGATCTTTATTGAAAACTGTATCTAACAAGTATAAAACACTTGAAACGATACTTCCAATTCTTAAATGTATTAGTATCTTTTAAGAACTTTATTTAAT
This sequence comes from Calendula officinalis, assembly GCA_963853835.1. NCBI lineage: Eukaryota > Viridiplantae > Streptophyta > Magnoliopsida > Asterales > Asteraceae > Calendula > Calendula officinalis. Next base: position 22,850,241 of record OY970820.1, read on the forward strand.
GTCAAAGTCATTTCTTGGATTTCTTAAATATCCACTATTCCTATTAGAGAATTATGACTTGATTAAATAATGTATTTATTACAAGTATAAAAGACTTGCAATAATACCTTTTATTTCTTAAATACTTTAATATAGTTTGTCCCCTTTTAAGAGTTCTTTTAATGTCTAAGTCATTTTACTTGGATTTTGCGAATATCCAATTATTCCTGTTAGGGAATTATGACTTCATTAAATTCTCTATTAGAAGTATAAAAGACTTGCAATAATACTCTTAAAGTCTATCTTGATTATATCCAATATAATCATACTATATTAATACTAATACTTTAAAACTTTCTATCATAAGTAATGAATATTACTTAAGATGTTTTAACTAAGTTCATTAACTTTTGAACCTTATGCTTCCATAAAACTTTTAAATACTTTTCATTAGAAAAACTTTCTAATTACTAGTATCTAAATACCTTGAGCTATCAAGACATTATTCATACAACAATCAAACAAGTATATAACATGAAATATAAAGTAAATCAAAACTTGACTTACAATATAGTCATAAACCTTGACTAGTGTAATTATCACACATGCACACAATATATTTCAACCATGGATTCGAAATTTATTAAAACAAAAAAAAAACTTGTTTTAACATAAAATAAAATTATCCAAAAACAATGAAATAAAATTGTTTTTATTGAATCCATAAAACTACTGGATTATAAAATCTTGGTGCTCGTGGGATCATCACCATCTCATGCCGGTCGTCATCACTTTCCATCTCCTCATGCAATAAACGATTGCAAAAGTTAGATTACTCGTAATGTACTTTACAAGTATCTTAAAGTGATTAAGAAGTGTGGTTTTGTTACCTGAGGAACTTGCGTTTCCGCCACCACCACTTGCACCCTTTGAACAATTCCTTTTCCAATGCCCAGCCTCACCACACTTGAAGCACCGATTCTCGGTCCTCGCTGTGTTAGGCTTTACCTTCTTGACCTTTTGTTTGACACCTTTATCATTCGGCACTCCTTGGTTAGGATAGGTTTTACCCTTTCCTTTACCACCATGCCCTTCTTCATCGCTATCATCAGTTGTGCGACCCCTTTTAGAATTGGTCTCAATATTCAACTCAACGGCCTCGAGCATGGATTGTAGCTCGGGAATGGAATTATCCATATTACGTTTGCTATAGTTGGCTACAAAGAACTTGTAGTCATCGGACAATGAGTTGAGTATCACGTCAATTGCTAACTGCAATGGCACGTGGTGACCAAGTCTAGTAAGGTGATCAACGTGCACCTTCATTCTCATGACGTATGCGCCTAATGATGCTCCCTCAGCCATCTTGCAAGAAGCGAACGCCTTACAAGCGTAAAATTCTTGTCCTGGTTCGTTTTCTTCATCCTTGGCAGGGGTTTTCAACACGTGTCTTTCTCGGTCAATCCTATCCCTCTCTTGTCTGAGCATGATCTTAAAATCACGCCTCCAATTGAGGAAATTTGACCCAGTCTTTTCTTTCTTTCCTAGAAAGAAACGTCGCGACAGTTTGTTGTAGCTTATTGTTGTGTTTGTTGCTGCCATCTACAAATCAAACCCAGTTTAATTAGTAATCATCAATAAACATTCTCTAAAATATATGATAAACCCATAATTAATATTTTAGGCCTACGATCCATATATCACATTCTCGCTGCAAGGTTTGGGCACTTCCCGACGAGACATGTTATTTCTGGTAGGTAGCATCCTTACCGATCGTATCAAGACTTGACACGACTCCTAGGGGTCGTAGAATCTTCAGACTTACAAAATCGCTTAAAACCTTGAATTTTCTAATACTTCACTAGTAATTTGTTAGCAAAATTAGAGTCTCCGATTTCCGATATTTATAACCAGTGGTTTAAAACCATGGTTGACCAGGCTGGTTCAACCGGTTGAACCGTGACCTGGTGCAAGAGGCGGTTCAACCGTTACCGGGTTTTTGCTTAGAATCGACCCAGTTCTACTCGGTCGGGTATTGTGAAAACCGGTGACCCGGTGACCCGGGTTGACCCGTTTTTTAATCATTTTACTTCAAACGTACAAACTTTGTTGCTTGATGCACACCTCTTTTATATAATACTTTTTTTTATATGTTGATAGTTGACCAAAATTTTAATTTTTTTACTTCAAATGTATAATAATGTGCAAACTTTACTGCATGATGTATATATTTTTTATATAATATTTTTTTATATGTTGTTAGTTGACCCGAGTTGACCCGCGGTTGAACCGGTTGACCCGTGACCCGGCCATTTTACGGGGCCGATTAATAACCCGGGTTTTAAAACATTGTTTGTAACCGCTAATACCAATTTTATTAAATAAAAACAATAAAAGGAACTGAAATACGATTACAACTACAAGTATTAAAACGTAATATATAAAATCAAGAAAAAGAATAACGAGATGGTAGGATCTCGTAATTTAACATGATCCTCTTAAAATATATTCGTCATTTATTTCTTAAGATACAACAACCAAATAGTTTTTACTGCTAAATATGAAATAATGCCCGAACAACTTACCAAGAACTTGTTAATGCTTACGAACTAGAGAGAATAATTGTGATAGTTTGTATGTCAAGGTGTGTCAAAAAAAATGTTCGAGTGAGCCTAAAAGTTAGCTTGAGCTCAGCACTCAGTTCCAGGAATTTTGGAGCTGCATTTGTGTCCGTTTCCTTGTCCGCAGGTCGCCTGCACATGAGTTTTAAGAGTTTTCCACCACACAGTCTGATTTATTGGCATCTCAAGCACGCGCGCCTAGGCTTTCGGGTAAAATCCAAGTAGAAGGGTTTAACCTTCATCCCACTTCATACGAAATAAACCAAACTTCGTTTGGTATTCTTCAAATGGGGGACAACTTTTCCACACTTAATTTCTTGTATCAAACACGTGGATTTGAGACCCGATATTTCATTCATCACGACTCCAATTTTGACATTCTTTAGCTTGTTGCGTAGCTCTGATAGAGGAGAACGCAAATGTACCAACCATTAAGTATATACTACCTCTGCATCAAAATATGTGATATATTTGAAGAAAATATGATTTTTTAGGTAAAAGATTAAAAGGTAGTTTAAAGTAGATTAAAGTGAATAGTTTGTAGAGAATGTGTCTCACTTCTTTTAAATACAGTGATAGTGATATTAATGATGTTTAAAAATAAAAGTAAGGGTAAAGGGGTAATTTTACTTTATTAAAATAGATAATTAGTGGAGAAAAGGTCTTACTTTTTATTTACCACATAAGGTAAGTTTTAGAAGTATATCACTTATTTTGAACCACCTCTAAATAGAAAGTGTATCACTTATTTTGATATAGAGGTAGTATAACGAATATATATATAATTATATGAGTTTAAAGTTGGTGATAAAACATATTATCACAATATTCCCAAAACATACTCCAATTCAGGATTGATCTGAGATTTTGTTCACAAGAGGTACGACAAATTAGAGTAAAATTTGATAAAGCTAAACTGGAATGATTTATTAGTAAATACGTATATATTAGTATTAGATTAGTTTGATTGTATATATCTTATATTTGAATAGGTAAATCCAGTAGATTATCTCTTTGTTTTACCCTATATATAGGGATCCTTATGTTAATGAAAGACTCAATCAATTAACATATCATAAACACTTTTATGATATCAGAGCAAAAACCCTAAACACCCAAAGAACCCTAGCCGATACCCCTAGCCATCGAGTTCGATCGTAGCAGCCATGGTCACGACCACTGTTGCGTCGACTTCCGAAAACCCCAAACCAACATCTTCGAATCTTCACCCCTTCTATACTGTTACGAACATTCAAAACAAGGTTCAGGTATTAGATGGCACGAAGGTCTCATATGTAGGAAAACCTTATAGTATTCACATGGCGGAACTTGAATACCACATCACTGAATCTCTACTAGACAATGAGATCACGAGAAGAAAGAGATGATGAACATTACATTTAGATTGCTAAAGAAGTGATCCACCTCTACTGCACCACCTGGACACGCTGCAAGACCGCGTTGTACCAACAAAGCAACACACTAGAACTCGTGTGTGTGTGTGCGTGTCACGATCGACGAACACGAAGACCGAAAACCCTATAGGGTTTCGGTCGACTTCGGCCGAAAGAGAGGAAGAGGGAGGAAAGATTTTAGGGTTTTGAGTGTGTAATATGATTAACCTAAAACCCTTAACACAAGCCTCTTATTTATAAGGTTACATGTTACGTTTAGGTCCTTGTAGTTTAATTATAAATAATCTCATAATTAAACTTCCTATTGTCACTTTAAACCCTTGGACTTTTACTAGTTATTTAATAGACTATTAATTAATTGTCCGTTAAATACTTAACCTAATATTTAACCATCCTCACAAATAATAATTAACTTATTATTATTTAATCTATTCTTTATAATTAACTTAACTAGTTAATTATTCCACACAACTTACTTTATTCGGTTGTCCATTATTGGGTGTGTAGCGGTGTGACCCTTTAGTGTCTTATAGCATTGGACACGGTGACACGTGTACTTATCTGTGTACATAAATCCTTCAGACTCCCACTTGTGCAAGTTAAGAAACACTTTCTGATCATCGTTGGCCTAAAGCGGTCCCTAGCCAGACATTTAGGGTAACCAGGTCATAAGAGCTCTTACATCCAGAGATAATATTCATAAAATGAATAACACTAACAGATTTTCCTTTCGCATCATGATATTTCTTAATTTGAATAATAAACATAGAGCAGGGATCTAGTTCTATATACTCGAATTTTCTCGACTCTGATTTCGACTTTCTGCTGTAACGGATTACCAAATGATCTAATCATTCTCCGAGCGCGGCCACGCATTTCAGTAGTATTAATCGTCGAGCGGCCATGAAATATCTCTTCTCATTAAAGAAGGTGCAAATTCCATCTTGACATTGGCGTTATCTTGCCCACGACTTCCGCTGTCTTAGTCAAGTTCCTTATGATCACCCTTTCACGGTGTGACGTTAGATAAATGCTAAAGATCAGAAGTCATCGTGTCTCAAAGCAAAACGTCTCAGCTCAGAGGACATCTACTCGAAATTACTCATGCTTGGGCTCCATGAAGTAATCTCTATCTTTTGGTCACGTCTAATGTTTAGCAAACTCTGTCAACATCTATGAATATTTATTTTAACAACCCCTGTTTCTCTATTCAATAACTATGAATAGATAAATATTCATAATGGTATTAACTCTTGAATCTAGCTCCCACTAAATTCAAGAAACCACAGACAATTTAGATACTCAAAAACTTTGTGTATCAAGGATAGGTTTAAAACATGTTAAGAATAGACAATGTGAAAATATTACGTAAAACCTCCTATTTCAATCCCACGAAATGTTATTACATAATGTATCGATTTCAAACATGTCTATGATTCTAATAAAAAATTACTAGCTACCAATATTTAGGTATTGCATGCCTATAGCGTGCGCATGTTTTTCATGCTTTGGTCCAGCTAGTGGTTTTGTCAACGGGTCAGCAACGTTGTTATCCGTTGCTATTTTCTTGATTATAATATCACCCTCTCTAACATACTCACGTATGAGGTGATATTTCCTGCGTACATGCCTGGTCTTTTGATGCTCTCTTGGCTCAACAGCTTACGCTATTGCTCCACTGTTATCACAGAATATTTCGATGGGTCTAGAGATACTGTCAATAACTCTAAGATCCTCGATAAAATTCTTAAGCCACATGGCTTCTTTCCCAGCATCATTTGCGGCAATGTACTCAGCCTCTGTAGTCGAATCTGCTATCGTATCTTGTTCTGACTCTTCCAAGATATAGCTCCTCCGTTTAGTGTGAAGACAAATCCCGATTGAGATTTGTAATCGTCTCTTTCAGTTTGGAAGCTTGCATCTGTGTAACCAGTTACACGCAATTCTTCCAACGAACCTCCAAAGACCAAGAACATTTCTTTCGTCCTTCTCAAATACTTGAGAATGTTCTTGACAGCCACCCAATGGGGTTCACCAGGATTCTTTTGATATCTGACTGTGAGACTTATGGAGTAAGCAATATCGGGCCTAGTACATAACATGGCATACATGATTGATCCAATTGCCGAAGCATATGGTACCAAACTCATCCTAGCTATTTCCTTGCTAGATGTGGGACTCTGAGCTTTGCTCAGTGTAATGCCATGTGTCATTGGAATGAGTCCTCTCTTGGAATCACTCATACGGAATCTCTTCAGTACTTTGTCAATGTATGTACTTTGACTAAGTCCAATAAGCCGCCTAGATCTATCTCTATAGATCTTTATACCCAGTATAAATGCGGCTTCTCCCAAGTCCTTCATCTGGAAACATTTACCTAACCAGGATTTTACTCCTTGTAATGCTGGTATATCGTTTCCTATAAGCAGTATGTCATCAACATACAAGACTAGGAAGATTACTATGCTCCCACTGAATTTTGTGTAGACACACGCCTCGAACTCACTCTTGACAAAACCAAATTCTTTGATTCTTTTGTCAAAGTGTAAGTTCCAACTTCTAGATGCTTGCTTCAATCCATAAATGGATTTTAGCAATTTGCATACTTTATCAGGATTCTTTGGATCAGTAAATCATCTGGTTGTATCATGAATACGTCCTCATTCAACTCCCCGTTAAGGAAGGCGGTTTTAACATCCATTTGCCATATCTCATAGTCGTAATATACTGATATAGCCATAAGAATTCTGATAGACTTAAGCATGGCGACTGGCGAGTAGGTTTCAGAATAATCCACACCATGTGTTTGTGTGAAACCCTTCGCGACAAGTCGTGCTTTGTAAGTATGCACTTTTCCATCCATGTCGGTTTTCTTCTTGAAAACCCACTTGCATCCAACAGCACGTGACTGTGGTGGCAAGTCTGATAACACCCAAACTTGGTTGTCATACATGGATTGCATCTCTGCTTGCATAGCCTCGAGCCATCTTTCAGACTCTATGCCGTCAGCAGCTTCGCTGTAGGTTAATGGTTCTAGTAGACTTCCATCATCTTCATCGATCATGAATCCAAGATACCTATCTGGTTCTTGGCGTGGTCTACTGGACCTATGCGGATTGCGTGTCTCTTCTTCCTCAACCGGTGGGTCTGGTTGGGAATCAACAATTCTTTGTTGAACTACTGGTTCGACTGAAGTCGTCGGTGGATCTTCATTCTCTTCAATTTCTTGAAGCTCTATTTCTTTTCTTGGAGTTTCAGTTCCTAGAAACTTCTCCTCCAAGAAGACACCTTTCCGAGCAACAAAGACTTTGTTGTCTTCTTGATGATAGAAATAGTATCCTGAGGATTCCCTTGGATATCCAACAAAGATACACTTGTATGACTTGGGGTTTAGTTTGTCTGTGACGTTACATCTAACGTACGCTTCACAATCCCAAATCTTGAGAAATGATAATTTAGGCTTTCTCCCCGTCCAGTGCTCGAACGGAGTCTTTTCTACTGACTTGGTCGGAACCCTATTCAGTGTGAATGATGCAGTCTCTAGTGCATGTCCCCAAAATGATAGTGGTAGTGGGGCGCGACACATCATTGAACGTACCATGTCTAACAAGGTGCGATTCCTCCTTTCTGATACAACATTCATCTGAGGTGTATACGGAGGTGTGAGCTGTGAAACAATCCCACATTCCTTCAAATGATCGTCGAACTCTTGGCTTAAATATTCGCCTCCTCGGTCAGACCGAAGTGACTTAATTTTCTTGCCTAGTTGGTTCTCTACTTCCCTCTGATATTTTTTGAACTTGTCAAAGCTTTCAGACTTTAGTCTCATAAGAAAGACATAACCATACCTACTGAAGTCGTCAGTAAAGGTAATGAAGTAGAGGTATCCTCCTCTGGCTTCTGGAGTAAAGGGTCCACACAAATCTGTGTGTATAATCCCTAACAACTCGCCTGCCCTTTCATTGTAGTGGTTGAAAGGGTCTTTTGTCATCTTGCCAGATAAACAAGCTTCGCATATTGCATATGATTCTAAATCAAATGGCTCTAGAATTCCATCATCGTGGAGTTTCTTTTTGCGAGTTTCGTTTATATGACCTAAACGACAATGCCAAAGATAAGTTTGATTCAAGTTACTCTTGGATCTTTTACTTATATGATAGATGTCCCGTTCTATGTTATTTAGATTTAACGTGTATGGACCATTATGAGAATTTGCGTTAAAATATAAAATATCATCTTTTAAACATGAAATTGTTTTTCCATAAAACTCATAATAAAACCACTGTATATAAGTAAATCAAATGAAATAACATTTTTTAATAAGTCTAGGAACATAATAACAATCTTTAAGTTCCAAGACTCTTCCTGAAGGCAACTTCAGAAGATATGTTCCTACGGCTTCAGTTCCAACCTTGGAACCTTCGCCTACTCGTAGTTCAACATCTCCTCGTCCCAACCTCCTGTTCTTCTTAAATCCCTGTAAATGATTGCAAATGTGATGACCACATCCGGTATCCAATACCCAGGATTCACTAGAAGTAACGAGACAATCAATCATAAAGATACCTGAATCGCTAACAAAGTCAGCATCCAACAGCCCCACGTCAGACGTGTGCTCACAAATATCCTTGCTGCTACAAACTGGGCAACACAAATCAGAAAAGTCATTCAACCATTCTTGGAACTCGTCCTCTTGAATCTCAGGGAGAGATTCTTCCTCTAGTCTTTGAACATCGCGTATACACAAGAGATTCTCGTGTAGACCTGCGACACTCAGATCAAAATTCCCGACTATACGTACTACCTTGTCCTGATAGTACTGAGTGAGAGATCCAAACAGGAACAAGACTTGTTCATGCTTGTTTGATGTGCCAGTAACTAGGGTGAGACAATCTAGCAACCTTCTTATGTTAATAAGATGGTCACTCAATGGTTGATCATCTTTCATTTTTGACGAAATGATTTCTTGCAATATGAACTGCTTGCTATCTTCAGTACTATCATTAAACGTTTCCTCAAGATACTGGACGAACTCATAGCATGGTTTCTTACGTAGATTATCAGTAAGATCTGATAATGAAGTAAGAACAAGAATCGACATAACTTGTGAGTCGTCAGCCAGATACTGATAATAAGCGTTAAGCTCATCATCCTGGGCATCTTGCCCTTGTTATCCCTTGGGCACCTCATCTATCACGTACAGTAGATTATGTGCTTTTAGGTAATAACCTAAAGTGCACTTTCCAAACTTTGTAGTTCGGACCAGTAAGCTTCCATTTTCCAGTGATGAACTTTCGCGATTCGTTTGGTCAGTAAAACGGAATTTCTGACGGTATAGACATCTATAAGAAAAACAACAAACGGTTAGTAAGATTAGATAAATAAATAACTTCTAACAATATTACCTTTTAATAATAATAGTTAGACTATGACCCATATTTCACGCCCTCTAATGCAAGGTTTGGGCACTTCCCATTAGAGTCACGCTATTTTTGGTAGGTATAGCCATACCGATCGTCTCTAGACTAGAAACGATTCCTAGATCCTCGGGATATCAAGTTGAACAACAGACTTGTACATGTTTTAATCCCTCTAGTGCATTTTGGGTCAGGACTCCCGATTATCACCAAAATAGATCGTACCACCTAAGACAGTGCGATGCCTTGCGCCGGGACTCCCGATTATCACAAGATCCTGCGCACCCTAACACTCGCAATGATTTGAATCCACATCTAAGGTTCTTTCTCATTACAATGTGAATATCGTTGAACAAGTGAGGTGTTCCATTAGGTGGGTTGCACTCTGATCTAAGATTTTCTAGAAAGAATTTTCCTTTGTTCGAAAAATGTTAGCCAGTTTTTAATTACTTGGTTTTATAAACTAACTGTTTATAAATTCCACTGTTTAATTTATCTTTACAAAACTTGGTTTATAAACAAACTGTTTACTTTACCATTATTAATTTAAAACTTGGTTTTCTAAATAAACTGTTTATAATCACCATCTTATTAATTTATACATTGGTTTTCTAAACAAACTGTTTATAATTACCATCTTATAATTAAATCTTGGTTTTCTAAACAAACTGTTTATAATCACCATCTTATATTTCATATTATAATAAATAAACGAAAAATATATAATACTTGCAATTTTCGAAAAATTGTCATGCCATAACCCCAAAGACTTGGTTTTGTGTTTTGTGTAAAAAATAAAACTTTATAAAATTTCCAAAAAATAAAATAAATTTCTAAAAAATTAAAAATAAACACAATATCACTTCTTTTGGGTTATGTCATTCTAATTAAATAAATAGACTGATAATTTAAATTACCAAACTGATAATTAATAAATTACCTATAAACTGGTTTCTTATTTCCTCCTTAATTTCATAATTATCTTGTTTATAATAACTATTAAAATCATTAGGTTTAATTTAAATTTTTAATACTAATTATTATTATTTAGACGAAAAATTAAATAATCTAGTCAACTAAAATACTTGTAGATTGACTTTTAAACATAAAATCTTACATAATAACTTGTAGTTTTATTCCTTGACTTAGACCATATCTTGGACTAAAATCAAAAAAGATATCTTGGTCTCCAAGAAACACCACCCAACCGAAACTCGGTGGGTTCGGTTTTGGTTGACCACTCGGTCGTCGAACCGAGTTCCAACCGAGTCTCGGTTGGTTCGGTTTTGACTACCGTTATATATATATATATATATATATATATATATATATATATATATATATATATATATATATATATATATATATATATATATATATATATAATATTTCGTTAATAATAATAATAATAAACAAATAAAACAAACTTTTAAACGAAAAATTTAACATAGCCAGCCTTGCGACGGCAAAAGGATTCTAAGCCCCCCCATGCTACGGTTCCCTGCGGTCCGAACCCGGTGCCGCATTAGGTTAGGGAACTGGGCGATAATAGCTCCTCCGCATCCCAAAGCGCGCTCCCTCTGGGGGTGTACCAAAACTCAAGACTATAGGAGTGGGATTTTCTATCAAGTGGTCCGTATTTGAGGCGTTCTAGGCTAGGCTTATGTATTACTATACCTCTTGGGTCTCTGGGCTTATGGGTAAGGGGACATCCGATTCGGTTACACAATTCAATTGAGCAATAACATCTGATTCAGTGGTGGCAGACCCTTTTTCACCGGGAAGACGCTCAGGAGACATCAGACGAGTCAGTAAAGAATCCTCCGGCCTAGAATAGAATGCCCAGTTCGAGTTATGGCCAGCTACGGGTCTTCTTATTTTCTTAATTTTGTCTTAAAACCCATTTATTCCAAGTATTCAAGAACTTTGAATAATTTGCTTGGATTAAACATACTATGTTTTATTTTACTAAACAAAAAAAAAAAAAAAAGAAACCTAGTTCTTTTTATCTTGAACCCTAATCAATCCAATGTTCATTCAAAACTTGAAGAACACATGCTTGGTTCGAAAATTCTAGGGTTCTTTTTCTAGATAAAAAAAACTAATATATATGTATATATGTATACGAATTCGGAAAAAACAAGGAGAAAAAGAAACCTAATTTCTTTTATCTAGAACCTATTCAATCCAATGTTCATTCAAAACTTGAAGAACACATGCTTGGATTTCGAATTCTCTAGGGTTCTTTTCTAGATGAAAAGAAACTCAACCGAATCTCATTGAGATTAGTAGGGAGCTCTGATACCACTGTAGGAAAACCTTGTAGTATTCACATGGCGGAACTTGAATACCACATCACTGGATCTCTACTAGACAATGAGATCATGAGAAGAAAGAGATGATGAACATTACCTTTAGATTGCTAAAGAAGTGATCCACCTCTACTGCACCACCGGGACACGCTGCAAGACCGCGTTGTACCAACAAAGCAACACACTAGAACTCGTGTGTGTGTGTGTGTGTGTGTAACGATCGACGAACACGAAGACCGAAAACCCTATAGGGTTTCGGTCGACTTTGGCCGAAAAAGAGGAAGAGCGAGGAAAGTTTTTAGGGTTTTGAGTGTGTAATGTGATTAACCTAAAACCCTTAACACAAGCCTCTTATTTATAAGGTTACATGTTACGTTTAGGTCCTTGGAGTTTAATTATGATTAATCTCATAATTAAACTTCCTATTGTCACTTTAAACTCTTGGACTATTACTAGTTAATTAATAGACTATTAATTAACTGTCCGTTAAATACTTAACCTAATATTTAACCATCCTCACAAATAATAATTAACTTATAATTATTTATTCTCTTCTTTATAATTAACTTAACTAGTTAATTATTCCACACAACTTACTTTATTCGGTTGTCCATTATTGGGTGTGTAGCGGTGTGACCCTTTAGTGTCTTATAACATTGGACACTGTGACACGTGTACTTATATGTGCACATAAATCCTTCATCATACTCTTCGTGGGTTAAGCTTTTCAAGCTACATGCTAGAGGATACAAAGTGCTAGATCACATCGACGGTACGCCAGCCCCTGTCGCAACCGACGACAATTATGATACATGGTCCGAGATCGACGCTATCGTTCTACAATGAATCTACGGAACATTGTCAAACTATCTCTTGGCACGTGTACTAGACGTAGATGCGACGGCTCATGATGCATGGACGAAGATTCAAAACATCTTCCTCAACAACAAGAGCTCTCGAGCCGCCACTCTCGAGCATGATTTCACAAACCTCACACTTGGCGCATGCTCATTCATGGAAGACTATTGCCAAAGGCTAAAGGCACTAGCCAAGCAACCCACCGACATGGATAACCCGGTTACCCAAACCCGCATGGTTCTCCAATTAGTCTGTGGCCTTCCCGCCGAGTTTGACACAGTGGCATTGTTCATTAACCAAAGCTCTCCCACGTGGGACATAACTTGAGCATGTTACAACTCGAGCAACACCGTCAATCCTCCCGTCAATCCGGATACGCCCTAGTAACACCGTCGGCTCCCAAGTCCTCATCCGCAAACGGGCAGTCACAATCTTCAAACGACAACCGCAACTACGGAAGAGGGCGTGGCCGTGGTCGATCTTCAAATCGCGGGGGACGTGACTCGAGTTTTGGCCGTGGCCGGGGATACCCGACACCTCCGCCACATGCCTACCCACCGCATGCCTACCCACCGTGGGCTTTGTGGGCTCCACCGCCCTGTCCGTATCCGACTCAAGCAAATGGATGGCCCGACTCGTACAACCCCTCCACCGGATCCAAAACAATCTGCCTCGGCCCAAGCCCATGTCACACCGCACTCGGAGCCTGCCCAACAGTCCAATGCCGCAGCTGAGCCGAACCATTCATCTGATGCAGTCCATGAATACAATGCTCTCCACCCTACCGACATTGGAGCCGCGTTTCAAGCAATGCACTTGAATCAACCCGATCCAAATTGGTACATGGACACCGACGCTACCTCACACATGACTTCAGATGAAGGTAAAATACAAACCCCTTTATCAAATTCTATTATACGTAATGTATTTGTCGGGAATGGCACTACTATACCAATTAGTGGATCCGGTAATGCCTTTCATACCACCCCACATAAAACCTACCATTTACGTGACATCCTTTACACACCCAATATTATCAAAAACATGTTATTCGTTCGTAAATTTACTCGTCATAATCATGTCTCTATTGAATTTGACCCTTACGGTTTTTCATGTGAAGGGTTTCAAGAGTGGGACGATTCTTTCGCGCCACAATAGCTCGGGTGACCTCTATCCATTCACCAAACCCGAACCACCACCTTTCGCACACTTGGTCACCACCTCAATGGAGCATTGGCACAACCGGCTCGGTCATCCGGGCCCCACTATCTTAGATTTTTTACATTCTCGTTTTTTTATTTCGTGTAATAAACTTAAAACTTCTAGTATTTGTCATTCGTGTCAATTAGGTAAAAATAAAAGATTACCTTTTTATGATTCCACTAACGTTACTCTTACACCTTTTGATATTATTCATTGTGATCTTTGGACTTCCCCAATTCTTAGTAACTCCGGTTATAAATATTATATGGTTCTAATTGACCACTTCGCACAATATGTGTGGATTTACCCACTAAAATATAAGTCTGAGACCTTCACCAACTTCCCCAAATTCCATAACCTCATCCTTACCCAATTCAACCGCAAAATCAAAAGTTTCCAATGTGACCTAGGGGGAGAATTCGATAATAACGATTTTAAAACATTTTCCTCCACCAATGGACTTACCTTCCGATTCTCTTGCCCACAAACATCCCCACAAAATGGTATATCCGAACGCATGTTACGACGTCTCAACGACATCGTCCGAGCCTTGCTCGCGCATGCTCACCTTCCACCAAAATTTGGGTCGAAGCCCTCCACACCGCCACATACCTACACAATATACTACCCACCAAAAGCCTTAAATCCATCACTCCCACTTATGCCCTATACCTACGACATCCCGCCTATGATCACCTCCGTGTTTTCGGTTTCGCGTGCTACCCAAACACATCCGCAACCCAAACCCATAAATTCCAACCCCGGTCTATCTCATGCATATTCTTAGGGTATCCATCTAATTTACGTGGCTATCGTTGCCTAGACCCAACCACCGACAAAGTCCACAGCTCCCGCCATGTCATATTCCATGAAACCTCTTTCCCCTACTCCCACAACACCGCCTCCCCCTCATACAATTTCCTCGATGACCCCCTTCCCACTACCTTCCACGATACTCACAACCCACCTCCAACAAACCCACCACCGCCACCACCATAAAACCCACAAATGCCCCCCTCACAAAACCCACTGCCACCACACAACCAACCACACTGCCCGCCCCAAACACCACCTTCCCCAAAACCAAACACCTCCACCACCAAATACCCACCCCATGACCACCCGTGCCAAAGATGGCATCTTCAAACCCCGTGCCACCCTTAACCTACACACCTCCACCAACCCTTCCATATCACCTACACCATCCACTTATTCTAAGGCTTTCCAGGATCCAAATTGGTATAGTGCTATGAAAGATGAATATAATGCGTTAATAGGAAATGATACCTGGGAGCTTGTACCCCGTCCCGCTGACCGACTCGTAATTCGTTGCATGTGGCTATTTCGCCACAAATTTCACGCGGACGGGACATTACAAAGATACAAGGCACCATTGGTCGTAAATGGAAAATCTCAAACGGTTGGTATTGATTGTGATGATACTTTTAGCCCAGTTGTCAGACCGGCCACCATACGTACCGTATTTAGCCTTGCAGTCTCCATATCATGGCCCATACATCAACTAGACGTGAAAAATGCTTTTCTCCACGGTGATCTCAACGAAACAGTATTCATGCATCAACCACCTGGATTTATAGATAAAAATGCGCCAAATCACGTATGTCAATTGCGAAAATCACTATATGGGCTAAAAGAAGCACCTCGAGTCTGGTACAATCTCTTTGCAAATTATATCATCAAAAACGGGTTTCGAAGTAGCATTTGTGACAACTCGTTATTTATTTATCGTCAAGGGGCTCAAACGGCATATATACTACTCTATGTTGACGATATTATACTCAAGCCTTCGTCAACCACATTTTTAAACTCAACAATTCGCACTCTTTCACAAGAATTCGCGATGACGGATCTCGGGGCTTTACATCACTTCTTGGGCATTGCGGTTTCACGTGACAAAGCGGGCTATTTTGTCCCAATCACATTATGCTCAAGATATTCTTAAACGGGCATCCATGACCACATGTAATCCAAGTCACAAAACAGTTAATACAAATTCCAAACTTAGCGCCACTGCCGGAAAACCTTTGACCGATGGTACCCTATATCGTAGTCTAGCCGGGGCACTTCAATACCGTAACAATCACGCTCATCTCCATTGATGGAAAACGAAGGTGGAGAGCAGGAGCAGTAATACAACGTCCGTCGTCTTCCTCAATGCTATTTGTGTTCAGTCTTCAGTGTTCTCTTCGAATTCAGTTAACTCCTCTGATTTTACGAGGGAGGAAGTCCATAAAGCAGTCAACTTATATTTTTTACCTCCAACTTCATGAAACATGCCAATCAATCTCTCAAGTTATCATATTATAAATTTCTCAAGTTTTAATATTTTGCAAACTACATTTGTTATTCTAAATGTTCTCCTAAAAACCTCCAATTTAGGTAATTTTTCACACATATAACATTGTTCTTTTATTCGCCTCTCTCTATTTTATAAAAAGACTCGACTAATAGTTGCATAAATCTTAGCATGTCATCATTATAAAGTATGCACTCTAAGTCATACTATTACAAATAATAGACAACTATTTCATACGTAATTTAAGTGATTATTCTTATATGTTTAATGGAATTATTGGAGATTTTTAGTCACTTAAACAATATTATTAAATAATGAATGATGGTGACATTGATGCAAGGTAAACGTAAAGCATCCGTGTTATTCCCCTAAGTCTATGGTATTATATAATAGCCAAGCTTGAGAAGCAATAATTAAAATAAGAGTAATGGTATTTAGGCTTATCATTTAAACATACTCATATGCCTACCCATTAGATGAAGACACGTGTCAAAATCAAGTATATAATATTAGAAAACAGAATTAATGAAATACACATGTCATCCTATCAAGTGGGTAGACTTATAAGTAATTTTAAATGGTAGGACTAAATATCATTTCTCTTAAAATAAAATACAAATTTACATCTAATCTTTAATCAAATCATATAATTTTTGAAATAAAACTAATTACTATTCCAAAAAGGCAAACATTACATCAACAGTGCATATTGTTTTAGAAACTTGTGAAAATCACGTGGATTTCACATGAGTTGAGGCCCAGTCAACAGATATGTCCAAGCATGTTGGACCACTTGAGCCCGTTGGACTGTTGGAGAATCCAACGCAGATGCTTGCTCTTGACTCCTGTTGTCAAACTGCATAACCAAATCCGATTCCAGTGACTTGAAGTCTTCATACTTTATCTTCATATTCATTTTTGACATCTGTAATCATCTATTTATATTTCCAAATTTTTGTATCGATCAAATAAGTACAAAGATAAATAAGAAATTTTAGTAGTAATCAATATTATCTCTCCTAAATTTTGTACAGCTATACCAACATGCATCATTTCCCATTTTCCCCTATTATACAATTGTGATACTAGAATATTGTTCACAAAGAAAGTAAATTTTTTATTATATATTATTCTAGGGTGTGAAAAAACTAACAAAAAAGAGTAGGTCGCAGTAGCAATAAACTTTTGTTAAACGAACACATTGCTCGCACACCCGGGTTTGATTCTGGCCAAAGCATCTCTTTTTTGTTTTGTTTTTTCTTTTTTCTACTTTTAAATTTTCCAAACAATTAGATCTGTAAAATGTTATATAATACAACTAATGTTAGCTAAGCAAATATCAATTGGCAATTAACTTAACTTGCAACGCTCTTTCCATTAATTCTCCCAGTCACATGTTCAGTTCTTGCAAGTGGAATTTCAGTATTGATTTCTTAATAAAAACATGATTTATTATCAAGTTATTTTATAATAAAATAAAATAATATAAAAATTGTTTTTATTATAATCTTTATTTTAGACTGTGCGTAATGGGTGACCAAACCCCCCTCCATCTCTGCGCCACATCAACTTTCTCTCTCCTGATCAAACACATGACCAGACAGCGACCAAATGCCCGTAATGGGTGACCGTTCGGAAATTTTTTTTTAATTTAAACTAAAAACAAATACAGTAATAACAAAAAAAAAAAAACATTACATTAATAATTGAAAAAAAGACATAAATAAAAAAAACATTACATTAATACTAAAAAAACAAACTATCAGTCCAAATTATATTTGGCCCTGATTTTCGCCTTCCTTGCCAAAACCCACTCAAGATTTTTGCCGGTGAGGTGATCATGCGACGAATTGTAGAATTTTATGTACTTGAGCTCTTGGTTATCTTTTTGGATCTCCATGAAATCAGATATGTTTGCTTTGCGAAAGTCAAAAAATTCGTCTGTGGCGTCTTTCCAATGCCCGACTAATTCCTGAGCCGATGATGACGGAGGGGCACCGTATTCTGAACTTTGAGCAGCTGATGACGATGTCGCTGCTTTCTTCTTCGCCTTGTCCCGCCCCATTGGTCGAGGGGGTGCAACTTCCACTTCTTCATCATACTGATCCTCCTCTTCTGGACCAACCCCTGAACCTTGAGCAGCTGATGATGACGAAGTCCTTGATTTTTTCCCCCTAGCCTTCGCGAACATCGCCAATTGTGCTGGGTATTCAACCTCCTTCCACTTTGGATGGTCCTTCAAAATGCTCCAGCACTCCACCTCTGTGAACTCCCCTGCATGTTGAGCACTAAATTCACCACAAGCTCGCTCATACAAAATTTAGTCGTTCGCCCCACTTGGGTTTCTTCGTACGAGGTTGTCATAAATATAACAAAAGTTTGCAATTTTAGGACGAAGCCTATTCTTCCACTTGCAGTTTAGTGAGTCATATGTTCGGGCCGTCCCACCCATTTCACTCGCAAAGCGAACTAACACATCCTGCCAAAATCCACATTTGATCCCCACCAAAATAATTTTGATAACATTGTTGTGGTGGTTGTTGATATTGTGGCGGTTGTTGTTGTTGTGGAGGGTATGGTCGGTATGGTGGTTGGTAGTAGGGGGAGCAAATGGATTATTTTGATAACCTTGTGGGATTGGTTGAGTTGTTTGGTGTACGAAACTTGGTGGTTGAAAGTTGATCGAGGGTGATTGAGAGGGTGTGAGAGTGTTTGCTTGACGCCTTGCCTTGCCTTTGTTCTTGGAGGAAGACATTTTTGGAGAGGGTGATTGAGAGAGATTTGAGTGTGTGTTTGAGAAGTGTAGAAAGAAATGAGAGTTGTGAATTATATGGTAAAAGAATTGGGTATTTATAGGGTAAAAAAGGGGTAAAAATTAAATTTAATTGGGGTAAAAAGTAGCCGTTGGAGGCTAAATGGGGCATGCAACGTTCGATTTCGAATGGTCGACTAGTCGACCGTTGGGGCTTGGTCGACGCGTCGGGTGGGTTGGGCGTAACGAAGGGGGACGCATCGGGGAGGCTTAGGTGGCGGGTCACGACCGAGAACTCGGTCACCGTTACGCATGGTCTTATAGCGGTAACTTCTCATTCTTTCTTTTTTAATAGTTTTGGCAATCGTATTAGGGCAATCAAGAGATAAATTCATGCTAAAAATAAGTGTATTCTAATCATAAAATTATAAATATTAAATTAAACTAACCACTTTATGATAATTATACTTGAGAGTTTGTATTTTACCAATAATAAACTTTAACCATCATCATAAAAGATATATTGATACTATATTTTGAATTTAAAAAACAATGTCCTTGTAATTACATCACATAAACTTAATCTCAATGAAAAAAAATTATGTTTTAAAACCGCAATAACGTGCGGGCACCACAATCCCCGTTTAATTCATTACGTATTCAAAGCGGTCTGTAGTACCACAAAACACGTGATTATCTGCCTGATTTGAAGAGTTGGTTATCTGCCTGGTTTGACATAGTATAGGATATTCATACAGCATGGTTTTCACAAGTTCATGATTTATCAGTTCTTATTTTCAATCATCGGTCAATTTTATGCGTGTCTTTCCAAAATGACAATTTGCTTCGACTTGGAAACTCAACTGAAGAAATTGTTATTACATTTTTCAGTTTAGATAACATATTGTTTTCTTTTTCTTTTAGTCATTGGATTAGGGAATTAATTTTTACACTACATCTTTTGATTCTTATACCACAATATGACAATATACAACTATAAGTATTATAATTATTGCAGACTGTATAAATATATAAAAATGTATTATGGGTGTATTGGTTAAAAAGTTAAAAAAATTAAACCTGAAATCCCCCAAGTATTTGATAGTGACATAATCAGTCCTTATGTTTATCCTTGTTGCACCGTCATTTCTCCTTAAAAATACTTCAATTCCAGGTTACTCTAAGTTATTTAAATACGTCTATTCATGTTAAATGAAGGCAGTAAACTATGTAATGCATGTCAAACATTTGTCATTAGATTTCAAGAGTTAGTTTGCAAAGGACAATTCTTAGAGCTATAGATGTCGTCTCGCCAAATAATCTAAACCTTTTAACACCGTCAATTAACATCATACCACGTATCGTGTCAAAGCCATGTTCACATTCAAATAACTTACTAAGTTTCCCAATATACCTTAGTTACACGTCTATATGAAAGTGCATTCCTAAAATGTGTATACTTTATATAATTAAAATAGACATTAAACTACTTAAAAGTGTAATAGTTATACATTCTTAAGATTACATGTCTTATATATTGTGCAAATTCATTTTGAGATAAAAGTAATTTAAAGGTACAATAGAAATGGAATTAGAATGATAAAACTTGGAGCAATTGTAACCAAACAAAGGGATGTTAATGAACCGATTTCATTATTTAGGTACACTTGGATCAATACTGGTCACTTGTTCAATTGTGCCCCACCTATAAATGCTAGTACCCAAAACATTAAAGATTGCCTCCATGCCATATTCCCAATATGGGAAGAAATTCATATATCTATATATACTTAAAGAGGTAAATCCAAAGCTAATATGTGTTTTATTAGGGGTGGCAATTCATGCCGGATTCGAATTCATGAATTCGTGTTCGTAAGTTGGCGGGTCATAAACGTTCAACCTGAAACCAACATGTTATATAAACGACTCAGATATCTCAACTTTAACATGTTTACCTTCAACTTGAACATGACTCATAAAACTCGTTTAATTAAACAGGTTAATTATGTTAGCAGGTCAAACAAGTTATTATTATTCCACAAAATCATAACAAAATACCAAAACACTAAATTATTAAGTAACTCTTTTGGTTTTTTTTTTCTAACTATTAGTCATGCTTGAATTAATAAACTATAAATTAAGTTTAAATATATAAAAATTTAAATATATTTTAATAATTAAACGGGTCGGCGGGTCAACCCATTTAAATTATTATTGACCCGAACCTAACCCATTTAATAAATGGGTCAGTTAAGTCGACCCAAGACTGACGCAAATTTTTTTAACCACAACCTAAAACTGTTTATTTTCATGTCGGTTACAGGTTGGGTCATAAATTATCACTCCTATGTTTTATGGTGTTAATCTTCATTTTGGGTTAACTTCTTTGTATATATTTTTTGTATTTTATTTCCTTGTGTTTTTATTAATCTTGCTTTTTTGCAGTAATTTTGTGTTTTTTAGTTATATGGTAGTAAATATATTTGACTTAAGTACGTACTCATTTGTAAAACATGATTGTTCATAGAGTTTTTTTTTTTACTTTCACAAGAATAATTAATTATTAGTTGTATTAGTTTTGAAAAGTCAATTACAGTGATTATAAAGTCAGTAAGTCCATTATTTTGTCTTAAATTATTGTACCATTATACTTTCTTATTGGCTGAATTCCAAACTCGTGACTTCGAAATACTGAAAAATTTAAGTGTATAGCATCAAAATTAGACTGGTTTATTTTATGATAAAATTGAGAGGAACGTGTTCTCCTTTTAAACATAGACTCTTCATCGTGCCATCTTTTCATGTTATGGAGAACAATAGTTTTCAATCAATTATTGGCTCTGTTTTTGAGATTTTTTCCCTATAAAAACCTTTCAATATATATTTATACCTCATTCTCCATCTTTTCTTATGATTTTCTATATTATCTTGCATGCTTCATACGTAGTTTGAAGATTTGGATAAGGTATGCTATTTATACTTAAAGAAGTTGGCGTTAAATATCAAATTTATACCATGATTATGCTAATTCTATTGTTTGTTTGTTCTTCTACGGTTTTATTATCGCTTGTATTTATGGATATAAAATATATTATTGTATGTATATTTGCATGGATTTGTTGATTCTTAATTAAATATAATTCTGATTATATGAAATAATTTAGTATCATTCGATAACCTTAACAAGTAACACTAATTTTGTTTGTTTTACTTTATGAAAGAGCAAATATAACTTTATGAAAAGGTTCATAGGAAATACTATTACAAATGGGATATATAAACATATATTGTTTAAAATGATACCGACGTTTATAATGTAATAATATTGATGTAAGGTGTAAGAAAATTGTTTAAAATGATATATTGATTGGTTGGGGGGGGGGGGGGTAATGATGGCCAGCTTAGCTGGTCTGAGGCACTGGGTTTATACCCATGTGGGTTGCAGGTCGTGAGTTCGAATCTCTCTGAGAGCGTTGCATTAGAGTAATTTTACTCACACCTCACACGGGCACATATGAGGAATTTTCCTTGGAAATCCCTTTGGGGGCTGGGTTTGCCCGCTTATGCGGAGCTTGAACTCGGGGTGCTCGCTGAAAAATTGCGAATAGGCTTCCATTATTTCTTTTGCCGTTTCTAAAAAAAATTGGTTGGGGGGTGGAGTTTGTTTTCAATATTTAGAATGAGGCCCTACCTTTCATTAAAACGATTTAATGGGGTTTCCTTTTTTGTTTTATGATAGGTTACAAATATAAAGGCTTAAATGATTGCTATCACTTTTTGAATTAAATGATTCTTTATGATTATATTAGGGGTGTTGATCGGGTAATATTTTTGGGTTATGGTCGTTCAGGTCGGGTAGTTCGAGTTTTTTCAAATATAAACATACCCAATCCATATTAAATTCGGGTATTTGGGTATGGGTAGTTCGGATAATGGGTCGGGTATGGGTATATCTAATAATACCCGAAAATTATGCATAAAATTCTAATTGTCATTTTTTAATATGTAAACCAAAAAGTAAACACAAAAACCAAGTTCAAACTCAAATTCAGAATGAAAAATGTGAGTTTCATGCCACCATAAAAGAGTGTAGGTTTCACAAAATAAACTAATTCATGTTAGCATCTTCACTTTGCCATTTCAATTGTAATTGTGATCAAATAAGCAAATGCCATGGATATCTATCAAAGTAAACTTTGAATCAGTAGTAACTTAGCCAACAACACCACTTAATTAATATAATCAAAAGCGAAAAAAATGTGAGTTTAGATGGACTTGGTTGTTTCCTAAATGTGGTATCTGCAAGTGCTAGTATACATCTATTATAAACATTTCATAAGTCAAAATAATTTTAATGGTGATTAAAAATCATGTAAAAGTGTCTATTCTATACATTTAAAATTTATATAAAATCTATTATCTTAAAAAAAAACCCTTTTATAAAAATTTGGGTATATCCGCCTACTTAAAATATTACCTTATACCCGACCCGTTCTATTTTCGGGGTACCCGATACCCGATGTTTCTACCCGATACCCGAACTACCCTACCCAATCTACCCGAATTTGAAATGGGTCGGGCTAGTATAACGGGTTTCGGTTATTTTGACAGCCCTAGATTATATATGCGAAAATGACAGAGTAAAAAATTGGGGCCCTTCGTATAATCTAAACTTAAGGTAATCAATTCCAATAAAATCTGATATAATCGCCGTTAAAAAAACTCCAACAAAATCTTATAATCTATCATATACTATAAATTCATTTATTTTCAATAAAATACGTGTGCATTCCTAGCCGTTGGAACATAATAAAATAGATTTCAAATATATGAGAGCATTTAGCATAGGGGGTTTATCGTAGTCATTACTGCCTCGTGGTTGCACGGTGCCCGTACTAACATGATGGTGGTTGTTTACGTGGTGATGATCGAGAGAGATGTGAGGGAAATGTTTTTTTTTCTTTGTATTTTTAGTTTATAAATTGGATATGAAAAGGTGTGTAGACCATAGCAGGATATTGTGATAGTTAGTGGTGTCAATTTGATGTTGATTTGTCACTTAATGGTGGCTATGAGCCTATGATGGCGTTTAGTACACCTGATGATCTAATATGCAACTTTAAAATAATATGTTCGTGATTTGTATCATCAATATTATTTAAGTGTAATGAGATAAATTTGTTGATCAAATATAATCTTAATAAATATTGAACAAGTAAGGATGGTGGAAATTGCATACTTGTTTGAAATTTATTCTGATTAAGATACACCGACTCAACGGGGGTCCGGGGAGATCGTCCCTGGGAAATCCGAGGGACAGAGCCCCTGGGTGAGGTCGAGTTGAACCCGATTAACATTCCTTTATAAAAAAATGTGTAGAAATCCGAATTTTTGATTCGAACCCGGTTTTTAGACCCGGAAAATCCAATCCAGGTCCAACCGGGTTTGTGTGGTTTGCAACCGCCAAAAGGCAGTTCAAAGTGGTTTTTTCGTCAATTTTCAAGAGAGTGGATATCTCTTTTTTTTTTTTGTCATAATCTTCCAGGTATGTTTTCACATAACAATCAAAGCATTCTCTATTTTTGTGATCTCTGATTTTTTCCAATTAAGGATTTCATTAGTTCTAACGGAATACTTTGATCTGATAGTGGTACACACAACTTCAGAGAGTTCCAAGCATTCGAATTTCAGTAAAATTTATAACATAATATAAATCTGTCTTTCAAAACAGATTCACATATCTTTTTTTTTTTGGTGCGCACCTGTGTTTAAAATTGATTTATTAAAAATTTGTGCATCACTTGGAGTTTTTATTTTATTTATCTAATTTGGAATTTGTTTACCATATGTTTGAATTTTTGTTAAAGAGAATCAAATATGGCTTGCCCATAATATTTATGGTGGATTTTTTTTTCTTTAATAATAAGTTAGTGGTTCGACATATGCAGTAACATACAAGCGGACAATATGAATTTCTCGAATCAATCTCCTTTTTTTGGGAAATAAACCGCACCTCCTTTTTATATTCCCTAAGGAATGTATTCAAGAAGTCTTGAACCCAAGACCTCTTGAAGATAAACCCCTCAAGGTAATCTTCGGTGGCTAATTAATATATACCAATTGGTTTTATGGTGGATTTACTTATATTTTATTAAAACCAATCAACCAATAACATTTGAGTGAACACTAATATAATATTTTATACTACCACAAATAATGTATATTAGGGTAATAATATATGACAACATGTTATGCCTCCGATTTGTTCAATAATGTGAAAAACTATTGTGAAAAAATCCATGATTACAATGAGATTAAGAATATAGAAGTTTGAGATTGATAATATAAGATGAGAGAGATTAGAGAGGAAGTAATTAAGATTGGCTTTGCATTAGAAATTGAGGAAATGATTACAAAGCTTGTAATTAAAGTTGAGAGTTGCAAATTCTTAGGCATAATTGAAGCTATTCTCCAGCTCGATAGTTTACACTGAAAATAATCGATCAGCTAAATCAAACGCTGATTACCATTCACGAGATTATTCAAGCAGTGTGGAACATAAATCATGAAAACATCAAGATCCTGTTGCTCTCAAAACGAACCATTAATGGTGAAAATATTGCAAAACCAGAAAAAATATATAGTGTTCTAAGGAAAAAAATAATCACTCTTAGTGCCATATACAAATCAATACGGAATGAGAAATTTAGCTAAATTAAGCGTTTTGTTTATGAATTTCAAGAAATTTAATTTGTATAAAAAGCTCAGAACCATTTAAGAAAAATCGATTGAACAATATAGTTCAATTTTTCTTTCATTAGAGGGGTATTTCCATGCATTAATGAGGGTATGTATAAAGATTGCAAAATAATTTTCATACATCTTTTTGCAGTTTATAAAATGAAACCTTTCGATCCACCCTTTCAAGAATACTACAAGAATCTATTCGATAAGCATTTCACCAATGTATCATCTGCAAAAAGCATCGAAATTGAAGCTCTCAGTGAGCCCAAAAAGTGCAAAGTTGTGCTCCCGTTGATCGATCTAAGCCGCTTGAACCAAGGTGGATCTGAAAGCGAAAATTGCATAGAAGAAATAGCAGAAGCTTCACGAGAATGGG
Organism: Calendula officinalis; assembly: GCA_963853835.1. Lineage (NCBI taxonomy): Eukaryota > Viridiplantae > Streptophyta > Magnoliopsida > Asterales > Asteraceae > Calendula > Calendula officinalis. Next base: position 22,876,235 of record OY970820.1, read on the forward strand.
GGTTTTTCCAAGTTATAAACCATGGGATTCCACCGGAGATTTTGGAGACGATGAGGTGTGAGCAGGTGAAAGCATTCAAGAAACCGTTTCAGGAGAAGATGAATGGGCATGGTTTACCGGCAGGTAGTTATCGGTGGGGGACTCCATCTGCGACTTGCCTTCGCCAGCTCGCATGGTCGGAAGCTTTTCATGTGCCGTTGTCTCAGATCTCAACCATGGGTGGTGTCACAGGTCTTAGGTAAATATTTATTATACAGGGGGGGTTGAATATAGGGGTGAGCATAAAAACCGAAAAACCGAAACCAAACCGTTAAAACTGAAAAAACCAAACCGTTAAAACCGAAACCATTTCAAAACCGACGATTTGGTTTTAGATTTTGAAAAAACCGATGGATTCGGTTCAGTTTCGGTTTTAACCAAAAACCGCCCCCATTAAGAAACCGCCCCACTAATATTTAGTATATTATATATATTTTTTAATTTTATATTTATTAAATAAAAGTCGGCCTATTTAAGTATTTGAAAGTCCATTTAGTATGGTTCATTAATGCTTATATCGTTATTATATGCTACAAAATACGTTTGTAATTTGAATTTTATGTTGAAAATGGTATTCATTGTTAAAATATGTTATTAGACATTAAATTTAATGATGTAAGTTAGATATGATTACTAGAATTTGTATGTAATTTTGAAAAAATAAAGATTAGTGCATGAAATTGTGTATCTATGTCTAAGACGAGGTGGATTCGGTTTTAAAACCGAAACCGAACCGTCAAAGGCTAAAAACCGTTAAAACCGAAACCGTTAGAAACCGAAACCATTGGGTTTGAAAATCCTAAAACCGAAATTAGCGGATTCGGTTCGGTTTGAGCCTAAAACCGCCCCAAACCGCTCCATGCACACCCCTAGTTGAATATTTAAACACCCCTTAATTTGGTTTGGACATCTCAATGTATTTTATTAACTATTTTATACTCCCTCCGTCCCACAAAAAACTTCTCATTTCACCCTAAGTTTTTGTCCCACAAAAAACTTCTCATTTGCTACATATGATGAGTTCCACATAATAAAATACTATTATTACTAAGGACCCCACCACTTATTATCCACTAACTATTTTTCTCTCTCCAAATCAATCTTATATTTTAATCAAGTATATTACTAATGACCCCACCACTAACTATTACCTTAAAACTTGTGCAAATGTGAAATTGGAAGTTTTTTGTGGGACGGAGGGAGTATTTTGTATTTTATATATTTCATAATAACAAAAATAAATTATAATTCATCCGTATCAAAATAAGTGAATCAATTTTTTTTTTGGGTGTAGCAAAATAAGTGAATCACTTTAATAATTTACCTTATTTGGTAACTTTTTATATTTAAAATTACTCATTTACCCTTACTTATTATTTTTTAAACATCATTAAAAGTGTGGGGCCTTATCCATTTTTGTCATCTTCCTCTATTTGACTTTTTCACCATTTAAAAAAAGCAAAAGGTGTTAGGTCCATCGATTCTAATTACCCAATTTAATTTTACTAATCTTTTATTACTTTATTTTGCATCGAAAAACATAAACTTTAAGTTGATTCACTTATTTTGATACAAAGGAAGTATGTTAGTAATTATAATTAGTTTTATTTAAATTAAATTATAAATTAATTAAAGATTTACATTATAAATTAAAATATAATAAATCATAAATAAATGAATGTAATAAGTTATAGAAAGATTTAAGTTAAGAATTAATAATAAAATATTTTAATTAAATTTGAATAAAAAAATTAAATTATCAATTAATAATAAAAGATCTAAATTATTATGTATTTTTTAGGTTAAGATGTTTATATGGTAGATATATGGGTCTGTATAGTAGCATCATATTATATATGGTCTCGTTTAGAGACATGTTTGGAAAAACTTATTCTTATTAACTTAATAAATTTAAATAAATTAAAAAATTCAAACTTACTATATAAAAAAACTCAAAACCTTTGAAATAGACTTTCTCAAACATGCTTTAAATCGTTATGGAAATGTATTATCGGGGTATCTTTGAGCAAATGCGGCCATATAGGACTTATGTTTTTTAGGAGCCCAAATTTTATATATAACGTATGTATAAAATCTTAAAATGTTAAGTCAACTTAATAATTTAATAGAAAAAAAATTTAAAAAGTCCAAATTTTTATATAAATCTTGAATTTAGGGGCATATTTTCGTTTATTCGCACAGGGCTTTGAGAATCTCAGAGAAACGCCCTTAGTATTATTTGTTTGATAAGATTATATATTTAACGGGTTATTAAGTCTCTAACTCGTACTCCAACTTAAACTTACAATCCATAACAAAAGATGAATCTTTAGCAAGGGTTTCTTTATTCACGTTTTTTCGATAAAACGTACACTTGACAGTTTGTAACATATTATTTTTTTTTACTTTTAATGACATTTATATCTATAGTGACAAAATTTTGACAAATGATACTTTTTTTCTAAGTGTTACAATTTTCTTGTAGTAACAAAGATGTGTTTATTTTATTTTAACTACCATATAACTCGTGATAGAAGTGGGATCCCGTAAGTACTAAAAAAACGGTGAGGACTCGCGAGAACACTTCAAAAACATTTCGAAAAAAATATATATAACTCCCCATGATTATTACTACATTTGACCAAAAAAAATTATGATCCACTTTTTTTGCGGATCATAACAATGATCCATATTTTTTTTTGGATCATTTTTAAATTTTTTTTTTTTTTTTGATCTTATATGCTGCGATTTTAATGTTTAAAAAAGAAATTTTTTGAAAAAAGTTTGTTTTGGATCATTTTTAGAGTTTTTTTAGTCCTCGCAGTACTCACAAGGAAAAGAGTCCTCGCTGGATCCGGACCCACTCGTGATAAATCACATGTGTCTTATAAAAAGTTTCATAATTTTCATAATATTTAATACTTTATTGATTAAATTTTTTTAGAAATTGAAAAGTTACAAAGTGCGGTAATAGCCAAAAAGGATTCGTATATCATCAGTGTAGGTAAAAACTTAAAGAAGTAATAACACATAAATAAATAATACATAATTTACATACATTAGTACATTATATTAAGAAAATTTCATAAAAGACCCCATCACGACTTCTTATAATCTTCCATTTCTATCGATCACAAAAGTTCTTACTTATATCTACAATCACAAAAGTTCTTAGTTAATCTTCCATTTCTTCTCGATTTCTTTAGTGTGTGTATTTAAATTTCGCCTATAATAAGATTTCTGGGTGTTTGTTTAAAGAAAACATCCACATATATAACACCTAGCATAGAATGTCATTACTTGCTTTCCATTCATCAAACCAGGACTAATTGACCCAACCTGAAGAGGAAATGCCCTAGAAGAATCTGCTAGCTCTAAACACACACAAAAAAAAGCTCATCAATACTCAAGTTATATATATTAAGCAGAGATATAACTAATAATGTAAAGCGGTTAAAACATACGCCAAATTTAGTATTTTACCCTTTGTTGGAGTTGAAGGACCAATAGTATCGGAACCCACATTATCTTGTAGTGACAAAGATGTGTTTAATTTTATTTTAATATATGGAACATTTTCTATTTTTATGAGCTGAATTTTAGCTTTACTATTATTCAATCCAGGTCGACGATGAAGCAATATGCAAAGATTGTTTCCAAACTAGCACAAATACTGGCAGAGAATCTAGCCGAAAAGCTTGGCCAAAAACCGGATATCTTCAAAGAACATTGCGTGCCTAGCACGTGCTTCATTCGCATGAGCCGATATCCAGCTTGTCCGATTTCTCCACATGTATTTGGGTTAATGCCTCACACTGATAGCGACTTCCTCACTATATTACATCAAGATCATGTAGGAGGATTGCAGGTACTCAAAAACGAAAATTGGATAGATGTTAATCCTAAACAAGATACCTTAATCGTCATAATCGGGGATCTTTTCCAGGTATGGAATACTTTCATGGTTCAATTTTTTAACTCAATATATAGTTTGTGTTGATTATGTGTTGATTATGTAGTTTTATGTTTTAAACAGGAACCAGAACCATTTATTTGATTAAGTTCTCGGTTCTTGTTTTTTGTATTTTTCAATTTCTGATTTTACGGTTCCGATCCGGTTTTGGAACTCAACACATCCCTGAATTAAGTATAGGATTATAAATATATATACCTTTTGCAGGCATGGAGTAACAATGTTTATAAGAGTGTGGAGCATAGAGTGGTTGCTAACGCGCATTTTGAGAGGTTTTCAACCGCGTATTTTTTATGTCCGTCTTACGAAACAATGATAGAAAGTTCTGACGATGACGATAATTCAATTTATAGAACTTTTAGTTTTGAAGAATTTAGACAACAAGTTCAAGAAGATGTCAAGAGATTTGGTCATAAAATCGGCCTTCCTAGGTTCACTTTATAAACCAAAAGTGACCCATAGACTTTTACAAATGTCTACTTTTATGTCGGAACGAAAACAAATAAGTGATATAATGATAAAAATAAATATTAATATAAGATAGAAAATATAACATCTAAAGAAAAACTGCATAAGGGATTGCTTAGAGTTGTTTTTTTTAATTGTATATTTTTAAGTTAAGATGTCATATTTGTAAATTCTATCATATTCATTATCGGCTTTCTATGTTAGTTATTTACAGTGCTTTAATTTACATCTTATATAGTACTGGCAAATTGTAGCAGCATTTATATATAATATCCCGTATGTAATTACGTACTTTTTTAAAATTAAATAAAATTAAAAATATATTGTGTACAATGTGGTTTTGATCATTGTTGTATGCTTGATAAACTGGTGTAAGATCTATTCTATTGCTATCAATCCATATATTGTTTAATTTGAGGAAGATAAACTTGATTTATGAGTATTCTAGTAAGAGAGTAGAGAGAGAAAGAGAGGGAAGCTTCAAATGAGTAAATGAGAATAATGACCAAAAAGCTTACAATTAGTGAGAGGTAAATTCCCTTAAATACCTAGCACACTAATTATCATGATTAAGGCTAAAGACTAGACTAATACTATTGCAATATTACATGTCTAGTCCCCTAACTATTAGATACAACTAAATTGACCCTAACAATCTCCCCCTTTGTATCAATAGTTTGGATTAGCCTGATCTTGAAATCTTCTTCTCTAGCAAGGTCTGAAACTGAATTATTCGTTGAATAGTTTTGATGTAGTATCAGCTTCATCTTTTGATTGAACAATGAAATATAGTACTTTTTAATTGGCTTTTCAACCAATATAAAGTATCTCAGAAGATTTCATGAATTGTTGATTTAATATGTCTTTATCATTATCCAATCTCTCTCTTTTTGAACTTTTTGAACTTCATCCATGTCTTCCTTCAAAGGACCTAAATTTTTATCGTTGAGTTTGTTGGTGTGAGAAATGCCTAAAACTGATATATTAAAGATTTGAAGGTTCTAGAAATGAAAACATCAGTTAGGAAAGGATTTGCCTGAGATATTGTAGTAGAAGTTTTTGTGAGGATATGATAATGATGGTTTGTATTATGAAAAGAATGATTTGAAAGTTAAAAGGTTTTGAATGTGTGTGTGTGAATGTTTGTATATAGGAAAGAATGATATATACATTTAATATTTGTATGAATGTGGATTATTTGTATTTTGTATGATACAAAAGATTTGAACAGTTTTGCTTTTGTATGGATATGATTGTTATAGAATTTGGAAAGAATGATTTATACGATTAGATTTTGGATGGATATGAATGTGAATTTGTGGTTTGGATAGAATGATTTGTCAGTTTAAGATTTGTAGTGGAAATGTTGATAATTTGTGAGAAATTTCTGAAGATAAGTAGTTTCTTTTTCTTCACAAATGATTTCATGTAAATCGACAAAAATGTAGACCCATAGATACAGTTGTTTCATAGCAGAAGTCTTTTCTCAAAGTTGTGGCTTTGTCGATTTATGATCATTGATAATTGTTGTTGAGAGAAAAATGTGGATAAGGTTTACGCTCCCCCTCAAACAAACAATTATTCCTCAACAAATCTTCTTCGGTTTCTTGTTTACTCCCCCTTAATTGATGCATAGGTGTTTTTGATGTGGAGTAAACTGGGCTAAAATATTCTCTTAAGACTCGTAAGCATTTTTCTTCATAAACAGAACTTCTTTTTAAATTTTCTCCCCCTCATGATGATTAAGATTTATCAGAATCAGCATGAAGGTGAAATGAAGAAAATCTCATCAGCCCATGAATACAAATGTGATGAAAAATGAGATATTCATATTTTGAATGAATCAATATACATCACATTGTATCATCGAAAACCGAACTGATGTAGATAATGTAGAAATCCGATCAAATCGTTTGGCATTTAAGCTCAATGACCGAATCAAATAGGGCAAACCGGGATCACATAGATTACCCGTTGACACAACAGTTACACAAACTGTGTGACCTACGTTCAGTGTTGGAATAGATGTTAGCACTGGTAGGATTTCCATTCAATCATCGTGGAATACCAAGAATGTTGGTATCACTATGAATGTTCCGGCTTTATCACAAAGATAAGCTTGGTATTATGCCTTGTGTCCTAAAAGTGTATATGTCGGTTCTAGACTCAATTAGTGGACAAACGAAGGCGAGGACCGGAGAGGCTTGTCCTCTATTTCAATATCAACAATCTCTAAGTGAGATGTCGATAGCATATGAGATAGTCTCCGTGGAAATGAAACAAGTACTTTTTAAGAAATACTTGAGTGGCTGGGGGGGGGGGTTGTGCATTGCATCACTGGGTCCATGATGTCTATTTCAATATCAGAGAGCAACACATGCAATCTGATAGAGACGTGGCAACCCGGCTTTTTATCAGTTTGGGAAGGGTTTTTCGTTTTATTTAACCCTGTCACACCCTCCTCACTCAAGCTTACTTTTTCATTTTTCGACTACGCCCTCATTTCATTTTACCATGTTTAGCTGAATTGCACCCCATACGACATTCCCCCTCTCAAATTTTATCTCAGCGCACCCCAATCAAGATCCCGTGATACTTGATTCTGCTCACCTAGACCTATGTACCCTTACATATTGTCCTATATTGTAGGTGGCTCCTGGGGAAGATCATGCTGGTTATAGCAAATCATAGGAGTAATTTGAGAGTGAACTATAATGCTCATGTGCAATTTATCAGCATTTATGATGTTATTTTTGTAAAAATAACATGGATTTTTCATCGGAAAATGTATGTGTTTCCGGCATAAGTTGTTGCCTTTATGATATAAAAGTTTAGTCACAGCAACTTGACTCACATAGAGTATCCGTTAACACACGGTATGAATCGATAGTCGTTTGCACAACAGTGGATTCAAATGTGTGACCTGCGGTTAGAGTTGGCGCGATTTTAGCTCTAGCAGGATTTCCACTCAATCCTCGTGAAACACCAGATTGTGATGCCACTATGAGTGTTCCGATGAATACACGGAGATTCATATTCAATAGTGTATGTGTCCTAAATTGGAAATATTGGTCGGTGAGATCTAGACACATTGTGCATTCAATTGAAGACGTAACCCGGGGCAGAAGGTTAATGATTTCAATACCAACATACTCCGAATGAGCAGTCGATAGATTATGTGCTACGTCCCCTAATGAATTGATACAAATTCCTATTGGGAGGAATCTGAGTGGTTGGTAGTGGAGTGCAAATGCTTGACTGTGCCAGTTAAGTCTGGTGAATCATTCAACACATGAAAGATCACAAATTTGTGAGGTTGCCCAGTTTATTGTCGGTTTGGATGCACTCAAAGGTGTGTTTTCTTGATATTATCATGTTTTCACATCACCTTGCACTCACCGAAATCTATACCCTAGACTTATACCCTCACATTTACCAATTTTGGCTAAAAAGTATTTCCCTTGGAAGGTAAGGCCGGTTCTGGCAAACCATGGGAATGTATCGTCATTTGATAAAAAAAAAATTGATCGATTAAAAAAAATCAAACGGGTGTAAAAGTAATGATATAAGAAAGTTTCTCACCCTTAAAATACTAATTCTCCCCCTAGAATTAATATTTCTCCCCCTCGACAAAATAAAGATAATGAAAAGTACACAGTTTAAGAGGGGTGGGAAAGAGTTTTTACATTTATGTGAAAATCTGGTTTAGAGCGGGTTTCAAACTAATGTATTTGAAAGCCATTATGTTGAAAAACGAGTTATACACTGAAATATGTATAAGTCATCTGATGAAGCTCGAGTCATATACTGAAGTGTATATAAGTCATTTGGTTGAGGTTCGAGTTATACACTGAATTGTGTATAAGTCATCTTCCTGCAAAACAAATGAAACAACTTTTGGTAACCATCTTTGTTTGGGTCCGACATTGTTAGTGTGGGATTTAAACCACCGATAAGTTGTATCGATTTGAGTTAAAGATTGAGAGTTCCAAGAAAAACCGAAACTTGATGTTTCACTTTCAAATAATTTCCGGGGAATTATTTGAGATGTTGGAGTTTTAGGAACCCATTTTGCTTTTAAGATCGATGATGTTTTGTAAACATAAACAGGAGATGTTTTTGGCACTTGTGTAAAAGTCGTTTTAGGTGCCAAGGAAAGTAAATCTTTTCTTGAATATCTTAAAGATTTAGTTTTGGAAAAGATTTTCTTTGAAGAAGTAGAATGTTTCAACACGGTTGATGATTTAGTTTTATCCATTTGAGAATGATTAAGTCGAGAAGAGGAACCTAATTTATTTGGAGTTTTAGGTGCGGAATTTCCTCTATTAACTTGTTTGAGAGCATTTAATTTCTTATCAGAGTGTGGCGGGACCGTGGATCTCCTAGGCTTAGGCTTGGTAGAGGAACTGACTTGTGATTTCGGTTTAGGTTTAGAATTTCCTCTATTAACCTGAGATTGCTTGATTGTATATAAATCGCGATATGCCATGACAGGAGAAAACATTCTTGAGTTTTTACATTTATTCTTTGGCGTTAAAGGATAATCTAATTTCACAGATGCACTTGGCTTCTTAAACTTCTGAAGATGAGATGATTTAGATTCTAAATTTTTAATTGTCGTTTGCAACTTTAATTTGTCTTCATCAAAAGATTTATGTGTTTTATCAATTTTAGTTTCTAATTCAAAAATTTTGGATTGTAAAACTGATTTTTCTTTGTCAAATGCCTTATGTGTTTCGTCGATTTCATTTTCTAATTGACAAATTTTCTTTTCTAGAATTAGAGATGGAACATAAATCTTAGGTGTTACTTTTTGTTGAAGAACGGCATTTCCTTTAATTTCAAATTCTTCTGGTTTTATAATTGGAAAATAATCATCATTTTCAAATTGAGCCTTTTTAGTTTCATATGTTTTATTTAATTCATTATAATTGAAACTAATTTGCACATTCTCCTTTTTAGCTCTGTTGAATGTCTCAATCTCTTCTTCCTCATCAGTTATACGAATGAAGCTCTGCCAAACATCTACATGTATGTATTTAGAATCATACAGTGTTGGAAGCACGTTACAAGCCATCTTAAGATATTCTGGATTATCAGCTCCTAGCCCTTCTCTTGAATTGAAATATTTGAAGTCTTTAGGCTTGGTCAAATGAATGGTTTGATCAGTTTGTCCTCGTTTGACGATTATTTCTTCTAGGTGTTTGATGTGGGAAGAAAGTTGAGTTTTATCATATTGAAGTTGATGTATGACATTTTGTTTGCTATTTAATTCTCGTGATGTTTGAATGTCGTTTTCATGTAAAGTTTCTGATAATTCTTTAATGTGTGATGTTAAGGATTTAAAATGATTTTCATTATCATCAAACTCTTTTTGTTTGCGTTCTAACCAGTTTTTAGTTATTTGATATTCATGCCATGTGTCAATGTACAATTTGTAATATTTGTCATTTCGATCGTTTGAAATTGTATTTTGGGCATTTTTAAGATTTGTTATTTCCATTTCTTTTTCAGAAATTGTATGAGACAAATTCTTAACATCATTATCATTTTTGACAGTCAATTCTGATACTTGATTTTGTAACTCCAGATTCTCAAGTTTGACATTTTTAATTTGTTTAATCTGTTGAACAAGTTGTTCATATGAATGAACAAGTTGTTCATTTTCATTTTGCAAATTATTTAAACGTTCTTGAAATTGATTTTTTAAATCTTTTTCATCTAAAATGTTTTGTTTTAAAGAATCAATTTCAGATATCTGAGTTTTAACAAAACAAGTATCAGGACCAATAAGATTATCAGAATTTGATAAGAGGGAATTGATTACCTGAAGTTCTTTATTGGCCTCTTCATTAAATCGATCAGTAACCTCCATATGCTTTTCATCCTTAAGATCTGAATCTTCCATCCATTTACTATCTTCAACTAAGAACACCTTTTCATACTCAATATGTTTAGCCCTCGACATTTTACGTTTATAATACTCAGAATCCCGAACGATTAATTTCTTTGTAGCATCCAAAGGTGTGACGGTTGGCTTTTTAGTTGAGATTGTAGCAGATATATCAGGTTTAATTGTAACACCTCAATTTTCAAAACAATATTTAAATAACATTTAATCCAAAATACATAATATTGTAACGGTGTCAAATACCGGTTTTACAAAAACGAAAAGGGTTCTTGTTCGAGATTATCAGAGTTTATAAAAACGGTGTTACAAATTATATCTTAACCATAGGATAAGGACTCTAATCATCAACACCGAGCTAATCTCAACAAGGCCTCTTCTAAACGGGCCTCCTAGATCTTCGATCCCGAACCTGAGTACATAGCAAAACACAAACATAGTACGTGAGATAAAATTGCCTCGTGAGATACATGGGTTTTAGACCCGATAAACAACTAGTCAAATAATATCATTTAAACTTAAAATACTATTACTAGGTTCGTTTGGGTCACTTCATTATTTTCATCATTTGGCCAATGTCAAGATAATCGGAATGCCTCCAATCTATCAAGACCATCATATCCACGGTAACCGGAATGCCTCCAATCTACTGGGACTCGTAGGTATTGGGTAATCGGAATGCCTCCAATCTACCACTAACCTAAAGGTACCGTAATAACCGGAATGCCTCCAATCTACTACGGCCCTAGGGACAACAACATCATCATCATCACTTTTCTCTTATCATTATGAGCCTATAGCTCCACCATTTCTCATTCAATTAATCATTTCATCATCATGTAAGCAATTCGTCATAAATCACATAAATAACTAAATTACTTAAAGACTCGATAAAAACATTTAATCATAAAGCATTTACTAACTATGTACTCAGTTTTGAAAGTTCACATGTACTCACCTTAGCCAAGCTTAACCAATTTCGTGTTCTTGAACACCAATTTCACTTCTCAAGATTTGAATGCCTCAAATCCTTCAATCGATAACCTATTATCAAAACCAATACAATGGTTTGTATCAAACACCAATACTAACTACATAATCTATGACTAGTCAACTACTAGCACCATTTTTCCAAAGTTACCAAAACCCTAATTTCATAAATCACCATATTTTCATAGATTCATATAATGAATACATTTTCCCTGTTAAAATAACATAGATCTAAGTTATATTACTTCCATTTAACCATTTATATACAAATCCATAAATAGGGTTTGTGATTCAAGCTTCCCTACTTGAGGGATGAAGATTTACCTTTGATATTCAAATGTGAGCAAGTATCTCCAAGAACTAGTGAAGATTAAGCTCCAATCGTCACTTTTCACTCAAAAATCACACACACCAAATGAGAGGAGCAAAACTAGGGTTTGTTGTGCAATAAATGAGTTTTCCCGAATTAAATGCTGGTGTCGGGCAAAGTTCACGATCGTTACTGAGTTCACGGCGTGAACTTCTTCACGCACGCGAAGTTCGCGATCGGGACCTGATCGGGAAGTAGTTCGCGCCTGATTGTCTGATTAGCTGGACCATGTTTACGATCGTGAACTATTGTTCACGCCGTGAACTTCTTGAGCAGCTAAGGCTGCACTTTTTGATCTTTGGCTCGACCCGGTTTCGCCCATAACTTTCTCGTACGGTGTCCAAATGACACGAAACCAATTCCTACGTTCTCTAAACGATTTATCCTTATTTATCATATTTTTGTACAATTTATTTATTTACAAATTTCGGGTCGTTACAACTATCCACCCCTTAAGGAGATTCCGTCCTCGGAATCTCATCATAGTTCACGAAGTTCGGGTATCTTTTCTGAATCTCGTCCTTGACTTCTCAAGTAAAGTTCGGTCCAAGTGAATGCTTCCACTTGACCAACACCAATTCAATTTCTTTATTCCGAAGTTTCTTGGTTTTTGACTCTAGTATGGCTTCGGGTTCTTCAATCAATCGATTCGGGGCATCGACCTGCAACTCTTGCAATGGAATTATATTTTCAACCTCACCCACGAACTTCTTCAAATAACTTACATGAAACGTATCGTGAACACCTTGAAGTTCGGGTGGAAGTTCTAACTTGAAGGCTTGTAAACCGACCCGTTTCAAAATCTTAAACGGGCCAACATACCTCGGGCTCAATTTGCCTTTCTTACCAAACCGCATCACGCCCTTCCAGGGCGATACTTTCAACATTACCATGTCTCCGACATTCAAATCATACGGTCTCTTTTTCAAACCCGAGTAGCTTCTTTGTCGATCTTGGACGATTTTCATATTGGTTTGGATTATCCCAATCTTTTCATTGGTCATCCTCACAATTTCGGGACCCGTGAGTTTCGTCTCACCCGCTTCGAGCCAACACGATGGAGTTCTACATTTCCTTCCATACAACGCCTCATAAGGCGGCATTTTAACAGTCGATTGGTAACTATTATTGTAGGAGAACTCAACTAACGGTAAATGTTCATCCCATTTACCTCCAAAATCTAGCACACACAATCTTAGCATATCTTCAACCGTTTGAATGGTTCTTTCACTTTGACCATCGGTTTGCGGGTGGTAGGCTGTACTCAACCGCAACTTTGTTCCCAACTCCTCTTGCAACGATCTCCAAAATCTCGAGGTAAACCTCGCATCTCTATCGGACACAATCGACAACGGGACTCCATGAAGTCTTACTACTTCATCCACATACAACTTTGCCAACTTCTCAAATCGCATGGTTTCCCGAATTGCCAAGAATAATGCACTTTTGGTCAACCGGTCAACTATGACCCAAATGGCGTCGTGGTTCTTGCTCGTCTTTGGCAATCCAACAATAAAATCCATTGTTATATCATCCCATTTTCCGGCCGGGATTTGTAACGATTGAGCTACCCCGTAAGGTACTTGATGCTCGGCTTTAACTTGTGCACACGTGGGACACTTAGAAATATACTTTGCCAATCTTGCCTTCATCCCGGGCCACCAATACATCTTCTTCATATCTTGATACGTTTTCGTACTTCCGGGGTGGATCGAATATTTAGACTTATGAACATCGGTTAGTAACTCCTTTCCGGTACCCCCGAACTTGGGAACCCAAATTCGACCACTGACGGTTTTCAACCCTTGCTTGTTTTCCACAAAATGTTGGTTCTTTCCCAAACGCTCTTGCCTTAACTCATCTTTTCCCATCACTTCCCCTTTGGGTATTCTTGATTCGTTCTACTATACTCGAGACTACTTCAATACGTGTTAACTTCCCTTTATTCGGCTTTTCATATACCTTTCGGCTCAAGGCGTCGGCTACCACGTTGGCCTTCCCCGCATGGTAAACAATCTCACAATCATAATCTTGTATCAATTCGATCCATCTTCTTTGCCTCATATTCAAGTCTTTTTGAGTAAAAACATATTGAAGACTTTTGTGATCCGTGTACAACGTACACCTTGTACCATATAAGTAGTGTCTCCATAACTTCAAAGCAAACACTTTCGCCGCCAATTCTAAATCGTGAGTCGTGTACCTTTCTTCCGCATTCTTTAGTTGTCTCGAGGCATAGGCAATCACTTTCCCCCGTTGCATCAAAACACAACCCAAACCTTTATGTGAAGCATCACTATATACGACAAAGTCTTCCATCCCTTCGGGTAACGTGAGAACCGGGGCGTTACACAATTTTTCCTTTAAGATGGAAAATGCATTTTCTTGCTTTTCTCCCCACACAAACTCACTACTCTTTCGAGTCAACAACGTGAGTGGTGTCACCACACGAGAAAAGTCTTGAATAAATCGACGGTAATATCCGGCAAGGCCGAGAAAAAACTTCTCACTTCGGTTGGAGTTCGTGGCGGTTCCCACTTCATAACCGCTTCAATCTTTGACGGGTCGACTTTGATTCCTTCTCGAGATACGACATGACCAAGGAATTGGACTTCTCGAATCCAAAATTCACACTTAGAAAACTTAGCATACAATTTCTCTCGTTGTAGCACTTCTAACGTTTGCCTTAGGTGACTCTCGTGTTCTTCTTCGGTTTTTGAATAAATAAGAATATCGTCAATAAATACGATAAGAAACTTGTCGAGAAATGGTTTGCAAACCCGATTCATAAGGTCCATGAAAATGGCCGGTGCATTAGTCAACCCGAATGGCATTACCAAAAACTCGTAATGTCTATAACGTGTACAAAACGCCGTCTTCTCGGCATCTCCTTCTTTCACTCGAACTTGATGGTAACCCGATCTCAAATCGATCTTCGAGAAATAGTCGGCACCTTGAAGTTGATCAAACAAGTCGTTGATTCTAGGAAACGGGTATCAGTTCTTAATAGCCATCTTGTTCAACTCTCAGTAGTTGATGCACATTCTCATTGAACCGTCTTTCTTCTTAACGAACAATACGGGCGCACCCCATGGAGATGAACTAGGGCGAATAAATCCTATGTCGAGTAACTCTTGCAATTGGGACATCAATTCCCGCATTTCGGTGGGAGCCAAACGGTATAGAGCACGAGCTATCGGTGTCGCTCCCGGAACCAAATCAATACGGAATTCTACTTGTCTCTCCGGTGGCAATCCCGGTAAATCATCGGGAAATACTTCGGGAAAGTCCCGAATCACCTTCACATTTTCCACCGTCTTCTTCTCCTTCCTTCCATCTAACACATACGCTAAAGAGGACGAACATCCTTTGGCTAAACATTTCCTAGCTTTAACCGCGGTCATAAGACATGGCAAATGGTGTCGTCTCTCACCATACACATAAACTTTTTTGTTGTCGGGAGTCCTAATCGAGACTATCTTTTTCCCGCATAAAATCTTTGCTTGATTCTCACCCAACCAATCCATACCTATAACTATATCAAAACCCGCAATTTCCATGGGTAATAAATTTACCTTAAACTTTTTCCTGTCTATTTCCAATTCACAATTTCGACACATATGTTGAACTATGGAGGTTTTACCATTCGCAATTTCTATATCATAAATCTCATCAAGGAGTTCTAACGGCACTTTCAACACCACAACAAAATCATGCGACACAAACGAATAAGTAGCACCCGAGTCAAATAAGATCCGGGCGGGAATAGAATTTACGAGTAGGGTACCTGAAACGACATCGTGGACTTCCTTGGCTTCATCTCGGGTAAGTTGGAAGGACCGTCCCTTGACCTTTGTCGGCTCCGATTTCTTTTGAGCGGTCGACACCATGGTCTCGCTTCCCTTCTTCGGGCATGAATTGCTATAGTGCCCTTTTTCATGGCACGAATAGCACTCGATTTCATCCAACGGTTTGGCCCGGCAATCCCTTGCCATATGCCCCGGCCTTCCACACTTGAAGCAAGATTTCGAATCCGCCAAACATTCTCCTTTGTGGTCCTTGCCACACTTCTTACAAGCACCAACACTCGATTGCTTGGAATAGGTCGGGATGAACTTTCCTTTCTTTACCGATCCCGAGCTTCCTTCAAACTTTCTCTTTTCAAACTTTGAACTTTCATTGATCTTCCTTTGGCCAACCTCCTCAACATTCCTCGCCGCACCGATAGCCTCATCGAGTGTGGCGGCCCTTTTCACTTCCAACTCATACTCCCACGGGAGTCCATTAGCATACCTAACAATCTGGGACCTCTCATCCGGATACAATTTGATCACAAACGGGATCAATCCCGTGAACTTTTTAGTGTACTCATCGACACTCATTCCCTCCTTCTTCAAGTGAACAAACTCTTCTTGGAGTTTCTCTAAGTTTCTCTCGGGGCAAAACTTTGCCTTCAACCGTTTCACAAACTCATCCCAAGTCATCTTGTACACCGCCCTCTTTCCCAAAGTTTCGTACATAGTATCCCACCACACGAGGGCTTCATCCTTCAACAACCGAGAAGCATAAATCCCCATATCACCTTCCTTGCATTTACTATCTTCAAGGACTTGTTCGGTTTCACGGATCCAACGGATCGTGACTTTTGGTTCTGAGCTACCATAGTAGTTATCGGGCTTAAAGGCCACAAAGTTCTTGTACGTGCACCCCTTCCTTTCCCTCGGCTCGGGGTCACTCTCCTCTTCTTCCGTCGAAGACCTCTCGGTTTGAGCAACGCTACTTGACTTTCTCTTTGTGCGGGGTGGAGATTCCTCCCGCCTTTCACGTGCCTTATGCTCCTTGAGGATTTGGTTCACATCCTCGTTCACTATGTCCCTCATTTGGTTGAACATAGTTTGGAGGTGTTCTACGGTGACCGGGGTGTGAGTGTTCCTTTCAACCCCCGAATTCTCCACTTCATCACGAGGTGGAGGGCTAAATACTGGTTCAACAATGTTATTCGAATCTTGCCCTTGATCGAGTGGGCCCCTTGCACTTCTAGTTCTCACCATTTTGCTATAATAAGACATCAATCATTTAGAAGTCAATTTATCAAAGTAACGGTAACATTGGCCGTTCCCAAAACCGAACATGACCTATTCCCTTAAGGTCAACCCTATCGAACCTACACTTAAGGTCTCAATAGTCATTTCATAAGTATCCTATGGAACCTACGGTCCTACTAGCTCAGTTTAAGTCTAGGATGGTCAACTCAACCTAGTTCACTTAAACTATAGCTATGATACCAAGTTGTAACACCTCAATTTTCAAAACAATATTTAAATAACATTTAATCCAAAATACATAATATTGTAACGGTGTCAAATACCAGTTTTACAAAAACGAAAAGGGTTCTTGTTCGAGATTATCAGAGTTTACAAAAATGGTGTTACAAATTATATCTTAACCATAGGATAAGGACTCTAATCATCAACACCGAGCTAATCTCAACAAGGCCTCTTCTAAACGGGCCTCCTAGATCTTCGATCCCGAACCTGAGTACATAGCAAAACACAAACATAGTACGTGAGACAAAATTGTCTCGTGAGATACATGGGTTTTAGACCCGATAAACAACTAGTCAAATAATATCATTTAAACTTAAAATAATATTACTAGGTTCGTTTGGGTCACTTCATTACTTTCATCATTTGGCCAATGTCAAGATAATCGGAATGCCTCCAATCTATCAAGACCATCATATCCACGGTAACCGGAATGCCTCCGATCAACCGGGACTCGTAGGTATTGGGTAATCGGAATGCCTCCAATCTACCACTAACCTAAAGGTACCGTAATAACCAGAATGCCTCCAATCTACTACGGCCCTAGGGACAACAACATCATCATCATCACTTTTCTCTTATCATTATGAGCCTATAGCTCCACCATTTCTCATTCAATTAATCATTTCATCATCATGTAAGCAATTCGTCATAAATCACATAAATAACTAAATTACTTAAAGACTCGATAAAAACATTTAATCATAAAGCATTTACTAACTATGTACTCAGTTTTGAAAGTTCACATGTACTCACCTTAGCCAAGCTTAACCAATTTCGTGTTCTTGAACACCAATTTCACTTCTCAAGATTTGAATGCCTCAAATCCTTCAATCGATAACCTATTATCAAAACCAATACAATGGTTTGCATCAAACACCAATACTAACTACATAATCTATGACTAGTCAACTACTAGCACCATTTTCCCAAAGTTACCAAAACCCTAATTTCATAAATCACCATCTTTTCATAGATTCATATAATGAATACATTTTCCTTGTTAAAATACCATAGATCTAAGTTATATTACTTCCATTTAACCATTTATATACAAATCCATAACTAGGGTTTGTGATTCAAGCTTCCCTACTTGAGGGATGAAGATTTACCTTTGATCTTCAAATGTGAGCAAGAATCTCCAAGAACTAGTGAAGATTAAGCTCCAATCGTCACTTTTCACTCAAAAATCGCACACACCAAATGAGAGGAGCAAAACTAGGGTTTGTTGTGCAATAAATGAGTTTTCCCGAATTAAATGCTGGTGTCGGGCAAAGTTCACGATCGTTACTGAGTTCGCGGCGTGAACTTCTTCACGCACGCGAAGTTCGCGATCGGGACCTGATCGGGAAGTAGTTCGCGCCTGATTGTCTGATTAGCTGGACCATGTTCACGATCGTGAACTATTGTTCACGCCGTGAACTTCTTGAGCAGCTAAGGCTGCACTTTTTGATCTTTGGCTCGACCCGATTTCGCCCATAACTTTCTCGTACGGTGTCCAAACGACACGAAACCAATTCCTACGTTCTCTAAACGATTTATCCTTATTTATCATATTTTTGTACAATTTATTTATTTACAAATTTCGGGTCATTACATTAATGTCGAATGAAGATCTCAGATTATTGTTTGTAGGCTTTGAATTATAGTTCTTCTCATAGTCTGAAATTTGTGCCATAACTCGTAGTACGTCTTGAAGTTCTTTATCCAAATCATCATTGATAGCTGGTGTAGGTTTTTCCATTTTAGCGATGATTAGGATTTTGAGTAAAAGTTCTTGTGGTTTTGAAAATGTGAAAATATTCTTTTAAGACCTTTTTTAAAAAAATGTAAAAGTTTTAAATTTTAAAATTTAAATTTTTTGATTTTGTGTGAAGGAATTGTGTTAAGAGAAAAAAAATTGTTGGGCTTTTTATATATATAAAAAAAAACTTAGATGGACCAGGAGATTATAATTTTGGGCTTTTTTTTTTTTAAAAAAAAAAGTTTGATCACTTTTACGCACATCTTCACAACCTTATTAAAATCATCACCTCCTTTAATCTGCTTTGGACCAAAACTTGGATATGGGCCGAGATTATAATAGATTAAGTCCTATTTTGGGCTTTTGCTGATTTCGGTATTATTGGGCTTCCATGCTATATTGGTTGTTGGGCTAGAATTTAGAATTTCAAATATCGGTATAAGTGATGACTCAAAAATCAGATATCGGAATTTTGTTTCTCAAATCAGATATCGGTTATCGTAAGTTTTAATATTTCGGATATATTGGATATCGGTATTGAATTCTCCAGGTTATCGAATTCTCCAGGTAATTTGTGGTGATGGAAAAGGAAATCGGAATTTCTCAAATCATATATGGTTTTCAGATATCGGTTTTCACGATATCGGTTTTAGATTAAACCCACGAACTCAGAAGATATCAGTTTTGGAACTCAGATCCGATATCGGTATTGGGTTTTGAAAAAGTGAAAATTAAAAGCACTAATTCTGAAAAATGATATCCGTTTTAAGAAGCTTTATCGGTTTTCAATTTCTATAAAACCACGAACTCAGAATATCGGAAAATTTTGTGTAATCTCCATTTGTTTTTAATTTCTGATATCAGAAATCGGTTATTGGAACTCATTAATAATGATATTGATTTAACTGATATCGGAAGTTTTAATCAGATATCGGAAGTTTTGTTCAAAATCATATCACGAACTGAATCAGATATCGGTTCTTTATTCAAAACAGATATCAGTTTTGACTTGGTTTTCTGATTTCAGTTCTGTGATCTCGATTTTGTAAATATGATATCGGTTTTAGGTTCTCGGTTTTGTGATGTCGGTTTAAAACAGACAAAGTTCTTCAGTTTATGGTTGACCAAAAATGCCCGAAAATCTAACATTTTTTATCATAACTTCTTCGTTTCTTGCTCAAATTGATCGATTCTTTTTGCAAATGATGCTAAAAACGTTTTACTACAATCCTATACAAATCATATCATCGATTTTTAACACATCTCAGCTCGATTTTCGAATTTTCGGACTGAAAAACAAGTGTTCATGGTGTTTTCTCAAAAATCTTCATCATCAAGTCAATACTTGATGAATTTGATCGATGTTTGATACTAGAACGATTAAAATCAGAAGAAGAATGCGATTATCACATAAAATCGAAGAGATAAACCTCAGATTTCTGTTTTGATTTCAATGTTCTTCATTTTTCAACAAAACTTCAAGTTTTCTTCAACAAACTTCAAATCAGTGTGTAATTCCATGGATTGTGGATCGACTTCTTAACGAATTTTGCTCTGATACCACTTGTAAGAACTATTCCATTGCAATCAATCCATCTATGGTTTAATTTGAAGAAGATAAACTTGATCTATGAATATTCTAGTGAGAGAGTAGAGAGAGAAAGAGAGGGAAGCTTTCAAATGAGTAATTGATATTAATGACAAAAGGCTTACAATTAGTGAAAGGTAAATTCCCTTAAATACTTTAACACACTAATCATCATGATTAAGGCTAAAGACTAAACTAATACTATTACAATATTACATATCTAGTCCCCTAACTATTAGATACAACTAAATTGACCCTAACAACTGGTCACAATAATATAAAAGTCAGATGTATGAAAATGTTTGCAGTTAAATAATGAAGTAATAAAAATCCAATGATTTTTATACACTGCTTTTCCATCCATTCATTGATTTTCAATATCATGTGTGAGAATAATGGTTTGGGTAATTTCTTACTATAAACTAAATGAAATTAAAGTTTTTTAAAATAGATCGTGCGACTAAGTGCAACTCGTGCCACTCAACTAGAACTTTAGAACGTCGTCACGTGTCCGAGTTAGTACCGATCAACCTTGTTACTACTACTCGTTAGTATTGCTTAACCTTGTTACTACTGCTCGTTAAGACTCATCTACCTTGTTACTACTGCTCGTTAATACTGCTCAACACTTAGTGCTGCTCCACTTAGTGCTGCTCAAAGTTGGTAGTGCTCTATGAAGTCGACCAATACCACTAGGTATTTTAAGAAGATTGTAGTCTATCAGTGTTAGATGAGAATTAAACCGAAAAGTTTATTTTAGTAAATTTTCTAAAGGTTTTCAATATCATCTACGTGGAATTAGTATTAGTAGACGTCATCAATTAAAGGAGTTTATGATGTCATAAAAAACTTTGGTTTATTAGAAAACGAAAATTGTAAATTGGAAAGGTAATGTTTATTTGTTTATCCAATCTCCCCCCAAAATACACACCGCCAATTGCCAGACTACACCAGACAAGCCACCGTCCACTGGAAGCTCAGTAAAGGTAGCTCTCAATTGATCCGATGGTCCAGAGCTCGTACAATCAGATCTTGCGTGAAATTGGATCAACGAACATTCCAACAGAACACAGAAGTAGTTTTTTTTTTGAATGGCAAAAAGAAGTCAACGGGCCATGAGCTTCGGCAAAGCCATCACCCGCACCGAACACCTCCACGAACATAAAATTAATATTAGAAACCTAACGAGAGGCTAGGAAACAAATACAAACATCTGAAGTACGAACAAACCAAACACTAAACTAACCCAAAAGAAATAAACAAACAAAACACCACAAGAACCACTCCAGAAAAAAGGCAGAAAATCAACTAAAGCTCATAATGTCAATGGATCATCCAGCCAAGGACCCCATTCAAGACCTCCACAATTCGCCTTTGTTCTCTCTTTAATCCATAGGAAAGCTTGTACTTGAGCTTGTAAAAACATAGATTGGATACACCCCTTTTTGTTTTCAAATACACTCTCATTTCTGAATTTCCAAATATGTCAAAGGACTGAAAGAAAAGCTGCAAGAAAATGATCAGCTTTTACCTTTGAATAATTGACCCGATCACTCCAATTAAGCAGCACCTCCAAATTTGAAACCTGGCCGATATCGAGCCGCCACCACTTGCAAAAGCTTAACCAAAATTCACGTGTTTTGCAACATGACCAAAATAAATGTTCTTCGTTTTCGATCTCCCTTTCACACAAGCAGCAAACGGCACTTTGAAGTATAATACCTCTTTTTAGAAGGTTGAAACATGTTGGAAGCCGTTTGTGGAAAAACCTCCAAAAAAAACGTTAATTTTAGTCGGAACCGTTTTAGTCCAAGACATACTAGAATCAATCTGTGGGCCCAACAGCGTTTCTTCAAAGGCAATTCTTGCCGAGGAAACAGTGTAGATACCGTCATTCTCAAGAGCCCAAGACCACGTAAGCTGCTCTGCTTCCGATCCCGGAGTCGCTTGGAACCAAGAATCAAGTGGGATGTTATATTTATTAAGTTGAACTCGAATCTTAACAATGTTATTCCAAACACCCGGATATTTACTTATCGGGATATTATCACTCGAGATATTGTGTAGTGACACGATAACAGATTTCCATAAAGAGCCATTTTCATTTTTCAACCGCCACCACCATTTAGACAAAAGTGCAAGGTTTTGAGCTTTCAAACTAGGTATATTTAGGCCACCCGACTTGATTGAAGCGTGTACTTTACTCCATTTAATCCAATTGATTTTTCTTTCACCATTTTTCGAATCCAAATTTTTTTTTGCTCTAATTGATTCTAGTTTTGTAATAATATTTTCCGGAACTTTAAACATTGAGAAAAAATAGATACCAAGTGCCCCGAGCACCGACTTGACGAGAGTTAACCTTCCGCGGTACGATAAAGAGGAAGCTTTCCAAACCGATAATTTTTTGTTGAACTTATTTACAACACCATCCCAATGAACACATAGTTGATCAACCGGTGCGGTCGTCTGGTGATATTGAATCTTTTACTGAGGGTTGTGTAGTGGAGATGGAGGGAGCAGGATCGAAATATATACATGGTTTCCGATGGCACAGGATGGACGGCGGAGCATTCTGTGAACACTGCATTAGGTCAAATCGAGCATGGTTTGGTGGATCAGGTTGTCCGGTCAACACTCACTTGTTTTTAGGGGTAATTTCATATCTTCACTTCCATTCATTATTAATCACACTTCAATCATCTATAGTCATTATCTGATTTTCAGAAACCTAGAAAAGTCATTATTATGCTTTAAAATATTAGGGTGTGTTTGGGATTGTTTATTGTAATTGCTTATCTGGAATCAGTTTTTGAGTGGTTGGCAAAATAACCAGTTTCGGAGTTGCTTATTCAAATTGATGATCTGATTCTGGTTATTTCACCTCTTTTAAAGTCGTTATTCCAATTAGGGTGATTGTACTTTTCGAAAATGGCCACCATTACACTTTTAGTCTGATGATTATTTAAATAAATCAACCGGATTTGATAAGAAATTCTAAACGTTACCTTAAATCGATACAGATTTAAGATGTAGAACAACTTATTGAGATTATAAAGTACTCAACTCGAGAAGTAGCAATGTTAATATACACACTAGCTGACGAAAACATGTCCACTGATGGGTTTACACCGGTGTACATGCAATATGTTTTAGGAGGGTTAAGGTTTCCCGTTGATGACTTCATTCTTGCGCTTCTTCAAGATCTTGGGCTTCACCTTGCCCAACTTGCTCCAAATTCTTTTCGCAAGATTATCATTTTTATAATGCTCAACCGCTCTCTCAGGATTCCTTTATCTACCAAGGTATTCCGCCATTTGTATATTGTGACCGGAAGGGGAGATTGGGCCGTTTTCACCCTCCGTCCGGGTCGGAGTGAACACATTACTGGATTAAAAGATTCTATCAGGGATTGGAAGTATGCTTTCTTTTACGTAGACCGTCTGGCTTTCAACGAAGTTTCCCTTCCTTGGGGCAAAATCACTGGTCGCACATCCGAACCGGCTCCCGACCTGACTGATGATGAAATTGGTTATGTAAACCGCTTGTCTGCTTCGGAGGTTGTGTGGGAGGATCCTGACGAGATCTTCCTAGGAATGGCCGACTTGAGTCCCCACTATTTTGTTCGCCAGGTCCGGCCAATTTGGCAAATTGGTGGAAAAGCTGTTTCTTTACTCTGCCGCTTAGGGATGCCGAAACCAATACAAGGAGAGACGTCCTTCATCGAAAGGGCCATAACTCCCTTCCTTCCCCCCTTCGAAGATGTCCTCAGTTCCGAGGGGACACCAGATGCCCCGGAGCGTGGAACTGAGGTCACTTCTGGGGTGGCGGTACCTATCGCGGAGTCTCCGGCCCTCCGGACGCAAGATACTATGGTACATGACTCTCAATCAGATCTTACAGAACCCCGAAAGGTAGGGTCCGTCAAATCTCTTTCCAAGCGAATTCGTGAGAGAACAACTTCCTCCTCAGCCAAGCGGCCAAGAATTGAAGGTGTAAATCGAACTACTTTTTCTTTTCGCTGTTTTCTCACTTTTTGCTGATAAGTGTTTGATTTTTTGTTGCAGGAGACACGTCGGACGTTTTTGTTTCTGAAGAAATTCCTGTAACTGTTTCGTTTTCTGAAGAGGTTCCGATAACCATATCATTCACCCCATCATCATTAGTCATTCCCACCGTGGCTACTTCAAGTGTTACCATACCGTCAACTTCCTTCGGGCTTACATCTACACCGCCTGATCCATCGGCCATAGCTTTATTTAGCAGTCTTCTTTTTACTTCCGGTCTTCAGACACCACCCACCGGAAGGCCCGCCCAATCACTTCCACCCGTTCGGCCCCAATCATCATTGCCCGTTTTCCCCTTCCGACGTAAGTGTTTGTACTTGTTTGCTTACTTTGCCTTTTTATGTTTGCTAATTTAAGTTTGCTTTCTTTTAGCCCGACAGGTTCGCACCACTATCTCGGAGTCTACGAGGGGGTTGTCCACCGTTGGCCCTTCTGGGCCTGTGGGTCATTCTGAAACATCCCTCTCTCGAGAGCAGAGCTTACAAGCAATAACTACCCCGACTCCGCCGATCGTGCATGCTTCCGTAGCTCCTCCTTCCGTTTTTCTGAACGCTGCCGATGTGTCTGACGAAGGAGTTTTTCTACGCGCCCGAACGGACCTTCTTCGTGCCATGGAGTTGCTATCTGAGCTGCAGATTTGGGGTATTCGTAATAGGCAAGCGATGTCTCTTCACTCCGAAGAGTTCAAACGGATGGAAGAGTTAATGAGTAAACTGAAGGTCTTGCATCAGCATGAATCGGAGGAAAAAGAAAACTTGGCAAGGCAAAATGAGCGTTTGTTGGAGGAGAACAAGGATCTTTATGCAGGCATAGAAGACATGAGGCATGCCGCTGCTGCTAAGGATGCCCGTATCATTGATCTAAATGCAGAACATAGCTCCCTTTCTGCTCGTATCGTCGAATTAGAGACGTCCCTTGTTGAGAAGGATTCTCAAGTAAACGAGGTTGAACGCCTCAATCATGAGCTAGACATTCAAAACGACAAGCTTAAGGAAGATTTTGCCTTACAGTCTCATCGGTTAGGAGCATGTCAGGAAGATGTGGATTGGTTGATTAGGAAAAGGGGGCCTGGTTTGTGTGAGTTGTTGCTGAATTCGAGGGATTTTGTGGGTAGGAACTCCAAGTTGCAAATGGAGTGTGTTAAATTTGGGCAGTATAGAGGTTGTATAGATACTCATAAGGAGTATGCTGGGTTGTTGAAGGATGCCCCTTTCGTGCATGATTTTCCGGACGCTCAGACCAACATTATGGGTCTTTTTGGTGAGTTAGTGACTCCAGATATCCTCTCTTGCAATCTATCAATGTAACACCGCAAAATTTAGAAAGCGTCTTTTTTTTTAAATGCCCGAAGGTGATTAGGTTATCCTCTAGGTTAGTTTAGTTTAGTTTAGTTTAGTTTACAAACAAGGTCCCACAATAAGTTTCCAAAATGAACATTGCTTAAACAATACAATAACGGTGTCACTTAAACGACATGGCTCACTTTACAAACACAACCCATTGAGCTTGGTCAGTCATCCCGTCCAAAGCACCGATCAACCTGAAAAGATTCAACGAGGGAGGGATTAGCACAAAGCTAAGTGAATGAACATAAACTACAAATTATACAAAGCTCGACAAGCAAGCACCACCATCTCCACGATTGTTACTCCTCGTAACCGCTTAACCGTTGTTCCCCTGAATCACTGTTCCACCGAACCAGTAACCGCTAACTGTCTAATCACTAAGCACGGAAGTAACTCTACATCTCCGCCTACTAACCTCGGAAGTAGATTCTACATCTCTGATTGCTAACACGGAAGTTATAAAACATCTCCGCGTTGGGTAAACACTATCACTGAGGAACGGTGGCTTTGCGGGCCTTAAACCGTGGTTGGCCAGAACCACAGTAACCGTTGGGGCTTCGTATCCAACACCTCGGGCAACTCCCTCCCCTTAACCATGTAACGCATACAGGTGTCGGATACCCTATTAGTCGATACCCTTTGCCCAGCCGTTATCCATCCGACACTGACCTCTTACCTATCCTCGATTTCCACTAACCGAGTAATTGCTACCAATCAAGCAAAACATTTCCATCTATGTGCACATATCCTATTTCGTCTAACCCGATCGAACAGGTACCAAACAAGCAAACTGTCAAGATTCGCGCCCGAAAACGACCCAAAAACCTGAAATCTGAAGTTCACGATCGTGAACAATAGTTCACGAACGTTCACGATCGCGAACTCTCTACAGGGAAGTTCCCTGCATTTTTCCTGTATTTTCCTGCATGTTTCCTGTATTTTCCTGCACCTTTCTCCCAACAGGCAATACCTAACCGATTGTAACCGAACACAAGTTTGAGGTTAAGTCCACTCACCGTTACTTCCACTTGTCGAACTCAGAGGTCTAATGTTTCTGAGTCTCGATCCCAGTTCTTGTATACCAAAGGAATACCGAATTAGTATATAATTCCACCAAATTATAAACAATGTTAAATATACATTTAGCACTAACACTTCCACCACATGAATAACTAAACACTTGCAATATCATATAAACATGTCATGTTACACTTTTGCAATTCATGTCAAATACTACCAAGACATATCTAACCAATATAGCATAATACATCCAAACGGGTCGAGACCCGAATTTAACTACAACAAGTCAACACGTTACAATTTACTAGGGGTGAGCATGGGGCGGTTTGGGGCGGTTTTTAACTAAAACCAAACCCCGCCCCGAAAGTTCGGGTTTTGAGAATTACACCCCGTTCGGTTTCGGGTTTTCGGTTTCGGTTTTTCGGGTTTTTCGGTTCGGTTTCGGGTTTTTCGGTTCGGTTTCGGGTTTTTTCGGTTTTTTAGCTTCCTTTAAATTTACCAATTTATTACCTTAAAAACTAATATTATGATTCAAACTTCCAAACCATAACTCATTTCATTATAAATAAAAAACAACTAGTAAGTTTAATATAATGTAATAATAAATTCAACTAACATAATCTAAAAAAATTAATAATAGAATTACATCCAACCATCTTTCGCAACAATCTTAGTCAACGTCTTCATCCATAGAAGTTTCATTGCATGGTTGTTTTCCTTTTGCAAATAAATTTATATCAAATCTTTTAAAAATATAAGAATATTTTTATAAAACTTGAAATATATATAAAGGTGGGGCGGGGCGGGTTTTTCGGTTTGGTTTTTCATATGCCCCCGAAAACCGCCCCAAACATTCGGGTTTTCCAAAAATCAAAACCGTTGATGTCGATTTTTCAAATGGTTCGGTTTTTTCGGTTCGGTTTTTTCGGGTTTTTCGGGTTCGGTTCGGTTTTTCGGTTTTTATGCTCACCCCTACAATTTACCAATTGTTATCAATAACTTTTCTAACAAAACACTTATACTTGCACAATTCAAGTTTCTTAAGTCATTTTACTACCAAATGGCCCAAACGGTCAAAGCCCGAACCTAACTATATACTTACCAAATTCCACCATCTAGCACACACTTACTACAACTAACAAGTCATAATCATACAACAATTCATCAAGTTCATGGCTACCAACAATCCATGTATTTTACTTCCAAATTACTAGTTAATCATTTTAACCAAAAACATCCAAACACTAGTTAGTTTATTTCTCAATCTACCAATACTTGGTTTAATACAACTAACATATTTAACATGTCATTTAAACATAATTAGACTTTACATCCATAAAATACATAAATGACATTTTAGCTCAACTAGCCACACCAACACAATTACTAGGTCATATATCAACATAAACCACCCAAACACCATAAATCTAACACTTTCACCAATACTTGACATAACTCATAACCCACATCTTTAAAATGTTCTTTTAACATTTCTAGCAATAAAACCCATAGAGTTATAATTGACATATTTAACATATCCATGTCACAAAATCCATAACACTTACTTTTAACATAAACACACTAACTTGTACACCTTGCTAAAATGGTTATACCTTGTGCTAAATTACTTGTAGTCATACAACAATACATGTCAAAACTTGCAAGAACACATAATATACCATCCACAACAAGATCCACTAACAAAAACCTCAAGAATCATAAACCCTAATTTATCAACTTGCAAGAACTCAAAAACAAATACATATAGGTTGAAGCTTACCTCAAGAGCTACTCAAAAACGGGTTCGGATTTATGATTGAGTAAGAAACGAGCACAAGATCTTCAAAAGAGCTCAAGAACACCAAGAACACAACATGGGTTTTAATGGAGTTTTTAGAGAGAGAATTTAGAGAGTGAGAGAGAGAGTAACAAGTGAGATGGAGATGGAAACTCCCCATCTAGGGGCCGGCCAAGAGAGGAGGGGGGTGGGACCCACTTTTGTCTTTTTCAACTTTTAAGCAATACAAATCTAAAAAGTCTCGTTCGTAGTTAATTTATTTAAAATACCAAACGAACTCTATTTTTAGTCACGAAAATATATTCGGAGACAATATTGAAAGGAGAATCCAAAGATATAAAAATCATACAATCCTTTAAACATTTCAGAAACCGGATATTTTAATCCCTTGATTAAAATATCACAAAAGGACAAAAGGTCAACCAATTCATTTAACATTTAATCAATTTATTCCATAAAGGGTCAAATAGATATTTTTTAAATATCAATATATACCTAAAACAACTAGTCCGGTTTTTGGATGTTACAATCAAGGCTGGTACAGTTCCTTTCCATGAACTAAAGAGATTGGTAGAAAAGTCCTCGTCTGGGCCGGAGGATGTTGGCGAAAGTTCTCGCAGAGGAGATGTTTCTTCTGCCCCGTAGTGTCAATGTTTCGAATACACTTCTTTTGATTGTTCCTACCCGCTTTTAGCTTATTATTATTTTTTTGCGTATTCGGTACTGTATTGCCTCGTGCAACCTTTAATGAAACAATTTATATTTTCTGTAGAGGCGTCCCTCTTACTTTAGAAAATTTGTTTGTATTTGCTCGTTCGTTATTTGTTCGATTCGATATTTCGTTCGTTATTCGTTTGCTCCAGACGCACACGCTGATTCGTTGGTGTGGGTATTCCGGTCATAGCTATGATACTGATAATTAATTAACAAACTTAGCTAAGGATTGTCATGACATTAATTATCATTTTTCGATAAAAATACCTTTCTCGAAAGGTACTTAATTAATAAACTTCGCACGCATCGTTGGGTACATCATTAGTTAGTCAAACGACAAAAGAGTTTAAAACATACAAAAATAAACACAATTCACACATGCCTTGCGTGCGGAAAAGACCTTCTAGAAATGGAACATGCGGAGGTTCCCCATGTTCCAAGTCTGCGGGATTCTTGTCTCGTCCATTGTTTCCAAAACGTGCAAACCGTTCTTTCTTGACTCCTTCACCCTGTATGGACCTTCCCAGTTAGGAGACAATTTACCAAGTTTATAGTGCATACTGGCTTCGTTCTTGCGGAGGACTAAGTCTCCCACCTTACATGCCGCTGCACGAACCTTTTCATTGTAGTATCCCTCCGTTCTCGATTTGTAGTATCCCTCTGTTCTCGAGTTGTACGAACCTTTTCAAGGCGGCGTTCTCCCTTCGTTCCTCTACAAGATCCAAATTGTGCCTTAGTGCCTCCGCATTACCTTCCAAACGAAAATTTTCCACTCGGGGGGATGGCAAAATAACTTCCAAAGGGATGACCGCTTCAGATCCGTATACCAGGCTATACGGAGTTTCCTGTGTGGCCCTTCTTGCCGTGGTTCGATAAGCCCAAAGGACGCTATGCAACTCGTCTGCCCATCGTCCTTCTGCCCGGTTTAAACGAGCTTTAATTCCTTTCAAGATGGTTCTGTTAGTTACCTCGGTTTGGCCGTTGGCTTGGGGATGAGCGACATAAGTGAAATATTGCCGAATGCATAACCCTGCACACCATTCTTTAAAAGGAATTCTAGCGAACTGTTTTCCATTGTTGCTAATGATGGTATGCGGGAGGCCGAACCGACAGACGATCTGTTTCCATACAAACTTGATGATATTCGCCCCTGAGATGCAAGATAATAGTTTCGCCTCGACCCATTTCGTGAAATAATCTACCGCAACTACCAAGAACTTCAGACCGCCAGGAGCTTTCGGGAAAGGTCCTACTATGTCAATCCCCCACTGGCAGAACGGCCACGGGCTATCAATGCTCGTGAGATGAGCAGGTGATTGGCTCAGGATGTTGGAGTATGCCTGACATTTCTGACATTTTTTGACGTATTCTTGGACGTCCTTTGACATCTGAGGCCAAAAGTATCCTGTTCGGAAGACTTTCTGCGTCAAAGCCCTTGACCCCGTGTGCGACCTGCACAAGCCTTCGTGCACTTCCTCTATTGCTCTTTGGGATTCTACCTTCCCCAAACATCGCAACCAGGGAGTTAAGTAACCCTTCCGGTAAAGTACCCCGTTCTTCATTGTGTACATCCCTGCGTTCATCCTTACCTTTCTTGCCTGAACCGGGTCATCCGGAGGTGACCCTTCCGTTAAATACCGTATCATTGGCTTCATCCAGCAACCTTCGTCCTCCTCTATCTCCATTGTTTCCTTATTTGTTGCCTGCTCAATACTTCTTTTTGGAAGGACTTCAACTAGAACCTCCTTTGTGAGGTGATGATACAACATAGAAGCGAGTTTACTGAATGCATCTACTTCTTTGTTTCGGGTGCGAGGTACCTTCGTTATTTTAAATTTTTTGAACTTTGCCACCTTTATTTTCACTTGTTCCAGATATCGCTTCATGTGGCCTTCTTTAGCTTCATAGGATCCGTTTACTTGGTTTACCACTAGCATCGAATCTGCAAACGCTTCCAACTCGCTTATCTCCATGCTCTGAGCTAGGTTTAAACCTGCTAGTAATGCTTCGTACTCGGCTTCGTTGTTTGAGCAAGCAAAGTTGAATCTGAGAGCGTACGTTACCCTTTCCTCCTCCGGTCCCGACAGAACGACTCCTGCTCCGCATCCATCCGCCCCTGCCGCTCCGTCCGTGTACATCCGCCATAGAGTGGGGTTTTTCTTTGCAAGTACGCCTCCCGTACCATTCAACTCCGCCTGCATGCTCTCTGTGAGCGATTTCTCTTCGTCTGGCATTTCGAGTAAGAAATCTGCTAGGGCTTGACCTTTGATACTGGGTCTAAATTTGAACAACATGTCGTACTCTCCCAACTCGATTGCCCATTTGGTCATGCGCCCCGACCGTTCTGGTTGAAGCAATATGTTCTTGATTGGCTGGTTGGTCAAGATTGTTATCGAATGGGCCTGGAAGTACCTCTTCAGGCGTCTGACTGAGTATATGAGGCTCAGGATCAGCTTCTCAACGAGGGAGTAGTTCAACTCCGCCCCCTGTAATACTCGGCTAACAAAGTAAACCGGAATCTGCTTTCTTTCTCTCTCCGTGAGAAGGACCGAACTGATTGCTTACTCGCTCGTGGAGAGATACATGACGAGGGACTCTCCCTCTCTCGGGCTAGCCATTGTTGGGATGGTTCGTAGGTGTTGCTTGAGTTCCCCGAATGCTTTTTCCGCCTTCTCTGTCCATTCCACCTCCCCTTTCTTAGTACACCCATGCAATGTCTTGAAGAAGGGGATGGATTTTTCCGCGGATTTGGCCAAGAAACGTTCGAGCGCGGCTAGTTTTCCATTTAGGGCTTGCACGTCCTTCACCGTTCGAGGGGTTTTTGATTTTAACAGATTTTCTATCTTCTCTGGGTTAACCTGGATCCCGGATGGAGTGACAATGTGATCCAGGAATTTCCCCCTACTAACCCCAAACGAGCACTTCTTCGGGTTCAACTTCATGTTAATATTTTGTAGTTGCCGGATGGTCTCCTCCACATCTTTGACTAGTTACCCGTCTTCCTTACTCTTGATCACCATATCATCCATGTATACCTCTAGGTTACGTCCTATCTGTTTTTCGAAAGCCTTATCAACCAAGCATTGGTACGTTGCACCAGCATTCCACAACCCAAACGGCATTTTGACATAGCAATATGTACCTCTGGCCGTGTGGAAAGCCGTCTTCTCCTCATCTTACACTTGTATCCCCCCAACGCTTCCACCTTCTGTTCGATTTCCGGGAGGGGATAGCTATCTTTGGGGCATGCTTTATTAAGATCCTTGAAGTCCACGCACATCCGCATGGATCCATCCCCCTTTTTGACCAACACGGGGTTGGCTACCCATTCTGGGTACTGAGTACTTCGCAGGACACCTACTGATACCAGATCGTCTACTTCCTTGTTGACTATCTTGTTCCGATCGGCTGCCATTCCTCTTTTTGATTGTTTAACGGGTGTGAAAGTGGGGTTGATGTTTAGCCTGTGTTCTGCAACGTTTCTCGATACACCCGTGATGTCCTTGGGTTCCCATGCAGACACATGCTTGTTTTCCTTTAACAGAGCCTCCAGCTCCTTCCTTATTTTGAGCGGAAGGTCGCTACCCATCCGGATCATTGCTTCCGGGAACTCAGGATTTATGACCACTTGAACCTCTTCCTGTTCTGTTCAGCTATCCTGATGCACGATGCTTCCACACTCCGCCACCGGCATGGGCATACTCTGAATGATGAGTATCCCATGATCCGAGGGGAAATTTAAGTAAACCATGGATAGTATAAGCTATAGCCTGTAACTGCCACATTCCAGTCCGCCCTAGTATGACGTTATATCGGGACGGAGCCTCTATGACAATGAACTCGGTAACAATGGTTTTGTTGCGGCATGTGTTCCAATCGGCCAGCACCAAAGGGAGGTGGATTTTCCCTCGCGGCCATACGGACCTTCCAGAGAATCCTATTACCGAGGAGGTAGCGGGTTTGAGAAACGCCTTAACGTCCGGAGGGAACTTATCGAAGCAATGATCGTACATGATGTTCGCCGAACTTCCTCCGTCAACATAGATACGTCGTACCATCGTCCGGGCGATAGCCCCACAGATTACAAGTGGCTCCATCCCGACATACCCTTCCGGGATCGGCTCGTTCCTTCCAAACTCTATAGTTGCTTCTTTTCTCTTCCTCAAAGGGGTGCTGGAAGGTCCTGCCCCTTCAATTGCGAGGATTTCCGTATCGTAAACAGCTTCCTTAGCCTTCGGGGTTTCCGTCTGAACTTCCTTTCCCTTCCCCTTCTTCTGAGCTTCTTTCTCCCGCTTGTAACTTTCACAGGTGGCAGTAGCGTGACCCATTATTTTGTGGAATTCACAATAAGCATTGGGGTCTCTCGGATACCTCTTCCGGAGGGATCTTCCTTCCTTGTCTTCCTTCGATTCATTTGCCGCAAACGCTTCCTGACGATACGGTTCATACCTTTCACCCGACGTTCTTCCCCCGGGCGTCCTTCCCCGGAAAGGCATCCTTCCTGGGAGTGGAGATCGGTAAGAGTTTTTAGGCCTTTCGAGATTCCGATTCGGGGCTGAGCCGAAGGTTCCCTTCCTTTCTTGTGCCTCGAAACGTAATTTCTCCGCACTCTCCTCCTCCTGTTTCAGCACCTTATTGACAACATTGATCATATCATCGGCCTTGTAGAAGTCTTTTTTCGACAGCTCCCTGAACAGTTCGCCGTCTCTCAATCCGTATGTGAAGTCAACAATGATGAGGGAGTCTTCCCGTACGGGCATTTTTCGGCTCTGTTCGTTAAACCTCTTGAAATACGACCGGTTGAACTCTCCCTCTCGTTGTCTGCAGGCCATTATTGACTGGGATCGTTGTTGGTACTTCTTCTGCTGTCTGAAGCTGTGACTGAACTGTGTCACCAGATCTTCGAAGTTAGAGATGCTTCTTTGAGGAAGGCTAGATAACCAATACCGTGTGGATCCTTCGAGGGTCCCCACAAAGTACAAACACCATAGCCTTGAATCCATAGGGATCATCTTCACAGCCCAACGGAAACTGGCCACGTGGTTGTCTGGATCCCCCGTTCCGTCATATGATTTAACTCGAGGTCCTTTCAGACCTGGCGGAATGGGCATCTTGTTGATGTCATCCGTGAAAGGAGAACGAAAACCCCTCTCTTCTGATGACTTTTGGCGTCCCCGATCCTTCTTTTCCCTTCGCTGCGAGGGTCGCCTTTCTTCCTCCTGCTTATCAGGTCGAAAGGGCACCTCCTTCTGGGTTCTCCTCAGAGGAGTGGGATCCTTGTACACCACTTCTACAGATTCGTCATCGCTGGAGTATGTCAGGCTTCTCTCCACACCGAGCATTTCCTCATTGGCTTTCGCTCTAGTTTTTTCCATCTGTCTCATCTTTCGGAATCTGCAGAAGAAATTGTAGTCTTCTAACTCTTCTTGAGTGGGCTCGTTTCCTCTGTTTTCCGGCGGCGGGCATGCGGAGGCCGACGCAGGGGTGAGCACTCCCTCTATCGGTTCCACGAATCGGACCGGCGTCGTTTGATGACGATCATTCAACGCTGCTTCTTGGACCATTTTGTTCGAGGTCCCACGGATGGCGCCAAATGTTGAAACTGATTCTCCAAGAGTCCAGACGGACGGTATCCTCCTTCAAGAACTCTAGTATGGATCCTGCAATCAACCGGAAACTCTAGGTCAGTTGCTCCCCGAGGGTGATCCTCGTGAGAACACTCCGACGCTCAAGTTAGTATTGGTCGACGTGAGGTCTATCGAGCATTCAATGTGTGGTTATAAAGAACTGTATTGAATGCGGAGAGTAAATAATAAATGTACCGAGTGTTGGATGATCGTTGATTGCTTATGCATGGGTATTTATAACCATGCGGGAAGGATCAAGAGAGAAGGAGACGCTTCCTTCGGTCCGGTCCTTCGGAAGGTCCGCTAGTCAGAAGAACGAAACCAAAGTTCTTACCCGCCGTGTCATAGTACGATACCATGCCGACGCCGCCTTGGGGACTTGTTCGCATTAAATGCGCTCTGGGCTCGAGACTACTTTTCCGTGATATCCGTTCCACCCTAGATCATTGTCATGGGGATTTACAATCTCGATCCGTCCGTTTCTTTGGTGGTCGCAGGCTTTTCGCCGATCGGGAGGGTATTCGATATACCTCATTAACTATAATTCCTGTTGTTTTGCAAACTATAAGAAGGGCAAGAGCAAAAAGCTTAAGATTTACAGAAGAAATATGGAATTTTAGAAGTCTTGTTTAATTTTGGATTTACTTTGTATATAGCTGATAATGTTTTTGTTCAAGTAGCCACATATGTATGATATTTCATTATTTTGTACATTCAATATAGTTAACTGCAAATCAGAAAGTAAGATATTAAGTTATATAAGACGTGTACAATATTTCTTTATGTTGGCTGATGTGGGTGTTTGACTCAAACTAAGGTACCCAAAGCTCTTAGTATTATGTTCACGGTTTGAACTGCTCAAGTAACTTAACTTTTAATGTGACTGCCAGAAAAACGAACCTTGAAATAGGTATCTGCTACAAATCTACAATGCAATGTATTTAACTTTGTAATATCAAAATCAAACTATAGCAGAAACACCACAAATGTTTCCTTTCTATCAATCACCTGAAAACACTGGCACATCGATCTGGTTTAAGGTGTCCACCTGGGGCAGCCAGCAACCCGGTCCCACAAAATGCATGCTAATCGTAGAATAGTCCATCTGTTTTCTTAGTGCTCTCATTATCAAAACTCATTTATTTATAGTTAAAAGAGAGGTTGGATTCGTCGATATTTTTATGTCCTTCTAATTTGATTATGTAGAATAATTGACGATTTAAATATAGGTTGAAATATTCATATAATTTTTCCAAAAAAACTACTTCTGCCACCATGAATTTATTTACAATGAAAAGGGTTTGTTGGACTTCAAATTTAGCTTGATTGTTTGGGCACCTCTCGCTCAAACGGACATATCTCATGATTAATGTTTAGTATATTGACGCTTATGATAAAAAAGAATATGGTATTTGTCAAATCGATCGATATTTGAATCCATGATTACAACCCACAAACCAACAGTTCTTTCTTACTTAACTCACTTAAATTCAAGCCAACCAAACGCATACGTGTTACCCCACAATTTAATCAACAAGAATGTGACATTGAACCAATCTTTTCTACTTGTGTCAAGTTAGTAACAATCAACTTTCAAAAAAACACTTTCTTTTACCCACTAACCCTTCATCTTTGTCATCATCATTCACGCTTTTGTAAACAAAAAAAAAAACTTATAATGTCCCGAGCCCCCACCGCCAAGCTCGCCACGCCCTACACTTGGCACATAACTGACAAAAATGATATAGATTCGGGTGTGTTGTAGGCGTTAAATAATATAATTGGCATCATCGCCATCAACCTAATAGAAGGTCTCATACCCAGTTAATAATTTTCGAATGCAGAAAAAATACCAAATAATATTATCCATTCACAAAAATCACGAACGCATTGTTCGTTGTTTTTCTTGCTCCGATTAGTCGAAACGTTATTCTCAAGAGTTTTTTTAATTTATCAAGAATATATCTTTCCCTTTATATATATTGGCTGCACCCACAAGGATAAAGAAATGTAATAATGGCCGTTTAAGACAAACTCCCATGTCCTTTTCATAAAGGAGTTGATATAAAATAAAAGAATAGGGGTGTCCAATTTTCATTTTATCACCTTTCTTTTTCTTTTATTATATTTAATTTTATTGATCATGTCAATTCTGTTTGACAAAGTTGGTCCTAGTAACCTACGTAGTTAGGTGTCCCAAACGCATGAAACTGCCCACTATGGGAAGACTCGAATTGATCAACTTATGTAGAAAGATTTCTGACATTTATAGATCCCTAGCTAGCACACATTAAAATGTTCATCGCATACTTTTTCAATTATTAAATAACTTAAGTTTTTGAAATGGTCACGCGAATACCGATTAGGCGTGTATATTAATTAGAGTAAAGATTTAACTTTCCTTGAGTAGTCTGAAAATGGATCTCTGATTGTTTACCCAAGTTTACACTTGATATGAATATGTAGCTTAAGGTGTTAGCTGGTTAAACGGAGGCATAAGATTCAAGAAATTATTTGGGCCGATCCCAAAAAATGTGAGACAAGTTACGTATGGAGAAGCAAATTCAAAAGTAGATGCGAAAGTTGATAAGATTGTTAGAATATATGACCATATTTAGATGATATTGTACTAATGATAGAATATATGGTCAACATGTATAATAGGAAGGCATGTAATGGTAGGCTTAGATTAAGGAGTAATAGTAGCTAGCAATAAAGTGATAATCGTGTATATATAGAAGTTGTATAGAATGAGAATAGTCAACAGTTCAATCTCTTTCATGGTATCAGAGACCATATTCCTTTCCTTTGCTCTCTGATTGCTTCCGCTCTTCTTCATTCTCGGTCTCTCTACAACCGAGTTCTTCCTCTTTTTCAATCAACTGTTCATTTTTTTTTTACAACATGCCGAATTCCACCAATACCAACACCGATTCCGTCACCAGCCTCTCCACCCACAACAAATTTCACCCTGCACTTGGAGTTTCCAATATCCGGAACCACATCCCTATCAAACTCGAGTTACACAATGTTCAATACTCAACGTGGGCAGAACTCTTCAAGATTTGTGCTCGGTCTATGCGGGTGTTGCACCATATCATCCCGTCGGACAAACATCCCACTCCAGACAAAGATGATGATGAATGGTCCACCCTGGATTCGACTGTCTTGGGTTGGATCTTCGGTACAATTTCTCAAGACCTGATTAATACGGTCCTCGTCTCCGGGTCTACGGCCATGGATACATGGAACCGCCTTCGGGATATCTTTGAAGATAACAAGCATTCTCGAGCCGTTACCCTCGAACAAGAATTCTCGCATACCATTCTCTCGGATTTCGAGGGCGTTTCGGCATACTGCCAACGCCTCAAAGAAATTTCCGATCAGTTACGGAACGTCGGTGCAGAAGTGTCTAATGATCGGCTTGTTCTACAGATGGTTTCGGGTCTTACCGATGCCTATAACGGAGTCGGTACACTGTTACGGCAGAGTAATCCACTGCCATCGTTTCATCATGCACGTTCGATGTTAACCCTCGAGGAAGCAGGTCTCGCAAAAAAAGCCGCAAGCTCTTCTCATTCGGCTCTAATCGCTCCATCTTCAATTGATGTCGGCAGTGGAAATTCGCGAGGAGGACGTCGTGATACTCCTTCACGAGGTGGCAGACGGGGACGGAATGGTGGCCGGCACAATAGCGGCAACAGGTCCGGTGGCCGTTCATGCAACAACGGGAATTTCGTCCCTCACAATCGCCGCTCATCGAACAGTGGAGGAAATTTACCCCCAAATGTTTCTCCTTGGGCCGCATGGTATGCATCACATGGTAATTGGGCCCCTTGGGCCATTCCCCCTTGTCCGTTTCCTACTACTCCTTGGGCTACTAATCCTGCAGGGCCAACAAATAATTCTGCTCAAGATGGGATATTGGGCCGTAGCCCACATACACCTCATCAGGCTTACTCGACAGGGACTGGGCCAGAATATTCACCAACCGACATAGAGTCGGCAATGTATACGATGGGACTCAATCCACCATCGTCACCATGGGTCATGGACACCGGGGCTTCGTCTCATGTTACATCCGATAAGGGTACACTCTCACCTTTTTTTAAATCTAGCAAAACTAATGGTATTATAGTTGGAAATGGTCATTCTATTCCCATTCTTGGGTATGGGCACACTAGAATCAAACACCGTCGATCACCGTTAGCATTAAAAAATGTCCTATACGCTCCACATATTATTAAGAATTTGATCTCAGTACGGAAATTTACTACTGACAATTTTGTTTCTGTGGAATTTGACCCTTTTGGATTTTCTGTGAAGGAATATCAGACGGGGAAACGTATAATGCGGTGTGATAGCCATGGGGATCTCTACCCGGTTACAGTCAAGCCTCCGGGTCAACCATTTAGTTTTGCAGTTTTGAATTCATCTTTATGGCACGATCGGTTAGGGCATCCGGGCCTTCCCGTGTTTGAGTCATTAAGACAAAATAAAAGTATTGAGTGTGGTCCAAATAAAAACTCTTCTATTTGTCGGTCATGTGTTTTGGGCAAACAAATCAAGTTACCTTTTCATATGTCTCCTAATAATACATTGTTTCCTTTTGATATTATCCATTGTGATCTATGGACTTCTCCAATTTTGAGTAATGCGGGTTTTCGTTATTATATTGTATTATTGGATGATTATACTAACTTTGTTTGGACTTTCCCATTGGCTAGGAAATCGGATGTTTTCTCAATTTTTGAGAAATTTCATACTTTTATTCGTACTCAATTCGAACGAAATATTAAATCGTTACAATGTGATAATGGCAAGGAGTTTGACAATGAAAATGTTCGGAACTTTTGTCACAAAAATGGGGTTAATTTACGATTTTCTTGTCCATATACCTCCTCACAAAATGGTAAAGCCGAACGCAAGCTACGGTCTTTAAACAATGTCATTCGAACACTTTTATCTCATGCCTCGGTCCCCCCAATTTTTTGGCCGTATGCATTGAGCATGGCAACATATTTACAAAATGTTTTACCAAGCCAAGTTCTACAATTTAAATCTCCGTTGTCAATTTTATATAAAAAACGGCCGGATCTTTCTCATTTACGAGTTTTTGGAGCTTTATGTTACCCACTTATACCATCCACAACTATTCACAAGCTCCAATCCCGGTCAAAACCATGTGTCTTTTTAGGTTTTCCGGAGAATCACCGTGGGTATCGTTGCTATGACATGATCACCAAAAAGATTATTATATGTCGACATGTTATATTTGATGAAAGTCAATTTCCGTTTGCAACCTACTCACCCCCACCCCAATATTCATTTTTGGATCATGACATAAATCCTTACTTAAAACATCACAGCCAACAAAATAATGAATTTCTCATCCCACCAAATACCCCACCAACCGACCCTACTGTTCCAAACAGCCCCATACCGCCACCTAGCCCAATCTCACCTTCTGGCCCATTACCACCTTCTGGGCCCAACTCTGTCAGCCCACCTGCGACAGCCTCACCACCGCCACATGTGCCAGCCCACGCACCACCACCAATTCCGACTAAACCCGTTACACGAAGTCAAAATGGTGTTTTTAAACCCAAAACACTCTTTAACTTAAATACCCAACATCCACCATCACCTATTCCAAAAAATCCCATCGATGCATTACGTGATCCAAATTGGAAGATGGCTATGGATGATGAGTATCAAGCTCTTGTTCACAATAACACATGGGAATTGGTACCACGTCCACCTAATGTGAATGTTATGAGGTGTATGTGGATCTTAACACACAAAATTCGTGCCGATGGTTCGTTTGAAAGACATAAAGCTCGACTGGTTGGTGATGGGAAGACTCAACAAGTTGGTATCGATTGTGGGGAAACTTTTAGTCCCGTTGTTAAACCGGCGACAATTCGTACCGTACTTAGCCTTGCCGTCTCAAGATCATGGCCAATACGTCAACTTGACGTCAAGAATGCCTTTCTTCATGGCACGCTCAACGAAACGGTATACATGCACCAACCTTTGGGCTTTCGGGATCACACACATCCCGATCATGTGTGTTTACTCAAGAAATCGTTATATGGTCTAAAACAAGCCCCTCGGGCTTGGTACACACGATTTGCGGACTACGTTTCTCGATTTGGTTTTACTCATAGTACGTCCGACAATTCTTTATTTATTTTGAGACAGGGTGATCAGCTGGCATACTTGCTGTTGTATGTGGATGACATTATCCTCACCGCCTCCTCCACTGAGCTTCTCAACAACATTATTTCGACCCTTGCAACCGAATTTGCTATGAAGGACCTCGGAGAGTTGAGTTCGTTTTTGGGTGTGTCTGTCACCCATACTCCGCGCGGATTATTTCTATCTCAGTCTAATTATGCTCGTGATATCATCTCACGTGCTGGGATGTCGACATGCAAACCTTCCGCAACCCCAGTCGACACTAAGCCTAAGCTCAGTGCCACCGAGAGCCCCAAATTTTCTGATTCCTCCTTGTACCGCAGTCTGGCCGGTGCCCTTCAATATCTCACATTCACCAGACCGGATATCTCTTACGCGGTCCAACAGGTGTGTTTATTTATGCATGATCCACGGGAAGTTCATATGGCGGCCCTAAAACGCATCCTCCGATATATTCAGGGGACGTTAACTCATGGATTGTATTTATATAAATCACCCACAACTACTCTCATATCGTATACCGATGCTGATTGGGGTGGTTGTCCAGATACGCGTCGATCCACGTCCGGATACTGCGTATATCTTGGGGATAATTTAATCTCGTGGTCGGCTAAACGACAACCAACGGCGTCTCGATCAAGTGCCGAGGCGGAATATCGAGGTGTAGCCAACGTCGTCGCTGAAACCTGTTGGTTACGTAATCTATTACTAGAACTTCACAGTCCTCTACAGAAAGCTACATTCGTCTATTGTGATAACGTGAGTGCAATCTATTTGTCCGGCAACCCGGTACAACATCAACGCACAAAACATGTGGAAATGGATATTCATTTTGTTCGTGAAAAAGTAGCACGCGGACTTGTCAGGGTGTTACACGTTCCATCTCGCTATCAAATAGCAGACATCTTCACCAAAAGCTTACCGCTCGTGTTATTTCAAGACTTTCGTAACAGTCTAAGCGTACGACCGTCTCCCGCTACGACTGCGGGGGAGTGTTAGAATATATGACCATATTTAGATGATA
This sequence comes from Calendula officinalis, assembly GCA_963853835.1. Lineage (NCBI taxonomy): Eukaryota > Viridiplantae > Streptophyta > Magnoliopsida > Asterales > Asteraceae > Calendula > Calendula officinalis. The sequence goes on from OY970820.1 coordinate 22,918,436, forward strand.
TTGTACTAATGATAGAATATATGGTCAACATGTATAATAGGAAGGCATGTAATGGTAGGCTTAGATTAAGGAGTAATAGTAGCTAGCAATAAAGTGATAATCGTGTATATATAGAAGTTGTATAGAATGAGAATAGTCAACAGTTCAATCTCTTTCAAAGATGACAGCTGAAGTTATGATAAAGACTTGATAAAAGAAGAAGAATCTTGATTTTAAAGCTATAATTTCCTACAAGTGGCATGTGCGTGAGCTAAATTTAGTTTCTTCTTCCTTACGATTAAAATGGAAGCGTAGCGTGTGTGAAAATTAACATCTTTTCATTTTTGTCAATAAAATTCTTTATTATGTTCGGCCATTTTGCCTTTTTTTTGCTTTCTTCTATCGTTTATCTTCATCGGATTTGGAAAGTTAATTGAGTATTTCAGAAAACTTAGTCACTAGCTGTCTAAATAATACCTTAAATCATGCATTTTAAACGTTGGTTGTAAATCATCCCATAAGTAAAAACCCGGACTTCTTTATACGGTTCCTATGGCAACACAGGAATTCAATCGAATTCGAACGTGGAGTTGGGCGGATTTGGTCTAAATAACACCGGACTTCATTATACGGTTCCTATGGCGACACAGGAATTCAAACACTTGCAACATCGAAAAATCATCAACTAATTTTATATGTGATGATGTAACTTTTTATTCTTACACATTGCAAATGAGAACAAAAATGTAAATTTAGTGTGGTTAGAATGGGTTTGTAATCCTTCAAATTCCAACTTCTTCATTATGTAATTATTCTCCTTTTTACTATTACTAGCTTTTGCTAGTGTGAATTAACTACTTTGGCTGGAATTACTTGTAAGCCAACATGTTTTTGGTAGGTATTGGTATAAAAACTTGGGCGGTGTTGTATAGAAAAGAGCTACACATTTGTGTAGTGTTTAAGTAGTTTCAGTGTGGTCCTTGTTGCCTAGCAGGCTAGCACCACGTTCATTATCCCAACATGTTTTCCAAAGAGAATAATTTGAAAATCGTTTTCTCCAAATCCGCCTAACTAGTTATAATAAGTAAAAACCAAAAACATGTGCAGTGTGTAATAAGTAAAAAAGAGGCTCGATACTATTTTGGAGATTGTGAAAATATCCATTAGGGTTATACGTTGTATTGATACCAAATATACAGAATTACAGATATACGATAGCTAGTTACACAAAGGGACCCTATACTATACATTATAACCATAAGGGATACATTATAATTAACTATTTAACAATTAGGAACATGAACTCGATCATTGGATTCCTCTTGATTTCATTTTTGAAATAAATATGTCACCATCATGAACAATGTAAAGAAAACTAGTTATGATCGAGACCAACAATAAGCTAAGTTATTTCATTTTATTGTCCGTGCAGGTTTTAAGGTTACGATTGTACACGTATTAATTATTTTGTTAGCTTCATCATGATCATGGTGGTGGGTCCCGTGTGCAGGGACACGTCCTTTTTCTAGTATTAAACATCAACACATGTTATGTTGTACGTACGTTCTAGCTTGAAGTTTTTACTCATGTTTATCTATAGATATATTTTTAGTAATTTTTCAAACATAATAAACAATTGATTCAAAGTCGATCATGGTATTTGAGAAGTATAAGTTTTTTTTGAAAGAAGAAAAAAAAAAGTACACAATAAAGTAATTTGATTCATACACGACAAACAAATACAAACTGACAATTTTACATCTCGTGCATTAAGTAATTTTGAACATGTAAGAGCATTAGTTGTAGCTCAGTTCTGCCCATGTAATTATAGGGCTATAAAGCCGCCAAACCCACATCATGCATGGGTGGCGCCAAAGCTGCATTATAGAGCATCCGCCTAGGCTACAACGAGCACCAAAGGGAGGGAGCTAGGTGAGGATGGGGTGTCCGGCCAATCATAAAACATATAAATATTAAAAATAACAAATGTGAGGCCCTTTTAACATCACTTTAACTATAATAGTAGACTTTCTTCCGTCCATGTTATAGCCATGTTAAAAGGCAAAACACCAACATGAGTATAACATCCATTCCATACCTTGTGCTGTAAGGGTATAACCATCCTATTAAAATTATTTGTTGTATATGCATAAATGAACTTGTATCATGTAATCACTTCCGACCATACAATAGAGGGTGAGTAGCACACGCCATTGCAGGCCATTGGTTCTTCACAATATTTATATATATCTTAATGCCCAACTTGTTTTAAATCATCACTCAACAAGATATACCTTGATTATTACATCATCCTAAATTAAGCACTAGATCGATCTCCTACTAAAAAACAAATTTGTTTTTCATCTTATTTGGTTGGTTAAGTATAGATCGATCGAGCACATGTTAGGAGGTGCACCAGCTACAGAAAATACCACCGAGCATGAAGTTTATTTCAAATCTCAGAAAAAGAAAAAGAATAATGATAATAGTAATAAGAATTGCAGGAGGTTTAGTGACGATCAGATAAAGTCATTGGAGACGTTGTTTAAGATGGAGAACAAGCTCGAACCAAGGAAGAAACTGGAGATGGCTAGGGAGTTGGGTCTGCACCCGCGCCAGGTGGCTATATGGTTCCAGAACCGAAGGGCGAGGTGGAAATCCAAGCAAGTCGAGCACGACTACGCAACTCTCAAAGCTGATTACGACACTTTAAATGATCGATTTGAGTCCTTAAAGAAAGAAAAACATGCCTTGCTACAACAGGTAACTATTAATTAGTTTGTTTGCCATTAATTCTAGACCTAAAATGCCTTTTGAGGTATCCATCATTATTTGAATTGAGATGTAAACTAATTATTTTAATAAACGTACAGTTGAGAAATTTATGCCATCAGCTAAAAGAAGGAAACGTTAAAGATTTAGACAGTGGATCTGAAAACGCGAGCGGTGAACAAGATATGGCAGCTTTATATTCAGATGGAGATGATGATCCCATAAAAAACATGAATCGGAAAGAAAAGGTGAATGTGGGTGATTATAACGTCTCATCGGAAGAAACAGATGAGCAAAAAGTGAGCAACTTTGATCTGGGTAGTCTTTTTGATCAACGATCTGACAATTATTCAAACTGGTGGGACTACTGGTCATCAAACGTCTGATTATCATGTATACTATCTTTCATGTTTGTTATTTATAGCTTTGGAGATTGGAAGTGGTAATTAATGTAGTTAGTTTGAAGTTAATTAATATGTAGGCATGTACTGACACAAAAGTACCCATTTGTGGCTGTGGGAGGCTGTTATTCGATCCGTTTATGTACAATACTATACTAGTGTGTGTGTGTGTCTCTTATTAACGAATTGAAGATGATCGCAGAATTACTAGCTATATTCTTTTATTCTTTATACATGTGTTGTCAGTCTAGCTAGATCGATCGAGTTGACCGAACAAATGCTATGGGAGAACTCGTTTTTTCATATTGATAGAAGTCATCAAATATTTAGCCGCATACGAGTGATGGAAGTTTTGATCGTTCACCCATATATTCCCTAATCTAGTTGGGGTTGTTATGTTAAATTTACAATGATTCATGCATATATTTGCACACCTTATTGAAAGCCTTATAAAAGTTGTATTAATGTTTCTCTTGAATGAAATAAGCAATTAGGTAAAAGAAAATGATATCTTGCATTTAATTATTTTCACACCGTGCCCACACCACCTGATTTTATTGCTTATGTCAAGAATGAGAAATTACAATCAACTATATCCTGCCGACAACACCCATTTTCCTTGTTTCGGAAAATGGGTTATAAGATCCTTGACAAGGGTTTGTAGGTGTACTTCATGATCACTTGGTTAGTCACTTCATACATTTCGTTAACCGACGAATGTGAAATGTAGTTGTGTACGCTAAAGGGCATTGCTGACTTTATCTTCGGAATTATACATAAGACAGTTTGGCCGAGTGGTCTAAGGCGCCAGATTTAGGCTCTGGTCCGAAAGGGCGTGGGTTCAAATCCCACAGCTGTCATTTATTTTTATTTTTATTTTACTTGTTTGCCCCATCCAAATCCCCCTCGTTTGGCCATGGTAGAAGGTACATATTTCTACTCATAAACCCTACACACACACACCAGTTAATTCTGTTTTATTCCATTTTGATAACGATAGGTGAAATTTGGGCCGATGACTGTATGGCGTTTGGAACATGCGCATGGCGCAATCAACTACTTTGGGGATACCAAGAATCTATGGACACTGAACTTCAATAGATATTAAACCTAGCTGTTGAAAATGGTATCAATCTCTTCGATACTGCGGATTCTCATGGCACTGGTAAATTAAATTGGCAAAGCGAGAAGCTTCAGGTAAAACTCTTCTTCTGTTCTTCATTTACTCAAAATTGGTCTACATTATTTGAATTGACATTGTTGTGCTGGTGATGCATGTTATTTTTGGGATTAATTCTAAGTTGTTAGTTGAATGAATCTTCAGGAAATGCACAACTTCATAATAACATTGTCATTGCCACAAAGTTTGCAGAGTACCCATGACACCCAACCAATTAAGCAAGTATACTGCTCTTTTACATTCTCGATATAATCTTAGTCTCATAAGTTAATGCCGTGAATCCTTATAAGTTTAAATTATCTATCATTGATCATAGTAATTATCTGTCAATAAGTTAAAGCAGTGGCTTGACTTGCACTTGTTGTAGGTAACAAGTCAGTACATGATATGGTATGTATGTATTTTTCTCTATGTTTTAAAACCTAGGTTATTACTCGATCCGATACGATAACCGGGTCACGGCCCACGGTTCAACCGGCGGGTCAACCCGGAACACCTAAAAACATAGAAAAGCATTGTAAGCTGCTATTGATACACTCATATTAGAACTCAAAACAGCAGAAATCAACACTTTCATAATTTCACCATCATAAGCAATTTGTTGATTCATTTCAATTAAAAATAAAGAGATTTGCACCTAATATATCCAAAGCAATAAACCAATTTTGAGAAGTGATCATTTCATCAAACAGTAGCTGAGTGGAAGTGTGGAGTTTAGGGTTAAAGTATCAATTTATTTGATAGAAAGTTCCTGCAGTGAAAGAAATATATATCAGGGGAAAAAATCAGTATAAGATATAATTATGATGATAGATTTTGTGCAATATCTTCATGAATAATAATTAACAGGAGTCCTAAGGCTTGTATTAAGCACACTTTTGATGATTTTCGACTTTTTGCCTTATAGTTATTATTTTTGTGTGACTTGTTTGAGATAAAACATATTCTAAGCGACTTATTCACAAATTTACGTTTCCTAATTACATCCAACATTTATATGTAAATTTATATAGTGTGAAACAATTATATATGGTATTGTGAGTTAGAATGATTGTGTTGTCACTATCCAGTTTATAATGATAAAAGTACCTATTTATATGCCAAAAGAATGAAGCATGCTTATCTTCAGGCATTTTATTTCCTTTCTCTAAAACTAACTTTTCTAAAATTGAGATAAATTCATTTTTTATATTGTTTGAACTCCTTTAATGGGTAACACATAAACTTCCAATGTAATTAAATTGCCTCTACCATAAGATTATTGTAATGACATTTTTTTGTTTAGTATCCATTAAAACTTCCACCATAAGGTTAAAATCAAATAATTTCCAATGTATGTATTGCATTTATTTGATACAGTTAAATAATTACATACATGGGCTTTTGATGAACCTATACTAAGAACATAATATTCCATGGATTTGGATTAATCTAATAAAGATATAATGCATAAAATATATATATATATATATATATATATATATATATATATATATATATATATATATATATATATATATATATATATATATATATATATATAAATAGCAACTATGCTTTAATTTTTATTGCAGTCGAATTAACCTTGTCGAAGTTAAATAACCAATGTATCAAGTATAAACCATGAAGACATAAAATTAATCATTTTAGTTTGTAATTAGTTTTTAACTTTTTATAAAAAATAACAATAAAGAAAAGGAAAAAAAAAAAAAAAAAAAAGTGGCAAAATGGCGAGTCAACAAAATAAAGCTTGATGTTTTAATTGAAAAAGAAAAATCAAAAGAGAGAATGCTAAAGCAAAAGCAAAAGTGTATGCAAATGGCATGCAAAATGTAATCCATTTTTATCAATTATAATCCATTATCAACTTTCATAGATCATTAATCCAAACCACGTTATATCTTTAATTTACTATAATTTACACGTATGATAAATATATTACAAAGTATTAAACAAATTATAGCGATGCCATATCAAAGTTGTGAAACATAGTGTCACGTTCTAAGTATTTGGATTTGATAATTTCGGTTTTCTTGCATGTGAGGCGGCGGAGCTTTTCAACATGATCCAACGTGTTATGCATAGTAATGTTATGACACTTAAATCCACAAATGTTATTTTTAAAAAAATTAATTTTACAATTCAAAATGGAATAGCAGTGCAACTTGTTGTCCCTTGTTTCTCCTTGTAAAAGATGATCTTTTATCTAATTGAAAGAGATTATATTCGAAGGGGAAAATATTTGTGTAATGAGTTTAGGCGCACTTAAAATTAATTTAAAAATGTATAGTTTTGCCCCTCCAACTTTTTTAATTATTTGCCTTTGTTGTATGAATGTAAACTTTCAAGGGTTGTTTGATTCCCTGTAATATTTCTGATGTAATTGGAATTTAGGAAGGAATTAGAATCTGTAAAGAACTAAATTTTAATTCCATGTGATGTTTGGTTGACAAGAATAGAACTGAAATTTATTCCAATATTCTGTTTGGTTAGCATGAAATGGAATTGAAAATGATGTGAAATGACGAACTTGCACTTATTAAGAGTGAAAAATAAAAACGTGAAATCGAAACCTAGGAAGAGAAAGAGAGAGGAGGGGGAAGACCAATTACTTGTTGAAGTTCGATTACCCGGCGGCGAAAGTGGCGGAAGTGGTGGAAGCCAGCGACGGAAGTGAAGGAAGTCGGCGATGGGAGGTAACGATGATGACGAACAATATAGGGTTATAAGGTATGGAGGTGGGTTTATGGCTGATGGATCGATAAGTAGAGGGTTAGAAGGTATTTTGAGGGTAGTAAAGTAATTTTTACATTCCTCTCCTGATGGGATTTTAAAAAATCCCTCCCTTGATGGATGGAATTTAAAGTCTATTGGTTGAGGGAATTTTTTAACAAGTTGGATTCCAATTCTATCGTACCTGTCAGGATCGAATAACTCGAACAAGTAATTGAATCACAGATCTACTAACACAGAGAAGTTACAGCGGATTAACACTCTTGTTATTTGATTAAGAACAATGAAAACTGTAATCGAATAAGAACAATAATAAGAACACAGTTATCACAAAAAGCTTCAATGTCATTGATTAAATCGAACAATACACACGTATGTTTACAATTCGTAAGGAACTATTTATAATAGTCCTTGAAGCCTAAACTATTAACCTAGTTATTCTAGGATACGATTACAATTGAATTTACAAAAGATAAACATTCCATAACAAACTATACTAGAATCTCGAACACGATCAGCACTAAATATAGACATCAGTAGTGTTTGCCACCGTCAGTAGTAAACTCGAGATCAGTAGTATTTCGTGTTTCTGCCCCATCAGTACTATCTTCTATAATTGTTGATCAGTACTAACTGCAGCATCAGTATTAGAATGTTTATATCCCAACAATCTCCCCCTAAACTTGTTAATACACCTTTAATTAACCAAGTTTCTTCTCTTCTTCTTCCTTCTTCCTTTTCTCTTCTAATACAGCAGCTCTTCTTTGATCACCTTCTAATGTTTTCTGATTTTGTTTCTTCCTTTGTGCAATTATGTATTTGCTGTTTCTTTTCACAAAGTAGTTATATTTTTCTTGAAACAAAGCAAGGTCATGTGGTCGCATAAATGAGCATGTGGTGATCTGGTACATTGTTTCTTCTGAGTGAGGATATTCCTTTTCATATAAGTACAGCTCACACTTCTTACTGGTTCTTTCAAAGAAGTACATATTCACAGTTGGTAACACATTCCAAGCATAAACATTTTCTGTGTTAGTGAATATTTCAGGATAATTGTCTGGATAGAAAGCAGCATCAATCATCTGAGTTAAGTATCCAGCTCCTGAGTTTCTCCATGACTTCTTTGCCATTCTTGGTTTACCAATAATTAACACTTTTATTATGTCACTTCTTGAACAGGACATCACCATTTGTTTCCAAGCAGTAAATCTTTGAGTTGTTTTGTCTTCTCTTATTACTTCTATTACATCATCAACAACTCTCCAATTGATAATTGGATTATCTTCAAGAGGAGCAATAGGAAGATCAAGTACTGGAATAATTTGTTCTGTTTATTTTGATTTCTTCCTGGCCTCTTGTTCTAGTTGAAGAGCTTTTCTCTTTTTGGAAGGAGGTTTAGATGATTCACCAGAGAGTGGTGTTCTAGAGAGTACATTTGTGGGATCAATATCAACTAAGACCTCTTCTTTTTCTTCTTCTGCTTCAGATTCTGCTAATTCTCTCTTCTTGGCAGTACAATATTTATCAACTATTGTAATCATTTTCATTCTGCCAAAAGAAGTCAATCATTTTAGTCTTTTGTTCAAAAATTTCATCTGGTAGATCAGCTTTTTCTCTCTTACATTCTGCCACAAGATCTTCAAGGTAGTTCAGATGTACTTCTTCTATTTTTCTTTGTTTATTGAACTCTGCTTGTTGATCTTCTACCAGGAATCCTTCAACCTCTTGAATTGCTGCCTTTTTGAGTCTTTCTTCTTCAGCCTTTTTCTTATCTTCAAGAGCTTGAGTCTTTGCAACTTTCCTCGAATACCTCATTCGGTTCACCTTCCATTTATCTTGCTTTGCAGGTCTGACACAGTTTATCTTGTTGAACATATAGTGACCTAAAGCTCTGTTTGGGTAGTCATCATCAAATTTCTCTTTTCCTCTTCCAACACACCTTGGAGGTGGAATGTAGTTCATATATTTAACTTCAGAAATAACTATTGATGGAGAAAATAAGTTAATTTTGTTCATTGGAAGTATCTTGGGGTGAGGAGGAAGTGCACATTCATCAACATCATCCCAATCCACATTATCAACAATGTCAGGTTTGATAAGTGGTTTAAGTTCTGGAGTTGGAGGTCTTGGGATGATCACAGCTGGTTCAAGAACTTCTGGTAGTTCTTCTTCATCTTCAGTAGTAACCAAGGTAGTTACTATTGGTGTAGTTTCTGGTTCAAATACCACCAACTGTTGTGATGAGATTACTACTGGTGAGGTTGTTGTTGTAGTTACTACTGCTAGGGCATCAGTAGTAGAAATGATATTTTCTTCTAAAGCATTTACTACTGGTGTTTCTTCTTATTCAATGGGATCAGTAGTAACAACCTCTTGATCCTTAGCCTCAATAATTTCCATAGGATTAGTAGTTTCTATAACTTCAGTAGTAACTGGAGAGTGTACTTGTTCTGCTGTTGGTGACTGATTTGCAGACACAAATACATCCCCATCTATACTTTTTGTTCCTTTGTACAAGTCTTCACCATAACTTTGACCTGTTTCACCATGAGCTTCTTTTAAGTTTAAGAGGGAGGCTGCTGCTGCTGCTGCAATTGAATGTTCAATCATTCCTTGAATTTGATCCTTCTCCCCCTTAGTGATCTCAACTTGTTGAGCCTCACTATCTGCAATCTTTCTCTGTAATTTTCTGATCAAATTTGATTGCCTTTGAAGCTTGTACTCGAACCTCTTCTGTCTTTTGTTCAGAGTATTTATGTAATGCTTCATATAAGTCATGAGTTTTCCTTGATTATTCAATAGATTCAGACAATTTTGTACAGTGGTTTTAAGGTTTTCCTTCCTATCCGTCAATTGGGTTGGTTTAATACTGCCCTGAGCCCCTTTGCGTGGATCATTGGGCTCATTTGGTACATTGGCTTTTAGGTTTTCCATCCTATCCGTCAATTCAATTTGTTTCTATCTACCCTTATCACTTCTTGGTGATAAAATGGGTTGCTTAGACACTCTCCTCTTCCTAGAAGAAGCAGTAGTATCCCCTTTGTGGTTTCTTGGCACCGGGGTCCTCTTAGTGCTGCCTCAAAAGATGAGTCATCACTTAGAGTTGCCGAGGTCTGAGTCCTAATGATGTTCTCACTAGCATGTGCACTCACCTTTGGGTTATCAGTAGTGAGAGCCCTTTCCTCATGTCCTCTCTCCTCTTTGGAGGACAACTCTTGGAGTCTGGGGTTTGACTCAATTGGTCCTATGGTGTCCTTTAAGGAAGTTTTTTTCCTTTTATAGATTTTGGAAATTTGTTTGACAATTGGTTGGTCTTCCTCAGAGTGAAGAGTAGCACTCTGTGGATTAATTTCATGTACATGGGACACATTCAGGACATCTGTTGGTTTAGGTAATTGAGTGGACTGAGTGGGTTGTGTTTGGGCTGTATTTAGTGGTGGAGTTGGTTGGGGTTCAGTGTGGTGACTTGAACCTTCTCCTATTGGGGGTTGATCATAGATCATGTTTTGGAACAGTGGAGTAACCTTCCCAGAAAATTTAAATTGTTTTCTCATATTAGAATACACTTTTTTATTTAATTCAGGAGTAACAAAAATATTCTTAGGTGTTGAGAGATCTTGAATTTCACAGTTTAAAATATGAGTGAGGAATCTTGGGTACATTAAAAATTTAGAAGATGATAAATTTGCAAGCATTCCTTCAAAAATCATGTTTGAAAAATTGAATACTTGTCCTGTGCACGGACAAACAACAGCAGATGCCATTGATTTGTTGAACTCTTTCCAAGTACTCTTTTTAGGAGAGATACAGTGTTGAATAGTATGAATAAGAAATTTCCATTGAGGTGAGAGAAGACCCTTTTGAAAAGTAACAATGTCTAGTCTTCCCTCATACCCCATCTTTTGTAAAATATCAACAAGATCTTCCTTAGGCAAAGAAAACATACCTGATTCATCATTTAGTTGCAGATGTTGTCTGATGGATTGTTCAGTGATGATGATGGTCTTTCCATCTACCACAGACTTATTTTTGACATATTTGTATCTTCAATCCGTTCAGCATTTTCCCAGAAGTCAACAAGATGTTGTTGATAGGCTTTAGGGTTGATTGTGAGAGCAAACTTGATGTATGAGTTCTTTAAGAACATGACTATGGGTCGAAAATGTTTTGTGCCATCTGGATTTCTTAAGAATGCACACATATTGTGAAATTCAGAAAATTTGAGATCATTTTTTACTTCTAAGGATTTTAGAGTAGCCATTTGTTTGATATGAATCTTTGAAATTTATGTTTGAACTTGTTGATTTCAGAGAGATTTTCATCGATTTTGCTTGTGTGAGTGATTTGCGGAATGAATTTCTTTGTTACTGATGCAGTGTTTTGATCGGAATTTGCAGAGATTAGGGTTTATCGTAGGGTTTTTCGAATCGAGGTGAGGATAATGCTAAACTAATCACATTCAGCTATTTATATTTTCAGAATTAACTTGCAAAAGGACCGAAATACCCTTCGAATCATAACCCAACGGCTATTTTCATGGGGGTCAATTGGTCCCCTGGTGTCCTTTAAGGAAGTTTTTTTCCTTTTATAGATTTTGGAAATTTGTTTGACAATTGGTTGGTCTTCCTCAGAGTGAAGAGTAGCACTCTGTGGATTAATTTCATGTACATGGGACACATTCAGGACATCTGTTGGTTTAGGTAATTGAGTGGACTGAGTGGGTTGTGTTTGGGCTGTATTTAGTGGTGGAGTTGGTTGGGGTTCAGTGTGGTGACTTGAACCTTCTCCTATTGGGGGTTGATCATAGATCATGTTTTGGAACAGTGGAGTAACCTTCCCAGAAAATTTAAATTGTTTTCTCATATTAGAATACACTTTTTTATTTAATTCAGGAGTAACAAAAATATTCTTAGGTGTTGAGAGATCTTGAATTTCACAGTTTAAAATATGAGTGAGGAATCTTGGGTACATTAAAAATTTAGAAGATGATAAATTTGCAAGCATTCCTTCAAAAATCATGTTTGAAAAATTGAATACTTGTCCTGTGCACAGACAAACAACAGCAGATGCTATTGATTTGCTGAACTCATTCCAAGTACTCTTTTTAGGAGAGATACAGTGTTGAATAGTATGAATAAGAAATTTCCATTGAGGTGAGAGAAGACCCTTTTGAAAAGTAACAATGTCTAGTCTTCCCTCATACCCCATCTTTTGTAAAATATCAACAAGATCTTCCTTAGGCAAAGAAAACATACCTGATTCATCATTTAGTTGCAGATGTTGTCTGATGGATTGTTCAGTGATGATGATGGTCTTTCCATCTACCACAGACTTATTTTTGACATATTTGTATCTTCAATCCGTTCAGCATTTTTCCAGAAGTCAACAAGATGTTGTTGATAGGCTTTAGGGTTGATTGTGAGAGCAAACTTGATGTATGAGTTCTTTAAGAACATGACTATGGGTTGAAAATGTTTTGTGCCATCTGGATTTCTTAAGAATGCACACATATTGTGAAATTCAGAAAATTTGAGATCATTTTTTACTTCTAAGGATTTTAGAGTAGCCATTTGTTTGATATGAATCTTTGAAATTTATGTTTGAACTTGTTGATTTCAGAGAGATTTTCATCGATTTTGCTTGTGTGAGTGATTTGCGGAATGAATTTCTTTGTTACTGATGCAGTGTTTTGATCGGAATTTGCAGAGATTAGGGTTTATCGTAGGGTTTATCGAATCGAGGTGAGGATAATGCTAAACTAATCACATTCAGCTATTTATATTTTCAGAATTAACCTGCAAAAGGACCGAAATACCCTTCGAATCATAACCCAACGGCTATTTTCATGGGGGTCAGTATGGTAAAATGATGTATTTTACAGATAACGGTCGATTGGTAGTAACTAAGTATCAGTAGTAGAAACGTCAGTAGTAACTGTTGTTTCTATACTTAACCTAATTCTAAGAAAAATCCTATCAGTACTAAATTTGTAAGAGAAATTCATGATCAGTAGAAGTGAATAACCAGTAGTAAAACATACTTATAAATATAAAATTGTACAAAAACTTTACATAATATATTAAAAGTGAAATTAATTGATTAAAATCATTCCAATACTGCTAACCAAAAAACTGAATCTTCCTACATCAAATGCTTTTGTAAAAAGATCGGCTATTTGATTATCAGTATGAATTTTCTCTACTTTTATTAATTTCTTTTCATTACAATCCCTTATAAAATGAAATCTTATTTCAATGTGTTTTGTTTTTGAATGTTTTACTGGATTATTCACAATACTAATAGCACTTTGATTATCAATAAAAATAGGAGTTTTAAGAATAGAGATACTAAAGTCTAGGAGTTGATTTTGAATCCATAGAACTTGAGCACAGCAAGAAGATGCAGCTACATACTCTGCTTCAGCAGTTGATGTTGAAACATTGGTTTGTTTCTTGCATTGCCGTGACACCAATCTTGATCCAAAGAATTGACATCCACCAGTAGTAGATTTTCTATCTTGACATTCACCACCATAGTCACTATCAGTGTAGGCTATGAGTTCAAATGGTGAGGCATGTGGATACCAAAGACCAAGAGAAGGTTTTCCCTTTAAATATCTTCTTTTGACAGCCTGCAAGTGTAGCTCCTTAGGTCTTGCTTGATACCTGGCACATACACAAACACTAAACATAATGTCAGGTCTTGATGCAGTTAAATACATTAAAGAGCCTATCATTGATCTGTAAAGATGTTCATCTACATCCTCCCCCTCAACATCAGGATGTAGGTGTTTGTGAGTTTCCATTGGTGTGCTTGCACTTTTGCAGTCTTTCATTGCAAATTTCTCCAATATGTCTCTGACATATTTTGATTGGTTAATCAAAATACCGTCAGATATTTGATTGATTTGGAGTCCAAGAAAGAAGTTCATTGGACCCATTGAACTCATCTTAAACTTGATCTGCATTAATTCTTCAAACTCTTTGCACAGTTGATCATTTGTTGAACCAAAAATGATATCATCTACATATATCTGGACCAGTAGTATATCATCTTTGACTTTTCTTGTGAACAAGGTTTTGTCAATTGCACCTCTTTTAAAGTTGTTCTTCAGTAAATATGATGATAATGTGTCATACCAAGCTCTTGGTGCCTGATGAAGGCCATATAGAGCTTTGTCTAGTTTGTACACATAGTCATCATGTTCTGGATCTTCAAATCCTGGAGGTTGACACACATACACTTCTTCTTCAATTTTCCCATAAAGGAAAGCACTTTTCACATCCATTTGGTAGACTTTGATTTTCTTGTATGAAGCATATGCCAGAAATATTCTTATTGCTTCAATTCTAGCAACAGGTGCATACACTTCATCATAGTCTATACCTTCTTCTTGAGTGTATCCTTGAACTACAAGTCGAGCTTTGTTTTTGATCACTATACCTCTTTCATCTTTCTTGTTTCTGAAGATCCGTCTTGTTCCAATGGGTCTTTTTTCTTTTGGTAGAGGTACAAGAGTCCATAGCTTGTAGTTTGAATTGATAAAGTTCTTCTTGCATTGCTATGATCCAGTTTGAGTCTTTCATTGCTTGTTGAATTTTCTTAGGTTCCTCCTGTGACAGAAAACATTCATACATACATTCATTAGAGATTAAACTGATGTTGCAAACATTTGAATTTAATGATGAATTGAATTTGCTTCTTGTCTGCATGTTTGAATTGACATCACTTAGGACTAGGTCCAAAGGATGATTCTTTTCAGTTCTGGTGCCGGGAACTTTGTCAACAATTATTTGACTATCAAGATTTGACTCATTTGAGTCAGGGATTTGTGCATCTGTCCATGTGTCTTCTTGATTGTCTGGACTTTGTGGAGATTCTTCATTGCTACTGGTATCAATAATAACATTTTCTTCATTAAGTTCAGGTGGTTCATTATTGTTACTGACACCATTATTGGTAGGTTCATCATCATAACTTTGAGGTTCTGAGTTACTACTGGGATCAGTAGTATCATGAGAGTTGGAGTTGTTACTGGTGTCAAGAATGCTAGGGTTATCAGAGTTACTACTATCCTCAGTATCAACTGTGGGATCAGTATTAAATAAGATATATTTCATTATGTCTTGACTGCCATTGAATGTTGAAGATCCTCCTTGTTGGTTTTGATTGTTTGAATTTCCTGCACTGTAGACATAGTTAACATCAAAAGACTTGGTTAGATTATCAATGTTAAATAACCAATCTGGACCATTTCCCTGTTTATTCATTAAACTTTCATTAAAGGATACATTGACACTTTCTTCAATGATCCTTAGCCTTTTGTTGAATACTCTGTAAGATTTGCTTTGAGTTGAGTATCCTACAAATATTCCATCATCTGTTTTGCAGTCAAACTTACCAATTTGTTCTCTTGTAATTAAAATAGTACAAGGACAACCAAATGATTTTAGAAAGCTTATTGAGGGTTTTCTTTTATTGAAAAGTTCATAAGGTGTTTTAAAGTGAGGCTTAACTATTAATACTCTGTTTTGAACATAACAAGCAGTATTAACAGCTTCAGCCCAAAAAGTTATTGGTAATTTTGAATCTGCAAGCATGGATCTGGCTGCTTCAATGATGGTTCTGTTTCTTCTTTCAGCTACACCATTTTGTTGTGGAGTTCTTGGAGAGCTGTACATACCCTTAAGATCACAAAAATTTATTAGATTAGTATTTTTTAATTCTGTGCCATTATCACATCTAATGGCTTTCACTTTGAGATTTCTTGTGTTTTCCAGCGTGATTACTAGATTCTTTATAATTTCACTTGTTTCATCTTTGGTCCTAAGAAAGAAAACCCAAGTATATCTGGAAAAATCATCAGTAATAACAAGACAGTATTGTTTCTTTCCAATACTCATTACATTTGTAGGTCCAAAAAGGTCCATATGTAAGAGTTGCAAAGGAATTGAAATAGAATTGATTGCTTTGGTCTTATGAGAAGTCTTGTGTTGCTTACCTTTTAGACATGCAACACAGTGATGATCACACATAAATTCTTTTTGTGGTAATCCAACTACCAAATTCTTTTTGACTAAATTGTTCATATTTTTAAAATTTGTGTGACACATCCTTCTATGCCAGAGATCTGATTCATTTGTGTTTGCCTTAGATATAAAACAGTTGATCTCATTTGAAGAAATGAGTTCTCCCCCTATATCCAGGCAATACACATTGTTTCTCCTTGGGGTTCTTAAAACAACACATTTTTCATCTAAAATAAAGTCAGGAGAAAGAATGATGCACTCAATATCTGTAAAAAGAATTTTGTTCTTTTTATCACATACTTGTGAGATACTAACCAGATTGTATTTAAGCTCAGCAACATAAAATACATCATCAAAAGTAATCTTACCATTTGATACTGTACCTTTACCTGTAATCCTACCACCTCTTGGATTTTCACCAAAAGCAACGTATCCACCTTCAAAAGACTTGAAATCTCTAAGAATTTGAAGATTTCCAGTCATGTGCCTAGAGCATCCACTATCAATATGTCATGTTCTTCCTTCTTCAGGGATCTGAATGCTCTGCACATAAAGTAAATGGATTAGTTAATTTTGGGAACCCAAGCTTGTTTTGTCTTGGGTTCATCCTTTGAAGAGTAAGATCTTTGAAATAGATGAGGTTTGTATGCAGTTTTGGTCTTTGTTTGTTGTTTATTACTGGTGTTTTGTTTTACTACTGACTTAGGTTTATACCCGTATTGTTTGGCTTTTGAGTGTTTTACTACTGATGAACCAGTAGTATTTGGGTAATATGAATTTTTAGCATAGTCAGTAGTGTTTTTGTAATTGTACCAGACATCATTGTAATTAGGGTTTTTATCAGTAGTAACCCTGGAAGAGTTCCTACTGATGTTTGAAAACTTTGAGTATTATGGAAATTGATTTTGCTTCCCATTGTTTTTGAAATAATTACTTCTGTTTGGGCTTCCATGTCTGATATTTTGCACGAATCTTTGTGCAGTTCTTCCAAATTTAGGAACTTCAACATGTTTGATTTCTTTAGCTTCTTTGGTTTGTTTTAATTTTAATTCTTTTTCTTTTTCTTTGTTTCTATTAAATTCTTTAAATTCTTTGCAATTGATTGGATTGAAGTGACAGTCTTTAGCTATGTGATTAACTTTGTTGCAAATTAAACATTTTAATTTGGTTGACTTAGCACCTTCAGGCTTTCTTTGTTCTTTTAACTGATTTAAGTTTCTTTGATTTCCACTTCTTAAAATTGTTGGTATATTTTCTGAATTATATTTAGGGGATTCAGTTTGACTTTGTGTGGTATGAAAACTTGTATCAGTTGAATCAGTTGTTTGATCATCATCAGATGAATCAT
Source organism: Calendula officinalis (assembly GCA_963853835.1). Classification (NCBI taxonomy): domain Eukaryota; kingdom Viridiplantae; phylum Streptophyta; class Magnoliopsida; order Asterales; family Asteraceae; genus Calendula; species Calendula officinalis. The sequence continues at coordinate 22,935,878 of OY970820.1, forward strand.
TATTGGTTTCAGTTTGATTTTCTATTTTTAATTCATTTAATATTCTTTCTGAGCTTGATTTAAGAGTAGGGATAAAATTAGTTGGAGGTGGAACTGCATGATATCCCACTCCATGCACAACTTTTTCAGTGGTCTGATTACTGGTTAACTCATCAATGATTTTAGAACTTCTTTCAAATTTTTTAATAGTTAATTTATTTTGTTCTAATTCCATTTGACATTCTTCTAATTTAATTAAAGTTTCTTTTAACTTTAGCTCAGCATATTCTTTATCATAAGAGGTTTGTAACAATTCATCTTTTATCTTTTGATCGGTTATTTTATAGATTTTAATTTGATTTTCAAGATCAGCTATACAACCATTATATTCAATTCTCCTATTTCTGTTTAATATCATCTCTTCAAGTGTTTCTTTGTTAAGTTTTTCTAATTCTTTATATGCTTTAATGCATTCAGGAGTGCAGGATTTAGAATGTACCTCAGTAGTAGAATCAATGAAGGCCATAAGAGCTTGATTTTGAGCATGTTCCTCTGCTTGAAAACTCCAGTCATAACCTTGTCCTTCTTGAGATACTAATGCAGTTGAATTTGAAGTGTTGTTCTTGTTGTAATTTGATCTTTGATCTTTGCTAGGACATTCTCTAGCAAAGTGACCAAGATTACTGCAGTTGTAGCATTTGACTTTGGTCTTGTCAAATCTAGCACGATCACCTTTGTTGTAGGTTAGATTTTGTCTTCCAGTTCTTTTGAGAAACCATTTTGTTCTTAGACTCAACATTGCCATTTTCCACTTGATGTCCATCTTTTCCAGATCATCAGGGTTTAGTTGTTCCAAATCTTCACTAATCAATGAAGTGTGCACATGACTAGTGAAAAAGGATTCTCTTGCTACATCTTCAATTCCTGCATTCTTTGTAGTTTCTTGACTTGTTCCTGTACTAGACACAAAAGCAGCATTGTTTGAAGGTAAATTAGGAATTTTATTACTTACCTCAGATTCAAACACTCTCAGTTCATTGTACAGTTCATCCAGTTCTTTCTCTTCCAATGCATCTCCTTGTCTATATATAACAGTATACATAGACCATTCTTCACCAAGAGATCTGAGGAACTTTTTTTTACATCATCATTGTCTGGTAAAAAACCAACTTGATTGAGTTCACCAATAAGTTTGTTGAATCGATCAAAGACTTGGGACAATGATTCATTCTTATGTCCTTTGAAGTTTTCAAAGTCTTGCTTCAGAACAGACTTCATGTTCCTTTTGGTGCTTTTGGTGCCTACAAACCTCTTCTCCAGTGCCTGCCACAGCTTCTTTGCATCATCATATTCAACAAATAAATGTTGATAGTCATTGGGGATAGCAAGCAAAAGAGTGCTTAAGGCTTTGAGTTCGATTCCTCTGTCCTTCTTTTCTTTTTCACACTTAAGTTTGTCAGATTCAGTGGATGAACTTGCTAATGGAGTTTGAATGGTTTTGTTTCTTTCAAGAACAACTTCCCACATGGAATAATCAGTAACCCGCATGTATTGCTTGATTCTGTTTTTCCACATCCCAAAGTTGTTGGGAGTGAGAATTGGGATTTTATTAGCCTGTGTGCATTCATTGTTATCAGACATGATGAACAATTTTGAGTTTGAAAGTATGAAACTTTTTGTTGGTCTTAATTCGTAGATCTAGAACCTTAATGCTCTGATACCACTTGGCAGGATCGAATAACTCGAACAAGTTATTGAATCACAGATCTACTAACAAAGAGAAGTTACAGCGGATTAACACTCTTGTTATTTGATTAAGAATAATGAAAACTGTAATCGAATAAGAACAATAATAAGAACACAGTTATCACAAAAAGCTTCAATGTATATTGATTAAATCGAACAATACACACGTACGTTTACAATTCATAAGAAACTATTTATAATAGTCATTGAAGCCTAAACTATTAACCTAGTTATTCTAGGATACGATTACAACTGAATTTACAAAAGATAAACATTTCATAACAAACTATACTAGAATCTCGAACACGATCAGCACTAAATATAGACATCTGTAGTGTTTGTCATCGTCAGTAGTAAACTCGAGATCAGTAGTATTTCGTGTTTCTGCCCCATCAGTACTATCTTCTATAATTGTTGATCAGTACTAACTGCAGCATCAGTATTAGAATGTTTATATCCCAACTGTACCAAACACATGAATTCATATGAACTGGATTCCAGTTCTGTTGAATTCCTAAAGAATCTAGCGAACTAAACAACCCCTCACTACTATGAAACTCTATTTTAGATTAATTTTTTCTTCTTTCTAATAATGGGTTTCTTTTATTACAAAGAAACTTTGTAAGATGCAGTTTTACACGTGACATAAGTATTTCATACAATGGTTTAACTAGATTATGTTTACATATAAACTTTGTAAAATGTAGTTTGATAAGGAAAAAGAATGTAATTTAGTAGTCGTATTAATTAAAGATGGATGAGTTGCATTAATATAATGGGTCACATGCCCAGTGCCAGTATCCACACCCACCCACTAGAGAGGGTGAGAGAGAAACTGGGAAGAAGAGTGAGACAAAGAAAAAGACCAAAGAAGAGAATCCAAAACCAAACCAAAAGGAAAAGCTCTCCTTTTTCTTTAATTTTTTGATCGTCAGAGAGAGAGCAGTTGATTTGATTTGATTTCATGTTCATGTTGATGGTGGATAGTCTCCATCTCCATGTTCTTCTTATTCTATTCCTCCGCCGCTAATGCTGTTAAAGCCACCATCAACAAGCTGCTAGGTGACTTCATCGGCGGCCGCAACCCTCATCCTTCAAATGGCGGAGTAAATCTCCTCATCACCGTCTTCGCCGGCCTTGCAATCGCTGCTGCTATGTACTCCACCTCTAGGTAACGACATTAACCACTGCTAACCACTCCACTGCTTCAACTTACCCTTGAAACCCTAGAAATATTTGTCCCTACAACTGTTCGTTTCTTTCGTTTTCTTTTTGTTGGTTTGGTTTCCACGACAAGTTGATTGATGAAAGCCCTAAGACGCAGTCAAACTTCGTCTTCGTCACATTCATCAAATTCATCGTCTTCGTGGATTCATTTGAGATCTGTTTTATTCGTAGTTGCTTCTTCCTCACCAGCTTCGTGTTCCTCTTCCGATCGGTTAGTATCTTCTTTCATCCCATTCTTTTTTTTTTTTTTTCCTCTTTTTGCACTGTGTTCACTTCAAATCGTGATCTCAAATCTCTCAACCTTTTCTCAAATCCTTGATTGGAGCACTACCTTTTCCCCATTTATCTTAGGTCCTGTGTTTATGTGTTTTTAAATATCACTACTTTAGGGACGTTAATTTTCATGCTAATTGGCTGCATAAGTTGATTCATTTTTCAACTTTCTGCTATTTGTGACTACTTGCATCGTCCATTGATTTTGATTCTATATGAATTCTGCTACCAACTTTTGTATCAGAAAAGTTTCATTTTTTATTTTTTTGTTGTTAAATAAAATAAAATAAAATTTACCAAGTCATGTACGAGAGAGTTGAAACTGAGCCTAGCTGCTTAATGCTCTGTTCTCCTGAGAATATAGATAATTAGATATAGAATTCATTTCCCATAACCAGTTAATGTTTTGCTGGAGATTTAATTACTGAATATATATTTCCATTTCCCATAATATAGACATTTTCAGAGTTAGTTGACTGAAATTGCATTACCAAGCTGACTTATGTCAATTATGCCCCTGTACTTGTGCTCTTTTACAAGTTAAGGAATTTGGTGCTTTTGCTATACAATTCGGTTCATCCAAACTAGACAAGTATATCAAATGATCAAAGTGGAGGCATTTTTGCTTGTGTGTTTTATAAATTTGAGGATCTATCCTTTATATGTATCATATTTTCCTATTATATTCGAATATTTGATATGAGCTATAATGGATATTACTAATTTCAGGGGACGTCTAAAATCGCCATGGTCGCGTAGAAAAAGAAAACATGCACTCACTTGTCACCAGTGGAATACTTTGTTTACACCAGAGGGAAAACTTCGAGACGGTTTTAAATTTCTTAAAAAAGTTCGCAGTGGGGTGTGTTCCTGTCTCATAATCATGTCCTTTTACTTACTTTAATTTTTGCATAACTTTCATAAATTAATTGGTAGGGAGTTGATGCAAGTATCAGATCAGAGGTTTGGCCTTTCCTACTTGGAGTGTAAGTATTGTGCTTTTCATTTTACTGTGTAATTTTAAAGCAGATGTTGCACATGGATGGGATATAAGAGTAGAAAATGTTTTTTCTTCTTCTTTCTTTTTACTGTTTTGCAGTTATGAATTGGATAGCTGCAAAGAAGAGAGGGATACATTAAGAACACAGGGGAGGTATTGCTGTTGTTAGTTTGGTGATTTATTGATGAATTTTGTATAATGTTTGTTTATTAAAAATGTTACAGAAAGAAATACGAAAAGTTGAGGAGGCAATGCAGGAAGCTTGTACGGTACAACAGCAGCAGCAGCAATGGGGATGGGGATGATTCTCCTGAATCAGAAGATGTTGTGAGTGCTAGAGAGTCCCTTTCTAGTCAAGAAGTCAACTCATCTCCTACTACCGAACACAATGCTTCACGGTTATTGGAACAAGAAGATGCTGGTGGTTCTTCAAAATTCTTACATCCCAACATTTGCGACTCCAACTCTTCTGATTCAGATTCGGATTTAGATTCATATTCTTCTCAGGAAGTACGTCAATGTCAAACGTTTGACTCAACCCCAAAGGCAGAAGAAGTCCAATCTACAGAGGATTTTGCCACCTGGCAGCGGATCATTCGGCTTGATGCAATCCGTGCCAATGGAGACTGGATCCCGTACTCCTCAACCCAGGCGCAAGTCTCTGAGGAGCGGGCCTTACGGGCGGCGGAGGCTGTAGGATTAAAAGAGTATGAGCATCTAGAAGCATGCAGGATCTTCCATGCGGCCCGTTTGGTTGCCATTCTTGAAGCTTATGCATTATATGATCCTGAAATCGGTTACTGCCAAGGGATGAGTGACTTACTGTCTCCCATAGTTGCAGTGATGAGAGAGGACCATGAGGCGTTCTGGTGTTTTGTCGGGTTCATGAAAAAGGCCCGCCACAACTTCAAGCTGGATGAAACGGGTATCAGAAGGCAGCTGAGCAGGGTTTCCAAAATCATAAAGTCTAAAGATTCCCATTTGTACAAGCACTTGGAGAAGGTGCAGGCGGAGGATTGTTTCTTTGTGTACAGGATGGTGGTGGTGCTGTTCAGGAGAGAATTGAGCTTTGAGGAGACGCTGTGCCTGTGGGAGGTGATGTGGGCGGATCAGGCGGCCATCAGAGCAGGGATCGGCAAGTCGTCCCCGTGGAACAGGATAAGGCAGCGCGCACCGCCAACAGAGGATCTCTTGCTGTATGCAATAGCAGCATCGGTGTTGCAGAGGAGGAAGCAGATAATAGAGAAATACAGCAGCATGGATGAGATAATAAGGGAATGCAATAACATGGCTGGTCAACTGGATGTTTGGAAGCTGTTAGACGACGCCCATCACTTGGTGGTTTCCGTCCATGACAAGATTGAAACCGCCACATCATCTCCGTCTTTCCATGAAAAATAGTCCTCCAAATTCATTTAAGAAGGGGGTATTAATATTATCATGTATTACCCAGCCCCCACTCTCCTCGCATCACAACTTGCCCTCTGTTTTACCCGATTTACTCACTTTCTTTATTTATTTTACCTTCTTTTTTCTTTTAATTTTTTTTTTTGAGGGAGGAAAGGAGAGAAGTATTCTATTTTCTTACAAACACATATCATCCCATCCAAGTAGCTCTACTACCATAACAAGATTGACAATCAATCAACAAATTCACTCACCAATCTGTTTCTTCTGTTATAATATTTCACGCATTTGTTTTACCTAACTTTGTAAAATTAACGACTATAGCTAACTTTACTTGCAATTATATTTTCGTAAGAATGGGCTTCTTCTCAACCAATATTTCTCATTTTCCGGTCAAAAGGTCTTAGCAACTTCATAATTAATTGGAAAGTCAATGCACACCAACTTTGACAAATTTCCAGTCAAAAGCTAACAAATTGACGGCTTAGTTTTTAATACAAATTGAGTGTTTTTTTTCTCCTTTCCCTGTTTGTTTGTCTCTGGTAATCTCGATAGCAGGTGGGAGGATGAAGTAAGGGGTGTTTTGGCTTGCTTAGTCAAAATAAGAAGTTTGAAATAAGCAACACCAAAATAGTTGTTTAATAGTCCGTATTCAATATTACCTTTTAATAAATAGATAAGTATAAGTTACTCAAACACTTAAACTACACTTAACCCCATTAATAAATTAGTTGTTTTGAAAAACTGAAAAATAGAATAAAATACAAAAATATGTTTTGGCAATATTTAGGGAGTGAATGTGGAATGAGGTGGTGTTTGGCTAACCTTAGGGTCTCTCCCATCTTCAACATTAAAAAAATCCAGCCATTGAGTGTTTTGGAACTAATACACACCAAGTGATCAGAGAAAAAAAATCAAGAAAAATACTTGAGAGAAAATCATTCATTCCTTGATTGATTAATAGTATCCAAAAACAACTAATGACACCCCTCCCCTTATTCAGCAACATGATGCTAGACATAAACATGAATTCAACATTGACTGACAGTGGATCTAAACCTTAAAAAAGGAAATGTAAAATATTCAAGCCGACTTCTCCTTGGTGTAGGATCTGACGACAAAAGCCAAACCCAAAATCATGAGAGGGAGCAGAAACTGTAACATCTTAACAATGAATTGTGAAGTCTTGTCAGGATTGTAGGTCTTATGATCAGAAGATGGAACAAATGTGCGTTTGCTGGGAACACTTTCTTCGTCTACATCACCTATGTAATATTTGTTCATCAACTCTCTAGCATCTTCGCTGTGCCCAACATCCTCAAAATCAGCCGTTGCATCTTTTCCTGCAATAAATCATCATTAATTCACAAATTAACATAGTCAGTCAAAACTCAAACAGCATGCATACCAGTTGCTGCTAGCAGGACTTCATCACCTCCAGGGTGGTCCTCCATAAATGGTGTAATGTCATAAACCTGATCAACTTTACAAGCTTCATTCATATGTATGTAAAAAATAAAGACTCCATTCACAGTCATAGTTACACACAAAGAAGCTTAGGTTTATAACAGAGCATTAAGATCGAGATAGAAGACAAACACACAGCTCTTTTAATTCGATAAATTAAAAGCATATTATAATCTATGATGGTTATTACATAAAGTTGGAAAATTTTGCACCATGTAAATATACAAACCAATCCACCATAAATAATAAGAAAACAAACAAGTGAAATATTTCTTAGTTAATAGACTCGTCGAAAGGGAAAACAGTCTTGTTGTATATAAAAGTGGAAACCAATGCCTCTCACTCAGTCACTCACATAAAACATTAAAATGTGGTCTGGATTCATACGGAAAAGAATAAGCACCAGTTCATATTCATCCTTGTTGCAATCATGTCTGTCCAATTAATTTTCGGGATTTGGACAGAATCTTAAAAAGGAGCACCTAAAGTAAATTACTTCATCTTTAAATAAGTATAATTTTTCAACCAAATTAAAAGTTTCGCCTCATTCCCCAAGTTAGATGTCCATTTTTCTGTTTTGGGCCCTCTAGTAGCCCATTTTCAATATTTCATTAGGCTTACATAAATTCAAATGAGCTATGTATATAGGTTAATTTTTTAAAAATGTGCCCCTAAATTTTGTGCGGCTGCTTAGTCAGGACTTGGGCTTGGTTGCAATGAAAATGAAAGCCACAAACTAAAGTATTTTTCTTTATTAAAGTAGGGTTATTATTGAAAAGGTGTACAATTTGGGGGCAGAACACTCCATTTCTGGGGGACCGGCTGATATTTGATTGATAAAAGACACTCGTAATTTACCATATGCATGCATTATCAAACGTTTCTGTTGTTTGTTAGGTAGGCAAAGGCGAACCACAGCTTTGAAATTGTCAATCATTTTTATCGAGATCAAAGCAAAACACTTCTGCTTTGAAATCAACTACCAAAAGTCCACGATTAAATAAAAATTAACTTTCAATAAAAAATTATGGACATTAGTCAAATACTTAGCTTATCAAACCAGTCTCATCCAGATTCCAGAAACAGAGAGAGTTATAACAAACGATAGCGAAAATTCTTCTAACTACAATAATCCCAAACCAAATCGCACTAATCGACAAATAAAATAAATCGTAAATGTAAGCATGCAACGTGGACCAAATTTACTCCAAGTGCAACGAGACGATAAAATTGTAGGCTTTCACCAAAAGAAACGATAAAATGGGACAAATTTAAGTTGAAACCAGAGATATAGAGAGAGAGATGCGACCTTTCCATGGATGATAAGCCAGCAGTCTTGGGTCTTGTTGTGCTTGGAAACTTGATCAAAAACGAAGGTTTTCTTACCACCAGATGCCATTGATGTATCTACCGTTGCTGTTACCGGAATGGATGACGGAGCTTTTGAGGGCTACCACACTTTGGGGAGTGCTCACACACGTTTGGTGTTTATAAGGTCCTTAAAATGTGAAGGGTGTCGCTTTCCTCCAGGGGTATTTTCGTAAACTTAAGAGGGGTTAGTTGGGTTGCAAAACCACGACCAACGCCGACGCCATTTTCCGGAATTGAAATACAACGAGCTCTACTCTCTGCAGCCTCCACAGTCAACGGTCAACGTCTTTATTTTGAAAAAAATGAGAGAATAATCAAATAGACAAATTTTATGTTTAAATGTCCTACTGTTAGTTAAGTACTTTTTTGAAAGAAAAAAAAAATAGATTGTCCAACATTGACTCGGTTTTGGCACCACTAAGAAATAAGTCAATAACGTCCACCACGGCACTGTCCAAACTTGACCTGAAATTTCGTTTTAACTTAGTGAAGTTGTCAAAATAGGTTATACAAAATACCAATTTTGACGATTTAGGTTATCTAATATTTTCTTACTCATAAAAATAATACAGAATTCAATTTCTAACATTTAAAGGGGTACTATGAATCTATGATATGCAAAAAAGACCATACTTATTTTATTTGTGACTCTTAAATGTTGGGGCCATCTAGGATTATAGGCTTCTTATGCATCGGAAAAAAAAGTCCATCGGTTGGTAAATGTAACTCAAGGCTTTTAGTCTATTGGTATCTAAGGAGGATTTAAGGTGTTGCCCATGATCTATTGGTCATGGGTCAAGTCCCGTCGTGGACAAAAATGTGGAAGGTTCGAGGGAAGGCATACTGCCCCTTGTGGATGTCACTGACTAGGCTTGAACCACTAACTTACGAACTAACCGTTCAAAAAAAAAAGTTGGTAATTGTAATCTTGCTACGAAATAAAATGATTTTAAACTTATTTAAGTCAAGTACTCACAAATCATCTTTCTTAGATTTAAATATAAGTGACATAGGCCTTGCTTTGTGGATATCTTGTATAGAAAAACGGGATGAGAATACCCATTGGCGGTAGTGATTTGCACAAGGAATATATTATCCTTGCAAGGATATACAAATTAAATGGACTTATGTATTCCTAAACATAATTTTATTTTATAATGAAAATATCAAATTTAAGGATAAGATTGTCTACTTCCTCTAAATTCCTTGCAAGGATAATTCTATTTCTTGTGCAAATCATGTTGGGTTTTCTATGCATCTAGTCACACTTTGCTTAAGGCGGAAATCAAAAGCAACTTGGTAGAACATTGACCCGATTAAAAACTTTTTGGACCGTTAGGTTTACAACTCTAAAGCAACTAGATATTTAATGTAATTAAATAGATCAATTCGAATAACTTACTTGTTCTTCGCGAATTGGAGAACTAGATAAACCCTGTGATCTAGTACGAGCCAGATCAAACGATGCACTAGGATTCAAGCAAGAATCCCTCTATCGAATCACACCCAAGGTTGGTCAAGAACGAGACGATGTACCACGAGGTAGTACAAAGCACTCTTGAGAAAACGATCACCGAAAGAAACCAAACCGAAAACTATTTCGGTTTTCCAGCGGCGGCGCGCGGCGGAGCTGTGGCGGCAGCGGTGGTTCGACGGCGGCGCTAGGCGGGGCAGGCGGCGGCAGTCGGACGGTGGAGGTGGTGCTTGGCCGAAGGTTGTAGGGTACAAGCAAAAGAGTGTTTAGGTTAATGCCCCTTAACTTCTTTATATAGTGTATTAAACCTAATTAGAGTCGAACTCTAATTAGTCTAAGCCCGTCACCATTAAGCCCGATCCGATCTCTATGCCAAGCCCGATCTCTATAGCTAGTTAATTACTTATTAACTACACTAGCCCGCTAAGCCCGATAGTCATTTAATTAAACTATTAATTAAATACTTCGTTAATTCTCGTGTTCGTTGACGCCTCGAGGGCAACCCGAATAGGACTCTAAAATACCCGAACCGGAATATCGGTTTATTTGATGTGTTGGACACTCTTTCCAACAGTCTCCCACTTGGACACCTCATCAACTATAAACGGTACGCGTTCGTGTAACCTTTAGAGTGTGCATGTCATGTGCAGCTGCTGAACTCTGAACTATCAGAAACAGTCCTATGATAAGTGATCATATGTCCTTCGTTGCGCGATATCATGTAACTAGTGACATGGACATGTCAATCACTCTAGTTACGATTATGTTTCCTGATTCGAGATTTATGATGACGATTTGACTACATGATTGAACTTTCAATCTAGTCATGACCTGCGCAGGTACTTCAGTGTCACATCAAATCAACAGGGGGCCCATGGATATCTCCTCTATCACTTTGATCAGAGGGAACGAATAAACCTTAACTACATCATCTTCCTTCATAGTGTAACGCCCCAAAATTTGTAATAATTAAATAATAGTATTTTAATTGTCATATTTAGTTTAAAAGAAGTAATTATTAAATTAATTATAATGAGGTTAAGACGGTTCGTAATCACGAGGGGACGTTTTATATTCTTAGAGAATTAGCAAGAGCTGTTCCGTTATGAGCCGAGCCGGCCATGGGCCAAGGCTCGGATTTGAATCCTTAATTCCGTGCTGGTGAGTGCCGCATGGGGCTTGCTGGTGGGCCTACTTCGATTTAAAGAAAACGTGGACTAAAGGCCGAGCCCCTTATGAGTATTAGTTACGTATTAAGCTTTTAACTAATCCCAAACCCACCTCCTTGAAGCAGCCAACCCTAATCTGATATATTTCTTTCATTCGTGCGTCGTCATCATCATCTTCTTGATGCGTCGTTTGTTGATCACGTCCGAAGAGGTAAACCCCAGCCATAGAATTGGAAGGCATGTGATGGCGTCAGGTGGTAGTATAATTAATTCTTCATGTGTCGGTGGTAGAGGCATGAGCTTCTGATTTTTTTTGTTTCATTATTTTAAGATACGTGGTGGTGTTGTCTTTTGTGGACACTTCTTAACATACTCTTGGATGTCCTTCGACATTCGAGGCCAGAAGTATCCCATCTTGAATACCTTTTGCGTTAGCGCCCTAGACCCCGCATGCGCTCCACAAAGGCCTTCGTGTACTTCTTTTACCGCACTCTGAGATTCTGCCTGGCTTAAGCACCGTAACCACGGGGTAGAGTATCCCTTCCGGTACAACCTGTTATCCTTAATTACATATCTTCCGGCATTCATTCTAATCTTCCTTGCTTCGCCGGGGTTAGATGGAAGAATTCCTTCCGTGACGTACTGCTTGATTGGTTTCATCCAACAGGCCTGGTTTTTGTCTATATCCGCTACTTCCTCGGTCATCTGCTCGATGCTCCTCCTCGGGAGTACTTCTACCAAAACCTCCTTTGTGAGATGATGATACAACATGGAAGCTAGTTTGCTAAGTGCATCCGCCTCTTTATTCTTGGTTCGAGGAACTTGAGTGATCCTGAACATTTCAAATTTGGCTGCCTTATTTTTTACTTGTTCTAGATACAACTTCATGTGTCTTTCTTTAGCTTCGTAAGACCCATTCACCTGGTTAACGACCAACATCGAGTCTGCGAATGCTTCCAGTTCCTTCACATCCAGGCTCTTAGCTAAGCTCAACCCTGCCAGTAGTGCCTCGTACTCAGCTTCATTGTTTGAACATGCAAAGTCGAACCTTAAAGCATACGTCACTCTTTCTTCTTTTGGTCCCAATAGAACAACTCCTGCGCCACACCCATCCGATCCGGCGGCTCCGTCCGTATACATCCTCCACAGAGTGTTGCTTTCTGCCTGCACTAATTTCCCCTTCTGTTCGATTTGCATGCTTTCTCCCCTCGGTCTCTCTTCGTCTGGCATTTCCAATAAGAAATCTGCCAATGCCTGACCCTTTATGCTTGGCCTTGGTTTGAACTTCATTTCGTATTCCCCCAACTCAATTGCCCATTTGGTCATCCGTCCTGACCGTTCGGGTTGGAGCAATATGTTTTTGATCGGTTGGTTGGTTAGGATCGTTACCGTATGAGCTTGAAAGTACCTCTTCAACCGTCTGACCGAGTATATCAAGCTCAGAATCAATTTCTCGACTATCGAATAGTTTAGCTCCGCACCTTGCAGCACTCGACTAACAAAGTATACCGGAACTTGTCTTCCTTCTCTTTCTGCGATAAGTACCGAACTGATTGCCTCCCTTCCCGTCGACGGGTACATGATCAGATCTTCCCCCTTATTAGGACTGGCCATTGTAGGGATGTTCCGCAGGTATTTTTTTAATTCCTCAAATGCCCGCTCGGCCTCCACGGTCCATTCTACTCCTCCCTTCTTGGTACATCCATGCAGGGTTTTGAAGAAAGGGATGGACCTTTCTGCGGATTTTGCCAGGAAGCGTCCTAATGCTGCAAGCTTCCCGTTCAAGGCCTGAACTTCCTTCACCGTTCGTGGGGTTTTTGTTTTCAATAGACTTTCTATCTTTTCTGGATTGGCTTGTATGTCGGAGGGTGTTATAATGTGACCTAAAAACTTGCCTTTATTCATGCCAAACGAGCACTTCTTAGGATTCAGCTTCATATTGATCCTCTGTAACCGCCGCAAGGTCTCTTTCGTATCACCGATTAGGTCTCCATCGTCTATACTCTTAATCACCATATCATCAACGTATACCTCCAAATTGCGACCTATCTGCTCTTCGAAAGCCTTGTCAACCAAACGTTGATACGTGGCTCCCGCATTTTGCAGCCCGAAAGGCATTTTGATGTAACAAAACGTGCCCTTAGCCGTATGGAAAGCCGTTTTCTCTTCATCTTCCTTAGCCATCTGCACCTGATGATACCCTTTGTAGGCATCTAGGAAGGACTTCCATTTGTATCCTCCCAGCGCCTCCACCTTCTGTTCTATCTCCGGGAGAGCGTAGCTGTCTTTGGGGCATGCTTTGTTGAGGTCTTTGAAGTCAACACACATCCGCATTGATCCGTCTCCTTTCTTGACCAACACCGGGTTAGCCACCCATTCTGGGTACTGAGTACTCCGTAGCACTCCTGTCGGTACTAAATCTTCCACTTCCTTACTTACTACCTTAACCCTATCGACGACCATCCCTCTTTTTGACTGCTTTACCGGTGTGAATGTCGGGTTAATATTCAATTTGTGTTCTGCAAATTCTCGGGATACACCCGTCATATCCTTGGGTTCCCATGCGAACACACTTTTATTTCTCCTCAGAAGGGCTTCAAGTTCGCTTTTCAACTTGGGAGGGAGATTACCCTCCACTCGAACGGTTACTTCCGGGTACTCCTCGTTCACCACAACTTGAGTCTCTTCCTGCTCCGTCCAACTGTCTTGGTGCGTGACACTTCCACACTCCGTGATGGGAATGGGCATGCTCTGCATGGTGAGCACCCCTTGTTCTGAAGGAAATTTAAGCAGACCATGAACGGTGGAAGCAATTGCCTGCAGCTGCCACATTCCGGTCCGTCCCAAAATTACATTGTATCTGGATGGAGCCTCAATGACGATAAATTCAGTTACGATGGATTTGCTGCGACTAGAATTCCAGTCTGTTAGCACTAAGGGTAGGTGAATTTTTCCCCGTGGCCATACCGACCGTCCGGAAAATCCTACCACCGAAGAGGTTGCCGGTTTAAGGAATGCCTTGACTTCAGGAGGGAATTTCTCGAAACAGTGGTCGTACATAATGTTAGCGGAACTTCCTCCGTCCACGTAAATTCTACGGACCATCGCTCGGGCGATGTCCCCGCAGATCACCAATGGCTCCATTCCCACATATCCTTCGGGGATAGGTTCATCTCTCCCAAATTCTATTGCCACCCCCTTTCTTTTTCGCTGAGGAAATACGGAATAAACCTGTTCCTCCATCATCATGATCTCCGTGTCATACACCGTCACTCCAACCTTCGGTTCTTCAGTTACCCCATCTATGCCTTTCCCTTTCTTTTGGGCATCCTTTTCTCTTTTGTAGCTTTCGCAGGTTGCTGTAGTGTGACCCATGATCTTATGGAACTCACAATAAGCGTTTGGGTCGCGCGGGTACCTTTTCCGAGGAACTCTTCCCTCCTTATCTATCTTATTGTCGGAAGCTGCGAAGGTTTCTGGACGCTGACGCTCGTAGCTTCCGTTTGAGAACATTCCTCCGGAGGCCTTTCCTCGGTAGGTTGACCGGCCGGGAAAACTCGGCCGGAAGGAACCTCTTGACCTTTCGACACTTCGGAGGGAAACCGAGCCGGACCCCCCTTTTCTCTCTTGAGCTTCGAAACGCAGCTTCTCCGCACTCTCTTCCTCCTGCTTCAGTACCTTATTCACCGTATTAATCATATCATCTGCCTTGATGAAATCTCTCTTCGACAGCTCTCTAAACAGTTCTCCTTCTTGGAGGCCATACGTAAACGCCGCTATGATAAGTGAATCTTCCCGGACGGGCATCTTTCGGCTCTGTTCGTTGAATCTTTTGAAATACGACTTATTAGTTTCCCCTTCCCTCTGTCTGCACGCCATTATGGACTGAGACTTTTGTTGGTATTTCTTTTGTTGTATGAAACTATGACTAAACTGAGCAGCAAGCTCCTCAAAGTTAGCAATACTCTTCTGCAGCAAACTGGACAACCAGTACCGAGCTGAACCTTCCAAGGTTCCTGCGAAATATAGGCACCACAATTTTTGGTCCATCGGTATCATTTTCACAGCCCAACGGAAGCTTGCTACGTGGTCATCCGGATCTCCAGTCCCATCATATGACTTAACCCTAGGGCCTTTGAGTCCCGAAGGAATATGCATCTCGTTTATTTCGTCAGTAAATGGGGATCGGAAGCCTTTGGGCGTGGGGAGGTGAAGTCGGGCAGAACTTCCCTCCCTTCCTTCCCCCGTTCGATCTCTTCCTTCTGGGGTTTGCCTCCCTCTCCTTTCCGAAGTTCTTTCTCTCCTTCTTTCCGGGGTTCTCTTTCTTCTCCTCTCCGGAGTACGTTCATGCCTTCCTTCCCTCTCCCGTTCAGACTCTCGACCCCGAATCGGAGGGGTGTCCTCCTTATAAACTTCCTCTGCAGATTCTTCTTATGTGGACTCTTCACTTGAGTAAGCAAGAGTTCTCCCGACTCCGCTCATTCCTTCGGTCGTTCTTCTCCTACTTTTTTCCAAGTCTCTCAGCTTTCGAAACTTGCAAAAAAGGTTGAACTCTTTAATTTCCTCCTCGGTTGGATCATCTTTTCCTGACCCCGAAGGAGGAGGACAAGATGCAACGTTGACAATAGCTGAAGCTGGAAAGGTAGGGGTGGGATTATCCCCTGCGAAGTTAGGGGTCGGCTTCCTCCCACCGGCGTCGATTCGAGGACCATTTCGTTCTGGTCCCACGGATGGCGCCAAATGTTGAAACCGGTTCTTCGCAAGATCAGGACGGATGGCGAACCCTCCTTAAGCTACGAGTACGGAACCTGCAAACAATCGAAACCCTTGGTCAGATGCTCCCCGAGGGTGATCCTCGTGAGAACACTCCGACGCTCAAGTTAGATATTTACGACGTGAGGTCTAATAGAGACGTGGGATCGTATTGAATGTGTGAATGTCACGAAGTTAGCATTCAATGCTTACGTTCGGGTCGAATTGAATGCTCAGTGCAGTGTGGGGTGTGATAGCATACCTTATCCTGGGAGGCAGTATGTCTCTTTATAACCGGTTGGTCTAGGCGGGAAACGGACCGCTCGATCCCTTTGGTCTGGTTCATGCAAGGGTCTTCCAGGCAAAGGGTTGTGGTTCAATCTGTTACCCATTGTGTAAAGACTCAAGCTTTCACCGACGTCGTCTTGGGCTTAAGTCGCATTTAATGCTCTCGTGGCTCGATGTACTTTATCCGGAAATCTCGTTCGTCGTTTGGATCATGACATAGGGATGTGGACCCAAACCGTTCGTCGTAGCCTTCCGTCCAGGCGTCCGTCGTATCTTTACAGGTCATGCATTTTGACCATGCCTCATTAAATATTTACCAATTATATTGATGTAACAGTAACCTATTATTATTAAAACAAAAAATTTAACCTCTCATGTGATTAAAGAACAAAAATACCCCATACTAACGGACACCATCTAACGTTATTAGGGTTACTTTACCAAAAATACGCCAAGTTTGCTAAAATTAGTACTGCGTCTGCACTTTCAAAACCACTTGTACCAAACGTACAATTTGGCCCTGATGTAAACTTTTTATTTTACTATTAAGTTTGAAAAATATGATCATGTTCTGCAATTAACAAATTGTATTCTTTTTTTTGTTGGCGTGAACAAAATCCAACAGCATGATTACAATTCATATTTGAAAGACACTATTTGTATACATTGATTATTTTGCTTCTTGATTCACTTTATTTTATTAGTTTCTGGATGGTGTTGCCATCACGTCTTCTAAGACAATTTAAACGGATGGTGTTGCCATCTTCCAAAAATTAATATTTTATATGTTGGACTTACTGTAAATGTGACTTTTAATAACCAGTATCCAATTTTATTTTATTTTTCTTCAATTATCTAGTATAACAAAACGTAACTTCTATATTTAGTGGACGGATTTAACAGTGAGGATTAACAGTGTAACAAACATTTTACCATAAGGATGTTAATATAACAAACAAACCTAGTGAATTACGCATATAATAAGTTACAAAGCACATAAACCATCCGTTTAATTTACCTGGGATAATATGTAATAGCCTATTAATGATTAAGATTCAAACATATTTGCCTTTTTAATCCAATAAATTACCGAAAGTTAATACTTATTAACAAAGTTCTAAAACGTGAGGTGTGACATGGCGGTATGATCAAGTCCCGAGTCTTGGCAAGCTATAATGAAGTCATGGCGAGATCATGGCGTTTCTAGGGCTTAATGTCAAGACATAATTTTATACATAAATTATTATTATACATGTAATATTATACACACGGGCGTCTCCGAGATTTTGAATGCCCTGTGCGGATTGACGAAAATGGGCCCCCAAAATACAAAATTTAAATAAAAAATTGAACTTTTTTTTTCTATTAAATTATAAAGTTGACTTAAATTTTAAGATTATAAATATAAGATTTATATAAAAATTGGGCCCCTTATAAAATAGGGGCCCTGTGCGGCTGCACCTCCTCAAAGACACCCCTATACAAACAAAGATTAAAAAACACATAATTATATATGCATTATAACATAGCTCATCAATATTTTCTTCATCTTCGGCATATCCAACCATTTTTATAACTAATTAAGTATATTTGTTTGGTTCATATAGCACATTTATTTTAATAAATCTAAAAATTATTACGAATTTACGGGTAAATGAGAGTCAAGTTGGATACACAAGCCTTACGTCCGAGCCTTTAACAATGGCGTGACGACATAGTCTAGACTGGAGCCTTAGCGTGACATAACGGAAGTCCCCTTTTAAACCATGCTTTATTAGAGTGGTTTGCAAAGTTAAAGGGATAGTAGCAAAATTGTAAAAGTAGATGGACCGAAACGAGGCATTTAAAAGGTAGTGAAGCCATAAATCGTACTATCTTTTTCTTTGCTGAGGAAGGCATAGCGCGTTCCTCCTTGTCTTGGCGTGTGATCGATCGACGCTCACCTTGCTCTCACGACTTTAATCCTCAGTTTCTGATTTTGAGATTTAGCAATGGAGGTGTTCTATTACATGGTGTTTGGGGGTTTAGGATTAATTGTCGCAGCTTTAGAGTTGAGCAAAAACAACAAAGATCGAATTACCACTTCTCAAGCGTTCACTTCCTTCAAAAACAATTATCTTCTTATTTACTCTCTCATGATGGGTACGATTTCATTTTTCTTTTAATACTCTTTTAGGTTCTCACTCGTAAGATCTGATTCGAATTTTATTCTTCGGGATTGTTAATTGCCGGATCGGGATCCTTTGTAAATGTTAAAACCTAGAAAAGTCCTGCCAGTTAAAATTGTCAACATTTAATTAGAAATTACCAAACAAATAAATTACAATTTCTGAAAATAGCCAGATCTTCTGGATGTTGCCGATTGATAACTGCATTACAAATTACAAGCTTACTAGTATTGAAGCCTTCAATTCCGTCAGATCAGTTTTATTTGCTGTTGTTGGAAGTTAAAGATACAAAACTTGAAATTAGGGATTATGGATTTGTTCATTCATTTTATTAAAAACCAAGGTATATATATTGCTAAATATGTTATTGATGATGTTTGTTATGGTTTGGGTGTAGCTGGGGACTGGTTGCAAGGTCCATATGTGTACTACCTTTACACAACATATGGGTACGGAAAGGGAGATATTGGGCAGCTATTCATTGCTGGGTTTGGGTCATCCATGCTGTTTGGCACCATTGTAGGTTCTCTAGCTGATAAACAGTAAGCTTTCAAGTCTCAGTAGCCTAAACATTGTTACTTTTTTTTATATGATTTGTTGGTGTTAATTATGGCTGAGAAAAACAGGGGGCGGAAGCGGGCGTGTATCACATACTGCATTGTTTACATTCTGAGCTGCATGACAAAGCATTCTCCTCAATACAAGGTTCTGCTGTTGGGCCGCATTTTGGGTGGCGTTGCTACTTCTCTGCTATTTTCAGCATTTGAATCCTGGCTTGTTGCAGAACACAACAAGCGAGGGTTTGAACAACAATGGCTGTCTTTGACTTTTTCCAAGGCCATATTTCTCGGGAACGGTCTGATTGCCATCATCTCGGGTCTTTTTGGGAATTTTTTAGTTGACACTGTAAGCCTTGGGCCTGTAGCACCTTTTGATGCTGCAGCATGCATTCTTGCAATTGGGATGGCCATAATCTTATCCTCATGGGGCGAGAACTATGGAGACCCATCTGAGAACAAGGATCTGCTTTCCCAGTTTAAGGGTGCTGCTGTAGCCATCGCTTCTGATGAGAAAATTGCATTGTTGGGAGCTATACAGTCACTGTTTGAAGGGTCCATGTACACATTTGTTTTCCTATGGACTCCTGCCTTGAGCCCGAATGATGAAGAGATTCCTCACGGTTTCATATTTGCTACATTCATGCTGGCATCCATGTTGGGAAGCTCATTTGCAGCCCGATTAATGGCCCGTTCAACACTCAGGGTTGAGAGCTACATGCAGATTGTGTTTTTGGTTTCTGCAGCGTCCCTTTTGCTTCCTATAGTCACAACTTTTTTTATAACTCCTGATGAGGTGAAAGGTGGAGGGCTCTCATTGGGGAGCAGTATCCAACTACTTGGATTTTGTGTATTTGAAGGTTGTGTTGGAATCTTTTGGCCATCAATCATGAAGATGAGGTCACAATACATTCCCGAGGAGGCCAGAAGCACAATCATGAACTTCTTCCGCATCCCTCTTAATATATTTGTCTGCATCGTCCTCTACAATGTATGCTTGCTTGCTTACTTCACTTTTCTTTTTTTCTTTCTTTTTCCCAAATTTAAATGAATTTTGGTTGTGTTTGAAGGTAAACGCATTCCCCATAACAATCATGTTTGGAATGTGCTCCATCTTCCTTTTTGTGGCTTCCGTGCTGCAGAGGCGATTACTGGTCATAACAGATAAGTCGAGTAAGTATTATATTACAATACATTATTAGTGCATATATGTTGTGGTGTGATCTAATAATGCCTTTGATTTGACCAGAGTCGGATGAGTGGACATCGATGAACGAGAGGGATGTTGAGACTCAGCCACTAAATGATGACTAGGACCAACATCAAATACCACACATTTATACACACATATGTCCGTGGTTACTGGGAAAGGATACAACTAAAGTAGCCTCAAATCACCTGATTTTTATCATGTATAATTTTTGATACTTTTAATCGAGACCCTCCAACAACTATAACTATGTATGGTCTTTAGTGTGAACAATACGTATCATTCTTTTATAACACCACAGCATGAATCCTAATTATCTGGTTACTTTTCTTTCCCATGGGTATTGCTTAACTGCAGGATGCAGTTAGTTTTGTTTTAAACAACTGACTTTCAATTATCGATCATTTGTAAGTAAACAACACCATTCGTGCTTGAGGCAGCAACAGTTAGATCAGAATAAAGAATGAGCAATGTGTAATTAACATTAACATCAATTTATAATCATACAATATTTATGATGTTACAATGGAATGAATTGCACAAACAAGGAGAATGGAAAGTTGAATAGAGTTATACAAATACAGAAAAACAGTAAATAGATATTTACAATAGACGGCCTCTCTTTGCAGGTGCTGAAGCAGTTTCTAAGTCCCCAATGAAGAACAAGATTCTGTCAAGAATCCCCATCTGACGCGTGTTAATTCCATCTCCTGCATATGTACCACTACTTGTTTGTGTTCCCAGTTGCAGACTTCTTGAGCCCAAATGTCGTTGAATTTCTCCTTGGTGGATGAGGAAATAGTCATCTCCTTCCCTTATAATCTTCAAGCCCCTGCACACACACACACCAACCATTTGAGAATTTAAAGGATGAAAAATGTCAACTTATTGATGTATTACTTACAATCCAACACGATCACATCGATCTTGAACAGCATACACATCTTTCCATGACTTTGAATCAGTAGGTGTGTAAAATATGGCTCGGGCTATGCCCCATCGTTGTTCAAATAAGTTACTCCAAAGATCATTTTCTGAAGCCAACACCTTCCACTTCCTGCACACTTGAGAATAACCACAGCCACATATTCATATTCATAAACTCTCTTTGTAACGTGGAAATACAAATTTGTAGAAAAAATCCCCTAACAGATAATTAACTCAGCTACTGTGTATGTTCCAAAATACAGAGTAGTCATGAAGCATATTGTAATTTACTAATTGTATGCAACTATACATAGGCTAAACTCACTGAAACAACACTTCGTTTATCCTAAAATTCTATGATCAGGTTATCAAATAATCCTAGAGAAATTACAAAGCCAGAATGAAACCCCCTTCGGTATTGATATAAATTGAAATCAATTACAAAATCCTAAAAGAAACGGAGAAATATTCATGAATCTGAAAACGTGGACTTTACAGATTCAGATCTTAGATAATTCATTAAAAATGCATCGCACGCAATCAGCACAAATTGTTGCCAATTCAACCGCAATTCGCTCTTTTGGTAAAATCTCATCACCGAAAACCCCAAAATTCGGGACAACAATCAGATACCGAATAAAAGATGGAACAGTTCAGCTCAGAAGATAAATTGAGCATCAGAATTGAGAATAGTGATAAGATAATAGGTGTTTGATTATACAAGTAAAGTAAATTGAAAAGGGCATGATTAAGGTTATGATTATGAATATTTAGCATCAGAATTATGATTATTTGCTAACCTTGCTGGGCTGATACGAGGTCCTGATGATCCAATAAACACAAGATTTTCATACATAGATCATCAGGTAGTTTCTCCATTTCAAAACAGGGAAGTAGTCGGATCAGATGATGATGTTAGAATGTAGAAATCGCAATTGCCAGCCACTACTCCTCGCGTGTATATTAAAGCCGTCCGTTTAACTAACAATTATACACGTGTTATCCGCGTGACTGTCGACTGAGGGTCGGTTTTTACCTCTTGGCACGTGTGCACTCATTTTGCCGCCAGTAAAAGAAAATGATTATATAACGGATGGTGTCAAAACTGAAATTCACTTCGTCAGATTAAAATAAAATCATTTTTTCTTTTTTTTTTTTGTAATTTTAATCAATTTAATCCAGAAAATATGAATTAAAACCATATGCCTATTAGTATTGCAAGATCAATTTTTATAATTCTATATTAACACCAATTTTGGTGATCGAACCGAACAAACACCAATTATGATTTTAGGTTTGTAATTTCATACTTTTCGGTTTCGGTCCGGTCCTTGGATAATTATTTAGGCTGAAGAAACCAAGCCGAACCAACATTAATTATGACTTCTTGTTTGATTTTCGCTTTTGTAATTTTATGATTTTCGATTTTGATCCTAATAGTTAAGTTTGATTCAGTACTCGAACCATGCTCACCCCTAATCAACGAGTTTGTTGATAGATACCTATTCAATAAAATAAAAGTTATTAGTTAACAATAAATATTTACCAAAATACATGAAATTAACTTGATATATTTTAAATACTTATGAGAGGACAGGAGCATTATTGTTTTCACTAAAATGGAGTCGACAAAGGATCCATAGACCATTGGCGTGGTGGCGTGTATAGAATCTCACTTTATGCCGACGGTTGCGATTGAACATCATGATGGGACGCTGGATTCTTTACTTTTGTGACTTGGTGCCATGTTTCGACTCCTCATTGAACACCAGATGGCCCGACCCGCTTCTCCGCTCACGCTTTCCATTCCTACATATTTTATCTTTTTATATAAATATGTGAACTATCCAGAAAAAGATTTTTTATATACATTTGGTTTCATATATTTTTTTAATAGCAATCTGATTAAAAAGTATTTAGCAAGAATTTAGACAAAAGAATAATAAAATATCATAAACTCATATTAAGTTCAATCGATACAATTTAGCAATACAACATTTTTTTTCTTCCTACTTGACAACTATGAAAATAAAAAAGTTTGAACATCTATCATTTAAAGTATCATTTCTAGGTATTTTTTATTGAAAACAAGAATATATTAAAAGGTGTATAATAAAGAGTGTATGAGTTTGTCGTTAAACTTTTATAATTATAAAACTTAGTTTAACAAAATGAAAAATAAATCCACTCTTCACATTAATTATATAGCCATCGTATTAGGAGACTAGGAATGTAATTTGTTTAGGACTAAAGTTGATGGATAGTTTGATACACAACTAACAATCCTTCATTTTGACAACTTCGACCCCTCTCCCTCAAACACAGTGAAACATATAGCCACTTAGCCAACACAAACCAGACCGCACCCACCTTTTCCCACTCACTTTCCTTTTATCTTCTGGCTTTACACACACACACACACTCTTCTTTCTCTCTCGAATCTGGCCTCTTGAGATCATCAATGGATACTACTGCTCGGTGGTATGAGGTAACTAATTAATTGATATTCAAACCCCATGCAACCTTAAGTTTTATAATTCCTTCGATCAGTTTGATGTGAGCTTCTTTTATATTTATGACAAAATAAATCTTGCTCCTTAATTTGCTAGGGGGTTCTTCTTCTTGACGATGGCTAATGGTAGCTATGTGTCAGTAAACTAAGACCTTTCAACTTAAAATCAACTACAAGATACGTGTTGTTAATTAATTAATTTTTTGTTCATGAAGGGAATAGGAGTGATGGAAGAAAAGAAAGCAGTAAAGCCAGAAGCTTTGAACTGTCCCAGATGCAATTCATCAAACACAAAGTTTTGTTACTACAACAACTACAATCTTTTGCAACCAAGATACTTTTGCAAGACTTGTAGAAGGTATTGGACCGCCGGTGGGTCTCTTAGGAATGTTCCTGTTGGTGGTGGTTCAAGAAAAAACAAGCGATCCAAGATCAATCACCCCCATGATCACATGATGGCCATGCCTCAGCCATCATCATCAAACTTGGTTTCACAAAACCCTAATCAGCATATCATCCAAAACACCCATGGGGATGGTCAAGACCGCCAGCTAATGGGATTCTATAAGAGTGGTGAAAATGTTCATTATGCAAGAGGCATCATGATGATGAGTTCATTCATGCCTTCCAACACCATCATGATGAATACTTGCAATCTTAATGGGTTTGAAAATGATGATCAAGATAATAATAATAATAATAGTGGGATTATTAGTACTACAACTACAGCTCCTAGTACAAGTGCAAGATTGTTTTTCCCTTTGGAGGATTTGAAGCCTCCTTCAGCATCAACTGGTGAAAATGAAATGCAAGGGGAATCTAATTGTAATGCTTATTGGAGTTGAGGGGGGTCATGGTAATTAAATATTATTAATTACTCGTATAACATATCAAAATCTAATCATCTTGATCATGCATTTTTGTCAGTTTGATGTATAATTTCGATGTATGATGCAAATTAGTAATTAAATATTTAGTCCAAGATATTTTATTTTGAACTTAATCATCTTTGTAGTTACCTTATGTATTTATATGTTAGATTGTTACTCCAATACACAACGTACTAAATAAATAAAATTTCAAACCCACCCATTTATTTTAAGATAAAGCCATGAATTCTGCATATTATATTTTACATTTTTTTTCAAAGTTGATATTTTTACATACGTCTAATCATCCCTATTTTGGAATCACGAGATTGTTGCCAACATCAGGAACATATGTATAGGTTGTCAGTGAGACAGACATATAAAGAAGTAGGTGACCGTACGACGAACGATGCACATGGTACAAGACTTTAGCCCTCAAGATCAACTGCACCCACATGGATTTGGTTAAAATAATGTGACAGAGTTTTACTCCATGCTTGAAAACATCGCCTTTTAACTTCCAATTTGTTGTAAAATTAACACAAACATAAGAATAAGAAATAATAGATGGAATTTAAGTTGAATAAACATTTACAAGATGAGATAGAAAGAGAGTTTTGGTCAATATAGGTCAAGGGAGTCGAGCACCCTGCGAGCTTGGATGTGAAGGGAAGCGAGTCTTTGGTGAGGATCGATAGTGGAACCAAACTGACTTGCAGACCAAATCAAAGATGCAGTTTTCTCACCCAAAAGACGCCCGATGTCATCATGTTCCTTCCCATTTACATGCCCAATTAATAGCAACAACTCCCCACATTTCATCCTGATATCATAACAACATACTTCATCATCACATTCACAATCACAATCACAATCACAATCAATCAAATTTAGATATGGAAGAAGCATACCTCAAATTCTCATCTACTTGTTTGTCTCCTATAAGCAATGCAACCTCCTCAATGCCATTACATTCCTCAAAATCCTACATGAAGTATACACGTGTTAATTTCAATATGATCATATAACAAGAGACATACCATACCACTTGATTGGCGGTTGAGTCCAACATAATTGAGATAATAGCATCTAAGCATGCCCCTTGCTCAACCACTCCTCGGCTTGCTAATATGTTCATCAAAACCTGCAAGGAATTCAATCTTATCTTCTGTATTCTTACAAAGAAACTAATGCAAATCACATAGAGCCACAGTTAGTTTGATAAAAGCTATGAACTAAGATACTGCTTAAGCTTCACTTAACTTTTTCTGATAATTAAGCACAAGATACAAAAACTTCTAATCCCTTCACCTATTAGTCCTAGTCATTTTCATGATCTCCCCAAGAACAAATAACAGTGCACATCAGATTAATCATCATGCTTATGATATAAAGATTAAAGGTTGATGGGATCCACCTGAATTGCCTTAAACTGATGGGCCAAAACTGAGCTCTCCCTATGAAGTAAACAACATCCTTCCAGGACTCTTAGTGCAAGTGATACCTCAGCATCAGTTGCAGGACTTTTTATTTTCAAGGGCTCAACACTGCAAATATGATCCAAATTGCTCACTATCTGATCCTCAAAGTCTTGTAACGAGTGTTCAAACAGAACTGGGACCACTACAAAGCAGAACATTAACACATTATGGATTTTAGGTCCTTACTAATCACATCCTAAAGTAAATTTATAAAAGCGTTCATATCAAATCAAAACTAAAGTTCATTCCAGGTCACCAAGTTGCAGGACAGCTATCTAATTTATTTTTTTTAAGTGTAAAAGAGAGTACGAAACTACGAAATTGACAACTTAATACCTACATAAGAAACACAAACAGTTCAGAGTTGTTAATATCAAATCAAACTCTAAGGCTTTGAGATCATATTGGCGCTAGGCTGATGAACATGCCAGCAACAAGCAACTCTCATATAAGAACTCGAATTACGGATTTTTTTTTGTTTTCTTTCAAGTTACTCGATTCGCACATATAATTGGGGGAAAACAGATAGGCGTTCATAAGTGGAATAGATTACCTTGGAGAGCGGGAATGGATTGGGTGTGACAGAAAAGGTTAATGGCGGAATCGGATGCCGAGACAGATCGAAGGAACTTGAGGATGTTACGAAGACCATGTAGTCGTAGGAATGAGAAATCAGAGCGCGCGTCACGGAGCCCAGTTCGTAGTGCGAGAGTTACCTCTCTATAGAGTCTCTGATCATCGAGCGAGCTCACCAGATCAGTCACCGGCGAAGGCGCCGTCGTTTCCGGCGATTTATCTTTACCCTCCGAGTCCGATTTGGGTACCTCGCTCCAAAATGCCTTCTTCAAGTACATCTCTCTCTCTCTCTCCTCTCTCTCTCTCTCTCACACACACACACCTGATGCACGCAGGTTACAGGTATGTATGCAATTAATGGGCCGGAGTATTGGACCTATTAATGGATCGAAGCTATAAATTAACACTAAGGCCCAACAGGTAACTTCAATATCCCTCCATAAATACTCTGTTACTAAACAAAACTACAAAACTATTAATTAAGTGACACATTTTATTTTATTTATTTATTTATTTTTTTCATCCAAGGCTTCTAGCCTAGTGGTATTGGTGAAAAGATAAGGTGTTGCCCATGATCAAAGTCATGGGTTCAAATCCCGTCGTGGACGTGAGGTTTATTCCCCATAGGTGGAAGGTTCGAGAGAATGCATACTGCCCTTGTGGATGTCACTTTCTAGGCTCGAACCACTAATTTACTAACTGGCCGTTCAAAAAAAAAGTGACACATTTTTTCATTTTAGGGTGATTAGTGACATGTTTTGAAAAATTATTTTATTTGACAAAAAATAATAGGACCCACATCCACTAACTATCTACTTTAATAAAGTGAAATGACACATTTAACCTTACTTTTTACTTTTAAACATCATTAAACGCACTTTATTCAGAATGTGTGGGACATATCCCCTACTAACCATTGAATTAATCTAATTTAATTATCATTATAATCGTGAAACCCATAGTGTATTACTTATTTTGAATCGGACAAAGTATAAGGATTGTTTGCCATTATTTACTTCAAAGTATAAAAATACACGAAGTTTTCAATCTCATTTATAATGAAAAAACAATTAAGCTTATGATCAATAAAATAAAAATAATCATATGCAGTTGGACTTGATATTATAATATAATAATAATAACAGAAACATCTATACTAATTATGCACCTTATGCTTTTTCGTTCTATAAACATATAAATATACTGTTACAGTCGTACAAATTCTCAACAACAACAAAAAAATGAAAATCAATAGATTGAATATTAACATGATATTTGATTTAACTTCAAAAATAAAAAAAACACAATTAGTGAATAGTTTTAGGTTAAAAGAAAAGGAGGAAATGGGTGTCTTAATACCCAATCGAGTCCCTTCCCCCGTAAAAATTAAATTAGGGCGCCAATTGATTTCGCTTCCCCAAGATTTCCCGCGAACTTTACGTATGTACATATACCCGCGTCTCTCCATTCGCTCTAATTCCCTGGTTTTCTTTGAGATGGCTTCTTCGCCGAAGGTGGTAGCTAGACGGAGGACCCAAGCTACCAATTCCATTAAATCTTCATCCAGGAAAAGATCCAATTCAAAGAAACGCGACTACGCCGACACGAGATGCGAGGAATGTGGGTCGGGTGACTGTGGATCGGAGCTCCTATTATGCGACCAGTGCGACGGAGGGTTTCACTTGTTTTGCCTCAGACCTATTCTCGCGTCTGTTCCCATCGGCTCATGGTTTTGTCCTTCCTGTTCCTCTAATCAGAAGACCATCCCAAGTATGTCATTTTGTTCCTTTATGTGATTTGCATTTTGCCCTAATTTCTTTTGTCTTTTAGGACTTCTCTATGCTGAGCTATACAGCTTAAAAAAGTTTGTGTAATTGAAAATGCTGAATGAATTAGTTTAAACAAACGGGCTCATCTACTCCTTAGAATTCATACCCGACGGCTTGAAATGAACGGATCCCCGTCATTCTCTGTTTTGAAACCCTAAATCCGATTGGGTGATTACTGGTTTATTTGGGTTTCTATTTTCTAAGATCTCGATACCAGCTGTTCGAAGGCATTTTCAATACAAATATGATTTATCTATGCATTATTCCTTGAATAATTAATTAGTCAATAGAAACTTAATAACATTTGTCATATTATTGACTATGGAAGTTATCGCAACTGCTCAGACACAATTGGTTTTTTGTTAGCAAGGTAACCAATAGTTTAAACCTATTACTAATTACTTGAATCAGAAAATTACCCTCGAGTTTATTATTACGCATATATCCTTGCAAACTTTATTATTACGTATATATCCTTCCAAAACCTCAAAATTCACACATATATCCTTCAACCTAATTTAATATTATTTAAATCATTTAAAATTTAAAAAATATAAAATCTAATCTAAATTAATAGTAAAATACACTAAATACTCTTAAATGCCAAGAAATTTTTCTTTCATCAAGGGTATTTTTTTGCCAAATTTGACAACTTCATTTTCTTTTGTCAATGGTATTTAAGCTATTTTACCATTAATTTAGATTAGGATTTATGTTTTTAAGATTTTTAAATGATTTAAATATTATTAAATTAGGCAAAAGGATATATGTGAGAATTTTGAGATTTAGAAGGATATATACGTAATAATGAAATTTGCAAGGATATATACGTAATATTAGAAGTTTGCAAGGACGTGTATGAAATTATCCCTTTGTATTATCATTATATCTAAAACAATAGACAATCTAGTTCAAAGGTTATCGGTGTGCCTCTCTCTAACAATGTCATTTTTGTTCTATACACAGAATTTCCATTGGTTCAAACCAAAATTATCGACTTTTTTCGCATCCAAAGGTCCTCACAACCAAGTGAAAGTGTTTGCCAAGGTAAAGAAAGAACATTTATCTATGTCTTTTGATATCTCTTTTGGTTTATAGCTACTTTACATTTATTTATCTATGTCTTTTGATATCTCTTTTGGTTTATAGCTACTTTACATTTATATATGTCTTTTGATATCCCCATGATAGATATACGCAAGAAAAGACGGCGAACAAGTAGCTTAGCGACACCCAAGAAGAAAAGGAGGCTGTTGGCTTTTAGTCCAAGTGAGGATCCTGCAAGAAGATTAGAACAAATGGCATCATTAGCCACTGCATTGACAGCAACAGGAGCTCAGTTCAGTAATGAGCTCACTTATATCAATGGCATGGCTCCTAAATCAGCAAATTGTCCTGCTTATGAGAAAGAGGGAATGCAGGTGTTATCTAAAGAAGACACAGAGGCATTGAATCTATGCAGGAGTATGATGAAAAAAGGGGAGTGCCCACCTCTTATGGTTGTTTTTGATCCTGTTGAAGGGTGAGTATCTGTATCAGTATCTATCTCTTTAATATAGGGTTAAGATTGTTTATTTTTGTTAAATCCAGTGCTCTTTCTTGTAAACAGTTTTACTGTAGAAGCTGATAAATTTATCAAAGACTTGACAATTATCACCGAGTATGTCGGAGATGTTGATTATTTAGAGAGCCGAGAAGACGATGATGGGGATAGTATCATGACCCTACTTTCTGCTGCTGATTCTTCAAAAAGTCTTGTGATTTGTCCTGACAAACGCAGTAACATAGCTCGATTCATCAATGGCATTAATAATCACACACTGTAAGTCAGTTTATTTCCTTTAACAAGTAACATTTTTGTTAATTAGTGATCAATTTCTTTTTTCAGGGAGGGTAAAAAGAAGCAGAATTTGAAGTGTGTGAGATATGATGTAGATGGTGAAGCTCGGGTGTTGTTAGTAGCAAACAGAGACATTTCAAAGGGAGAAAGATTGTACTATGACTACAATGCATATGAACATCAGTACCCTACACACCATTTTGTATGACCATTTCTTATTTCACTTTTTGGGTTTTCACTTCATTTCTACAATCATATCAATTATTTATACAAATGAAAATGATTTTGGGCATAATTTGGTATTTACCTCTTCATTTAATCATCCATTGCTTGGTGTGTTGGTTGGAAATTATCTACAAGATCCAAGTCCAAACAGGTAGCAGCTACTTAAGAAAATTTTAGGCCTAGCCCATTATGATTTAAAGTGCTTAGACGGGTGCCAGCAATCATGTTAGTTTAGCGTGAGTTTAGTGTTAGTTTGGGGACACCATTGGCACAGGTCCGTCAGTGGTTCCGCCGGTTTGCACATGCCGGTTTGGAGACAGAAGAGAATCTAGCGTTAGTTTTGGTGGGTGGGCCCAAAGGGGTATTTTGTGTGTGTGGGTTTTCTAATGGTGGGTCCCAATGGCGGTGGTTACTGATACCGTCAGTTGTTGCCAAATCAAGTGGAGAAGTAATTATGACTATCCATTTTAATTCATCATCTCTTGTTATAATGCCTAAAAATAGTGAAAGTAGGTTATTATGATACGGAGAAGGATATGAAATTTCCAGTTTCTTCTATATCTGATAATTTGATGTAAGACATAAATATATTCTTAAAATGGAAGAAGCGGTGGGTGGTGGGTAGTTGGGTGGCTGAAGAAAGAAACAGAGGGGGAGGCCCAAAAATAAAATGACCACCAACTAATTATTATTAAATAGGACCACCCTAAATACCACCCTCGTTAATTAAAATGTGGAAAAACAATATATAGGGTGGTCCAAATACTCACCAACACACATGCTTTCAAACCCTACAAGTACACACACTTATTTCGTACATATATTCAATAGAGACTTGAACCCAAGTATTTGAATTATAGTTTATAACTCTTTTTATAAATACAGTCTTTTATTTCAAATTAAACATGCTCTTTGCTTGAAGACACTAGTCGATACCAATTTCAAATGCTACCATTCCTTATGTAAATTATGCAGTTTCACATACCAAATTATTTAACACATGTGCTACACAAACCAACACGTATACATGTCGTTAAGCACCCACTTACGGCCACAACTTTACGCATTATGTCCAAAAGGAATGTATTTAAACCTATTTTTCACATAAAGTGGTGGGGTATCTCATAATTGAAGATGGATTTCTCCATTTTCGTGACAAAATAACAAAAGGTTTTAATATATTAAAACAGTTATCTACTATACAAACATCTTTAATCTCAAAAATACAAAATAATTTTTTATTATTAATTCTTAATTTTAATTTCAATATTTTATTATTAATTCTTAATTTAATATTTGATAACTTGTTACATTTATTTATTTATAATTTCTTATATTCTTAACTTATTTATAAAACTTTTATTAATTTTAATTTGATTTAAATAAAACTGGTTATAATTATTAACTTAATTTATTCTTATTACTATAAATATATAAAATATAAATTACAAAATAAAGTAGTTAGTAAAAATATATTGGGTGTCAAATAATATTAAGAGGTGTCTAAATTCTCAACATCATAACAAAATTACGATGTTCTAATTATATAATTGCCCACCCAAGGCTTCTAGTCTAATGGTATTGGTGGAAAAGATAAAGTGTTGCCAATGGCCAAGGTCATGGGTTCAAGTCCCGTCGTGGACGTGGGGTTTATTACCCATAGGTGGAAGGTTCGAGGGAAGGCATACTGCCCCTTGTGGATGTCACTGTCTAGGCTCGAACCACTAACTTACTAACTTGCCGTTCAAAAAAAATATATATATAATTGCTCATGTGTGGTACTTATTTGAATCAATGATATAATCAGTCATGTTTGAATTTATGCCACCAAATTGTTGTTGTTGTTTTCATTTCTTTGTTTTGAATTATGGTAAATCCGTAAATATTTACACAGTGAATGGATCAACCCAAGACCTAAATGATGTAATTTTAGACGTTCTTACTATTACCTGCTATTTTATTATATTAAATTACTATGATAGCAAAGAAGACAATTACCACTGGCTTTAAAAAAAAAAAAGAATGACACATACCACTACATGTATATCCTAAAGCATAAACTGATAATTTACAAACAAATAAGTAAATCGAAGTTTGTAGGGGTAAATTGCATTAGTTGATCGCTAGAAAGAAAAAAAGAAAGAAAGTATAGTTAGTTAAGAATCCATAATATGTCGGCCACCAATCAACATACGTATGATTAAACTCCCATCAAATAATTTGTAGGGTATAATTCAAGCAAGAATTTTAATATTATCTACGAGTATATTACATACTTCTCCTATTAGTTTAGTATTGGTATTCTTCCATATTAATAAGATGGGTAAATTACAGTTTTTGTTCCTGAGGTTTTCTTGATTCGGGGTTTTTATCTTTAAACTTTTTTTTTCTGTTTTTTTGTCCTTGAGGTTTTTATAATTCTGCATATTTGTCCTTCCGTCAATTTTTTGTCGTTAACTGACGAAAAATGCAAGGCATCTGAGGCCATTTTGGTCCTTTTCACCATTCTCCATCTTCTTCAAGAGCCTCTTCATCATCATTCATGAACATCACCACAAATTAGGGTTCCGGCCAAATTAGGGTTCTGGCGAGGCGGTTCAGAAAAGGAAATTGTGGGTGTACCCCCCCCCCCCCCCTATTTCGACCATTCCGAGTCGAATGGTGCCACTAATTAGGGTTCCGGCCAAATTAGTTTGCATTTTGTATGTATTCATCTATTTTTCTCTATTTCTCTATGTATCGATCTCAATCAAGCATCTTAAATATCTGGGTTTTGGATTTGGGGGGTGAGTTGATTCACGGTAATTCTCTGTAACACAAACACCCCATAACCACTTCCAATCAACACCCACTAATACCGAAACGAGATCTTAAATTGTGATGCTACTTCGTCCTTTCCACCAATAATCACCGTCGCGAACATCTTCACCCACCACCAGCACCCTCACACAAGCAGATTTGTGGCACCATGGTGGTCGGACAAAGAGAGGTGGAGAAAAAAAGAGGAGCAACTGTGTGATATGGGCGGTGCTCCGGCAGTTTTTCTGCATTGATTCAGCGTCGGAGAGAGTGGAGATGGGCGGCGGGGGATCCTGGGCGGCGGCGATATGAGCTCTAATCGAGTTGCATGTTTCTTTTTTTTAGAGAGAGAGAGAGTGTGTGTGATGAGAGGTTATTGATTTTAAATAGAGATAAAGCAAAATGAAAATGAAAAGTGTTGCAGGTCTGTGAAAGTAAAATGAAAGAAAATTAGGGTTTTTGATGATGATGATGATGATGATAGGGGTAATTTCGGAAAATTGATAAATACTTCGTTAGTTACCGGAAGATTTTGGATGGAAGGACAAATATGCAGAATTTTAAAAACCTCAAGGACAAAAAAACAGGAAAAAAAAAGTTTAGGGACAAAAACGCCGAATCGGGAAAACCTCATGGACAAAAACTGTAATTTACCCTAATAAGATCAATATAACTAGTTATGTTGTCTCAAATATATATAAAAAAGTATGAAGTCTAAATTACTATATTTATTTTAAAATAACAACCTATTATGTTATGTGAGACAACATAACTAGTATCAGTTTAATAACAACCTATTACTATATTTCAATGAAAATTTTGCTTTCAAAATCCGCCCTCTTCAAGCTGTCGAGGAACTCCTTTTGGCTCCTCCCGCATACTCATTCCACCAAATGATAATCTCTAATTTGCAATCATCGTATTTACATGTAATCTTTAGTAAGCATAATCGTTTTCCCAAATCATCTCTCCAAGAAAAAAAATTTAATTTGAAATTAAAGAAATAGTTGTAGGCCTTGATGTAATATTGTTGGTACAAGTATAATGTTTTACACTTGTAGGTTTGTAAAGTTTATACTACTACAATAAGTTTAAAACAATAAACTGAAGATATATCATGGGCTATTTGGATTAACTTTTTTTTTTCGATTTATGATTGAACTAAAGTCATAAGTTTATAAAATAAATACGAGTAAATAAAATTATCGACTTCGTATTTCATTTAACTCATAAAACAGAAAAATAAATTAATTCAAACATTTTTTTTTTCAAACATTAAATTAAATATTTATTCGAATCACATTATTAATTGCCCAATTACAAAGGTTAACGTTGACTTTAATAGCCCAATTACAACTAAAGTTATCAAGCACTTTACCTCCTTTTGTCTTTTTCTGGTCGACTTACTTTTTCTTTCTTTCTTGTAATATTTGTTTTACTAAAGATAATGATTAAGGCGAGCTAAACATAATTCAAAGTTTACATGTTGAATTATAAATTTGCAATATAGAAAACAAAGGTACATTCATATATTCATAACTAGTAAACTTTGCTTTCTAAATTAAGAAAGCAAATTTAGAATTAAAAAGCAACCAGACAACAAAGGTGGTGATTTAGTTGTTGGATTTGATATCTATAAATGTTAAATTTTCATAAGATTTCAGGTTCAATTCTTATAAGTAAAAAAGATATAATCTTTGTGGTTATGGAGGTTCACTTGTGTAGACTTCAAACTACCTGCAAAGTGGATAATCACTTTAGAATTAGTCGGCTTGGGAAATAAGTTCGGATTATACATTTAAGTAACTATGAATAGTGGCAGGCACATGATTTTTTTTATTTTTTAATTGTTTTTTCTCTTCACCCTACTTATGTTGACTTTTTAGTAATTTACTTATAATATACTTCCTCCGATTCAAAATAAGTGATACACTTGGGGTTTCACGGTTTTTGAGGCAAAAGATTATAATGATGGTTAAATTAGATTAATTGGATGGTTAGTGAGGAATGGGTCCCACACCTTTTGAATAAAGTAAGGTTAATGATGTTTAAAAGTAAAAAGTAAGGATAAAAGGGTCATTTCACTTTGTTAAAGTAGATAGTTAGTGGGTGTGGGTCCCATTTTTTTGCCAAATAAGGAAACTTTTCAAAGTGTATCACTTATTTTGAATCACCCCAAAAAGGAAAGTGTATCACTTATTTTGAATCGGAGGAAGTATATATTAACGATGTAATATGGAAAATAATTGTGTGTCTCTCAAAGTGGTTGGTAGCATACTTGCTATCACCCTCCTTCCCTCTAACCTCCCTCTAACCTGTGTTCGAATCCCACCTGAAACATTTTTTTATTGTTTATTTTTCCAACTTTACTTAATTTATATTTTACACCCCTAAAGAACTTTTCTGAAACGATAATTATACCCCTAAACTTTAATATTTAGTATCTATATTTTTCTAAAAATAATGAATTGCCATTAACACTTTTATGTGCTTTATATATGATTTTTTAACTACCTATTATTATAATAATTTTCGTTTTGAATACAATAAATATTATTAAATTTTTATTTATTTATAAGTATTATTATTAATAATTTTTATACAAAATAAACAACTTGGATATATACAATAAGCAAAATAACAATTCACATATATATAGTACAACTGAAACATTTACTGATATAAAAATTTTTAAGACTTCGTATAAAAATACACGCGGCATCACACAGGGTAGTTTTTACTAGTTAGAAACTTAAAAGGGGAAGCAACCGTGTTGCATGAATAAATATTTTAAAGATTGTAATGGCTAGGGTTAGGTGTTAAAGGTGGTTGGGAGAAACAGCATGATGTTGGATGATGATCACTTTGAGTCTTTGACTATGGAATACATAGAGAAAATTGTTGTTACAGACTAACATTGTCATCAAAATTTCCAAGTTACGTGTCTGAATTTTTCTTTTTAGCAATTTTTCGTATTTTTTCAATATTTTATTAAACTTACATCGATTCAAATAAATTTATACATATATAACATACCAGTATATACTAACTTTTTGAAAATGAACCTCTAAATTTTGTGAGTGTAAGCCGTTGTTCACTTGTTCTAGTGTCACATGCTTAAGACCAACCCTAAAAACAATATTTATGTTTTATTAATATGTCTAATTGTATGTCCAATAATGAGATTAAGAAACGTGTCAACATAAAATTCAAAATATAATAAGTTTAAAAACAATCCTAAAGTTTGAGTTATGTTTTAAAAATGAATTATCTAAGTGTACGGATTTTAGATGAGAGTATGAGACGTTTATTTACCCTATTTGGATTAGAAAGTAATCTAATATAGATAATTGTGGTCTATGCGAGTGTCGGTAGTTTCCAGATTTTGATTTTAGCTCACCAACTATGTACGTGTTAAATTAAAATTCGTTCACCAACTACTTAATAACAAAAACATTAAAATTACACGGCAAAAGACATGCCTCTAATTTAAATTTCATATTATAACAAATATAAAAAACTACAAAATTAATAAACCATTTAATCTAATGCCATGTAAATGACCTATTACTAAAGAAGTTTTATGTTCAACTTTCACATGTATAATATGTATGTGAATCTTTGAATTTATAAAAAAAAAACCAAAAAACGAAAACATGTATCATTAGGAATAAGTACATTTTTAGTTTGTTTGACCCAGAAGAAACGGTAACAAACAATCTCAGGCTAAAAAACATGAAATAGTTTCTTTAATGAACAGTCTTAAAATTCTATTACTCGAGTTATTATAGCAAAATAATTATTTGAAAAATATGTAACCATGATCTTCTATCTTCGGGTCAAAAAGTATATTCGCATAAGCTCGGTTTGTTGGAGTTGCGCTCGTCTCTAAAGGTCGTGCATGCACATACACCAATAATAAGTTATTTGTGTAGACAATAAAATCTATAACTCCATAGTTGGTGAAAGACCCTCTTTTTCATAACACCTATATATATATTTGGAGACTGGACCTTCAATTTTATCATGTATCTGCCACTGAAAAGATGTGTTACGATAATCACGACATAATTATTCACAATTCATTGGTCTTTATAACTTGACGTAACAATTCAAAAAACTTGACATATATTCACATAAATGTATTAATCGACAATATTAGACCAACGAGTGCGAATAAGAAAAAAAAAAGGGGGAAAGGGGTTGACATAAAAAGTAACTTTAATTGGTGTCACCGATGATCCGACAACATCCTAAGAATGAGTTAGTTGTATTTGAGAAATGGCTACCTAATAAATTCTAAGAGTAATGGTACTAATTCCTATCATTTTGTAATATTTATAGTCCTACTTATTAGATGAAAATATGTGTCGAAATCAATAGATAATATTATGTTAGAGAATTAGTGGATTATACATGTTATCTTATCAGGTGAGTATAACTACAAGTAGAACCAAATAATAAGACTAATATCATTTCTCTAAATTTAATGATGTTAAAAAACTAATAAATCTAATTAAGATTAAGACTTCTCCTTTTACTAGTAGGAATAAGCCAATACTGGGTGGCATAATTCAAATTAGAGAAGTGGTATTTTTTCCTACTATTTACTTCAATTCATAGTCATATTTATTTGATCATTATAAGTGTCAAAATTAATGGATGATATGATAAAAGAAAATTAGTAGATTACACATGTTAAGTTTAAAAGTAAATAAGACTAAAAAATAAGAACAAATATAATTTCTTTTCAAATTAAATGGCTCGACTACCAGTTAACCATAGAAAAGACATTTTAAATAAGTGTTATTTACTAGTCAATATTTTTATCAGCCAAAGGACGAGAGTTTTGACAATGTCATTAATATTCTCACCAAGTGACCTAAGGGAATGTATAAATTAGCTAGCAACCAAATTACAAAAGTTAACCCCCCACCCACCCACGCAAAGCAAGATGCACTCGTGCCAATGGCACCACCACCAGACATACGTTCTTTGGTGCTGACGGGTTGTTGCCCCTGCCAACAAGAATACAACCAAAATACCCCTGCAATAGCCAAATAAAGGAACGAATAAATATGTATAGAAATCCACTAGTCATAGAAGACAAAAAATATGTACAGAAATAATTACCCCCAATTAAGGACAAAAAGACGAGTGATTAACTTTAAACAAAACATGTTTTTGGCAATTGAAGATAGTTGTCCGCATAAAGTACTTCAATCTTGAAAATTAGATTATTAGAATCATTCGGTCGGATGAAGATGATTGTCACTACAACTTTTTCCATCTTCCTGTAATTACATGTTTGATCTCTTAATATCAAATTACATAAAATTATAGTTTAATATGTTGTAAAAGGAAAAAATCACTTTAAATTCAAGTGATTTAGAAGTAAAAGATAATTTTATTAGACATGTATAAAAAGTTGTGATTTATTTGAGGTATTGCCAAATAGATGTTATATGAATATTAAAGTATGAAGAATAATTTTGAGATATGTGTTAAACTATGTTAAAAAGAACAAAATGCCTTTAACATTGGTTTAACAAAGCACCATACCTTATGCTCTAATAACGATAACATAAAGTTACAATATGGTAAATCATATGTGCATTTAAGATCAAATGTTACACTTCAACCCGATTTGTAATCTCGTGTATTTTAAATAAAAACTAGGGTAAATTACAGTTTTTGTCCCTGACCTATGACCGATTCGGGGTTTTTGTCCCTAATCTTTTTTCTTCCGTTTTTTTGTCCCTTAAGTTTTTCAAAATCTGGAAATTTGTCCTTCCGTCTATTTTTGGCCGTTAAGTGACTAAAAATGCAAAAATAATAAGGGTATTTTCGTCTTTTTTCCTCATTCTTCATGTTCTTCAAGAAACCCAGATCTGACCTCCCCCTTCTTCATCCATGGTGGTCATCGGAGGTTTCGATCTTCAAAACCTTCAAAGCTTCGATCTTCAAAACCCTAAAATTGTGAACACCTGACAGATCTAGGGTTCAAAACCTTGCTGCCCAGATCTGCTTCGGTCTTTGAAAACAAATCTAGTCCTTATCCATCTATCCCCCCACCTTCTCTCTCTTCCAATATTTCTGAAGAAATGGAGAGATGCGACAGGAAGAAATGTAGAGGAAGAAACGTAGGTGGAACAATTTTTGGAACAAATCTAATCATACATCTGATGGAGCTTGGTACAGCTTTTTGCTGGTGGATCTCACGTGATCACAAAAGTAGCCCTAAATTTTGGAGTTAGCCGGCTTGTTTTCTTTGTCTATCGTGACGTCCCTGCGCTCTTAATCCTTGCCCCAATCGCCTATTTTCGCGAAAAGTTAGTCAACACCTCTCTGATCTCAATTTTCCTATCAGAATTCAACTTTTTATTTATTGTTCTTTTGTCAAAATTACGTTTTTTAACGTGATATGTTAAATTAGGGTTCATATGCTTCTGGCTTAGAATTAGTGTGTTGATCTTTTTTAGCAGTTGATATACAAGAGTTGCAATTAAAGATCATACATTTAAAGTTTTGGCCAAATTGATGTTTATTTGAAATTTTGCTTATGGATTTCAACAAATTAATTCGCAATCGATTTCTACGTTGACGCGTCACTAAACCCATCCTTACTGACGCGTCACTAAACCCATCACTAAACTCATCCTTACTGACGGGTTAATGACGAGGTCGTGCCAACAACAACTCATCACTAACTCATCACTAACCCATCCCCACTTAAAATAATATTAAAAACCCCCAACCCCCCTACCCCTCCCCCACACAAAAGCTTGACGGATGCCTTGAACCCGTCTCCACCACGACGCATTGCTTCTGACGTGGCCTTCCGACGGATCCGTGCCAACCGTGACGGAGGTCGACGGATTTTTTTTGCTTCTGACGTACCCACGACGTGGGGTTGGCAGTGATCTAATAGGGAGGATGTTCTTTAGTTTTTACCAATTTGAGATTTCATGGTGTTTAACAAGTGATTTTAAAATTAGGGTTTAATTGGGGAAGAACACATACATAAGGAAGATGATGCAAGGGTAATTTGGGTAAATAGACAAAAAATCCGTCAGTTAACGGCAAAAAATGGATGGAAGGGCAAATTTCCAGAATTTGAAAAACTTAAGGGACAAAAAAACCGACAAAAAAACATTAGGGACAAAAACCCCGAATCGGCCATAGGTCAGGGACAAAAACTGTAATTTACCCTAAAAACTATACTAGTTATTCAGTGTTAAAAACATATTTACACGTCATATAATACTTGGATTTAATGTTACAATGTTCAATAATAATAATAATTAATAATTATAATAATAATAATAATAATAATAATAATAATAATAATAATAATAATAATATTATTATTATTATTATTATTATTATTATTATTATTATTATTATTATTATTATTATTATTATTATTATTATTATTGTTTAACAAAGAGCATATCATTTCTTCTATTGATCTCCCATGAAATAAGTACGGCATTTAAAAAACATCATGCTAATTTACATTTATAGGTTATATAATTGCAAATATATTGTCATTAATTCAGATCAATCTTCTATAACAAAATAGTATATGATATATAACCAAAAGGATTTGTAGTTTAGCGGTATAAAATGTTCAAAGGTGTTACTCATTGCCCTTTGTCATAAGTTCGACATCCGTATAGAAAATATAACTTAAGAATAATTTATAGAATATGTATATTGTTGTTAAAAAATATATATACAGGTTGATAATCAATCTAATCAACCGTGCAAGTTACTATGTTTATAAATATCAATACCATTAAGGTGGAGTAATAAAGAAAATCTTTTGTTAAAAGAAAATTGAAAGGCTGAAAGTTCGATTGCTCTATTTAAGCGAAACCGATAAGAACATATGATTAATGCAACATAGACAACGGAGAGGTTATTTTTACAGAGAGAAATATAAAATGGTAGTAGGGTAGGGTAGGGTACCCACCTCACCCCACCCCCCATACACATTTATCCTCCCTCACACACCCTACGCTACTTACTACTTCTCGTTTCTCGGTCCATTCCATTCCCTCACGAATATCAACATCCTTCCTTGTCATTTATTCTTCTTTTTTCTCATTTTTATTTTCTTCCCTCTTTCAGTTTCCTTTGGTTTTGTTTCCAGAGAGAAGAAAGGTATTTTTGGGTATTTGATTGCTTCCCCTAAATCCATCATCCAGATTCATCTCCATTGATTCCTTTGATTTGTGCCCACGTCATCACCAACACTCATTTCCTTGATTGCATCGATGGTAAGTTTCAATTTTCATTTTACTTTCGGTTAGTTTTCTACTCTAAACCCGGGTACAATTATCAATGCAATTTGGGGATTTTTCTATTTCACTTTTTTTCTTTTAAATACTCGTATATGAACTTGTTTTTGGGTTTTCAAGGGCAGGTTCAATAGGCGTTGGATCTGGGATCCTCGACAAGATTTTCGTTTTCTTTTGTATTAAATATGTCCACTATTTTTATTTTTTATTAATTGTTTGAGTGAATATAGTTGCCCTTTCTTGATCTGCGTTGTCGTGATATATTATCTAATTTTTTAAGGTTTTGATCTTATCTTTCTAACTAGCTATGTTTCTTGAAGATGGAATAAGTCACATTGCCTAGGGCTTGAAAAGTTGGTTTCTTGAGGTTAGGTTTCATGGGTTGAACACAAGTAACCATGGTTAGCTTAAACCAAGACGACGATTATCGGTTTTTTGATGCCCAAGATACAATTCCTTCTCTGTCTGAATCAGTTTGTAAGCTTAATTCGGTTTATAATGATGTTGAATATGATGTTTGGGTTCGGACTCCATCAAGCGTTCAAGATCGAAAAAATCAGTTCCTTAAATTAATGAATTTAAGCTCAGATGATGAGGAATTAGATGATTCAGGAGGATTCGATAATAGGATTATGCAGTCTAGCGGTGCTGTGTTGAGAAGTGATGAATTGTCTTCAAGTACATCCTCTGTTTCTGATTCTTCAAGAGTTGTTGTTTCCAGGGAGAATTTCATTTGCAGACCTAGAAACTTGGACTGCAAGGAAGATGAAGATTCGCCTCCACTGGTTCAGAAACTTGTGGAGAGACAGATTAAG
Organism: Calendula officinalis; assembly: GCA_963853835.1. NCBI lineage: Eukaryota > Viridiplantae > Streptophyta > Magnoliopsida > Asterales > Asteraceae > Calendula > Calendula officinalis. The sequence goes on from OY970820.1 coordinate 22,978,145, forward strand.
GTTGCTGGCACCATGGCCAGAACCATGAACAGAGTAAAAAGTCAATGGTTGAGTAGATTACGGTCAATGACATGTGTTGTTGATAGTCAAGGAAGATGCGATAACTTGAAAGACGAGGTTCGCCGAACCCGGGTCCAACGGGTCAAAGTTCGGCAAAATAAGAAGCGATTAAAGGAACTGTCGGCTGTTTTCATTGGGCAAGATATTCAAGCTCATCAAGGTTCGATCTTGACCATGAAATTCAGCTGTAACGGGCGTTATCTTGCGACAGGTGGCGAAGATGGGGTTGTGAGGATTTGGCAAGTTGTGGAAGATGAACGGTCAAATGATATCGACATTCCAGATATCGACCCTTCCTGCATATACTTTACTGTGAATCATCTTTCCGAGCTCGCCCCTCTAATGGCAGAAAAACAGAAAATGAGCATGCTCAAAAACCTAAGAAAAACATCGGATTCCGCTTGTGTGATTGTTCCTCCAAAAGTGTTCCGGATACTCGAGCAGCCTCTTCACGAGTTCCATGGGCACAATGGTGAGGTCTTGGATCTCTCATGGTCCACTGATAATGTGAGTAAATTAATTACAAATTTATTATTATTAATCGAAAAGTTGCATATTGTGATGCTCTGTTTTCGTTTCAGCTTCTTCTGTCCTCGTCTGTTGATGAAACGGTTCGTTTGTGGAGAGTCGGGAATGATGAATGTGTTACTGTCTTTCCACACAGTAACTACGGTATGTTCAATTAAATTACGGGGTGTTTGGATTTGTGGTTTTGAATGCTGATGATTGTTTGTGATTGCAGTGACGTGTGTTCAGTTCAACCCCGTGGATGATAATAATTTCATAAGCGGGTCAATTGATGGAAAGGTTCGAATATGGTCTCTTGATTCTTCCCAGGTTGTAGATTGGACAGACATACGTGAAATAGTCACAGCCGTTACTTACAATCCAGATGGCAAGGTTTGAAACCCTAGAAATTACAATTTCAAATACAGAGATGATTGAAAACTGTTTTGTTTCAGGGTGGAATTATTGGATCCATGACAGGCTGTTGCCGGCTTTTCAGTTTGTCAGGTAAAAAACTTCATTTATATTGTATGTGGTTTAGTCAAATGTCTAAAATGCCCTTTAAGAGTGAAAGATATCGTTGACCAAATAACGAATTTTGCAACAAATCATTGGTTGGATGTAATATCAAATATGTGGCTGTGTGCTAGTCCCGTATGCAATATGAAGTCCTTTTATTCTTTGCCACTAAAATTGTGACTACACATTGAGGGGCCACCTAATCTCAACTTTAGTGTCTTTTTCTTAAATCAGATAATCATTTCCAACTCGAAGCTTCCGTTGGCTTAAATAGTAAAAAGAAGTCGCCTTGCAAGAGGATAATTGGTTTTCAGGTCAGTAATTTAAACCCTAAGTCCAGTAAATGTGTAACTGTTCTGTTCTGTTCCTAATTTTGGGTGTTCGCTTTCTTTATCTTATTATGTAAAGTTCTGTCCACAAGATGCAAGCAAGGTAATGGTGACATGTGCGGATTCCCATGTCAGAATTCTTGATGGGATCAACGTCATCGCGAAATACAAGGGTAAACTTGTCTTTAACTATTTATTGTGTCTGTAATTAATTGTTTACTTCAACTACTAGGCCCACGAAACGGGGGGAACCAATTGAGTGCATCGTTCACGTCAGACGGGAAACACATAGTGTCAGCATGCGAGGATTCTAACGTGTATATCTGGAACTGCAACAACCAGAAGGAGCCTTCACTTTACCAACAGAAAACAGTAAAATCCTTTGAGTGCTTCTCGAGTGATGCCTCGGTTGTGTTACCGTGGTCTGGTTGGGATTTACCTAACTCATCATCGCCTAGTTACTTCTCACTTGGTCAAGAGTTCTTTCTAGAGTCCATACCGAAGGGGTCTGCCACCTGGCCCGAAGAAAAGCTCACCGCTGTGTCATCATCGCCTTTGTGTAAATCCCAGTACAAGTTTTTCAAGTCGTCTTGTCAGAGCTCGGCGGGTTGTCACGCGTGGGGTCTTGTGATTGTGACCGCGGGCTGGGATGGCCACATCAGATCCTTCCTAAACTATGGGTTACCCGTTACCCTTTGAAATAATATGTGATTTACATTACCCGTGGGCCATGAAGGAAATGTGGTGATCTGATGGGCGGGCCCGTTTGAAGATGCTGCGAATCTGGATGGTCTGATTGTGGGGTGGGGCGGGGCTGGAAACAACCTCTTCCGTTTGTTGTTTTAAGGTGTGGTGGTTTGGGGTAAAAAGAAAAGAGGGTTGTCCATTTATGGTGTTTTTGGGGAGTTATGAATGATTTGAGTTTTGTCTGCCATTGTTGTACAACCTGGAAGTGGGGTCAAAACTTAATTGGAGAAATGGGCACCATCTGTGCTCATGCATTTCATATTTTATTTTTATTTTGGTTCTTGATAGATTGTTTAGATTAGGTAATATGTCATTACTTTTCTCATGTAATGTAGATATAATTACATTGTATTTAATGGGTTCTCTTTGTTTTCTGCCTCGAACCCACAATTCAATATACAAATACCTACTTGCTTTCATATTTGCAAATTGTCAAAAGACGTTTGCAGACAGTGACGTTTTATTCAATATATGTGGATCATTTTGTATGAATTGTTAATGACAAGAAGGTATTATTTTATGGTAATATTTATCACTATCGGTGCATGTCATCTAAATTGGATACATTCAAATCTGGACGGCATTAACACCTCTTTCAAGTTTCAACCAACTTTTGTGTATTCTTAATTGCCACAAAACCAAAGTTATAGAGCGTGTTGATCTTTGGGTTTCACCAAAACCCTTATTATAATAACCAAAAATCAAAACCAAATGAAACTGTTTCTGGTCCTGTTTGATTCGGTCAACCAAGGATCATGTTTGACAATGAGTTTTTAAAACATTTAGAAATCGAGCAATCTAATAGGAGTCTGAGACAAGTGGTAAAATTAAAGATGGATATAAAAAGAGAGAATAACTAGAAGACATATGCCCAATTTAAAATGAATTAGTTTGATAATCAGGTTAATTTATTAGTTCGCTATTCTTAGAAGTTTAAAACCTGCAGTTTTGAGCGTTTTGGCGAGAGTGAGTTTTTGAAGGTTCCTATTTATATTACAGCTTGAGAAAGGGAACATCAAGTCCAAAGATTGTGAGCTAAGTTCCAATTCATGTATTAGGATTGTTGGGTCGATTCTAGCAGATAGCAAAAATGACAGCCCAACCCTTGTAAGTCCTAATTAATCATTTTCGTGGGACAAATTTCATTAATCACTTGATTACCACATGTCTATCTCTGGGCCAGTAAAAAAAATAACAGTGTTAATTGTTGTTGATTCATGTCACATGAATTCAAACTTATGCTCACCCGCATAATATTAGTTTTAGGAAATTAAAATAAAAACAAATATTATCGGTCAACTCGCCTAGACTTACATGCTACGTCACAACCTATATTTTATTGGAATTGAACTCGTTAACCTACTTTTTTGCCACCGATAACAAAATCAACAATGTCAATGCGATTGAAGAGAATTGATGTCACAACCTACTTCTAAATTTTGACTTCGCGAAAGCATTCATTACCCAACTGCGAAAGTTTACATGTGTTTACTTTTCTTATTTTTTAAAGTTACTTTTTTTTAATAATGTGTTTGGTCAAGAGAACTTTTTCGTTTGTAATAAACAGTTAGTTAGTAGAAGTTTCATTTATGTGCACACCTTTAACTAAAATCTCGAACTTGTAGATGATCGATTATCTGTATCGATAGTTTTATAATCTATACCTAATTTCCACATATGTCCACCATGAGACTTGAACCCCCAACCTTAAAGTTGTGAGGCAAACACTATACCGCTAGGCCAAAAGCCCTTTGGTTATTAGTACAATATCCTAACCAACTGAGCTATTAGGTCATATTTTTTAATACTTAGACTATATTTATTTTTATTAATCCTTAAAGGTTTAAATTACCACAAACCACCACAATCATTATCGCCATTACTACTGTGACACCACCGCCTACTCTTCTATATAATAATAGTTGTGTCTTTGATTTATGACTTAACCACAACACTGAGCAAAAATACAGTTTAAAAGATGTACTATTGACGTAGTTTATTGTCACTTAAATGACACTTTTACCTTTTCTAAAATGTAAAATTAATGCATTTTGTTTATCCTTTTAAGTGTATTTAAATGCGTAAAATGGTGAATACTATGTAAAATTGACAATTATTTTAATAAAAAATAAAATAGAAAGATCAAATGCAATGATGCAATAATAGATTAATTGATTTAGGCGCTTGTAGAATTTGGGACATCCATATTTATTTTTTGTAATTGTATATTAAAGTTATATAGAATTTAACCATTGAGGGTTCGGTTTGGTTGTCAATGCATAATCGTTTATAGTTTCTTGTGATTCGTTTCGTGTAAACATTTGATACAAAACATTTGCCCAAAATAAATCATTTTCATAAATAGAAGACCAGTTCTAAAACACGGATTTACAAAAACCTTTGATATGAAAATCAGAGTATGAGGTTTGGTGTTACAAAATATATCAAAACCAAAGTTAAGCATAAATCCGCTCTAATGATCTTCTACTCTAGGCCCCGCATAACTCAATTCATGCGCACCTAAATCCTCGATCCGGAACCTGAGTACATAGCAAAACAACAAGGAGTACGTGAAACACAAAAATGTCTCGTGAGCTACATGGGTTTAGACTCCAATAATATCAAGTATCACATCGTATATAAATACATATTTATATTTCACCAATACATCCTAGTCACCCTATGGTGACTCTATCGGTCCTGCTTTCCTAGGATACATATCTAGTACATAAACATATATGTACCAGAACACAGTCATATCTAATACATAAACATATATGTACTAACACAAGCGAACCCTATACATAAACATATATGCATTAGATTCCTAGATCACCTAGTACGCAAACATATGCGAACTAGAAGCACCTGTGTACTTAGTGTACAAACATATGTACACTCGTCTCAGTGACCGGGGTCACCCCCGCGTCACCACCATCTATCTCTAATCATAACTCTATCCGTTATGCCAGTCAAAGCCTTCGACTATCACATCAGTCATCAAACAAGTTAGTTAAATATTATCAATAATATATACTAACTCAACACATAATAAATCTAGACAAACATTAAATAGACCGTTCATAAGTAATCAAAATACTTCATATAGCTATGTACTCAGTAAAGTCCACACGTACTCACCTTAGCAATAAAATGCTCCAATCGTGTTCTTTACGTCAATTTCCTTGCTTCACAATTCGGCCAACCTTCCAAGACCTCACTAAATGCTTAATACAATAATCACAAGATTATCAACAACCCATAATACTACCAATGTGTCCATCGATCTATCTCTAGATAACACTTACCAACACATTTCCCCCAGTTTTGGTGATTTACCAAACCCTAGGTTAAACCAACCCTTAAGATTCTTACAAATCATAATCGTACACTTGTTCCCTTTGTTAAAATACCATCTATTAAGTGTATACATCACTTATATCATCATAACTCAAAACCCCCAAGAACTAGGGTTTCAAACCCATACATCAAAATACATAGATCTTAAGCTACAAAGATCAAGGAGTGAAGATATACCTTTAATCTTCAACTACGAGTGAAATCTACCAAATATTTGTGAAGGATTCGACCTCAATCAGTCCTCAAGCTCGAAAATCGCCAAAGGGAGAAACAAGGGTTTGCACATGCCATTAATGAGCCAAAACCCGACTTTAATGCTGTTCGACCAAAGTTCACGGCGTGAACTAAGTTCGCGTTGCGAACTCCCTTCCTACACGCATTCTTCGCGATCGCTAACTGGTCGGGAACTACTTCACGCTCGATGGTCCCAATATCTGTTGACTGTTCCCGATCGTGAACACAGGTTCGCGTCGCGAACTCCACACGTAGCTAGGGCTGCACTTTTTCATCCTTGTCTCGGCCCGGTTTCGTCCATAACTTTTTCATACGGTGTCCAAATGACACGAAACCAATTTCTACGTTCTTTAAACGATTTATCCCTATTTATCATATTTTTATACAATTTATTTATTTAAAATTTTCGGGTCGTTACATTTCGGGTCCGGGTTTTACTCATCGCGAGCCACCATTCTGGGTTTTTTTGAAGTTGCAAATTGTCGGTCACTGACTCATATAATGTCGGGTTGGGTAATGATGCTTAGATTTCGATGACACGTTTTATTGATTGAAAGAAAAAAACGGGAAACCGAACCCGTAGGGTTCTTGGTTTCCTAAAAACCGGAATAGATTTTTAACGAAGGAACAAATTATTGATAAACATGTTTTCTGTGATAAAAGTGAGTCCCGTGGGGCTGTAGGGTGCCTCGGGAATGGGCGGGGTGATGTCGGGATTCAAAACAAGTTTTTAAACACAATGCTGAAATTTGGACAGAATCTATAGTCTGAGTTTGAGCCCGTTTTTACCACACTTAAAATACGTTTTTGGATTTTTGGCCCAATATAGCCTCTAGCTTTCTGAGTCCTCTTTCCAACACCACTGACGGCTCGTTAATCCGATTTACGGTTTAAAAGATATTTCTGTTTTAGTAAAACGTCGCAAAAGCTTTTTCGGTTCAGCAATCCTGTTTTGTAACCAGCTTTTGAGATACTTAGAATCTGTTATGGAAAGGGGTCGTGAGACAGTAAATTGTAGTAATCTGAGTTTCCTAGCGGTAGTTAAAAATTGGGAATAATCTAACGCACGGGTTGGAAGTTATAACAGTTCCCGCGGGGGTGTCGGGTTCTGGCAGAATTCTATGAGTTGGGTTTTGAGCCGAATTTTAATCCTAGCCTTATTATGTGATGTAGGACCTTCTAGGAACTGAGTTGTGACTTGTACGTGCCGAGGACACTTCTAGGAGCATACGTTGATTGAGGTGGGTGATCTCACTATAAACTTGCATTTACTTTCATTTCATGATTATGTGCCATGTGTCATGAATCGCTATTGCTTTGAGATAAGCTTGTTTATTTGATGATGTGTTAAGTGTTGTTTATTTTAAATACATCCTGAACTGAGATATGGATGTTGAGTAACCGAGCTAAGTACCATATCATTATGTGTTGATCTGCGTACATGAGTTATGTTTATGAGTTATATGCATGTGAGATGTGCTAGTTGATTACATATCTGTTGAGATGATATGTGTTGAGTATGAGATGGTTTGTTTTATATGAGTACATGTTGTATGAGTCAACACGTTAATAAAACTAACCTAATAACTAAGAGATTTTAATTACCGATCGCAAGAGGCGACGGCGAGAGCTAACTCTTCCCGTTTGAGTTGCCAAAGTACACTACACGACTGTCAGCGTGGTACTGCGGGGCACCTAGAGGACGGTTGTTAGAAGAGGGTGTTGTGACGAACGTATGGCGGTGGGCGTACGTTGAGCATCGTCACAACCCACGGAACCTAATGAGATTTAACAAAAGGCCTAATAATCGAGAATTGAGTAGAGTCTTTAGGGATCACTTATGTGGTGTGGATTGTTTGTATGTGTATGTTTATTGTGTTGATTATTCACTCAGCGGTGGCTGACCCCAAACACTCCCTCCCATTTTGCAGGTACTAGCAAAGGCAAAGAGAATGTCAATGGTTGATGAGTTGCGTTTCTATTTTTATATTTATGGATTTGGATTAAAACATTTATTTTGAGTCAAACATGTTTTATTTTAAAACCTTTAATTATTCCGCATTTAAAACACGAGACGGTTTTATATTTTTACTTATGAGTTGGGACATTTGAATTACTTGTACTTTTGGGGAAAAATGTAATATTTTATTGATTAAAATTTTTTAAATTCCCCCTAATTTTTGGGATGTTACATAACGTGATGATGGAAGAGGCGACGTCGAGGCATCTTTTTAAAGGGGTGGAGGTAATTGATAATTCCTTGTCCATTTCTCACTTATGGTATGCGGATGACGTGATTTTTATGGGTGAATGGTCATTGAATAACTTGCAAAAGTCTCTCATTATCTTGCATTATTTTCATATGTCTTCGGGCCTGAAATTAAATTTGAATAAATCTAATTTGTATGGTGTTGGAGTGTCGGGTGAGGAAGTTCGAGATATGGCGAGTTCGATAGGTGTGTGCCATGGGAAATTACCATTTATTTATTTAGGTCTCCTGGTGGGGGCTTGTATGTCTAAAAAAAAAGAATTGGGATCCTTTGATTGATAAATTTAAAAGAAAATTGTCGGGTTGGAAAGTTAATACTCTTTCGGTTGGGGGAAGATCTTTGCTATTAAAATCGGCTTTAGGAGGCATGGGCATTTATTATATGTCGTTGTTTGTGATGCCAAAAAATGTAGCGAATATGCTAGAGAATTTGCGAGCTTCTTTTTTTTGGGGAGGAACCGAGGTGAAGAGGAAAATTCATTGGGTAAAGTGGGATACGGTTTTGGCGTCTACCGAAAATGGTGGGCTTGATATCGGAAGCCTTTACGCTTTCAACATTGTTCTTGTCTTTAAATGGGTGTGGCGGTTTGTGATAAATGAATCGAGTTTGTGGTCTAAAGCTATTAGAATGATTTACGGTGGTCAAAGAGCTTTTGACCTAGTGAATTATTAACGGTTGGGCTCGACTCCTTGGGCGCAAATCATTAAGATGTTGCGTCGTTTAAAACAGTCCGGTATTGATCTGTTTTCTCATTTAAAGGTTAATCTGGGCGACGGTTCTCGGACCCGGTTCTGGAAAGACCAATGGGTCGGGTCAACGCCTCTGATTGATTGTTTTCCGAGAATTAGCTTGTTGGATTCGGACATTAATTGTTTAGTGCATGATAGGTTTGTAAACAACTCGATCAGGTGGCATTGGTTAAGAGAGATCCGTGGGAGTAGAGAAGAAATCCAGGTTGCGGAATTAAATCGGTTGTTAGAAGATGAAAGATTGTCGAATGAAACCGATTCGTGGTCGTGGGATATTGGTAACGAAGGTGTTTTTGAAGTAAAAAGTACAAGGAGATGGATTGATAATTTGTTACTCCCTTCTTCGATCGAGCAGACCCGTTGGAATAGTCTAGTACCCCGCAAAGTAAATATTCATTTCTGGAAGGTGAGTTTAAACCGGATCCCCTCTAAAGTTAATTTAATGTTGAGAGGCATTTTGTTGGATGATGTAAAGTGTGTAATGTGCGGGGATGGTGTTGAGAATATGGAGCACATTTTTTGGAATTGTGAAGTCACAAAGGGAGTTTGGCGGGAGATTGGACGATGGTTACAAGTGGTTGACGTTAATGTCGACTCGCTGGATGAATTTTTGTTCAATTTAGATTTTAGCCCGATGTCGACGAAAGTGAAAAAAATTGCGGAGGCGGTGATGCTTACGGTGATTTGGTTTATTTGGCGTCATAGGAATGCAATCACGTTTAATTCATTTAATTCAGGTGATGCTCGTCGAAATATGCTAGTGGACGCTATCAAAGAAGTGTCATTTTTGTGGATTTGTAATCGTAGGCTTTAGAGTTAGTTGGACAGAATGGTTAATTTTACCGTGTAATGGTTAAACTCTTGTTTGTGGCTAGTTTTTAACTAGCTTTTTTGTTTTAATGAAAGCCGTTTTCAAAAAAAAAAAATCGTTTTCTATTTTTTTATTGAGGAAATATATGTAATATGTTTCAACCTTTTAATGGAAAAGATAATCCTTTTACGTGTAATGGGTTTGATGTTTCTAACTCTTAAATTTTTTTTTTTGGCAATGATATTACTCTAATTTTGACTGATTTTAATGTTTAACTTCTAAGCATTTGTTACCTTATTGATTTGAGGGAATTTTCTATGAGAAATTTGAGACTTTTATTTAGAGATATTGTATTGATTTACATTAAATTTTTCTACTTTATCTTTTTACAGATAAAATGATTAATATGTAGAATCCACTGTCTTTCTTAATTTCATCTTTTGATTTGGATCATGACTATCCAGATTTAGTAATACGCAATAATGAAGGTAACTAATATTGGAAATGTGAATGAAATTGATGTAACATATAATTAATGAAGGTAATTAATACTGGATGGTCATCTCTCTCAAGACAATGCACTGCACTGCACTATATAACCAACCTCCTCATTCACTTGTTTATCAAACTCAATAGCCTCATAATGGCATTGGCTCTCAACTTCAAGACCACTATTCTAATTGTCCTTGTGTTACTCATTTCCACATATTCAGGTATTACATTACATTCTTAATTGTTGTTAATTGCTTGTGCTTACATAACTAACCTCTTTTTGTTGTGTGTTTAGGGGTGAGCAATGTTGCAGTCGCGGATGAAGTGAAGATAGTCCCGAGGCCAATGAAGTTTGAGGCGGTTGTGACAGACTACAACGATCCAGGAGCCAATCCCAGGCACGATCCACGCAAGGGAGGTGGACATGGCCCACCACAATCAACTTAATTGTTATTTATGTATAACAATCACAATCAGAATCAGAATCAGAATAAATAAAGCTTTCTATCATCTCAGATACTTTTATAACATGCTAATACAACCACACTTAAGAGTAATGAAATATCAATAATACAATATATGTTGATTATATACAGATAGCGATTGTATGGTTTCAAAACGAAGACATCCATATTCCAAACGACACGATACCAATAGTTGCAAACGCTTGGATCACTTCAAACACAAAGTTTTGTTGCTCTATAGGTAACTTTTGCCAATCTGTCCGCCTATTAATCACAAGAAATACCAAATTTTAGATTTTATGGTGAAAAGGCCAAAGTAAAAATTATACAAATTTGCATACCCCAAATCAGCGATGACAATTGTTACATTATCTTGAGAATATTGGTCCTGCAATAAAAAAAATGTTAGGGAAAGTGAGAAATTAAGAGGATGAAAAAGGTGAAAATATTTGTTGAAGTAATTATTACCAGGGCCATTTGAGCTAGAGCTTCAGATGCAACCTAAACCAATAAAACAATAATCAAGTTTGAACATTTTCTTGATGGATAAAAGAAAAGAGAACTAATTACCTGAACATCTCCATGTTCTCGAAGTTGGTTTCTGACAAAGTTGACTGCTTCCGAGCTGAAAGTAGTAACTAACGCATGTTTCATAAACATGAAACTAATAGAAAATAAAATAAAATAAAAGTTGAACCTCTTAATGTAATCCCACAAGCCATCAGTTGCTAACAATACAAACTCTGCATCAGGCCCCAGTGTAACTTGATAAATATCAGGAGTAGCAATAACCAAGTCTCCAAAAAACTTTATGCTGCATTACACAGTTAACCCCAATTTATACTACCTTAATTACTTGTTCCAAGATTATATAAAAAATACTTGTATTACAATTTACAACATTGTAATTTGACAAGACGAGCTAACCAAATATAGAAAGATATCAGTATGAGAAATCCTACCGGGATACAAATTTTTCAGACCATCTTCCTTCTGCAACTCCCTTTTTCAGCATCCTTTTTAATAATAAAAGAGGATGTCATATTTTTACTTAACAAGAGTTGTATGCACATATGACATATCAACTAGAAATATTATGAAAATTAAAAAATAAAATAAGAGGGATTACTTACTCATTCTTCTTTGTCTTAAAGCGGATGTCACCAAAGGCACGGGATACAGAAATATCTCCACAAATTCTTCCATCTGAAATCTACATTAATCCATATAAACAAAAAAGATTAACTAACTCATATTCATAGAGAAAAACTCCAATTTCGCGTTGGTTTGTGACGAGAAAATAACAGTCAGGAAATAAGAGCAGAATAACACACCCATCCACCTGCTTCTCTAATCCTCTTGATTTCTTGAAGAGAAACCTTGTTTCTTCCATAGGGTCTGTGCGAATTGGTCAATTCTTCTGGTTTTCCAGATTGTGAAAGAACCTGCCATCAGAAACTGTAAGTAATGAATGAAATTTCTGAAATTTGTTTTAGGGACATAACATACATACCGCACATGAGTCACCAACATGGGAGATGAAGAGCATATCATTTCCTATTAACATGGTAGTCGCTGTTGCACCAGATTCGTCCTCTTCCCCGTTCATCTCAAGCCTTTACAAAATCAAACAGCATCTAAACCTTCAATGCAAAATGAAATCATACTGAAAATATGGCAATTATTTGAGGCCATACAAATTCTCTGTCTCTCTACACGTTTGCTTACCAGTTTACAAGTCTGGCATCCGCGTTCTCAAAAGCCTCCTGCAAACCCCTTTTGATTCCCACATAATCTTTTTTGATCAACAATTGGCCGCCTTGTAGAGCCTTCACACACTCCTTGTACAGCTCCTCCCTAGTGAATTGAACCATCATAATGTTGTTTTTATATCACTTTTAGTCGTAATTGTCAAATTAAAGATACTATCAAGCAACACTAGAACACCAGAGAAAGTAAAACTCACTGAGGCATTAACACAAACACCTAACTTGCAAAACAAACCTGAGGAACTTGACAGAGGAGAAGCCGGCATGTCCATCGAAAACAGCAGCAAAAAAGAAACCGTCAAGGTCGGATGAACCCACAATAACAGCATCGTCTTCCATCTCCTCACGAGCACCCTGTAATTTGGCGGAACCCCATCTGATCCCAGAAGCAACGCCGTCGGAGAAGGAAGGAGCGTCAATTGCAATCGCAGAACAACACAAGCGGCTGCTTTCTCTGCTCCACTTTCTTATAACTATGTCATTATTAGTCTTCTTCAAGTCGATCTTACAAACGTTGTTGCTGTTGAGTAGAAATCTTTGCAAGCGTGGGCTCCATAAAGCCATTGATAACAGAAGATATTAATCGAAAGAAGAAGAAGAAGTAGAAATGGGGATAATAAAAGTGAGAATGAGGTGAAAGCTTCCAAGGATAAGAGGAAATTTAGAGCGCCAACACGGACCGCTAACTGGTTTAACGGATTAGATTACCTACTCTACATTTCTCAGCTTAAAAAATTAACCCAATAATCAAATAAAATCTTTGAGTTCTTTCTTGTCTTGCCCAAAAACTTTCTTTATTCTCATCTCTCCCTCTACTTTATTTGACAGGGGCGGATTAGAGAAAATTATATCAAAGTTCGTTTGATTTGTCACTTATTACCATCTAAGTCGTATAAATTTTATTATACAAAACAATTTTGATGTATGTAGTTTATTAAATCGGTGATTATACTGTTATTAATAAATTATAAATAATTAAACTATTATTTTGATCTTTTTATAATAAAGGGAAGATAAAAGATTATATTTAATAATTATTATACCATAAGGAAGTGAAATCTACTCTATTAATTAATTTTTTTCTTTTTCCATTGAAAATAGGGGTGTTAACGATCCGAGTTGAGTCGAATATCAGGAAATTTGGGCTCGACTCGTTTACTAATTACCCGGCTCGAGCTCGAATATCTATACAGTGTTCGAGCTCGAACTTGATACTCGATTTCATTTTCTATAAATGAATTAGTTTACAAACTCGAAAAACTCGTTAATTACTCGACTCATTAACACAATATATATATATATATATATATATATATATATATATATATATATATATATATATATATATATATATATATATATATATATATATATATTCTTATCCTTATTGCATCAAAACTTGTACATATTGTATACAACGCCTGTTCAGCTCGTTAGGATCGGCTCGTTAAATTATTAGGCTCGGCTCGTGAAATTAGTCGAGTATTGTTTTATGTTCGAGCTCGACTCGAGATCGAATTAGTTTAGGCTCGAGCTCGAACTCAAGTAGCTCATTAAAAGCTCGACTCATGAACACCCCTAGTTGAAAGTCTATTACAACCTCAATCTTATAAGTTTGTTTATTACGATATACAGTTATATACACATTCCCTATATATGAGGTTTGTTACATTGATGATCCTTGGTCTTACTGCCATTAAAAAATATTAAATGACCAAACTATCTTTTTGGCATTTTGTAATAAAGTGAATATAAAAGATGAGTTGTAAATCACATGGATCATTCGTGAAATTTACTCTATTAATTATGATTTATTTTCTTTTATTTTTTGAAGCTGATTTTTGTGTCTTTAACACACTTTTAACACCCACCTCAAAATTAACTCACTCATTTAACATTCCTATAATGTTAATTTAAGACCCACAAAAAATATCGCAAACCAATCATAATTTTTCTAAAAGAGGAGATATTTATTGGCAATTAGTATCAAGGACAAAAAACATAACAAGACTTCGTATAGCTGACACTGCTACTTCCTGCACCACAAGTGGCCATAGGATTCATAATAAAATTGACACAAAAATATAAAAACAATGACTTGAATTACTGCTAAGAACAAGTCACAAAATGAGTCTATAGACCAAGAATCTAAAGCCTGAAACAATACAACAATAAGGACCAAGTCCTGCCTGCTTACTCATGAGCATCATCATCATGATCATGGGTGGTATCCATGTCGATGATATGCTTGATAGGATCAGGGCGCATATAAGCCTCGGGTCTATAAAACCCCATTTCATTCATTCTATTGCTTATGGCATGAAGTATGGCTTTCTTCTTCCCGCCATACTCGTCTTTGTTTGCTTCCACCAACTCGTTGGCCTCAGCAGCCAAATTGTTGACAAACACAAACACGTTATCCTCAAACAGCTTCAGCCGCTCTATGTCGTACCCCACCAGTTTCCCTGTCTCCCATATGTCCCTCACCTGCTCCTCCACAAACGGCGTTCTCTCTTGCGCGTATCGAATCATCTCATCTTTCTTTGTCTGCACATCCACAATCATTCATAAAATTAAATGTTAATAGACCAACATATAACTCCTAACATGATCAATCAAACATAGTTTAATAGCATTTTACACCATTAACATGGTTTATTTGCTGACAATTATGATTGTGACAGAAGCAGCAACCTAATAGTTATCAAATCAGACAGATTGTTATCAAATTGATTTACATATACAAACCAGAGTTTCTGCTACCTTTGTCAATTATAGATTCTGTTCAAAAATACTTGCAAAAACTTGTTACTGAATATAAGGTTCATGTTCCTAGAGAAATACAAGCTAACATTTTGGGGAAATCATGAAGCAAAGCCGAGTTATATCCAAAATTTCTTACGGTGATGATAGTTAATTCAAGTATCCACAACTAAGGTGAAATAGTTCTCAAATGCGTAGAAATAACAGGGAAATGTTCAAAATTGGTACCAGTTTCCGTCTCCTCCATATCCGTCGACGTCCAACGCCACCGTTCTGAGAGTGATCTGTGCCCTGGAACACGAAATTAGAAAGAAAAAAATAACAATTTAGATGCTCATGTATACTTACAATTACAAACGAAGCTAACGCAAATTAGAGGATAATTAATGGTTCGAGATGAATTACGACCTTGGATTGGATAGAGAGGTCGGAACGCCGTGGGTGAGATGTGTTGAACTCGAATTTCTGCGATGATTGAGGATAAGTTATGGTGATAAGTTATAATGAAGCGAAAAGTAGAGAACTTGAAGAAGCTGAGCTAAGACCATGGAATATTTACAGATGAATATAAAGAGTGAAGACCGCTGAAACCAAAAGACTTCGTCGCCATTGCCATGTGATAAACCTCAAACCCTTATCTTTCCTTTATATACCTCAAAAATGACAAAAAAACCAGGTAAACCATCAACCTATATTCAATTAACCCATTAAAATATTTTTCTTTATAAATAAAGATTAAAAGTAACAGTATAAGGGTAATTTTACTTTCTTAAAATAGATAATTAACGGAATATAGGGCCCACTTTCTTTTACCGAATAAAATATTTTTTAAAGTTTATCAGTTATTTTAAAACACTTGTAAATAAACTACTTTGCTTAGATCATCTTCAATAGTAGCTTTTTCAAAAGCTTATTACTATTCTAATAACCTTTTGAAAGACTTTTACCATTGGAATGCATATCTTTTTAAAAAGCTTATTGCAATGACTTATTTTTTACTAACCTTTTAACCATCTTTTGATGTTTGTCTTTTTTAGCCCCTTATGTTTAATAACATTTCATTTTAAACCTTAGATTTGTTATATATAAATTTTTTATTATATTTTTATTACTTAACAAATAAATTATATTATATTTAATGTCAATTAGTAGAATATTTTTGTATTAGACATTTTAAAAGATATAATATTTAGTAAGATGTCAAAAAAATTGTCAAATTATATATAGGGGTATTTATAAAACATTTGAGATAGATAAATGTAAATTAGAAATATTAAAAAAGAATAACTGAATAAGCTTTTGGAGAGGTTAACCATTGAAGATGTTATTTGTGAAAAGGTTTTTGGTTAATGTAATGTTGATGTGACAAAACTAATAAGTTTTTATGAGGTTAACTATTGAGGATGCTCTTACATTGTAATATTTTTAATTTTAACAAATTAGACTCTATTATTTAACCAATGATATTCAATTTAGGCTTGATGACATCACTAATTACAAAGTTTCATTTAAAATACCAACTTTACCAAATAGTACAATTTACGTCCATCCCCCAATTACTACGATCAAGACCCCTGCCCCATACATATCGCAATTTAGTTTTTCCATATACTTCAATTTTGTTTTCTTCAGTTGTTACGTTCTTCACAAACAAGGATTATCTTGATGATCAATTAAAATATTCAAAGAGCTAATTAACCGGATTTACAGCATCTAAACCTATTAAACCATACATTGCCACAATTATTCATCCCAATTATCATTTGAATCATCTAAATTTTAAGATTTTCAATGTTGGCTAATCATTTTTATCTCGCGGAATATGTTACCCAATTATAAGTTTTTATTGTTTTGCTCCCAAGTGGATACATAAATAGAGTTTAAGCAAGCAAACTGTAATCAAACTTCCTGTGATGATTGATTTCAGGTGGATGCAGACCCGTGGTTCTATGTTGATACTGAAATTACTTTGGTTTGAATGCTAATCAAGCATTATCCTGCTTCACATATATGACTTTTAAGTTAAAAAAAAAAACCCCATAGATTATAGCTGTATATTTGAGCTTGTAACCAATGATTGGACTGACTGCAGTACCACGTGCACAATCCGATGAGGCCAAAAAACAAGGAGATACCTAATAGTTAATTCAGCGACGGTCAGCTATTAATAACACTACTAGTAGGTACCCGCGCAATGCGGCGACGGGTACCTGTAACTATATTTTGCGACGAACATATGCGACGAATGACAGTTTTTTGTTTGTAACAAAATTTAAAAATTTGCAAAAAATTTCTTCAGGTGATATCAAGCAAGTGTTTGCCATTAGAACACAAACATAAAAATTACAACTCATTCATGTTACACTACATGAAATTTTCGCAAAGGTTTAAACACTTCTTGATTTTAAAACTTCATTTGCAAAATTAAAATTTAGGATGAAGTTGGTTGTCATCCACTCATCCTATGCAATTATACCCATTAAGTTTTCTTAAGTGACAAAAGTACAAAACATGGATTTTGTATATTTTTGGGATCAAAATGTAACATACTTTAATAATGTAACATACTTCAAACTATAGTTAACTTTTGGGCTAAAATGTGAATCTTCCTATATGCCAAACAGTGATAACTTAAAAGCTTTTATCAAAATCCAAAAAGAAAAACAAGCCAATTTCAACAATAAATTCAACCCAAAATTAGAAAATAGTCAAATCTTGAACAAATGCTACATCTAACTCTATATAATTTGAGCACCAACAAAAATTCTAAAATATATATTGTATTAAAAACTACATTATATTTATATATTTTAGTCATATATGGTATATCATACCACATTATATAGTACAACGTTCCGCGTACCAAAACAGCGTTCCGGAGAAGACTACCCCCTCGTACCGAATTTTAAAGAATAGTGATCCTCGTTCCCGTTTCCGTTCCGCGTACCGGAGCGTTCCCGTTCCCATGTAACTATGCCCATAACTTAACACAACCTAAAACAGAGGTATTTAAAATACATATAAACAAAAATTATCCCATCTACAACACAAATTTAACACAGATTTTGCACAAGGAATCAACCAAACTGATCTAAACTCAATCTTTAGACACATGTGAACCATGTTCTTTAATGCCCATTGGGCTTCTTACTTTTAGATCACCAATTTGTGCAAGATGCTGCTGTTATTGTTCTTGTTGATATTGCTGTTGAAGTTGGTGAAGTTATTGTTGCTGTAACTGTTGAAACTGTTGTGTAGTTAACATGGTGTTGATTACTTGATTTTGGGAGTAAAATTGTTGATAGTTTGAACGAAAAGATGGAAGGAAATTCATTCCATTTGCAAGATTATGTCCTGTAACAGCTTTCAAATGTTGGATTTCTTCTTTCAGTGCATCGTTTAAAGCAATATCATAAAAAAAAAGTTAAATACGATGAGGAAATTGCAACAAAATAGTAATATTATTATGGTTTCTAGTTTAAAAGTAGCTATTTCAACCCATAAATTAAACTAAAAGGTAATAAGTCAAAGGGGGTGGAAGTCACACAAAGCTTAATTTTAATGGATACGATGAAATAGATCATACCTAGTAGTTCAGTTGATTCTTCAAACAATCAGATATTAGTAGAGGTGGAAAAATGATAATGTATTTACTAACAAAAAAATACACCATTATACTTCCTATACAAATTAACATAAAAAAAATTATACTTGGTATACAACAAAGATTACGAATACAGTAACAAATTGAGATTCAATCCCGAATGAAAAAAGATAAAAATCACAACAGTGTTCTCCGTATGATCAGAGCTTGCAGGGCTCTGAAAAAAGATGAAACTTTAAGTTGAAATAGATTCAAAGGCATCATTTCTAAACTTTTAATTTGCAACATTACATTCGTATTTCGAATTCACAGTCACCCTAAAACTAAAATTCACATTCACCTTGAATTAAAATTCACAGTCAACATTACATCCAACCAACATAAACACAATTACTTACCTCAAATTGCAGGAGATCTATATTTCGAATTTTATGGAGTTGTAGATTTGAATTCGGCCGATGTGGTGTATTTTTAGGGTGAAGATATGTGCAAGATTTAAGGAATCTAGGAGGCGTTATCAGAAAGACACACATGGTTGAAGCAAGCGAGGAGGCGTTTGCGGAATCGAGGAGGCTTGATATGACGTGGGAGAAGGATGAACGATTCGACCAGAGAGAGAAGGAATCGAAGAGGCGGATAAGGAAGAACTCCAATCGCCCGTCGAATTCAGAGTGCATTATTGACTGAACATCGGCGACTTCGTTTTGCCATGGGCCCAATCCCACTCCTTAATTATAGACATCGGCCCAAGCTCAGATCGACCACGTGCTTATAATTCTTAATAGTAAGTTGCATATCATATTTGAAACCCAGATCAGTTGGTTTAGGCGTTTGGTTATATCACCTAGGTCGCTGGTTCGAAACTTGCCTTTGGTTTCTTTTTTTCTAAAAGCAATAGTTTTCATAATTAGCAAGTGTGTTGGCTTAATTTCCAGCCTTGCTAATTTTAGAAGAGGTAAACTCTTTATAATATAGTAGAGATAAGATCAGTTTGTTGGTTAATTGGCCAAACTTTTTCGAAGTGTAAATAATTAAGTAAGCTAAAGTTGTTTCTTTACTTAAGAGTTACATTGAAGCAAGTGTTCTGTGTGGCTTGTTACGGCCTAATCTTGCCTAACATTTCACATGTACATGCTTATATGACACTGATACTTCTCGTCCTATTAGGTTTGTGTTATTAAATTTGAAGATGCAAACGTATACACTTGTACTGTTCTGTTATTGTTGGCCCATGGTCTTTTTTTTTTTTTTTTTGTTTTTTTGAAAGCGAAATCCTAATCTACACCTATTGTTGGCCCATGATCTTACAGCGCTGGGTTAACGGTTAACCCACATATGTTGGTGAAACACGTGGTATAATGGTCGGGTAATATCTCATGAGCTTATCCGTCGTTCGAATGGTGGGGCGGGCTTCATTTGGACACGGGCAAAAGGTCACCATCTCATTACGATCACTCCAGACACTTGTACACAGATCGGATTGCAGGTTTTAGCTCTAACTCGGTTGAGGCCAGAATCACATGTTTTTCTAATGCGTTATTATTTTATGAGATAGTGATGAATCTTGACCACACTTTTAATATCAATATTTTATTTAATGGATTTCTTTTAAAATTATATATGACCCCAACTCTCTAACATAAAGTACCTTTTTTTAATAATTTTGTTAGGTGCATTATCCAAATCCACGTAATTGAAATATAAAATTACTTTTTATAGAATTATTTTGCCTTGAAACTTTTAATAAGATATAAATTTTAAATGGAAAACAATATTAATAACAGACGCGTTTTTATGAATAGATTATTTAAATAAAAAATAAATTAAATGGATTGGTTGAGAATTAAGATAGGTTTGACACGTGGGTTGACTAAACCTATTTGGACTGACTTTTAGCTGCCACAGCTGACCGTCCATCCTATATTAATATTCGAAATCCCTCCCTCCTTTTCCTTTTCCTGTTAAATCAATCCATTGATTCAATTCAACATATTTCTAGAAAGAAAAAAAAAACCGACACCCAATCTCCCCATTCTCTGTCTAAAACTTCTCTTGAGAAATCATGCCGTTCTGTGACGTCGGAAAGTACCGGAGCGACGGCGATGCAGTTGGCATAAAGATTTTCTACAGAACCTACGGCAACGGACCAATCAAAGTTCTCATGATCATAGGTATCTATTTCTCTTTCTTTCTAGCTCCCTAAGTTGTGATCTTCTTCAGTTAACGTGGTTGAATTTCGGGTCAGGATTGGCTGGGACGCACGATTCATGGAACCCGCAAATCGAGGCGCTAGTTGGGACGACCAAGCCAAACGATGAGCTTGACCAGAGCTCCGGCGATGGTGTTTACAATGGGAATGGTATTCAAGTGTGTGCTTTTGATAATCGAGGCATGGGTCGCAGCTCTATACCTAAAAATAAATCCGAATACACGTAATATTCCTTTAATCAAGTTCTGGTTTTCTATTTTAAGAGTCCCATCTAGCTAAGAATTTCAAATTTGGAATAATATAAAGTACATTTGGGTTGAGTGCAGAACAAGGATCATGGCTGCAGATGCAATATCTGTTATGGAGCATTTGGGTTGGAAGAAAGCTCATGTATTTGGCCATTCAATGGGTAATCATAAGTTTCTACTTATGGTTTTCAGTTATAGGTATTAACCAACTGTAATGGTAATTATACAGGTGGCATGATAGCTTGCAAACTGGCTGCCAATTATCCAGATAGGGTTCTGTCTTTGGCTTTACTTAATGTAACCGGTGGAGGCTATGAATGTTTCCCTAAGGTAATAAATAGCAGATCACATTGTTTAATGGTTTTGACTACTAACTTCCATTAATAAATTGTTTATAAACTACTTTATGTAGATCGATCGCCAGTCATTCTCCATTGCAATGCGGTTCTTGAGGGCGAAAACACCAGAGCAAAGAGCAGCTGTTGACCTAGACACTCACTACACACAGGTCAAATCAATTGCATATAATGTTCCTTTTGACACTATTATTTAAAATTTACGTTATCTTCTCTGCAGGAATATCTTGATGAATATATTGGAGGTAAAACAAGAAGAGAAGTATTATTCCAAGTAAGATCTGAATTATATAACAATATGTAAATCAACTTACAAGTTGTTGACCTCAATCAACATATGTATTTTCAGGAATATGTCAAAGGGATCTTGGCAAATGGGATGCAGTCAAATTACGGGTTTGATGGACAGTTCAATGCCTGCTGGACACATAATGTTTCTAAAACCGAACTTGAAGCTATCCGTGCCCAAGGTTTTTTAATATCCGTTATTCATGGCAGGTATAAATTGATTATCTTTACATTATTTCATACATCTATATTTGCTATGGACTTATAAACCCTAAATTGGTTATTGTGTAGGGATGATGTGATTGCACAAGTATCTCATGCACAGAGGCTTGCAGAGAAACTGTATCCACTTGCAAAGATGATACAACTTCCCGGAGGTCATCTTGTGAGTCACGAGAGGACCAAAGAGGTACATCTTATATTGCATGTGGTACATACACCAGAAGTTATTATGTGATGGCCTTAATTTTGTTGGAAATATTATATAGGTCAATGAAGCCCTTACGGGTCTGATTAGGGCATCAGAAACCAAGAAAAGCCCATATGACTGGACAAATTTATCTATCATAAATTCAGAAAAAGAAAGCAGTGGGATTGCAGAAAAGATGAGACTTATCAAATTGTACATATTTCGGTTATTTGTGGCAAAATTCGACTACATAAAAAGATTTTTAAAACCAGTCAGGGTAGGCCCAGCCCTCACATAATAACACAGCCTTTTCACATCAACTGGTAAAAATGAAAAATCCTTTCTTTATTACAAAAATTAGGGCTTAGAACAAAACCCTAATCTCCCCTATCCCCTGTTCTTGTTCCTGCAGGGATATTTTTTCAACCCGCCCAATTGACAGTTGGATATATGGCCATTACTTATAACAGCATTTGATGAAAACATAAATAAGAAATTGACATGACAAGTACCTGCAAGTAAGACTGCTCTGAATTGGAGGCTGGACCTGCTCTGATCTGCAATAACAAAATCTCCTTTTTATTTATTGATTTATGAATTGTAGAAACAGAATGTTACCTGTTAAATGAGGTTCCAAATGGAATCATTGGAGTAATATGCGATTGGAATATTCTGATCCATGATAATCAATATATAAAGTTACAATTTTTATATAAAGTTTGAATCTTGTATGTAATTTGTTTAATGAAGATAATATTTATAAAGAATGTTTATTTTCCTATACATATTCTTGTAAACCACTTTTTAGCTAATTCTTGTACATATTCAGCAATAAGCTATGCTGGAATAAATAAATAAATAAAATAAAGAGCTAATTTCTTGGATGAATCATGCCATCCCGAGCAAGGGGTCCCTCAAGGTCCCCAATGATTCGAGAAATCCCAACTTCCAAACCTCGTTGGACTTCCCTGAAGAGTGTTTGAAGGCAATCACCAAATTTCTTCATGTCAAAACCCCCTTTTGAATTTAAATTTAAATTTAAATTTAAATTTAAATTTAAATTAATTTCATCACTAACAAAACAAGAAGCAATCTTTGACTGAATTTCAATCAATTTCTGTCCTGTGGCAACTATGTACCTCTGCAACTGGAACGTTTCTTCAAGAAAGTGCTCCAGTTTCTTGGTTTCATCCTTGGATTTTGCAGCAATTGAGCTTCCACTCTCATGCTGTCAAAAACACCCGAAAACTCTAACATTTTCAAACAATTAAAGTTAATTACTTATTTAAACAACACTTACGATTCGCTTGCAAATGTCATTAGCCTTGTCTTGGAGAGACTGGTATCTGCTAACTTGTTTGTTGACTAAAGACATGAGGCTATAAAACTCATCATTTTCTTGGTTTCCAGTCAGCCTCTCAAACATTAGCAGTTGTTGTTTAAGCCTCTTGATCTTGTAGAAAACCCCGAGAGCCTGAAGATCCATCTTCCATGTCATCAATGATGACATGTTTTTAATATCTTCTTCTTTCTCCTTAAGCTCTGATTGCTGATTGGTTGGCTGTGATCCTGTGTGTGGCGGTGTACCTGCAACAGGTGGGACCAGTTTGGATTTGTGATGCCTAGACCTAGATAGCATATTTCTCAGTGAGTATCCCACCTTTGACTCTTCTGTTTCTTTTGACATTTTGACTTGTTTAATCAACATAGCTGACAAAATCTTGTCTTTTTGCACCAAATCCTTGCGGGTTTTGATAAGTTCCATTGACAAGTTCTGAGTCATCAAAACATACTCTTCTTTCTGCTCTAAAACTGCATCAAATTCTTGTTTTTCTGCTTCAATTTGTCTAACAGCTCTACCCATCTCTGCTTCAAGCTGCCTCTGAGTCGATACAAGCTCAATAAACGCGCTTTTATGCTTCCAAATCTCTTTAGAATGTTCTTGAGCTTCACGTTTTAATGTTTCTCTTAACACTTGGTTCATTTTCTCATATTTTTGTATTATTTCTCTCATCTTACTCAATTCAGAATCAAGTTCTTGTCTTTTTGTGTTGATAAGTTGTAAATCATTCAAAAGCAGTTGAATTTGTCGTGTGAGCTTCTTCCTTTCTGTTAACCAGCGTTGCTCGTGTGCTGCAAAGATGCTAACAACTTTTTCATTGGCTTTTGCATCTTCAACTCGCCTTTTCTTTAGTTCTTGGATCTCTGTTTCTGCATTCTTGACCTTATTTAGAAGCTCACATTTCTCAGTTTTGACTTGTTCTTCTCTCTCAACCCTCCATAGAAGCAAGCTCATGAGGGTAGCACCACCATGAACCACTTCATGTGTTAATTTAGCCCAATTTAACGAGTGTTTGGAGGAAAAGAGCGCACATGAGACACCGAATATCATAGGATACAAATTGCTCGATTGTTCATCACATGATCCTGTCATCCCCTTTTCATTCATGACAAGACTTTGGTTACTCCTGTACAAAAAATTAGATGTTAAGTCATAGTATGTATGTAACGTATTCTGAAAGGATGAAAATTTGTTATGGTAATGCATACACTGATTAAAAATACATGATTTGAAGGTTAAAACAAATATTACTACAATTGTGCAAAAAAATAACCCCAGACCATTGACAACAGAAACTTGAAATAATCTGATGCCACATAAGTTTAAAGAACTTACAGATGGAGTTTCTGTTGGATTGGAAGATGAACCAAAGAAGCTCACTGCAGCTAACAGCAAAATCTTAATGATATGCTTAATTAGTTTAACAAGTCTGATATATAAATCACCAAATGCAGATGCTAAAGAACATGTGGATGACTTAAAAAAGAAGATTTATAAACATAATGCAATTATTCCCTTGGTTTCAGTAAAGGCAGGCCCCTGGAACCCACTTTTTCTTCTTCTGGGCTACAAATTACGGCTATTATTTGTAGGAGACAAAGGCTTCAAATCCTCGTTGTTTTTGTCCCTAAAATTATTATTTACAAAAAAGAAATAGTAATACTATCTTATGAAACCATCTCTTTTATCCAAACTCAACATCATCTTTACAAAAGATACAGTTTTGGGAAACTAAAATCCATGATGATTGAACAATTGAAGAAGAAGGAAGATATGACAATAAGAAAGAAGCATTGTTGATCGACCTGTAAAGAAGGGCGGGTGTCCAAATTCACTGTCATTTCGACATCTTGATGCTGACACCCACGAAAAGAGGTCTCCATGGGCCCTAGAGATAGTTAATTAACAAGAAAATATACGACTAGTTTTTTTTTATTGTTACTAATTCCAAGATTAGGGTTTCTTGAAGGAGAGCTGTAAAGCAGGGATGGTTGTTGATCTAAACCTAAAAAGCAGACTTTTGTTGTTAGCCTTAGCACATGGTATAAGACCACCCGTAATGGGTGACCAAAAGTTTGGTCGCGAACGGCCACATGTGCTTTAGGGACGCGTCTCCTGCTGTAACACCGCAAAATTTAGGAAGCGTTTTTTTTAAATGCCCGAAGGCGATTAGGTTATCCTCTAGGTTAGTTTAGTTTAGTTTAGTTTACAAACAAGGTCCCACAATAAGCTTCCAAAATGAACATTACTTAAACAATACAAAACGGTGTCACTTAAACGACATGGCTCATTTTTCAAAACATAACAAACTGAGCTTGGTCAATCATCCCGTCCAAAGCACCGGTCAACCTGAAAAGATTCAACGAGGGAGGGATTAGCACAAAGCTAAGTGAATGAATATAATCTACAAGTTCTGTAAAGCCCAACAAGCTAGCATAGACATCTCTACGATCTAGAAGTCACATAGCCACTACACTAATCACTTAAACACGGAAGTTATAAAACATCTCCGGTTGGGTCATCACTTAAACACGGAAGTTATAAAACATCTCCGGTTGGGTCATCACTGGAACACGGAAGTTAAAAAAAACATCTCCGGTTCGTTCGAGAAGATCGGGGTCCTGTCGGAGCCTTAAACCATGGTCGGCCAAACCACGGTAACCGATAGCGTTTCGTATCCAACACCCGGGCGACTCCCTCCCCTTGACCATGCAACAAATACAGGTAAGGTCGGATACCCTTTAGTCGATACCCATTGCCCAGCGCACTGACTTCTCAAACCTCGGTTACCAATCAAACCGAGTTGTTGCTACCAATCGAGCCAAGTCTCTTCACCTATGTGCACATGGTCATGTATGGTATTCCCTAACACTAGGCATACATAGCAAGTAGACTAGCTACGAAAAAACACCGCGAAAAACGTCACAACTGAGTTCCCAATCGCGAACTCTAGTTCGCGATCTCGAACTAGTGTTCGCGTCGGGAACTCGTATCGTGATCTAGTTCGCGACGACCAACCAAATCCGCTGGAGCTACTTCGCGATCGTCGCGAACTCCCCTTGTCTGGTATGTTCCTGCAATTTTTACTAATAACCAATACCAAACCAAATAAACCGAAACCCGAGTCGTAGGTTGAATCCACTCACCGTTACTTCCACTTGTCGAACTCAGAGGTCTAATGTTTCTGAGTCACGATCCCGATTCCTGTACACCAAGGAATACCGAATTAGTATATAATTCCACCAAATTATAAACAATGTTAAATATACATTTAACACTAACACTTGCACTAACTAAATAACCAAACACTCAAATCATCATATGAACATGTCATGACCATTTATACTTACATAACAAGTCAACTAGTCATTTTTGCAAGTCTTACATCCAAACGGGTCAAACCGGATTATTAAACAATAATACATCCTACAACTATAATCATATCATCAACTTACAATTTACCAATTGTTATCAATAACATTTCTAACAAACACTTATACTTGCACAATCCAAGTTCCCTAAGTCACTTTACTACTCATTGGCCCAAACGGGTCAAAAACCCGAACATGACTATAACACTTCCAAACACAACCTTAATTGCTATAATTATACCATTTAACAATTCCCAATTAACTAGTCATTTCAACAAGACCAAATTCTATCTTTTATACAAAATCACATACATACCAATTAGCTCTTTAACTAACAATTTTGACTCACCCTATCACAACTAGTCTTTTTATCAATTAACACAATAGTTGATTATAGTCACAACTAACATATCCAACATGTCATTTAACATAGCTAGACATAAATTCCATAAATCAAAATCTCACTAGCAAGTCATAACTAGTTACCCAATTCTACAAGATTAACACTTCCTACATGTTAATTTAACCTACATTAACATTAAAACCCATATTAAGTCTAGTCAGAAGCATAATCCAAAACCACACAATTGATACACACACACACACCGCCACGCACGCACACACACACACACACACATGTGTACATTTTGCTAAAAAGGTTGTACCTTGTGCTAAAATACTTGTACCCATACAACAAAACATGTCAAACTTTGTATAAACACCTAACATAACATCTTCAACAAGAATCACCAACAAAAACCTCAAGAATCATAAACCCTAATTTATCAACTTGCAAGAACTCAAAAACAAATACATATAGGTTGAAGCTTACCTCAAGAGCTACTCAAAAACGTGTTTAGATTAAAGATTGGGCAAGAAACAAGCACAAGATCTTCCTTGGAGCTCAAGAACACTAATGGGGTTTTTAGAGAGATGTTAGAGAGAGAAAGAGAGATATACGTGTAACACCTCATATTTTAAACACAAAACATTTGCCCAAAATAAAACATTTTTCATAAATAGAAGAACTATTCCAAAATAGGGATTTACAAAAACCTTTGGTATGGAAATCAGAGTATAAAGTTTGGTGTTACAAAATAGATCAAAACCAAAGCTAAGCATAAATCCAATCTAAAGTTCTTCTATTCTAGGCCCCGCATCTCTATCCATGCGTACCTAAACCTTCGATCCCGAACCTGAGTACATAGCAAAACAAAACAAGGAGTACGTGAGACAAAAACGTCTCGTGAGCTACATGGGTTTAGACCCGATAATAAAAATGAATGTCACATTTCATATAACCAATCAATATACACATATATATCCAACCATCCAGTCTAGTCACCTTAGTGTGACTCTAACAACTTTGCTTACCTAGCAATCACAACTAACGTGGATGAGTCGATGGGAATTCACCCCAACTGCCCCTCACTCCACACCTCATGACCGGGAGTATCCCGTGACATCGCATAACTAACGTGGATGAGTCGATGGGAATTCACATGGGAATTCACCCAACTGCCCCTCACTCCACACCTCATGACCGGGAGTATCCCGTGACATCGCATAACTAACGTGGAAGAGTCGATGGGAATACGCCCAACTGCCCCTCAATCCACAACTCATGATCGGGAGTAGCCCGTATCATCACATCATCTCAATCTCATCATAACCCTATGGTTATGCAAATCTAGCTCTTTGCTAGCACTTTCATCATCATCAAGTTAGTTCAATACTATCATAGGTATAACTAACTATCAACTACTAGTCTACACAATTAAGCAAATAGACCATAACACAAGTAATGAAAATATTTAACAGGGCTATGTACTCAGTAAATTCCACACGTACTCACCTTAGCAATAAAGATGCTCCAACTGTGTTCTTGACACCAAAGCTCTTGCTTCACAATTTCACCGACTTTCCAAGATGTCACCGAAAGCCTAAACAATGATCATACAATGATCAACATCACAATCTACTATCAATGTGTTCATCCACCTCTAGATAACACACATCAATCCATTTCCCCCAAATATGATGATTACCAAACCCTAGGTTTAACCAACCCTTAAGATTTCTTACAAATCTTAACCATACACTTGATTCCCTGGTTAATATACCATCTATTAAGTGTATACAACATTTATATCACCATAATCTATAACCCCAAGAACTAGGGTTTCAACCCCAAGCTTCTAAACCCATAGATCTAAAGCTACAACTATAAAGGATTGAAGATATACCTTAAATCTTCAACTAGGAGTGAAGAATCACAAGATTTGATGAAGAAATCGACTCCAAATGATGCTTGACACCCAAAATCGTTCACAAGTTCGAAGAGAGGAAAACTAGGGTTTCACTTGGCAATAAATGAGCCAAATCCCGACTTTAATGCTGCCAGACACAAGTTCACGACGCGACCATAGTTCGCGTCGCGAACTCTCCTTCTACACGCATACTTAGCGATCGTTATCTAGTCGCGAACTACTTAGCGACACATGGCCAAACTCCCTGGGGCAAGTTCCCGATCGGGAACTTATAGTTCGCGTCGCGAACTCCTGATGGCAGCAAGGCTGCACTTTTTCCAACTTGTCTCGACCCGGTTTCGCCCGTAACTTTCTCGTACGGTGTCCAAACGACACGAAACCAATTCCCACGTAATTTATATGATTTATCCATAATTATCATATTTTTATACAATTTATTTATTTACAAATTCGGGTCGTTACAACTATCTACCCCTTAAGAAGATTCCGTCCTCGGAATCTCATCATAGTTCACGAAATCCGGGTACCTATTCCGAATCTCGTCTTTGACTTCCCAAGTCAAATTCGGCCCAAGTGAATGCTTCCACTTGACCAATACCAACTCGATCTCCTTATTCCGAAGCTTCTTTGTCTTCGTTTCTAGTATAGCCTCGGGCTCCTCAATCAACCGGTTCGGGCCGTCAACCCGCAACTCTTGCAACGGAATAATATTTTCAACTTCCCCGATAAACTTCTTCAAATAACTCACGTGAAAGGTGTCATGCACACCTTGAAGTTCGGGTGGAAGTTCCAACTTAAAAGCTTGAAGCCCGACCCGTTTCAATATTTTAAACGGTCCAACATACCTTGGACTTAACTTTCCCTTTTTACCAAACCGCATCACACCTTTCCAAGGTGACACTTTCAACATCACCATATCACCGACATCCAAGTCGTATGGTCTTTTCTTTAAGCCCGAATAACTTCGTTGTCTATCTTGGGCGACTTTCATGTTGTTTTGAATAATACCAATCTTTTCATTTGTCATTCTCACGATCTCGGGACCCGTGAGTTTCGACTTTCCCGCTTCCAACCAACAAGACGGAGTTCTACATTTCCTTCCATACAATGCCTCATAAGGCGGCATCTTGATAGTCGAGTGATAGCTATTATTATATGAGAACTCGACTAACGGTAAATGTTCATCCCATTTACCACCGAAGTCTAACACACACGACCTCAACATGTCTTCAACCGTTTGAATTGTTCTTTCACTTTGACCGTCGGTTTGCGGGTGATAAGCCGTGCTCAACCGCAACTTTGTACCCAACTCTTCTTGTAATGACCGCCAAAATCTCGAGGTAAACCTCGCGTCTCTATCGGACACAATCGATAACGGAACCCCGTGGAGTCGAACCACTTCATCAACATACAACTTAGCCAACTTCTCAAGTGGCAACGTTTCCCGAATTGCTAAAAATAACGCACTTTTGGTCAACCGGTCAACTATGACCCAAATGGCATCGTGACCTCTACTCGTCTTCGGTAAACCTACTATGAAATCCATAGTTATATCCTCCCACTTCCCGGCCGGTACAATTAATGATTGAGCTACCCCATACGGTACTTGATGCTCGGCTTTCACTTGTGCACACGTGGCACACTTAGAGATGTACTTGGCCACTCTCGCCTTCATTCCGGGCCACCAATAAACCCGTTTCATATCTTGATACGTCTTTGTACTTCCCGGGTGAATCGAATACTTCGATTTGTGCACATCATACAACAACTCTTTTCGGATACCACCGAACTTAGGAACCCAAATACGACCGCCTACGGTCTTCAATCCTTGTGCATTTTCGAGGAAATGTTGGTTCTTACCTAACCGTTCTTGTCTTAACTCGTCTTTTCCCATAACCTCCCGTTGGGCATTCTTGATCCTTTCAATAATACTCGAGACAACTTCTATACGTGATAAGATTCCTCGGTTCGGATTTTCATAAACCTTTCGGCTCAAGGCATCGGCCACCACGTTCGCCTTTCCCGCATGATACACAATCTCACAATCATAATCGGCTATCAACTCGATCCACCTTCTTTGTCGCATATTAAGATCCTTTTGAGTAAACACGTATTGTAGGCTTTTATGATCCGTGTACAACGTACACCGAGTACCATACAAATAATGTCTCCACAACTTCAAGGCAAATATAATCGCCGCCAATTCCAAGTCGTGTGTCGTATACCTTAATTCCGCATTCTTCAATTGTCGCGAGGCATACGCGATCACCTTTCCTCTTTGCATCAACACACAACCGAGCCCTTGATTCGAAGCATCACTATAAACCACAAAATCTTCCATACCATCCGGTAACGTAAGGATCGGCGCGTTACATAACTTTTCTTTTAACAACTTAAACGCCTCTTCTTGCTTCTTCTCCCACACAAACTTCTCACTTTTTCTCGTTAACTTCGTGAGTGGAATCGCGATTCTCGAGAAATCTTGTATAAATCTTCGGTAATAACCGGCTAATCCAAGAAAACTTCTAACCTCGGTAGGAGTCCTCGGAGGCTCCCAATTTGACACCGCTTCAATCTTGGACGGATCAACCTTAATACCATCACACGTCACCACGTGACCTAAGAATTGCACTTCCCGCAACCAAAACTCACACTTTGAAAATTTAGCATACAACTTCTCCCGTTTTAACACATCTAACACAAGTCTCAAATGACTTTCGTGTTCTTCTTCGGTTTTCGAATAAATCAAAATGTCGTCAATAAACACGATCAAAAACTTATCAAGAAACGGTTTACAAACCCGATTCATCAAATCCATAAAAATAGCCGGTGCGTTGGTAAGACCAAACGGCATCACTAGAAATTCATAATGACCATAACGTGTACGAAAAGCCGTCTTCTCGGTGTCGCCTTCTTTCACCCGAACTTGGTGATAACCCGACCTCAAATCGATCTTTGAGAAATAACTAGCACCTTGCAATTGGTCGAATAAGTCGTCAATTCTCGGCAACGGGTAACGGTTCTTAATAGTTACCTTATTCAACTCTCGGTAGTCAATACACATTCTCATCGAACCGTCTTTCTTTTTAACAAATAACACCGGTGCACCCCACGGTGACGAACTCGGACGAATAAAACCTTTATCTAACAATTCTTGCAATTGGGTCATCAATTCCCGCATCTCGGTGGGAGCTAAACGATATGGAGCACGAGCAATCGGCGTCGCCCCCGGCACTAAATCAATTTTAAACTCGACTTGTCTCTCCGGTGGCAAACCGGGCAAGTCATCGGGAAATACCTCGGGGAATTCCCGAATAATTTTGACATCATCCATTGACTTCTTTTCTTTCCGACCATCTAATACATATGCAATAAACGATGCACAACCTTTTGATATACTTTTCCTCGCCTTAATAGCGGTAATCACATTAGGCATGTGATGACGTTTCTCCCCGTATACATACACTTTCTCGTTCTCGGGTGTCCTAATCGACACAATTTTCTTCCCACACAAAATCTTGGCTTGGTGCATACCCAACCAATCCATACCAATAACCACATCAAACGCCCTAATTCCCATGGGCAACAAATCCACCTTAAACTTTCTACCGTCTATCTCTAGTTCACAATTTCTATAAATACATTCAACCATAGACGTTTTCCCGTCGGCTACTTCTATTTCATAAACCTCATCTAACATTTCGGACGGCACATTCAATTTACAACCGAACTCATAAGACACAAACGAATAATTAGAACCCGAATCAAACAAAATATGAGTTGGCAAGGAGTTAATGAATAGAGTACCTGACACCACATCGTGTGCCTCCTTCGCCTCCTCTCGGGTGAGTTGAAAGGATCGTCCCTTCACCTTGGCCGGTTCCACCTTCTTTTGAGCCGTGGACACCATCGACTCGATTCCCTTCTTTGGGCACACATTGCTATAGTGCCCCTTCTCGTGACACGAGAAGCATTCAACATCGGCCAACGACTTGGCCCTACAATCTCGGGCTATGTGCCCCGCCCTTCCACAATTAAAACAAGATTTCGACTCTCCTCGGCACCCGCCGGTATGAGTCTTCCCGCACTTCTTGCACGAGCCAACACTACCTTGCTTAGAGAAGCTCGAGGTGAACTTCCCTTTCTTGAACGAACTAGAGCCGCTCTCGGCTTTCCTTTTCTCGCCCACATGGGCCCTCTCGGCAACACGTGCCACATTCACCTCTTCCACACCCCGGGCGGCACTAATGGCCTCATCTAGTGAAGCCGCCCTCTTCACCTCCAATTGGTAGTCCCACGGTAACCCACTAGCATACCGGACCACCCTCAACCTCTCATCCGAGTAGGTTTTAGCAACAAACGGGAGCAATCCCGTGAATTCCCTCGAATATTCCTCCACCGACATATCACCCTTTTTGAGGGTCACGAACTTTTCGTGCATCTTTTCCAAATCCCTTTCGGGACAAAATTTCTTTTTCAATCTCGCGGTGAACTCGTCCCACGACATCTTCTCAATCACCTCCCTCCCTAGGGTCTCATATACGATGTCCCACCAAACCATCGCATCTTCTTTTAACAATTGTGACGCATATGTCACCATATCGGCATCCTTACATTTACTACTACCGATCACCCTCTCGGTTTCCCGGATCCATCTCATGGTTACTTTCGGGTCCGAACTACCCGAATACACATTTGGCTTACAAGCCATGAATGATTTAAACGAACAACCTTCTTTCACAACGGGCCTAGCCCTAGCATCACTTTGGCCACCCGTGGAGGACTTCCCTTCCCCGGTGCCACTACCTCCGGTTTTCTCATCCGACTTAGCTTCGGATTCACGGTCTCCACCCGACCTTTCACGGTCTCCAATAATTCGGTGCACTTCCTCGGCCACCGTTCCCTTGATTTGGTCGATAATAGTTTGGAGATCCGCCATGGTCACCGGAGTTCTATTAGCTCCGACCTCCGACTCATCAACCCGATGCATTGATGGTTGACTTTCTTGCTCATCCACCCTCTCAATAGGAGGTACTTCCTCCTCCCGGTTCTCCGGGGCTTTCCCACTTCTACGAGTGTTCACCATTTCTTTCGATCAAGACTATACGAAAGACATTAAACATTTAGTACCTTGTGTACAACCCCTTAGTCGCGTACGACTCAATACTCAAAATCATATCAAATTCTTCGGTCCCCTAGGTTCAACCCTAAACTTAATATAAAGTCTCAAGGTCAACCTATGATCTTAAGGAATCTCATATTCCTAATGCTACAGTCTAAGACTAGGATGGTCATCCAACCTAATTCACTTAAACTATAGCTCTGATACCAAGTTGTAACACCTCATATTTTAAACACAAAACATTTGCCCAAAATAAAACATTTTTCATAAATAGAAGAACTATTCCAAAATAGGGATTTACAAAAACCTTTGGTATGGAAATCAGAGTATAAAGTTTGGTGTTACAAAATAGATCAAAACCAAAGCTAAGCATAAATCCAATCTAAAGTTCTTCTATTCTAGGCCCCGCATCTCTATCCATGCGTACCTAAACCTTCGATCCCGAACCTGAGTACATAGCAAAACAAAACAAGGAGTACGTGAGACAAAAACGTCTCGTGAGCTACATGGGTTTAGACCCGATAATAAAAATGAATGTCACATTTCATATAACCAATCAATATACACATATATATCCAACCATCCAGTCTAGTCACCTTAGTGTGACTCTAACAACTTTGCTTACCTAGCAATCACAACTAACGTGGATGAGTCGATGGGAATTCACCCCAACTGCCCCTCACTCCACACCTCATGACCGGGAGTATCCCGTGACATCGCATAACTAACGTGGATGAGTCGATGGGAATTCACATGGGAATTCACCCAACTGCCCCTCACTCCACACCTCATGACCGGGAGTATCCCGTGACATCGCATAACTAACGTGGAAGAGTCGATGGGAATACGCCCAACTGCCTCTCAATCCACAACTCATGATCGGGAGTAGCACGTATCATCACATCATCTCAATCTCATCATAACCCTATGGTTATGCAAATCTAGCTCTTTGCTAGCACTTTCATCATCATCAAGTTAGTTCAATACTATCATAGGTATAACTAACTATCAACTACTAGTCTACACAATTAAGCAAATAGACCATAACACAAGTAATGAAAATATTTAACAGGGCTATGTACTCAGTAAATTCCACACGTACTCACCTTAGCAATAAAGATGCTCCAACTGTGTTCTTGACACCAAAGCTCTTGCTTCACAATTTCACCGACTTTCCAAGATGTCACCGAAAGCCTAAACAATGATCATACAATGATCAACATCACAATCTACTATCAATGTGTTCATCCACCTCTAGATAACACACATCAATCCATTTCCCCCAAATATGATGATTACCAAACCCTAGGTTTAACCAACCCTTAAGATTTCTTACAAATCTTAACCATACACTTGATTCCCTGGTTAATATACCATCTATTAAGTGTATACAACATTTATATCACCATAATCTATAACCCCAAGAACTAGGGTTTCAACCCCAAGCTTCTAAACCCATAGATCTAAAGCTACAACTACAAAGGATTGAAGATATACCTTAAATCTTCAACTAGGAGTGAAGAATCACAAGATTTGATGAAGAAATCGACTCCAAATGATGCTTGACACCCAAAATCGTTCACAAGTTCGAAGAGAGGAAAACTAGGGTTTCACTTGGCAATAAATGAGCCAAATCCCGACTTTAATGCTGCCAGACACAAGTTCACGACGCGACCATAGTTCGCGTCGCGAACTCTCCTTCTACACGCATACTTAGCGATCGTTATCTAGTCGCGAACTACTTAGCGACACATGGCCAAACTCCCTGGGGCAAGTTCCCGATCGGGAACTTATAGTTCGCGTCGCGAACTCCTGATGGCAGCAAGGCTGCACTTTTTCCAACTTGTCTCGACCCGGTTTCGCCCGTAACTTTCTCGTACGGTGTCCAAACGACACGAAACCAATTCCCACGTAATTTATATGATTTATCCATAATTATCATATTTTTATACAATTTATTTATTTACAAATTCGGGTCGTTACAATACGTATGGAGAGGGAGAGAGAGTGAGATGGATGAATGACAAAAAGATGGGGCATTTCCCCATCACTAAAACCGTCCAAATGGGGAGGGGTGGGACCCACTTGGCTTTTTTTTCCATCTTTTAGCAAATACAATATAAAAGTCCCTTTCGTAGTTAATTTATTTAAAATAGCAAACGGACTCCAATTCTAAAAACGAAAGCATATTCGGAGACGATATAAAAAGGGGAATCCAAAGATATAAAAATCACTTTTCATTTAAACATTTCAGAAAACAGGTATTTTAATCCCTTGATTAAAATATCACAAAAGGACAAAAAGTCAAACAATTCATTTAACACTTAATCAATTTATTCCACATATGGTCAAATATACATTTATCAAATATCATTATATACCTAAAACAACTAGGCCAGTTTTAGGATGTTACACCTGCATTACTTGGGTCACCCCTCGACGCGTCGAAAGTGTCCATCGGTCGTCCAGACGACCGATCAATTTTCAAAGGGGGAAGCTTTTTTCAAAGGGGAATGATTTGGTCGCCTGGTTACGTGTGTTTGGTCGGGATTTTTTTATGTGTTTGGTCGGGCTGATGTGGCGCAGAGGTGGCAAGGGTGACCAAACTTTATTTGGTCACCCATTACGCACAGTCTAAGAGGGTGACTACCGCTAAGTAAAAACAAAATAGAAACTGAACTGGACCGAAATCGAATCGAACCAAAACTGAAAATATGTAATTGTTCAATTTCGGTTTTGAAAATTTATCGTTTTCGGTTTCAGTTTTATTGGTTTTGGTTCGGTTCGAAAATATGTAAAACATACACAAATAAACGAAAATGCAAATGAACAATCGTCTTCACCAATTTCAAAATCAAACATTCATCATATTGACCAATTAAACATGAAGCAACAAATTAAACATTCAATTAAACAGCGTATCATACACAAACACATCATATTAAACAATCAACTAAAGATTATTAAACTAAAAAACATTATTGGAATAAAAAAATTACCATCGGTATGAAGATCTGGATCCAATTAGATATCAGATTCGATTGCCATTGAAGCAAGCTATATTGAGCTAATACAAGAAATTGAATCAGAATGCACCTGGTTCAAATCTACATATGTGTAACTGGTTTAAAATGGAAGGAACGAATGAAGAAATTGAGGAGCTAGTTAAGGGTTGATATTTGGTTCAAATTGACGACCTGGATCAGATTTGAATGTGTGAAAATGGTTGAAATTAGAAGGAACGAAATGAAGAAATTGAGGAGCCAATTAAGGGTTCGTAAATGGTTCTAATTCGTGACATGATTCAGATATGAATCAACGACTTGGTTCTCTATTTCGTAATGGTTGAAAACAAAAGGAAAAACTTAGGGTTCATACCTATTAAACCTGGTTCATATCTAGTTATAATGGAGGAGATGTGGATGAAGCCATAGATGGAGCTATGGAGGAGATGGGGAGAAGATGAGACATAGACAATTGAAAAATACGTATGAGGAAAAATTGAAAAAGAAGGTATGTATTGTTAGAAGAGGGG
The DNA here is from genome assembly GCA_963853835.1 of Calendula officinalis. Classification (NCBI taxonomy): domain Eukaryota; kingdom Viridiplantae; phylum Streptophyta; class Magnoliopsida; order Asterales; family Asteraceae; genus Calendula; species Calendula officinalis. The sequence goes on from OY970820.1 coordinate 23,015,973, forward strand.
GGATCATGTCCTTGAGTGCCCTTGGATGATTTAATTAAATCAATGCTCCTAATTGTTTCTTCAAATAACCTAGTTTTTTTCTTCATCCATATTCTAAATATATAAATGGTAAAGGAGTGTACCATTGACACTGGCCACATATTGTGACCGGACACCCGACCCAGCAACAGGTGCATTCCCCGGTAAATCACCTAACAATGATATCCACACCTCTGCTTGGGCTCGATATACGAGACCCAACATTTTCAGCACAGAGGGGGACCCACATTTCAACGGAGGCTGGTGGCCACAAGGAGGGTTTCACGGGGTGGTTCGAACCCGGGACCTCCCACATAGGAGGCCCAAGTCTTACCAACCGCGCCCACCCTTGTGGTTCCATATTCTAAATATATAAGTTGTTTCTAATTGAAGATTAAATTATGTTAATAGCTACAAATATTTTTGTTTTTAATAAAATTACAGGGGGTGAAAATTAAAATTTTGATATAAAAGCCCTGTTTCCGTGTTGCACTTTTGAGTCGGTGCTTCAACGGTGTACCAAATAAAAGCCCTGGTCTTCTTGCACTTTTGGATTTACGATTGCAACTACGATTTGCTCTGTTTCCCTGACCTCTCTCTCGATCTCTCTCAAGGACAATTGTAAATTTCTCAATCGGCGATCGGATGGGTTCACTGAAAATGGAAGACATGTCTCTGCCGACTCTGTTCGAGCAGGCTCGCAAAATTCACCTCCTCGCAACTGATTCTGCGGTAGACAAGGTGTGTGTGTGTGTTATTAGGGTTTCTTCAACAGGTTATTTACATGTGTGTATGCGTGTATTTGATGCGATTATGACTCGTTATTTGTAGGAAACATTGAAAAAGGGATGCGAAGCATTACGGCGATGCGAGGAAATGATTAGCAAATTAGGGCTGTTTTCAACTAACGAGACCAAGGAAGATATCAGTACTACAAATCTCAAGTATATTTTGGTTAGTATTATTTTGTGTTTCTTCCTGCTCGTCATATAGATAGTTGATAGCTTACAGACATACTTGTGTTCTTTTATTTGGTAGTATACTAAACGAACCGATCAAATGGGTCTAAAATAGAAAAAAATACATGTATATCATCATTGAACACCAAATGAGAGGTTTTATATCTGGTCAACATCTCAAACATTTTGTGGTTTGCAAAGTCTTCAAATTGCACAGGGACTTTTCACCATAGTTTTGCTTAACTGCAGCATGAACCCTTCAAGTAAATCAAAATATTCTTGCAAAACAAAAACACATTCAAGTTTGCCTCTATATTAAATAAAAAACATATGTAACTTTTAATGACATTATCTAGCATGAGCATTAAATAAAGTACTTTTCAATGTAGCCCTCCTTTGTCTAAGACCGAAATTCGTGATCTAAAGCTTCTGGTTGTTTGTTCCACATCAATGGTAAACACCACAAAATAACGCTAAAATCAATATATAAATTTTCAAAGAAGTAGACTGGGAAGTTAAGATGAATATTAGGAACAAATAGTATTGGTTCTTGTTTCTTGGTTGTTTAGTCTTGTGTAATATGTTAAGGTGTATGAACTCTTTGTAATTTGTGCTCTATTAATATATTCTGGTTCCTTTGAGGTGGGGTGATGGAAATGCCGAAGCTCTACTTCTTAGGATTCCATTTTTTTGGGGAAAAAAAAAAAAAATTTTTTTCAAAGAGTGTGATGATTTTGCAATGTAGATGATTAAAAAAACCACAACATGTATTTAACCACAACTAGTAGCAGAAGGTCTAACTCCTCAGAGTGCAGTATATAAAGCGAGTTTGCCAACTGGAATTTTAATACCCTGTACAATTTTAAATAGGTTCATTTGTAGATTAAAGTAGTATTGAATTTGATAAAAAATTTAATCGCATTGATTAATTATAATCATAAATTAATGAAGATTAAACTTATGTTACCTGACACCCAAAATCTCCTAGTCCCAAGATACGCTCACCAGTGAATACAACAACTAAACTTCTCTTTCACACTAATGTAGACGCCTGTAGAACAGTCTCTAATTTTATTCCTATTAACCATAATAAAACAAATATTTAGTTCAATCCAGCAAACCGGACATGGAATATGTTGATTTCTGGCAATTAAAGAAACTTACTATATTTGGTAAAAGTAGTAGGACCCACACCCACTAACCATCTCATTTAATATAGTAAAATGACACATTTACCCTTACTTTTACTTTTAAACATCATTAACTTCATTTAAATCAAAATGTGTGTGCCCATTTCCCACTAACTATCAAATTTAATCTAATTAACCTTTATTATCATAATTTGCCTCAAAAAACGTGAAAGACAAAGTACATCACTTATTTTGAAACGGAGGAAGTAATAGTTTTTATGTATTTGTGACAAATACCGCTTGTAATGGGAACAGGTGCCATTTTATCTTGCTGAATTGACAGAGAAGACCGGACATGATGACAGGATAGAGATTTTGAAGGTTTCACTGGCCAAGTTAAAGGTATTGTGATCAATTTTAATATACTTGTTTTGAAGATATAGTGCAGTGTTATCAGTTATGCCTAATTTAAATGTAGTACCCGTGTAGGAATTTCTGTCATTTTGTGATGCAATGGAGCTTGTACCCGAAGGTGAGCTGGAAACATCTTCTGCAGAAGGAGGTGTTGTAGACAGGAGGGCCAAGAAGATTGCTCGGTTCAAAAGGCAACGTGCTGCAGAGTCAAAGCTGTTAGAACTAAAGGAACGCAAGGAAAGACGCGGGCGGTCAACCAGAGCTGCTGCCCTATCTACCCTTACCCCTGTCTTAGATGCTGATGACTCCTTAGATGATGATGATGGTGAAGAAGAAAGAGAGGTCAGTTTTTTTACTGCATCAAAAAAATAAATTTGTTTTGGTTGGTGACCAGTTCATTGCCATTATTAACATGTGTTTTCTTTCTGTAAATTTGTAGGCATGGCTTACTACACTCTCATTGGCTATCTGCAAGGTTGTTGCTCGACGTAATGTCTTGTTTAATTTTGCTTATCAAATCAATAATTCTATTATAAAATCATGTTATAGGCTCTTGATCTAATGGAAATGCTGAAAAAAGAGGAGGAAATGCTTTCTGCCATAAAGGAAAAGCAAGAGCAGGTAACAAACACATCATCAAATGTGCATGTATTTATATAAGTCTGTCTCAAGCAAACATAAATAATACCAAATAGCAGTGTTGTAAATATAGGTGGTCAACCTAGTTATGGGTGCAGTTTATAGGTCAAGGTCAACAAAAGTCAAACTTACTTTAAAAAACAATTTTTATGGTTTTTATTGACTAATCAGGTTATGGACTTACGATTTTTATTTTGAACATTGTTAATTTTTTGCATGATTATTGACTAATTAGTTATTTTGTTAGCTAATAAAAATAAATTTGGTATCTGCTTATTAATCACCACCAAGACCGATTAATCGCTTGAAGGTGCTCGACCGAACCTTGCCAAATAGGAACGGGCTTTGTTATTTTAGCAACGCTCTTAAATATCATATCGGTAATTGAAAATAATAATTTATTATGTGAGTAGGAAGGAAATATTGAAGTTTCAGAGGCGATTCTGGAAGAACGTGCGAAGACTGTAGAAGACTGGCATCGCAACGCGGCTGCTCGAGCTCGGTACACAAAAGCAGCTGCACCAATCACGTGTGCTACTTTTGCTCAGGATGTTCTGGAAGGGAGAGCCAAGGTTTCACAGGCCCATGATCACAAACACCAGCCACTCATGTTTGGACCAGCTAGCCTTGTGGGTGGAAGTATAACAAGTGAAAGAGAGAGGATTGCTGCACAGGTCTTCCAACCTAGTCACAGGTATCATCATTTTACCAGTTCTATCTTGTTATAGTGTTTATAATAGTTGTTGTTTTGGGCAGAATGCCAACGATGAGCATAGAAGAAGCTGGGCTGAAGGAGATGGAGATGATGAACACGTGGCAAGAGAATACAGGTAAGATGATAGAAGAGGCCAATACTTCATGGCATACTGACAAGTGGAAGCCAAGAGCAGGCGGCAGTGATGATGAAGATGATGATGATGACGATGCTGCACAGGACAAGGCAAGGGCTTTTGACGATTGGAAAGATGAGAATCCCCGTGGTGCAGGAAACTCAAAGCTCACACCTTGTGGCTAATTCCAGGATACATATATTATATGTGTAACATGCAGTTTGTTTTTTTATTGATCTATGTTGAATGCTAAACCATAAACCAGTAAACAGGAGTGAGTGTGTATCATCATAAATGTTTTGACTTATTATGCATATAATCATACTCAACTGCAAATGCAAATGTTTGTGTACATGAAAGATTACAAATAAGGAGGGTCGGTGAGGGCCCACTTGAAAATTTGGTCGTAATGGAGTGCAGCATTATCCCATGAACAGTCTCTCTCCATTCCTCTTCTCATCAACCCGTCCCACGAGCTCTTGTGCTCTCTGTATGTCCTTATAGCCACCCTCAATGCCTGCACTAACCCAACATCCATCAAATATTAACTTATTTTTCTATTTTGAGTTTGGATTTAACTTACATCCAACATGCTTTCTCTTGTCAAAGGTGAGAAGGCCCATCTGTAAATAAATATATTTTCATTTCATTTTCCAAACAAACCAATAGATATTAATTTATGATGCGACGTACCCGGTACCTTCACCTTTTCCTTCTTCAGCAAATGGATTGAAAGTCGTGACAGTGTCCTGCAATGGACAACTAGCTCGTTTAATTCACAACGTATATACTATAAATGAAATCAGACAGGTTTTGACTTTGACTCACTCTAAGTCCCCCCGTTCCATGGACTACTGGTACAGTTCCATATCTCATTGCATACAGCTGATTTAGACCACATGGCTCAAATCTTGATGGCATTAGTAAGATATCACAACTGCACATTTCACACAGTTTTTATCACAATGTGGAACTCTAAGATAAGATATTGTTTATTTCAGAGTAATTTACCCTGCGGTTATCTGGTGAGAAATTGGAACATTAAACCCAACCCATCCTCGAAATTTAGTACTAAATGCTGCTTCAGTTGCTCTCATCCACTCTTCATATTGTTTCTCCCCAGATCCAAGCATAACCTGTAAAAACCAGAATTCAATCTTTATTCAGCCATTAATGCCTGGAGAATTCATTTTTTTATATAAAGATATATTATATAAGTTGCTTACAAATTGCACATCGTCTTGTAACAAGGCTGGAGTTGCAGATAGTATCATATCAATCCCCTTTTGGTAGTCCAATCTTCCGATAAATCCAATCTATCACATACAAGTCAAATTCAAATTTCACTCACAACTTGAAATCCAACCATTAATGGAGGAGATATCTACCAGTGGGCAATCCGGCCGAATGGGAAGCCCTAATTCCTTTTGTAGAGCCATTTTGCACTCTATCTGCACTTCAAAAACAAATCACTATAATTTAAGTGTTGTTTTAGATAAACAGTTATATGTTGCAGTGACCACCTTTCCTAAAAGGTCATCAGCAGTGTAATGAGAAGCGATATGCTTATCTGATGATGGATCCCATTCGGTAACATCAATCCCGTTTGTTATCCCTGTAATTATCATCAAATTAAAAGGACCTACAAACTTTTCACAATTTGTTATACATAAAATTGAACAAAAACCGCAAAACACAATACTACATACCGTTCACAACAAACTTCCGGCTGGTTAGTAACTCATTTAGACCATATCCACCTTCTGGGGTTGTTATTTCCCGAGAATAACCCTGAGTAGGTCAGATCTTTATTGTTAATTAAGCGCACAATTTGGTTGGAAAAAAATGAAGATATATATGTACCTGGCTAACAGTCAATATGCGGTCAGCAGTTACAATTGCGCCTTTTAAGATATTAACGGCCTGACCGGTGTCAAGAGCATGTGTCCTAGCCCAAGTAGGAAATACCCATTCCAGAGCTCCATACCACTCCCAAGGCAACCCCAAATTACCATAAGTTGCTGCAGCCTCAACTCCCTTTCACATGCAAATAAATCAAATTTGTTTAATATGATAATTGTCTTAAAAAACATGTGAATGTGAAAAAGAATGGTACCTGGTGAGCAATATTATGAATCACAATGATACTCCGAGCATCCTTATAGATTCCATGTGGCCGATACTTTGCTGCCAATAGTCTAATTAATAGCGACATAAGTGTCAGTAATTATAAATAAAAGAAACTTGCACAAATGTTAACTTAAAGGGAGATCGGTCGATGATGACATACACTGGCACGAGGCCTGCATGCCAATCATTAGCAAGGAACAAACATTTTTCTCCATATGTAAACCCTCCTAACGGAAGCACCAAAGGAGCCTCACACGCTGCATGACACAGTAAGCAGAACCTAAACTGCTTAATCCAACAACCGGAAGAAAATAAAAACATGTTATTCATGATATAACAAAAAAACTATATATTTTATGACGATCACCTGGTTATCGCCAAATGCACCATAAATATCACCGTACGGGTTTCCAGGACGATGGTAACAAGGGTGGTCCACAAATACCTGATTGAAAACAATAAAGACACGAGTTTGATTATTGAATATCACATAACTATAACTCTTTATTAAGTAAAAATGTTGGCATGAATCATACCCAATCAACGCCATCCCTGTAGTGATGAAAGAAAGCAACCTCCTGGACCCCACCGGAGCAGTAAAGGTTAGTTGGGCAATCAAGATTGGTAGCAGCAGCATAGTTTTGATCAGAAGGGCCACCGTGCAGATATCTTGGGGACACAACCATCACACGGTGGCCACGTTTTGCAAGTGCAATGGGTAAAGAACCACAAACATCTCCTAAGCCGCCAGTTTTTGAGTATGGTGATGCTTCTGAAGTTACAAATACTATGTTATATCTCACTTTTGTATCTATTAATTCATCATCTACGCTTGCTTCCTCATCATCAAAGTTGCCATCTTCGAGATCACCTGGGAATTTAAACTTTATAGTTTATATATACAACATACATGAATTAAGTAAAAATGTGGAAGATATATACCAGATTGAGGAATCAATTGAAACCCAGAAACTGAAGCAGATTTAATATCTTTCTCAGCTCCCAGTAAGCATTCGTCATATTCTTCAGACTTGTTGCTGATCACCCTCAACTTACTTGTCTTCTTATCATTTTTAGAAGAAGAAACACCCAATTTCAACGGCGCTTTCTGTGTTATGTTGTGGGTTAATTTGGAGCTGGTGAAAATAGGAAATGATGGCTGTAGGAGAGTCTTCATGAGTGAGAGAGAGAGAGAGATAGATGTTGTGTATGTTTATAAAGAGAAAGAGAAAGTGATTAAAACACAATATAATAATATGCCCAATTCAATTCAGGAGGCAAGGGATCATTCTTAACTTATTATTCTAACTGTTGATTTTGATGCTTTCATGGCTCAGAGTCGGTGTCCTAAACGTGAACCTGAAGACTACACAAAGCTAAAGCCCTTAAACGAACACCCCTAAAACTGAGGATGAAAATGACATGTAAGAATAGTTGAAGGGCACAACTATATGTGTAATTTAACTCACCCCCAAATCTATTTCAAGAAATTTTAATAAACGACCGCAAAAAGCCACTTGTGACGTTGAACTCTGACTCCGTTCGTACAACCAGACGAGAGAAATATCAAATTCGGTGTTTGCAAGCCTGATTCGTTTGCAACACCATGTTTTCGCCACCTAACCAGCAGGTATCATTTCTGATTTATCTCTAGGGTTTGCATTTCTTCCTGTTTTCCATTTTCAACATATTACACACTTTTTTTTTTCTTTTTGACAATTTTTAGATGTAAGTAGATACTCCAATTGCATCGTTAGTCGAATTTTGTTTGTGTTGGCATATCCAAATTCAAAATTTTAGGCGGGGTTTCATGAAGCTGTGAGGCTTAATTACGAGATCGTAGAATGTCTTTTGGGGGAAAACTAAAGGCTTAATTGCTGTGAGATGGAATTGTTATAGGGCCTTACTTTTTTTATTTATAGCAAAAAACAAAAAGTTATAGATTGATTCCATCTTCAGTGCTCATCCGATAATAGAAACTGGAGCACCTGACATCACAGGCTATCATTTTTGGGGGTTTTCTCATTTTAATATTTAAAACTTGAGGAAATTAGTTTTATATTTCATGGTCTCTGGTTTGCTCCACATCTGCATTCTGCATAAACTTACAAATGTGGGTTTCTGCTTTCAGATGGCAGTGCAAGCAAGGCTGTTAAATGTACAGATTCCTTCATCAACCAGCTTTGACTCATCTTATGTTGCTATGGATGCATTGTCTCAGGCAGAATCACTTGTCCATTCTTCAAAGGTTGTTATGAAGCTGTAATAGTCGGTTCAAATTATTTGATCAGTAGCATGTTAGATTTTTTTTTTTTCTTTCTTTTAATCTTAATCTTTGCAGAAACTTGAGGATGAACTGGTAATGCTAGGGCAGATTATAAAACATCACGAGGAAAATATAAAACATTTGAAGACTTGTATAAATAGCTTAGATGACCAGATAACAGATACACAAGGTATATTTGAGTCAGCTATATTCGTTTGTGAAATTAGTTTCTGATGTTATTTAATCTCTTAGTTAGGAATCATTTATCAATGGCACCTATGATAGAAGATGAGGATGCAACAGTCAAACATATAATGCAGCATGAGAAAACGGCTGCTAGCATTATCTGCCAGCTCAAGTATCAGGGTAGTCATGCTGATTGTACTAATGATGTCTTAGGTGTTGTTGCTACTCTTGGAAATGTTAATGAAGACAACCTTAGCATGTTAGTTACATTGATCCATTAACTTTTACACGGTGTTAGGATCGGAAGTAACAATTTTTTCAAACTTTTCAGGATTATATCTGAGTACCTTGGGGTGGATACTATGTTAGCATTAGTTTGCAAGACATATAAAGGTGTTGAAGCTTTGGAAACTTATGATAAACAAGGGAGTGTGGATAAAAGCTCGGGACTTTATGGGCTTGGAAGGACCATTAATGGACGATTTAATGTCATCTGTCTTGAACATTTAAGGTTTGTGTTTCATATCCAAATTCTATCTTTTTTTCTTGATATATATTCTGAAGATGTGAGTGGTCAGAGCATATGATGGTGAGTTTATACCTGATGATCCGCAAAGGAGGCTTGCCCTTATAAAACCAAAGTTACCAAATGGGGAATCGCCAGAGGGGTTTCTAGGGTTTGCTGTAAATATGATTCATCTCAAAACTGATGAACTTGGGCTTAGAGAGACTCTTTTCTACAATCTGTTGTGGCAGTTGCAAGTTTACAAAACAAGAGCACACATGCTGCAGGCTCTGCCCTTTTTATCTGATGGAGCTGTATCACTCGATGGCCATATAATTAGGAAAAATGGTGTATTTGTTTTTGGCACTTGGTAACAAATTATATACTAAATTTTCAAGTTTATTTCTTGAAGTTGCTTATTATGCTGAAATTTGATTCATCTGATTTAGGGATGGGAGTGATGTTAGATTTGCAAGAAGCTCATGCCTACCTGAGAATGAGAATTTGGTTGAAATTGAAAAGCAAATGGAAGAACTGAAACAGGAAAAGGAAACAAGAGTGGAAGAACTGCAGAGAGAAGAAGCGATCTTGGCACATGTCAAGTACACTTTTGAGGTTAAGAAGCAAGAGTTTGTTAGGTTCATGGCGCAAACCTCCACATATGCCTTGCAGGTAGGTAATTCAGTTAATTCAGTTGAGATGCATGATTTGATTAATGAAAAGTTGTAATAAATGTATTATGCAGTTCCCAATTCAAGCAACTCCAACTCCAAGGAGATCAACTCCAACTCCTCGATGAGGATATACAACTGTTATGTTGGTGTATTGTTTACAGTTGTTAATTAATTGTTTACAGTTGTGAATTAAGACGATAATCATGTGTTAATGTCAATGTTCCATCGCATGCTAATCTTGAATGCTGCTTCATATATTGGATATCAACAGTTTTTTTCGTGTAACGTTGATCCATGTTTGTAAGTTATGAACATTTTCGGGGTTGTTTAGATGTGATTTTTAAAGTTATTATATAAGTTCAGGTCATAATAAGATAAATAGTTGATTAGGTGATCTAATAATCATTTTTAATAACATGGCAATCAAATCCAATTTTTTTCTCAACGCATTATTCAAATCCAGAGTTACATGGTAAATTCAGCCTCACCAAAAGGAATCTATTAAATATAATAAAAGAAGCTTTAAGGTGCTACGTGATGTTTTTTTAGACCTACAGCTTGTCACGTGGCAGCATCCTATTGGGTGCAACATATTATTCCCGCCCATTGCATGATTCTTTTTTAGACCAACAACTTTTAATATTTTTAAATATGCAATATCGGTATTTAATGTGGAGAGTTGTTTCCTATTTAACAGACTAGCAATTTTTAATACGCGATATCGGTTTCCTAATTACAAAATCGGTTTCTTAAAATATACCATTACCACAGTGATATATATGACGTAATTTAAATTTATATCGATTGAATTTGGCTTATTTCCTAATATACATCTCTTATTTACGGAACATAATTAGAGGTAACTGGTTCACATATTTTAAAAAATTAACCCTACGTAAATTTAATTTTATAACGATCGGATCTGCCTATTTCCTAATACTTCTTATACAACATTATTCACGGAACAAAATTAGAGGTAGCGTAAATGTGTCCATTGTCTAATTAATATACTTTAATATGGTAATTTTGTTTCAATTGTCTTATTGTAATTTTATTTCAGTTGTCTAACTAATATATGTAACATCCCAAAATCCGGCCTAGTAGTTTATTGACCTTAAGGTATTTGATTAAATGATTATCTGATTAAATGCTTAGTTAATTTAATTAGCTTTCTGTCTTTTGCGGTATTTTAACCAAGGGGTTAAAATACCCGACTTGTGATATAATTGGAATGAAAATGTAATTTTTATATCTTTAGACTCTTCGTCGAATTTCATTTCCGAAAATACTTTCGTTATTAAAATTGGAGTCTGTTTGCTATTTTAAATAAATTATCTACGAAAGGAACTTTTCAGACATATACTGTTAATTAAAGGAAAAGCCACAATGGGGCCCCACCCCATGTGTTTGGCCGGTCAAGGAGAGGAGGGAACACCCTCCTTCTCTTCATTTGAAACCTTATCCTACTTCTCACTATTCCATTGCCCCTCTCTCTAGAAACCTCCATACTTGTTCTTGAGCTTGAACTTCTTGATTCTTGGTGCTAAGACCCGAATTTCTTACCAAAGTTTGTGTAGAAGAACCCTAGAAGTAAGCTACACCTTCTCCTTTACTTGTTCTTGTTGTTCTTGAGCTTTGTTATGAACTAGGGTTTATGATTTCAAGTGTTTTGTGGTGGAATCTCGTTATGGATGTGATAATATGTGTTTATGCAAGCTTTTACATCATTTGTATGGTAGATTGTTGAAGGAAGACAAGATTTGGTGAAAATCACCTTCAACCTCCATTAATGGTGGATGTTGAAGGTGGGTTTTGATGAATCTTGGATTTCTTGTTATTTGGATGGATGAAATTGTTTGTTAGGTTGAGAAAACATGTTTGTTAAGTTATGAATGTTAAAAACCTAGTATTGTTAGAATTGTGAAGTAATCTAGCTAGTATTTGGATGTTTGGGTCAAAATGGTTAAAGATCGATTTGAGATCGGGGTATCACCAAGTCCGAGTTCACGAAAATGATATTCATAAAACGGCTTTCCGAACTCGTTACGGTCATTATGAGTTCTTGGTTATGCCGTTTGGGTTGACGAATGTGAAGGAATTATGTGCACAGTTAGTCAACCTATGATGATACATCCATGCCTACGAAACACTTAAGGGTCACACCGGTGAGTGCATGTAATACAAGCAAGATAAACAATGATACTACGAAGAGGAATGATTCATAATAGTCATTATGAATCAGTTAAGTATTAAGTTAAGTTTAACTTATTACTAGATTAGTTTAACTAACTAATTGATACAAGTAGTTGTACATTACTAGTTGAGTAAATGTACGATGTGCTAATTAAAGGTTATCCATGATATGATTTAAAGCTATTAAATCATATAGTAATTGGATAATATTGTTGTATAAATTATATAAAGGTTATTATATAATTAATTATTAAAGAGTATAAATACAAGTATATAATTTGTGTATATGGGTACCGAATTATTAGTGTATTAATACTAGATATTTAATAGTTAAGTGCAACAATAATAAACTAGTTAAACTATAAGAGATGGAAGTGTTAAAAGGAAGTTTAATTAAAGATCCAATATTAATTAAACTAGAAGGGTTCTAAGCGTAACTTATTTGTATATAATAAGAGGCTTAGGGTATCCCTAAAACCCCTTAGAACACCACACGAAATACTTCCTCCTCCTTCCCCTTGGATTCGGCCGAATACACACACCAACACAAGCCTTTGTGTTCTTCGTGTTCTTCAAGTCTTGAAGATCCAAGTTCATTGCTTAGATCAACTAGAAGATCGCTCGATTTGTTCATCATCAGTGGATCTATCTTAAGCAATCAACAAGGTATGTTTTGGGAAACACTTTTTCTCCCTTCTCCCCTCTTGGACGAATTCGACCAAGACCAAAGAACCCTAGGGTTCTTTGGTTGATGGTCGAACGAACCACACAAGCAATGTGTGTGTTCGAGTTCTTCGTACAAGGTTTCTTTCTTGTTAACCTAATCTAGAACTCCAACATCCCAATCCTTTAGGGTCTAAGGATTAGGTTTAATCCCAGTTCCGCATTTAGGGATTAAATTGGCTAGTTGGTTTTAACCGGCCAAGAACAAGTTCATGTTCTTGGTCAGCAAGGTTCGAACCAAGAACACTAGGAGGTCGACCCAAGTGGTTGATCAGTCGTATGGTGCGTAGCAAAACCTACAGTGGTATCAGAGCGTTGGTTTAGAGATCTAGACTAGATTAACAAAGATTGATTGTTTGTTTACTTTAGTTTTAAGTTTTTTTTGTTTCAAGTATTTCTTCTTATTCTTCTTCATAATTTTCGAAAAAAAAGGGAAGAACCCTAGGACCAAGAATATTAAACTAGTCTGAGTTTAATTTGTCAAGAAGGTTTCTAAATAACCCTAGCAATTTTCGAAAATACTAGGAAGATCCCTAGGATCAAGTATGTTAAACAAGATATGTTTAATTGATCAAAAGGATTCTTTCCTCACTTCCTTAAATTTTTGTGACATAGGAAGATCCCTAGGATCAAGTATGTTAAACAAGATTTGTTTAATTGATCAAAAGGATTCTTTCCTAATCCCTTAGAGATTTCAAAAATCTAGAGGTTACTTGGACACCAAGTTTATTAAACTAGCCTAGTTTAATTGGTGGAAAAGTTTCCTAGGCTTAAGAATTTCGAAACCATAAAGAACCCTAGAATATTAAACTAGTTTAAGTTTAATAGTTCTAAAGTATTAATTAGGATAATAATCTAAAACCTAGTTAATTAGACAAGTTTATGTCTAATATGTTTAATTATTATTTTTGATAGATTTATTAAAACTAGTTCTTTAAACCTAGTAATTTATACAAAGTTTTATTGTCTATAAGGTTTAAATTAAAAAGTTTAAATAAATTCATTAAAAGTTATAATCTATCTTAGAATTTAAACAAAGTTTATTGTTTATAGGATTGATTAAAAATTAATCTTTTAACTAAAATAATGTCTTTGATCAAGAAAGTCAAAACCCTAGTTTTGATTGGTCAAAAACAAGATTAGGGTTCATCTAATTAATTTAGGGAATCAATGAGGATTAAAAGAAAAAGGGTGTTCATTTTTAAGTTCTAAAATTAACAAGGTGTATTTAATTGTTTATATATATGTATTAAAATTTTCGGAATTTTTAATTATTAGATAAAATAGAATTTTAAAAGATATAATAAGTTTATACGTATTTTAATTAGATTAAGTTAAAATACATATGTATAAATTAGATGTAATATTCTTATTAGAATGTTATAAGTTTATTATAAAATATACATATATACGAATACATTAAAATACAAGATAAAATTGAACAATTAAAAAGGGTAATGTTATTTTGATCTTTAAAGATAATATTATAATTAGTTATTGTATAAGTTATAATATAATTAAAACTAGAAAGTACAAAGTTATGATTTCATTATAACTAGAAATTGTACAAGTTGAAATTATATGATTAACTAGAAATATACAAAGTTATATATATTATCATATATTAAGATGTATAAAGTTATAAATTATTATAACTAGATAATTATACAAGTATAATATAAGTATTTTACAAGTCATGTAATATACTAGATTAATGATCAAGTAAAAAAATAACAAGAACCTATATTTAACTAGTTCAAGTTAAATATAAGAAAGGTTTAAACAAACTAAGAATTATTATATATAGTCTTTATATAATAAGTTTATTAGTTTCACCAAGTATAAACCAGTGAATGTGTTAGCTTAAGTTTCATCATGGTTGTTGAAGCTAGTGGGAGCTACACAAGAAAATCACAAAGTTTATAAGTGTGTCATTAAGACATAAGTTTTGGTCGAATCTAATAAGTCAAAACAAATGTTTAATTTCATTATTAGACATATGAAGAACTAGGTGTGTTAAACTAGGTTTATGTTTCAAGTTTCATGAATCATAAAAGAATTAAAAAAGTTTAACATAAGTTTATAAGTTTTTCAAGTAAGATAAAACAAGTAAGTTTTATTCTAGATAAGGTTTTTCACAAAACCTAGTAAAACGTTTTGTACACCTCGTTTTAGGTATACATATAAAATAGCGCAAATTCTTGAAACTATAAGTTTTAAAGAATAGTTCTTAAGTTTTAAAAAGGTGTCTTGCAGAATCCTTCATTTCACAAGTCACACATTTTAAATAAGGATTAAGATTGGAATAAAGGTTTAAGTTTAGTTTAAGACTTAAACAAACCCAAGAAAATCTTAGATCTAAGTACTATCCACCTAATGGAACACCTCACTTGTTAAACGATATTCATATTGTAAGGATAAAGAACCTTAGATATGGATTCAAATCATTGCGAGTGTTAGGGTGCGTAAGGTTCTGTGATAATTGGGAGTCCCGGCGCAGAGCATCGCACTGTCTTAGATGGTCTGATCTACTTTGGTGATAATCGGGAGTCCCGGCCCAAAAAGTACTTGAGTAGAATAAACATACTAGACTTTATTACTAACTTAGAAATGTACAATTAGATTGTACAAGGTTGTAATAAGTTATAAGTCTAAAGATTCTACAACCCCTAGGAATCGTGTCAAGTCTTGATACGATCGGTAAGGATGTTACCTACCAGAAATAGCATGTCTCGTCGGGAAGTGCCCAAACCTTGCGGCGAGAATGTGATATATGGATCCTAGGCCTAAAATATTAATTATGGGTTTATAATATATTTTAGAGAATGTTTATTGATGATTACTAATTAAACTGGGTTTGATTTGTAGATGGCAACAACAAACACAACGATAACCTACAACAAACTCTCGCGACGTTTCTTTCTAGGAAAGAAAGAAAAGACTGGGTCAAATTTCCTCAATTGGAAGCGTGATTTTAAGATCATGCTCAGACAAGAGAGGGATAGGATTGACCGAGAAAGAAACGTATTGAAAACTCCTGCCAAGGATGAAGAAAACGAACCAGGACAAGCATTTTACGCTTGTAAGGTGTTCACTTCTTGCAAGATGGCTAAGGGAGAATCAGTAGGTGCACACGTCATGAGAATGAAAGTGAACATTGATCACCTTACTAGACTTGGTCATCACATGCCATTGCAGTTTGCAATTGACATGATACTCAACTCATTGTCCGATGCCTACAAGTTCTTTGTAGCCAACTACAGCAAACGTAATATGGATAATTCCATTCCCGAGCTACAATCCATGCTCGAGGCTGTTGAGTTGAATATTGAGACCAATTTTAAAACGGGTCGCACAACTGATGACATCGATGAGGATGGGCATGGTGGTAAAGGAAAGGGTAAAACCTATCCTAACCGAGGAGTGCCAAATGGTAAAGGTGTCAAACAAAAGGTCACGAAGGTTAAGCCTAACACTGCGAGGACCGAGAACCGGTGCTTCAAGTGTGGTGAGGCTGGGCATTGGAAAAGGAATTGTCCAAAGGGTGCAAGTGGTAGTGGAGGAAACGCAAGTTCCTCAGGTAACTCAACCACACTTCTTAATCACTTTAAGATACTTGTAAAGTACGTTACGAGTAATCTAACTTTTGCAATCGTTTATTGCAGGAGGAGATGGAAAGTGATGACGACCAGCATGAGATGGTGATGATCCCACGAGCACCAAGTTTTATAATTCAGTATTTTGTGGATTCGTTTTAAACAATTATATTTTATTGTTTTGGATAATTTTATTTTTGTTAAAACAAGCTTTATTTTGGTTTTAATTAATTTCGAATCCATAGTTGAATTATATTGTGTGCATGTGTGATAATTACACTAGTCAAGGTTTATGACTAGATTGTAAGTCAAGTTTTTGATTTATTTATATTTCATGTTTATATATATTTGTTTGATTGTTGTATAAATAATGTCTTGATAGCTCAATGTACTTAGATGTTAGTAATTAGAAAGTTTTTCTAATGAAAGTATTTAAGAGTTTTATGGAAGCATAAGGTTCAAGAGTTATTGAACTTAGTTAAAACATCTTAAGTAATAGTCATTACTTATGATAGAAAGTTTTAAAGTATTAGTATTAATATAGTATGATTATATTGGATATAATCAAGATAGACTTTAAGAGTAATATTACAAGTCTTTTATACTTGTAATAAAGGATTTAATGAAGTCATAATTCCCTAATAGGAATGATTGGATATTCGTATAATCCAAGTAAAATGACTTAGACATTAAATGAACTCTTAAAAGGGACAAACTATATTACTTAAGAAATAAAGGGTATTATTGCAAGTCTCTTATACTTGTAATAAATACAATGTTTAATCAAGTCATAATTCCCTTATAGGAATAATGGATATTTGAGAAATCCAAGAAATGACTTTGGTATTAAATAAAGTTCTTAAAGAATACTAATATGCTTAAGAATTGGAAGTATCGTTTCAAGTGTTTCATACTTGTTAGATACAGTAATCAATAAAGATCATAATTCCCTAAACAATAATGTTGGATATTCGCAAATCCAAAGGATGATCTTAATTATTGATAGAATTCTTAAAAGATTAAACTACAAGTTATTGACTAGGTCAAAGTAGTAGTTTAAGAGATGCTTAAGTTCCATAAAAGTAAGTGGGAGCTAAGACTAACGTAATTCATTAAAGATGTTGATGAATTCAGTAAGTTAGTAAGACATTAACAACAAGGTTTTACCAAGTCGTTAGCCAAAGAGTTAAGAGAAATAATAAATGATCGTTAATTAGATTATTGCAAACCTAATAGCGTGATCACAAGTCTTATGATTAATTATTGCATATCTAATAGGTTGTTAATACTTCAGTGGATAACACAATCATTTAAGGAAATTTCTTTAACTAGT
This sequence comes from Calendula officinalis, assembly GCA_963853835.1. Lineage (NCBI taxonomy): Eukaryota > Viridiplantae > Streptophyta > Magnoliopsida > Asterales > Asteraceae > Calendula > Calendula officinalis. Next base: position 23,033,569 of record OY970820.1, read on the forward strand.
AAGAGTATCTACAAATCAAGTAACTAAAAGAGGCTTTAGTTGCAAGGATAATTTTATGAATTAAAGAAACTAAGGAGTTAATTTCCAATCCTCCTATGTTTACAGAATTGCATAAAAGGCAAGACTAGAATATGTTCTAGATTGTTGCAAGAACAATATCTAGCAAAGGCAAAAGTAATAGTATTCCTAAATACTCGTCTTATGTCTTTAGTTTAATAGAAATGATTGGTTTAGTGATAAAGTTACAATTAAGTTTGTACGAATCATTAAGTAATCAACACGAACGAAAGGAATAAGTAATGATCCAGTAATAATTCAGTAACTATGTCCAGTGAGGAATAGTACATGAGTTAGTATCATTTTTATTCAAACTTTGTATGTTTTACATCATCCATGAATAAAAGTCTATTTATTCAAAAAGATACAAAAATGTGTGACTACTCGTCTTGGTGGGAACCTTGATGGGACGTTAACATCATCCTGATATTTGGTGGTAGATTCGAAGTTCTTCGAAGATAGCTACACAAGTTTTGTGTAAACCAAATATCGGTGATATTCTGTTGGAGGCTCAACGATTATTGGATTGACCACCGTGACAATACTTCGTGGTTGAAAAGTTCAAAATTATTGTTCACTAGGATTTTCCTTGAGCCTGAGGTATTTGGTTTAGGATACAATGACTAATGTGCTTTGGTTCAACACAGACAATTCTGACATACGTTTGTCATACGAGGCAATACTGGGTATAAAGGAAGTTGTATTTTAAATCGAAATATAACAAGATGGTAATTGCACCTCCTCTTTAGGAGAGATATTTAGAGGTCCTTTGACATGATGAGAAACTGGCAAGTGCACGGCGGTGCCCAAACGAACTGATCTGTTCTTTGTCGTTTATCACAGCAGTTTGAATCAAGAAGTCATAAAATGATTTCGAATACAAGAGTTGATAATTTCTACCATGCTCGTATTCGTTATCACAAATATCGTGTTGCAAGGGATAAGCCTAACATATTTGCCCAAGAGGTAAAGACAGAGTGTTCTTTACTAGGAGACGCTATTAAAGAGTTTTTCATAAACTATACCTGGGTTACGTAAGCTGTTTTTATGGGGTTGGTTACCTACATGCCCATCTAGAAGGCCACTGTAGCTCATATCATTAAGACAAAGGTTACAAACTTGCACAAGTGGGAGTCTGAAGGAATTATGTGCACAGTTAGTCAACCTATGATGATACATCCATGCCTACGAAACATTTAAGGGTCACACCGGTGAGTGCGTGTAATACGAGCAAGATAAGCAATGATACTACGAAGAGGAATGATTCATAATAGTCATTATGAATCAGTTAAGTATTAAGTTAAGTTTAACTTATTACTAGATTAGTTTAACTAACTAATTGATACAAGTAGTTGTACATTACTAGTCGAGTAAATGTACGATGTGTTAATTAAAGGTTATCCATGATATGATTTAAAGCTATTAAATCATATAGTAATTGGATAATATTGTTGTATAAATTATATAAAGGTTATTATATAATTATTTATTAAAGAGTATAAATACAAGTATATAATTCGTGTATATGGGTACCGAATTATTAGTGTATTAATACTAGACATTTAATAGTTAAGTGCAACAATAATAAACTAGTTAAACTATAAGAGATGGAAGTGTTAAAAGGAAGTTTAATTAAAGATCCAATATTAATTAAACTAGAAGGGTTCTAAGCGTAACTTATTTGTATATTTTAAGAGGCTTAGGGTAACCCTAAAACCCCTTAGAACACCACACGAAATACTTCCTCCTCCTTCCCCTTGGCTTCGGCCGAATACACACACCAACACAAGCCTTTGTGTTCTTCGTGTTCTTCAAGTCTTGAAGATCCAAGTTCATTGGATCAACTAGAAGATCGCTCGATTTTTTCATCGTCAGTGGGTCTATCTTAAGCAATCAACAAGGTATGTTTTGGGAAACACTTTTTCTCCCTTCTCCCTTCTTGGACGAATTCGACCAAAGAACCCTAGGGTTCTTTGGTTGATGGTCGAACGAACCACACAAGCAATGTGTGTGTTCGAGTTCTTCGTACAAGGTTTCTTTCTTGTTAACCTAATCTAGAACTCCAACATCCCAATCCTTTAGGGTTTAAGGATTAGGTTTAATCCCAGTTCCGCATTTAGGGATTAAATCAGCTAGTTGGTTTTAACCGTCCAAGAATAAGTTCATGTTCTTGGTCAGCAAGGTTCGAACCAAGAACACTAGGAGGTCGACCCAAGTGGTTGATCAGTCGCATGGTGTGTAGCAAAACCCTACAGAATGCTCCCGCAATATTTATGGGTTTGATGAACCGGGTTTGTCGGCCTTATCTCGACAAATTCGTTATTGTATTTATTGATGGTATTTTAATTTATTCCAAGACCGAAGAAGAACACGAGAAACACTTAAGGCAAGTGTTAGAAACGTTGAAGCGGGAACAATTGTATGCGAAGTTCTCGAAGTGCGAATTTTGGCTTCGAGAAGTTAACTTTTTGGGTCACGTGATTTGATCAAATGGGGTTAAGGTGGACCCGGAAAAGATCGAGGCGGTTATGAATTGGGTTGCTCCAAAGAACCCAACCGAGATAAAGAGCTTTTTGGGTTTGGCGGGTTATTTCCGCCGGTTTATTAAAGTTTTTTCGAAGATAGTGGGTCCGATGACGAAGTTGACCCGTAAGGATGTACCATTTCGATGGGGTGACGAACACGAAAAGTCCTTCCAAACCTTAAAACAATTATTGTGTCAAGGTCCGATCCTTGCCTTACCCGAAGGCCCGGAAGATTTTATTGTTTATTGTGATGCTTCACTTGCGGGTTTGGGTTGCGTGTTGGTGCAACGAGATCCGGTGATTGCTTATGCCTCTAGACAATTGAAAAATCACGATAAGAATTATCCGACTCACGATATGGAGTTGGCGGTGGTGGTTTTTTCACTAAAGTTATGGAGGAATTATTTGTACGGTACTAAATGTGTGATTTGTACGGATCATAAAAGTTTGCAATACGTGTTCACGCAAAAGGAGTTGAATATGCGGCAACGAAGATGGTTAGAGTTGATTAAAGATTATGATTGTGAAATTCGGTATCATCCCGGAAAGGCAAATGTGGTGGCCAATGCCTTAACTAGAAAGGGAGATTCGGGACGGGTACAATTTATGCGGGTGGAAATTGTATCGGATTTGGTGTCCCGGTTGAAGATTTCACAAATGGAAGCCTTGAATGTTGAAAATTTGAAGACCGAGATTTTGATAAAGAGGAAGGATGATTTAGAAGAAGATTCACGGGGTTTGAAGACGTATCAATCTCGGGTTTGGGTACCGTTACTCGGGGGTTTGCGGGAATTGATTTTAGCCGAGGCTCACAATTCTCGGTTATCGGTTCACCCGGGTAGCACGAAGATGTACAACGACCTAAAGGCCATTTATTGGTGGCCGACGATGAAGACCGACATTGCCCGTTGTGTGGGTCAATGTCATATTTGTGCCCAAGTGAAGGACGAGCACCAAAAGCCGTATGGAACTTTAACTCAATCACCGATTCCCAAGTGGAAGTGGGATCGGATTACCACGGATTTCGTGACGAAATTGCCGCGCACACAAGGGGTCACGACATGATTTGGGTTATAGTTGATCATTTGACGAAGAGTGCTCATTTCTTGGCTACTAGTGAGACCGCCTCACTTAGTAGATTGGCGAAATTGTACATTGATGAAGTGGTATCTCGACATGGTATTCCGAAATCTATCGTGTCGGATAGAGATCCCCGTTTTGCTTCGAATTTTTGGAATAGCTTGCAACGGGAATTGGGGACGTAGGTGAACTTAAGTACCGCGTATCATCCTCAAACCGATGGGCAATCGGAAAGAACAATACAAACTCTTGAAGATATGTTACGGGCTTGTGTGTTGGAGTACGGTGGGTCATGGGATTCTCACCTACCGTTGATCGAATTTGCCTATAATAACCCATATCGCTCAAGTATAAAGATGCCACCGTACGAGATGTTGTATGGGCGTCGGTGTCAAACCCCGACGTGTTGGTTGGAGGCGGGTGAGAAACAATATGCGGGACCCGATATTGTTCAAATGACCACAAATAAAGTTGCAATTGCCCGAAAAAAGTTGAAAGCCGCTCGAGACCGACAAAAGATGTAAGCAGATCCGAGACGTAGACCCGCTACGTTCTCGGAAAATGAGATGGTTTATTTGAAGGTGTCACCTTGGAAGGGTGTCATCCGTTTTGGTAAACGAGGAAAGTTGACCCCGCGGTTTATTGGGCCGTTTCGTATTAGCAAGGTGGTGAATTTTCAAACGGTAACACTCGAGTTACCCCCGGAGTTGTCGGAAATTCACAACACTTTTAACATTTGTTATTTGAGACAGTGTAACATTGAAGATCCGAGCCAAATTCTTCCCGTGCAAGAGTTGCGGGTTGATACGAAGAAAAGGTTGGTCGAGGAACCGGTGAAGTTATTGGATCGAAAGGTGACGAAATTGAGAAAGAAACAAATTCCTATGGTTTTGGTAAAGTGGAAGCACAGTTTGGGTGCGGATATGACATGGGAGACCGAGGTCGATATGCGGGAACGTTATCCTTCCTTATTTGATCGAGATGGGATTCCGGGGACGGAATCTTCCTAAGTGGGGGAGAGTTGTAACATCCCAAAACCCGGCCTAGTAGTTTATTGACCTTAAAGTATTTGATTAAATGATTATATGATTAAATGCTTAGTTAATTTAATTAGATTTCTGTCTTTTGCGGTATTTTAACCAAGGGGTTAAAATACCCGACTTGTGATATAATTGGAATGAAAATGTAATTTTTATATCTTTAGACTCTTCGTCGAATTTCGTTTCCGGAAATGCTTTCGTTCTTAAAATTGTAGTCTGTTTGCTATTTTAAATAAATTATCTACGAAAGGGACTTTTCAGACATATACTGTTAATTAAAGGAAAAAGCCACAATGGGGCCCCACCCCATGTGTTTGGTCGGTCAAGGAGATGAGGGAACACCCTCCTTCTCTTCATTTGAAACCTTATCCCACTTCTCACTATTCCATTGCCTCTCTCTCTCTAGAAACCTCCATACTTGTTCTTGAGCTTGAACTTCTTGATTCTTGGTGCTAAGACCCGAATTTCTTACCAAAGTTTGTGTAGAAGAACCCTAGAAGTAAGCTACACCTTCTCCTTTACTTGTTCTTATTGTTCTTGAGCTTTGTTATGAACTAGGGTTTATGATTTCTAGTGTTTTGTGGTGGAATCTCATTTTGGATGTGATAATATGTGTTTATGCAAGCTTTTACATCATTTGTATGGTAGATTGTTGAAGGAAGACAAGATTTGGTGAAAATCACCCTCAACCTCCATTAATGGTGTATGTTGAAGGTGGGTTTTGATGAATCTTGGATTTCTTGTTATTTGGATGGATGGAATTGTTTGATAGGTTGAGAAAACATGTTTGTTAAGTTATGAATGTTAAAAACCTAGTATTGTTAGAATTTTGAAGTAATCTAGCTAGTGTTTGGATGTTTGGGTCAAAATGGTTAACTAGTGATTATGCAAGTATGATACTTGGAATTGTGGTGATTGTGAATTCGATGAATTGTTAGATGATTAGGAATTCTTAATCTATGGAATATGTGCTAGTTGATGTAGTCTTGGAAGTGTTATGGCTATATTCGGGTTTTTGGCCCGTTTGGGTCAACTAGTTGTAGAGAAATGTTAGATGGTCATAATCGGTCAAATGACTTGTTGTTGATATTGAAATGTTGGTTAATGTCATTTGAATGTGCTTTGGGTGATATTGAGTTGGTAATTTGTTAAATTGACGGTTTTGACAATTTGATGGATCGATCACTAACTCGGTAAAATTGTTGACAGGAACCGGGAAGGATACTCAGTGATACTAGCTCACTGAGTTAAGGATCGAAGGTTGAAAGGTGAATGGATTTAACCTACAACTCGGGTCTCGATAATTCCATTTGGTTTTCGTAAAATAGTAAAACGCAGGAAATTACCAGACCTGGGGAGTTCGCGTCGCGAACTCCTCTTAGCGATCGGGAAGTGTCAACAGAGAATTGGGGTATCAGTCGTGATGTAGTTCACGAATCAGTTCCCGACGCGAACATTAGTTCGCGAACGCGAACTATAGTTCACGTCTGGGAACTCTTTTGTGACGTTTTTCGCGGTGTTTTTCGTAGCTAGCCTACTAAATATGTATGCCTAGTGTTAGAGGAATGCCATACATGACCATGTGCACATTCAGGACGAGGTCAGTGTCGGATGGATAACGGCTGAGCATAGTGTATCGACTAACAGGGTATTTGAGCCTTACATGTATGCGTTGCATGGTTAAGGGGGCTTACCCGGGATGTTGGATACAGCGCTAACGGTTACTGTGGTTTTGGCCGACCATGGTTTAAGGCTCGCAAGGCCACCGTTCCTCTCAAATAAGTGGTTACCCAAACCGGAGATGTTTCTAACTTCCGTGTTTAGTTATTAGTGTAGTTGGTAGTAGTAGAAATTCATTCACTTAGCTTTTGTGTTAATCCCTCCCTTATTGACACATTTCAGGTTGGAAGACTTGAAACGGGTCGGGCTTTGGACGGGGGGTTTGACCATACGTTTTATAAATGTTTTGTTAAAGGAGCCTTGTTTTGTAATACCGTCTTTTAACTAACACTTTGGTTTGTAATGTTTTGTGGGACCATGGCTTGTAAACCTAACGTAATTAGGAACTAAACTAAATGCTTCCGTAACCTTTTGATTAACGCTAAAATAGATACTTATAAGAAAAAATAGTTTCAAAAATGCGGTGTTACAATATACTTTAATATGGTAAATTGGTAATTATATTTCCATTGTCGAATTAGTATTGTACTTTTAATATTTATTTTAAATCAGCATTGACTTTTTTATATACTCTGCTTTTTAAATCAATTTTTAGTCTTGATTTGTTTTTAAAAACATTTCTTTCCTAAATTATATATTTTTTATTTTAAAGTTTGACTAAATTTCCTTAATTTTGGAATTTCAAAACTCTGATCCGGAGTATATATATTCGGATAGATTAGAGTTTTCGAATTACCTCACTTTTGTTTTCTCAAAATAGCAGCCGATTGTCTCCATTTTAATTTGCAGGTATAATTCTTCAGTATTTATGTTTATGTGTTATGTATGAGCAAGGTAGTATGTATATATCCAATAATGTACTACTTTATATTTAATCATTTGATTAACGTAAACACAAACAATTTAAAATTTTATATGTAGTGCATTGTGTTGGTGAAATTGCTTGGACATTGCTTTTTTAATGCACCTGCTAAAATATTTCTTGAAGATGGTAGATTTTTTTAGACTGTCAAATGAAGCTTAAAAGTTGACTTGAACAAAAGACCATAAATGATCTACAGTGAAAAATCAAATGATGAAGAAATGACCGAAGATGACAATGAACAATAGTTTAATGTGCTTTTGTATAATGTATAAAAAGTAAAAGTGATTTGTATGGTGGAGAGACGGTAACTTCATGAGCTCCCAACTTGTTATCAAAAGTGATTTGTATGTATATATTTGAAATAAGAATTTTGTTAATGATATTTTTAACATGCATAAAAAGTTTGTATATCTATTGATGAAATAGTGATCCTAAAATTAAGGGGTTGTCTGTACATTAATGTTGGTTTCTTATTGATAAGGGTTGTCATTATCATTTAAAATTACATTATTATGTGTATTAGTATATAAAGATATTATATTTATCATGCTTTGACGCTTATTCGTGATTATGTTTATTCAAGTTGTATGACTAGGATAGGTCTAATATCGAGTGTTGTACTTTTCTGAAGGTGATGATTTTATCGTCAAGTCAAAAGACCCGTTGTTAAGTATTTACAAGAAGATATTTATCTACTGAAATTAGTAAGTGCATATAGCGGGAACCAAATGACCAATTGGTTGTGATATTGGCTCTTAATGTATACTAACGAAATGTGTTTATCCTATATATTGAATTTGCATCAACACTTTATAACAATACACAGTATAGAAACATTATATAACAGTATATGTTATAATAATGCAACTAATGATTTATTTTTGTACTCCACATAAATCAGGTTCAGAAAAATAACTAACCATCCGTGATTTTTCACGGGATATAACCTAGTATGAATCATAAATTTAATATTAACTTGTAAATCGTGAGATATATTAGTAATTTTCTTTTTCCATATGGCATTTTTTGTTGTTATTATTAAATATATAAAAGAAAATGGTTTTAATGTAATGCAAATAGCAGCGTATGAATAAAAAGGAAAAAATAAAGGTTCTACCGAGACTTGAACTCGGGTTACTGGATTCAGAGTCCAATGTCCTAACCGCTAGACCATAGAACCATCTTTTGTTTGATATTGATACACATAACCTTATAAAGCGTAGCTAACAGATAGGAGAAGCTAGCAAATATCGTACATTTTCTGTTTTTGTTGAGAATTTATAATATAAATAAAATAAAATTGTGATCAATATCTAAATAACAAAACCAGAAAAAGTATTGCAAAATTGTTTTTAAATATTTAAAAATCACAATCAAGTTATATGCTTATATTGTTAATTGTTAATTATGAAAATTTGTAAACAAATTTTAGTTTTCAACTGCTTGCCATAAAATACACGTATCTATAAATCGTTATTTACATGTGATATAATACAAATTTCAATTTTAAACGTTAAGAAACTCGCAACTTTCGGTAATTCATACATTTTTTATATTTAGTTTGCAATCATATATTTGTGATGGGCATGGAATTATGTTGAGACTGTTGAGTGGTGTGAGAATCCTATACGTCCACCTCCTATAAAGGCGGATATTTTTCTGTATAAACAGACAATGCGAAGGTACCCTTTGAGATGCATAAAGTACACCAAAGATTCAGAATCTAATGAGAATAACTTGCGTACAAAAACTGGATAGTGGAATTTTTTTTGAACATCATTAGACTTTTAACAGTTTTTTTTTGGTTCCTTCCTTCGTCATTATAACTTATAAACTAGAGTAATATATTTCTACCAATAATATATTTCACTTTATTAAACACTTATACAAACTACAAAAGTTTATACAAAATTTACAAGCACTTAGTAACATTTTCTTTCTCACACCCTTTTTTTCTCTCTTCGGTAAACACTGTTGGAAAATGCCTAATAAACCAATAATGAATTTCCTTGGCGTGTGTTTATGTGATTATGTCAAAAAATTATATTTTGTATACATAAGTTTGAACTTTAAACACGTGTACTGTTAATCACCGAAACAATTACTGTGTTTACAACATCTGTCAACCAAGTCCACATCAAATTAACCATCTGATCTTTGTATTTGTGCCTCATCCAACTTCCTTCACCTTACAAACTACAAAGAGAAGAAAAAAGAAAAGAATTATCTTTTGGAATCCAAAATTGACCCACAAAAAGATTCACCTTCATCGTCATGATATCTAAAATGCCCAGAAATTTCCATTGAACAGTCGACTATTTCCATCTCCATGTCATAAATACAAAAAAATTGCCCCAAAATCAGGCTTTTAAGTTTTAATGTTATTAATTTAGGTCAAGCTTCTCATTTCTCAAACCCAATTTTTCTATACCTTAATTCCGATAAACAAAAATCGATCTTTCTTCTTGTTTGAGGTGAATCGCAATGGCTGCTGCTGTTCTAATATCAAGATCGTCGAGAGCCACATCCTCTCTATCATCATCATCACTGTCTCAGTTGAGATGCTTTGTTTTAACTCACAATATCCACACTGGCCCTCTTCCCAATTGTTTAAGGCCCAAATTAGACGAATATGTCCCACGCCACCACCAACTTTTTAAACCCTTTTTGCTCTCAGGTGAATATGTTTATGGCTTTTTCAAGAGTAATAGTAAGTCTAGATCGATTAATATGTATGGTGGTAGTGTTGGTGGAGAGCCACCTGAGGTCTGGCAACCTCAAGGTGGAGACGGTGTTAAAATTGTTCCGTTAGGTGCAGATGGGTCCGGGTCGGGTTCTGGGGATGGGAATTGGGGAGGGTCTAATTTAGGCAGCAGTTTCCCAACTCCAAAGGAGATCTGTAAAGGACTTGATAAGTTTGTTATTGGACAAGAAAGAGCTAAAAAGGTTATCTTTCTCATAATGGCATTGCTGTTTTGACTTAAACTGTCTTCTTATCGAGCACTTATTGTAATTCGATTGATACAATACAGGTGCTATCAGTGGCAGTTTACAATCACTACAAGAGAATCTTTATTGATAGCTCACAAATGTAAGCACTCTCTCTGTTTCATTTCAAGAAAATTATATGTTTCTGATATATGTTATTACAACTTGGAAAGTTAGGCCTGCAGGAAATGATGAGGATGTAGAAGTTGAAAAAAGTAATATTCTTGTAATGGGCCCTACAGGTTCAGGTAATATTCCGTATTAAGTCCCAAAGTAGACTAATATTTTCTGACACGTGTGAATTCTGATTATAGGGAAGACACTACTTGCAAAGACCTTAGCACGCTTAGTCAACGTTCCATTTGTTATTGCAGATGCTACTACACTTACTCAGGCATATATTCATTCATTATTATCAAATGTTATTAAATATTCTGTATATACGTCATCATTTGTGATTTGCAGGCAGGGTATGTTGGGGAAGATGTGGAATCTATTCTATACAAGCTTTTGACAGTAAGCCTATTCTTAACCCACTAATGATGATTAGTTGGTGGTAATAATATATCTGGTTTTCTTAATTCAGGTTGCTGACTATAATGTAGCAGCTGCTCAGCAGGGCATTGTGTATATAGACGAAGTTGACAAGATTACAAAGAAGGTAACCTTTTTCTTCAGTTTCTTCATTCTCAACGTTTGACCATTCGGTTGACTTCTTGTAGGCTGAGAGTCTTAATATTAGCAGAGATGTCTCGGGTGAGGGTGTGCAGCAGGCTTTACTAAAGATGCTTGAAGGGACTGTATGCTTCTTCTGTTTTCTATATATCATTTCAGATAGGAAAAAAAAATTAATCATATGTTAATTCATGACATCGTGTATTTCAGGTTGTCAATGTCCCCGAGAAGGGTGCACGAAAGCATCCTAGAGGAGACAATATTCAGGTAAATCATTCTGATCAGCTATGACTTATGGGTTGACCTGACCTATGTATGAGTTTATTAAAATTTAATTGCAGATGGATACGAAAGATATACTGTTTATATGTGGTGGAGCGTTTATAGATCTTGAGAAAACCATTTCAGAAAGGTATATTATTATATTGGTGTTGACTTTGACTCTGACTTTGGATTTGTGCCAATGTTGTTGACATGGTTTTTTCAGACGACAAGACTCTTCGATTGGGTTCGGAGCACCTGTTCGTGCAAACATGAGGACGGCTGGTATCACAACTGCAGCCGTCACTTCATCTTTGTTGGAAACTGTAAGTTCATCCAGTTTTGGATAAATCATAAATCATAAGCAGAATTCACATTTGATTTTGTCAGGTTGAGAGTAGCGACCTCATTGCTTACGGGTTGATTCCTGAATTTGTTGGGCGGTTTCCTGTCCTTGTTAACTTATTAGCTCTTACAGAAAATCAACTTGTCCAGGTAGAATTTTTCATTTTGTATCTGATCTTGTTAAGGTAGTTAGCTTTTAACATTAACATGTTTTTAGGTGCTAACTGAGCCAAAGAATGCATTAGGCAAGCAATACAAGAAGTTATTCCAAATGAACGGAGTAAGTTTTTGCATGGGTCAATATACACATCATCCGGTTATAATATTTCAGTATCTTTTTTTTTTTGTGGCCAAAATGCATTTTAGTACCTTGGAATCACTACTACTCCGAACTATTAAAGGTGCAGCATGATACCCTGAACTTAACAAAATTGTCGATGTAGTATCCTGACTCACTAATTTGGTCTTATTTTCTCACATGATTAGCTTCTATTGGCTTCTTATTTTAGCCCGACAAAAGTTCCAACGAAAGTAAGTCAAGTAAGAAAATGTGATCAAGTTAACGAATGAAGGTACTTAATCGACCATTTTGTCAAGTTCAGGGTCCCATGTTGCACCTTTAATAGTTCAGGGTAGTTGAAGATAGCCAAGTTCAGGGTACTAAAATGTATTTTGGCATTTTTTTTATCCCCTTTTAGGTTAAGCTGCATTATACGGAAAGCGCTTTGAAACTAATTGCAAAAAAGGCAATAACTAAAAATACTGGTGCTCGGGGTTTGAGGTCTTTATTAGAGAACATATTGATGGATGCCATGTACGAGGTTTGTACTCTTGATTTGTTAACCGAGTTTAGTGTGTCAATTAGTCAAGACTCAAGAAGATGATTTTATTACAGATTCCTGATGAAAGAACGGGAGACAAGATAATAGATGGTGTGGTGGTTGATGAGGAGGCAGTTGACCGTGGAGCAAAAATCTTGTATGGTGAAGGTGCACTGGAAGGTTATCTGTCACAACATGATATGAAAGAATCAGAGGTATTTTATTTATATGTGAATGCTAAAATAAACTATTTAAGAATCAGTTATTTTATACTCGTCTAATCTACTTGCAGACGAGCATGGTTGAAGGGCCAGATGAGCTGCCATCGATTGCTGCGTTGTAAATAATGTTCCAAATAGTATCATAACATGTGTAAATATATGCTGTAATAAAACCAAACCCATACTGCACAAAAACCAACGCCATCTGTTATCTCTAGTAATGAATGTAGTATGTATATATGCAAGCTGAATACATTTTAAGATGTGATATTATACCATATTTCTGTTGCATTGGATTTTCCAGTCTTTACATTAATCTTGTGTTTTGTGTCATCAACATTTTTTGATGCATTCATGGTAGACTTGCTCGAGGATCGGGTCTAACTAGGCCCGGTCTATGTGTGTGTACTTTCAATTGTATTTATATAAATATATTAGAGGGTGAAAAAGTGAAGTTTTATACTTAAAACACCTGTTCCAGTTATAATTGGGGTTATGGTATAAGCAATTCACTAGGAGACCTCTAGCTATTCACTATAAAATTACTTCACAAATCACAGTATACAAGTTTTATATTAAACTATAGAACAATAATAATAATTGTGATCAATGAAGCAAATTTTGTCTGTCTAAGTCACTCTCATCTTGACGAGAGAAATGTTATTTGTGTCTATATATCTTTTTATTTTATATATCTTTTTTATTTACTTAACCAAGATAAATGTTAAAATTAATAGATGATATGAAGAAAAATAGTAATTAGTGCATTACATACTTCCTCCGTATCAAAATAAGTGACACAAATTGGCTTACACGTTTTTTGATGTAAAAGATTAAAGTAAAGGTTAAAAAAGATTAAAGTACATAGTTAGTGGAGAATGTGTCCCACTTTTTTTTGAATAAAGTGATATTAATGAGTTTTAAAGGTAAAAGTAAGGGTATAAGGGTAATTTCACTTTATTAAAGTGGATAGTTAGTGGATATGAGTCCCACTATTTTTACCAAATAAGAAAAGTTTTCAAAGTGTGTCACTTATTTTGATATATCCCTAAATTGAAAATGTATCACTTATTTTGATACGGAGTAAGTATATTATCTCATGGTAAATTGCAGCATGAAGTATGCATAAATTATTATCTATAGGATGAAACCATAAAACTGTTATCCTAAATACATAAATGCATAATTAATTGAGAAAAGAAGAAGAATGCATAAAGAATAAAGGATGGTGGTGGGTGGAAAGAGAGGATGGGAGATGGACCCAGAAGTAGCACAAAAACAGTTGTGATGCTTTTGTTACAAGGGTCGGTTTCTTTTCTTTCGTTGATGATGCCCAAATTCTCAATCATTCCTTGCTTTCTTTTCCCTCCAACACAAACCCCCATTTGCTAATTTTCTATTCATTTCCACTCCGAAAGTTCCAAGAACAAGTCATATTTTGACTCCTTCCACAATTTTCAATTAAGAAATCGCCATAAATCACTCGTTGCTTTGATTCATTCTCGGTTGTCTCATAACAAATTCCCCTTTGATCCATATTCCTCTTGTCCCCTGGATATTGTCGATCTGTTGATTTCTTGATAAGGGCGCGTCTATTTTACTACAAGTTAGTTAGGGTTTCAATCTTTATCCGGATTTTTAATTCGGTTATAAAAAAAGTTTGCATCTTTTGGGTAAACGTTATGGATTTGAATAACATAGAGTGTGTACCTTCTTCCGATGGTCTAGAGGCAGAAGATACAGAGATCCAGTCGCAAATTACACAAAAATTTGCTCCAAAGCCTCGTGGATTGCGTCCTGCTACAAGCGTTCATGAATTACTGGAGTGCCCCGTTTGTACCAATTCAATGTACCCTCCAATTCATCAGGTTTTAATTCCTTCCCTCAATTCTTAATCATCGGTTTTCATTGATTTAATTATTACAATTATACTTAGGAAAAGTTGATCATCGGTTTTGAATTTGGCATGAAATGTATGTGTTCACCTAACATAGCTGGCTATAATCCAATTGTAGATTTTAAATCATTAGTATACTAGAATTCATTCTTGTTTACGGTTACTGAATTTGGTTAATTGCAGTGTCACAACGGACACACGTTATGCTCAACTTGTAAAACACGAGTGCAGAACCGATGCCCGACTTGCAGACAAGAACTTGGAGATATCAGATGTTTAGCATTGGAGAAGGTAGCCGAGTCCCTCGAGCTCCCGTGCAGATATAACTCATTAGGATGCCCCGAAATCTTCCCATATTACAGCAAACTCAAACACGAAACATTATGCAACTTTAGACCCTATAACTGCCCGTATGCAGGATCCGAATGCTCAGTCACCGGAGACATACCTTTTCTCGTCACACATCTTAGAGACGACCATAAAGTAGATATGCACTCCGGCTGCACATTTAACCATCGTTATGTGAAATCTAACCCTCGTGAAGTTGAAAACGCCACCTGGATGCTCACAGTAAGTTTCAGTTGTTTACTGTTTACGGTTACAGTCTCTGAAGTTGTTTAATTGTTCAGGTGTTCAATTGTTACGGGGAGTATTTCTGTCTTCACTTTGAAGCATTCCAGCTGGGAATGGCTCCGGTTTACATGGCGTTTGTGCGGTTTATGGGGGATGAGGTTGAGGCTCGAAGCTACAGTTACAGTTTGGAAGTTGGAGGGAATGGGAGGAAGCTGACGTGGGAAGGGACACCAAGAAGCATAAGAGACAGCCATAAGAAGGTCAAGGACAGCCATGATGGCCTCATAATTCAGAGAAATATGGCCCTGTTTTTCTCCGGTGGCGATAGAAAGGAGTTAAAACTTAGGGTTACAGGGAAGATATGGAAGGAACAACAGACTCCTGAATGCATACCAACTCATTTTACCTGATTTTATATTATTTTATTTTTTGTTAGTTGTGGTTGTGATATTTACAAACATTTAGATACTTTGAGTGTGCCTGTGACATTAGCAATATTCTTAAAACGTGATTAAGAGTTTAAACTTTAAACCAACATGAAGAAAACATATAAAAGATTTCATATGTTCAAATACGGTTTAGATTCAAGATTTTAAATCTATTATAATCAATTTATATGTGAGGTATAAGACCAATTGAAATCTAATCTCTTACGAGAGGTTTGTGTGTTAGACCACTGGCAAAACAAACATATGGTAGCAAATAACTAAATATTTATGACCTTGTCTAAATAATTGGCAAGAGAAATTGATAGAGAAAACATAGTGAAAGCTGAAAAATGCTCCAATTTTTTTTTACATGTTTTTACGATTTAGAAAAGATGGGTTACGAAGATGACCAGAAAAAAATGAAAGTAAATGTTGTCCATTATAATGTACATGTTGAATTAAAATTGGAAGATAGTTTGTATATTATGAAAATAGTTTCTACATCACAAGTATGTATGTACAGTGTAATATTAGATGTATTTAGGGGGTGTTTTGGGAAAGCTTATTAAGAGGTGCTTATGGCTTATAAGCTTATATAAGCCTAAATAATCCCTTTTCAAAGGGATTATTTAAGCTTATATAAGCTTATAAGCTATAAGCTCTTTTAAATAAGCTTTCCCAAACACCCCCTTAGTGCATGTTTGGAAAAGCTTATACTTCCTTCGATTCAAAATAAGTGATACACTTTGGGTTTTACGGATTTTGAGGCAAAAGATTATAATGATGATTAAATTAGATTAATTGGATGGTTAGTGGGGAATGGGTCCCACACTTTTTGAATAAAGTGAGATTAATGATGTTTAAAAGTAAAAAGTAAGGGTAAAGGGGTAATTTCACTTTATTAAAGTAGATAGTTAGTGGATGAGGGTCCCACTTTTTTTTGCCAAATAAGGTAATTTTTCAAAGTGTATCACTTATTTTGAATCACCCAAAAAGGGAAAGTGTATCACTTATTTTGAATCGGGGGAAGTATTAGGAGTTTATAAACTTATATTAGCTTAAATTGATAAGGAAAATGATAATGATAGATTGATAGCCCTAAGGCCTGTCAATAAGAGGCTAAAACATACATCAAAATTTGTACAATAATCAATAACCGCCCCTGCATTTTAGGAAACATCCCCCACTAACAAAAGTACAAACACTTTATGCATCTAACTACCCTTTAATGACAGCCCTAAGGGCTGTCATTAACAAAACCCAATTTATAAACTTAACTAAATTTAATTAAATTTATATAAGCTAATAAGCTTATAATTACTTTATAAAACTTTACCAAACATGCCCTTATAGTGTGAATTGATGGTGTTTATATTTTTTGGGTGCAGAAATCACTTAATTTATATGCATAATTTAGACCATAGTGAATTGATTTGCAAAAATATTTGACCAGAAAGTCAAATATGAATAAATTTCTAGTTGTGTTCACCCTATTTGAACTTTTAGTTGTCCATATCGGCATATCATATCATATGCATCTTTTCTGACGAAATAGTCCTCCCACTTCGATAGTCGCTACCAATTTCTCTGATCGCTATCAAATTCGTCCCAGTCGGCATCTCCGAAATCTCGCCGATCACAAAAGCTGCATCTTTTCTGAGGTTTGATTTTGTTGTTATATGCTCTTGCATGCTTATCGTTTCATTAGAACAGTGTTCAATTGATTTTCGTGGGTTTTTTAGTAGGGTTTCCGATCCTATTCGATTGAATCGATTTCGTTCCATATTATTGATTTTTCAGCTCCATGGACCAACCCGAGGGATTCACTGTGTGTCATTATCACTGATTGTACGAAATTTATTGCATTGATTTGCATCGTACTGGCTTTGGATTGTAATGCTGTATGTACGATCCATTAATGCTATCACTTGTAAATTGTAATGTACTTGAATTTAGCTTCTTTCTGCGATTGTGGTTCTTCGTAGCTAGCCTATAAGACCTGTTAAGTTTTTCACTCAATCAAACGTCAATAAGGAAAAACAGGACTCTGAAAAGATATATAGAACTCTTTCTTAATCATATTTGGGGTATCAAATTTGGCTTAAAGCTGTTTCAGGAACAACACTTTGGATTTACCAAGTCATTAGTTGCAGTTATTTGAAATTAGAATTAGTTTCTCCTCACCATGAGCTCATTTAGAATTAAAAAGTTTTACTTTTGTTCATCCATTATCTCTTTGTGATTTCGTTTGCAGGCTTATTTATTGTTGCTGAGCAGAATCATGTTATTTAACTTTATCGTGTCCTTGCTTGCCTAAACGCGTAAATCTGATCACTTATTTCTAATGCAATCTGGTAAAACAAGCGAACATAAGAAGTTAAAGTATTCCAATTTGACTAGCAAGATGCCTCAAGTAGACACTGCTGTTCCTGATGGAGAAGTTTCTTTTCTGATTGAGAAGATAGTGCAGTACCCGTTACCTGGTTACAGTTGTCCCACTTCAGTTAATTTCAGCCCAGATGATAATCTCATATCATACTTGTATAGTCCCGATCAAACATTGAACAGAAAAGTGTTCATCTTTGATCTCACAACTTGTAAGCAAGAAGTGTTTTTCAGCCCTCCAGATGGCGGGCTGGATGAAGATAATCTATCAGAAGAAGAGAAATTGAGGAGGGAAAGATCAAGAGAGCGTGGTTTGGGAGTGACCCGTTATGAATGGGTCAAAACAAGCTCCAAGAAGACCACAATTATGGTCCCTTTGCCTGCTGGGGTTTGTATTTTTTGTCTGTCTGTTATATAATTATGTCAAAATGTTTATTAATGTTATTTATCCGTTTGTTTTAATTTTTTTGGCACAGATATATTTCATGGATCGTTGTTTACAACCGCAGCTTAAGCTTCCTAGTGATTCCTCCCCAGTTGTTGATCCTCATCTTTCTCCAGATGGTAGTATGCTTGCTTATGTGAGAAATCATGAACTACATGCATTAGATCTTTTGTACAACAGGTCTAAACGGTTGACATCTGGCGCCAACGGGACCACCAAGGTTAGCTCTGCATCCTACTTCATATAACTGCATGGACATACTTCTGATATTTTAGTATTAAATGCATAATAGACACGACATTAACTTTTTGTTGTTTATAACAGACACATGCAGTTGCTGAGTATATAGCGCAGGTGAGATTCTTCTTCAATAAAACAAAATGATTTTACATTTATTTGAAAGCAAGTAATTTGTTAGTTACATAAAAATAATATTGTTAAACTGTAGGAAGAGATGGACCGAAAGAATGGTTACTGGTGGTCACCAGACAGCAAATTCATAGCATTTACAGAGGTGGATTCATCTGAGATACCACTTTACAGAATCATGCATCAGGGAAAGAGTACAGTTGGTTCAGAGGCCCAAGAAGAACATGCTTACCCTTTTGCAGGGGCCTCAAATGTAAAGGTACGTCTCGGGGTTGTTCCCGTTATTGGCGGGCCTGTTACTTGGATGGATCTTTGCTGCGGGTCGGGGAACACTGATGATGAATATCTGGCCCGAGTCAACTGGATGCATGGGAATGTTCTTGTTGCCCAAGTATTAAACAGGTCTCATTCCAAACTCAAACTCCTCAAGTTTGATATTAAAACGGGCCAAGGGAAGTGTATCTTGGTGGAAGAACATGACACATGGGTCAATCTGCATGATTGCTTCACACCTTTGGATAAAGAAGGCGGCTTTCTTTGGGCTAGCGAAAAAACCGGATTTAGACATCTTTATTTGCATGATGAGAACGGGTTGTGCGTGGGACCCATAACTCAAGGTGAGTGGATGGTAGAGCAGATTGTGGGGGTGAATGAAGCCTCGGGTTTCATATATTTCACTGGGACTTTAGAAAGCCCGCTGGAGTGTCATCTGTATCGGGCCAAACTGTTCCCACAAAATTCAGTAGAAAGCCCAGTGAAGCTGACCCGTGGAAAGGGAAAGCATGTGGTGGTGCTTGATCACCAGATGCAGAAATTTGCAGATATTTATGATTCTCTGGATTCGCCACCTAGGCTATCACTCTGCTCCTTGCATGACGGAGCCCTGATTATGTCTCTTTATGAGCAACAAGCTGCTACAATTCCAAGAGTTAACAAATTGCAACTTGACCCCCCGAAGATTTACCAAATTAAAGCAAAAGATGGTACCGTTTTATACGGCGCGTTGTATAAACCCGATGAAGAAAAGTTTGGACCTCCACCATATAAAACCATGATTTCCGTGTATGGTGGGCCCGGTGTACAGCTCGTCAGTGATTCTTGGGCCAACACGGTCGACATGCGAGCTCAGTATCTTCGAAGTAAAGGCATCCTAGTATGGAAGGTTAGTCTGTCAACACTTTTAACTTCTAAATTAGGGATAATCTCATATATATCCTTGCAAACTTCATTGTTATGTATATATCCTTCCAAAATTTTCACATGTATCCTCAAAATATTTAAATCTTCTTAAATTAAAAAAACACAAATTTTACTCTAAATGAATGGTAAAATACCCTTGACGAAAGAAAAAACCCTTGACCTTTAAGGGTATTTTACCATTAATATAGATTAGGATTTATGTTTTTAAAATATTTTATAAATTAAGTAAAAGGATATATGTGAAAATTTTGAGGTTTTGGAAGGATACATACGCAATAATGAAGTTTGTAGGGATATATTAGAAGTTTGCAAGGATATATATGAGATTATCCGTTTGTGTAGATGGATAACCGGGGTAGTTCGCGGAGAGGACTAGCATTTGAAGGTGCAACGAAGCACAACTTTGGGCGTTTGGATGCTGAGGATCAAGTTGATGGAGCCGAATGGCTAACAAAACAAGGGCTGGCTAAAGCGGGCTCAATCGGGCTGTACGGGTGGAGCTATGGCGGCTACCTCTCCGCCATCACTCTCTCGAGGTTTCCCCATGTTTTCAAGTGTGCGGTTTCTGGCGCACCTGTCACATCATGGGATGGGTATGATTCCTTCTACACCGAGAAGTACATGGGAATGCCCGATGCCAACAAATCCGGGTATTCCTTCGGGTCAGTGATGACCCATGTGGGTCAGCTGACCGGGAAGCTGCTGTTGGTTCACGGGCTGATTGATGAGAATGTGCACTTCAGGCACACTGCTAGGCTTCTGAATGCGTTGGTGGGAGCTCGGAAGCCTTATGAGCTCTTGATATTCCCGGATGCACGACATATGCCTCGCCCTCTTAAGGATCGCCTTTACATGGAAGAAAGAATTTGGGACTTCATTCAAACCAATTTATGAACAATTAATTAATATTAAATTATTGTCACACTACGTACTCTGTTTTTAGGAACCCTTTTATATCGTTATTTCGTGTACACCCTAAAAGAATTGCAGAGTTTATACAAGTTTTTATATCACGGTTGGATTCTGGAAAAATACTACTCAGTCTGTCATTTTCTTACATTTTTTAGTCGGGCATAAAATACAAGATCATCTCTCCTTCATGACGAATGATAGTCTATAACTTGGCCTTTTTACTTTAAAATGTTCATCCGCTTTCCAATTTTTTATTTTCTTTAAATCTGCAAGTTTCCAACAATTCCTTATGAACAATAAATGTTAAAACAAAAAACAATTCCTAATAGTAGCGGCATGAATCAAAGCGGATACTGGAGTGAGACCCTCCATAGCATCGGGTGACCAAGTATGCCATCCTACAGATTTCCCAGCAGCACCAATAAGAAGTAAAATAAAAATAAGAGTTATGACATTCAATCTCATATTGCGAGAAATTCAAGAATTTCTGACATTTATAGGTGGTCAGTTGATGTGGAGAATGGCTTTCGGATCCACAAATCAAATCCAAAAACCATGGAAAAAATTCAATGTTAAAATTGAGGATCCACACCTATTTGTCATCACATCCGACCCGTTGAGGCTTTTCTTCCATCTAACATGCCTCGTAAAATATCTATGGATTGAAAGCTATGTCCATTAAAAAAGCTTGTAAACTGAACGGATAGAATGCAGGACTAGCTGGTCGTGAGACACTGGGTTTATACCCATGTGGGCTGCAGGTCGTGAGTTCGAATCCCTTTGAGAGCGTTGCATTAGCGTAATTTTACTCACACCTCACACGGGCACATATGGGGAATTTTCCTTGGAAATCCCTTTGGGGGCTGGGTTTGCCCCGAACTGGGGTGCTCGCTGGAAAATTGCGAGTAGACTTCCGTTATTTCATTTGCCGTTTTCAAAAAAAGAATGCTGAGTTCTACTTCTTAATTTCATATTAGTTGTAATTTATAAATGAACACTTGTAAACCGGTTTGGCGTATACCAATTTTGTCTATGTTTTTAAATACTCAAAACAAAATTATATAAACTTTGTGAAAACTTTAAGTATTCTACAAACAACCGTAGATCCTTGCAACTACTTATTACTACTATATCCTAATATATTTGCAGCTGGAGATGGTCCTTGTGTAGGCAGAGGTGTCTTTGAGGAGGTGCAACAGGTGCAGCCGCACAGGGCCCCTATTTCGGAGGGGGGCCCAATTTTTTATATACATCCTATGTATAATCTTAAAATTTTAAGTCAACTTAATAAGTTAACATGAAAAAAATTAGAAACTCCAATTTTTTTTAAATATCTTGTATTTAGGGGCCTATTTTTTTTTATATTCGCACAGAACCTTCGAAATCTCGGAGACACCCTGTGTGTAGGGCATAATGCATAAAGTCGAATTGTGGGTTAGAAGTTGCAAGTGGAGGCTGGACTCTGTAGTGGTGGGCCTGTCCTTCAACTTGACCAAAATTATTTGGTCCATTATCCATTTAATGTCACAACCACTCTATTATTAAACTCTCACCCTGTTTTCCAAATATATTTTATTTCCCGGGTTAATTAATACTAATAATTATATCATTAATTTTAATAATATTTTTTTATAAGCGTATTATTAGTTCATTTTTATGAAAATAAACGTAGGAAAATATCTATGGCTCAATACATCACGACATAGCCAGTTTTATCGATCTTAAAAAATAATTTGTTTTGATATAAACTCCTAATTAACTACTACCCGATCCATTTGATCCTCTTAATTTCCCACCAATAAATGAAAGGTTAAGCATCATCGGATACAAGTGTGTGCCAAGTCAACAACAACCAAGATCATAATGACATCTCCCAACCATGTTATGTGTTTTTGTTTCATATAGATTAAAATACTTTTTTTTTATTGTTATTGTGACTTGTACACGTATGCAAAAAAATAAACATTTTCTATTTCGTTTATAACTTAAAGCAACAAGGTTGGCGTAGAATTATGCACACCCTCTCGAGTGTTTGAACAGCTCGAGTGCTTGCTGTTGAGGCATGTAGACTGATAGACATACGTATAGTTGTGTGTTTACTTCAAGGTTTTAAAAAACGCGTTATGGCGGCGCCAAGGCGTGAGGCGCGGCTCCACCGTTACGAAACAGGTCATGGCGGCAGTTTAAGGCGTGACGCAGAAAAAACGCGATAAGGCGGCCTAAGGCGCGCCTTATCGGGAGTTTTTTTGAAGTGCCTTCTAAAATTTGAATTTTTTTTAAAATTTTGATTTTTTTTTATAGATTTGACATTTTTTTTGTAAACTTTACATATGAAAATCATATAAATAAATAGATCTATATTTTTTTTTTGAACTTGATAGACATATATGTATATAAATTACATAAACATTTGACGCCTTAAGCCACGCCTTAAAAAAACGTCATGGCTCGCCTTGCTCAAGGCTTGATGGCACCGCCACGCCGCGCCTTACGTTTTTTAGAACCTTAGTTTGCTTAACAATTTTAAATAAATGGATAATTTCATACACGTCCTTGTAAACTTGCAATATTACGTATATATACTTACAAACTTTATTATTACGTATATATCCTTCTAAAACTTCAAAATTATCACATATACCATTTTTACCTAATTTAATAATATTAAAATCTTTTAAAATGTATTAAACATAAATCTTAATCAAGATTAATGGTAAAAAAACCTTGACCAAAGAAAATACAGTTGTCCAGTTGGGCAAGAAAATGCCTTTGAAAGAAAGAAAAAACACTTGACCTTTAACGGTAATTAGAGCATTTTATCATTAATTTAGATTAGGATTGATGCTTTCTAAATTTTCAATGATCTGAATATTATTTAATTATTTAAAAGGATATATGTGAGAATTTTGTGGTTTTGGAAGAATATATACGTAATAATAAAGTTTGCAAGGATATATACGTAATATTGTAAGTTTATAAGGACGTATATGAAATTATTCCTTAAATAAATGTAATTTCATAAAAACCTTATATAATTTTCATTTTGTACCATATTGATCGATATATTAGCCATTAAAAGTTTGTTTGTTATTTCAATTGTTCTGGTATTTGACCAGGTAATTAAGTTTGAGTGTCAAAAGTGTGACGTGGCAAGTAAAATCTATATTTGTTGTGGATTTTGTATGCACATATGTATGTTCGAGCTCATGCGTTATTGGTTTTAACTAAAAAGATGGAGTAGTTTGTATAGGAGTAATTTTTATTCACTAAATAAATGATTTGAGTTTGTTTATTATATATCTATTTATAGTAAATACAGATTAATAATCAAGTTGAAATAATATGCAGCAAATAATTTAACAATTATAGAATAAAAATATAACTAATAAAATTCAACATGCTTTTCTTGAAAAGCATAACTAACGAAAGCAATTTAATTTGAATATGTATACCGTTGTTACCTTGTATATATTCCAATCTTCATATATAATTACTTCATCACAATATTCCAACGACAAACATGGGGACCATACGAACACGATCTTTGACAAAATCTACCAACTATTTATTAGAGAACTTTGACCCGATCAATCATAATAATTAATCAACACATGAATATTTATAACTGTGGTACTATGTTTTACAACGTTAACCTTATATATATCCAACATGGATTTTACATGTTTATGTTTATTTTTACCATCTATAAATCGACAAATATTTAAAAATGTTAGAATAAAGTTATTCGGATAAACCAGATATGTAAGCAACTCCGGTGGAAGGTAGCCACGACGATCCATAAATAAATTGAGCCACCGTGAACCGCGAGGCCTCTACAGTGGTAGTGATCATCCTGTAGCCGGGCCAGTTGACCCGTTGACCAATGGCACCACCGGGCCCGTAATTCATGTACTCACCATAGTACAAGGTGTCAAGTGCAAATGTGGCATTCCATTCGAGCCAGCCCCGAGGGTGAATGTGGTCACCCATGTAAGATAACATGTACACGGTTCGTGAGTAAAGTTTCCACGGGCGCCCAAGATATGTGGGAAAACTCCCCTTAGATGCCTCGAGATCGGGTTGTGCCAGCAGCCGGCAAGCGTGGATTGAGATTCCCGTGTTTTGATTCGGGTCCTTACGGTTTTGGGCGGTGATGGTCACCTTTTGAAATGGCATCGGTTTTCTTGCGTACATGCTGCAGTTTTGGAAAACGACTGCAGCATTCCCGAAGATGAAATCGACGGTGCCATAAATGTCACATTCGCGGAAGAATTGGCGTTGCGAGTGGACGTATAATGTGTCCTGATATCCGATGATGTTGCACCGGTACACGACCGCGTGGTCTGCACCAACTCGTAGTGCCACGGCTTGGTGTTTGGCGGGGCCCGCGTAGTTCTCAAACGTCATATCCCTTGCAATGAAACCAGCACCTGTTGCCGCTGTGTTTCAAAATTTACAAAAAGAAAACAAACGTTAAAATTAATCAGATAAATACTGAACATTAAACAATTATAATTATAGTATACTCCGTACTTCCTAATTTGTATGCTACCCTATAGATGTGGAATCTAATAACAATGATTGATGGCAAAATGAATAAAATACTAAAACGAATGTTAGCTACATAATTAAATCTTCTTGTCAACTCAATAATCATGTAAAATTACCTAATTTTCTTATATAAGAAACCTGACGGTACCCGTTCTTTCAAAGTTACATAAAATAATAATGATTATTGGTTAAATATGTTTTTTTCCCAAATATAAGAATAACTTTTTGATCATATCTTGTTTATGGGGTTTTGTTTGTTTATATGACAAAAGTTCCATGTCTTTTTGTGTGACTCGAATATCAGCCTTTTGATTTAAGTAAGTTTGAATAATTCCGGTTTTGTACATTTCACATTTACTATTTTTTTAAGTGTTTTGTTAATTACATAACAAAAGACGGACTCTAACATACATAAAGATTTGTACATTTATTGATAAATTAATGATCTTAAAATTTAGGGATTGTCTTTACATTAATTTTTGATTTTTTATTAATAGCCTTCAGGTCTGTCATTATCATTTTTCTTTTTTAATGACAAATACCGCCCTACTACTAATACCACATAATACACTA
The DNA here is from genome assembly GCA_963853835.1 of Calendula officinalis. Taxonomy (NCBI): domain Eukaryota; kingdom Viridiplantae; phylum Streptophyta; class Magnoliopsida; order Asterales; family Asteraceae; genus Calendula; species Calendula officinalis. The sequence continues at coordinate 23,059,460 of OY970820.1, forward strand.
TGAGAATTAAACCTTTGATGATAAGGATGGAGGGTAAATATCATATCTCTAAGCTATAGGGTCTTTGTTATTTCTCATTTACTAGGTTCACGACTTCACGTCTAGACCATAGCAAGACACGTATGATTTTAACCAATAAAAAAAATTGAACAACAACTTGAATAACTAGCCAGGAGCTTCTATTCCTAAATATTTACTATTATTGAACAATGAAGACTCCATTATTTACCAATATTAACAACCAAAAATTATTGGTGTGGGGGACATGGATATAAGAGATGCAGAAGGTGGGTGGTAATGTTTATCATTTAAAGACTTCGATCATAAATACTGATCACCTTGCATTGGATACCCCCTATGATCCCCACAAAAATAAGGTGACTTTATTAATTAATTTGCTTGCTTTCAACTTCTGATCACCATAAGTTTTCTTTATTAGAAAAATATATGTTATATTTATACTTTAGCATTTACAAAACAATAAAAAATGGAAAATTTTAAAAGGGGCAAAAGGGGGACTTCTTTTTATAGTTCCTTGAATCTAATAATTGCAGAACTCGTAGAATAATGCTTGATATGGATACATCATACAAGTATACCTTTTCACCCAAAAAGACGAGGGTAATTTAGTCAAAGTAGTGGAACAGAGCAGCACATGAAGATGAAAATAACGAAAAGGAAAAGGTGCTTAAATTGGAAAAAGGGGAATATTTACCGAAAGACGCGGTGTGGAAAGTTGTGACATTGTTAGCCACCACACTTATTCCTCCTGTAATTACAGTTTTGCCCTTTCCATCTCCTATGAACATCAAATTAGTCTTCTTCCTCCCCACCTTTAAATTAAACTCTTCGTACCTAAATCCATTCCAATCCGTTATTATCATCTTAATTAATTAAGCTATGAAGATTCTTGACAAGTGACATTGTTTAATTCCTATGTCAAAATCATATCCACCTTGTTCTTATAATATAATGATTTGAGTATTATTATTTCTTTTTTAAACTCAAAAGTAAAAAAGATAAATTGTATATAAAGAATTAAGAAGCAAAAGTACGTAGCGTTAATTAACTCATAATGCATAATTATTACTTATTACTTACGTAACAAGATCTCTCTCTATTCATTTGCACATAATTGCAGTGAACAAAAAGAAGCCATCATTGAGTTTTTAAACCTTAACTCAAAATGCCCATGTCTTGCATCAATCACATTTTCTAAATTGTTCCTTTAAATTACTCTTTTCCCCACATTCTTTGATTTAGTATAGTTTACGTTTCAAGTTAGCATTAACCATTAACCACTTCTTTAAATCACTAATTCAAACGAACAAATATATACAATATCGGAACAATTATATTTAATTAAAAACTCCCCTGATAAGTTTTTGTCAAAGAAATAGGCGATGTGGTCAAATGGATTTTCAAAAGTAATTTACAAAAATGTAAAATTGGTCGTGTTTAATATTTTAAAAATCAACCTAGCATTTTTATAATATAAGCAAATGGTACTAATGCATGTGATTAAACTCCAAAAAGGAAATGACGCGTTTTATCTAAAAAGTGCTTTGGAAAATAATAGAAAAGTGTTTAGAGGATGATAATTAAGGTTTTCTACCTTCCTGCTCTCACGTAGATTATGATCCGGCGGCTACTATATTCCGGCGCCTTCTTTATCGCCTCCGCGATCGTCTTAAACGTCCCAGTTCCGTCTTTAGACACAATTATATCTGCTTGAATTCCGGCCACCGGCGATTGCAGCAATCTTCTCTCTTTCCTACTTAACCACTTAGGAAACGACAATAACCTCCTCCGCCGGTGCTGTATCGGAACTCCGTTGAAATCATCGCCGTCACTCGCCGCCGCGTATATAGCCAAACAATTGCTCACCAGCTGCGACAAATCCTTTAGCTTCTCGTCCATTTGCCTTTTCACATACCCATTTTCCACCTCCGACAACCCGTCCGTACACGTGTCCTGATTCGTCAGGGCCGCGCTTAGCCATGTCATTACATCCTGAGTCGACCCACCATTCTTGCCCCCGACCGACGGAGCTACAGAAAACAGCGAGCGTTTAAGCTGGTCCACGGAATCCTCAAGAAGTTCAAGGCAGTCCTCGTATGCGGACCGTACACGTGTATTCATCTGAACGTTACTGATCCCTGCTGACGTGTACAACGCCTTTCCCACGCGCTGCAGTGTCATGTTCACCGAAATGTGGATCATGTCTTTGTACGACGCACTCTGTGATCCCGGAAATTTAAGCAGTGAGTTCAAACACAGATTCTGGTACCGAGTATGGCTACAGACTCGTGACATCGCGTCCGTCGGCCGTGGGTGAATCATGGACTGAGGTGGGGGTTTTGCTCGGAGACGCACCACAAGCCCCACCGACACCACCGACACGACAATGAGAGTTAATGCGAACACGAGAAGAAGTTTAATTTTGGAAGTAGAGTTTGGTGGACCTGAAGATGAATGGCCGGCGTAATTCCCCGGCGTTAATGGGGCATCAGGTCGGTTTCTTCCCGGCTGATACTTACCGAGCCTGCCGTATTCCATGAGGCGATCGATGGATGGAATTGAAGAGTTAGGTGGGGATGATTGGGGAAGAAATTGAGGGTGTATATATGGAGCCGAGGGGTAGCAGAGGTCAGTAGAGTATCAGCAGCAAGCAGTAGTTGTTGTGAAGTCGATATCGGAAAGCTTAGCTGGTGGCAACTACTGGCACCCAAATCCCCTCTTTCACTTTTTTATTTTTTCTTTTCCTTCTTCATGGGGGCTTTTGTTTTTATTTTATTCAATTACCTTCATTTAACAATAAAATAAATAAATCCACCCAAATATATAAACTTCAAATTATGTATATCCATTATCCCACTAGCGACTAGTGTGTGTCATATCCTCTATTCAGTAAAAAATAGAAAATGATTATGTCACGTAACAGTCATCTTTGCTTTTGTCCTTTGGACGTAAATCAAAATAAGGCCGTTTGTTTTATTATATTTTTAAATGGAGTAAAACTTGTTGGCCCAAAATCGTTTCTAAAATTATTATGCCCAATTAGTGTATATTTGATGACTTGTATATCCTATTCAGTATTTATGATATTTTTAAGATCAACAGACTTTTCAGAATTGTTAAAATCACTACACTCACGAGATGGAATAGAAACTATAACCTTCATGTGTGTTGTTAAAAGCTAGATTCGCTCCACGAATGCATATGCTATGATAGAACGTACGTTATTCGACAAAATGTTTAAATATGCAGTCACGCACTTGTTGACATGTCATTGACTAATATACACTACATTATACAATATTTAAAGTAAGTTATACAAACCCTATAAAGTAATGATTGTGATGTGGCTCGTAATTTTTGTGGTGTAAAGCAAGTTATACCAACATTATATTGAATTGTACTTCCTCCAATTTAAAATAAGTGATGCATTGTTGGTTTTACAGTTTTTGAGGCAAAATATAATAATGATAATCAAATGAGATTAATTGGATGGTTAGTTGGAATGAGTCCCACAAATTTTGAATAAATTGAGGTTAATGATGTTTAAAAGTAAAAGTAAGGGTAAAATGTCATTTCAATTTATTAAAGTGAATAGTTAGTGGGTATGAGTCCCACTACTTTTTACCAAATAAGGTAAGTTTTCAAAGTATATCACTTATTTTAATACACCCAAATATGAAAAGTGTATCTATTATTTTAAATCAAAGGAAGTACAATTATAGTAGTTGAGATTTAACTTTGGACAAAATAGAAAGAATTAGTTGGAACCGATTATATTTGAATTCGAAATTATTCGAGACGGATTTACATGTTTGAATTCGAAGTTGAATAAGTTTTCCAACTGACCTAAGAAATTCCAAACCCACAGAAGCATATTTGAATAAATCGGGAAGCATTAAAAATCTGCAACCTTTTACTGAATTATAAGTATGTACAGTCAGGGGTTGAATTGAAAACTTTCACCAGTGGTAGCACTCTTGTGGTGATTAATAAAAAAAGCGGAGTTAATGAGACTGCGACCTCTAGTGGAATCCCAGTGGCAACACCCTGAAACAAAAACACATTTAACACAAAAAAAAGTTATATCACATATTACCCTTTTTAGTTACATACACCAATAAATCTTCAAGATTATTATTTCATTAACCTACAAAAGAATTATTAATTTTATAAACATATTACAAAAACTAAAATACACTCTTTATGTTTTTTTATTTGCTCAAAAATGTTATGGTTGTCTTTGGGTGTGAACTATTAACTAATAGTTAGAGGTTTTTTTAAGATTGATTTGAGATATTGAATATGTTTTTAATCTATAAAAATTGTGGTTTATAAAATTATATTATTTTTTATAATTAAAGTATTGAATAAGGAAAATAAAAGAAAATAATTTAAAATGTTTGGACTAAAGAATTTTTTTTGAAATATATAAAATAAAAAAAGAAAAAAATTGAAATATAACGGGCCGAGAAAGAAAAACCCTTGTAATATAAAGCTTAGAAAGGAAAAAAAATTGATTTAAAAAAATAGCAACAACAAGATTCAAACTCATGACCTCCTTATATAGACACAAGGAGTGCTAGCCAGCTGCGCTAGTAGATGGATGTGTCTTATCGCCTTTTCGGATATATATTAATGTATTTAAAATACTATAATAATTAAAAAGTCCCGAAAATTTACCATATCAATTTTTTTTCGAGTAATAGCACGTGTCACCGACGGTGACTCACCGTGTGCTCTATACCAATTCCGCCCCTTAATGTACTTAAATTATTAATTCCTCTTCCTATTTTTGGTAGTTACATATAATGTCATTCTCTTTATTTTATTTATATTAATATTAATATTGCTGACTGGACAAAAAAGTTCTCGAAATAGATTGTCGGCAAAAATACTATTTTTATCATTCAAAAGCAAAGAAAAGCCTCAATAATGTATATCAGATTTATCAGTCCAAATGATTTAACTGTGGCTGACTGCTGAGTCCAGTAACTTCGCCAGTAATCCCTCCAGGCTTCGCCGCAGAGTTAAACTGCTAGTTTGGGAAAATTGAATTCTGAATCGTATACTTCCATATGTTTTCCGTCAAATTACTAAAAAATAAACGATTTACAAAATCCGATATATCAAATGTTTGTAATTTAACCAAGTCATCATTGGTCATGTCAATGGACAAAAACCAACTCATCAAATTTATAAGCTAGACCCATCTCGACCTTTATTTTTGGTTACTTTCATCGGTCATGTCAATGGACATAAACCAACTCATCGGATTTATAAGTTTCTTATTATAACTATATCCGGCCGACCCCACCACCGATCGACTCACACGAATTGTCATCATCTCCACCTGTTTCGTGACACGCCCTAAAAGTTTCAGGTATCACAGTGGCACAATTATGTATGCTACGTGTCCTCGATCTAATTATATTTGGTCCCGTGTTTGCTAGAAAAATGGTAACAGTATTACGAGGACTCATTAATTATAACAATCCCTATGAGATAAAAACTTAGCAAATAATAATAATAATAATAATAATAATAATAATAATAATTTGGCATGTGCAAAGTTGTAATATAGAGGGGACATGACATGGCACCCCGCTTCTAGCAGAGCCATGCAATTTCACATGGTGGTGTGCCCATGCGCACATTCTATTAATACTCAAATCTTATTTTTGTCCACTTTAAGATGGTCAAATTGGAAGTCAACGCACTATGCAAGATCGATCTTTCATGATTCATATGAACTTACATCGTAAATATATTTTGATCGTATACAAACCATGCATGGGAGAGTATTACTTACCAAACCTTAGGATATCGAATTTGTACGTTCAGTATATTTTTTTATAACTGAAAGATTAACCAAATTAATTTTGTAGATGTGTTGACGATTTCATACTCAATGTATTTAGAGTCTATCTTGTTTCGTATTATTTAAGTTTATTGATATTAATGACGTGTTGTCCCCATATTGCTAACGCATCAAAATCATGGGTTGCAAATGCATGTGAAAATCAACCCCTTTTCCTTTTACGTCTCTTTCTAATTTATGATTAATTTTCTATGTAATTATTTAAATGGAAAAACCAATGTCATTATCCTTTTTGTTTTATTCATTGATCTATACAAAAACGGTAGAGCTTGGTTTGATCTAAGGTCCGTGCAATCAAAATTTTGGCTATAGGCCGAACCCTAAAAAGGCGTCTCCTCGTAAAGTAAATGTCTTTTACGAAATAAAATTCATATATAACATATGCACTCTTAAACGAAGATTTTGAAGAAATAAAATTACAAATAAGCACCACTGTTGTTATAAAGAAATGGGCCCTTAAATTGTAAATGGGCTAGTTTTATGATAATGGTCCTTAATAGTATTAAAATGGGCTTATTTATGATGATGGGCCCTTGAATTTCTTGGACCTGAGCGGTTGTCGTAATGGCCCTTGGAGAAAAGGTCAACTGGAAATAATATGTTAAGAAGAACCAATAAAACGGTTCCTTCCATCTAGTGTAAACTTGAAGAAAAAGTATAAAAAGACGAGGAAAATACAAGGATAATTCCATTTTTCGCGTGTTTAGTTTATCTTATTCAGATAGTCGTAGACTCGTAGTCGTGTATAAGGATAATTTCTGTGGAATTAATCTTGGGTCTCGGTTTGATAAACATCGTGATGTGGGAGGCATTTCAAGATAGAATTCTGTCCCGCTCAAACTTTTACCTTCCGGGCGGGGCATCTATATTAATTCAACAGTTTTGGGCTCCATATTAATCACCTAAATCGGATATCATGGCTATCAAAAATCAAAATAAAGAAAACTATGTTATTGGTCTCGGATTGACTTATAGCTAGGAAGTGACTCTGGATATGTATGGGCTTTATGATCATCCTTCTTTTGGGCTCACAAACATATGACTTTTTTTTTTTTTTTAAACTCTAATGGATTCTAGATTAAATTACTGGTTTCCTATATGCATGGTACGTAAATAAAATAAAATAAAATCAGTCACAGATTATCAAGTATTTTACCTACACAAGAAGGCCTATAATTGTTTGCTAATTAAGTAACTCGTTTTCTTATTCCTACCATGTATTCAATAGTCGTACTATTGTTTCCGGTGGACTATATTCTACATAGACAATTATGATTTATGTATTAATAACAAAATGTTCACTGTTGTTTTTCAAACGTACGATAAACTAGATTGTTGAATAATGTCCCGTATTAGACTATAAATGAACATGTAATGTATTTATAGTAGTCATGAGCTACCCTATTACAACCAATTGATTTTAAGATGAAACCCCACAAAGCTACACAAATACCTTGAATTATTTAGTAGCGCTTTTGCTTGACACGTCTAGTTTTAAACATGACGTTTCACTATCATCCTGTAATGGCAGAATGCACATTGCATATGATAAAATTTTGCTTTTATGTACCAAAAAACTTGTGGCGACACATATTAGATCCTCCTAAGGTAAGTATCTCCCTTAACGCGGAATATGTAAGTTCCAATAATGACCAAAATCAGCAGCGTATAACATAAAGACGTGTGTTTAGGTAACCAAAGATATGTCCATTTAAAAAGTACATGTCCCCAACAAGGGAACGTACGACACCCCACAAAATGTACTGCTCCTAAACCACACCATGGTTCATGCATTATCACTACGTACCAATATCCTTTTCCTCCTATTCATTAATCTTATTAATTACATTGTTGTTTTAAGTTTTGTTGTCTTAATATAAATGCGTCAACTTTTTTATTGTAATTATAATCTAAATTTGTCAGGATCGAATAACTCAATCAAGTTATTAGAAACTCAGATCTACTAACACAAGAAGTTACAGCGGATTAACACTTATGTTATTAGATTAAGAACAATGTAAACTGCAATTGAATAAGAATAAAACGAAGAACACAGTTTATCACAAAAAGCTTCAATGTATTAATTCGTTCGATCAATACACGTATGTTTACAATTCATAAGGAACTATATATAATAGTCCTTGAAGCCTAAATTATTAACCTAGTTATTATAGGAATCGATTACAATTGAATTACATAAAGATTTACATTCCGTAACTAACTCTACCAAAATCTCGGACTTGATCTGTTCCAGATATGCTCATCAGTAGTAAATCAGATCATCAGTAGTATTTGCCTTTAGCAGTATTAACTTCGAGACCAGTATTAACTTGCATTCTTCAGTAGTAATTCAATCATCAGTAATAGATCGTTTATGTTCCAACAATCTCCCCCTAAACTTATTTATTCACTTTGAATTAATCAAGTTTCTTCTTCTTCTTCTTTCTTCCTTTGCTCTTCTAAAGCAGCTCTTTTCTCAAGTGTTCTTTGATTTTGCTTCTTCCTTTGAGCTATAATATACTTGCTGTTTCTTTTGATAAAGTAGTTAAGTTTTTCTTGAAACATTACCTCATCATAAGGTTTCATCATTGTGTTTGTGAATATCTGATACATTGTTTCTTCAGAATATGGATATTCTTTCTCATATAAGTACAGTTCACAGTTTTTGCTTGATCTTTCAAAGAAGTACATATTTACTGTGGGTAACACATTCCAGGCATACACATTTTCTGTGTTTGAGAATATTTCTGGATAATTTTCTGGATAAAATGCACCATCAATCATTTTGGTTAAGTACCCAGCTCCAGAGTCCTTCCATTTCTTTTTATCCATTCTAGGTTTTCCAATAATCAGTACTTTGATTATATCACTTCTTGAACAAGATCTGACCATTGGCTTCCATCCAGTAAATCTCTGGACTTGTCTGTCTTCCCTTATTACTTCAATCACATTATCAATAACTCTCCAATTGACGATTGGATTGTCTTCAATGGGAGCAACAGGTACTTCAAGAACAGGAATAATTTGTTCTGTTTGTTTTGATTTCTTGTTAACTTTTTGTTCCTGTGGAAGAGCCTTTCTTTTCTTTGATTTGGGTTTAGAAGTTTCACCAGGAGTTGGTGTTTCAGATTGAATGATTGTTGGATCTATTGTAATTAGGACCTTTGCTTTTTCTTATTCTGCTTCTAATTCAGCTAATTCTTTCTTCTTGGCAGTACAATATTTATCTACTATTGTAATCATCTTCATTCTACCAAAAGATTTTGCACTATGCCCCTTTGACTTCAGAAAATCAATCATATTCTTTTTCTAGTTCAAATATGTCATCTGGTAGTTCACCTTTTACTCTTTTACATTCAGCTACCAGTTCTTCAAGACAATTTAAGTGTTCTTCTTCAATTTTTCTATGTCTTTTAAATTCAGCTTTTTGATCTTCTACCAGAACTCCTTTTATTTGTGGAATAGGTACTTCAGCTTCTTGATTTTCTTGATTTTTCAATCTTTCTTTTTCAGCCTTTTTCTTGTCTTCAAGAGCTTGAGTAATAGCCACTTTCTTTAAGTACCTCATATGGTTCACTTTCCATTTGGCTTGTTTAGCAGATCTGACATGGTTCATTTTATTTACCATGTGATGACCTAAAGCTCTGTTGGGATAATCATCATCATAAATTTCTTTTCCTTTTCTAATACATGCTGGAAGTATAGATGGAGGTGGAGTGTATTTCATATCAGGAATACCAGTAATTACAATTGATGGAGAAAAGAACTTAATCTTATCTTCTGTTAGAATCTTGGGATGTGGAGGAAGTGCACATTCATCAACTTCAAACCAGTTCACATTATCATCAATGTCAGGTATGATAAGTGGTTGATCAGGAGTTGGAGGTTTTGTGATGATAACAAAATGGTCACGTTCAATAAGCTCTGGAATTTCTTCTTCTTCCTCTTCAGTAGTAACCAATGTGGTTTCTACTGGTATAACTGCTACTGGTATACTTTCTTGTTCATGTGCCACAATTTGTCTTTCTTCATTTACTACTGGTGAGGTTGCTGTAGGAATTACTACTGCTAGGGCATCAGTAGTATCCATGATATCTTCTTGTGTAGCATTTACTACTGGTGTATTTCTTTCTTCAACACGATCAGTAGTAACAACCTCTTGATCCTTTGCCTCAGTAATAATCATAGGATCAGTAGTTTCTATCACTTTAGTAGCAACTGTAGAGTTTATTTGTTCTGCTGCTTGTGATTGATTTGCAGACACAAATATATCTTCATCCATTTCTCTGTACAAGTCTTCACCAATATTTTGACTTGCTTCACCATGGATCTCTTTCAAGTTCAGGAGGGTTGCTGCTGCAATAGATTGATCAATCATCACTTGAATTTGATCTTTCTCCCCCTTAGTGATCTCAACTTGTTGAGCCTCACTACCTGCAATCTTCCTTTGTAATTTCCTGATCAAATTGGATTGCCTTTGAAGCCTGTGCTCAAACCTCTTCTGCCTTTTGTTCAAGGTATTGATGTAGTGCTTCATGTAGGTCATGATTTTCCTTGATTGTTAAGTAACTCCAGACAATGTTGTACAGTGGTTTTAAGGTTTTCCTTCCTAGCCGTCAATTTAGTGGTTTTAATACTGCCCTCAACCCCTTTGGGTGGATCATTGGGCTCAATAGGTACATTGGTTTTAAGGTTTTCCATCCTATCCGTCAATTCAATTAGTTCTGTTCTACCCTCATCACTTCTTGGTGATGAAATGGGTTGTTTGGACCTACTCTTCTTCCTAGAAGAAGCAGTAGTGCCACCCCTTGTGGTTTCTTGGCACCGGGGTCCTCTCAGTAGTGCCTCAAATTCTGATTCATCACTGAGAGTTGCCGAGGCCTGGGTCCTAATGATGGTCTCACTATCCTGTGCACCCACCTTTGGGGCATAAGTAGTGAGAGCCCTTTCCTCATGACCTCTCTCCTCCTGCGAGGTCAACTCTTGGAGTCTGGGGTTTGACTCAATTGGTCCCCTGGTGTCCTTTAAGGAAGTTTTCTTCCTTTTATAAGTTTTAGAGATTTGTTTGGCTATGGTCTAGTCTTCCTCAGAGTGAAGAGTAGCACTCTGGGGATTAATCTCATGTACCTGGGACACTTGCAGGGCATCTGTTGGTTCATTTAAATGAGTGGACTGAATGAGTTCTGTTTGGGCTGTATTTAGTGGTGGAGTGGGTTGGGGTTCAATTGGGTGACTTGAACCTTCTCCAGTTGGGGGATGATCATAGATCATGTTTGAAAATAGTGGAGTGTCTTTACCAGAAAATTTAAATTGTTTTCTCATGTTTGCAAAAACCTTTTTGTTTAATTCTGGTGTTACAAAAATGTTTTTGGGAGTTGACAGATTTTGTAATTCACAGTTTATTATATGAGTTAGAAATCTTGGAAACATTAAAAATTTTGAGGATGACAGATTTCCAAGCATTCCCTCAAATATCATGTTTGAAAAATTAAATACTTGTCCTGTGCTCAGACAAACAACAGCAGATGCTATTGATTTGTTGAACTCATTCCAAGTACTTCTTTTTGGAGAGATACAATGTTGAATAGTATGTACCAAAAACTTCCATTGAGGTGAAAGAAGACCCTTTTGAAAAGTAACTATATCCAGTCTTCCTTCATACCCCATTTTCTTTAAAGTTTCAACAAGATCTTCCTTTGGAAGAGAGAAGATACATGAATCATCATTGAGTTGAAGATGACTTCGGATTGATTGTTCAGTGATAATGATCTCCTTTCCATCTACAGTAGACTTGATTTTGGACATATTGGAGTCTTCAACTCTTTCAGCATTTGTCCAGAAATCAACTAAGTGTTGTTGATATGCTTTAAGATTGATGGTGAGAGCAAACTTTATATATGAGTTCTTTAGGAACATCACAATAGGTCAAAAATCCTTTGTACCATCTGGATTTCTTAAGAAGGCACACATATTGTGGAATTCGGAAAATTTAAGATCAGTATTGACATTGAGTGATTTTAGGGTTGCCACTGTGCTTGATTTTGATCTTTTGGTATGAATTTTTCAGAGAGAGTGATCGTTTTGGTAGGAATTTCAAGTGTGTGATTGTAATTGAGTTTTTACTGATGTGGGGTTTTGATCGGATTGTGCAGAGATTAGGGTTTAGCGTAGGGTTTATCAAATCGAGGAGAAGATAATGCTATACTAATCTCAGTCTGCTATTTATATTTTTCGATTAAACCTGCAAAATGACCAAAATATCCTTCGAATAATAACTCAACGGCTATTTTCATGAGGGTCAGTAATGTAATTTTCGTATTTTACAGATAACGGCCGATCACTAGTAACTAAGTATCAGTAGTAGAAAAATCAGTAGTAATCTTTGTTTCTATACTTGACCTAATTTCTACCGAGAAACCCTATCAGTACTAAAGTATAGTAGAAGCATAGTATCAGTAGTAATAAATAACCAGTAGTAAAAAAAATTAAAGTTAAAATTGTACAAAGTACTCTACACATGTTTTTCCTTTTAGACTTAACTTATTAAAATCATTCCAATACTGCTAACCAAAAAGCTGAATCTTCCTACATCAAATGCTTTTGTAAAAAGATTTGCTAATTGATTATCAGTATGACTTTTCTCTACTTTAATTAATTTCTTTTCATTACAATCCCTTATAAAGTGAAATATAATTTCAATGTGTTTTGTTTTAGAGTGTTTTACTGGATTATTCACAATACTGATTGCACTTTGATTATCTATGAAAATTGGAGTTTTAAGTATAGAGATACCAAAGTCTAGGAGTTGATTTTGAATCCACAGAACTTGAGCACAACAGGCAGATGCAGCTACATACTCTGCCTCAGCAGTTGAAGTTGAAACATTGGTTTGTTTCTTACTTTGCCATGACACCAACCTTGATCCAAAGAATTGACATCCACCAGTAGTAGATTTTCTGTCTTGGCATTCACCACCATAGTCACTATCTGTGTAGGCTATGAGTTCAAATGGTGATGCATGTGGATACCAAAGACCAAGTGAGGGTTTTCCTTTCAAGTATCTGAAGATTCTTTTGACTGTTTGTAAGTGTAACTCCTTTGGTTTTGCTTGATATCTGGCACATACACAAACACTATACATAATGTCAGGTCTTGATGCAGTTAATACATCAAAGATCCTATCATTGATCTGTAAAGGTGCTCATCTACATCCTCCCCCTCAATATCAGGATGTAGGTGTTTGTGAGTTTCCATTGGAGTGCTTGCACTTTTGCTATCTTTCATTGCAAACTTCTCTAAGATATCTCTGACATATTTTGATTGATTGATCAAAATACCATCTGATTTCTGATTGATTTGGAGTCCAAGAAAGAAATTCATTGGACCCATTGAACTCATCTCGAACTTGATCTGCATCAGTTCTTCAAAATCTTTGCACAATTTATCATTTGATGATCCAAAGATGATATCATCTACATATATTTGGACCAGTAGTATATCATCTTTGACCTTCCTTGTGAATAATGTCTTGTCAATGGCACCTCTCTTGAAATTGTTCTTAAATAGGTAAGAAGACAATGTATCATACCAAGCTCTAGGTGCCTGATGAAGGCCATATAGAGCTTTGTCTAGTTTGTACACATAGTCATCATGTTCTGGATCTTCAAAGCCTGGAGGTTGACATACATATACTTCTTCTTCTATTTTCCCATACAAGAAAGCACTTTTTACATCCATTTGGTAGACTTTGATTCTTTTGTATGAAGCATATGCCAGAAATATTCTGATTGCTTCAATTCTGGCAACTGGTGCATATACTTCATCATAATCAATGTCTTCTTCTTGTGTGTAACCTTGGGCTACAAGTCTTGCTTTGTTCTTGATCACTATTCCTCTTTCATCTTTCTTATTTCTGAAGATCCATCTAGTTCCAATGGCTCTTTTTCCTTTTGAAAGAGGGACAAGTGTCCATACAGCTTGTAGTTTAAATTGAAGAAGTTCTTCTTGCATTGCTATGATCCAGTTTGAATCTTTCATAGCTTGTTGAATCTTCTTAGGTTCTTCCTGTGACAGAAAACATTCATACATGCATTCATTAGATATTAAACTTATGTTACAAACATTTGAATTTAATGAAGAAGTAAATTTGCTTCTTATCTGCATTTTTGAATTAACATCACTTAGGATTAGGTTCAAAGGATGATTCTTTTGAGTTCTGGTTCCAGGAATTTTGTCAACAGGGATTTGAGAGTCTAGGTTTGACTCATTTGATTCAGGGATTTGTGCATCTTTCCATGTTTCTTCTTGGTTGTTTGCATTTTGTGGAGTTTCATCATTCCTACTGGTGTCAGTAGTAACGTTCTCTTCATCAACTTCAGTAGGATCATTGGTGTTACTGGCATCAGTATTGAGTGAATCATCATTACAACTCTGAGGTTCAGAGTTACTACTGGGATCAGTAGTATCTTCAGAATTTGAGTTGTTACTGTTATCATTGAAATTAGGGTTACCAGAGTTACTACTGTCCTCAGTATCAACTGTGGGAGCAGTATCAACTAAGATATATTTCATGATTTCTTGCCTTCCACTTGATAATGGTCCTGCTAGTTGGCTTTGATTGTTTGAATTTCCTGCATTAATCTCATAATTGACATCAAACGATTTGGTTAGATTATCAATATTGAACAACCAATCTGGACCATTTCCTTGTTCATTCAACAGATTTTCATTAAAGGATACATTTACACTTTCTTCAATGATCCTTAGCCTTTTGTTGAATACTCTGTAAGATTTGCTTTGAGTTGAGTATCCTACAAATATTCCATCATCTGCTTTGCAGTCAAATTTACCAATTTGTTCTCTTGTAATTAAAATAGTACAAGGACAACCAAATGATTTTAAGAAACTTATCGATGGTTTTCTTTTATTGAAAAGTTCATATGGTTTTTTAAAGTGAGGCTTAACTATTAATACTCTGTTCTGAACATAACAAGCAGTATTAACAGCTTCAGCCCAAAAAGTTATTGGTAATTTTGAATCTGCAAGCATAGATCTGGCTGCTTCAATGATAGTTCTATTTCTTCTTTCAGCTACACCATTTTGTTGTGGAGTTCTTGGTGAGCTGTACTGCCTGTCAATGCCCTTAAGATCACAAAAATCAATTAGGTTAGTATTTTTAAATTCAGTTCCATTATCACATCTGATTGCTTTCACTTTGAGATCTCTTGTATTTTCCAGTTTTACAATCAGATTCTTGATTATTTCACTTGTTTCATCTTTGGTCCTGAGAAAGAATACCCAAGTCTATCTGGAAAAGTCATCAGTAATAACAAGGCAGTATTGTTTCTTTCCAATACTCATTACATTTGTAGGTCCAAAAAGGTCCATATGTAAGAGTTGCAAAGGATTAGAAATAGAATTAATTTCTTTGGTCTTATGAGAAGACTTGTGTTGTTTACCTTTCTAAACTTATTAATTCACTTTGAATTAATCAAGTTTCTTCTTCTTCTTTCTTCCTTTGCTCTTCTAAAGCAGCTCTTTTCTCAAGTGTTCTTTGATTTTGCTTCCTCCTTTGAGCTATAATATACTTGCTGTTTTTTTTGATAAAGTAGTTAAGTTTTTCTTGAAACATTACCTCATCATTGTTTTTGTGAATATCTGATACATTGTTTTTTCAGAATGTGGATATTCTTTCTCATATAAGTACAGTTCACAGTTTTTGCTTGATCTTTCAAAGAAGTACATATTTACAATGGGTAACACATTCCAGGCATACACATTTTCTGTGTTTGAGAATATTTCTGGATAATTTTCTGGATAAAATGCAGCATCAATCATTTTGGTTAAGTACCCAGCTCCAGAGTCCTTCCATTTCTTTTTATCCATTCTAGGTTTTCCAATAATCAGTACTTTGATTATATCACTTCTTGAACAAGATCTGACCATTGGCTTCCATCCTGTAAATCTCTGGACTTGTCTGTCTTCCCTTATTACTTCAATCACATTATCAATAACTCTCCAATTGATGATTGGATTGTCTTTAATGGGAGCAACAGGTACTTCAAGAACATGAATAATTTGTTCTGTTTGTTTTGATTTCTTGTTAACTTTTTGTTCCTGTGGAAGAGCCTTTCTTTTCTTTGATTTGGGTTTAGAAGTTTCACCAGGAGTTGGTGTTTCAGATTGAATGATTGTTGGATCTATTGTAATTAGGACCTTTGCTTTTTCTTATTCTGCTTCTAATTCAGCTAATTCTTTCTTCTTGGCAGTACAATATTTATCTACTATTGTAATCATCTTCATTCTACCAAAAGATTTTGCACTATGCCCCTTTGACTTCAGAAAATCAATCATATTCTTTTTCTGTCCAAATATGTCATCTGGTAGTTCACCTTTTACTCTTTTACATTCAGCTACCAGTTCTTCAAGACAATTTAAGTGTTATTCTTCAATTTTTCTATGTCTTTTAAATTCAGCTTTTTGATCTTCTACCAGAACTCCTTTTATTTGTGGAATAGGTACTTCAGCTTCTTGATTTTTCAATCTTTCTTTTTTAGCCTTTTTTCTTGTCTTCAAGAGCTTGAGTAATAGCCACTTTCTTTAAGTACCTCATATGGTTCACTTTCTATTTGGCTTGTTTAGCAGATCTGACATGGTTCATTTTGTTTACCATGTGATGACCTAAAGCTCTGTTGGGATAATCATCATCATAAATTTCTTTTCCTTTTCTAATACATGCTGGAAGTATAGATGGAGGTGGAGTGTATTTCATATCAGGAATACCAGTAATTACAATTGATGGAGAAAAGAACTTAATCTTATCTTCTGTTAGAATCTTGGGATGTGGAGGAAGTGCACATTCATCAACTTCAAACCAGTTCACATTATCATCAATGTCAGGTATGATAAGTGGTTGATCAGGAGTTGGAGGTTTTATGATGATAACAAAACGTTCACGTTCAATAAGCTCTGGAATTTCTTCTTCTTCCTCTTTAGTAGTAACCAATGTGGTTTCTACTGGTATAACTGCTACTGGTATACTTTCTTGTTCATGTGCCACAATTTGTCTTTCTTCATTTACTACTGGTGAGGTTGCTGTAGGAATTACTACTGCTAGGGCATCAGTAATATCCATGATATCTTCTTGTGTAGCATTTACTACTGGTGTATTTCTTTCTTCAACACGATCAGTAGTAACAACCTCTTGATCCTTTGCCTCAGTAATAATCATAGGATCAGTAGTTTCTATCACTTTAGTAGCAACTGTAGAGTTTATTTGTTCTGCTGCTTGTGATTGATTTGCAGACACAAATATATCTTCATCCATTTCTCTGTACAAGTCTTCACCAATATTTTGATTTGTTTCACCATGGACCTCTTTCAAGTTCAGGAGGGCTGCTGCTGCAATAGATTGATCTATCATCCCTTGAATTTGATCTTTCTCCCCCTTATTGATCTCAACTTGTTGAGCCTCACTACCTGCAATCTTCCTTTGTAATTTCCTGATCAAATTGGATTGCCTTTGAAGCCTGTGCTCAAACCTCTTCCGCCTTTTGTTCAAGGTATTGATGTAGTGCTTCATGTAGGTCATGGTTTTTCCTTGATTGTTAAGTAACTCCAGACAATGTTGTACAGTGGTTTTAAGGTTTTCCTTCCTAGCCGTCAATTTAGTGGTTTTAATACTGCCCTCAGCCCCTTTGGGTGGATCATTGGGCTCAATAGGTACATTGGTTTTAAGGTTTTCCATCCTATCCGTGAATTCAATTGGTTCTGTTCTACCCTCATCACTTCTTGGTGATGAAATGGGTTGTTTGGACCTACTCTTCTTCCTAGAAGAAGCAGTAGTGCCATCCCTTGTGGTTTCTTGGCACCGGGGTCCTCTCAGTAGTGCCTCAAATTCTGATTCATCACTGAGAGTTGCCGAGGTCTGGGTCCTAATGATGTTCTCACTATCCTGTGCACCCACCTTTGGGGCATAAGTAGTGAGAGCCCTTTCCTCATGACCTCTCTCCTCCTGTGAGGTCAACTCTTGGAGTCTGGGGTTTGACTCAATTGGTCCCCTGGTGTCCTTTAAGGAAGTTTTCTTCCTTTTATAAGTTTTAGAGATTTGTTTGGCTATGGTCTAGTCTTCCTCAGAGTGAAGAGTAGCACTCTGAGGATTAATCTCATGTACCTGGGACACTTGCAGGGCATCTATTGGTTCATTTAAATGAGTGGACTGAATGAGTTCTGTTTGGCTGTATTTAGTGGTGGAGTGGGTTGGGGTTCAATTGGGTGACTTGAACCTTCTCCAGTTGGGGGATAATCATAGATCATGTTTGAAAATAGTGGAGTGTCTTTACCAGAAAATTTAAATTGTTTTCTCATGTTTGCAAAAACCTTTTTGTTTAATTCTGGGGTTATAAAAATATTTTTGGGAGTTGACAGATTTTGTAATTCACAATTTATTATATGAGTTAGAAATCTTGGATACATTAAAAATTTTGAGGATGACAGATTTCCAAGCATTCCCTCAAATATCATGTTTGAAAAATTAAATACTTGTCATGTGCTCAGACAAACAACAGCAGATGCTATTGATTTGTTGAACTCATTCCAAGTACTTCTTTTTGGAGAGATACAATGTTGAATAGTATGTACCAAAAACTTCCATTGAGGTGAAAGAAGACCCTTTTGAAAAGTAACTATATCCAGTCTTCCTTCATACCCCATTTTCTTTAAAGTTTCAACAAGATCTTCCTTTGGAAGAGAGAACATACCTGAATCATCATTGAGTTGAAGATGATTTCGGATTGATTGTTCAGTGATAATGATCTCCTTTCCATCTACAGTAGACTTGATTTTGGACATATTGGAGTCTTCAACTCTTTCAGCATTTGTCCAGAAATCAACTAAGTGTTGTTGATATGCTTTAAGATTGATGGTGAGAGCAAACTTTATATATGAGTTCTTTAGGAACATCACAATAGGTCGAAAATCCTTTGTACCATCTGGATTTCTTAAGAAGGCACACATATTGTGGAATTCGGAAAATTTAAGATCAGTATTGACATTGAGTCGTTTTAGGGTTGCCACTGTGCTTGATTTTGATCTTTTGGTATGAATTTTTCAGAGAGAGTGATCGTTTTGGTAGGAATTTCAAGTGTGTGATTGTAATTGAGTTGTTACTGATGTGGGGTTTTGATCGGATTGTGCAGAGATTAGGGTTTAGCGTAGGGTTTATCAAATCGAGGAGAAGATAATGCTATACTAATCTCAGTCTGCTATTTATATTTTTCGATTAAACCTGCAAAATGACCAAAATATCCTTCGAATAATAACTCAACGGCTATTTTCATGAGGGTCAGTAATGCAATTTTCGTATTTTACAGATAACGGCCGATCAGTAGTAACTAAGTATCAGTAGTAGAAACATAAGTAGTAATCTTTGTTTCTATACTTGACCTAATTTCTACTGAGAAACCCTATCAGTACTAAAGTATAGTAGAAGCATAGTATCAGTAGTAATAAATAACCAGTAGTAAAAAAAATTAAAGTTAAAATTATACAAAGTACTCTACACATGTTTTTCCTTTTAGACTTAACTTATTAAAATCATTCCAATACTGCTAACCAAAAAGCTGAATCTTCCTACATCAAATGCTTTTGTAAAAAGATCTGCTAATTGATTATCAGTATGAATTTTCTCTACTTTAATTAATTTCTTTTCATTGCAATCCCTTATAAAGTGAAATCTAATTTCAATGTGTTTTGTTTTAGAGTGTTTTACTGGATTATTCACAATACTGATTGCACTTTGATTATCTATGAAAATTGGAGTTTTAAGTATAGAGATACCAAAGTCTAGGAGTTGATTTTGAATCCACAGAACTTGAGCACAACAGGCAGATGCAGCTGCATACTCTGCCTCAGCAGTTGAAGTTGAAACATTGGTTTGTTTCTTGCATTGCCATGACACCAACCTTGATCCAAAGAATTGACATCCACCAGTAGTAGATTTTCTGTCTTGGCATTCACCACCATAGTCACTATCTGTGTAGGCTATGAGTTCAGATGGTGATGCATGTGGATACCAAAGACCAAGTGAGGGTTTTCCTTTCAAGTATCTGAAGATTCTTTTGACTGCTTGTAAGTGTAACTCCTTTGGTTTTGCTTGATATCTGGCACATACACAAACACTATACATAATGTCAGGTCTTGATGCAGTTAATACATCAAAGATCCTATCATTGATCTGTAAAGGTGCTCATCTACATCCTCCCCCTCAATATCAGGATGTAGGTGTTTGTGAGTTTCCATTGGAGTGCTTGCACTTTTGCTATCTTTCATTGCGAACTTCTCTAAGATATCTCTGACATATTTTTATTGATTGATCAAAATACCATCTGATTTCTGATTGATTTGGAGTCCAAGAAAGAATTTCATTGGACCCATTGAACTCATCTTGAACTTGATCTGCATCAGTTCTTCAAAATCTTTGCACAATTTATCATTTGATGATCCAAAGATGATATCATCTACATATATTTGGACCAGTAGTATATCATCTTTGACCTTCCTTGTGAATAATGTCTTGTCAATGGCACCTCTCTTGAAATTGTTCTTCAATGGGTAAGAAGACAATGTATCATACCAAGCTCTAGGTGCCTGATGAAGGCCATATAGAGCTTTGTCTAGTTTGTACACATAGTCATCATGTTCTGGATCTTCAAAGCCTGGAGGTTGACATACATATACTTCTTCTTCTATTTTCCCATACAAGAAAGAACTTTTTACATCCATTTGGTAGACTTTGATTCTTTTGTATGAAGCATATGCCAGAAATATTCTGATTGCTTCAATTCTAGCAACTGGTGCATATACTTCATCATAATCAATGCCTTCTTCTTGTGTGTAACCTTGGGCTACAAGTCTTGCTTTGTTCTTGATCACTATTCCTCTTTCATCTTTCTTATTTCTGAAGATCCATCTAGTTCCAATGGCTCTTTTTCCTTTTGGAAGAGGGACAAGTGTCCATACAGCTTGTAGTTTAAATTGAAGAAGTTCTTCTTGCATTGCTATGATCCAGTTTGAATCTTTCATAGCTTGTTAAATCTTCTTAGGTTCTTCCTGTGACAGAAAACATTCATACATGCATTCATTAGATATTAAACTTATGTTACAAACATTTGAATTTAATGAAGAAGTAAATTTGCTTCTTGTCTGCATTTTTGAATTAACATCACTTAGGACTAGGTCCAAAGGATGATTCTTTTCAGTTCTGGTTCCAGGAATTTTGTCAACAGGGATTTGAGAGTCTAGGTTTGACTCATTTGATTCAGGGATTTGTGCATCTGTTCATGTTTCTTCTTGGTTGTTTGCATTTTGTGGAGTTTCATCATTCCTACTGGTGTCAGTAGTAACGTTCTCTTCATCAACTTCAGGAGGATCATTGGTGTTACTGGCATCAGTATTGAGTGAATCATCATTACAACTCCGAGGTTCAGAGTTACTACTGGGATCAGTAGTATCTTCAGAATTTGAGTTGTTACTGGTATCATTGAAATTAGGGTTACCAGAGTTACTACTGTCCTCGAAATCAACTGTGGGAGGAGTATCAACTAAGGTATATTTCATGATTTCTTGCCTTCCACTTGATAATGGTACTGCTAGTTGGCTTTGATTGTTTGAATTTCCTGCATTAATCTCATAATTGACATCAAACGATTTGGTTAGATTATCAATATTGAACAACCAATCTGGACCATTTCCTTGTTCATTCAACAGATTTTCATTAAAGGATACATTTATACTTTCTTCAATGACCAAAGAAGTTACAGCGGATTAACACTTATGTTATTAGATTAAGAACAATGTAAACTGCAATTGAATAAGAATAAAACGAAGAACACAGTTTATCACAAAAAGCTTCAATGTATTAATTCGTTCGATCAATACACGTATGTTTACAATTCATAAGGAACTATATATAATAGTACTTGAAGCCTAAATTATTAACCTAGTTATTCTAGGAATCGATTACAATTGAATTACATAAAGATTTACATTCCGTAACTAACTCTACCAAAATCTCGGACTTGATCTGTTCCAGATATGCTCATCAGTAGCAAATCAGATCATCAGTAGTATTTGCCTTTAGCAGTATTAACTTCGAGACCAGTATTAACTTGCATTCTTCAGTAGTAATTCAATCATCAGTAATAGATCGTTTATGTTCCAACAAAATTTAAATGTTTCTCAACAATCACTCCTATGTTTCTTTTTGAAACGATCTTTTAATTCTTCTTTTTGCGTGTCAATGTTTTAGCTCATGTTTCTGCAAATCTATTAAAGAATGGATAAGATCTACATACCCATGTGCGCTTAATAAATGTGTACAATAGGTAAAGTAAGTTTGATCATCGTGAAATGTTAAAAGTGTGGCCTAACGGTGGGGCTTGAGATTGTCTAGTAGAGGTCTCACGTTCAGACCCGTATGTGGCAACTTTAGGGCCGGCCTTTGAATGCTTATTCCCTAGTGCAAATGTCTCAACGAGGCCCGGAAGTGGAGGGTTTTTCAAGAAAGGGTTCAATCCCAATTACTCCACCGGTCAAAAAACATCTCAACATTCTGTTCTTTAAAAAGAGTTAGGTAATACCTACAGGTGTGCGGAGTTGGAGTTTCTCCACCGGTTTAAACCTTTCCAAAAAGTTTGATCATTGTAAAACTGAAAAAAGCACTATAAGATTTAAAAGCATAAGAAACGACAAATGTAAGAGATGGGGTGAAGAGACAAGTGGGGGCACAAAATGACATACAATCATTCATCCCATGTAACATAACACTCCAAAATTACCCCAACTGACAAAACATCACATGTCTTATACAACCACCCCACACTACGCCAATTGGGAGAGGTGACATGTCGTTTTCCCATTTTTTTCACTTGTACCCTATGCATAACACTCGGTACATTGTGCGTGTGGCTTGATGTCCGACTCTTTGAAAAATTAGGTCAAAGATAGTCGCGTCTTTTCACTCCCCTCTTGTTAATGCACTAAATGACCTGACTTCCAATGTTGTTGGCTCGTTCAATTTGTATCTATCAAGTGCTCGCCTCTAGCACTTGGTAAGACATGTGTGATATTTGGTTCATTACAATAGGTGATAGGTTCAATCCTTAATATTTCCATGATTCTTAGCTGCTGAGTGAGCAAAAATATGATCCTTATCAAGTAACTTTGGATATTGGGTTCGATGTTCATCTATCAAGTAGATAACGATATGATCTTTTTACTTAAAAAAATGAGTTGGTCAACATCACTACAACTAATAGATTTGTTCATGCATGGTTTATGCAAACAGCTAGAAACAACAAACTCATGTCTATTGTTTTTGAAAGGCAAATATCGGTTATAAATAAACACGAGTTCGTTGTCTAGTTATAACTATTTATTTTATAAATATATAGGTTGGTTAAGAAAATAAAAACTTCCTTGATAAATGAAAAGAAGAACATCACGTATGGGATGTTTCATCAATTTCACAAGGTTAAGAAAGGGTAGATTTACACAATTTGCTATGCATATAAGTCTTAATATGAAGTCTTAACACTACAACAAAAATAGGCTTTTAGGACCCTTTTCGTGGTACACTTTTATAGTGGTGTCCTAAAAACATATCTAATAGGACCAACTAGTTTTTGAATCCTAATATGATATTATATAATATGACATTTTATATGTGGATCATATTAAACTATATTAAAGGACCTTTATCCATTGGAGTCTTATTATGATACGATGTAATAGGACATTTGATATACATGTCCTATTACATTAAGCTTTATAAGACACTTTTTCATTGATGTCCTATAATATTATAGTCTAATAAGATAATTGATATGTGGGTCCTAATATATTAAGTTTTATAGGACATTTATTCGTATAGGTCCTATTATAGTGATACATAATAGGACCTTGATACATAAGTCGTATTACATTAGTTTTTATAGGTCACTTAACCAATAATGTCCTATTATAATGTAACCTAATAAGACGCTTGGTCACCAGGGTTGTATTACGATGACCTCTAATAGGACATTTGATATACATGTCCTATTACATTATGTATAATGGGACACTTAATCCTTGAGGTCCTATTATAGGGCACTTGATATGCAGGTTTTATAGTATTAAGCTTTATGAGACATTTCTTCAAACTGAACGATGTACCACCATGCAGTACAAAGCACCCTGGAGAACAAATTAGAAACACCCGACGGATAACCGAACCGAAAACAGTAGCTTCAGCTAGTGTTTCGTCAGACTCGATGGTGGCAGGCAGCGGCTGAGCTGGGTGGTAGCGATGGTACGGTTGGGTGGTTCGCGGTGGTCGACATGGACAAGCAATGGGAAGGGCGGGCGGTTTTGGAGTATTGCACCGAATGCGATTCACCTTAAAAGTTAACCCTTAAGCCTTCTTATTAGGGCACTAACCCTATTAGAGTTAAACTCTAATGGTTAAGTTCATTTTCTTTAGCCAGCTAACCCGTTGGAGTTAATTAAGCTTTTAATTAAGTTTTATCCCGATTAATTAGATCTATTAATTAAATGTATGACTAGTTTAACAAACCAGATTATATGAGGCAGGTTCAAGTTGAAGGTAAACAAGTTAGTGTTGAGATATCTACCCCGTTTTATATAAATAGATCGGTTCCGGGTTGAAATTTTATGACCCGCCAACCCGCGAACACAAACTAGACTTGAATTATCAACCCTAGTGCCAACGGTTCAACTCAACAGAGTGAGTCAGTTCCCAATTGGTACCCTCCATTGGCACCGATCTAATGTGCGTACATTCATATATCAATACTTTTAATAAAAAGATATAAAAATACTTTCAACACAATAATTTTATATACTTCGTGTGTGGCAAATAAGTGATACACTTTTCTATTTCAGGGTGTACCATCCTAATTTTATTGTACACCTTTCCTTTTTGGTTTGTCCTAAAATTATTGTCAACTTAAAAATTTCACCAATTAAAAAATAGTTAAGTGGTAAAGATAGAATTTTATTGGTTAGACAGTGTAATAAATGTATTTTTCTTAAACTATGTGATTTTTATCTGTGAAAAATAATTTTGTGAGGAAATGAGTACAATTAGGTGTGGCAGTTTCTGACCCGACACGAAACCCAACCTGAAACCGACACGAAAATAAACAAGTTTGGGTTGAGGTAAAAATAATTGGGACAGTCTCGGGTTGACTCGACTGACCCGTTTATTAAACAGGTTAGGTTCGGGTCAATGATAATTTAAATGGATCGACCCGCCAACCTGTTTAATTATTAAGATAAATTTAAAAAATATATTTATATTTAGTTTATAGTTTAATAGTTTAAATGTAACTAATAGTTAGATTAAAACTAAAAAGACTACCTAGTAATGTGTTATTTTGGTACCTTGTTATGAATTTGTGGAATAATAACAACATGTATGACCTGGTTGACCTGTTTAACCTATTTGATCTGCTAACCTGTTTAACCCATTTAATTAAACAAGTTATATGGGTCATGTTCGGGTTGAAGGTAAACAGGTTAGGGTTGAGATATGTGACCCGTTCATATAAACATGTCGGTTTCAGATTGTATATTTCTGACCCGCCAACCTGTAAATCCGAACCCGACCTGAATCGCCACTCATAAGTACAATAATACAAGTAAATAACTTTTATATTTTGCGGAGTTAGAAATTAGCAACAAATAGAACTTCGTTTATGTAGGGAAAAAATTGTTTTAAGGGAATGCTTGCTTTGGTTGAGTAGTAAATAGAGTGGTTCCTAAAATCACGTCCCACGTCCTAGAACTAGGCGGCAATTAGATCAATATATTCGCGCCCTGCCAGAAATTGAAGGTTATGGTCATTTAAATCAATGAAAACTTCGAAATTGATGCTAAGGGTGCAACCTCGTCTTGCAGAATTCAAGCTAGGGCTTTGATTTTTTTAACCAAATTGAATGTAAACTTCCCAATCCATGAGATAAGTGATAATTTGTTTATGTTTTTGTTTTGGTTTTAATCTCCAAAACTAATTTGGTTTCACATTTTGTAGTTGAATCGGTTCTCTGCATGTGGTTTGGGGTTTTTGTTTCGACACATCCTAATGCTAATTGAACCGGCTAACACAATCCTACACGTCTTGGTAATGCATTTTTAAGGAAATTACTTGGATATATATGAACTTAATTCGTTGCGGAGTTATTGTCATTGTCTTCTAATAAACTAATAGTTGAAATTGTTTAGATTGGGGAGATACAGTAGTCATGACTCATGAGGCATCCTCAGTTATTTTACCTGATGCTATATGTGATAAAGAGGCAATGACTTAAAGGAACTTTAAATAATACTACCTCCGTATCAAAATAAGTGATACATTTGAGAGATTGCGGTTTTTGAGGCAAAAGATTGGAAAGTGATTTAAAATAGTATAAAGTGGATAGTTAGTGGATAATGGGACCCACTTCTTTTAGATGTAGTGAAATTAATGATGTTTAAAAGTAAAAGTAAGGGTAAAAGAGTAATTTTACTTTATTAAAGTAGATAGTTAGTGGAGAAGGGGTCCCACTTTTTTGCCAAGTAAGGAAAGATTTTGAAGTGTATCACTTATTTTGTTCCACCCCTTTTAGGAAAGTGTATCACTTATTTTGATACGGAGGTAGTATATCAATTTGCACAAATTGCAACTTTGCAAGCTAATGAAGATGTAAAAAGGTTTGTTAACATTTGCATTTTATTTTATCATAATTGTTTGTTTTCTATTAATCTTGGTACATGTAGGAAGAGAGAATGATCTTTAACGCCTAATTTCATGTCAGCATCTGTCTTATGGAAAATGGTAAAAATTAACTTTTGGTTTTCAATTGCACATTCATGGCTCAAAATATTTGTTTGGTAATTCAAAGATATTTAATGTATATCCTGTTTAAACAGTAGGTGGTGCTTGATACATAGCAACTCTGAAGAAGCCTTTTCCTCATTTTTTTAGTTGCATCTCATGGAATAACAATTGGTAGGTTATCTACAAAGTGGGTATGCATTATAGATTTATTAAAATAGCCAAACATCTAACCTTATTATTTATCTTTCTCTAATATGTGATTTATGTAGTGTAGTATTCCAAGCTACTCAATGACGAAGCACATTGTCATTATTTTTTCCGCAGGTTCTCGTGCTTACTATCATTGTCTTCTATTTTCTTTGGCAACATGTTACAAACTATGTTATTATGAGAAATCTTATTCTTGCACTGCTTTCCCTAATTATTGAACCACATGTTATTTGTCTTGCTAATTTACATTCTTATATAATGTGAAAAAACCACACTCTATACGTTGTCTCTGTAGGTGCCGCCTTATTGTGAGGATGATGCATGATAACACAAGAATATCTTCAGTAATGTGTGCAACTTTCTTTCAGGCGAAGATTGATATTGGTTTTACTGTACTAGACTTTTTATGTTTGAGTTCAATTATTTGTAATTTACTTTCTTATGATAAGTTTATGGATGGTTATATGTATTACTTAATTAGCTTGATACTATTGCAAAAATCGCTTATTGAATTCAATAATGATGAAATATTTGTTCTATACTTTCTTTTGGGTTGCTCATGTTTTCCAATTTGATTTAATTTTAACACAACTTTCTTAGGACCCTTCTAAACTGTCATAAAATGCATTGCAACTCAAAATCGGTATTAAGACGTTAAACAAGCGTCCTATATAAATCCATATATCAGGACACATATGTTAATCTATGAGGACTACTTATTATGTCGTATAAATTCAGTTGTTAGGACACCTATATTTTCTTAAATGTGATAGTATGTAAATATCTTTTATGACCAGATAAAAGTGTCCTATATTATAGTCTATTAGGACGCTTTTAGTGTTATATAATACATTTTATAGGACCATAAAATATGTCTCATAAGCATAACTACTTGTTAGGTCACTCAAAAGTGTCCTATATTATAATCTATTTGGACCTTTATTAGTTTTACATGATACATTTTATAGGACCATAAAATATGTCTCATAAGCATAACCACTTGTTGAGTCACTTTAAAGAGTCCTAGAACTTATTACAACTCCTTTAGATGTGACACTTTTATATAAGTCCTATTAGGTTAAAGGTCCTATAAACTAATTTAATAGGACACTAACCGGGGTCCTATAAAGCATATTTTGGTGTAGTGTAATCAGATTCTTCATATTTTAAATGTGGGGATTAAAATAGATAATCAATCCTCACTTGATACCTGATCCGATGTTAATACTGGGTTTGTCCAGGTCGGGTTTAAAAAACCTGATATCAACATATGAACTGTAAGTAATGATTTCAAAGAACAATCAATGGATTAAGCATTAACAAGGTGAAATTAAGAAGATTTAGATGGAAAGGAAACTTGAACACTTTGCATTGAATAAGAACATTACAAATTAGGGCAAAGGTTGATTGCAAATTAGGTTACACTAACTATATATACCTAGCCTAAGCTTAGACTAAATACACAAATTATCCCTAAACTATTGGTTACAATATTTGAGACCCAACAATCTCCCCCTTTGTAACAATAGTCAGGGAGACATATCTTCAAAGTCTTCATCTTGAGCCAAAGTTGCACCTGATAGATATGTCGTTGAATAATGTTGTACAGGAACAATTTGAGCTTTCTTTGGATGTGAAAAATGAATACTTCTTGTAGCTTTTCGACCAACAAGATGTATTTTGAAGACTTTTGACTGAAGATACATATTGATCGACTAAAAGTAAGACCCATAATGATAGAGAGATTAACAGCGGAAGTCTTTTCTTGAAGTTTGTGGCTTTATGTCGATCTATGATTCTTGATAATTGTTGTTGAGGTAACATGTTGATAACGGTTACGCTCCCCCTCAAACAAACAACTATTTCTTCACGGGAGTTGGATTGAACATTCTGATATTTACTCCCCGGTGAACGAATTACCAAATTCAACTATGGAAGTTGTTTGATACCTTAGTTAGATCTTTGATTTCTTGTTTACTCCCCCTTAACTGGTGCATATATCTTATTAATGCTGAGTAAACTGGGCTAACGTATCAATAATCTCCATAAAACTAAAGGATTCCGCTTAATTTGTTCCCGCAGATTGAGCTTTAGAAGAATATTCGTTGAATGCATTAATTCTTTATATAAAGAATTTCTGAAAAGTATCTTCTCCCCCTCATGATGAATAAGATTAATCTGATTCATCATGTAAAATGTGAAGTTCTGCGAATTGGAATTAGGAAGAATCTTCGATTTAAGGAAACAAATAAGTTGAGTATGACGATGCCCCTTTGATGAAAATGTGTTGAATAATGATTATACATTTTTTTTTGTAATAATCGCTATATAACACATTTTATCATTAATGAAACCATTGAAGTATTCTTCGTTTGTAAAGCTGGAACTGAGTGATTAACCCTTGTGCAGTTATGTTGACAAATCAGCTTCAGCTTTTGATGATCGGTGATAACTATACTTTTAATTGGCTTTTCAACCAATAGAAAGTATTCTAGAAGACTTCAAGAAAATCGACGAAATGTAGACCCATAGATAGAGCATAATGTTCTTATTCAATAATTGGTTTTGATGTTGGATGATGATGATCGGTATAGGGGGAGATTGTTGGGTCTCAAATGTTGTAACCACTAGTTTAGGGATAATGTGTGTATTTAGTCTAAACTTAGGCTAGGTATATATAGTTAGTGTAACCTAATTTGCAATCAACCTTTACCCTAATTTGTAATGTTCTTATTCAATGCAAAGTGTTCAAGTTTCCTTTCCATCTAAATCTTCTTAATTTCACCTTGTTAATGCTTAATCCATTGATTGTTCTTTGAAATCATTAACTACAATTGGTATCAGAGCAAAAGTCTCAAGAGATTCGATCCAAACCAGTAGAGATTTAGCAAGTTTTTTGAAATTTTTGAAAATTTGGAAAAAGAGTCAAAATTTTTGTTAGAAATCGATGTTTTGATTGGATATTCGTGTTTCTCCATTGACTCTAAGCACTTTAGAATCAAATTTCAATCAATTCCATCAAGTATTGCTCTAAATTTGAAGATTTTTGTGAAAAATATGAAAACTCAAAAATTTACCGAAAAATCCAAAATCGAAGCCTGATTTGATCCGTTTTGAGCTCTTTGATTGTATCAAACTGTTAGAAAAGTGATTTCTAACATTTTGTGATTTGAATCATTATATTTGGTTAAGAATTGAAGAATCTAGATCAAAATTATTGAGTTTTTTTTTTTAAGAAAAGTGACGTGCCTGTTCTTAGTCACACTGTGTTCCAGAGTTTAAATTTGAAGAGAAAAGAAGGGAAACGGAAAGAAATAAAAAATTTAATGTGTTCCAGAGTTATTTTTTTAAAAGAAGGGAAAAGAAAGGGAAAGAAATTTATGGTATTTTTTCTCTCCTAATCTTCCTCCCAAAAGTGGGAAGATTTGGAGAGAAGAGAAGTTTTGATTAATTAAAAAATTTTGCAATTACAAAATTACCCTTAATATTAACTAACTTTTTTATATTTTAAGGATAAAATAGTCAATGTGATAATTTTTTTCCTTTCTCTATAACTCAGGAACACAAAAGATGATAATTTTCCTTTCTTTTCTATCCGACTCGGGAACACAAAAAGTAAAAATATTTTCTTCTTAATATCTCTTCTTTTCTCTTCACTTCTCTTACTTTCTTCTCTTTTCTTTCATTGAAAAATTCTAGAACACAGTGTCAAAGTTGCTCGGCTCATTGAAGAACTTCGGCTCGAACACATACTTCGGCCCATATTAGAGCTCGACCCGAACTTCAGATTGTTCGGCTCCCCTGTTTGGCTCGAACAATTGATCAAGTCTTCGGCTCCACATAGTTCGGCCTTATTGAAAAGTTCGGCCCTTAAACTTCGGCATCTGAAAGTTCGGCTTCTACAATTTGGATTCAACTGTTCGGCTCTTCAAAATCAAAATCAAAGTTCGAATCAAACCTGATTACCAAGATTGTGATCTCAAACACTAACTAATCAACTGCTCAACAATCCATGCTTCAATCAACTGTAGTTCGGCCCTTATCTTGTATCAGCCCAACTATTTCGGCCCACCAACAAACCATAATATTGGGCCGTTTAAAAAGGCAAATTCTTCAAGTGTTAATATTGGCCTGTTTAAAAACCAACATGAAGCAAAAGGTGCTGCAGTGAGAAATCAAACTTCAAATTCAGGATAAATACTAATTTTTTTTTAATAAACCGTTTAAAATTCTGGATAATTTTACTCTAATTGAATACTAAAATTTAAGTAATGACCAGTTATTAGAGGGATATTCGTATACTTGAAAGTTAATTTTTTTTTTTTCATATTAAAAGTTTGAATTAAATTTTTTTTTGACACTCAAAGTTTTATGCTACATTTTTCTTTGAAACCCGAGAACTCAATCAATCCTAATAATCACAAAAATGGAAAAACCTACACCAGCTATAAATGATGATATGGATAAAGACCTTCAAGATGTGCTAAAGACTATGTCTCTTATCTCGAAGAAATATAATCCAAAGCCTAAAAACAACCACCTGTGCTTTATGGCAAAAGAGAATACTGAGGGTTATGATAGATTCAATGAAGAAGCCAACAAGGAAAGTGAGATAACCAGTTCCTTTTTATCAAATTCTGATAATCCCACTGAACTGCGAGATGAGCTGGTCGTTCCACAAAATGATGAAAATGAGGTACACTCTTCTTCCTTTGATTCTTTTTTATCTAACTCAGACACTGATGAATCAGAAAAATCCTTGTTTAATGAAAATCTTTTACTTAAAATTGATGAGAAATCTGATTTGACAAAACAAATTACTGTTTTAGAATCTGAAAAAGCACAACTTTTAAATGATTTATGTCAATGTTCTCTTCAATTAACACAAATGCAAACTTTTGAACAAATAAACAAGGAATTACAAAATCAGCTGTGTACGTCAAAATCTTCTTTTCAGTTTAAGATTTCTGAATTACAAGAAAGTTTACAAAAACAAGTAAACACAACTAATGAATCAAATGCACAAATCACAAAGTTAAAAACAGAAAATGCAACCTTTCGTCGTCAACTTGAAACACTTGTTCCTCAAGTCAATCAAAATAACACTTCAAATCAAAAAACACAAGAGTTACGACAACAGTTGTAATCTTTTCATGTTGCTCACACCAGTGAGATCAATCGACTAAATCATATAATCAATGAAAAAAATCTTGAGATATCAAACCTTCGAAACATGAAAACGGAGTCAAGTGAGAACGACGACTCCAAGAAGCTAATCAATGACTTGGCGCTTCAATTACATCGAGAGCAAACCTGGATGAAGTCCGCAGACATAAAGATGAAAGACTACTAAGATCAGTTGAAGACCGCTGACATCGAAATTCAAAAATTAAATGAACAAATCAAAAATATAACAAACAGTTTTAAAAAGGAAATCGATGAACAATCATCCATTATTAACAACCTTACACTTGAAAAGGAAAAAGCTGAAGTTCACTGCAAAAAAATTGCTTGATAAAATTGCATCTCTTGAAGCTGATCTTACTTTGTCACAAACTCTAAACGATAGTTTGAAAATCAAAGTTGAAGAATTTTCTAAATATAAAATTGTTAATAAAGGAAAACAAACGGCACAAGTTCTGATTAAGATTTACACCGGTGCATCTTCAAAACCTGTTTCTGAAAAGGTCTCACAGTTCACAACTTATTCACTTCAAAAGAGTAAAAAGTTGTTTGTGAAACCACAATCTCCGGAAGCTTGTTCGTCTAAATCAAAACTTGTTTTGAAACATTCTTCGACTCCAAAGCATTCAATGTCTACGAGAAAAACTTTAACATACACGAGAAAAGATCTGTTAGCTTTGGCACCTAAAACTAATCTTAATTTTTCGACAACAGTGAAAAATATTTTTGTTTCTAAGACACCTAAGATCTTAAAAGAAAAATGGATTCCGAAAACTCCAAAATCTCATATAACTCCTCGGAAATTATTTGAAAGTGAAACATCGAGTTTCAATTTTTCTTGGAATTCCAAATCTTTACATCAAACCGATACAACTTATCGATGGTTTCATTCTAACACTAACACCATCGGACCTAAATAAATATGGGTACCAAAAGTTGTATGATATGCTTTGCAGGAAGTATGACTTATACACAAATCAGTGTATAACTCGCATTTCAACGTTTAATGACTTATACACAATTCAGTGTATAACTCGAGTCTCAACAGAATGACTCTTGCACACTTCAGTGTATGATCCGAGCTTCAAAGAAATGGCTTTCAAGTACTTCAGCTTGAAACCCGGTATTCAACGGAAAATGGCTTCTGATCACAACAGATTCAGAACCCGCTCTTCAAAAGCTCAATCAATCATAACCGCAAAAACTCTTCTCCACCCCACCAGTGATGTCTAAGGTACGTCTCTACAACTAACAACTTTTCAATATCTTTGTTTTGTCGAGGGGGAGAAATATTAATTCTAGGGGGAGAATTATTATTCCAGGTGGAGAAATATATAGAAAATCAAAATAAAATACCCAAATCAAAAAGTTTTATGTTTGCAACGTTATTTATAAGTCGTTGTAATATCCGTAAACGATATCTTTACTAGTTCCCTAGTAAAGATAGCATCTGTTTATTACAAATCCTTTTAATTCTCGTTACTTACTACTTCAAAAGACTTACCTTCCCATGGCTTTGCCAAAATCGGCTCTACCTTTCCAGGGTAATATTTATTAACCACTGGTAAATGCGAGGGTATAGGTCTAGGGTATAGTAATAGGTGAGTGCAAGGTGATGTGAAAACATGATAAATTTAAGAAAACACACCTTTGAGTGCATCCAAACCGTCAACAAACCGGGCAACCATACAAATAGGTGATCATTCATGCGTTGAATGTTTCACTAGACTTTATGAGCCCAGTAAAGCAATTGCACGCCACCACCAACCACTCAAATTTCTCTTAACAGGAATCTGTTTCAATTCATCAGGGGACGTAGCACATAATCTATCGACTGCTTATTCGGAGTATGTTGGTATTGAAATCATTAACCTCCTGCCCCGGGTTACGTCTCAATTGAATGCACAAAGTGTCTAGATCTCATCGACAAATCTTTCCAATTTAGGACACTTACACTGCCAAAATGGATCTCTGTGAATCCATCGGAACACTCATAGTGGCATCATAATATGATGCTTCACGAGGATTGAGTGGAAATCCTGCTAGAGCTAAAATCACGCCAACTCTAAACGCAGGTCACACATTTGGATCAATGGTTGTGCAAACGACTACCGATTGATACAGTGTGCTAACGGATACTATATGTGAGTCCTGTGTTGCCTTAAATGATCAAGTTGTTGTACTTAAACATCATCAATAAAATAGCAACAACTTATACAGGAACCAACAAAAATTCCGATGGACAAAATGCTGATTTTGCACATGAGCGTTATAGAATACTTCATATTACTCCTATGATCTGCTATAACCGGCATGATCTTCCCCAGGAGCCACCTACGATATAAGAAATGATGTAAGGGTCCATTAGGTCTAGGTGAGCAGAATCAAGTATCACGGGATCTTGATTGGCGTGTGATGAGATAAAAATTGAGAGGGGTGATGAAGTTTGGGGTGCAAATCAGCTTATCATTCTATAAATGTGAAAAACAATGTTATACACAATGCATTCAAAACATTGTTGATTACTTCAAACACATGATGAAGTTTATGAGGGAGGAGTTGAAAATTTAAAAAGAGAGCTTGAGTGAGGAGTGTGTGACAGGGTTAAAGAAAACGAAAAACCCTTACCAAACCGTCTAAAAAGCTGGGTAGCCACATTTCTATCAGACTGCATATGTTTCTTTCTGATATTGAAAAAGTCATCATGGATCCAGTGATGCAATGCACAACCCTCCTAGCTACTCAAGTAATTCTTAAAAAGTTCTTGTTTCATTTTTCACGGAGATTAGCTCATATGCTATCGACATCTTATTTGGAGATTGTTGATATTGAAACAAGAGGACAATTCTCTCATGTCCTCGACTTCATTTGTCCACATATTGAGTCTAGTGCCATATCAAACACCATTAGGACACATGTGTATTCCACCAAGCATATCCTTTGTGATATTGTCGGAACATTCATAGTGATACCAAAAAAAAAAATTGGTATTCCACGATGATTGAATGGAAATCCTACCAGTGCTAACATCAAAGCCAACACTGAACGTAGGTCACACAGTTCATGTAACTGTCGTGCTAACAGGAAATCTATGTGATCCTGGGTTACCCTGATACTTTCATGTGCGAAGATCTGACGACTGTACTCCATTCTTATCAACAACAGTCACTATGTCAGAAAGAAGATCTGATGATTGTACTCCATTCTTATCAACAACAGTAAATATATCAGATGAGGGATTCTATGACCGTACTCCAACACTATCAACAACGGTCAGGAAATCCAAAAGTAATCAAAATACCGCACGTTCACGACTTCAACAAATATCAGGAACCGAGGATCATCAACAAATCGACAAAGCCACAACTTCAAGAAAAAGACTTCCACTGCCGACTGCTCAACCCATGGGTTTACATATCCATGAGTCTTCTGGAATACTTTATATTGGTTGAAAAGCCAATTAAAAGTATGTTTATCACCGATCATCAAAAGTTGAAGCTGATTTGTCAACATAACTGCACAACGGTTAATCACTCAGATCCAACTTTTACAAACGAAGAAGACTTCAATGGTTTAAATGATAAAATGTGTTATATAATGATTATTACAAAATATGTATAA
Source organism: Calendula officinalis (assembly GCA_963853835.1). NCBI lineage: Eukaryota > Viridiplantae > Streptophyta > Magnoliopsida > Asterales > Asteraceae > Calendula > Calendula officinalis. The sequence continues at coordinate 23,095,252 of OY970820.1, forward strand.
TCATTATTCAACACATTTTTATCAATGGGCTTCGCCATAGTCAACTTATATTTTCTCCTTAAATCGAAGATTCTTCCTAATTCAAACTCGCAGAATTTCACAGTTACATGATGAATCAGATAAATCTTATTCATCATGAGGGGGAGAAGATACATTACATAAATTCTTTTTATAAAGAATTGATACTCTCAGAGAAAAATTCTTCTAAAGCTCAATCTGCGGGAACAAATTTAGGAGTTTCTTACAAATTATGAAGATTATCGACACGTTAGCCCAGATTACTCCACATTAATAAGATATATGCACCATTTGAGGGGGAGTATCAAACAACTTTCATAGTTAAATTAGGAAATTCGTTCACCGGGGAGTAAATTTCAAAATGTTTAATCCAACTCCCGTGGAGAGATAATTGTTTATTTGAGGGGGAGCGTAAACCTTATCAACTTTTTTTACCCTAACGACAATTATCAAGAATCATTGATCGACATAAAGCCACAAACTTCAAGAAAAGACTTCCGCTGTTAATCTCTTTATCATTATGGGTCTTATTTTTCGTCGATCAATATGTATCTTCAGTCAAAAGTCTTCAAAATACATCTTGTTGATTGAAAAGCTACAAGAAGTATTCATTTTCACATCCAAATAAAGCTCAAACTGATCCTGATACGGAATTATATAAACGAAAAATCTACAAGGTTCAGCTTTTGCTAAAGATGAAGATATCGAAGATACGCGTCCCTGACTATTGTTACAAAGGGGGAGATTGTTGGGTCACATTTGTTGTAACCAATAGTCTAGGGACCATTTTGTATTTAGTCAATAGTAGGCTTAGGTATAAATAGTAAGTAGTAACCTAATTGCCTCTAACCTTTGCCTAAATCTGTAACCTATCCATCAATATTGCAAAGAGTTCATGTTCTTCATTTCCATCTAAACCTTTCTAATTTCTACTTGTTTATGCTAAATCTCTAGTTCTATCTTTGAATCTTAATCTACATGAACCGAATACACTCGACCTGACTAGCATAATCGGGTTCGGGTTTTGGTCGGGTCAGGTTGACCCTCTTTTTGGTAAAGGGACGTAGCCCGGTAAAAATATAAATGAAAATAAAAAACTACAAAACATGCATACTAAAGTCCCGAGTTGACGCTTTTGACACCCCTAGGTATGGGTGTGTGGTGTGGTTCTATGTGGAAACCCACCACATTGTGCTCCACATGGGAACACCGCCCACTCCAGTCCTCCACACCGTACTTGGAATGTGAAAGGAGACTCATTATATCACTCACAAATTTATATACCACTGTGCGGTAAATTGCGGTCACGGCCACGAATGACCACACCACATGACCACATGTGGGAGGGGAGTGATCCCCTTCTAACCACATCGTGCTACCTCTCCACCTCATCTCCACCTCACCTCCACATTATCCAATACATCATGCCAAATGTCCCACACCAACCAGCCTTAAATGTATTTGATACTGAGTAATTAATACATTTCTAAATGTAATGAGGGTGTGTTTTATTTGTAGTAGATTTTATAATGAGTATAGTCAGAAAGAAATATATAATAAAGAAAATATAGGTTTTATTAAAGATTTTGCTAAACGTCGCTCTATATGTGTACGTTGCTCTATATGTGATTTTTTAAAATTGGTGTATTTTGACTGTCAAAATCTGGAACGACACGTCAAAAATATACGAAAAGAAACGAAATTATGACGAAATCGAAATTCGAATTCGTGTTTGTGTCGTGTTCATGTCGTGTAAAACAAACACGAAGTCGTGTCATGTCGTGTTCGTGTTCAGAGATTAACACGAAATTGACACGATAGTTGTGATTTTGGAACATTTAGAAATTTATGTTATATTTTTGTCGTGTTTTTCGTGTTTGTCGTGTTTTTAACATGTAGTAAGTAAGAAATTTGATATATTTGTTATTTATCTCGTGTTGTCGTGTTTGTCGTTTTTTAATCGTGTCATGTTCGTGTTAACAAAATAAAACACGACTTCGTGCCGTGTTGTTTTCGTGTTGAACGAATTCGTGTCGTGTTGTTTTCGTGTTGAACGAATTTGTGTCGTGTCGTGTCATGTTACCTAAAAACACGAAATGATAGCACGCTTTGACATACATAATTTTGACTATAAAAAACCACTCCTCAAATTATTAACTGCTAAAAAGTAATTATGATTTGATATTTGTATATTAACTAGTAGATGTGACCTGCGCGATGCCGCGGGAATATTCATACAACGTCAAAAAGATTATTTAAATCAATAAATGTTTCAGTTGTACGATGTTTATTTATTTGCGAAAATGATCGAAACCCTTTATATCTTACATTTAACCGTATGTTATTTTTACATGAACATAAAACCCTTATTTTTAGACTAATTACGGTTCGATAAATTTGTTTTTTAATGAAAAAGTTAGCGGGCTTATTTATGTTATTTACCCTCGTTGAATTATATAAATTAGAGTTTATAAAATATATTATATTATATAAAATAAAATTTGTTTTGTAATCTTATTTAAATTTATCATTTATAAGAGAGTAATTTAAATAATTAAAAAAGAAAAATTAAAGAAAAAGGTTAGAAATATTTGACTTAAGAAAGTTAAAAAGGAAGCTTGAAATAGTTGGGATAAAAAGGAAAATCCTTTTAATAATTGGGCTAAGGTGCTGTTTGGTAGTATCTGAATGATTCATATCTGAATTACACAAAGGTCTGAATGATTCAGACTTCCCCTGATATATGTCCGATTAAGAGGCAAAACATGTTGAATTTTGTATTCAGAGGCTGATTAAGAGGTCTTACTAAACGCTCTGAATCTGTCTGATTAAGAGGCTGACCTCTTAACTGAATCATTAAGAGGCTTACCAAACAACACATAAGAGAGGAAAGAGAGTTGATTTAGAAAAAGGCTAAGAAAGTAAGTAAAGAATAAAAAAAAGTGGCAAGGAAGCGTCGAACGTAGGACCTGCAGGTTGTAGGTGTTGATTGCTTACCAGTTGGGGCAGCACACATATGGTTAATATGTTGCCTTTATCCATATATATTATAATCTGTAAAATTTCACTAAAAGACAAAAATAACTATTCACACTATGTTAAATGTTATATATAGAATAGTCGTGAACCATAGCACTAAATGACGTTTTTAACAAAACTCAATTGTAAATATTTTTTTTTAAATTTAGTTTTAAATTAAAAAATAAATGAAAGAATGAGAAATACCATTTTGATCCGGTTAATATATATAGCATCTCCATACCAGATTTAAATACCTCATAGTCACTTTTAATCCCATTTTTCATTCCTAAACCGATCAAACAAACACACATAATTAACTCAAATCAACGACCGTTTAAAAAAAATTAAAACTTATTTTGGTAAGTTTGGCTTTCTACTTACATATGAACACAAGTTGAGCAAAGCAAAACTAGAAAAGAAAGCATATTGCCAATATTGAAAAAAGAGCAACATGATGATGGTCCTCTCGAGTTATGTCTAAATCACGATTACAATAATGTTGGCATTATTTCAAAATCATGACTACATGTCTACAATAACATAATAATAAATTATTATCCTATTACTATCCTAATAAGAGCAAGTGATGTGGGTGTAAAACACCTCAGCGTCATATTATCATTTCAGATTTTACATCCACGCCTCAAATAACCCTTAACTCATAACTTAACTTAAAATACTTATTTTGGACCAACTAAAATACTCATTACTTGCAAAATACCCCAAAAACACACATACATATATCCTCTTTGGCTCTCTCATCCACCAGTGAAGTGTCGTAGCAAGTGATTGAAGTGACACACATTATGATGACGCAAGATGGCACGGGTGTCATGGAGGATCACAGAGACCTCATTGCCATGATGCCGAATCCCCTAATAGTTTCACAATATATATAAAATGATAAATATGTAAATAAGCTGAATCAATTTTGATAAATTGATATGTAACTTATTTGATTGTTTGACCTTTAAGACTTATGCCAACAGTGATGCAACTGATGCTTGTCAAATTAGTGTCACATCAACTCATACTTCAGCTAACATTCAACTGACATACACATATTATTAATACTTATTTTCTTCAGTTTTATAGACATCACCATTATAAAATATATGCCCACAAAAATATCAAAAAACACTATTAAATTGTCATAAGCCCCACCAAACTCCTTCTCCACACCTTGATGAGCCATAAGATATGTCTGGAGGAATGTCCGTTGATTAAAAGATGGAGACTATCGAAGTCTATGTTGTGACTAACCTTTTATCCCAACTATAAAAGCCAATTATTACACCTTGATAATAATAAACCCGTGATCTCTTAAATTTTAATTACTTGAGCAACATATAATATATTTTTAAAACGGTCTTGAAATTATTACGCCGAAAACAGAAAATTTAAAATAACGTATGGAATCGGAACAGTTTCTAAAAGTAACATTATTTTTACAAACTAATATCCAAGTGATTAGCAAGTCCCACCCACCCAGTCTTTTGCCCCTTTCAAAACTAGTTAGTATAGTTACTAGATGCTCTATCAAATGTCCACACGTAAAAATAGTAAATTACAAAGAAGGTTAATTATGTAATTGGTCATTTATTATAATATCAAATATTAAAATTTATTTATTACAGATATCAGAGATGTGTATTTAGTTTGTTACCTATGATGCATATAGTTGTTAAGCATAAAAGATCAAATTATCATTTTAACATTTTGTAATAAGCATAATTAAATGATTGCATATGTAATAAATGGTAAACCATATAAAACTACTATTTTTTTCAATTTCTTTTATTTCTCTTTTATCACTGTTCTTCCACCACATGTAGACCCACCACACACATCCATCTCTTTTATTTCAAATCTCAATCAAATATCATTATTATAAACATAATCTCACATCTACCTCTTTGATTTTCACCGCTAGTGACATTCTGTTGGCCATACCTTCCTCATGTTAGAAATGTCTCTCTCCCCATTTCGATCTCAAATTAGAAACGATTTAGTGATTGTAATTTATAGTTTCATGAAATGAGTTTTATTGAGATTGTTTAAATCAATATTTGGCTTTTATTCAAATTAGTTTCCAAACGGATATTTGCAAGTGTGTGACCATAGGTTGTTGCATGTAAGGAGAAGCGATAATGTGAGCAACTTTGCAAATATGTAAGATTGCATAAAGATTGCGTGTATGTAAGTATTGGAAGAACCATGGTAAAAAAGAAATAATAGAAAAGATAAATCATACCCTATATATGAGGCCTAAATTTGAAGAGGGTTTGACACCATGGCAATTCCAAGCATTCCTATTCGTCCATAATGCCACTTGGAATTCCCTGATTGGTCCACATCATTTGCACTAATACAAACGAATCTGGTACGGCTTACGGTCTACATTCATATTCATATGCTCCATATACGGCAAACGAATCTGGTACGGCTTACGGTCTACATTCATATGCTCCATATACGGCAACCGAATCTGGTACGACTTACGGTCTACATTCATATGCTCCATATACGGTTTCCTACATACAAGGAAACAAATAACTATTTAAAAGATCGTACATACAAATAACTATTTAAAAGATCCTATATACAAGGAAACAAAGAAATATTTAAAAGATCAATCAGCGAAGGAAACAAATAACTATATGTAACATTTATATGTAACATTTCTTCATTACCGTTTTTTTGTACAAAATCATCATCACATCTATCGATTATTATGTCATTTAGAAGTATATAAAGTTTTTGGACATTTTTCTACATACTAAAATTTACAGTATACCCGCCCATCGGGCGGGTTTTGTAGCTAGTTAATTTATATAGTAATTTAGTGGATGGTTCATGTAATTTGCACTTTGTTACATTTATATATATTCGTTTATTAAAAATAAATAAAAAGAGTAGTTTGGTCATTAAATTATTTAAAAGTCCATAGGACTATCCATGTAACAAATTACATATACTACCTCCATATCAAAATAAGTGATACATTTGAAGAAACACGATTTTTGAAGCAAAACATTAAAAGATAGTTTAAGATAGATAAATCATACCCTATATATGAGGCCTAAATTTGAAGAGGGTTTGACACCATGGCAATTCCAAGCATTCCTATTCGTCCATAATGCCACTTGGAATTCCCTGATTGGTCCACATCATTTGCACTAATACAAACGAATCTGGTACGGCTTACGGTCTACATTCATATTCATATGCTCCATATACGGCAAACGAATCTGGTACGGCTTACGGTCTACATTCATATGCTCCATATACGGCAACCGAATCTGGTACGACTTACGGTCTACATTCATATGCTCCATATACGGTTTCCTACATACAAGGAAACAAATAACTATTTAAAAGATCGTACATACAAATAACTATTTAAAAGATCCTATATACAAGGAAACAAAGAAATATTTAAAAGATCAATCAGCGAAGGAAACAAATAACTATATGTAACATTTATATGTAACATTTCTTCATTACCGTTTTTTTGTACAAAATCATCATCACATCTATCGATTATTATGTCATTTAGAAGTATATAAAGTTTTTGGACATTTTTCTACATACTAAAATTTACAGTATACCCGCCCATCGGGCGGGTTTTGTAGCTAGTTAATTTATATAGTAATTTAGTGGATGGTTCATGTAATTTGCACTTTGTTACATTTATATATATTCGTTTATTAAAAATAAATAAAAAGAGTAGTTTGGTCATTAAATTATTTAAAAGTCCATAGGACTATCCATGTAACAAATTACATATACTACCTCCATATCAAAATAAGTGATACATTTGAAGAAACACGATTTTTGAAGCAAAACATTAAAAGATAGTTTAAGATAGATTAAAATGGATATTTAGTGATGAAGGGGTCTCACCTTCTTTTTGAATAAAGTGATATTAATAATGTATAAAAGTAAAAGGTAATTTCACTTTATTAAAGTAAATAGTTAGTGGAGAAATGACCTCACTATTTTACCAAATAAAGTAAGTTTTAAAAGTGTATCATTTTGTTTCACCCTTAAATAAAAAGTGTATCACTTATTTGATACGGAGATAGTATAACAAATATCTAGTGTAATAAATAATTTAAAGGAAGTATATTATAATTATTGAGTCGTATTCAAAGAAGTCATTGATTTTTATGAAATTTCAAAGAACAAATATTAACCATTGATTAATTATAAACAATGGTCAAGATTAATCATATATTTTATACATGGAGGGGTATTTTGGTCATTTTTTTAAAAATTATTTATTATTATTTATTATTTTTTATTTTATAATTATTTTATTATTATTTTTTTCATTAAAATTAGCAAGTTCAAGGAAGAAGACATGGTGACTTATGCCCCACGTTTGTTGAAAGATGATGCTCTTACATAGTAGGACACCGTGTATGAGACTTTGGGAAAGAAAGCCGTTTACAAGATGTCGTGGGATGAGTTCACTAGAAGGCTCAAAAAGAAGTTTTGTCCCGAGAGGGAGTTGGAAGAGTTGTTGGAAGAGTTGTTGGAAGAGTTCTTGGAAGAGTTCTTGCATTTCAAGAAAGGTAATCTAACCAAGAAGTTCACGGGATACCTCCCGTTTGTGTCAAGTACTTACCCAACCGAACGTAGTCGTGTGGTTCGATTTGCTAATGGATTACCATGGGAGTATGAACTCGAAGTGAAGAGGGCGACCACTCTTGATGAGGCGATCAATGTCGCCCGAAGTGTTGAGAAAGTTAGTAAGAGAATGGTACAAGAGAGGTCGGTTGGTAATGAGAAGAGAAAGTTTGAGAGTTTTTCGGGACCATCAAAGAAAAGAAAGTTTGCCCCTAGCGGGTCTAAGCAAGGTAGTGTTGGTGGTTGTAGAAAGTGTGGTAGAGACCACAAGGGTGAGTGCAAGGCGGACTCCAACGGTTGTTTCAAGTGTGGTCGGTTTGGCCACAAAGCCAAAGATTGCAAGGTGAGTAGCCTTGATGAAGTAGAGTGTTTCTCATGTCATGAGAAGGGCACTATAATAATGTTTGCCCAAAGAATGAACCGAAACGTTGGTGTCAACCGCTCACAAGAAACCGGAGCCGTTGAAAGTCAAGGGGCGTGCCTTCCAACTCACGCGTGAAGAAGCCAAGGAGACTCATGATGTCGTCTAAGGTACCTTATTCATAAACTCCATACCCACTTATGTATGAAGGATTAATGTGCACAGATAAGTACACGTGTCACCGTGTCCAATGTTATAAGACACTAAAGGGTCACACCGCTACACACCCAATAATGGACAACCGAATAAAGTAAGTTGTGTGGAATAATTAACTAGCTAAGTTAATTATAAAGAAGAGAATAAATAATAATAAGTTAATTATTATTTGTGAGGATGGTTAAATATTAGGTTAAGTATTTAACGGACAGTTAATTAATAGTTAATTAATTAACTAGTAAAAGTCCAAGGGTTTAAAGTGTTAATAGGAAGTTTAATTATGAGATTAATCATAATTAAACTCCAAAGACTTAACTGTAACTTAAGTCCTTATAAATAAAGGCCTAAGGTTAAGGCTTTAGGGTTAATCACTTTACACACTCAAAACCCTAATCTCTCCTCTCCCTCTCTCGGCCGATCGACGAAAGAACCCCAAGGGGGTTTTCGGTTTCTCTTGTTAGAGTTCGACGAACAACACACACACATACACGAGTTCGTGTATTGCTTTGTTGGTACAACGCAGTCTTGCAGCGTGTTCAGGTGGTGCAGTAGAGGTGGATCACTTCTTTAGCAATCTAAAGGTAATGTTCATCATCTCCTTCTTCTTGTGATCTCATTGTGTAGTAGAGATCCAGTAATGTGGGATTCAAGTTTCCGCCATGTGAATCCTGCAAGGTTTTTCTACATTGGTACCAGAGCTTTCTACTAATCTCAATGAGATTCGGTGAGTTTCTTTTCATCTAGAAAAGAACCCTAGAAATTTCGACCAAGTATATGTTCTTCAAGTTTTGAATGAACATTGGATTGAATAGGGTTCTAGATAAAAAAAAATTAGGTTTATTTTTTTTCCTCCTTGCTTTTTCCGAATTCGTATACATATATACATATATATTAGTTTTTTTCTAGAAAAGAACCCTAGAATTTTCGAACCAAGCATGTGTTCTTCAAGTTTTGAATGAACATTGGATTGAATAGGGTTCAAGATAAAAAGAACTAGGTTTCTTTCTTTTTGTTTAGTAAAATAAAACCTAGTATGTTTGATCCAAGTAAATTATTCAAAGTTCTTGAATAATTGGAATAAATGGGTTTTTAGACAAAAATTAAGAAAATGTTATGTTAAATTTTTTCGTTTAAAAGTTTGACGTTTTATTTATTTATTATTATTATTATTATTATTAACGAAATAACTAATATATATATATATATATATATATATATATATATATATATATATATATATATATATATATATATATATATATATAATGGTAGTCAAAACCGAACCAACCGAGACTCGGTTGGGACTCGGTTCGACGACCGAGTGGTCGAACAAAACCGAACCCACCGGTTTTCGGTTGGGTGGTGTTTCTTGGAGACCAAGATATCTTTTTGATTTTAGTCCAAGATATGGTCTAATTCAAAGAATAAAATCTACAAGTTATTATGTAAAATTTTATTATTAAAAGTCAATCTATAAGTATTTTAGTTGACTAGATTATTTAATTTTTCGTCTAAATAATAATAATTAGTATTAAACTTTTAAATTAAACCTAATGATTTTAATAGTAATTAAAATCAAGATAATTATGAAATTAAGGAGAAAATAAGAAATCAATTCATGGGTAATTTAATTATTATCAGTTTGGTAATTTAAATTATCCGTTTATTTATTTATTTAGTATGACATAACCCAAAAGTGGTGATATTGTGTTTAATTTTAAAAGTTCCGAATTTTTTTAATTATTTTCGGAAATTATTAAATTTTATTTTTAAATATACAAAACATAAACCCAAGTCTTTGGGGTTATGGCATAGCAATTTTTCGAAATTGCAGGTATTATTTTATTTCGTTTATTTATTATAGTTGAAATAAAAAGATGGTGACTATAAACAGTTTGTTTAGAAAACCAAGATTTAATTATAAGATGGTGACTATAAACGGTTTGTTTAGAAAACCAAGGTATAAATTAATAAGATGGCGATTATAAACAGTTTGTTTAGAAAACCAAGTTTTAAATTAATAATGGTAAAGTAAACAGTTTGTTTATAAACCAAGTTTTATAATGATAAAATTAAAAGGTGGAATTTATAAACAGTTAGTTTATAAAACCAAGTAATTAAAAACTGGCTAACATTTTTCGAACAAAGGAAAATCCTTTTTAGAAAATCTTAGATCAGAGTGCAACCCACTTAATGGAACACCTCACTTGTTCAACGATATTCACATTGTAAGGAGAAAGAACCTTAGATGTGGATTCGAATCATTGCGAGTGTTAGGGTGCGTAGGGTCTTGTGATAATCGGGAGTCCCGACGCAAGGCATCACACTGTCTTAGGTGGTACGGTCTATTTTGGTGATAATCGGGAGTCCCGGCCTAAAATGCACTAGAGGTATTAAAACATGTACAAGTTTGTTGTTCAACTTGATATCCCGAAGATCTAGGAATCGTCTCTAGTCTAGAAGCGATCGGTATGACTATACCTACCAGATATAACGTGGCTCTAATGGGAAGTGCCCAAACCTTGCATTAGAGGGCGTGAAATATGGATCCTAGTCTAACTATTATTCTTAAAAGGTAATAATGTTAGAAGTCATTTATTTATCTAATCTTACTAACCGTTTGTTGTTTTTCTTATAGATGTCTGTACCGTCAGAAATTCCGTTTTACTCACCAAACGAATCGCGAAAGTTCATCACTGGAAAATGGAAGCTTATTGGTTCAAACTACAAAGTTTAGAAAGTGCACTTTAGGAGTTACCTAAAAGCACAGAATCTACTGTACGTGATAGACGAGGTGCCCAAGGGACAACCAGGGCAAGATGCCCAGGATGATGAGCTTGACGCTTATTATCAGTATCTGGCTGATGAATCACAAGTTATGTCGATTCTTATTCTTACTTCATTATCAGAGCTTACTGATAATCTACGTAAGAAACCATGCTACGAGTTTGTCCAGTATCTTGAGGAGACGTTTAAAGATAGTACTGAAGATAGCAAGCAGTTCATTCACAAGAAATCATTTCGTCAAAGATGAAAGATGATCAACCATTGAGTGACCATCTTGTTAACATAAGAAGGTTGCTAGATTGTCTCACCCTAGTTACTGGCACATCAAACGAGCATGAACAAGTCTTGTTCTTGTTTGGGTCTCTCACTCAGTACTATCAGGACATGGTAGTACGTATAGTTGGGAATTTTGATCTGAGTGTCGCAGGTCTACACGAGAATCTCTTATGTATACGCGATGTTCAAAGGCTAGAGGAAGAATCTCTCCCCGAGATTCAGGAGGATGAGTTCCAAGAATGGTTGAATGACTTTGCTGATTTGTGTTGCCCAGCTTGTGGCAGCAAAGATATTTGCGAGCACACGTCTGACGTGGGACTGTTGGACGCTGACTTTGTCAGCGATTCAGGTATCTCTATGATTGATTGTCTCGTTACTTCTAGTGAATCCTGGGTATTGGATAGCGGATGTGGTCATCACATTTGCAATCATTTGCAGGGATTTAAGAAGAACAGGAGGCTGGGACGAGGAGATGTTGAACTACGAGTAGGCGAAGGTTCCAAGGTTGGAGCTGAAGCCGTAGGAACATATCTTCTCAAGTTGCCTTCAGGAAGAGTCTTGGAACTTAAAGATTGTTAATACGTTCATAGACTTATTAAAAATGTTATTTCATTTGATTTACTTATAGATAATGGTTTTTATTATGAGTTTTATGGAAAAACAATTTCGTGTTTAAAAGATGACATTTTATATTTTAACGCAAATTCTCATAATGGTCTATACACGTTAAATCTAAATAACATAGAACGAGACATTTATCACATAAGTAAAAGATCCAAGAGTAACTTGAATCAAACTTATCTTTGGCATTGTCGTTTAGGTCATATAAACGAGACTCGCATAAAGAAGCTCCACGATGATGGAATTCTAGAGCCATTTGATTTGGAATCATATGCAATATGCGAAGCTTGTTTATCTGGCAAGATGACAAAAGACCTTTTCAACCACTTCAATGAAAGGGCGGGCGAGTTGTTAGGGGTTATCCACACAGATGTGTGTGGACCCTTTACTCCAGAAGCCAGAGGAGGATACCGCTACTTCATTACCTTTACTGACGACTTCAGTGGTATGGTTATGTCTTTCTTATGAGACTAAAGTCTGAAAGCTTTTTGACAAGTTCAAAGAATATCAGAGGGAAGTAGAGAACCAACTAGGAAACAAAATTAAGTCACTTCGGTCTGACCGAGGAGGCGAATATTTGAGCCAAGAGTTCGACGATCATTTGAAGGAAAGTGGGATTATTTCACAACTCACACCTCCGTATACGCCTCAGATGAATGGTGTATCAGAAAGGAGGAATCACACCTTGTTAGACATGGTACGTTCAATGATGTGTCGCGCCCCACTACGACCATCATTTTGGGGACATGCACTCGAGACTGCAGCATTCACACTGAATAGGGTTCCGACCAAGTCAGTAGAAAAGACTCCGTTCGAGCACTGGACGGGGAGAAAGCCTAAATTATCTTTTCTCAAGATTTGGGTTTATGAAGCGTACGTTAGACGTAACTTCACAGACAAACTAAACCCCAAGTCAGACAAGTGTATCTTCGTTGGATATCCAAGGGAAACCTTAGGATACTATTTCTATCATCAAGAAGACAACAAAGTCTTTGTTGCTCGGAAAGGTGTCTTCTTGGAGGAGAAGTTCTAGGAACTGAAATTCCAAGAAAAGAAATAGAGCTTCAAGAAATTGAAGAGAATGAAGATCCACCGGCGACTTCAGTCGAACCAGTAGTTCAACAAAGAATTGTTGATTCCCAACCAGACCCACCGATTGAGGAAGAAGAAACACACAATCCGCGTAGGTCAAGTAAACCACGCCAAGAACCAGATAGGTATCTTGGATTCATGGTCGATGAAGATGATGGAAGTCTACTAGAACCATTAACCTACAGCGAAGCTGCTGACGGCATAGTGTCTGAAAGATGGCTCGAGGCTATGCAAGCAGAGATGTAATCCATGTATGACAACCAAGTTTGGGTGTTATCAGACTTACCACCACAGTCACGTGCTGTTGGATGCAAGTGGGTTTTCAAGAAGAAATCTGACATGGATGGAAAAATGCATACTTACAAAACACGACTTGTCGCGAAGGGTTGCACGCAAACACATGGTGTGGATTATTCTGAAACCTACTCGCCAGTCGCCATGCTTAAGTCTATCAGAATTCTTATGGCCATATCAGCATATTACGACTATGAGATATGTCAAATGGATGTTAAAACCGCCTTCCTTAATGGGGAGTTGAATGAGGACGTATTCATGATACAACCAGATGGTTTTACTGATCCAAAGAATCCTGATAAAGTATGCAAGTTGCTAAAATCCATTTATGGATTGAAGCAAGCATCTAGAAGTTGGAACTTACACTTTGACTAAAGAATCATAGAATTTGGTTTTGTTAAGAGTGAGTTCGAGGCGTGTGTCTACATAAAATTCAGTGGGAGCATAGTGATCTTCCTAGTCTTGTATGTTGATGACATACTGCTTACAGGAAACGATATACCAGCATTACAAGGAGTAAAATCCTGGTTAGGTAAATGTTTCCAGATGAAGGACTTGGGAGAAGCCGCATTTATACTGGGTATTAAGATCTATAGAGATAGATCTGGGCGGCTTATTGGACTTAGTCAAAGTACATACATTGGCAAAGTACTGAAGAGATTCAGTATGAGTGATTCCAAGAGAGGACTCATTCCAATGACACATGGCATTACACTGAGCAAAGCTCAGAGTCCCACATCTAGCAACGAAATAGCTAGGATGAGTTTGGTACCATATGCTTCAGCAATTGGATCAATCATGTATGCCATGTTATGTACTAGGCCCGATATTGCTTACTCCATAAGTCTCACAAGCAGATATCAAAAGAACCCTGGTGAACCCCATTGGGTGGCTGTCAAGAACATTCTCAAGTATTTGAGAAGGATGAAAGAAATGTTCTTGGTTTTTGGAGGTTCGTTGGAAGAATTGCGTGTAACTGGTTACACAGATGCAAGCTTCCAAATTGACAGAGACGATTACAAATCTCAATCGGGATTTGTCTTCACACTAAATGGAGGAGCCATATCTTGGAAGAGTCAGAAACAAGATACGATAGCAGATTCGACTACAGAGGCTGAGTACATTGCCGCAAATGATGTTGGGAATGAAGTCATATGGCTTAAGAATTTTATCGAGGATCTTAGAGTTATTGCCAGTATCTCTAGACCCATCGAAATATTCTGTGATAACAGTGGAGCAATAGCGCAAGCTGTTGAGCCAAGAGAGCATCAAAAGACCAGGCATGTACGCAGGAAATATCACCTTATACGTGAGTATGTTAGAGAGGGTGATATTATAATCAAGAAAATAGCAACGGATGACAACGTTGCTGACCCGTTGACAAAACCACTAGCTGGACTAAAGCATGAGAAACATGTGCACGCTATAGGCATGCAGTACCTAAATATTCGTAGCTAGTAATTTTGATTAGATTCATAGACATGTTTGAAATCGATACATTATGTAATAACATTTAGTGGGATTGAAATAGAAGGTTTTACATAATATTTTCACATTGTCTATTCTTAACATGTTTTAAATCTATCCTTGATGCATAAAGTTTTTGAGTATCTAAATTGTCTGTGGTTGCTTGAATTTAGTGGGAGCTAGATTCAAGAGTTAATACCATTATGAATATTTATCTATTTCATAGTTATTGAATAGAGAAACAAGGGTTGTTAAAATAAATATTCATAGATGTTTACGGAGTTTGCTAAACATTAGACGTGACCAAAAGATCGAGATTACTTCATGGAGCCCAAGCATGAGTAATTTCGAGTAGATGTCCTCTGACCTGAGATGTTTTGGTTTGAGACACGATGACTTCTGATCTTTAGCATTTATCTAACGTCACACCGTAAAAGGTGATCATAAGGAACTTGACTAAGATAGCGGAAGTCGTGGGCAAGATAACGCAAATGTCAAGATGGAATTTGCACCTTCTTTAATCGGAAGAGATATTTCATGGCCGCTCGACGATTAAGACTACTGAAATGCATGGCCGCGCTCGGAGAGTGATTAGATCATTCGGTAATCCGTTACTGCAGAAAGTCAAAATCAGAGTCGAGAAAATTGGAGTATATAGAACTAGATCCCTGCTACATGTCTATTACTCAAATTAAGAAATATCATGATGCGAAAGGAAAATCTGTTAGTGTTATTCATTTTATGAATATTATCTCTGGATGTAAGAGTTCTTATAACCTGATTATCCTAAATGTCTGGCTAGGGACCGCTTTAGGCCAACGATGATCAGAAAGTGTTTCTTAACTTGCACAAGTGGGACTCTGAAGGATTAATGTGCACAGATAGTACACGTGTTACCGTGTCCAATGTTATAAGACACTAAAGGGTCACATCGCTCACACCCAATAATGGACAACCGAATAAAGTAAGTTGTGTGGAATAATTAACTAGCTAAGTTAATTATAAAGAAGAGAATAAATAATAATAAGTTAATTATTATTTGTGAGGATGGTAAAATATTAGGTTAAGTATTTAACGGACAGTTAATTAATAGTTAATTAATTAACTAGTAAAAGTCCAAGGGTTTAAAATGTTAATAGGAAGTTTAATTATGAGATTAATCATAATTAAACTCCAAGGACTTAATTGTAACTTAAGTCCTTATAAATAAAGGCCTAAGGTTAAGGCTTTGGGGTTAATCACTTTACACACTCAAAACCCTAATCTCTCCTCTCCATCTCTCGGTCGATCGACGAAAGAACCCCAAGGGGGTTTTCGGTTTCTCTTGTTCGAGTTCGACGAACAACACACACACACACACACGAGTTCGTGTATTGCTTTGTTGGTACAACGCGGTCTTGCAGCGTGTTCAGGTGGTGCAGTAGAGGTGGATCACTTCTTTAGCAATCTAAAGGTAATTTTCATCATCTCCTTCTTCTTGTGATCTCATTGTGTAGTAGAGATCCAGTAATGTGGAATTCAAGTTTTCGCCATGTGAATCCTACAATGTTTTCCTACAATGTATTGATTGATTCAGGTTCTACTTATTCTTTCGCGTCTCATGAATTTGGTGCTAAGTTTAAGGTTCCACTAGAGTTACTTGATGATTTGTATGAGATAGAATTAGCCGATGGGAAAACCTCTATGGTTCAACACATCCATAGAGATTGTGAATTAGAGATCGATAATAAGAAGTTCAAAGTAGATTTGATGCCTATGGCGATTAAGGCTTTTGATGTGATTATTGGGATGGATTGGTTGGGAATCCACCAAGCCAAGATTTTATGTGGGAAGAAGTTAGTGTCGATTAAGTCTCCCGAAAATGAGAAAGTGTACATTTATGGGGAAAAGAGGCATCATATGCCAAACTTGCTAACCGCCATTAAAGCAAGAAAGTGTTTATCGAAAGGATGTTCATCATTTATAGCCTACGTCCTAGATGGAAGAAAAGAGAAGAAGACGGTTGAAAATGTGAAGATTATTCGGGATTTTCCCGAAGTTTTTCCCGATGACTTACCCGGTTTGCCACCGGAGAGACAAGTCGAGTTTCGAATTGATTTAGTTCCGGGGGCGACGCCGATTGCCCGAGCCCCGTATCGTTTAGATCCCACTGAAATGAGAGAGTTGATGGCTCAACTTCAAGATTTACTTGATAAGGGTTTTATCCGTCCTAGTTCGTCACCGTGGGGTGCACCGGTTTTATTTGTGAAGAAAAAAGATGGATCGATGAGGATGTGTATTGACTATCGAGAACTTAACAAGATGACGATTAAGAACCGATATCCTTTGCCAAGGATAGATGATTTGGTTGATCAACTTCAAGGAGCCGATTATTTCTCCAAGATTGATTTGAGATCGGGTTACCATCAAGTTCGGGTCAAAGAAGGTGATACCGAGAAGACGGCCTTTAGAACTCGTTATGGGCATTATGAATTTTTGGTGATGCCATTCGGTTTAACCAATGCTCCGGCGATCTTTATGGATCTCATGAATAGGGTTTGTAAACCTTTTCTCGATAAATTCCTTATAGTATTTATCGATGATATTCTTATCTTTTCCAAAACCGAAGAAGAACATGAAGAACATTTGAAGCAAACCTTAGAAGTCTTGAAACGGGAAAAATTGTATGCTAAATTCTCAAAATGTGAATTTTGGTTACGAGAAGTCCAATTCCTTGGTCATGTAGTTTCTCGAATCGGGATAAAAGTTGACCCGTCTAAAATTGAAGCGGTAAAGAATTGGGAAGCACCGAAGACTCCAACCGAAGTTAGGAGTTTTCTTGGGTTAGCCGGTTATTACCGAAGATTTATTGAAGATTTTTCCCGAGTGGCGGTCCCACTCACAAGACTAACGAGAAAAGATGTAAAGTTTTGATTGGGGGAAAAAGCAAGAAGACGCTTTTCCCTTGTTGAAAGAGAAATTGTGCAATGCACCGATCCTCATTCTACCCGATGGTATGGAAGATTTCGTAGTGTATAGTGACGCCTCGAATAAAGGTCTCGGTTGTGTTTTGATGCAAAGAGGTAAAGTGATAGCTTATGCTTCGAGAAAATTGAAGAATGCGGAAGAAAGGTATACAACTCATGATTTAGAGTTGGCGGCGATTATTTTTGCCTTGAAGATTTGGAGACATTACTTGTATGGAACAAGGTGTATATTGGACACAGACCACAAAAGTCTCAAGTATGTGTTTACACAAAAAGACTTGAATATGAGGCAAAGAAGGTGGATTGAGTTGATTAGTGACTATGATTGTGAAATCGTTTATCACGAGGGAAAGGCTAATGTGGTAGCCGACGCCTTGAGTAGAAAAGTTTATGAAAAGCCGGTTAAGGCTAAGTTGATGCGGATTGATGTAGTATCTAGCTTTATTGAAAGTATAAAACCGCACAAAGGGAAGTGATGGGAAAAAACGAGTATAGACAAGAGAGATTGGGAAAGAACCAAGTATTTGAAGAAAATGTTCAAGGGTTAAAAACCGTGAATAGTCGGATTTGGGTTCCGAAATTCGGTGGAAACCGAAAAGTGTTGTTAAATGATGCCCACAAGTCCAAGTACTCGATTCATCCCCTATAAACAATGGTCAAGATTAATCATATATTTTATACATGCAGGGGTATTTTGGTCTTTTTTTAAAAAGATATTTTTTATTTTTTATTTTAGAATTATTTTATTATTATTATTATTTTTCATTAATAACTTATAATTTGATTGTATACTGAATCACATGTTATTGCATACTAAAACATCAAATGTGATTAAAACTACATGTAATTATCAAATAAATATTATTTTTTAACAATAATAATAATAAAAATAATAATAAATTAAAATAATTTAAAAAAAAAAAATCGTTATTTTTTAAGTGCCAAATGACCAAAATACCCTTCATGTATAAAATATGTGATTAATCTTGACCATTAGATTATGTTGATCAATGATTAGGATTTATCCCTCAAGACTTTGTAAAAATAATTAAACTCCTTAAACGTTTCACTATAATTATTAACATATCACAGAACGTTCCTCATGTACTTTTCTAAGATAATGTTAAAAAATATACCACAATTTTCAATTTAATGTTACTGATTCTTAATTTGTTGTAAAAAAATATATTATTTGAACGTTCCATTTAGTTCCAAACATAAAATTCTTAAAAGTGGATTTTGCCTTTCGAAAAAATTCACAATTAGATTTGATATAAATTTCAAATAATGTTTTTCCCACAGCTATATAACATAATTAATTAAATTTAGAGTTAATTACAAAAATAGTTCACGTGGCAAAGAAAAATCCTATCAATTTGATGTCATGGTTAAAAGCGTCCTGATTAGAATTAAAAGAAACAAGAGCCAAAGATGGCAACATCATGGTCCCATATGTGCCAATTTAATAAGGCACCCTTTTCTTTCCCAGCTGTTTTGCTCTTTTGTTTTCATTCTTCTATCTCTATCTTTGCCTTTGGCATCTCTTTTCCTTTCGATGCATCCATTTCCTCATCCCACTTCTTAAAATGGCCTAAAAACACTCAAGAATCCGCATATTTTTCAAATTCTTTCAAGTAAAGTTGATTACTATTGAAAAGATAAAAGTTCATCAAACTATTGTAAATTTGTTCCGTCTTTTGAACAACGGGTAGACACCTATTAAAACTTGTGAGTGTCTATTTCATGCACGTGTTTGTCACATTCGTGTGCGTGATTTTTCTTTATCATATTTTTGTACATAGGGGAAAAAGGACATTCCAGTGGAAAAGCATGTTATTTGTCTCATAACATATCAGAGTTCAAACCTCATTACGTAACACTAATGGGGAATATATTTGAAAACGGTCAAAGGAATACCAGTTAAGCCGTGTACATCAAAGTCAAAAACTTATTTTCCCCCGGCTATCTTGAACAGGGATTCCCCTCTCCATTTACCTGTTTACGTAATGAAAAAAAAAAAAACCATTATATACGGGCTTTTTGGGAAGGCTTATTTATAAGGCTTATGAGATTTTAAACCTATTTAAGTTTAATAAATATTTTAAAGTGCTTGTTAGAGCTTACAAGCTTGTGCTTATAAGTTTATTTAAGGGGTTTTAAATTAGTTATTTTGAGGAGGATTATAAACTTATGGGTTTTTCTAACCCATGCCCTAAAAATATGAGATTATAATCATTAAATTACCTTGAAATTTTGTTTTATGATGTTAATTAAATATTAATTATGATTATTTTTTGCATGTATTAAATGTTTTTAATCTTACTCCTTATTAAAGGGTTTAGGATTACTAAGTATAAAAGTCCTTAAACTTAAACTTAATCTTATTTTTATTTTGGGTAACATCTTAAACACCACAAAAATAAAAAAATACTGCTTACGGGATTCGAACACTAGACCTTTTGCGAGTACGGACTGTGTGTTAATTGTAACACCTCAATTTTTTTTAAAACACTTTTTAAATCATATTTTTAAATAAAAATATTACAAGTCCAATGTTCCCAAATCACGGTTTAACAAAAACCAATAAAAGTTTATCAGATTATTAAACCGGTGTTACAAATACAATATCATAACCATAGGATAAACGGGATCTACCTACGAGCTCCCGAACTAATCAACACTAGGTCACTTCTATCGCGACCCTCTAATCCTTCAATCCTGAACCTGAGTACATAGCCAAAAACAAAGTAGTACGTGAGACAAAATAGTCTCGTGAGATACATGGGTTTTCGACCCATTCTCAAAAGAATTAAAAATTAATATTTATAACATTATAAATACTTATCCTTATCACTTCTTATTAATTCATAATTCATCTTCTATTTATTTAACCGTATAACTAATAAGCTTACCATAAGCTTACTCATCATCTAATCACATACTTGTAAGCTATCTCCAAGCTTACACTTTCTTTATCACCTATGCAACGGACCTCTCCGAAGCCAACCCTCCCGATATGGGACGTCATAGGTAAACTATCAAGGTAATTGGGAGCCCCCATCTTACCGAGATTCATAAGCTCTCCTGTTCCCGGGTCGTCATGCTCACCCAACACTGGGTGTCGTAAATTGTGACATTCTACTCTTTGCGCAGGGAGGTACCACCCCAAGTAGACGTCTCATGCTCCCCATTTCTGGGCGGTCTTATTCCGGATATCTCATTAACACTTATGAGCCTCAGCTCCTTTCATCAAAATATGAGCATCAGCTCCTTTCATCAAGTTCGTCATTTATTAGAATACATTTATTCCAATTTATCATATTATTATCTTTACTAAATCATTTCAAATCTTGACTTTACCAAGTCCTTTACTAATTTTAAAACATATTTATCTTTTATCCAAAATCATAATATTCTGACTCTTCTTTGACTAGAATACATGTCTATTACTAGTCACCTCATACTTATTCACTTAGTAATTCGATAATTACTTTTATTAGCATAATATACTAACCGATACTTATTACTTAAAAATCATTGTCTCAAGCTTTATTAATACATCTTATTGATAAACCGATTATCAAGCTCGTTTAAATCATTATCTTTATTCATACATCTTATTTATGAAAACTCATAAAATACTTTTCATTATCATAAACTCTTTCAAAATCACCCATCATTTAGACATACTTAAATAGTCTATTACTAGCATTTTCTCATCATATTAATCATATCTTTATTAAAAACATTTATTAATAAAGACTCCTAACATATCATAGTTTTCAAAATCGTTTGCTATGTACTCAGTAAAAGTCTCATGTACTCACCTTAGCCAAGCTGATTCCAAATCGTGTCTAATAACACGAATCCTTGCTTTCCAACTCGTGAAATGTCACCAATCTTTAGGTCTTCTTGACCTACCATCAATATCATCACAATAACTAGTTATTATCCATAACTAATCACTAATCAATCCATATTCACATTCCTAACCACCAAGTTCATCCAACTTGGTGGAATCTCAAACCCTAGTTCGAGATTTCCATCAATAAACCCAAATCAAACTTGTACACATCGATTACAAGCTTACAATGAGTGTTCTACACCCATGATTAGTCATCTTCCCCAAAGATGACATGGTTGGTTCCCCAAACCACCATTTTTACTCATACCAAGCTCACAATCAAGGTAGATAAGCAAGATACTCAAGAATACTTACCCTTGATGTTTCAATCTTTCAAGATGATGAAGATCTAAGCTCTTGAGCTCCAAAATCGCCCAAGGTTGCTCCCAAATCGGCTGCACTATGTGTGTGGTTGAAGGTGAAATGAAACCCTAGCTTACACACAAGTTTATGTATTCCTGACGCTCCCCGCGCCCCGCTCGCGCCCACCTCGCGCCGCGAAGTGACGCGGCTTTGCCTGCTGGTTGCCGCTGAAATACAGACCTCGCGTTTCGCTCGCGTCTGGCTCGCGGCTCTTGTCTCAACTCGAGCCTCAACTCGAGCTTCTCGCGTTTCGCCTCTGAAGTTTCTGTTCAACCTCGCATCTGCCTCGCGCCTGGCTCGCGCCGCGAGGGCTGTCTGGGTCAGTTTCTTGCCTTTTAAACTTGTTTCCATCCAAGTCTTGACCCATACTTGGTTACACCAAGTCCCAAACATCCAAACACTAGATAAAACACAACGGAGACTCGATTAAACATTTTACCACCTTTATTTCTCAATATTTTCGTTTAATTCATTAACCGAAAATTCCGGTCGTTACAACTATCCACCCCTTAAAAGGATTTCGTCCTCGGAATCAACTCACGGATTTCCAATCCTCATTCCACTTCAAAATTATGATCCAATAATACTTATGCATTTAATTGCCCACTTGACACGTTATACCCAAACGGGTCAAAACCCCAAACTTGAGTTCCTAATACTCGAACGGGTCAAAATTTCATGATTCGACCTTAACACTCCCAATCATTTAATTAATCCCTTTATCCACATTGGGACGATATGACCCAATTATTACTAATAGTCAATTAACCAAAACGATTGTCAATGCCTAGCTTTGACCAAATTGTCAACATTGTCCAATTTTTGACTTAAGCACAAAGTCAACCATATCTTGAAAATTTCCTTACCCACTAATCATCAATTCTTTAACAAACGACCTTACATTCATGGTCCAACACCAATCACACTTGATTCCTAAATTCACCCCAAAATATCCAACGGTCAAAGTCATACCCTTTGACTACCATTATTTCCATCAATCCATTTAACCACTATCATACACATGCAGATGATATAGTATGCCCTTATCCTTGACTAACCATTTTAAACGAAAGTCAAAACCCAATTTTTGACTAAAGTCAACATTCCACTAGTTGACCAACCTTGACTTATGAATAAAGTCAACTTACCTTGCTAAATTCCACATATTCTTTAGAGCATCCCCAATGGTTAACCTCACAAAGACTTATTACTTTTGCCACATCAACTATCTACTAACAAAAAACCTATTTAAAAAAAGCATCTCCAATGGTTAACCTTTCAAAAAGCTTTTTCTTATTAATATTACTAGTTTACCTTTATGTATCTCAAATGTTTTATAAATGCCCCTCATATATAATTTGATCATTTTTATAGTATTTTATAATACTTAATATACCACAAAATAACAAAACTTATCATTATTTTTGTTCTTTATAAAAAATATTAAAATATGACAAAATTATCATTTATAGTTATAAAAATAATAAAAAATTCATATATAAATTTATCTAGGGTTTAAAATGTAAAATTAGTAAATATGAGGACTAAATAAATCAAACATTGAAAGAAAGTTAAGAGGTTATGGAAGAATAAGTCATTGAAAAAAGCTTTTAAAAAAGCTCTTCACTCCAATAGCAAAAAGTCATCCAAAGACTTATTTAAATAGTAATAAGCTTTTGAATAAGTTACCATTGAAGATGCTCTTATTACTAAGGCATCGCTTCCCAAGCTTTTCATTCCCGATTTCAATATCTAATTTCCTTTCTCAATTGTTCCCTTTTTCCTCGATTTCGATTTCCACAATCGATTAACAATTTTCATTTAAATTGATATCAATCTCTATTACTCTTTTACCTTCATTCTAATTCTTATACCATTTATAATTCCTTTCAAACATCCTTATACCATATTTGAAATTCCCGATTACCGGCTCTAGAGCCTCAATCATATCCAGTTGTGGTCTAACCACCCATTAAACATCTTTCACCACTCATTGGTTACTAACCAACTTTGCTCCCTTAAGCATTCCTTTTTCATGAATCATGAACTTGTAGGCATTGCTTACACATACTTCTACTTAAACACGACCCGTGTTTTCAACCCAAGTCTTTACTTGCCATAAAATCATAACGTCAATTAACCATACGGTTCTACATACAACAGATACAAACATCATATCCCTTGAATCAAATTATACGTTGACTATCTAATCGAGATGATCGGAAAGCCTCCAATCCATCATGACCCCAAACGGTCACAATGATCGGAAAGCCTCCAATCCAAAGTGACTCATACAACACCATTTCATCTTGCATACAATTCATGTATGCATTATTACACTTAGCATCATGCTATCACTTTCTGTCATAATTGACCTTCAATTTTTTTCCACTTATACATCATACCACATGGTATACACAAAATCGTTTCTAGTGCTTTCCACCAATCTACTCATTTATCAATCGTCCTTATTCGATTCATTCTATCATTACTAAAACTTCTTATTTTATTTTTTTCTTTTTCTTTCACCCGATCACCTTGAGTCAACCAATTGACTTCGATCGGTACCCATACGTACACTATCATACTGTCTCTATAAATCTTTACCAAAAAATAAATTATTCACTCTTGATGTCACACCCGACACCCCGACACGAACATTTGCTATGGCTATATGCCAACATTAAGTCGATCATACCCAATATCTAAGGTTCCACTTTATATATATATATATATATATATATATATATATATATATATATATATATATATATATATATATATATATATATATATATATATATATATATATATTCTTTTCTCCCTTTTTTTTGTGTTTCACGACTCGCACTAACACTTAGTACTTCATTGTACTACCATTCTCATGTGGAAAATATTCACCACTCTCATGATCCAACTTTCAATATTCTACGATAACATAATCATTCCTATTCTTATTTCTCGCGACATACCGGTCGCCAACCCATTCGACTATACACATAATAATCCGGGGAGATTATCTCCCAAACATAATTTTTCGCATCATACATTCCATCTATAATTATTTTCATACTTTGATCACATAAGCACTAAATTGTGCGACATATATGCAACTAAATCATAATCATCTATCAAAACTTCATAAGCGGGTTACCTGAAGCGGTTCCACGAGTTTCCTTCACCCGATTCCTGTTGGCAGTTGATGCTGACGTGTCGGCTTTCTTCCTCGGGCACGCACTACTAAAGTGTCCCACCTCGTGACAAGTGTAGCACTCCACTTCCTCGAGGTTCCTTACTTTGCAATCCTTTGCTCGGTGCCCCACTCGTCCACACTTGAAACATATAGTCGTATTTGCTTTACATTCCCCATGGTGATTCTTCCCACAACTTTGACAACTTCCAACACTACCATGCTTTGCCAAACTCGGTTTGAACTTTTCTTTCTTCGTTGATCCTAAGCTACTATCGAGCTTCTTCTCTTCTCCTTTTGACGCCGATTTTTGTGCTTTTCGCCGAAGAACCCTCTCAACACCTCGAGCGGTACAAATGGCCTCATCTAACGTGGCCGCCCGCTTGACTTCCAGTTCAAACTCCGGTGGTAGTCCATTTGCATACCGAACCACCTACATACGTTCCGTCGGATAAGACCTGATCATAAACGGAAGTAATCCCGTAAACTTTTTGGTGTACTCTTCCACCGACATATTACCCTTCTTGATGAACATGAACTCTTCCAGCAACTCTTCTAGATCTCTCTCGGGACAAAACTTTTCCTTCAACCTACTCGTGAACTCCTTTCACGACATCTTGTACACTTTCCTTCCCAAAGTCTCATACATGGTATCCTACCATGTCAACGCTTCATCCTTCAACTGTCGGGATGCATAGGTGACCATATCTCTCTTCAAACACTTGCTACTCTCTAGAACTTGCTCGGTTTCCCGAATCCAACGCATCGTGACCTTCGGTTCCGAACTTCCATAATACACACCGGGGTTGCACGACATGAATGTCTTATATGTACAACCTTCCCTTTCATCCGACCCCGAATCATTACTTCCTTCGGTCGATGGCTCCTCGGTACGAGTCTTGCTACCCGAAGACTTACTTCCCCCACGGGACTTAGAATTATCATTCTTCTCCTCATTGAACCGGTTAGTCATGATCCGGTTCACATCCTCATTCACCACCTCCCTAATTTGGGTAAACAATTTCTCTATAGCTTCCATAGTTACCGGGGTTTGGTTTGCACCCAAAGCGGAACCCTCTCCATTATTACCGGTATGAGTCGAGATTCGATTTGAATCCGTCTCATGGTCTCGTGGAATCTCTCCACTTCTTGGGTTCACCATTTGCTATACCAACATATTAAACCATCAAAATTCAAAGGTTGACTTATTAGTCAAACATAACCCATAAAGCCCAAAACATTATCTTTTCTCTTAGGGATCGACCCTAACATACCCATACTTTACGGTCTCAAAAGACTAATCATGGACATCCTATGGAAAACATATGGTCCTACTTAGCATAGCTTAAGACAAGGGAGGTCAAACCTACCTAATTCACTTAAACTATAGCTCTGATACCAAGTTGTAACACCTCATTTTTTTTAAAACTCTTTTTAAATCATATTTTTAAATAAAAATATTACAAGTCCAATGTTCCCAAATCACGGTTTAACAAAAACCAATAAAAGTTTATCAGAGTATTAAAACCGGTGTTACAAATACAATATCATAACCATATGATAAACGGGATCTACCTACGAGCTCCCGAACTAATCAACACTAGGTCACTTCTATCGCGACCCTCTAATCCTTCGATCCTGAACCTGAGTACATAGCCAAAAACAAAGTAGTACGTGAGACAAAATAGTCTCGTGAGATACATGGGTTTTCGACCCATTCTCAAAATAATTCAAAATTAATATTTATAACATTATAAATACTTATCCTACTTATTAATTCATAATTCATCTTCTATTCATTTAACCGTATAACTAATAAGCTTACCATAAGCTTACTCATCATCTAATCACATACTTGTAAGCTATCTCCAAGCTTACACTTTCTTTATCACCTATGCAACGGACCTCTCCGAAGCCAACTCTCCCGATATGAGATGTCATAGGTAAACTATCAAGGTAATTGGGAGCCCCCATCTTACCGAGATTCATAAGCTCTCCCGTTCCCGGGTCGTCATGCTCACCCAACACTGGGTGTCGTAAACTGTGACATTCTACTCTTTGCGCAGGGAGGTACCACCCCAAGTAGACGTCTAATGCTCCCCCATTTCTGGGCGGTCTTATTCCGGATATCTCATTAACACTTATGAGCCTCAGCTCCTTTCATCAAAATATGAGCATCAGCTCCTTTCATCAAGTTCGTCATTTATTAGAATGCATTTATTCCAATATATCATATTATTCTCTTTACTAAATCATTTCAAATCTTGACTTTACCAAGTCCTTTACTAATTTTAAAACATATTTATCTTTTATCCAAAATCATAATATTCTGACTCCTCTTTGACTAGAATACATGTCTATTACTAGTCACCTCATACTTATTCACTTAGTAATTCGATAACTACTTTTATTAGCATAATATACTAACCGATACTTATTACTTAAAAATCATTATCTCAAGCTTTATTAATACATCTTATTGATAAACCGATTATCAAGCTCTTTTAAATCATTATCTTTATTCATGCATCTTATTTATGAAAACTCATTAAATACTTTTCATTATCATAAACTCTTTCAAAATCTTTTAAGTATCATAAAAAGGTGATAAAAGAAGTCAACTTCTTTTGTACTATCATAGTACACCTTTTCACTGTGCGTCAGAAAAGGTGATAAAAGAAGTTGACACAAAGTACAATTGGGACTTTAACCTATGCAAGTGCACTTAATGTTTCCATGGACAAGTCTAAATCAACGGATAATATGTCTTTACTTCGATTAACTTGTGGACAAAGAAACATAGTTCTTGGGCTATATATAGAGATGTAAATGCTTGCATTTACACACACCTTTTAAGCATTCATAGCACAAGAACATTCTCTGAGAGTTTGTTATTTTCTGGTATTAACTCCTTCATAGTTAATACTCACGCATTAAATATCAGCTGTTAGTATCAGCTGATAAACTCTCCTTGCATAGGATCTTAGTTTGAGCGATCAGAAGTGTCACTTCAAGTATAAAGTTTTAGTTAGTGTGTACTATCTATTTCCGCAAACTTTGTACTGCATTAAGTTGTTTTAATAAACTCTTAATCATTGAAAATATTGTGTGTTCTTTACTTTCCTTGTCTTTACTTAGCCATAACGCAACACGTTAGTGTTGTTGGGATCCAACATTAACATCACCCACCATCCGCACGACCACAACCAGCAGCCACTATCACTACCGTCGTCAAATTTAGTCACATGGTACCCGCCGCCGCATTACGCGGGTAACCTGCTAGTTAAAAATAACAATTCAAGTACATTTAATACTTATTTATTGATTTTTACATCTTTATCTTCTCATTTCACAATAAGCTTAACGCTTAAGCTTACTATTTTATAAATAATATTCTTTTTAGTTATTTTATATTAAACTTATATAAATCATTCCAAATACTTTATCTTACTCCTTCTTAAATCATTTAGGCCTTCTAAATTTAGAAGGTCTTAATCTTAAACTTAATCTTAAATTTCTACTTTAGGAAACATCTTAAACATCACTAAGTAAAAAAATATTGCTTAGGGGATTCGAACCCAAGACCTTTTGCGAGTACGGACTGTGTGTTAACCAATTGATCTACTTGATACTTTGCTTTATCCCAAAAAACATCCAACATAACGCATAAACTTTAAACACCCAGTCTACCAGCAGCCACTATACGCACAACCACAACCAACAGCCACTATCACTACCGTCTACACCATCCACTACTTGATCGCCGTCAAATTTAGTCATAGGGTACCCGCCGCCGCATTGCGCGGGTAACCTGCTAATTTAACAAAAATATATTAAATTAAATAACCTTATAAACTAATAAGGATACACATTTTAAGTAAGCTTTCTCAAACATCCCATAATAGTGAACATAAATCTTCTTGTTGGGTATGAAATGAAGAAATGGGCATTCTGAAAAAGTTGGCATATTGTTTTAGTGCATGGAATGGAATTATGCATCATGCAATTGAGTTGGAGTCTAGCCGCCATTGTTGTGCTATTTTAGGTAATTTTATCGAAGTTTAATTCCCATTTTTAGAAGTTAGGAATAATTTTAAATCAAGTTTTATAAGGATTTGTCTTTGGCTTTTCCATTATTTTAGAGATTCTAGAAGAAAACGGCTGAAATATAATATATAATTAAAGAAAGTTTCGATATTCTTAATAACTCTTCGGTATGTAATAAATAAGATGGTAAACATATAAAATGATTAAAATATCTACCATGATAAACTTTTTAAACGAGTATGTTTTCTCTCCGCGCGTTGCAGCGGATATTAACTTTTCTTTTTACTTTTTTTGACAATTCGTATAAACTTTTAATTTTGTTCGAATTTGATTTGTTTAAATTAAGTATATCAATATAAATAATGTATTTGTTTACGTAACGAACAACTCTTATTAAGTAGCAAATAATAATTCAAATATAAAACATCTTCAATTACAAATTTATATTATCTTTGTATCACAATAAGGGATGCATTTAAGATTTCATTATTATTGAGACAAAAGAATTAAGTGGGGGTTAAGATAGATTTAAGTGGATAGTTAATGGAGAATAAGTCTCATTCTTTTTAAATAAAGTGATACCATTAATAATGTTTAAAAATACAAAAACATGATAAAAATGTAGTTTCACTATATTAAAGTCGATGGTTATTAAAAAATGACTTTTTTTTATTACCAAATAGAGTGTATCTCTTGTTTTGTACCACTCATAAAGAAAAAAATGTATTACTTATTGTAATACAAATTTAGTATGAAAATAAATAGATTTTATCTGATAATTAAAACTTATACGATATTTTTATATAACATTTAATTGTATAATAGCTTTAATACGGAGTATATTGCAACAACGTGTAAAACTTTATTTTTAAAAGTCGGTGATTTTTTATCCAGATAATTCCCGTTAATGAAAGATTCAAATAAGTTTGTATACTCCGTTTCATTTTATCAGTCGTTCCGTTCCATTGCTAATGAATAGTAAATATGAATGAGAATTGTATTAAAGATATATAGTGGTTTGTTTAAGGTAGTCCATTAATTTAATCTAGTCCCAAAGGATACTTATTAGCTTCAAAGGACAATTATTAGCCATTGGATCAAGAAAAAGTCAACGGTCAAGATCAAGATTCAAACCACCACCACTACAAACACATGTGTTTCAGTGCATCAATACCCCACCCACCTCCAGTGGCAGCAGACAGCGGCCGGAGGTGGTGACCGGCGATGGTGGTCGTTACTTGAAACATATGTGTTTGAAACACATGTGTTTCACCTTTCGAAACACATGGTTTTAGAAACTCATGTTTTTAGTGAAACATATGTGTTTCGTGACTTGAAACACATGTGTTTCACCTTTTGAAACACACGTGCTTCGTAGTTCGCATGCTCCCTTGTGTTTTAGAAACTCATATTTTTAGTGAAACACATGTGTTTCGTGACTTGAAACACATGTGTTTCACCTTTTGAAACACATGTGCTTTGTAGTTCGCATGCAACCCTGTGTTTTAGAAACTCATGTCTTTAGTGAAACACATGTGTTTCGTGACTTGAAACACATGTGTTTCACCACCATCACCTCACCACCATCACCAACACCTTCACTGTCAGCCACAAGTCGGCGGCGGACGGCGGCGATCGGCGGTGGTCGGCGGCGGCCGGCGATGGCTATAAGTGGCAGTGGCTAATGGACTTGATCTTGACCATTTTGATTCAATGGCTAGGATTTGTCCATTGGTACTATGCAAAACCCTTGAACTATCTAGAACACAACTATATAATAATATATACGAAGTATTTATAATGTCATGACACATCATTAACTTACTAAGTTTTTCATTTATAAACCTATGTATACCATAAACAAACGGTTTGTAAATTATTCACATGGTATAAGGAAATTATAATAAAATCTATAGATATTGAAAATAATAAGCAAAAATTAAATTGATAAGAGGAACTAAAAGTTAGGGATGTGTTTATAAATTATAATCCTGCATATTTTCAAATCACATAAACATGAAACTTTCTGTTAGGACTAATTTTGAGCATTAGAGATGTAATTAGGCTTAATTAATCTAGCTTAATTGTGTTTAGAGGTTGGGGTATAAATACCTTTGTGATGACTTATGATGTAAGCTTTCCACATTCTAATTGAGATACACTTTGAAAGCTACCCTTCCCTCCATCTTCATCTCTCTCAACTACACACACTTAAACACACACTTTGAATTCACAAATCATCATCAAATCACCATGAATTGATATCATTTCGATTCCATTAGCTCTATCAATTGGTATCAGAGCTCAATCCTTCAAGGAACAGATCCATATTCATGATGATTTGATCCAGATCTGAGTTTTTGATTTTGTTTTTTTTAAAACGAGCTGTGAAAATAAAGATATGATTTTTTCGTTTGGAATTGATGATTTGATTGGATATTCATACTTCTCCATTGATTCTAATCACAATAGAATCGAATTTCAATCTAATCCATCAACAATTCATCTCAATTTCGTGATTTTTGTGAAAAACTTGAAAATTCAATATTTTGACTGTAATTCTCAAAATTTGATTTGTTAGTCCCAAGACTAAGTAAATAAGATTTGATGATCGATAGCCAAGAAGAATAAAAATCAGCTGAAGTAAGTATCTCAGCTGAAGCAAGTATATACAATAAACCTTCAGCTGAGTACGTACTTAGCTTTAGGAAATCAAGTCAAATCAGCAGCTATTAACGAGAGTTCATTCGAAGTCTATGACCAAAGGACAAAGACAAGAAGAAGACTATTCAGTTGATTGTGGAATCAGCTGATAGTACCTGCTGCAGATGAAGACTTAAAGGAAATGTTCATTGACACTTTGAACATTTCCCTTTCCCGCTCAAAGAAGAAGAAAACGACGAGGATCTTCTATTTTGGAATAGAAGATAATGTCAGTACATTATCATCGTTTTTCCCTCCAAGCATGTAAAGAGAAAGTCAACTATTTATGTACTTATGTAATACACCTTTCACTATGCGTCAGAAAGGGTACCGGAAGTAGTTGACACAAAGTACACTTGGGACAATAACTTGTGCAAGAGCATTTAATGATCCATAGACAAGTCTACATCGACGAATAATATGTTTACATGTCGTCTAACTTGTGGACAAAGGAACATGGATCTTGGGCTATAAATACAGACGTAAATGCTTGCATTTACACACACCTTTTAGAAATCATAGCACAAGAATATTCTCTGAGAGTTAGTTATTTGTCTAAGTATTAACTCCTCCATAGTTATTACTAAGGCATTAATATCAGCTGTTAGTATCAGCTGATATAACTCTCAGTGCATACTCTTCTAGTTTTGAGCGATCTAAAGTGTCATTTCAAGTATAGAGTTTTAGTTAGTTGTGTACTATCTATTTCCACAAACTTTGTACTGTATTAAGTTGTTTTAATAAAATCTTAATCATTGAAATCTTGTTGTTCATTTATCTTATCTTCGTTACTCGGTCATAACGCAACACGTTTGTGTTGTTGGGATCCAACAACTGGTATCAGAGCAAGTGTCAAAATTGTTTTCCATCAAGTTTGAGCATCTGTTATGACTGAACCTACATCATCAGATCTTCCATCATCTGGGAAACCCGTATGTTGTCCCACATGGTTACCTATCACCCAAAACTCCAAGATAACATCACGATAGGAAAATATGTTCCCAAAACCCTCATTCCTGGTACTTCTGAAATACCAGAACACTATGTGGTAAAGTCTGAGGCTCTGTGGACAGACGCTGAAAAACGTCTTGTTCATCTTGAGAACAAGGGTCGAGATATGCTTTTTCAAGCAGTTGGTGATGAACTGTATCACAATATTCAATTTTGTGACTCAGTTAAAGAGATGTGGGAGCGGCTGGCTGAAGTTTATGAAGGCACATCGGTTGTGCGTGAACATAACAAAAACATGCTCATACATGATTATGAACTGTTTAAAGCCAAGCCTAGTAAGACTATAGCTCAAACTTTCAATCGTTATAACATTCTGTTAAACGAGCTGAAGTCTCATGGGGTTGATAAGGACGATATGTCCAAAATGTGTATGTTTATGGCAGCCTTACCTTCTAAATGGGCTACCATCATAACTTGCATGAGTACATCTCCTACTCTGAAAGATTATACTCTTTCGTCTCTCTATGGTATGTTTCTAAGCCATGAGAGAACTGTACTCAACAAATTTCAACCTCTAAAGGACTCTAAAGTGAGTTTAGTTGGATCTTCGACTGCTCTTGTCTCCTTAAACAAGCCTAGCAGAATCGAATATCCCCCATCAGATGATGAAGCTGACAACACTTCAGCTGTTGGTTTGTTTAACATGCCTGAAGTCAGCATTGAAGAAGTCGATGAAGACGAAGATAACGATGCCCTTATAACTGAGCTTGCCTTACTTGTTAAAAATAGAAAATTCTTCAAAAACAAGTCTGGCTCCTCAGCTAGAGGCTCGAGTAGCAGATCTATCTCATCAGCTGTTTCTTCTAGACCCTCTGGAAGTACACCTGACATCTCTGAGATAACTTGCTACAAATGTAACAAGAAAGGACACTATGCTAACGACTGCAAGTAGAAGAAAGCAAGTTCATCATCTTCAACTAGTGAGTCCATTGAAGAAAAATACAAAAAGCTACAAGCCTTCACCAAAAAGATTCTGGAAGAAAAGAAGGCACTCGAAGGCAAAGCTGCTGACAAGGGTCTCGTAGCTGAAACTCATGATTTGGCTGACTCTGGTGACAGCTCATCTGATGATGATGAACAAATGGCCACAATGTGTTTGATGGCTCGTGCTGATGATGATGAAAGTATTACAGCTGATGATGCTAGTTCTTATAAATGGGTCAACATTGTTCATAAAAAGGTAACCTCTCTAATCACTGCTGAGGCTACTAAAGCCAAAGATATTGTTGATTCCATTATTTGTGACTTGCACTTCATTGATCAGCTGAAAGGTGAATGTTTGGATAAACATAGTGCTATCCTACGTGAAAATGCATTTTTAAAAGAACGTTTAATTGACCACAAAACTTTAAAAGAAGAACTTTCTGAAACAAAATATATTAACTCAGTTCTTCAACATGATCTAAGTGAAAAAGTTAAAGAACTTGAAGCAATTAAAAAGATTTGTGAATCATGGTCTCGTTCATCCAAACGTGTGAGTGAATGTGTTAACTCACAAATCCCTAGTCAAGTACAAGCTATACTAGGAGGAGACTTCCTTGCTGCAGCCGCTGTACCTGACAGCAGTACAAATGATCTGTACTACTCGTCAGCTGATGCTTATGTTCCAGCTGAAGATTTGGTTTTTGGTTCCTTCGTTAGGTCTACCAAAACCTATGCTACTGAGATGTCCTCAGAAGATCCTTCTGTAGCTACTGGTGAAGAGTCATCAGCTGACTCCTCTGCCATGATAGTCAGGACACCTACTGTAGTCATTGTTGAACCTAGAAAGTCTATCTTGGGTTCAGCACCTGCTGCCTCTTCTGCTAGATCTCAGCAGAAGACTAGAAGAACATCAGGAAAGAAAACTATTCTTACACCCTCCAAGGGTGAGCCAGTTGGAGTTCGTACTCGAGCTGCAAAGAACAAAGGTAAGAGTGTCCCTAAGAATACTCCAAGTCCTACTTCAGTTGTGTCTGTCAGACGGCTGAAAGGAAAGGTCAGCAAGCTGACATCACTCGTTCAAACTCTGACTATCTCTGATAATCAGAAAATGATATTGCCTCGCCCTCTACTCCACTACAAAGAAACAGAAAATGCTATAAGTGTGGAGATCTGTGAGTCCCAGCGGGAAGTCACAAGGACCCACCGAAGTGTGGGTTCCCAAAAAGAACTAACTCTTTTAATTTATGTGCAGGGTGATGAAAGCAAACATGTCTGGTACTTAGACAGTGGTTGCTCGAGACACATGACTGGTTACAAATCCCTGGTGGAAGAGTTTGAAGTTTGTGATGGTCCCTCAGTAGTTTTTGGTGATAATGGTAGAGGCTCAACTGAAGGTTATGGAACCATTTCTAATGGATCCGTAAAAATCACAAGAGTTGGTTATGTGAATGGGCTGAAACATAATCTAATCAGCATTAGCAAACTTCGTGATGCAAAGTTCTCAGTGAACTTTAATGAATACAGAGGAATGGTGACGGATAAGAATGGAAAGGTAGTATTAGTTGCTCCGAGAACCAAGAATGTCTATACACTTGACATGAATCCTCAAAATCAAGAAGTTTGTCTTTTCTCTCATTTTACCAAAGAGCTGAATTAGTTGTGGCATAAGAGGCTATCTCACCTGAACTTCAAAAATATATCGAAGCTGGCTCGAGGTCAGCTGGTGACTGGTCTGCCACAAATCAAATATGAAAAGGATAAGCTTTGTTCAGCTTGTGAACAAGGCAAGCAATATAAGAGCTCCTTCAAATCAAAGCAATGTTTTTCCATTGACAGCTGCCTACACATGCTCCATATGGACCTTTTTGGCCCTATGAGTACTGAAAGTCTAGGTGGAAAGAAATATACACTTGTTATCGTCGATGAATATTCACGATATACTTGGGTAATATTTCTTCGTCACAAAAGTGATGCAGCTGAAGAGATTATCAAGTTCATCAAAAGGATGGAACTTCTAAATGGGTCTAGAGTCAAGATGCTGAGATCAGACAATGGTACTGAATTCAGAAACAAGACTTTAGAAGATTTCTGTTCAGATGTTGGGATCTCCCAAAACTTCTCAGCTACAAGAACACCTCAACAAAATGGTGTTGCTGAAAGAAGGAACAGAACCCTAATAGAAGTTGCAAGAACAATGCTTGCTGAGTCAAACATGCCTAAGCAATTTTGGGCAGAAGCTGTTAACACAGCTTGTTTTACTCAAAATAGGTCTCTCTATGTGAAGAGACACAAGAAGACTTCTTATGAGATTTTTCGTCAGAGGAAACCATTCATAGGTTTCTTTCATGTGTTTGGCTGTGTGTGCTTTGTGTTTAACACACGAGATCAGCTGAGTAAATTTGACTCTAAAGCTGATGAAGCCATTTTCTTGGGATACTCCACACTATCCAAAGCATATAGAGTTTTCAACAAAAGAAGACAAACATTGGAAGAGTCCATAAATATTACTTTTGAAGAACACTCAAAGGCTATGAACCCCACCTCTGCTGACTCGTCTGATGCATTTCAGAGATCAGCTGAATCATCTCCTGATGATACAACTGAAGCATTTT
Organism: Calendula officinalis; assembly: GCA_963853835.1. Taxonomy (NCBI): domain Eukaryota; kingdom Viridiplantae; phylum Streptophyta; class Magnoliopsida; order Asterales; family Asteraceae; genus Calendula; species Calendula officinalis. The sequence continues at coordinate 23,131,760 of OY970820.1, forward strand.
CCGATGCTTTAAACCTCTTTAATGTTCCCATAAATGAATCAGATGAGACGTTCCATGATGCCCCTACATATCTTGTAGATATTGCAGCTGTTCAACAAGAGATTCCAACAGCTAGAGCATCATCCAAGGGTATCTCTAAGCCACCTCTTCATACTTCAAGAAGATCCGTTCGAAATGAAGTAATTCATCCTGCTGAGCAGTCAGCCGCTCAACAAGGATCTAATTCTGCTGAATCTTCCTCTTCTACAGCTGCTCCTCAATCTAAGTGGACCTCAGAACATCCAATTGAGTTAATCGTTGGAGATCCACAACAAGGAGTTGTCACAAGAAGTAAAGCATCATGCAATCTTTGCTTATGGTCTTGTTTCTTAGCAACTGAAGAACCGAAAAATATTAAAGATGCTTTAGAAGATTCAAGCTGGATTCAAGCGATGCAGGAAGAACTCAACCAATTTGAGGTCAACAAAGTATGGCAGCTGGTGCCCCCACCAGCTGGAAAGACTATAATTGGTACTAAATCGGTATTTAGGAATAAAATGGATGAAGAAGGTGTGGTTATTTGTAACAAGGATAGACTTGTTGCACAAGGATACAGACAGGAGGAAGGAATCGATTTTGATGAAACATTTGCGCCAGTGGCTAGGCTTGAGGCGATTAGAATATTTCTAGCCTACGCTGCATACAAAAACTTCACAGTTTTTCAAATGGACGTGAAGAGTGCGTTTCTGAACGGGAAGCTGCGAGAGGAGGTATACGTTAAGCATCCACCAGGGTTCGAAAATCCTAAGTATTTAGACTATGTGTTTAAATTGGATAAGACACTGTATGGGTTGAAACAAGCTCCCCGTGCATGGTATGATACACTATCCACGTTCCTCATAGCAAATGATTTCACCAGGTGAAAGATTGATAAAACCTTATTCATTCGCAAAATCAAAGGTGATATCATTCTTGTTCAAATTTATGTGGACGACATAATTTTTGGTGCTACTGATGAAAAACTTTGTAGACGTTTTTCTAAACTTATGTCTACAAAGTATGAGATGAGTATGATGGGTGAATTAACGTATTTTCTTAGCTTACAAGTTAAGCAATCTAAAAATGGAATTTTTATAAATCAAGAAACATATATTAAAGATCTTTTAAAGAAATTTGATATGAATTCATCATCATCCATGAAAACTCCAATGGCTCCTCCAAACAATCTAGATGCTGACATAACTGGTAAGTCAGTTGATGTCACATTCTATAGAGGAATCATTGGATCATTACTCTATCTCACTGCCAGCAGACCAGATATTATGTTTGCTACTTGCATGTGTGTTAGGTATCAAGCTGATCCTAGAGAATCTCACCTAATAGCTGCAAAAAGAATTTTGAGGTACCTTAAGGGTACTCCAAGCCTAGGTCTTTGGTATGCCAAAGACTCAGGGTTTGATCTAATTGGCAATTCAGATTCAGACTTTGCAGGTTGCAAAATGGATAGAAAGAGCACCACTGGAGGATGTCAGCTGCTTGGTGGAAAGCTAGTCAGCTGGACAAGCAAGAAACAAAGTATTGTCTCTACCTCCACAGCTGAAGCAGAATACGTTGCTGCTGGAAGCTGTTGTGCTCAAGTCCTTTGGATGAAGAATCAGCTTGTTGATTTCGATATGAACTTCTGCAAAGTTCCTATCTATTGTGATAACACGAGTGCTATTGCAATCAGCAACAATCCAGTTCTTCATTCTAGAACCAAACATATCGACATAAGGTATCATTTTATTAGAGATCACAGTGAACAAGGTGACGTGGAACTCCACTTCATTTCAACAGACCTTCAGCTGGCTGATCTATTCACTAAGCCTTTAGATGAAAAACGATTCAATTTTTTGATCAGCGAGCTAGGTATGTTGAATGCTTGAATCAACTGCTGAAGTACTATCAGCAGCTGATAAGATTCACCTTGTCACTTAGTACATTCAGCTGACTAAAACCTTTTGAATTTATCAGTCAGCCGAATAAAATCTCTTACATGATAACTTATCGTGTTTTATAAGTTAAAACGTTTGGTTCTCCCATAAAAAGGCATCTTTTAACCCTAAACTCTAAACCCTAAACCCTAAACCCTAAACCCTAAACCCAATTATGACCCGGTTTAAATTCAAATCTTTACCCAAACCGACCCATAAATCTCCTATAAATACCCATCTCTCTTCTTCACTTCATCCTCATCACTCCCACAATTCTCTCTCAAAAACCCTCTATTTCTAACTTTTATCTTTCTTCCCTCACTCCCCAAATGTCGAAGAAAGCCCCAAAAGTTCCCCTTACTAGGGCTGCCATTGAGTTCTCTCAGAACTCAAAGCTTGTAGCCAACACTTCCCCACCGGATGATTTTGTCGATATTTATCGACTGGTTAGGAAGTTTGTGCGTCACTGCCCTATCGGTGGTGCATTTACCAGATTCACCAAGAGTATCATCGAACTATTGCGTGATTTCTGGATGTCCGCCTCCACTTCTGGAGACGACATCACTGCGCAAGTAGGCAATCATCAAATCACCATTACTATTGATGATTTCCGAGTCGCTTGCGGATTCGATTATCTGCAACCTGGAGAGAAATATCAGCAGACTAAATCTGCCGATGAAGCTAAAGCAAGTCTAATCCGTATCACTGGATACAGATTAGAAAATGAAGAAGACAAGGTTCTGATCTTCAAGAAGTCTCAGCTGACGAGACCCTGTGCCTATTTCTTTACCGACATCATTCAGGGTATAGGCGGCAATTCCGGGTGTCTCAGCCAGTGCAACTCCAGCATGCAAGTCTTTGCTGAAGCGCTAGTCACCGGTCAGCGGATCGACTACGGGAAACTGGTGTACGAGGAGGTCAAGGCCAAGCTGAAAAGCAAGGGAAATCATATTCCCTATCTTCGCTTTTTCACATTGTGCATCGCACATGTGATGCTTGAAAAGATGTAGATAGATTATGAAGACATCCCTGGGGAATCGGTGATGGTCCGTTCCATCTCCAACATCATCTTCCAAAAGAAGGATGATGAGAAGGCATTTCCCCTCACCTCGTACATGCTGAAGATCATAGATGATCGAGTCAGATCCAAAAGGGATCGAAAGAAGGGCGCAACATCGAAGAAATCTGTCCTACAAGAAGGTACGTCCTTTTCTCATCTGAAGTGTTTTCCATCAACTGATCGTACACAAACTGTTGATGGAAATACCACCACTTCCACTGGGATCTCAATGCCCATTAACGTGGAAAATGTGGAAACGGGTGATATTCCACGTGGTGCGAAGAAGCGGGTGAAGCGAACTGCTCACCGCCCTCCTTCTTCCTCTTCATTCTTTTTATCATCTTCTTCCACTTCCAGCGCCCCTGTTTCTCCTCAGCTGAGGGTAAGAGGGTCTGCTACTCATGGAGATGATGATGATGTTGATGATGATGAGCTGGCGATTGCAGCATCATCAGGATTCAGCCGGAATCCGTTGGGCTCTCACTCGAGATCCCAATTGGAAGGATTACAAGCAGAAGCTATGCCAGCATCTGAGAGCAGTCCTTCTCATTTTCACTCTTACAGTGTTTTTCCAGGAACTCCACCAACAATTGGAATTCCTGTCCAGACACTTCCGGCTAATCCTCTTTTTCTCTCTTTTGCTCTTCAACCTCTTTCTGCTGATTTCTCAACAAGTCAGCAGACTTCAAAACGGCAATTTCGTTCTTCAGGAGTTAGTGCCGGCTCCAAACCTCTGCGTAGCTCCTCGACTGATTCATTATCTGTCGTTGTAACACGGGAACAAACTCCACAAGCAACCTCTGTCTCTCAACAGACTATTGGTGAAGTTTTCGGCTCAACCCAAGCCACCCGAGAGTCAGCTGCACACACACCACCCCCAACTTCTTCATCACTTTCTGAGTCTTCAGCTGATGATAGATTGACTGGAAACCAAGTCAATCTTGAAACAGACCCTTCTGTTTCCCACGATGTCACCGGCTTAAACCAGCAGGTGATCAAGGAAACCACCACCGCCAATGAAGAGATAACTTTAAACCAAGTTGTTACTGAGGCACTAACCCCAGCTGCCAGTGATCGCGAACGTAATCGCCAACTGAGCTGTGAGGCAGCTAACACACCACCCAGAGGAACTCTTCCTCTAGTCTCCATACCAGTATCGCCGACTGGTGAGACCGAAGCTCCAGAGATTCAAACAGCATTTCATCTAATGTTTGAGTCGACTAATGATTTTATTCAGTCTTACTATTCGTCATCTGACGATGAACATTCTGAGCTTCAAACTATTTTGACAACTGAAGTCGGCACTTTTGTTATAACCCCAGAAGTTTCAGTTGGACCCAACCTACCCCCCATAGTTCCTGAGCAACCCATAGGAGCAATTCCTCATAACTCAGGAACAACCACTTCCACAGCTGAGGTTACCCCTCAAGCTGGAGACATGCCGGACCCCTTCCCCCAAAGCCTCCAAGTGTCCCATGCTGAATCCAGTAAAGCTAGAGGAAGTATTCCCATCAGAGCCGCTGCTGCTCTGATGTCTAGAGTTGTTACATCCCAGATTCGACCTGGGATGGCCACGCTGAGTAAGCAGATGGACTCCCTTCGCAGGGATGTTCCAAAGAAGTTTGCCAAAACTGCTGAGAATCTCCCTTCCAGCATAACTTTTCTGCACACTGAGGTTCACACTCAAGCTCCTCAGCTGGCTCTTCTTTCTGATCAGATTCGCCTCAACACCAGCAGGTTCATCTCTCTCAACGACTACGTGCGTCAAGAGTTGAACTCCCTTCGCGATTCTGATAGAGTCGAACAAGACAAACTTCTCTCCGAAGTTCGGGACAGTCTGGCTCTTGCCCAATCACAGCAAGAGTCTCTGCTGACACTTACTCATAGCCACCTTTCTAAGGCTATAGAGGAGTCAGCTACTGCTGTGTCCACCAGGTTGGACAAAATGGAGACTGAAGTCAGCTCGCTGACCTCCCACGTCGCTGGTCTCCAAGGCACCCTTAACCTCATTCTTGCAAAGCTAAATGAGGGTGATGCTGTTGTCCGTCCTGCTTCAGCACCAGAGAGTACCCCTCTTCTTCGGGCACTCTCTGAGGGGGAGAAAGAGGCCACTTCAGCAGGTGAACAACAAGGTGAATAAAATAGTTCACAACCTATAGTCACCTCTGCTGTTGGAGCCAATACTGAAGACGTTCCAGCAGGTGATACCCCAAGAACTCCACCTATCACCTCTGCTGGAACACAAGAAGAAGAAGCTGAACCCTCAACTGGTTTTGTTAAAATCGTTGATTCTTTTGAATCAGTTGAGGGCCCACAAGTCCAAGCCCCGCAAATCCAAAACCCTCAGCCTATTATACAGGATATTCCTCATCCTGTTGAGGGGGAGCCTACATCTGCAGCGGTTAAAACCTTCATCCTAAATGAAGCTGGAACCGCTGCTGATCTTGATGCAGCCATTGCCCTTCAAAGAAAAACTCATGAAGAGCTTTATCAAAAAGCTGAGTCCCAAAGAGCTGAGAACATTAGGTTGTTCAACAAAGTTCTTTATCAGCGTAGGCAAGAAGCAAAAATCACCAGCATAAGGGCCCCCAAGTTCGATCCCAGCCCTCCTGATGAAATTGTAATAACAACAGCTGGAGGAACTGTGGTCAATGAAAAGTTTCCTCTGAACAAGATCAGCATCGTTCTCAACTACGATGAATGGAAAGAGGCTGAAGCAGCTGCCAGATCTGGAAAACCATCGCGGATTATAACAGATCTGGAAAATGAGATAAAATTCACAATCTACTCCTTCAAGACTCTATGCGACGCAATCAGGAGACAAGCTCCTGAGTTGGTATATCGCATACCTCCTGAATTGTGTGAATCTCAAGCAGCTGCTGTCGGAGGATTCGCTGGTGAAAGCTCCTCAGCAAGAGGGGAGAAACGTAAGTCCGTTCTCCTCGAGCCCCTTGCTGACTCCAGACCACTGTATATTGGGTCATCAATCATATTTGCAAAACGACCAAGACCAAATATCACAAAAGCCATCCCCACGGGAGTTAACTTTGTCCCTGGGCTGATCGTAAAAGAACCAATTTATGGCTTTTGCTATCTGAAGAAAAAGAAGGTGCCTTGCTTCCAGCGGGCAGATGAGTTGGACCTATGTGATGTGGATCAACTTATGATCTATCACAAGCTACTGAGTTCCTCCACTGAAGAGGGAAGAGAAATGAAGAAATTAATAACCTCAGCCTTCAACTCAGTGTATCGCAATGTCGTTGGATCAGCTATATCCAAGGCATTATAGTTTTTTTTTTATTTTCCTTGCAATTTTAATTGCCTTATCAATAGAAAATCAAAATTTTGTAATATACTTGTAAAAATTGTAAAAAGATAAACATATACAAAAGAACCCTAAGGGTCAAAGCACATAAGTATTCAGCTGACTTCATCAGCTGAATCATTACAGGGTTACACTTATACGGCTATTCGATTGCATCAAATATGGGGAGATTGTTAGTCCCAAGACTAAGTAAATAAGATTTGATGATCGATAGCCAAGAAGAATAAAAATCAGCTGAAGTAAGTATCTCAGCTGAAGCAAGTATATACAATAAACCTTCAGCTGAGTACGTACTTAGCTTTAGAAAATCAAGTCAAATCAGCAGCTATTAATGAGAGTTCATTCGAAGTCTATGACCAAAGGACAAAGACAAGAAGAAGACTATTCAGCTGATTGTGGAATCAGCTGATAGTACCTGCTGCAGATGAAGACTTAAAGGAAATGTTCATTGACACTTTGAACATTTCCCTTTCCCGCTCAAAGAAGACGAAAACGATGAGGATCTTCTATTTTGGAATAGAAGATAATGTCAGTACATTATCATCATTTGTCCCTCCAAGCATGTAAAGAGAAAGTCAACTATTTCTGTACTTATGTAGTACACCTTTCACTGTACGTCAGAAAGGGTACCGGAAGTAGTTGACACAAAGTACACTTGGGACAATAACTTGTGCAAGAGCATTTAATGATCCATAGACAAGTCCACATCGACGAATAATATGTTTACACGTCGTCTAACTTGTGGACAAAGGAACATGGATCTTGGGCTACAAATACAGACGTAAATGCTTTCATTTACACACACCTTTTAGAAATCATAGCACAAGAACATTCTCTGAGAGTTAGTTATTTGTCTAAGTTTTAACTCCTCCATAGTTATTATTAAGGCATTAATATCAGCTGTTAGTATCAGCTGATATAACTCTCAGTGCATACTCTTCTAGTTTTGAGCGATCTAAAGTGTCATTTCAAGTATATAGTTTTAGTTAGTTGTGTACTATCTATTTCCGCAAACTTTGTACTGTATTAAGTTGTTTTAATAAACTCTTAATCATTGAAATCTTGTTGTTCATTTATCTTATCTTCGTTACTCGGTCATAACGCAACACATTTGTGTTGTAAAGATCCAACATGATCTGATTTGTTATGGACTGAGGAATATTATTGGATTCGATCGTTAGAAAAGTAATTTCGAGCAGTTTGCAAGTTGAATCACTCGATTTGGTCAAGAATTGAGCAAGATTGAATAAAAAAGATGGATTTTTGAAACTTACGTACAAGTGTTCGGCTCGAAGAATGAGTTCGGCTCCAAGAACAAGTTCGGCTCGAAGAAGGTTTTCGGCTCAAGTGTTCGGCTCGACCAACAGTTCGGCTCAAGTGTTCGGCTCGACTCAACAGTTTGGCTCGGCTCGCACGTTCAGAAAGAGTTCGGCGTCAGGAAGAGTTTGGCTCTTGAAAACTTTGGCCTGCTCCATTCGATCGTGAAGATTCCATAATCAATTCCGGCTACAATTTTACAATTTGATTTTCAACAATTGATGATTTCTACTTTCGACAAAAGTTGAAAAACTGGAACGTCGATGGCTGATCTCGACTAATCTCGATTAAACTCGACTGCAATTGAAACTCTGGATCGAAAATTGAAATTCGAAAATAATCTTGTGCCATTAATCTCAATTCCATTCGATATGTGCCTGATAATTCCCGATTCGTACCTGATTCCGTGCCGACTCAAGATCATAATTGAGGATTCCGATCCATAGAAGTTCCGACTCAAGACTGCTTTCGTCCGATCTTCGGTCTGCTTCGACTTGCTACGTGATCCCGTCCAATAATCATCCCAAAACTTTTAATCATTTAAGTCCAAACACATCTACAAGCCCATTTCAGTTCAAAGCCCAAATCAGTTTTTTTTTCAAGTCCAAATCTCAATATATTTTTTTTCTCCCAAATCAGTATTTTCAAGCCCAACTCCATTTAATTAGCCCAAATCCATTTTCAAGTTTCTAAAACCAATTCCTAATTCAACCTAAAACTTTTAAATTTTCTTTACCCAAAACCGATAACCATCAAATACATCTAACCCGAGAATTTTTGTTTAACCCAAACCCGAGAACTTAAAATTTTTTAACTCGAACACGAAATTTTTACATTTTTTTTCCCCGAACACAAAACTTTTAAATTTTTTTTAACCCAAACCTGATAAGTTCACGACTTTTTAAACACTTTTAATTTTTACATTTTTTTTAAAAGGTCTTAAAAGAAAATTTTCACATTTTAAAACACGAGAACTTTTACCCAAAATCCTAATAATCACAAAAATGGAAAAACCTACACCAACTATAAATGATTATATGGATAAAGACCTTGACGATGCGCTAAAGGTTATGTCTCTTATCTCGAACTATAGCCAATCATCACACCTTTGGATGCTACAAAGAAATCAATCGTTCGTGATTCAGAGTATTATGAACGTAAGATGTTGATGGCTAAACAAATTGAGACTGAAAAAGTGTTATTAGTTGAAGATCTTCAATGGATGGAAGATTCAGATCCTAAGGATGAAGAGAATACCGAGGTTACTGATCGATTCAATGAAGAAGCCAACAAAGAAATTAAGGTAATCATTTCTCTCTTATCAAATTCTGATAATCTCATTGGTCCTAATACTTGTTTTGTTAAAACTCAGATATCTGAAATTGATTCTTTAAAATAAAACATTTTAGGTAAAAAAGATTTAAATAATCAATTTCATGAACGTTTAAATGATTTGCAAAATGAAAAGGAACAACTTGTTCAACAGATTAAACAAATTAAAATTTTCAAACTTGAGAATCTGGAGTTACAAAATCAAGTATCTGAATTGGAGGTCAAATATGATAAGGATATTAAGCACTTGTCTCATACAATTTATGAAAAAGAAATTGAAATAACAAATCTTAAAAATAAACAAAATTCAATTTCAAATGACCGAAATGATAATAAATATTACAAATTGTACATTGAAACGTTTCATGAATATCAAATAACTAAAAACTGGTTGGAACGTAACCAAAAAGAATTCGATGATAATGAGAAACAGTTTAAATCTGTAAACGATCAAATAAAACACCTATCTGAAACCTTACATGAAAACGACATCAAAACATCACGAGAATTAAACAGCAAACAAAATGTCATACATCAACTTCAACATGATAATATTCAACTTTCTTCCCACATCAAATACCTTGAAGAAATAATTGTCAAAAGAGGACATACTGATCAAACCATCCATTTGAACAAGCCTAAAGACTTCAAATATTTTAATTCAAGAAAAGGACTAGGAGCTGATATTCCAGAATATCTTAAAAGGGCGTGTGATGTGCTTCCAACATTATATGATTACAAATACATGCATCTAGATATCTGGCAGATCTTCATTCGTATGACTGATGAGGAAGAAGAGATTGAGACATTCAACAAAGCAAAGAAGGAGAATGCACAAATTAGTTTCAACTATGCCGAATTAAATAAAACATATGAAACTAAAAAGGCAAAATTTGAAAATGATGATTATTTTCCAATTATAAACTAGAAGAATTTGAAATTAAAGGAAATGTCGTTCTTCAACAAAAAGTAACACCAAAGATTTATGTTCCCTCTCTAATTTTAGAAAAAGAAAATTTGTCAATTGGAAAATAAAATCGACAAAAGACATAAGGCATTTGGCAAAGAAAAATCAGGTTTACAAACCAAAATTTTTGAATTAGAAAATAAAATTGATAAAACACATAAATCTTTTGATGAAGTGAAACAAAAGTTGCAAATACAAATTCAAAATTTAGAATCTAAATCATCTTATCTTTAGAAGTTTAAGAAGCCTAATGCATCTATGAAATTAGATTCTCCTTTTACTGCAAAGACTAAATGTAATAATTCCAGAATATTTTCTCCTGTAATGGCATATCGGGATTTATATACAATCAAGCAATCTCAGGTTAATAGAGGAAATTCTAAACCTAAACCGAAATCACAAGTAAGTTCCTCTACGAAGCCTAAGCCTAGGAGATCCACGGTTCCACCAAACTCTGATAAGAAATTGAATGCTCTCAAACAAGATATTAGAGGAAATTCCGCACCTAAAACTCCAAATAAATTAGGTTCCTCTTCCAGACTTAAGCATTCTCAGATGGATAAGATTAAACCATCAACCGTGTTGAAACATTCTACGTCTTCGAAGAAAATATTTTCCAAATCTAAATCTTTAAAATACTCAAGAAACGATTTACTTTCCTTGGCACCTATATCAACTTTTAATCAAATGCCAAAAACAACTCCTAAAACACCCACGATCTTCAAAGAAAAATGGGTTCCCAAAACTCCAAAATCTCAAATAATTCCCCTGAAATTATTTGAAAGTGAAACATCAAGTTTCAACTTTTCTTGGAATTCTATATCTTTAAATTGAATCTATACAACTTATGATGGTTTAATTCCCACACTAACATTATCGGACCCAAACAAAAATGGGTACCAAAAGTTGTTTGATGTGTTTTGCAGGAGAATGACTTATTCACGCATCAGTGTATAACTCGCGTCTCAACAGAATGGCTCTTACACACTTCAGTGTATGACCCGAGCTTCAAAGAGATGGCTTCCAAGTACTTTAGCTTGAAACCCGGTTCTCAATGACAAATGGTTTCTAATCAACTATGTTTAGAACCCGTTCGTAACCAGTAAGCACTTCACTGCAAAACCTCTTCTCCACTCCTCTACTACTATTAAAGGTATATTTCTGAACTACAAATTTTTCACTTTCTTTGATTTGTCGAGGGGGAGAAACAATAATTCTAGGGGGAATTAGTATTTCAAGGGGGAGAAACTTTAAAATTCAACACTTTTATACCTGATTGTATAATTAAACGATAAATCTTTTAAAAAGACAATACCTTCCCATGGTTTGCCAGAACCGGCCTTACCTTCCAAGGGAAATACTTTTTAGCCGATTGGTAAATGTGAGGGTATAAGTCTAGGGTATAGATGTAGGTGAGCGCAAGGTGATGTGAAAACATGATAATAACAAGAAAACACACCTTTGAGTGCATCCAAACAGCCAACAAACCGGGCAACCTCACAAAAATGTGATCATTCATGTGTTGAATGTTTCACCAGACTTAACTGGCCCAGTCAAGCATCTGCACTCCACCACCAACCACTCAGATTCCTCTCAACAGGAATTTGTTTCAATTCATCAGGGGACATAGCACATAATCTATCGACTGCTCATTCGGAGTATATTGGTATTGAAATCATTAACCTCCTGCCCCGGGTTACGTCTTTATTCAATGCACAGTGTGTCTAGATCTCACCGTCAAATATTTCCAATTTAGGACACATACACTAATGAAAATGAATCTCTGTGAATTCATCGGAACACTCATAGTGGCATCACAATCTGGTGCTTTACGAGGATTGAGTGGAAATCCTGCTAGAGCTAAAATTGCGCCAACTCTAACTGCATGTCACACATTTGAGGGGGAGCGTAAACTCTATCAACATTTTACCTAACAACAATTATCAATGATCACAAATCGACAAAGCCACAACTTCAAGAAAAGACTTCCGCTATAAACAACTCTGTCTATGGGTCTACATTTCGTCGATTTACATTTGTGAAGAAGAAGAAACCGACACATTCATAGAAATTTCAAATCACAAATTCTCAACCATTTCAATTCCAATTTTAACCGTACAAATCTTTCTTTCCAAACAAAATATAAATCATCCACATCAATTCAAATCTTAAAATGTACATATCATTCTTTCCTACATACAAAACATTCACATTCAATCCAAATCTTCAACATTTTCAAATCATTTTAACCAAAACAAACAAACACATCCAAAACTTCAACTTTCAAACCATTCTTTTCAAAATCCAAAACATCATTATCATATCCTCACAAAAACCTCTACCACAAAATCCAAAACAAAATCTCCAATATCTGAAAATCCCAGACTCCTTACCTAACTGATATTCCATTTCCAGAACTTTCAAAACTTTAGTAAATCAGTTTTAGGGCTTCCTTACTTAAACAGATTAAACGAAAAATATTTCTTTGAGTATCTGAAACTTCCAAAATTGTGCAAACATTGTTCAGAAAACATTGTTCAGGCTACTCAGAAAACATTTTCTAGCCAAAGAAAGAGATCTTAATTGCTTCTCAGGCTATTCGGATGTAAACATTGTTCAGCAAACCATTTTAAAGCACATCTGAGAATAAATGAATATCATAACGGGCCAACAGAAGAATTGAAGAAGGAAGACTGGGATGAGGTGCTAAAACTTAAAAAGGGAGAGATTGTTAGGACTAGTTTTGAGCATTAGAGATGCAATTATGCTTAATTAGTCTAGCTTAATTGTGTTTAGAGGTTGGGGTATAAATACTTTTATGATGACTAATGATGTAAGCTTTCCACATTCTAATTGAGATACACTTTGAAAGCTACCCTTCCCTCCATCTTCATCTCTCTCAACTACAGACACTAAAACACACATTTTGAATTCACAAATCATCATCAAATCACCATAAATTGATATCATTTCGATTCCATTAGCTCTATCACTTTCATATGAAAATTTCTAGGAGATATCACGTGAAATAAACCTACTAGTTTACAAATAAAAACAAGATGAAAACATCTAAACTTTAATTATTATTATTGTGTATGCACTCTGAAAACAATAAAAAAAAAAAAAAAAAGAAGACTCCACTTTCCACATCGATCATCGGAAGAAGACAAAAAGAAAATGCATACTTAAATTCATGAGTTTTGATAACGTAAGCTACTAATATGTCGGTTAAAATTTGACACGAGATACAAATATATACAAAATGAAATGAATTTGCGATGAAACTGAAAGTTGTATTTTGTAAAATAAACTCAAAATCTTGTTGTATCGTATTCAAATTCAAGAATTAACACAAAATTTAAATGAAAGCATGGGAAAATTAAATAATACATAAACCCTGGGTAATTTAAGTTGTAACCTACAAATATGTAATTATAACTTTGAGTACATTTAATTGTCCCTTTATATTATATTTTGTCGTATTTGTGAGATTTTAAGTATGTGCGTATCAAGTAATTTGATTTTTTTTGTTCTATATATCGGATTGACATGTTTATCGTTTTTTAATTGAATCTTTTTCGGGTTAGCAAAAAAAAAAAAAGCATCGTATCTTGTCGTGTACGGACTGAGGAAAAAAGAATTTGTGTTGTAGTGTTATATAAAAACACGAAAACGATTTAACATGTTTAACCACTAAATTGGTTTTTTAATAAATATTGTAAAATAATTATACTTTATGATTACTTATAATAAAATAATAAGTGATCATTTTATCAATTCTTAATTGCAACTCTAATTCTCTAAACATTCTGGCTATTAAATCCATGCATATGTATCATATACAAATTGCAAATATGGAGGAATAGACCTTCCGCGCTTTCACAACAAAAAAAAAACATTATTATATACTTCGATCATTCTTCCCCTTTTCATATTCATTTTACAGCTAATATATGCATTTTATTTTCTATCGATTCCTTCACTGTTCATATTTGTGTATTTACAAAAACTGAATATTACAATCCGCGTTACACTTTCCATAACATCAGTATCATGTTCAACAAGCTCAATCATCAATTTAAAATTTAAAATCAGACACAATCGTCTTTGTTAATTGTGTACCCATTTGAGTCAATTTTGATTTAGAGAATTGATATTCATACCACAAAAATTACTTCCTACACAACATTATATAAATTTTAAAGCAGACTGTACAACTGTAGTAAAGCATAAATGTGGTATAGGAATTCATTTATGTGGTAGCAATATCACCCCTTTTGATTTATGATCTAAGATTTGTTTCGTGTTCAAATATAGTATTGTATAATTTGTTCTATAGTTACTTTTATAAAGACCCTCTTAGAAATGTGTATATAAAAAAGCGATCAAATTTATGCGCATATATTATTTTCCACATTGTTTATTTTCTTTACTTTTTAAATATATAATAAAGTAGTATAATTTACTTTTAAGCAATTATAACATTAAAAAGGTTTATCTAATGCACACATAATTAACCTAAAGTTGATAGTTTGATACTCATATTACAAACTACAACAATGTCAAAATCACAATATAGATTTCAGTTTTAATAAAAATTCAAAATACAATTACCAAATTGCCCTTGTATTGTCTAAAATCCAAATACATTGAATTATAAATGCGTCTAAGGAGAATAGTAGAGTACCAGTCATTTAATGTACAAACATGCATATGATAGAAGGGTTGGAGTTTTGGTACAATTGAGCCTTGGTGGAAGTACTACACTTGTAATCAATGTTTCTGGAAATTATGTTGGGGGACCAAAAAGAAGGTTTTTGAGTTTAGTCCACTATAAGTTTATAACCCCTCAAGTTTGTATCATATATACTATCTATACAGCTTTAGGGCTATTAATATTAGAAGATTTTAAAAAGTTAATTTTTAAGACCTTCTAATATTAGTACGCCTAAATGCTTTAGAAGACAAAAAATAATAAAAACGCAGCTTAGAGGAATCGAACTCGTGACCATTTGGGTCTTAGTGTGTGTATTAACCACTTCAACTACTTGATTACTTTGATTTATTCCAGATACTAATATATATAAGCTTTAACGTCACCAGAACTCAACCATCATTTCTCTATTTAAACGTCTCATATTTACTTCCACAAAAAAAACCAATTTCGGATCCGATCCTACCATCACTAATGTCAGCACCTACCGTCACTACGCACCACCACTCATCACCATCGCTATTGCCACCACCACCGGTACTGTCGTCACTTCGAAATATAGTTACGGGTACCCGCCGCCGCATTACGCGAATAACCTGCTAGTATGCTATAATATGATCATATTCATGGATTCCCTTAAAATGTGATCGACAATATTTGTGTTTAGTTGTAAATATTATTATCTGTAAATCATTTTACAACCAACTAAATGCAAATCTTGGTTATTAGTTTCTTTGCCCTTTTATTTTTGTTTTAAACAAAATAAAACTCATTCTTTGTAAAATCTATTTTTTTAAAATTTAATTCCTAGCTTTTTATATCCACTTGATAATTTTTAAATTTCATATATTTGATAACATATATTTAGTTTTTAAAAACTAAAATACTACCTCCGTATCAAAATAAGTGATACATTTGAACAATCATGGTTTTTAAATAAAAGATTAAAAGATGATTTAAAATAGATTAAAGTTGATAGTTGGCTTTTTATATTAATGGTTTTTAAAAGTAAAAGTATGGGTAAAAGAGTAATTTTACCTTATTAAAGTAAATAATCAGTGAATAACGAGTCTTACTTTTTTACCAAATAAGATAAGTTTTATAAGTGTATCACTTATATTGACTCATCCATAAATAAAAAGTGTATAACTTATTTTGATGCGTCTTTTTTTTGTTAAAAAAAACTTATTTTGAAACGGAAGTAGTATATTTTTTGTTGTTTAATGTCAAACTTGAAATTGGGAAGGATGGCGACTAGAGTATTTTGTTTTTCCCTTTAGTGGTAAAGGAATATTCTTTTTGACAAACGTGTTTACTCAACAATCCCAACTAGTAAATAATTGAAATAACATCCTTCTTTTTATCGACTATATCACAAAATTTTAAAAGAATTATTGCATGAATTTTGAAGTCAATAGTATTCAGCTGTAGATCATAGATTTGTGTTTGCAAGAATGTTTTATTTTGTGTTTTGTCCTGTAACACGACTAACTATATTCTATATTTATAGAAAGTATCTTCTTAACAAGGAGCCATCAAATTTTGCTGTTAAAAAAAACAAGGAGCCATCAAAATATCTCTTATGAAAAACTCTAGACTCAATAACTCTTAGAAAAATGAGAAAAACTTTTAAGGTTGCCGTTTGAGATATTATGAGGGTATATATATTAGGAACATGTACATTAATCAACAATTACCAGTTTATCACTATGCTTTAATTGTAATGACTATATTAATGAAAATACAACTTTTTAATATATATAATAATTTTAATCCAGTCTCGTTAACAAATAAAATTAATGTATTGTATACAAATGGTTCTAGTTTCAAAATATTAAAAGTAAACATAAAAATTACAACGAATCTTGCTATTTGAAAGAATATTGTAATATGCGTCATGTAGATAAAAAAAAAAGAGCTTTCCCATAAGTCGTAACGAACCAACTTTGCAACTTCTTGTTAAACAGTTGATCAAACCACAAAGTTTAGAAAATATTTCTAGTTATGGATTAGAATTCAGAGATAGGAAAATAGAAGTAAAATTTGTGCATGAGGATTAAGATTGGAATAGAGAAGTTTATATATTCAAAATGTTAGACTATGCGTAATAGGTAACTACTATTTTAACGGTCACCTCCGACACATCAACGTTCTCTCTCCTGATCAAACATATGACCAAATTGCGACCAAACCCACGTAAGGGAGGACCATTGTTTATTTTTTTTTTCATTAAAATTTAAAAACTTAGATTAATAATTAAACATTACACTAAAATATATTACCGGAATGCATCTCGCCATCCGAACTCATTTTAAAGAGAGTGTGTGTGATGTGAGTAAGTATAAGTAATAGAAATGAGAAGTGTGAATTTTTTTATAAAAAAGTTAGGTATTTATAAGTTAAAAATAGGGTCTGAATTGGGGTACGGGAAAAATAATAGTTATTGCCCTCTTGATTCCTTCGAGTTCACACAACCTGCAACGGTGGTCTGGCCGACCGTTGGGGCTACGGGACGCGTCGCGGGATCGGGCTCGTCAAGGGGTGGGACGCGTCGCGGGATCGGGCTCATCAAGGGGTGGGACGCGTCACAATGGGGGACGGGCGGCGACCGAATGGGGGGCGATCGGCTCCTTAAACATAGTCTTAGTACAATTAAATTTGAAATTTAACGCAAACGTTAGAGATGTCTTAATGGTAAGAATTTCGTCTTAGTTTTTAAAAATGCTTAGAGATCCAAGTTCAAATCTTGTGAGCAAAAAATATACTTTTTGTAGCCACAGAAGTTCACCTGCACTAACTTCGAGTTAACCATAAAATAAGTGGTCATCCTGAGATTAGTTAGCAACACGAACTACCAAATAATTATGTATTTGCCATATAAGCTTTTTTAGAAATAAAGAAAACAATATTACTATATTTTTATATTGGATGTTAGTGTTTCCTCTTTCGTGCACCCACCATCGTTTTATTTGTTACCTAAAAATGCTACTCAACGAACAAAATCACATAGTTAAACATGTTCAATCAAAGCTAAGTTATTTAGTTTTAAAACAAAATTAATAGATTTCTTTGTACTTTATTCCAAACAAAAGTTATATATATTTCAGTAGTCCCCAAATTATAGTCTTATAAATCCATAGCACATATGAGTTCTTTATTTTGGTCTATTTATAATTAATTGTGGGAATATTATTAAAGGGAACTGAAATTAAAAATCAAAATAAAAGGTTACTTTATTAGTTTAGTATAATTTTTAGAAAAATATTAGCAAAAGCACAATACCTTATAAACATGATTATTCATGGTATCTATGACAATATGACACAAAAAGCAATAATGATAAATAAGAGTTATAAGTACCATACTGGGAAAACAACACCCCTAATTGCATTTCCAATTTGTAATTAGCATAATACCACATCATATCATTGTGTTATTGTGGGGAGCTACTTACAAATTTATATATGTATATAAAATATAAATGTATATATGGTATGGACAAAAATATTGGGTCCCAAAAGTGCTGTCGGGTTGTAGTCACAAGACCCATATAAATGAATGAAGCAGGTAACAAGACAAGAGCCGATATCATAGAGAGGACCTCCCTTCCTCTCTGTTTTTTGTGTGTCAAACTTTTTAATTATATTTATAATTTTTAATTATTTTGAGTTGTGTAGTGTTGAACTTTTACTACCTGCTGCTGCTGCTACTTGTCTTAATGTGAGAAAATTACTCTTTTACACCATTGAAACCCACTTGGTGTCAATCTTTAACTCCAAAGCTCTGAACTTCCTTGAAGAAACCAGAAAAAAAAAAGGATCTTTTTCTTTTTAATTCAAAAAAAGAAAAAGAAATGTATGCTGAGAGTGGCCTAATGTTCCCTTATTTTCAGAACTTGTCATCCGATGTTCAACAATTTGATGATTTCTGTCACTCACAGAAGTCAATTACTTGCTTGGTAATTATTGTTTATTTATTGTTTAATAAAACTGTTTTTGTTTCTATCATCTTGCTTGTTGTATTTGATTGGATTAAGGTTTTTGTGATATTTGACTAAAATACATGTTTTCTTTATGTTGATGGTTATATTATTAGCAATTAAAACTAAAAAGATGGTTTCTTGATAGTTTTTAACTTGGTGGTCTCTTCTTTCTTCCTGAATAATTAAAAAATGACCTTCATTATGAACAATTTTTAGCTAACCCCTTGTGAGTTTTCAAGATTCCTTATCTTGGCAATTAAACAGAGTTTCTTTGCCATTGAGAAAGGTAATGGGAATGGGAATGGTTTAATTAGTGTTTCCATACCCGTATTTGTTCCACTTTTATTAATATCTGATGTCAACTTGTATTTATAAAGATTAAAGATTCACCTTTTTCACCGCACTCACAAGAACTCAAATCAACAACAGAGAAAAAGGTAGGAAAAATGGAAAAAAGGTAAAGCAAAGGCAGCACTAGAATTTGTAATTTGCTCCAATGGCTGTGTTTTATGGAAATTCTAATTTATGAAAAGCTATTAAAGTTGCTTTTCCATTATCCTTGTATTGTTCAAAGGCAAACAATTGTGTTACAAGCTAACCCCAAAGGCTATAATTAGGTCATGTTTACATCACCATCTGTTCATCTACTGATTTCTTTCTTGTTTTGTCTTTTCAGGATAACCTAATTCAGAGCTCCACTGTATCAGATTATGATCTTGGAGGTGAAGGGGATCTTTTCAAAGCACCAGAACCGATAATCCAACAGCCATTAATCAGCCTTGATCCCATGTCGATCATCTCAGACGCCATTTCTTCTCAACAGCTCAAAGTTACAGATATCGAATCCCTTCAAAACGAGGAGTTTTTGAATGATGTTTTCTACGAATGCAAAAATATCTTGGCAAATGAAGCAACTTCCGGAACCGGAACTGAATCATCACCTTTTTCAGAAGTCATAAACTTCAATTTCCCGATGACAACGACTGATTGTCAAATCCCAAAAAGCATGAGCTCTGATAGTCTAAGCTCCATGGATTGGATTCATGGGGCTCAGATAAAACCTAGTTTTCTGAATTTCAGTGAAATGGATTTTGGTATGCGAAGGGCTTTCAGTGAAGGAGATATACAGGTTAAATTTATTAGTTAAAGCTATATTTAATTTTATATAGATAAAAAAGAAGACAAACTGCAAACCTAATTCTTTGTTTTACAAATATTTCTGTTTTATGACAGACGCTTGCGGATGCCAACACAACGATCGCCCGTTATCCGGTTGGGCAGCCGCCACTTATTACTGAAGACCGTCTGCAAAAGCTCTCAAGATACAGGAATAAGAAAACAAAGAGGAATTTTGGGAGAAAGATCAAGGTAATTAATGTGGAAATAAATAAATAATTAGTAAAGTGTTAATTAAAAGTTTGTAGACAATATCTAATGCTTTGGGGTGTTGATCAGTATGCATGCAGGAAGGCTTTGGCAGACAGTCAACCGAGGATTAGAGGGAGGTTTGCCAAGACAGACGAATCTGACAATTTTAGAAAGTAATTAACAACTCACGTTAATTTACCTCTCACAATCGTTAGAGTTGATAGAAGAAGATATGAATGGTAGCTTTACAATCTCACACAGGGGTCAAAGTCAAAGTCAAAGCTGGATTTGCTAAATAAGCTAGGAGGCTCGGTATACAAGCAAGTCCTATTACTATATTAGCATATGCTATTAAATGTAATAATTATAATAAAAATAATACTGTCTTTCTAGTCCTAGTAGATCCATGAACGTTGAAGTTTTGTTGTACATAAAGTATTAATTTGTTAAATAACTATCACTACTTATTTTAATATTTGTATGGTGTGCTTTCATATAACCAAGATGACATTCACTAAACTGATAGGTTCTGTATGGTTGCTTGTGTCCTTCTCCTTAATTAGACATCTTATTTTAGCCCGATCTCAACTAGGGTATTAACGAGTCAAATAATTAACGAGCTACTCGAGTTCGAACTTGTTTTACAAGAGTTTGAGTTTGATAATATACAAGCTCGAGTCGAATTCGAACAAAAATTAATGTTCAATTAGTTTCATGAGTCAAGTTTAAAAAGCAATCTAGGCTTAACAATATAGGCTTAACATGGCCTTTAGGACCAGTGTTGGGAAAGGCTTAAGACCAATCTTAAGTCTAGATCGTTTTATATGCGTCTAGGAAAAGATTGTTAGGGCAAAACGTGACTGGCCCACCAACTAACCCGACCCTGAATTGAAAGTTGGGTGCATTTTCTATCGCCCCTTTAGGGTTCCTAAGAATCTGACTCCAAAGAGGTCCGAACCAAGGGTGGTTATGTGTTGAGGCCAATCCACCTCCCCTTGAACCAATTATGCTCTGGGGCCCTAGCTAGGCAATCATTATTAAACAGAGGTTCAGTTTCATAAATCAAATCAAGGATAAAAATATTCGATCAACAATAAAATCATCAAAAAGATGAAGAGCTACCATTATTGCCATAAAGCCAAGATAGAACAAGAAATGAAGTGGGCCATTTTTCCTATTCCAAAAGTAGGCCGCCTCATGTAGGTCCATCTATGTATAATGTATCAATGGAGCCCATAAACGTCATGGTATTCATCTCTTCTTGGAAATCATGTCACTTCTCCCTTGCCTCCATAACCTTTTTACCTATTATTTATTTATTTGTAGATAATAAAAGTGGCAAATAGAACATTATTCGCCCAACCTATTTCCTCAACTCTACTAAATTTCCTTTTATAGCCATGTCAATATTGTTGTAAATAGAGGTTAAGATAGTTAACGGTTGACAGTTATCTTCACTCGGCTCAAAATAGTAGATATATGATTGTTTACATTTTATTTTTTATACATTTTATTTAAAGAAATCAGATATAGTGGGGATGGAACCCAGTTGATAAGTTCCGTATTTTTCATTCATGTTGTTTTAGCCTATTTACGAAGTGAAGGGATAACCCCTTACCATTTTTGTTGTTCGTCCTTATCATATTCTTTGAGAATGTCAATTCTCTCTCTTCTTTCTCCCGCCAAATTGGCAGCAACGTCTAACAGAGCCACAGACTCTTCCAGCAGAAGAACACAATTGACTAAAACCCTAAAAAGCCCCAATTTTGAACCCCTCAAGGACCGATTGATCAGTTTATCCAATGCGGGTCAGATACGTGAAGCAATATCAGTTCTTGATGTTATGACTCAACAACACCAACTCACCCCTGACCTCACTAGCTTCTCCGTCATCCTCAAATCTTGCATCCGTACCCGTAATTTTGAGCTTGGGAAGCTCGTTCACTCGAAACTCAGCCAATCTGGAATTAAACTCGACTCAATTGTGCTCAACTCACTCATAAGCTTGTATTCCAAATGTGGTGATTGGGTTACAGCCAAAAGTATATTTGATTCCATGGGCGATGACCAGTTGAGGGATTTGGTTTCTTGGACTGCCATGATATCCTGTTTCGCACATAGTGGAATGGAATCAAAAGCCTTGCTGACATTTGTTGAGATGCTTAGGCACGGAGAATATCCGAATCAGTTTTCTTTCTCGGCCGCTATTCAGGCTTGCTGTAATGAAGATAATGCTCGGATTGGGGAAGCAATTTTTGGGTTCGTGGTCAAGACGGGGTACTTTGAGTCTGATGTTTGTGTTGGGTGTGCTTTGATTGATCTGTTTGCAAAGGGTTTTCACGACCTGGAGTCTGCTCAGAAGGTGTTCGATAAAATGCCTGAGAGAAATTCAGTCACATGGACTTTGTTGATCACTAGATATGCCCAAGTGGGATTCTATGAAGATGGGATTGAATTGTTTCTGAGTATGCTATTGGGTGGGTTTATGCCTGACCGATTTACTCTGAGCAGTGTTGTGTCTGCGTGTGCTGCATTGGGATTTGGTTCAGTTGGTCAGCAATTGCATTCATGGGTAATCAAATCGGGTTTGTGTCTGGATGTCTATATCGGGTGCAGTCTCGTGGACATGTATGCAAAGTGTGCAACTACCGAACCAATGGAGGATGCCAGAAAAGTCTTTGACCGGATGCCTAATCATAACGTGATGTCATGGACTGCAATAATTACAGGATATGTGCAAAGTGGAGGTCTGGATAGAGCCGCCATTGAACTCTACTACAAGATGATCACACAAGGTGATGTCTCACCAAATCATTTCACTTATTCCAGCCTTTTAAAGTCATGTGGAAGTCTTTCAAATCTACAAACCGGTAAACAAATTCATAACCATGCAGTTAAATCTGGTTTCGTGTCTGTGAACTGTGTGGGTAATTCTGTAATTAGCATGTATGCCCGATGCGGTACCATGGAAGACGCCCAAAAAGCGTTTGAAGTGCTACTCGAGAAGAATTTAATCTCCTACAACGCCATTGTAGACGGGTATGTTAAAAACACAAGCTCTGATGAAGCTTTTAAGATGTTTAATGAATTTGAGGAGACGCAAATTGGGGTCGATTCGTTCACGTTTGCCAGCCTTTTGAGTGCAGCAGCGAGTCTTGGTGCAGTCGGGAAGGGTGAGGAAATGCACGCACGGTTGGTGAAATCAGGGCTCGGTTCAAACCAACGGGTATGTAATGCTTTGATATCAATGTACTCCCGATGTGGAGACATTGAAGCAGCAGCTCGTGTTTTTAACAAAATGGTTGATCGCAATGTAATATCATGGACTTCGATTATTACTGGTTTTGCAAAACACGGTCTCGCAAGAAACGCGTTGGGAAAGTTTGACCAAATGCTCGAAGAAGGTGTGAAGCCAAATGAAGTGACATACATTGCCGTTTTATCAGCTTGTAGCCATGTGGGAATGGTTCACGAGGGTCTGAAACACTTCAATTCGATGTACAGTCAGCATAAAATAACCCCGAAAATGGAACATTATGCATGTGTAGTTGACTTATTAGGAAGATCGGGCTCTCTTGATAAAGCCGTTGACTTTATTAACTCGATGCCTTTTAAAGCTGATGCTTTAGTGTGGCGTACGTTACTTGGAGCCTGCCAAGTCCATGGAAATACAGAATTGGGAAAACTATGTGCAGAAATGATCACGCAACATGATCCAAACGATCCATCCGCTTATATACTGTTATCCAACTTGTATGCTTCAAAGGGTCAGTGGGAAAAAGTGGTTAAAATCCGAAAGATGATGAAAGAAAGTAACTTGATCAAGGAAGCAGGCTGCAGTTGGATAGAATCCGAAAACCAAGCACACAAATTCTATGTAGGTGACACCTGTCATCCTCGTGCACGTGAAATATACAAAGAGTTAGACGAGTTGGTAACAGATATAAAGAAACTGGGGTATGTTCCTGATACTGGTTTTGTTCTTCACGAGCTCGATGAGAGAGAAAAAGAACGGTACTTGATTCAACACAGTGAGAAGATTGCAGTGGCATTTGGGCTAATAAGCGTGTCGAAAACGAAGCCGATACGGGTGTTTAAGAATCTTAGGGTGTGTGGAGATTGTCACACTGCAATGAAATATGTATCATTGGCAAGAGGGAGAGAAATTGTGGTTAGAGATTCGAATAGATTTCATCATTTTAAGAATGGATCATGTTCTTGCAATGATTATTGGTGACAAAGCGATGGTTAAAAACGCAGTTTTATGGCTTTTAATTTATCTACAATTACAGATGTTAGTGATAAAGAATCATTCTACTGGATATTTATCTTTTACAGCAGCGCAAATAACTATTAAATAATATAATTCCTTCCTTGTACAACAACATAATATAAACATGTTACACAAGCAGTACTATCTCATTCATTTATCTTCAGCAGTGAAATCAGGCTCTGCTGGCTTCTGAAGCATCAACGGTGGCAATTTCTCAGGAATCCTTGCTTTGCGTGCACCGTTTCGCCTCAAAGCCCTAAGTGCATTAGCCGCAAACCGTGACGCATAAATTGTAGCACCCAAACTAGGCGAACTCCCACCCGCTCCCGTCAATGCACTTTGCAGCCTATCTTCCTCTTCCTGGAGGGAATCTTCCAACTTCTTCCTGCAATGCCGCCGCCATGCCGCCTGTATGAAACACGCCGCCCACGTCCGCCACTGCTGCGAGTAGAATCTGAAAGTATGGCGCAGCTGCTTACTGTGAAGCCTTCTGAACTGAGACGCTACAAATTTCAAATCATCAGCCATCAGAGCAAACGCCTCCACTTCTTCAAGCGCTTGCACGGTTCGCGTGGAGATTGGGAGGTTGGATGATGTGTGCGGGTCCAACGCCCATGTCAGCAGCTCCTCGCCACAAAAATCACCCGCTCGAAGATAATCCGAGTTGAAGAAACCCGTCCGACCGCCATTTGTTGTAACCGTCAATAATTTACCCCGCATTACAAACAGCATCTCATCCACCGGGTCCCCTTCCCGCACGATGTAACTATTCTCGGTATAAAGCACCGGTTTCAACCGGTCACACATCGCATCCATCAGTTGGTCATCCATCTTTTCAAACATCGGCACCTAAATAAATACATACAAATAGCCAACATTTAGTATATTAACTGATTGATTATTTATCAACAAGTTGAAGACAACAACTGACCCTTTTAAGCAGTTGCAGACAAAGATGGCGTTTTATATCCCTTCTGAGGTCCTTTGGAAGGTTCCGGATTAAGTTATCTTCATCAACACCTCGCGTTTCCTGCCATTTATATTGCTCGTATCTCCTGATTCGCTCCTTGAGAGGATCAGGAAGTAACCGGTGGGACATCCACTGTTCTGCATCTCGTCTTTTCACCCGCATCTCTTCCAACCTTATGGTTGTGGACTGCAGGTACGTCTGTACAAAAAAACATTACACATTATTTGCACATAATTAATTAATTTAGAGAATTATCATTTATCAGTTACTATTTACCAACCTGCATATTCCCGATGAGAAACGAGAATAAAACCAAACCGGATATAGAAATGAACACTGCAAAGCATATTTCCCACACAAAGGTGCTCGTTTGAAGGTTCTGACCGAGAGAACTGCATAATTTATTTAACCAAAAAGAACAATATCAGGTACGGATTTCTACTACAACAAAAACGGATCAAATATTCATAGTTCATACCTCAGATTTTGCAGGCCCCACCAGAAACAGTAGAACAACTTTTGGAGAAAATCAGTTGAGTTAGCAACACCAGACTGAAGGGCGGGAAGAAAGATCCCAAAATCATAAGGCGGATTATCCATTTCCACTATGGGGCAGCTTGAATTCAAATAATTCACAAGTTCAAACGATCTATTTTCACAATAAAATGACGAATGCACACATTCGTCTACACTCGTTGTAATGTTTGTTGTCGATATATTCCCGCACGCCTGCCGCCAGCAAGTCGTTTCCCGTTCAATAGAAAACAAGTACCAAAATGCCCCGAATACCTGAATCCGTAAAACATTAAAATACATATATGTATAATAAAATATATAATAAACTAATTATGCCACCTCTTACATGACTAGCGAGCATGTAAAGTAAGAGATTAAAAGCAGCTCCAGCCCATGCAGTTTCAGTTAGTATCCCAGAAGTCCTTGTGACCTCCTTATACAGAGGGTATATTCTAAGCATCCTCGGTATATACTGGAAAAATACAACAAACTTCAACAAGTTTTTCGTATTTAACGATTTCGACCCACGTAGCTTCGGTATAATTATCAATATCACAACCTAAAACACCAAAAATCAAATTAGAAATATTTAACATTTATAACACTAACTTGTATATATTTGATTATTTGACTAATACCTGTGGCAATGGAAGAACTGCAAGAATGTCAACTAGGAAATATGAAGACATATATTTCTTTGCAATCTCCCAACCATCTTCCACAAGAACACCTCTACCAAATACCCGAGAAGAAGGAGCTATAAAACCGGTACGGAACTGAAATATAATATGAACGATGTAGAAAATATCCGTAAACGACCGCAAAACACTAGCTGTGATCTGCAACTTCTGGTCCAAATCAAGGCACTTTTTGTCATCTTTGACTAACGGGATATAAAAGAATAACGGGTCAACAGAAACCGCAATCACACATGACAATACAAATATTTTGTTCCACTTTTGGAGGAATTTCCCTTGCGGGTTGAGCGTTTTCTTCCCGGAATCAAGGCCTCGGCTCAGAAGCCTGCTAAAGGAACGGGATTCCATTGATCGTTTAAAGGTTTTAATCCCTACAGAACCGTGTTCCAAGCTTTTTCTAAACATGTTTGAAACTGAACCCGTTGCTGTTTTAAATCTATGTGAAGAACCTCCTCCATTGCTGCTTTTTTCTGATTTCCAGTCCTCGAATCTGCTCATATTATAAATAATTAAATATCAAATATAATGTAATACAAGACAAGTTCTTTTTTCACAACAAAATCTAACCTCACAAACTTCTCGGGTCGAGGATTCATTGCAATAAACTAAACTCTCATTAAAAATGAGCCACCTTTAACTCTATAAATCCTTGAATTGGCTCAAAATGCTCAAGTTGGATCACTGGATATAAATATATAAAAAAAAACACATTTTGATCACAATTATATTACAGAATATGTTTTTTACACATAAGTCAGATGTATCCGAACAAGTTTTTTGAATTAACTGTACTTCTAGAAATTCAATATCATCAATTAGCAGTTTAAAAGATGAAGATAAATTACGATGATAACACTAAAATTACAAATAAGTGTAACAGTTGCAAACAAAAAAACCACTCTCAGTTTTCAGTAACTTAATAACACTATGATCTAACAAAGACCGAGTCAACAAAACTTAACAAACAACTTAGAGAGTAAATTAAAGTCCTTTTGGATTCGCAGACTTTGACGCCTAATTCGTATAATCGTAATCATACCATTAATTTCAATAAGATCCAAAATTAAGAAAACACCCCAATTTCCTTTTGAAGATGAAAAAAGAAGTAATAATAAAAGTGCCCCCAAATCTACAACACCCAAAGTCAAATTCAATCGTCTAAAACACGATTAAGATAGAGAAAAGTAAGAACCAGGAACAGATTAGAGAGATGCAATGACAGAAACAACGAAAATGAAATTAATTATAAAATAATGGAAGAGGAAAGTCGTACATGTTGAAGACGGTGTGAAGTCTACGATGATGAACAAGGAAAAATCCAAGCAAGCAAGTGATAGTAACAAAGATTTGTGAGTGGTTATTATTCTTTTTTGTTGGTAATAAAATGGATTAATTTAAGAAATGGGAAAAAGAGGAAGTTTCGATGCAGTTTACCAAGTCACGATGAGAGAGACAGAGGAGCGGGAGAAATGGGTCGGAGAGAGAAAAGATTACGAGTCCACGGGAGTACACAATCAACGCTTTTGGGCCCCGCCCCACTTCTACATTACACTTTCGCCCTTTTGTTTTCGATTGTTTGCCATTCAGTCCCCGCGATTGATTGACTTTGTCAACCATACCTTTTGGAATTTAAGATATCAATTTCATCAATTTTTATATCATCTTGTTATACATATAGTTTATTTTAATAATTTCAATATAATGCTATTTCACGCTAAATATGAACCTTTTTATAATACAGATAGTGGTTTGTTCAAGGAGGTCTAGAATTATTATAAAGTTCCAAGGAACACTTTTGGACTCTTAGATCAAGGAGACAGACTAATGGTCCAGATTATATCCTCATTTAAAAAAAAATTGTGCGTGGAAGGGTATAATGCCCCTCCATGTGTAATACTTATTTTTAATATTGATCATTGATTAAGCTTAATCTAATGGTTGTAAGTTGTTGGTTGTAAGTTGTTCCTTGGAACTTTATAATATTAGTATTCTTCCTAAACACAACTCAGATATGCTAGTGTGACATTAGATGTAGTATCATGTGTTATTCATGTTTATGTTCATCTCCATTCTGAGTGTATATATGTTTGCAAGTATATATATATATATATATATAAACTTAAACCATTCGCAGAAAAAATTTGGTAAATAATGATTGTATTATATTACTATATAGTTAATCCGTTGGCATGTATAGATTAGAAAATAAAATTATTCATAAAAAAGAATGAGTTGAATGCATAGAAGACATTCTAAATTGTTATGTTTGGTATAAATTGATTTATTCTATTAAATAGAATTTTTAATCACGTCTATGATATCGATCATTCATTGAGCTTCAAGTAAAAAAAAAAAAAGTTGTTTAAATTCGTGTGTATGTATAGATAGTATACGAGTTGGCGTGAAGAAGTTGAAAATACTATTTAATAAATAAGAAAATACAATATATCAATCAAAGTCAATAATTATTGCAAGTCAAAACAATAATGACGTGAATGAAACTTTGACAAAATGAATGAAAATAGTATTCTCCTTTTCAAATAAATGTAGTGGTTTGACTTGGTATACATAGTTAGAGGGTGTGCTATGATCACTTTTAAAGCGAAAACATCCCATGAGGATATTCATTTTAAACATCCTTTTAATCTTAGAACATGAAAATAAAAATATTTCATTTTAAACATCTCATATTTTCTATTATCCGTTTTATCTTTTTTTTTTTTTTTTTTCATTCTTTATTGTTAAAAAAAGGAAAAAACTGGAGAACACAGTCGCACCCCCCCAAAGCCTAGGGGCGGATTTGTCAGTTTACATTAAATTAGCATCGGCGACGACAAAAGATAAATCGGGTTACGAGCATTGGTATGCGACTCCCACCGGTCACAAGAGATCGGAGAAGGACGAACCAGGCTTCGTAACCCAACGTTGCTCATCACTATAGATCTGGTGCGTCTGTTAATCATTCTACCAACCTCACGCCCCAATATTCAATTTTTGGTGTTTTTTCTTATGATTACTAGTTTTTTGTTGCTTCTAATTACTTTAAATAAGTATGTCATCAACGATCTTAGATCTCGTACTCGTTCTGAATTAATCTTCTAATCGCAATGAACGATCGGGGAGACAGGAATTTAATTGTAGCATAACCAAGGATCATGCTTCTGTAGTTCTGGTAGTGTTTATGCTTGAAGCTTTATCATATTTTAGGTTAATTAGGTTTATTCCCTGTTAGATTAAACTATTGAATTTTGGTAGACATGGATGCATACGTTATACTTAGCTATTACATCTGAGATGCTTAAGTGACAAAGTTACTAATCAACTTTGTAAATGATGTGGATTCTAAGATTTATCTAATACAATAGTTAAATCTGTAAAAAAAAAAAACTTGGACAATTAGTTAAAAATATGGTTTCATTGATGTGTTTTAATTCAATTCAGAATTCCAGCTATTGTAACATTTTATTTTATTTTCCCTTTCAGTTTATAATATAATCAGGCCTACAACTCTACAAGCATTGAACAAATTTGGTGATCTGATTGTAACCTGCCTTAAAGATGTCTTCAGCTCAAGATCCATTTTACATTGTAAAGGACGAGATTCAAGATTCTGTAAGTTTGGTTCTGTGTGGATTGATGTTAGTTGCTATCTGAGTACGTGGTTGACTTTTTTCCCCTCCTTTTATGTATGTTAGATTGATAAGCTGCAGAGTAGCTTTCATGAATGGGAACACATCCCTGGGGAGCAATCCCGGGTCACAAAGGAACTCCTTTCCAATTGTGAGAGCATTGAATGGCAGGTATGTAATGTAATGTAATCAACCAAATCATCTTCAATGTCTTTGGTTCTGAAAATCAGTTTTGCTGATAGGGAAGGTGGATGAGCTGGAAAAGGCTATCTCTGTAGCAGCTAGAGACCCTTCCTTGTATGGAATCAACGAAATGGAGCTTGAAAAACGAAGAAAATGGACTAGTACTGCTCGGACTCAAGTAAGTTACATCTGAGTATTTGCTGTAATCTAAAACATCATTTGTTCTTTATTTCATGTGATGTTTACACCAGGTGAGCAATATAAAGAAAGCAGTGACCGGAAACCGCTCAAATAGTTCAAACTATGGTGGGATGCGCCAAGAACTCATGCGAATGCCAAACGCATATGAGCAGGATAAGAGCAGACCTTACATTGCTCAAGATAATGATGATTTCATATCTTCAGAATCAGACACACAGATGCTTCTCATCAGGTAAACTTCTCTCTTTTCTTTCTATATATGCATGCATTCTTATTCACCCAAGAATGAATTGTAATTTGGACCTTCAATTCAGGCAACAAGATGAAGAGCTGGATGAGCTAAGTGCAAGTGTGGAAAGGATCGGATCGGTTGGGCTTACAATACATGACGAACTAATTGCTCAGGAAAGAATTATAGAAGAATTGGGTTCGGAGATGGAAAGTACATCTAACCGTCTCGATTTTGTTCAGGTTGGTTTCCTAATTATAAGCTTCAAACTCGTTAAAACTGTCATATTTTAACATTGGGTTACAACGGGTGCAGAAAAAAGTGGGTATGGTTATGAAGAAGGCGAGTGCCAAGGGGCAGATGATGATGATCTTATTCTTGATTCTTCTTTTCATCATTTTATTTGTTTTGGTTTTCTTCACCTAGCCTAATCGACTTCTAAGAATAAAAGCATTAGACTCTTTGTCCCACCATCTCTTCTACATATTGTATACTGAACAGATTCCAAACTACTTATTTTACTGGTTTCTACTTGAATTGGGTTTTGATCTTATAAAATTTGACATACAAGTGGCTGTTAATGTTGGTTGTTCCCTTTGGCAATTAAAAATCACAGTTGTTCTGTATTATACTGTTTGCTAAGGGTACACAATATACCCTTAGTTGCACTATTTAAAAAAAATATAAACTTTGGAAATAATATTAATTAAAGATTTTTTTTCTAGAGTATAGTAAGATTTTTTTCTATAAACTTTCAAAGCATGTAAAATCCATTTTTTGGCATGCTTTAGTTGTAGAGGGATATATTAAACATTGTAATATGGAAATAAGCAAGCTTACGAATTTAACATGATGAAACATTTTACACAATACTGCCAAAAAATGAATAATTTTCATTATCTTGAAAAAATTGGGTCCCTGATTTCATTGGTGATTGATTACAAATGTTGTGCAACCGATTATATGAACCGTGGGAATCAAGTAAGCAAATTATGGTTCAAGTTTGATGCAAATAAGGGAGGCGATTTGCATTCTTGTGCAAGTCTCGGTCTCTTTTGTTGTTCTGCTATAAGAAACAGTGTTTGGCCATCTTCGAGCTGCTCTTGTGCTCCCCCTCGTAATCTCTCCAACCTTATTCCATCCTTTTGCAACATTGTCACCACTTTAAAGACATTGGCTAACCCCCCAATCACTAATAATGAACTTGCTATGATACCCATCCACACCCATGTGTATGTCTGCAGATACATATGAAGAAAAAAAGTTATTTTCATAGATGGTCCTTTAAGTATGCTGGAATTGCAAATTTGGTTCAAAAGATTCGTACCAACAAATGCAAACCATGATGACTGTGTCCAACTTGCTCTCGGAAATTCACAATGGCTCCCGCCAAAAACAAGAAGCTGCCTATCAAGAACGGGATCTGGACAATATGTTGCAAGATTTGAACATAACCATCTGCTCGCTCGTAAGTTTGGCATGAGTTATGGGTGGACCCCATCACCCATAACGAACTGCCGCCAATAAGTAATTTTAGAGCATGAGCTTCGATCCTATGGTAACCAAATCCCCTATCTTCCTACAAATATGAATACACTTACATAAAGCTTTTTTTTATCGAATACAATTCCAAAATGTCAGTATTGTTCTTGAGATCGATCTTGATATTCTACACAAAAATTCCTTTAAATTTGAACGTATAAAAATGAAAAACATGATAAATATAGTAAGTTTATTATAGATATATGTCGACTAACCAAAATCAGTTTATAACTTTTCTAGTAACCACCTTTATACTCAAATTTGATGCTAGCGGCAGGTTTTCATATATTTTATAATTAATATGGTTTGTAAGGAAAATACAAATAAGTGCGTGGGATTAGCGGTTAATTACTGGCTTAATATTGAGCAGGAGCAGTACCTGAAGGACGAGGAGAAAAATAGCGATGAAAAACGAAAGGCCTCCCAAGGCCTGAACGATGGGCACCGCAACTTCCACAAATAGTAGCTGAGAATCGAGCTCCATAAGCCGGAACCGGTAATCAATGCCAGCGAGATGTGCGAAGAGATCATGTATGTTCACCACGATTATCAACCCTAATCCTATCAACAACACCACTAGTCCTGATTTCGCCTCACTAGAGAACTGCGCCACAAAACCACACAGCAATACAATTGTCGAAAACACGTAAGCTCCTGCGTTCGTAAATTCCGATCGCTTCCGGCTCCGCCGTGACCCGTACATCCTGCACTCACGCGCCGTCGCCAGCTTCACCATTATCGTTCGGATTACTCCAAATTTAGAGTACAAGTTTGGAGTGATTTCTCGAATTGACCACAGAGAGAGCGATCTGAAACAGAGGAGAGTGAGATGGCGAAAGCGTCCGAGTGGGGGTTACGTGGCGTTCTGCATGAAGATTTACCAGCAAGTGAAGCCGTATGACATGTGGCAGTTGCCTGATTCAACTCCCATTTCTATATTTGCCCAAATTCCATTTGGTCTCCCACCTTTTTCTCAATAAAAAAGGAAATCTATAACCTTAATTTCATTTAACTCACGTTTTAATATTTGCTAATAATTTATTGGGATTTAAAACAATGGTTAAATACTAATTATACTCTTTATATACACATATTAAAGCTTAATCATCCTTAGTAGTTAGTGATTTTTAGTGTGAAGTACAACATTATTAAAACTAATTTTTTTTTTAAATAATATCCTAAAAGTTATCATTAACATATTTGTATAATACAAGGTATGAAATGTCGCGCGTTACTACGTGATTGTAAATCAAGTAATATTTTTGCTCATTTTCCCGTAGAATTCATAATATATTTTACTTTATACTTATACCCATTATTTAAAATCTAAGATATTACTTATTCGGATTTTTCTAAGTCTAGTCTAAATATTAGACAAAAAATTATAAATTAATCAATATTACTCTTTGTATTAACACATGCTATATTTTCTTCTTCATAAGTATGATTTCATATACATAAATAAATTATTATATAACTATAGTTCACATATATATTAAAAATTATTGAATCATATAAACTATGTTGTTAAAACTATTTATATATTTATATAGTTTATTTACTTTTAGTTTTTTACATTTAGCTAAAATAATTACTATATTAACTATTAAATAATAAACTATATAAGTTCAATTAAAACAAAAGTAAGTGATGTAATGGATATTAAAATTTGCTGAGGAGGCGTGTGGAATCAAAATCAGTTCGAGACCATTTAATATCACTTCAACATAAATACTATTGTTGGAACAAAACTCAGATCAACTTATTACTGATTCTGCAGTTAGTACTGACATACTTAGTACTGATGGGGCAGAACTTGTTTCTACTGATGAAGTTGATGCTGGTGTTCTCTATAACTAAGTTACTACTGATCATGCTAAGATTGAAGATACTACTGATCATTGTAGTTACTACTGACGATGTATCTGGACTTACTACTGATCACCAAGTTTACTACTGATCTTCATATTTACTACTGGTGATTAGTTTTACTACTGACAACGCGTTTTTCGAAGATATCAAGTCCGAGATCTTCGTATAGATAGTTATAGAATGTAAATCAATGTATATTATTATTATTCGATGTAAATCAAGTCCTAGAATAACTAGGGTAAATAGTTTAGCTTCAAGGACTATTATAAATAGTTCCTTACGAATTGTAAACGTACGTGTGTATTGTTAACTCGATAATATACATTGAAGCTTTTTGTGAAACTGTGTTCTTAATATTCTTGCATATTGTTCTTACAGTTCATTGTTCTTAATTATTGATATAGTGTTGATCCGCTGCAACTTCTATCATCAATTAGATCTAAGGTGTTTATTAACTTGTCTATAGTTAATCGATCCTGACAAGTGGTATCAGAGAGTATTGGTTCTAGATCTACTATTTGTTAAGAACAACAAAAAGTTTTAATCTTTAAAACACACACATTATTAATCATGACTGATAATAATGAAAGCACTCAGGCCAACAAAATTCCCATTCTCACTCCCAATAACTTCGGGATGTGGAAGAATCGTATTAAGCAATACATGCTTATTACAGATTATTCCATGTGGGAAGTCGTTTGTGAAGGAAACAAAACTGGTCAACTTCAAGCAAGCAGCTCTGTAACTGAGGCAGACAAACTTAAATGTGAGAAGGAGAAGAAAGATAAAGGCATCGAACTCAAAACTCTAAGCACTCTCTTACTGGCCATTCCTAATGATTATCAACATCTCTTTGTTGAATATGATGATGCAAAAATACTATGGGAAGCACTGGAGAAGAGATTCGTTGGGACAAAGAGCACCAAGAGGAATATGAAGTCTGTTCTCAAACAAGACTTTGAAAATTTCAAAGGAAAGCCCAATGAAACACTCACTCAAGTGTTTGACAGATTCAACAAACTAATTGGTGAACTCAACCAAGTTGGTGTAAAGATGGATCAAGAAGATGTCAACATGAAGTTCCTAAGGTCTCTTAGTGAAGAATGGGCCATGTACACAGTGGTGTATAGACAAAGAGATGCTCTAGAAGAAAAGGAGTTAGATGAACTCTATAATGATCTCAGAGTGTTTGAAACTGAGGTAAATCACAAAAACCCTTCTATTTCTTCTAACAATGCTGCTTTTGTGTCTAGTACGGGTCAAGGACAAGAAACCTCCACAGGAAAGGCTGCAGATTCTGAGGATACTGCAAGAGAATCCTTCTTCACTAGTCATGTGCACACTGCATTGATTAGTGATGACTTGGAACAATTGAATCCAGATGATCTTGAGGAGATGGATCTTAAATGGCAGATGGCTATGCTGAGCCTAAGGACCAAAAGATTCTTAAAAAGAACTGGTAGGACAAGCCTCAATTTCAACAAAGGTGACAAAGCAGGATTTGACAAGACTAAAGTCAAGTGTTACAACTGTAACAACCTTGGTCACTTTGCCAAAGAATGTCGTCAACCAGACAAAAGATCAAAATCAACTGCTCTTGTGTCACAACAAGGACAAGGCTATGACTGGAGCTTCCAAGCAGAAGAGCATGCTCAAAATCAAGCTCTCATGGCCTTTACTGACAACAAAACTGAGGTAAAATCTAAACCTTGTACTCCTGAATGTGCTAAAATTATTAAAAATCTAGAAAAAGAAAACAATAAATTAAATGAAGATTTAGCAAAAGCAATCAGAAGAAATCATGAGTTTGATGGTGTGATTGCTGATCAAGAACATCAAATAAAGGTGTACAAGATGATTGATCAACGGATCAAGGAAGAATTGCTTCAAGCTGTGGATGAGAAAGAGTTCTATGAAACAAAAAATAAAGAACTAACAAATAAATTAGAAGAATGTCAGCTTGAAATTGAACAAAATAAATTAACAATTAAAAAGTTTGAAAGAAGCACTAAAATTCTAGATGAATTAACTAATAATCAAACTACAGAAAAGGTTGTTCATGGGGTGGGATATCATGCTGTACCACCTCCACACAAATTCATTCCTCCACTTAAAAACAGTTCAGAAAGAATCATTAATGAATTAAAAACTGAAAATCAAACTGAATCAAATAATTCTTCTGATGATGAACAATCAATTGAATTTACTATATCTCAAAGTGAATCACCAAAATCAATTGATACAAGTTTTCACACAGCTCAAAGTCCAAATGAATCTCCCAAATATAATGCAGAAAATATACCTAAAATTTTAAAAAGGGGGAATGAAAGAAACAAAAATCAACTCTTAGACCAAAGAATACCTGAAGGTGCTAAAAATAAGAAATTAAGATGTGTTATATGCAATAAAATGAACCATTTAGCAAAGGATTGTCACTTCAATCCAATAAACTGCAAAGAGTTAAAAGAATTTAAAATTTTTAAAAACAATGCAAAAACACAGAAGTTAAAAAATACTACTGGTCCTTCAGCAGTAAATAAAATTAAAAATCCAATTGTTGAAGATCCAAGATTTGGAAGAAGTAAACCAAGGTTTGTGCAAAACAGAAGAGTTGGAAGCCCAAAGAACAGCAATTACTTCAAGAATAATGGAAAATCCAATCAAAATAAACAATATTTTAAATTTTCCAACACCAGTAGAAACTCTAACAAATTTACTACTGGTGTTAACCCTAATTATAATGCTGTATGGTACCAGTACAAGAATACTACTGGTAAAAACCCTAATTTCAAAAATACTACTGCTCTCAAAACAAATTTCAAAAACACTACTGGTGTTAACTCTAAAAACACTACTGATCATTCTAAACATGGTAAGTACCCAAATACTACTGGTCCATCAGTAGTAAAGTATTCAAAAGCTAAAAACAATAGGTATCAGCCAAGATCAGTAGGAAACTCTTACACCAGTACTAACTTCAAAAGGGCAATAGTAAAACAAAACACCAGTACTAAACAAGTATGGGTACCAAAAGTGTTTAAAGTTAAATCTCCCAAAGCTTATTTCTCAAAGGATGAACCCAAGACATATAAAGCTTGGGTTCCCAAACTTAACTAATCCTTTACTCAATTGTGCAGAGCATTCAGATCCCAGAAGAAGGAAGAACATGGCATATTGATAGTGGATGCTCAAGGCACATGACTGGAAATCTGCAAATCCTTAAGGATTTCAAGTCATTTGATGGAGGATATGTGGCATTTGGTGAGAATCCCCAAGGAGGTAAGATTACAGGTAAAGGTACTGTTACTAATGGAAAAATTACCTTTGATGATATATTTTATGTAGCTGAACTAAAATACAATCTTGTCAGTGTGTCTCAAGTTTGTGATAAAAAGAACAAAATTCTGTTCACAGACATTGAGTGCATCATTCTTTCTCCTGATTTTATTTTGGATGAAAAATATGTTGTTTTAAGAACTCCTAGGAGAAACAATGTGTATTGCCTAGATATAGGGGGAGAACTCATTTCTACAAATGAGGTCAACTGTTTTATATCCAAGGCAAACACCACTGAATCAGAACTATGGCATAGAAGGATGTGTCACACAAATTTTAAAAACATGAATAATTTAGTTAAAAGAAATCTGGTTATTGGACTACCTCAAAAACAATTCATGTGTGATCATCATTGTGTTGCATGCCTAAAAGGTAAACAACACAAGACCTCTCATAAGTCCAAAATTGTTAACTCTATTTCTGTTCCCTTGCAGCTCTTACATATGGACCTTTTTGGACCTACAAATGTAATGAGTATTGGAAAGAAACAATATTGTCTTGTTATTACTGATGACTTTTCCAGATATACATGGGTTTTCTTTCTCAGGACAAAGGATGAAACAAGTGAACTCATAAAGAACTTAATTATCAAACTGGAAAACACATCTGATCAAAAAGTGAAAGCCATAAGATGTGATAATGGCACAGAATTTAAAAATGCTAACTTAATTAACTTTTGTGATCTTAAAGGTATTGACAGGCAATACAGCTCACCTAGAACTCCACAACAAAATGGTGTAGCTGAAAGAAGAAATAGAACCATCATTGAAGCAGCAAGATCAATGCTAGCAGATTCAAAATTACCAATCACCTTTTGGGCTGAAGCTGTTAATACTGCCTGTTATGTTCAAAACAGAGTATTAATAGTTAAGCCACATTTTAAAACACCATATGAACTTTTTAATAAAAAAAACCTTCTATAAGTTTCTTAAAATCATTTGGTTGTCCTTGTACTATTTTGATTACAAGAGAACAAATTGGCAAGTTTGACTGCAAAGCTGATGATGGAATCTTTGTGGGATACTCCACTCAAAGCAAATCATACAGAGTATTCAACAAAAGACTAAGGATAATTGAAGAAAGCATCAACGTATCCTTTAATGAAAATGTACCTAATGAACAAGGAAATGGTCCAGATTGGCTATTTAACATAGACAATCTAACCAAATCTTTTAATTCTAATATGAATTTCAATGCAGGTAATTCAAATTGTCCTAATCAAAAAGAAGGAACATCATCTGTTAATACTGGTCAAGAAAAGATGAGATACATAATTGTTGATACTGCTCCCATAGTTAATACTGATATCAGTAATAACTCAAATACTGAAAGCAGTAGTAACTCTGAGAATGAGGTCAGTAGTAATTCCAATACTACTGGTACCAGTAATAGTACTGAAAATACTACTGGTCCCAACAATAACCTAGATTCTCATGATACTACTGACACCAGTAACAACAACAATACTACTGATCCTAATGAAGATAATTCCAGTAGTAACTCTGACCAAGATGATGATGAACCAAACATCCATGACAATGAAGAATCACAAGATGAACAACTGCCTGAGACAAATGAGTCCAATCTTGAAAATCAACTAGTAGTTGATAAAACCACAACTACAAGGACTCAGAAGAACCATCCATTAGACCTTGTTCTAAGTGATGTTAACTCACCACTTCAAACAAGAAGCAAATTAAACAAAAGCTTAACTGCAAATATGTGTAATATAAGTTTAATTGCTAATGAATGTATGTATGAATGCTTTCTGTCTCAGGATGAACCAAAGAAGATCCAACAAGCAATGAAGGACTCAAACTGGATTGAGGCAATGCAAGAAGAACTCCTTCAATTCAAGTTACAAGCTGTTTGGACACTTGTACCTCTACCCAAAGGAAAAAGAGCCATTGGAACAAGATGGATCTTTAGAAACAAGAAAGATGAAAGAGGGATAGTGATCAAGAATAAAGCCAGACTTGTAGCCCAAGGATACACTCAAGAAGAAGGAATAGATTATGATGAAGTATATGCTCCTGTTGCTAGAATTGAAGCCATAAGAATATTTCTAGCATATGCTTCATTCAAAAAGTTCAAAGTCTATCAAATGGATGTGAAGAGTGCATTCCTATATGGGAAAATTGAAGAAGAGGTCTATGTTTGCCAACCTCCAGGTTTTGAAGATCCAAAACATGGTGATTATGTGTTCAAATTGGATAAAGCTCTATATGGCCTACATCAGGCACCAAGAGCATGGTATGACACATTATCATCATACCTTTTGAAGAACAACTTTAAAAGAGGGGCCATTGACAAAACCTTGTTTACAAAGAAAGTCAAAGATGATATTCTACTGGTACAAATTTATGTAGATGATATCATCTTTGGCTCAACCAATGATTTATTATGCAAAGAATTTGAAGAACTGATGCAAATTAAATTCAAGATGAGCTCTATGGGTCCAATGAACTTCTTCCTTGGACTCCAAGTCAATCAAAGAACAGATGGCATCTTGATAAATCAATCAAAATATGTCAAAGACATCTTGGAAAAGTTTGATTTGAAAGACAGTAAAAGTGCTAGTACACCAATGGAAACACACAAACACCTACATCCTGATGTTGAGGGGGAGGATGTAGATGAACACTTATATAGATCAATGATAGGCTCTTTGATGTACTTAACTGCATCAAGACCTGACATTATGTATAGTGTTTGTGTGTGTGCAAGATATCAAGCAAGACCCAAAGAACTACACCTGCAAGCTGTTAAAAGAATATTCAGATACTTGAAAGGCAAACCATCACTAGGTCTATGGTATCCACATGATTCACCCTTTGAACTCATAGCCTACACTGATAGTGACTATGGAGGTGAATGTCAAGATAGAAAGTCCACTACTGGTGGATGTCAATTCTTTGGATCAAGACTGGTGTCATGGCAATGTAAGAAACAAACAAATGTATCAACATCAACTGCTGAAGCAGAATATGTAGCTGCATCTGCTTGTTGTGCTCAAGTACTATGGATTCAAAACCAGCTTCTAGACTTTGGTATCTCTATCCTTAAAACTCCCATTTTTATTGATAATCAAAGTGCTATTAGTATTGTGAACAATCCAGTAAAACACTCAAAAACCAAACACATTGAAATAAGATTTCATTTTATAAGAGATTGCAATGAAAAGAAATTAATCAAAGTAGTTAAAATTCATACTGATGATCAATTAGCAGATCTTTTTACAAAAG
Organism: Calendula officinalis; assembly: GCA_963853835.1. Taxonomy (NCBI): domain Eukaryota; kingdom Viridiplantae; phylum Streptophyta; class Magnoliopsida; order Asterales; family Asteraceae; genus Calendula; species Calendula officinalis. The sequence continues at coordinate 23,172,471 of OY970820.1, forward strand.
CCTTTGATGTAGGAAGATTCAACTTCTTGGTTAGCAGTATTGGAATGATTTTGATAAATTAAAATCTCATTTAAAATCATGTGTAAAGTTTTTGTTGTAAATTATTATTTATTCACTTAAGTGTTTTACTACTGGTATTCCTGTACTACTGGTGTGTAGGTATGTGCACAAAATACTACTGGTAGCTTATTACTACTGATGTGTATTAGGTTTACATAAATACTACTGGTATGTCAGTACTACTGGTATTCACATATACTATTGGACTTATGTGTTGGTGGTTACTACTGATGTTAGTAGATACTACTGACGTTTTACTACTGATATCTTATTTACTACTGGTCTTTCAGAATCACAATTACCAAACTAACCCCCATGAAAATAACCGTTATGGTATGATTCGAAGGGCAATTTAGTCTTTTTGCAGGGTAAATCGAAAGATATAAAAGGCGGTAGTCGATTAATTTAACATTATCTCACTTCAATTCTCAAAATTCTCTCGATAAACCCTAAGTTTACGATCAAAAACTCTTCATCAAAAGCAAAATTCTTGCAAAAACTCAACAACAATGGCAACTTTACAAGCTCTCGATGTGCAAACCGACCTCAAATACTCAGAATTTCACAATATGGTTGCCTTTTTAAAGAATCCCGACGGAACAAAAGATTTCCGTCCGATCGTAAAATTCTTGAGAAATTCATATATACAGTTTGCCTTAACTGTCAAACCAAAATCATATCAACAGCACTTGGTGGATTTCTGGACCAATGCTGAGCGAACAGAAGGAACAACATCATCAATGATAAAATCTAAAGTAGATGGAAAGCACATCACAGTAACAGAACAATCAATCAGACACCATCTACAACTACACGATGATTCAGGTATGACTTCTCTTCCCAAGGAATTCATTGCTGAAATTTTAAACAAAATGGGATATGAGGGGAGACTAAACATAGTAACTTTTCAAAAAGGTCTTCTCTCCCCACAATGGAAATTTCTTGTCCATACTATTCAGCATTGTGTTTCTCCAAAAAGGAGTACTTGGAATGAGTTTAACAGGTCAATAGCATCTGCTGTTGTCTGTCTATGCACAGACCAAGTATTCAACTTTTCTAATATGATATTTGATGGTATGTTGGGAAATCTTAGTTCTTCAAAATTTTTAATGTATCCCAGATTTCTACAACATATCATAAACTGTGAATTACAAAACTTGTCAACTCCTAAAAACATTTTTATATTACCTGAGTTGAACAAGAAAATTTTCTCAAATATGAGAAAACAATTTAAATTTTCGGGCAAGGAAACCCCTCTGTTTCCTAACATGATCAAAGATCAACCCAATATTGGAGAGGGTTCAACCATTGCTACAACCCAAGTTGAACCTCAACCCACTCCATCACCCCCAAATACAGCCCAAACACCACCCCATATAGCCACTCAATCACCCACTCACTTAGAAGTCCTGAATGTGTCCCAGGAACTTGATATAAATCTGCAGAGTGCTACTCTTCACTCTGTGGAAGACCTACCAGACAAAACCAAACACATTTCCACAATTTATAAAAGAAAGAAACTTTCTTCAAAGGACACCAGGGGACACATCGAGTCACACCCCAGGCTCAAAGAGTTGTCCTCCAAGGAGGAGAGAGGACATGAGGGGAGGGCTTTCACTACTGATGCCCCAAAGGTGGGTGCACAGGACAGTGAAAACATCATTAGGACCCAAACCTCGGCAACTTTGAGTGATGACTCATTTGAGGAGTTACTCAAAGGACCCCGGTGCCAAGAAACCACAAGGGGGGACATCTCTGCTTCTTCTAGGAAGAAGAGAATGTCTAAAAGACCCAATGAATCACCAAGCAGTGATGAGGGCAGATCTGTGGAATTGATGGAAAGGAAGGAAAACCTTAAAACCAATGTACCTGTTAGTAAGCCCGATGATCTTGCTAGATGGAGTGAGGGCAGTATTAAAATCCAACAATTGACGGCTAAAGTGGATTCCTTGGAATCCACTGTACAAGATTGTCTCACATATTTAACAAACCAAGGGAAAACAATGGCTGCAATGAAAAAGCATGTCAACACCATCAACAAGAGGATGAGATTATATGAGCACAGGCTTCATCAACAAACCAAAATCATCAGAAAATTGAAGAAAAAGATTGATGATAGTGAGGCTCCACCAGTTGAGCTCACTAAGGGGGAGAAAGATAATATACAGACAATGATTGATGAATCTATTGCAGCAGCAGCATCCTCCCTCTTAAACTTAAAAGAAACAAATGTTGATGAAGGCCCAGAGATGATGGTTACAGAAGAAGAACCAATTACTACTGCTCCTACTAAAGAACAAACAGAAAAAGAAACACCAGTAGTAACTCCCACTACTGACATTATAGCAGTAGTAAATGAAGAAGAGGAATTAAAAGCAGCAAATACTACTGATGCCCTATCAGTAGTAACTCCTGAAGTTACACCAGTAGTAACTACTTTGGTTACTATTGAAGAGGAAGAACTACATTTTCCAGAGCTTATTGAAAGAGAGAGACATGTCATCATTACCAAACCACCAACACCTGATCAACCACTTATCATACCTGACATTGATGATAATGTGAATTGGTTTGAGGTTGATGAATGCTCACTTCCTCCACATCCAAAAATACTTCAACAAGATGAACTTAGATCATTTGCTCCCTCTGTTGTAATAAGAGGAGTGCCAGACATGAAATATATTCCTCCTCCACCTTCAGCACACATTGGAAAGGGTAAAGAAATATATGATGAAGATTACCCTAACAGAGCTCTTGGTCATTACATGGTAAACAAGATAAATCTTGTTAGAGCTGATAAACAAGACAAATGGAAGGTGAAGAATAAGAGATTTTGGGAGAAGGTAGTTAAATATCAAGCTCTTGAACAGAAGAAGAATCAAAGAGAAATTCCTGTTAAAATACCTGTTCAAATTAAAGATGTTCAGATAGAAGCCCAAGAAGCAGAGTTCAAAAGGCTTAGAAAAGTAGAAGAAGAACATCTAAACTGTCTTGAAGATCTTGTAGCAGAATGCAAAAGAACAAAAGGTGATTTACCAGATGATATATTTGAGCAAAAGTCTCTTATGATAGACTTTCTAAAGATAAAAGGTCACAGTGCAAAATCTTTTGGAAGAATGAAGATGGTCTCTATTATTGAAAAATACTGCACTGCAAAGAAAAGAGACTTGGCTGAACAAGAAGCTGAAGAATCAAAGAAAGCCAAAACTTTAATCCCAATCAGTCCAACACAAATCAAAGCTGGTAGTATTTCAACTGTTGGTGATACTTCAACTCCCCAATCTAAGAAAAGAAAATCTGTTGAACAAGAACAAAGCTCTAAGAAGAAATCAAAACAAATTATACCTGTTCTTGAAATGCCAGTTGCTCCTCTACAGAACAATCCAATTCTTAACTGGAGAGTGATGCAGAACAATGTCATAGAAGTCATAAGGAAAGACAAAGTAGTACAAAGATTCACTGGATGGTTACCCTTAATCAGATCATGCTCAAGAAGTGATGTAATCAAGCTTCTGATTATTGGAAAACCAAGAATGACAAAGAAATCATGGAAAGAATCTGGAGCTGGATACCTGACTAGAATGATAGATGCTGCATTTTATCCAGATAATTATCCAGAACAATTTACAAATCCAGGAAATGTGTATGCTTGGAATGTCATTCCTACTGCAAATATGTACTTCTTTGAGAAATCAGGCAAAGTGTGTGAATTGTACTTATATGAGAAAGAATATCCACATTCTGAGAAGACAATGTATCAGATATTCATAAACACTTTGATGAAACCCTATGATGCTGTTATGTTCCAAAATAAACTGAATTATTTTACAAAGAGGAACAGCAGATACATTATTGAACAAAGACTTCAACAAAATCAAAGAACTCTAGAGAAGAGAAGAAAAGAACAAGAAGAACAAAAGAAACTTGATTGATTAAAAAGATAATCAATAAGTTTAGGGGGAGATTGTTGGAACAAAACTCAGATCAACTTATTACTGATGCTGCAGTTAGTACTGACATACTTAGTACTGATGGGGCAGAACTTGTTTCTACTGATGAAGTTGATGTTGGTGTTCTCTATAACTAAGTTACTACTGATCATGCTAAGATTGAAGATACTACTGATCATTGTAGTTACTACTGACGATGTATCTGGACTTACTACTGATCACCAAGTTTACTACTGATCTTCATATTTACTACTGGTGATTAGTTTTACTACTGACAACGCGTTTTTGGAAGATATCAAGTCCGAGATCTTCGTATAGATAGTTATAGAATGTAAATCAATGTATATTATTATTATTATTCGATGTAAATCAAGTCCTAGAATAACTAGGGTAAATAGTTTAGCTTCAAGGACTATTATAAATAGTTCCTTACGAATTGTAAACGTACGTGTGTATTGTTAACTCGATCCTGACAACTATTAATCAAAATCTGAGTCTCCACCTTGAACCACAATTGTATTATAGGTACAATTACTCTAAACTTTTTATTGACTTCATATTTTTATCATTTTGTTAATATGATATACAAAAATTATAACGTATTTTGTTTTAAAGATATAACTATATATAAAGATACTTAAAGAGTTTTATTACTTTTTCTCCCTGCTAGTGTGTGGACAAGTTGGTAAAAACATGAGGAGACTTGCAATCGTTAAGTGAGTCAAAAGATGCCCCATCATTAAGTTGGGTTCAAAATAGGGCGTCAGGTTACTGGATTCAACCTTTTACAAGAGTACCTTTTTTTTTTCTTTTCAGATTTTGAGTATTTGGGGGGATTTTTGAAGATAGAAAATTATTTAAAAAGTTTCTTCTACATCCTGTTTTCATTTCTGAGAGAAAGAAAAAAAAAACTCAGGAACATGATCTATTTTATTGCCAATTTCTCTCAAAAGAAAATATAAATTAAAATCCATGGGCATATACACAGCTACAGTACATGACTCCAGTTATAATATCGAACATATTCACGAACCATGAAATGTTACCTTTTAGCTTGTTTTACGTACAAGTCTTGTTCATGTGGCAACATGATCACACTATAATCAGATTTTCCTTTATTCATGTATTGATTGTATAATGATGAGATATAAGTACAGGAAAGACACAAGCATCATGGTGCGACTATATGTACGGTGTTCTGTTGTAGCTCATAACTATGATACAGATGACTCGTATAAATACAATTATATATCCATGGAATGGAAGGGAAGAAAATGAAGCAGTTACAAGAGATAGTGGCGTAAATAGTCAACTCTTGCTGGATGTTTAAGCTTCATAAGAGCCTTAACCTCATGCTTTCTAACCATTTCCCTTGATATATTCAAGTTCCCTGCAATCTCTCCCAGTGTCCTATTCCCTTTACCATCCAGCCCATATCTTTGTCTCATCACCAAACTCTCCTTTGGTTTCAACGAATCAAGCTGCACACATAATTCACCAATTTCATCAATTATTCGTGATTCAAACCAATTAATTAGTCAAACTTACCACATCATCAAGTGCAAGCCTGAGAAGAGCAGGTTGGCGTCTTTCATCGTCATTATCTGCAAACGTGTTGATAAACTCTTCCTGTGTGACAGGATTTTTTCTGTTGAGAGAAAGAATGGGCCTCGACACCTTTGTCACTTCACGGTATCTCACCACTGAAATCCCAGCTTTCTTTGCTATCTCTTCTTCTGTTGGCACTCTCATAAGCTCAAACCATAGCTTCTTTTTCGCCTTCTGTATTTCTATTCTAACCTGCATTATCATAATCATCATTAGGGTTTGCAAATAACATTTATGATTAAAGAAAAAATGATATAAGATTTAGAAAAAAATAGTCTTACAGATTCAAGCCCAAAAGGGACCTTAAAGAAACTTGAGAGGGTCATGGAGCGTATGATGGCATGTCGGATCCAGAACAGCGCGTATGTTGACAGTTGCAGCTTTCTTCCAGGTTCAAACCGATCAACGGCTGTGATCAATCCCTTCACTCCTGCCTGACACAAGTCCTGGAAGTTTCTCCCATTTGCAAACTCTTGAAAATATTTGTTCATCACAAACAACACCAGTCGTAGATTATGCTGCATCACAATAATCAATTCCTTAGTTAAAATCATTTAATAAATGTTTTTTTTAATAAATGGCACGTCTCTCTTGTCACACCTTAATCAATTTGTTTCTAGCTGCTTGGCCAAGCCCAATTTGTTTCCTTAATTGTGATACATCCATGTTTGTTGCCTCTGCTAACTCTCCATCTGTTGGTTCTCTTTCCATAACTTTATGCAAATCCTCTTTCACTGCAAGGATTGCCTGTTTTGTTTGTAGCAAAGATGATCCATCATTATGAAATTAACTTCAAATAAAACAATTATATATGGGAATACTCACCTTCATAGTTTGTAATAACTTAAATAGCCGAGTATGTTCTGAAGAAGGAAGAACAGGTGGGATCTTCATTTTCTTCCAATCTAAACTGCCTAAATCTGTAGAAGCCGAGTGCTCTTTAACCAGTCTCTTAATCTTTTCATCCCCATTGACATTTCTCTTGCGATTTGGAGTAATAACTTCCACATCTTTCTTATTTTTCAGATGAATCCTGTTTTCAAGGGTCAACCTATTTAACTTTTTATGTTGACTCCTCACGATATTGACTTTCGTTCTGTTTTCAGGCTTTTTACTAGCATCAGAGATCTTCTTCCTCCCTCTACGAACCCTTTTCACCTGAATATCATGATTTTCAGTATCAGATTCAACAGTTGTGGGACTGAGTTTGTATAACCTATCGAGTTCAGCTGCAGCTTCATTGTAATCCAGATCTAATGGGCATGAAGGAGCTTCGACGGTAGACAAAGCTTGCACTCTTTTGGAAGGCTTTCTACTTCTACTTCTTCTAAGCCTTTTTGGGTTTTCTTTTGATGTATCGACAGATAACTTTGCAGATTCTTTGGATGAAACTAAAGCCGTGTTCTTGGTTTGGTCTGTTTTGAATGCTAGTATTGTTGTTATTCTCTTAGTTGGAGATAGACGAGATGAAAATTGAGCACTTAATCCAAACGGGGTCCTTGCAGCAGAGCTGGATACAGTCACAACTCCCATACCAAGAAATATCTAAGCAGAAGGTAATTCCTGCAACAAAAAAATAGGTAACTATATTATAACAACAGACATTAATCAGAAGAGAAGTAACTGCATATCAAGTCATAAAATCCTTGCATATACAAAATTAGTTTTGGTTCTGACGTTTCAAGCTAGAAATGAACACAAATAAACAGGATCCAGATAAATAGGGCGAATTTTAGTGAGTTGAAGCTAAAATCAAGTTCGGATTTAAGTATTAAACCTAGCCATGCTTGCAATCAGTTAACGAATATACCATTTTAGGCAAAAAGGCACCGTTTCAATAATTGATATCATAACGCACATATAAACAGGACAGAGATCATATATGTTGAAAGCCATAATCCTGTCCCATGTGCGATGTGATTGCTATAATATCACTCGAGATTACAGGAAATAAAAGTTTCAATCGAAATGATCTCTAAACTTCGATCGTTGAGTGAAACAAAACCAACAAGTAATTCGAACGTACGGAACACATTTCAATGAACAGTAAGAAATCACAATAACAGTAAGAAATGTACCTCAACGGCTAACGGATGAGTTCGCTGATCGCCGATAGAAACTCAAACAATCCGATGGAGAAATTCCAGGGAAATTTGATTGAAATTGGAAAATAATCGTTGTAATGAATTTTTGTGAAACAGAAATAACAAAAGAATCGTAGAATTTACGGGGAATTATGGTGGCCACAAGCAGGAGTGGACGGCGGAGATGAAAGGGAAAGAATGAAATCGGAGGGTAGTGGTGGTGGCGGAAGACGTGGCAGGAGGTGTAGCAGAATAATTTGATGGGGGGTCCTCGTGGCGAATTTTGAGCGGTGGAAAGATATTTTGGCATCAGTGTATGGATGAACTTTTTGACACGTAGGTTCTAGTAGTAATTACGTTGCACAATCAGGACCAACCGAACTGCCTTACAATTGACGTGGTTAATTTATAGCAACGAATTTGTTGTGATCAAACAAGTTACAAAACCATGGCAAAATCACGACTTATTATATTCCGTGTTTAACACGGAGAAGGTATTTAACAAATACTTATTTAGTATATTAACAGATTTTTGATGATTAATCTTAACATGATTTATTTTGTATCTACAATAAACCTACCTAACAATAGACCGGTTTTGTTGATCCGATCCAAATTTACAAGAATTATATGAGTTTGAATTATATTTTGTGATTTGATTTCATGTTAATGACTTATACACTTTAACCTTTTTACTAAATAGGTTCCATATGAATCAATGTTGATCCAATCTATTTGTAACCCGTTCCTGTGACAACCCTCGAAAATGGGTAGTTGACTCGGCACCGATTGTAACCAAGCACTTGTGTAAAACATTTCGTCTATTAATGAGAGTATTTTGTTTATCATAATGAGTCTAACAAGAACATGTATCATGAGTTGATAGTACGCATCTTTATATGCACACGTCAGTTTGTCAGTATGTTAGCCGGATGAAGCCACATATTTAGAGAGCTGATAATCTAAAAAAAAAAAAAAATAATAATAATAATAATAATAATAATAATAATAATAATAAATAAAACTTTCTCTCCTCTTCCTTGTGAATCGACTGCCATCTTAAAAAGTGAACATCACTTTGTACCTTGTTAACTTTTGAAGGTCAGACTCTATGGCCATGCTTATTCTTTTGGGTAATAAGTTATTGAGACAATGATAAAATAAAATAAAGCAAGCATGGTCCTTCCCTTAAATTCGTGGAGCATGCACCGCACCTAACATAAAAAAGTATTGGTATGACATTTTTGTCAAAACTCCAAATCTTCAAAAGATTTAAACATGCTTTTATATATTAAAATTTACGGATATGATTTGATGAGAATGGAGTCTACAATCTCTTTTAAGAACCCCACACCCCTATATCATCAACCTATCTCCTCCATTAACTGATTTCCCACTTTTTAAGGATTAAAGATAGTATGTTGTCTGCCTACTCTAAATCCTATAATCATCATTCTACCTTACAACTCTCAAAAATCAAATCTCACAATTTTCTCTCTTCGACTTGCGTACAAACTAGAAAGCCACCATCTTCATCTCGTTTCTTTTCTACGAAGGTAACCAGAAACACAAGAAAACAGCAAAACCACAAGCATCTCCGAGCTCTCAGCTCTATCTCTCACTGAAAACCCATCACCTTGTATTCATTTGCTTTTCCGGCGAATCAGGTACGCCTCCGGTGACCGAGCAAGGCTTCCAGCGACGCTCAGAAAATCCGGAAGCCACATTCAACCCCGACGTACTCCCCTCTCTACTCGTGTGAAACCAGATAAGCACCATCGATCTGCTCTTCGTCTCGACTTTCCGGCAACACAGACGCATACTCCGACAAACCAGATTGTACTTCGGCGGACTCGCTTTTCCGGCACCAAGCTTATTCCCGGCGACCTCCATCACTCTTGCTCACGGTCTCTCTCTCTCTATACGTGATAGGTATAACAATCTGACCCCTTTTAATATCGTTTGCATCGTGCATGGGCGTGTTTAAATCATGGGTGTTCCCTGTCGAGTTTCCGTCGGCCTTCTCCGGCACAATACACACACAAGTGTGTGTTGTGTATGGATTGCGTGTGTGCGTAATACCCGGTGTATTACTGTATGTTTTCGACGCAAACGAAGCTCCGGTAATCTGGTGGATTAAGTTCCGGCGAGATTACCGGAGTTCCTTTATTTGTTCCGCCGGCGGCGCCTCCCTGAGGTGGTGTGCGTTGAGCCTTTCCGGCCAAGACTCCAAACCGGCCTTTGGGCCACAATCGTTTATTTTAGCAGCACAACGCAGATTTGTGGGTTTTGCTAATCCAAGTCCAGCGAGCCAACCAAACAAACCCATCTTTCTTTATTATTTTTATTGATTAAAAAGAAATAAATTTTAATATTATGAAATTACCGATTTAAACTAGAATTTATAATGATTTATTTAATATCTATTTAATAATTAATTATTTAAGGTTATTTCATTTAAATAATTAACTGGTATATCAAACGAGTTTATTTCCGATCAAAGTGAGCTCTTCAAAAACTTGTTTAAATTAAACAAACACATATAATATACGAGCCCAACCCACTGAGTCACCAACATACCACTCATGTCTAGATTCGAGTTCAAGGAATCATTTTTGCATCATATAGATTAGGCTTGTCATATTAGACCGTCACTCATTAACTAATAATATGCGTTTAGGACGCTAGGAATCTTTGGTTGGAATCCCCAACCTCGTTGATTTGAGAATTTGCTAGCCGCGCTAAGGTGAGTTCGCAGCCCCTTTTTACTATTTTTATATTGTTTTACAAACTAGGGGTGAAAAACATAACAAATGTTTTATAAACATTCAAACTATTTATTAATGCATATTTAATAAACCTTATTGTGACAGTGAGTTCACAGCCCCATTTTTACTATATTTTTACTGTTTTACTTTCGGGGTGAAAAACATATGATATTATTTATGATTATTTACGATGAAACTATTTTTGAAAACATGACAACGAATCGTTATGCTCGAACTAGGTTTAGATGTAGTGCATGGAAGTGCGTATATGCCTACATACCATAATCATTAGCTAGTTGTGACTAGGCCCTGGATATGCAAATAGTACTATTGGCTGAGACTTACCCTCCCCCGTATTTGGTTGGTCGCGCTAACTATCGATGTTTATCGAACCCGTGGAGTGTATATCCAGAAAGTGAAATGCGTTTGAAAGTTGTGTTTTGGTTATGGACTTAGGGTCGACATATTAACTCATAGGCCTTGCAAACCTATTGGGGATCATCGTCATATGTTTTCTACTTTGCGATTTTGATCGTACGTATTGCCAGTGAGGCAACTATATTAAAATGTTTCATCATCGTACTATTTATGTTTTCTACTTTGCGATTTTGATCGTACGTATTGCCAGTGAGGCAACTATATTAAAATGTTTCATCATCGTACAAATTATGTCAAGTTTAATATACGAAAACGATTACTGCTTTTGAGCAGACTATTTTTAACGTTTATATCATCACACTATTTTTGCCAACGATGGCATACGAAAACGATGACTGCTTTTGAGCAGACTATTTCTAACGTTTATATCATCACACTATTTTTGCCAACGATGGCATACGAAAACGATTACTGCTTTTGAGCAGACTATTTTTAACGTATTATATCATCACTCTATTTTTGCCATGACTGGCATACGAAAACTATGGAACAAATTGAACTTATTATAAAACCTGTGAATTCACTCAACAATTTTGTTGATACTTTTACTTATGTTTTTCAGGTATCTAAGCTAAGCATTGAGTCACATGCATTGGAGTCAAGCTTTTGTTTTGTAAAGATGTCACCTCCAAATTTGAGTTAAAAAATATGTTTTGGTTCAACTACTTTGTTTACTTTAACTTTTGGTGACATTATTTTTATCGAACATTTATTGTTGACGATAATCATATGCTATGTTTACTCATGATAGTCGCACGCCCGTTCTTCCGCAAACCACTTTTGGCGGGGTGTGACAGTTCCGCATTTAACTATAGTTTATGCATCTCGATATCTATATTATATGCATGTTTCATGTATTAAACATTTGGTTTATTTAACAAATATTAATTTAATATTAAGTATTCAAATTATATTTATTGTATAATTTACCTATATTACATTTAAGGAGGTGATTTTTCTACCACATATTTTAATGCATCTACCACAATAGTTGCATCACATATTTGTACAGTATACAGGAATAATTGTACAGTGTGGTATAAACATCAAAAAGTGTGGTAGCAAAATTAATTCCCTTACATTTAGCATATCATGATAACTGTTCATTAGGATTTTATCAAAACGCCGTTTAGATATGAAACCGAGGTGCAAAATTAATTTTCGCAAAATAAACGGAGGTGCATAATTAATTTTCAAAATAGTCCCATAAAATAGGGGTGATTTAGTAACTTTATCAGAAAATTTTAATTTCTGCCCCTCAACTATTTATTAATAACAAAAAATTAACAACTAATATCTTAATTTACATTTTACTTAGACTAAATGAAATGTTTATTTTGTAACAAGTTTACCATTATAAAGATGACTGAAATACGATCAAAATGAATATAATTTTATAATACTTTTAATTGTTACATTATTTTATAAAAATATACATATAAAAAATACATATTTAAAATACTTTAAACTTTAGTAGTCCTCAATAAAACTTTTTTTTTACTATTTTATAATTATAGGTTGTCTCTGTTCATTTTAAATAATGTTTACCTTAAACTACATGTATTTTTATGCTTCATTTTTTTACAAAGTACCTACCCATATGAACAAAATGCATCAATAAGAGATAAAAATTTAGAAAATGATATTTAGTCTTATCATTTAGATATTCGCATAGTCCTGCTCATTTGATAGGAAAATATGTGTATTCCACTAATTCTCTTTCCTAATATTATCCCTTGATTTTGATATGTGTCTTCATCTAATGAGTAAGCCTATGGGTAGGTCTAAATGGTAGACCTAAATACCATTACTCATAAAAATATATACGACGATATCACATTAGATGCTATTAACTTATTTAGTCGATGCTAATACAAGCTCTGTATTTTTTAAAATTTACATACTTCAGTGAGTTTAAAAATTTAACAATATTTGAAAGGAATGTAAAAACCAATCTAAAACAAAAAATTATCGACCCAAAATGGTGTAGTTATTAAGTTTTGATACACACAGATAATAAGCAACGAGGAGGCAAAGCCGAAACATTTTATGAGTTTTTTTTTTTTTTTTTTTTTTTTTTTTTTTTTTTTTTTAATAACATGTCACAGTAATCAAATAAATTTATATAATTAGGTCTTTTAATATTTGTAGCGTTTAAAATTATATGTCTTCAATTACATTGATCACATATCACTAATATGTAATTAATATAAATATTATCTATAGAGCATGGAGGTAAAAAAAATATTAAAAATGTTACTTTAAAGAAAAATTTCTCTTAATATGTAGATATTAAAAATAACGTGAATGTATCAAACATATACTCTTATGGTGTTTTTATAAGGATGGATTATGGTAAAAAAAAAAAAAGTTAATGAAAAAGTTTTTTTCTCTAACATCTGGATTAATAAACCCGCAACGAAGTGCGGCCTAATTACGCTCGTACTTATACAATAGATAATATCCCTCCTTGCATGCCCTCTCCCCTCCGTGATGCAAGACATAATCCTGCCAACCACTTGATACTCGGTGTTCACTCCACCACACCATCCATCTCATTACCAAGCACTCCATTGCACATCTTAGCTCTTATAAAAGATTAGACATGTGCGTCACAATCGTTTTTTGGGACTTTTGGTTATAATCCAGTGATTCAACAATTGTGGTAACAATGTTTTCGTTTTTATTTTACACAAGTTTTTAGAATATAGTTAATGGTGGATTATTACTAATGTTTTTGATTAAAATATAAAGTTGGTTTAGAGAAAAAAATATACGAAGTAATTAGTTTTGGGTCCTTAATATAACAAATATTATTTTATTAAGTGAACCCATCAAATTTGAGAAATACGAAGTTTATTTAGGACAAAGTTTATGGAAAAATGACAATTTTAAAGAAGGATAACAATTTATCTTTTGGTAAGTCAATGTCAAATCCCCTCATTTTAAATTGCCAGTAACCGAATCTACTAACACAATACTAATATTATACCATTGTGTGATACCCATTTAACCAAGCCCATCACTCAAATATGAAAATTTGTGTGGGCCTGGTGGAAGTTCCCATCTCTTCTCTTCCACAGTTCCACTACTAAAAAACTTAAGGAAGAAAATCAGAATCACAGTCTTCAATTGCTTCTGGAAAATCGACAAAATTTAGAAAATTTTGTTTCACTCCGTTTAATCGATTCATTGCGTTACAATTTCAAGCTCTAAAAGTCATAAATTAATTTCGAGTTTTTGCATCTCACCTTGTGCATTATGTTAATTACCACCTACCCGAATTGAATAAATAAAATAAATAAGGATTGATTAAAAGCCAAAGTCCAAAACCCTAGATAGCTAGGTAGGTTCCCATCACACCACACCCACTCCTGTCATATTCAAAAAGTTAATGAGAAACAATTCCATCACTTGTGTATTCTTGAAAGCTATAATAAATCCATTATTATTTTATTTTAGTTATGAGCTTAATTTGAGCATCATCGTCATCAAGAAATAAGATCGATAATCATATTTTTATCATTGTTAGTAAATAAGGAGCTAGTCATTAACATCTTATTGTAGGTTAGAGTCTCATTGGAGATATATAAATACGTAGGTTTTGCATTTCCAGTAATATAATAAATATCAAAATTCAAATTATAACAAAATATCAAAATTCAAAACGTGTAGATGAGTCTCATCTAAAGCCAAATTGATCAAATATGCAAGATAGATGTATCGATACAAGCTAGATATACAATTGCATGACAACTTATCTGTATAGCTAAAGTAAGATTACATCAAGGTGGTGTTAATTACTTATGATTAACAACACATTAGTAGGTAATCAGTTAAACACGTCATCATTTCTCTTATTACTACTTCTAAAGCGGAGGTTGATTAGATATCAAACATGTAATTAATAATACTGAAAGCATATATATAATTCCTGAATTGAACCGCCTGAATTGATCTTCTCTAACTTCTTGGTTGGGTTGAATTTGGCTCTGACATCATGCTGAATGTAATAAGCATAGTGCTCGATCAATGTATCCCGTATATAACAATTAATTAATTAAGAAGGATATATATGCCAACTAATTAATTAATGGATGGTATTAGCAGAATGTGTGTTGGATGTGTTGAACCAGGTCCTCCGCACTAAGCTGGCATTCAATCCCAATCTATATATATTATAAATCAACAAAACCCCAATCAGTAATTAACTAACTGTTTAGTATATATAATTTAATAAAGAGATGCATGCATGCACCGCAAGCTTAGTTAATTAATGGTAGCTCTTTTGTAATGGATATTTTCAACTTAATTAGAGGTGTTTGGATGCGTGTAATTAGGTACCTATTAAAACTTAGAGGGTGTTTGGGACTAAGTATTTGTGATTTGAAGTGATTAACAACGTTGACTGTAATTATGGCTTTCTTAATATGTATGGTTTATCCAACTAATTATTAATTAGTTAAAAGTCATTTCAAATTACAAAAATGAGTTTGAAAAGCACATGAAGCACCCCCTAATTTAGATATATTTCATAGATTCTAATTACTTTGACAAAAGCAATCCAAACAATATATGTCGTAAAAAACATGTGACATGCATCCCCAAAATGGGAAATCCAAATTATGCTGCCTAACAATTAAATGTGCAAGTAAGCATGCAATTCTTGGTGTTCGGATGAGTTAATTTCAAGTTGGATATTGCTAATTACCTTAATGGTGAAGGAATTGACCATAGTTTCATCAACAGTATTAATGCCAGCCTGCAGGATATCAAGAGAAAGGCCTTCAAGAACCGAAACTATTTTCGTTGTTTGGCCTGGCAACCGCGGTGAGACAGTCTTTAGAACAAGATTAGATCCCGAAAACTTCACTTCAACGTCAGCAACAGACGACTTTGAATTAGCAACGAGCTCGTTAACAATGTCATGACAAGTTGATGAATTAGAACTAGAAGGTGAAAGGTCAACTGAAGGCAGTAACATTGATGATTGCTGCAACCCGCGGGCTCTATACGGGCGGCTTATCGATTGTGGGGTTCTTGGGCTAATCGGTATAGGCGGTCTAGGGCTTATGGGCGGTTTTCGGGGTGAATTCCTCGGGCTCAAAACATCACTGTACACTTTCCTTTGCTTTTTTGCTTCTAGTGATTGAAGAACTTGTTGCAATTCAGTTATGTAATCAACTACCCCTCCTATTATTGATGCTTGATCACCCTGCACTTAATTAAAACACAATACAAGTTATATAAACTTTAATAATTTTCTAATTATATGGGGGGAAGGAGCTTAATAAGTTTAAATAAGCCTCAAAAGCTCCCTTATTTAGCTTCCCTAAATCAACATGCCCTGACTAAGTTAGTTTACGTACCCTTTTGACGTAAAAGCAAGGCATTAGTGAACGAAGAACAGTTAAGTGTTCGTTCATCTGCTTCCGGCGGTTTCTCTCCACCGTGATATGTGTCACTTTCGGCTGCCCGCCATCTGAGTTAACGCCGCCTTGATCTTCCGCTAACGAAATCTTCTGCCGTTCCGCCTGATCAACAAGTTCTTGTAAACCACTGCATGAAGAATTGGACTTCTGAGAGACCAAAGGCGACATGGATGTGAATTCATCTGAACCACCTTCTAGAACTTCAAGCATACTGAAGATGTCACCGGAAGATGCCGCACCTGGCGATATGAAGTTTGTCTCCGAGAACTGTTCGGCATAGTCGGTCATAGAAGTAGTGTCACCACCCATTTAAATACTTTTTTCTTCACAAGACAAAGAAAGATGAAAACAAGTTTGGCGATTGAAGCAAAAACACAAACAGATGGTGTGCACTTTCTATTAACAAAAATATATGTACGTGTTATAAAGAAGAGACCCAAAGAAGGCATGAAGATGTTGGCTTTGGGTGCTTGTCAAGCTGATCAAGAAATATAAATCGTAGAATCGTGAGATATTAATAGACATTGATACGGATGGTGACACATCATCATCTCGGCCCTTCTCTTTTAAAATAAAGGATATAAACCCTAAATTTAGAGTTTTTTTTAACTCTTCTTGTGAAACTATTACGTAAAATATTAACTTAATTAGTATAGTTAGTAATAGAAAAATGAGTAATTTCGTAAACTAAATGGGTGGTATTATTAATACATATTTTAACTACAACTTATTAATTAATATAGAGAAACGTTTAAGGATGTGCAACCATCACCACATGTGTATTAAATCATATGTGATTGTATACCGTCGACCACTACCACCACCATGTCATGTGTATTAAATCACATGTGATTCAACACCATCATCACCAAACCTTTGCCGGTCACCGTCTCCACCACCGGCAACCCCTCGCCACTGTCGACCGCTTTCAATCACATGTGATTGCGTATCCAATCAGATATGATTGCGGCGGGCGGAGGTGATCAGCGGCGGCAGTGACCGGCAGTGATGATTGTATATTGAATTATATGTGATTTAATGATGGTAAGATCTTTTGATTTAATAGCTAAGATTTGTAGTTTGACTTTTTCAATGCGACTCCATTAATATATAGCATTAAGAATGTCATCAGCTTTTCCATTCTTTTTATGAAATTTATTTGGATAGTAAAAATAATTATTAAAATAATTGATTTCGACGCATAGTAAAATCGATAACGTCTAGAACCCGAATCAGATCTCTCCCATTTTTATTTTTCAAACCGATATTTGATCAATTATTGCTGCCTTAATTTCTTTGGGAATTTATTGTGGGCATTTACTGGATCATGTCTTTACCGTTGGGTGTTATTTTTGTAGGCATCCTCTACCGAGTTGACTTTCAATTTTCTGTAAAAAAAAAATCCTTTTCTTGTTTTAAGTTATTTCTTCTGTAGTATACAGAAAATATTTTTAGTTTCTAATTACTATTATTTACCTTTTGTAGACAATTACACTGAATCTACATCAAAATGAGCACCCCTAAATTCCTTTTTTTAAGCGACATTATTTTTATTAAATGAACACCCTAACAAGTAACAAGTTGTACGTACGTACCCCCCATGTCCTAAACTAGTAAAAGACGTACATAATTATATGAGCATTAAAAAATATGAACAGCGTACATAAATATGTCCCCAAAACGATATTAGAATCAGTTGATTTGTTCTACTAAAATCATTATTCTCTTAAGTGAAATAGTTCATACATATTACTGCGTGCCAGACAATACTAATAGTGATTTATTTTGTTGGAATAATTTGTATAAATCCATGCATATATCGAAGCTGATAATTATATATTTTGTTGACATCATACATTAATTAAGTAATAAATATTAATTCAGTAACCGATAATTCATGGATGTCATGTCATGATGAAAGGACATAAATACACGAACTTTTTTGTGTTGGGTATCAATCTGGTGAAAGAAGAAAACAACAATACAATCTAAAAGAAACAAAAATATTATGACTTATGAGTGAATAATGATTTAGAGCCAAAAGTATGATGCAAAAAATTCAGTCAAATTTTGTTTTTTAGCTTATGAATACCAAACCAATAAACTCATCTCTGTCGGCTTTTTCAAATTTCCCATTAATGGTGGTGCTGTGTGCATGGTACAACCGGTGGCTGTTCTCGGGTCCGGTAACTTAAAGGTTTTTTAGGTTTCAGAAATCTAATAAATTGTTTTAGTTAGAGAGCTAGATGTAGCTGAGGGTGCACACAAGCCTTCATCATGCATGCAGAATAATATGGTACGATTGCAGCTAGCTAGTTAGCCATTTATGTTGCTCTAAAAACTCTTCTCATTCCCCCCTTAAACTTTTATCCCAAAAAAAATTCTAGTCCAGTCCGCTTAATAAAATAATATTATTATTATGGATTCACACTAACTATCTTCTAGAAACACATTCTCTTCAAAATAACTTTATACTTTAATCAAAATTATTATCAAGGATCCCACCACTAACTCTCTCCTAAAAGCTTGTGTCAAAAAGAAAAGAAAATTATTAATTAATTACATGCATTATTTCCGTCAGGAATAACTGGTAGCACCCTTGTGGCGATTAAAAAAACAAAGATTAAGCTGGGAGATGTGCCCCCTTTCAGGGATCTCGCTGCTCGCTGACCGGACGATGTCGGTAGGGGACGGCCTCGCGTGCGGAGCTTAGGGCATCCGCGTCGCAAACAAAAATAAATTTAACATAAGAGACTCTATTATAGTATATAGAAACACCATGTTTGGTTTTATGCGCCGAAATGTTTCAAGAAACTAATTTTATCCTACAAGACAACAACAAATTTCATAAACATATATATTGAAAACCCTACAAGACACATACTTAAAAAAAATTATACTTCCTCCGATTTAATATAAGTGATACATTGTTGGTTTCATGATTTTTGAGGCAAAATATGATAATGATACTTAAATTAGATTAATTGGATTGTTAGTAGAAAATGGATCCCATATAAATTTTGAATAAAGTGAAGTTAATGATTTTTAAAAGTAAAAGTAAGGGTAAAGATATAGTGGGTATGAGTCCCACTACTTTTTACCAAATAAGAGCATCTCCAATGTGAGCTTTTTCAAAAGCTTATTACTATTACAATAAGCTTTTGAATGACTTTTTACCATTGGATTTACAAGCTTTTTTAAAAGCTTTTTGCAATGACTTTTTTTCTACTAACATTTTAACACACTTTCAATGTTTATCTTTTTTGGTCCACTGTTTTTTAATAAGTTTTCATTTTAAACCTTTTAACACACTTTCAATGTTTTTTTAATATTTGCAATGTAATGTTTTTATCTATTTAAATATTAAAGTCAATTATTATAATATTTTTGTATGAAATATTTTTTAAAATATCAAGTTTTATAAGATATAAAAAAAATTGTCAATTTATATATAAGAGGTATTTATGAAACATATGAGATAGATAAAGGTAAATTAGAAATATTGTAAAAGAAAAAGCTTTTGTAAAAGGTTAACCATTGGAGATGTTATTTAGAAATAGTTTTTTAGTTAGTGGAATGTTGATGTGACATAAATAATAAGCTTTTGTGAGGTTAACCATTGAGGATGCTCTAAGGTAAGTTTTTAAAGTGTATCACTTATTTTGATACACCCAAATATAGAAAGTGTATCACTTATTTTAAATCGGAGGAGGTATAAGTTTGGACTTTCGTTAATACTTGGGTTTTTTTTAATATTATTGTAGGCTATTGGGTATATTTCTAATCTGATAGTACAACTACAATACCAAAACACCGTAATACTAAAAAAATTCCAAAAAGTTTTCGTTACAAATTTTATTTTTTTTAGTAGGAGCAACGTGCCACGTGTGTGAGTGTGTCGGACCACCATATATGTATATATGCATAATATATATACGTATTATATGTGTGTGTGTGTGTGTCTGAATGTGTATTTGTATGTTAAATGAAGGAGGCAATTAATTAAGGAAGTGGGAGTATGTACAGCTGCAAGTTGTGTGATCACAGTAAATCTGCATTTGAAATGAATGAATTGAATATATGATGAATAAGAGTGGAAACTGGGATGAAGCTTCAATGCCCAGACAGACCACGGTTTCTCCGTGTCTGCCCCCACACCCAATAATTCTCATTCAAATCTTCTTCTTTTTTTTTGAAAAATGTCACTATATACGTTTTATTTCTCTTTTATCTTGAAGTAATTTAGAAATATTGGTTAGGTGAAATTATTAAAAACATTCAATTTTTACGCAAGAAAAACGTCTTTTAGTGACACAGGTTATGATATAAAGAAAAGTGTCACTATATTTATATTTGTGACTTCTAAAAAAAGTGTGGATAAAAAGTTATATTAGTAACACTTTATTATGAAAAATGAAGTCACAAAAAGGTTAAAAAATGATCTATTTGCACACACTTTTTTGTTAATTACATGTATAAATAGGGTTATGATACGGTGAGAACTAAAAAATTGATGAGGACTGCGAGGACATTTCCTAACCAATTATTTTTTTTAAAACTGAGCATTGTCGACATAATTTTAGGATATTTATGAGGATGATAATGGTTCAAAATTGTAAAAATGATCCTAATTTTTAAAATGATTGATTGAAAATTATCCATACAATTCTCATCAAAATCTAATAAAAAAGTTTCCATTTCTATCGGTCATAAAATAGAAAAAAAAACTATGAAATCCACTATTTCTTTATCATTGCTATTTTTTTTATACCTAGTATAGTACAATTTCTTATTTTGAGGCGAAAGGCCTAGAAAAAATAAAAAACCGTGGTTGGGAAGGTTATAGTAGCCAAAGCCATTGGAATTTTTAGTTTATACATTGGAAAATCCGTTTTGTTATTAATATACTAGGAAAGGGGCAAAAGAATAACCGAAAGAAAGGAAATCTATTAGTTATTCGTTAAAGTTTCATTTATTCAATGACCAGAATTAGACGGGGATATATCGCTCGGAGACGTAGAACAAAAATTCGTTTATTTGCATCAAGCTTTCGGGGGCTCATTCAAGACTTACTCGAACTGTTGAGTTCTTACCCGATGTTACTTCTATTAACGACTTCTTTATTTAGACTTTTTCTTGTATGGGTAAAAACACTTTGACGATTTGACTGCTTTTAGACTTTTAGTGATTTTTTAGACATTTAGGAACACTTTTTTATTTTTAAAGAATGTCACCCAATGATAATTTTCTTGTAGTGTTAATTCAAATATGGTAAGCAGTGTATATATTTTAGCCTTTGTTCATTCTATAAATTTATTTTGTTAAAACATAGTTATTACAAGCGATATCATCATCAAATATTCAAACCAGGATAACTAAAAGCAAAATAAAAAAAATGAATACATAAAATTTATATAGGAAATATGATTGACATACATAATTGATACGTCTTAAAATCAACCTGAAAATATGATGGTAAACTAGTGATATATAGCAAAATAAAAAATATAAGCGCTCTTGCGACGGACAAATCCGTCGCAGCACATGACTTGTCATTTATAAAATAGATTAGCTATTGCTTAGTGAAATATAAAATGCAAACTTGTCCATAGTGTATTGTTATATAATATATAGTTTTAATTTATCTTTATCAAAAAATCATATCATAAAACGCAGTATCGACTTTTTTATTTTTTTGATTTATTTTTTTCTTTATTTGATTTTGTAAAGAAAATTCTAGGTTAGAGTTCTTGATAGAGAACAAGATGTTGAAGATGAGGATGATGGACACATAAATAACGGACCAAATTAGTTAGAAAATGTAAAATGGCCAATGTGCCCTCGTACGCAAAGCATGACGATTTCTACATCCAAGTCAGAGAATAAATAGAAGTGCAATGATACAGTAAATTAAACAAGAACTAAAAACGTGAAAACCTAATTGTAAGGAAACAATCCATAATTACCACTTTACCCAAGGGCCCATTTTTGTAATTTACTGTTAAAGCTATTTGTAAATATTCATAATTAATTAAAATATGTATAGTTTAAGATAAAAAAAGAGAATAACTTAATTAGGGGACCAAGGTAAACATAGAATGGTATGAAAATAAAAGAAATAAATTAGTTATGGGACCAAAGATGGAATGTAAATTAATTAGGCATAATAAATTAATTAAAGTTCACTGTATATGCTACTTGTCACCTACAGGAAGCTCCCGCCACCCCTGATTTCTATTGATGTGAGGACAGTCTGGTGTGGTAGTCTTGAAGAGCTTGGTTAATTAATCATAGTTACTATAAGATAAGTCTATTTCGATTTCATCTTTTTTTGTTATAGTTTGAATTTCGACAGAGGTATTTGAAATTGGTTGGAGACAGCCGACAGGAATCCTATGCTATGCAATACAATGGTTTGTGAAACATACAAGACTGACAACTCTCCAAAGACATGCGACCCCATCCTCACCAATAAAAACCTTACGCAATTATTACACTGCGTAAAATTATTTAAAAACAAAAACGTGATTTCAAATGACATAATTTACTTGCACATCTTTAAACATAAGTTTTCAATTTTCTTACTTGTTAATCACAGGTCTTTTTAATTAGCTTTCTCCGTCGATCAAATCCCTAATTTTTTAGGACAATTTAACCAACAATTTTGTAACATTAAAACTAATAATTTGACATACCCCTAAAACAAAATTAAAAGTCGAAGAAACTATGTTTGGATGGAGTCTAAGACCGAAGAAACAATATGCAGTGATCCAGTAACCACTAAAACAGTGGGTCCATCCCCACCCTTGGATCGAAGGATCTCATTTCCAACTCTCATCGACTCCATCAACGAACTACAAGTGGAAACTAAAGTAGCATCATTTATCTGGTCAGCTGGCCGACTTTTGTTATATTCTTTAATTCCAAACTCGGAAAATAAAACACCTAACTCGTTAGCAGCTTGCATCCAGCTGTCTCTTAACAAGGACACAGAAGCCGTCCTGTAACGGTCTCCAGCAATGCTAACTTCTGTCAACAGTATAGCATCCGGTTGCTTCACTGCAATGACATATTAGTTAATCAACTTTAGAGATTATGATACAAAATATAGTCCTAATTGCATTTTAGTACCATGAACTTGGCTGACTAAATCGACAATTTTGTCAGTATTTTGGCCTAAAATATAACCCCTTTCTTGTCGTTATCAAGGGATATTGTAAATATTTGTCTAACATTGCATGTCTTATATAGGTGTCATGTGATTTCAAATAAGTAAAGGTGGCAAAATGTGAGAGCCGTGTGAGTTGGGAACAGTTGGAGTCGAGTTGACTGGTCAACACATTTTTAGACATAGATAACTAATATATTATTTGACTAGAAAAGAAGTACACCCGCAAGTAATTCTGTTGCAAATGCTTGATGGTCTTTGTCACTAGCCATAGCAACCACAAAAACTAATCTTGCGTCTGGATACGTTATCTGAATCATTTCAGCCAAAGCCTTGGCAGATTCCTTGGTATGAGCTGAATAACGAAACATTTATAAAAAAAATAACAATTAAGATCATATGTTTATGAATAAATGAAAGCATATATTAGTAAAATTAAAACCTCCATCTAGTAGTATAGTAGCACCAGGTAGTCCTAATGCCTCAGCTTCCACATATGTTAGAAATTGGCTTCTTCCCAGCAGTTGTGTACATTCTAGACCACTACGAATCGATCCATCAGATATTCTCCATCCTGAAATTACAAAAAATATATATAAAAATCAGCTTCTTCCCATTTCCCCCCCTGTACTCTCAGTATTGAATCGACCTTGATCACGAAGGCAGAGTGCTGCACATGTGGCAGTTGCAGCATTTTGAAGTTGGTGTTGGCCCAACAATCGCAATTTTACATCATAGAGCTCAATAGCCTACACAAGAAATTATAAGATTATATATATTTAGGTGTCAATCATAATCATAATTATAATAAAAAAGGAATGCATACAATTGGTAAGTCTTTCTGAATGTCAAGTATGATATCAGACAGTTGACAAGGAATGCCAGAGACATTGGTAATCCCCTTAATGAGACTTGTATTTCCAGGATCAGATGCAGAAATTACTGGAGAACACATTGAAGATGCTTTATCACGAAGAATGAGCTCGATGTGGGGAAGATAGGGCCCACCTAGAACTACCTGAATTATTTTGTAACTATTATAATATAATACAACTTAAAATAAATAAAAGTATTATATGAGAAATGGGGAGAACGCATAACTGGACGGCCATGTTTAATAATCCCTGATTTTGCAGCTGCAATACTCTCCAAGGTGCCACCTAATGCAGCCAAATGTTCTTTACCAATGGTTGTTATAATAGAAGCTGCAACATCTGAACTAGAGATTATATTTGTTGCATCTCGAGCACCACCTAATCCAGCCTTCAAATTGAAATACATTCTATTAGTTGAATACTTAAGTCTGCAGTTTTCATGAACTTGGATGACTAGGTCATTTACTACCCTCAACTATTAAAGGTGCACTATGGTACCCTGAACTTGACTAAATCGTCGATTTAGTACCCTGACTCATTAATTTGATCACATTTTTTTGCTTGACTTACTTTCGTTGGAGCTTTTGACGGACTAAAAAATATACATTCATCTCAATATATTGATACTATAAGCAAATCACGTGAGAAAACAAGATCAAATTAGTGACTCATGGTACTAAATCAACCATTTTGTCAAGTTCTAGGTACCATAATAGTTCATGTAGTAGAGGACCTAGTCAACCAAGTTTAGGATACTAAAATGCATTTTGGCCTAATATAAAAAGAACTGAAAATCAACCTCAATAACTGCAATATCCACATTTTCTTCGGCAAATAGATTGAACGCCACAGCTGTGAGAACCTATATATTATGTCAAGGAGTTCAAAAACTGTTTTCTACAAGGTCTTATAAATAAAAGATACCTCAAAATGACTAAGATGCCCTTTTTCAAGTTTTACAGCCTGATCAAGAACGGATTTTATCTTTTGGAACAAGGAATTAACTGCAGTTGCTGATACCGGATCACCGAGTCTTCCTACCCTTATGCGTTCCCGTATGGTCTTGATATGTGGACTGCTCACGAATCATATAAATGGTAACAAGTAGAAAAAAAAGGCCAAAATACATTTTACTACCCAAAACTATTAAATGTGCAACATGGTACCCTGAACTTGACAAAGTGGTCAATTTAGTACCCTGACTCATAAATTTGATTGCTTTTTCTTACTTAACTTACTTTGGTTAAAGCTTTTGACGGACTAAAAAATATATGTTCGTCTTAATATATTGATATTATAAGCAAATCACGTGAAAAAACAAGACCAAATTAGTGAGTCAGAGTAGTAAATCGTCCATTTTGTCAAGTTCAGGCCACAATGTTGCACCTTTAATAGTTCAAGGTAGTAAAGAACCTAATCAGACAAGTTCAGGGTACTAAAATGCATTTTGGCCAAGAAAAAAAGACTAACTAGTGTGATGAACATGTAATACCTCGTGTAACAACCAACAGAATACCCCTCAGCACGTAAACTATTGGACACGAATGCAGCGGTTGAACCTTTTCCTTTGGTCCCAGCAATGTGAATTGCCTATATAATTGATACCTGATTATAATCAAATCTGACCCAAAAACAAAACAAGATTCACATAAAACACAAGCCTTATATTTAGATTGAGGGTTTCCAAGTGAATGCATTAGCCGCTTCATCCTTCCAAGATCAAAACCATCGTCAGATTCAGTTCCAGCACCTTCTGGAACACCAGATTTTTCGTGGTTCTTCAGATTATCCAAATAATCATTGAATTCCTTCATTTCTGAATCTTCTTCTGATATCAATCCTGAAAAGTTACGTTTAAGCCCTAAACTGTTTAAAAGGGTCCTGCCACCAGTGGAAGTCAAAGACTTCTGGCGGCAATGGAGGCTGCCAACAATCATGGATAACTTCATCTTCTTTATCTTATGTTTTGTGGTCTCTAGTTGATGCTGAAAGCACGGCACATTTAGCAATATTTTCTGTTTCCAGAAACATAGATATAAAAATAAGTAATATAAGATGCTAAATCAAACTTAGGCATGATCGTAAGGTTTTTTAAAATAGTAATTGCTGAATTGAGTTAGGCATGATCGTATATAAGATAGTGAGGTTAAGTTCGATATTAATTTTCCCAAACGGAGCTAAAACCCCCAACATACGAGAGCACATTCGAAGCTAGGTAAATGGGATTTCGAATACCTGAGCGAAATTGGCGTGGGAAATTCAACTCTTATGGTTATAGTCTTATATACTATATAAAATCAGAATCCTTTCTAACATTTGAATTCTTTTTCATTCAGACATTTCTTCAAACAGTTAGTGTGCATCAATTAATTGGTGTTGATCAAACAAAGTTTTAGTGAAACTCACATGAAAAAAATGAGAATCAAACCCCGAAATAAAAATATTAAACCGGGAGAGATAAGAAACAACTTGCTTCTAAATCAAATCTATGATGACTATTCGAATCATGTAAAAATTACATGCTCAGAAGTGATGCAAGATTAATGGAACAGAAGAAAATAATAAGGAAACATAAAGAAATTGAAGATACCTGATGCTTGCTTCTGACTTGAGTGAAATGTGCTAGAAAGATTTATGTGATTTGTTGATCAAAACACCAAAAAGGGGAAAGTTGAGTGCAATTTGTCTCTATGTTCATCCACAATGCTTCAACCTGGAGAGGTAAAATGCCACATGTACACACACACCAAGGCTTCCACCCATTTTCTTTAGGGGTGTTCAAAAATATCCGAAAAACTGGCTATCCGAAAAATTACCCGATATCTGAAATCCGGGTATCCGAAAATCCGGGTATCCGAAAATCCGGATATCCGATAATCTGGGTATCTGAATTTCCGGTACCAAATACGGGTAGTGTTTTTCAATATTTTCAGATACCCGATACCCGAAAAATTACCCGAAAATAAAAAATATACGAAAAATATACAAAAAATACCCAAAATATTTGAGAAAATACCTAAAATATCCAAAAAAATACCCAAAATATTTGAAAAGTACCCGAAATATCTAAAAAATATCCGAAAAATACTCGAAACATTCGAAAAATATTTGAATATTTTGTTTATTTCGGATACCGGATACCCGGATTTCGGGTACCCGAAATTCCGGTTACCCGAAATCCGGGTATCCGAAATCCGGGTACCAAATGCGGGTAGTAAAAATCACTATCCGAAAATCCGGGTACCCGAATTTCGGGTATCCGAAAATCCGGGTACCCGGTTTTAAACACCCCTAATTTTCTTCACAGAGAAAAACATAACTAGCCTTTTTCCTTTTTCATTTTTCTTAATAAAAATTTGCTTTATAGGTTTTTAAATTAATAATAAAAGAAACATAATTTTAGCTAAAAGATAGGCAAACTATTATGAAATATCTATTTATAGAAAGTGTAGATACGGAGGAAGTATTTAGTATTGTAAAATTGGGCATTTTCAATTGCTTGAAAAGTTGAATGGTTATGTAATTTACATATGTAAAAAGTAAATGATAAATAAATAAAATGATGATGTGACAATGCATTAGTGTATTTATTTGTGTTTGTGATTATTGTAAATTTGTAATGTAGAAAAATGATAAATAAGATTAGAAACACGTTGACCTTATTTCAATGTTATCAAGGAAACTTGTCTGGTCACAACACATAGGCTATGGGATATAATTAATAAAAGTAACTGAATTGACTAATTCAGTTAATATATTGTGGGCTCCCCTTGGTCCTCTCAGCACCTCTCATTTCGTTGCATCCTGAATTTCCTTGTTTTACCCACATCTCGATTTAATTTTGGAGCGTTTACTTCCTTTCTCTTGTTAAAAACCACCCCAAAACGTAACTCTGCTCTCTGCAGAGACGTTTGCAGAGCTACACCAATTGACGACACGGTTCATTAAAGAATGGCGGCACCAACCAAAAGGTCAAGGTTCACAGCGGCTCGATCACCTGGTCTCGTTGATCAGACCAACGATGGTTCATTTCTCACTCACTCACATTGTTTATATATTTCTTGACATAATTTGGTTATGAAACAGGATTAACAATTGATCAAGGGATCGCTTGTGTTCTGATGCTGCTGGCACTGGTGCTCACGTACCTTATTCACTGACTTTTATTTATTCTTCACAAAATCTTCATCCAGAAGTACTTGTTCAAGAATAGCGTCATCAAGAATGATGTTTGTAAAATAATATTCTTGAGAGTTTCTTGTCTGGAATTGGAATTTGAGGGGTGAGGATGAAATGGTAGAGAACTTTTAGGTTTGCATTATGTTCATTTTTTCATGAGAATTTTCTGTAGATATTCAACAACTGAAATCTTCAGTTTTTCATAGTTCCAAACCTACATTAATGGTGTAGTATACTTTTGCATCCTTATATTAGATTACAGTATTCTAAAGTATAATAAACTAAAAAGACTATACAAAAACTAGTGATAATACTCAAGAAGATATTGTTAGCGTTCTATAATCCGATATATTGAATAGCGATCAACGTATAGGATATAGTCTATGCAGTCCATACAAGATATAACCATCTACAATAACTACAACAAAAATATTCAATCCTTTCAAATGAGGGATATTAAAATGTAACATTCAAACAAGCATACTTCAACCTGAAGGTAAAAAAGGAGACCTCCCGCGAAAGGGCTAATGAAATTATATGAGTATATATAGTAGTATATGATATGATATGCATACATGCCTATAATATCATACACGAGTAAATACATAGCAAGAAGGAATACATGTACAGAAAATCATGGACATGTCTTCTTTCCAATATGTTACATCACATATTTTCTTAAGAGCATGGTACCATTATCGAATGTACTAGTCTACGGGAGCGCGGTCCAAAAAACCGAATCGAACCGCACCGAAACCAATAATAATAAATTTTCAAAAACCGAAAACAATTACATGTTTTTGGTTTCGGTTTGATTTGATCTCAAACGGTTTTTAACGGTTTTTCAGCCTAAATGCTCACATATCTGATGACCAGACCGAAACCAATAAGACCAAGATTCAAAATCATGGAATAACAAAAGCGAAAATCTAATCTAACCGATTACATGTTTTCTGTTTCGGTTTAGTTTCAGTCGGTTTTTTCGACCCAAATGATCACCCCAATACTAAACTGGCATATCATACTTGTAAGTGCATAGACCATTGTAATAAGGTAACGATTAGTCAGTCATTTCACATTTTCCAAAATTGTTCAGCACGAGATACAAAATTTTGTTTGTGGGGAAGAAATGAAAAGAGAGAAAAAGAAGAAGATTAGTTAAGTTTGTGATTTGGCAATGAGAAGAGCATCTAAATCTACCTACTACAAAACTGCTAATAATCCGCATGCCAGTATGATTATTTTTCCTTATCCACCGTTATGAAACTAGTATAATGGAATAAACATTTGGGTCAGCTTAATCACTTGGTCGCATGTTGTTGCTGATGATGCAGAGCATACTTGACAACCTCATAGAAGGATACAACAATCCCAACTGACGGCCCTGCACGCCCAACACGCGGGCCCGCCCCTGTAAAAAGTCCCCTCATTCCCCCATCCCTAATTCAACAAAACCAAAACTCAAAGCTTACATAATCACATACTAAATTTAAGGTCACTTGCAAATTAATATTTACCTCCAAACCTCCATTAACGTCTGCCTCGTTGTCATCCTTAATGCTCTAACAGGATCCTTCTGCAATAACACAATACCAAAACAGGAATTCAAGAGTGGACGTGTCTTGACTTTGCCAAGAAATTTGCAAAAAATGGTCTTTTTGTCACTATAACATTAATTATGACCTTTTAAACTTGATATTCAGGTTATATAATACTTTGTTTTGTTTTTTATGAGTAAGTATGATGTTTTAGATATTTTTGTTTTTCCGCCTCAGGAGGCTAAAGAAAAACGCCTCGAGGCTCGATTCCGTATATTAAAACCTTGGCAGACGTAATACCCAACGTTTGCATTTTTGGTATTCTTAGGTCCCTCCCCCCTGACGATTTTAACTTCCCACCGTTAGCTGAGGGTATTTTGGTCATTTCACCTTCTTTGGTCCCACTATTCTAATCCCCCGTCCTATTTGGACTTTTCACCCTATTTGGTGGGACCAAGTAGAGTGAAATGACCAAAATACCCTCAACTAACGAAATGAAGTTAACACCATCAGGCCGTAAAATACCAAAAATGTAAATGTTGGGTACTACAACCACGGTGACCAAACGTGCAATTTGGCCAAACCACAGGGACCATTCCTGCAACTCACTCTTGTTTTAGTGATAAAAATTCAAGCTTTGAAGGAGATAGATACCTCTATTTGTCTTCGAGTTTTAGCAACATCAAGTGGACACGTGGCGGCAGCAGCAAGGCTGCCTGCAACGAAACCGGCGGAGAAGTTTGCTCCGAGCACACTGGCGGCATTGGCTTCCTCACCCACGAGACCTAGAAGCCGTCTTCTTACCGGCTCAAGAGTGCCCCAGCAAATGGCAGAAAAAGGTACATCACGAGCAAGCTGTGCCCCAAGCCCCGTCCAAAGAGCCCGATAACTTTGCACTGCACTCATGTAAATTAACACCTTACTTAAAATCGTACTAAATTAAAAGTTTAAAACATCAAAGTCAATACCATTGGTCTTCATATTCTCTGAGGTCTTGACACTGGATAACACATCCACCAATGTCTTCAACACTCCAGGGGCTTTCTTGCCATTGTTGAAATCTTTGAAGGCCTGCATGCGGGTTCTAGCCAGCTCGATAGGGTAGCAGGTGGTGCAAGCCAATGAGCGTGACAACGATCCCGCCAGCAAAGGGGCGTATGGGGTCATGATCGGAGCATTCTCAGCTGCAAATTCTTCAAACCAATTCCGGAATACGTCATAACACGGGAGATAGATTCCAACCTGTTCAGATAATAAAATATTGAAATCTGTTAACCATATTATAATATAATTGTATCAAGAAACTTACAGTTGGTATAGCCAGTGCAAGACCAGCATTTGTGCCTCTCCATAATCTCGCAACTCCCTCCTGGCGAATAATTTTGTAGAAAACGTCTAGTGTTCCTTTGTACTCGAAACAATCTGGCGGACAGATTGACACTGTACCGTGTACTCCAGCACGGGTGCATGATGGAGAACATCTTAGATCCGCAAACATCTAAAACAAGCATAAATTATAGGACAAATTAACATGATTATCATGAGCCCTGGAACAGTTAATCCCCAAGAGTATCTTTTAACTATATACATGAAAATAATAGAGGGCATGCCAACATAAATTAGATAGCATACGCACCATGTTTGGTCCAAAAACTGCCATTCGACTGGTATGATTAGTCATGGGATGTGAGTAAGCAACACCAGCTGCCTGTGCTTGCAGCCTTGTCTGTAAAACCACAAACAGACAAAAATATGTAGACTCATTAGCATCATCCTCAAAAGTAAACATCAAGTTAGATAAAAGATAAACACTATTATTACCAAGGTTAGTTAAAAGTATTCTCATAGTTTAAACAACCGAAATTGTTCAACTTGAAATTATTTACACCCTTTATAGCAATTCAAACAAATAGATTATTGCTGGTGTAAATAAAGGAGCCTAATTTAAACAAGCTCTGAAGACAAAAGCAAATATGAAGTAGTAAAAGAAAGAGGAAACCAAAAATTACATACTTTAACGACATCAAGAGGGTTAACAATAATTGCGGAGAGGAAGGCGGCGCCAGCAGCGGATAAAGCTCTCTCCGAAAGCCCTAATTTATCATTCGATTTCATTGGCGTGGGTTGTTGCGGCGGAGGTTTAATCGGTTCAATCATGGGAGACGAGTCAGAAATCAACTCAAGTTCGTATTCATGAGTTGCATCCGCTGAAGATTGATCGGAATTCGTAAACAAATCATCATGTTCATACTGCTTCGATTCATTCTTTACCATATCCTTCAATTCAAAACTTCGACCAATAGGAACTCAATCCTGAAACAAACATGAAACGTATATTGGCCATCGATTGAATCGAGCATCGTATATTCGTATTTACTAAGATTATATGAACGGAAAAATTGTTACCTTTTGATCGCAGCTTTTTTTGAAAAAAATAGAATGAAGAATTGGTGCATCCAAATTGCTTGGAGAGCAAGGGTATACAGAAAAACGCTGTGAGGCCACAAAGAAAAAGGGAAACCGAATCAGAAATTGATCGTGGGAACTAGGGCTGGCTGCATTCAGACGTGTCAAATTCTAGAACAAACCCAAACGTTAGGTCATCTATTAAATAGAGGCCATGTTTCAGCAAAATTTTAAAGCAAATGTTTTCAAACTTAGGTTATTACTTGGGGTGTCTAGTCAACCAGTTTAATCGATACGTCAACTGAAACACCTGTAAACATAATAAAAATACTACAAAATATTACTTAAAACATTTAATAAGTATTTACACGATACATATTACATAGGAATTTTGAACTTATTTAAGTGACTTATTAATTTATATAAATGTATAAATATAAGTTAAATTAAATTTATATAAGTTAATAAGATTATAGATCAGCTTACATACAATTTATGAAACAAATTTTTTTAAATTTTAGAAAAAATATCAATAAAATAATACGATTGAATTATAATGATATATTTCTAGTGGCTAATTTTGATTCACGGATAATACGTGTCATATGTATACAAAATGGCCTATTATAGGCATGTGTGGCATCCAATTGAAGGAGTTGAAGGGTGACTACGCACCATGCATCAAAGTTAGTGACGTAGTCATAGGATATGTACAAGGAATTTTAAGACTTACTTGGTTCATCTTAAAGTCCTCTTTATTATATAGTTTCTTAGTTATTTAAAACGTATCATATCTATGTTACCATTGATGACTTGAGCAGTATAGCAAATATTAAAATAATATGCATTAAGAGTAATGATACTAGTATTTATTATTTGTGTCTAATCAAGTTATTAATTTGTGGAATTCTATTTTAAAACTAATTGGTTGTAAGAGCAGTAACGCATGACCCTTATAAGCACATTACTGGTTTATCTCTTGTCCAATGTGGGACATCTCAACACAAGTGTCTATCAATTTAATCATGACAAATGTTAAAACTAAGAGATAATATGAAGAGAGTAAACTAGTGGATGATACATGTCTAGTTTAGAAATAAGTAGATATATTGATAAGTACAAATAATAAGCTTAAATATCATTTCTCTATGCATAAATATACTAGCCTATAACCCGTGATGAATCATGGGCAGCTTATAAAATATTTTCTTCAGTTTTGTTATTAAATTTGTATAACCATTTGAATATTTATTAGTATTAAACTAATTTATTGTAAATGTAAAAGATAATAATCAAATAACAAAATATTTGATAACTTTGAATATGATGCAATGTACAACAAAGAATAAAACATTTATTGATAACTAATAATTTACAACGTAAAGTTTAAAAGACCATAGCAGAAAATGTATAAAACGTAAAAGTTTATAACGGATGATGTGATAATAGAATACATATATTTTCAATTGCATTAGGAACGTGCCTAAGACTTTGCTCAACATCATATTTTTGCTATAATTGATATCGACTAATATGAAAGTATATCATCACCAGTTTTAAACAACGCAGTTAAACCGCTTTGGTTAGGTTCTCTCTAAATATGCTTTCCCAAACATCCCTATGACCAGTTGGTGAAACAGTGATACACAGCCGCCATATGCATTAAGCTTTTCCTGCAAAAAAAGCCAAACATTCTTTAGATTATCGTGTTTTTGTTGGTAACTTTTGGCACTGGTGAAAACGAGTCAAGTTGTTTTGCAACACATTAGATAAATCTCATGGTTTGCCTAAATTTTGAACTACGGCAAATTTATAAACTCTTCAGCTTCAACAGCGGCAACTTAGAGTAAATGAGCTTGCATCAAAAACCACATTAATGGTATCTAAAATAGTCCCTATAATAATAGTAATCAAATAATACAATAAGGAATTGTAGACAAATATTATATATCTTAGATAATCAAGTCTTGTAATACATCTGTAACACCATAATCCTATAGCCATTTTTTTTTTTTTTATAAGCATACGGAAGCGAATTAAGAAATACCATAACTCCTACTTATTACACAACATAAAAAAAAACCATTTACATATTAATCGAATATATGAAAACATTTTAAGGTGTTACTAAAACAGGCTCGACCCGGTATAAAAAATCAGAGTGCGGTCAGACTTCCAAAACCCGACTCTTGTCAAGCCAAAACCACAACCTGAAAAGAGTCAACAACTGAGGGATTAGCACAAAGCTAAGTGAATAGAAATAAACATCAAATTGCATAACCACAACAAATTAGAAAATCAAGAGAAATCAATAGGGGAAAACCCGTCCAAACTTCCACAAGCAATTGGACGTTATAAGAGGATCGGCGGTCGGGCGAGGACCTTCAACTGTTGTCGGCCAACAACAGTCAACCGATGGCTTCTTTACTAGAGGCACGGTGATCCCTCCTTACATAACAAATACGAAGGAGTCCGATCGCCCCCGCCAAGATAACGAAGCGTAGCCGAAAACCACCATAGCTAACCTCTAGAAAACATGTGCACATACTACCACTAACCACTAGACCAAGTATAAACTTGTAAAAATTTGCAGCCAAGAAACCTGCTCGTGACAAAGTTCGCGTCGCGAACTCAGAGTTCGCGTCGCGAACTAGGAGTTCACGATCGCGAACTTCCTCACGATCAAGCCCCAAAATCCCTGCCAACGGTTCGTGATCGCGAACACAAGTTCGCGATCGCGAACTTCCCCAGACAGTAAAATCCTGCATTTTTTTCTCAAAACTCTACCATTCCCTAATTTTGTAAATCACACAAGAAAGAAGGTTAAGTCCACTCACCTTAGCTTCCTTTTCGTGCCGAGCTCAATGATCTTATATCACTGAGGCTCCTTCCCTTTTCCTGTACAAAATGAATACCGAATTAGTCACCCGAAATTATCAATTATGTAACAAGTACTATAAGCCTAAGACCACATTTTTGCAACAAGAGCTTATAACCAAATACTTGTATTTTTTACTCATAACCATAACTAAAGTCTAACACTTCATCAAGTCAATTCATTAGTCAATTTAACCAATTTGCACACTAGGCCCAAACGGGTCAAAACAACAATAATAAGTCGGGAATACACACAACAATATCAAATGAGTTAGACTACATGTTTAACATCAAAATTACACAACCAACATACTTCTTGCATCCAATTGCAAGTATTACCAACTTTGACCTTATTTAGGTCAAATTGCACCAATTGTCAAACAAACGGATCAAACACATATTCGAGCTCATACTTGTCAAATAACAATTTCATATTGTCAAGTTCCTTACTTAACATTAATCTAAGCAATTTGCACACCATTTGCATACATGTATAATTTAATCATCTATTGACCTAAAATAGGTCAATTACACAATTTGCAACCAAACGGGTCATGACATGAAACCTACACACTTGAGCTTACAATTCATTCAACTAACACATTTCTAGCATAAATTTGATAATTAAAGTTTACAAGCCATACAAGACCAAAAGTCAATTACCAGATTTGACCAAAGTCAACAATTCACAATTTTTAGCTAGTTATGACCAAATTTCCATCTAGCCAAACACTACCATCTTTTATGCATTTTCACAATAGCTAACTAGTGATCTTCATGATTAACAATTACCATTCTAACATGCATAACTAACCTAACACAACATCAAGAACATCAAAATTCACATTTCACCAATTTAGGGAAGATCTCCATCTTCTTCCCCAATCCACCATTGATGAAGCTTTATGAAAGCTTCACCAAATGAGCTAACACTAACAACAAATCATACAATACTTGCAAGAACTCAAATAAACACCAAATCAAGCATCAATTTCGGATTTCCATCAAGATTCAACAATAACTTCAAGAAAACCCACTAGATCAAGAACCCTAGTTCATCCCTACATCAAGAACATGAAACCCTAGCTAAAGAAGGAAGGAAACTTACTTAATCTTGCTTCTAATCACGAAATTACAGCAGAAATCAAAGGATTCAAGCACCAAATCTTCAATTTTGCAAGAAAACTCCAAGAGTGTGTTGTGTGTGTGTGGTGTCGAGTTCTAGCAGAGAAAGAGAAGGGAAAGACCAACAAAAATGACATCTGTCCCTTACTAAACACGTACACCTCTTTTTCAAACACAGATACATTCGATTTAAACACAGTATAGATTATTAGGTTCGCAGATAATTAATTTAGACCTAACTAACTCCAATTTTAACAACGAAGATATTTTTAGAACCCCGGTTCAGAAATGAACCCAAATATGTAAAAATCATTTTAATATTTAAATATCTCAGTTTTACTAATTTTTAACCCCATGGTTAAAAATACAATTAATTCAAATAAATCAAATAAAATCATATAAAATAATAAAACAATAAACAATAAAATATTACTTACCAAAAGTAATAAAATATTAAGGGTCGGGTCTCGGGATGTTACAAATCTCCCCTCCTTAAAGAGATTCCGTCCCCGGAATCTCACCTTGATCAAATAAATTCGGATAACGATTCTTCATATCTGATTCGGTTTCCCACGTCATATCGGCACCCAAACTATGTCTCCATTTAACCAAAACCATCGGTATCTGTTTCTTTCTCAACTTTGTTACCTTACGATCCAAAATTTCAACCGGCTCCTCAATTAACCGCTTTCTCAAATCCACCTTTAAATCTGCAATCGGTAATACCGGAATTTCCTCATCACTAATACACTTCCTCAAATAACACACATTAAACGTGTCATGAATACCCGACAATTCAGGAGGAAGATCAAGTGCAACGGTTTGGTCATTCACCACTTGACGAATAACAAACGGGCCAATAAACCTCGGTGCTAATTTTCCCCGCTTTCCGAAACGAATAACACCCTTCCATGGGGAAACTTTCAAATAAACCCGTTCACCCTCAACAAAAGTTACGGGTCGACGCCGTGGATCCGCATACATTTTCTGTCTATCCCGAGCGGCTTTTAACTTTTCACGTGCAATTGCCACCTTATCGGCCGTTATCTGAACAATCTCGGGACCCGCAAACTGTTTTTCTCCCGCTTCAAGCCAACATGTGGGAGTTCTACACCGTCTACCATACAACATTTCATATGGTGGCATTTTAATACTCGAATGATACGAGTTGTTATAAGCAAACTCGATCAAAGGTAAATGAGAATCCCACGACCCACCATATTCCATTACACAAGCCCGTAACATATCTTCCAAAGTCTGAATAGTTCTTTCTGTCTGACCGTCTGTTTGTGGGTGATACGCCGTGCTCAAATTCACTCGAGAACCTAACTCTCTTTGCAAACTCTTCCAAAAATTAGAAACAAACCGTGGATCCCGATCGGACACAATAGACAATGGAATACCATGTCGGGAAACTATCTCATCAATGTACAATTTAGCCAATTTATCGAGTGATGCAGTTTCATTTGTGGCCAAAAAGTGAGCACTTTTAGTCAACCGATCGACAATTACCCATATCATATCGTGATTCTTTTGGGTACGAGGTAATTTCGTGACGAAATCCATTGTAATATTATCCCACTTCCACTCGGGGATATCTAACTGTTTTAACGACCCATACGGTTTTTGATGTTCGGCCTTGACTTGTGCACAAACATGGCACCTTTCAACAAATCGAGCAATATCTAACTTCATAGAGGGCCACCAATACAAAACTTTCAAGTCATTGTACATCTTTGTACAACCCGGATGGACAGATAAACGTGATTTGTGTGATTCTACTAAAATTAATTCCCGTAATCCCCCAAGTAACGGTACCCAAATTCGTGACCGAAACGTTTTCAACCTTCGTGAATCATCAACCAACTCGTCTTTTCGCTTACACATAATTTCAGATTTCAAGTTTTCGTCTTTCAAGGCTTCTATTTGACATATTCTCAACTGGTCAATAATGTCGGACACAATTTCCATACGCATAAACTGAACCACCTCCGATGATCCCTTACGGCTTAAGGCATCGGCAACTACATTAGCTTTTCCCGGGTGGTACCGAATTTCACAATCATAGTCTTTAATGAGCTCTAACCACCTTCTTTGTCTTACATTCAAATCTTTTTGTGTGAAAACATATTGAAGACTTTTATGATCGGTACATATAACACATATGGTTCCATAAAGATAATGCCTCCACAATTTTAATGCGAAAATCACCGCCGCGAGCTCTAAATCATGGGTCGGGTAATTCTTTTCATGGGATTTCAATTGACGAGAGGCATAAGCAATCACCCGGTCTCTTTGCATTAATACACAACCTAAACCCGAATAAGATGCATCACAATAAACTATAAAATCATCCGAGCCTTCGGGTAAGGCTAGTATTGGAGCTTGACACAATAATTGTTTTAACAATTGAAATGCCTTTTCTTGTTCATCTCCCCACCGGTATGGGACATCTTTTAGTGTCAACTTTGTCAACGGACTAGCAATCTTTGAGAAATTCTTGATAAACCTTCTATAATAACCGGCCAAACCTAGAAAACTTTTAATTTCGGATGGAGTCTTCGGGGCACTCCAATTCATCACCGCGGTTATCTTAGACGGGTCCACTTTCACCCCTTCTGTACAAATAACATGCCCCAAAAACTGAACTTCTCGGAGCCAAAACTCACACTTTGAAAACTTAGCATAGAGTTGTTCCCGTTTCAAAGTGTCTAAAACTTGCCTCAGGTGATTCTCATGATCCAAATCGGTTTTGGAATATATTAGAATATCATCAATAAAAACAATTACAAATTTATCGAGAAACGGTCGACATACCCGGTTCATAAGATCCATGAATATAGCGGGAGCATTCGTCAAACCGAACGGCATGACTAGAAATTCGTAGTGACCGTATCTCGTTCGAAACGCGGTTTTTGGGATATCGTTCTCATGAACCCGGACTTGATGATAACCCGACCTTAAATCAATCTTGGAAAAGTATGAAGCCCCTTGCAACTGATCAAACAAGTCATCAATACGCGGTAACGGATACTTATTCTTAACCGTTCTCTTATTCAACTCACGGTAATCAATACACATTCTCATAGTGCCGTCTTTCTTTTTAACAAACAAAACTGGTGCACCCCAAGGCGAAGAACTTGGTCTGATAAAACCCTTATCCAATAACTCTTGTATCTGTGTCATCATTTCCCGAATTTCTGACGGTGCTAATCTGTACGGAGCCCTGGCTACGGGACTGGCTCCCGGAACCAAATCAATTTTGAATTCTACCTCCCGAATCGGAGGTAACCCAGGCAACTCATCGGGAAAGACCTCCGGGTATTCCGATACCACCCGGATGTCTCTAACAACCTGTTTTTCTTTTCTGACATCAATGGCATAAGCAAGAAACGATTCACATCCTTTGGCTAGAGATTTTCTAGCTTTCATGAATGAAATAATAGGGAGAGATGTATTAACCCGATCCCCACGGGCCACTACGTGTGTCCCGTCAGGCAATGGAAATGAAATCAATTTCTTATCACAATTTATTAGTGCTTTATTTAAACTAAGCTAATCCATTCCAAGGACCACATCAAAACCAGATATTGGCATTAAGAGTAAAAACATATTAAAACACGCCCCATCAATATTAATATTTGCCCCAGTCACAGATGTTGTGACTGGCACCACATAACCATCAGCTACTTCCACTTCCAATGGAGTAGTTACCACAGATGTAGGCAATTTTAACTTAGCATGGAAATCCACAGAAATAAATGAGCGATTAGCTCCAGAATCAAACAACACACGAGCATCAATGTTATTTATCGGGAACATACCAGTGATGACATCGTCAGTAGTGGTATCCTCTTCGACCGTCATTTTGAAAGCTCGACCCTCTGATGTAGGACGGCTCTTCCTCTTTTGAGGAGATGATGCCACCGATCCCCCAACCGACCCAGAACCCGAACCCGATCTTCTATCCGAAGGACAATCACCGACTCTGTGACCTTCTTTATGACAATTCCAGCAAACACTTCTTGGAAATTTACAATCATTCATCTCGTGCCCATACTGACCGCACCTGACACACCGCATCGTTTGGGCCGTACAAGCCCCACTATGAGAAGATCTACATCTAACACACCACTGTGTCCTTTGACCCGAATTTCCACCCGACTGTTTACGATTCGGACTAGTAAATCTTTGATTTCTTTGCCCCTTCTTGCTTTGTTGAGAACCCGATTGTGTGGACTTGAACTTTTGATACCCGGGTCTATCTTGGGTCACCCAATCACGAGAATTTAAATCACCTTCAACAGTTTTGGCCAAATCAAAAGCCTGTGATAGTGTGGTAGCAAGCCTTGCTGTGGTTCGGTACTCGGGTCGCAAAGCACCAATAAAATGCTTTATTTTCGATGGCTCATCGGGAACCCATTGTTGCACAAACCTCAGCTTTTCATTAAATTGCTCGATCAAATCATCAACCGTCATTCTTTCAGTCATCCGCAAATTTAAGAATTCCGATCGAATTTTATCCATCTCAAACGAATTGCAATAACGTTTGCACACCTGTTCTTTAAATTGATCCCATGTTATACTGTTTTTGACTTCCTTGGGTAGATGCTCAATTAAAGTATCCCACCAATTCATAGCCCCACCAACTAATTTCCGCGTGGCATACATCACCCGGTGTTGGTCATCACACCCACAAGCGTCTAGAGTTCTTTCCATTTCCCTTAACCAGTTCATAGTGACATTAGGATCTCTACTCCCACTGAATTCGGGAGGTTTACAGTCTAGAAATTGTTTAAAAGTGCAACTTGGTTTCATGCTGAAGGGGTAAGGTTGGTTGGTAAATTGGTATTGAGGTAAACTTTGGCTTGGGTTAACATAATAGTATTGTGGTTGTGACATTATTGGATTAGGTTCGGGTGTGGTTGACATTAGGGGAACCGTCATGGTAAAGGCGGGAGTTGTGGGAATCTGCATGGTAGGAACGGGCATTGATGGA
Organism: Calendula officinalis; assembly: GCA_963853835.1. Classification (NCBI taxonomy): domain Eukaryota; kingdom Viridiplantae; phylum Streptophyta; class Magnoliopsida; order Asterales; family Asteraceae; genus Calendula; species Calendula officinalis. The sequence continues at coordinate 23,213,978 of OY970820.1, forward strand.
GTGAACACGGGAGGGAAATTTGGTGGTTGGTTATTTTGGTTCTGGCTCATACTATCAACCAGATTCTGAAGATGTTCCAATCGACTTTCCATTCTTATAATGTAATCTTCCCTGTCTTCATTTGTATCCCGAGAAGTACCAATGATTCCTTGTTCGGGGTTCGGCATGGTTATCGGCGGATTGGGATCGTTATCTGCCATGTCTGTAACAAACACAACATCTCACGAACTATTAGTTTAAATCGTTAGTACCTATTTACTAACTACTACTGACACACAATTCATATTCACTCGACTAATCCACTCCCAACATTAAGGAAGTTTGACCAACTCGAGCCAAGATTTGGGAATGGTACACCTAAATGTGCAACCATCGCCAAACCTAGGCTCTGATACCAAATTGTAACACCATAATCCTAGAGCCATTTTTTTTTTTTTTTATAAGCATACGGAAGCGAATTAAGAAATACCATAACTCCTACTTATTACACAACATAAAAAAAAACCATTTACATATTAATCGAATATATGAAAACATTTTAAGGTGTTACTAAAACAGGCTCGACCCGGTATAAAAAATCAGAGTGCGGTCAGACTTCCAAAACCCGACTCTTGTCAAGCCAAAACCACAACCTGAAAAGAGTCAACAACTGAGGGATTAGCACAAAGCTAAGTGAATAGAAATAAACATCAAATTGCATAACCACAACAAATTAGAAAATCAAGAGAAATCAATAGGGGAAAACCCGTCCAAACTTCCACAAGCAATTGGACGTTATAAGAGGATCGGCGGTCGGGCGAGGACCTTCAACTGTTGTCGGCCAACAACAGTCAACCGATGGCTTCTTTACTAGAGGCACGGTGATCCCTCCTTACATAACAAATACGAAGGAGTCCGATCGCCCCCGCCAAGAGTAACGAAGCGTAGCCGAAAACCACCATAGCTAACCTCTAGAAAACATGTGCACATACTACCACTAACCACTAGACCAAGTATAAACTTGTAAAAATTTGCAGCCAAGAAACCTGCTCGTGACAAAGTTCGCGTCGCGAACTCAGAGTTCGCGTCGCGAACTAGGAGTTCACGATCGCGAACTTCCTCACGATCAAGCCCCAAAATCCCTGCCAACTGTTCGTGATCGCGAACACAAGTTCGCGATCGCGAACTTCCCCAGACATTAAAATCCTGCATTTCTTTTCTCAAAACTCTACCATTCCCTAATTTTGTAAATCACACAAGAAAGAAGGTTAAGTCCACTCACCTTAGCTTCCTTTTCGTGCCGAGCTCAATGATCTTATATCACTGAGGCTCCTTCCCTTTTCCTGTACAAAATGAATACCGAATTAGTCACCCGAAATTATCAATTATGTAACAAGTACTATAAGCCTAAGACCACATTTTTGCAACAAGAGCTTATAACCAAATACTTGTATTTTTTACTCATAACCATAACTAAAGTCTAACACTTCATCAAGTCAATTCATTAGTCAATTTAACCAATTTGCACACTAGGCCCAAACGGGTCAAAACAACAATAATAAGTCGGGAATACACACAACAATATCAAATGAGTTAGACTACATGTTTAACATCAAAATTACACAACCAACATACTTCTTGCATCCAATTGCAAGTATTACCAACTTTGACCTTATTTAGGTCAAATTGCACCAATTGTCAAACAAACGGATCAAACACATATTCGAGCTCATACTTGTCAAATAACAATTTCATATTGTCAAGTTCCTTACTTAACATTAATCTAAGCAATTTGCACACCATTTGCATACATGTATAATTTAATCATCTATTGACCTAAAATAGGTCAATTACACAATTTGCAACCAAACGGGTCATGACATGAAACCTACACACTTGAGCTTACAATTCATTCAACTAACACATTTCTAGCATAAATTTGATAATTAAAGTTTACAAGCCATACAAGACCAAAAGTCAATTACCAGATTTGACCAAAGTCAACAATTCACAATTTTTAGCTAGTTATGACCAAATTTCCATCTAGCCAAACACTACCATCTTTTATGCATTTTCACAATAGCTAACTAGTGATCTTCATGATTAACAATTACCATTCTAACATGCATAACTAACCTAACACAACATCAAGAACATCAAAATTCACATTTCACCAATTTAGGGAAGATCTCCATCTTCTTCCCCAATCCACCATTGATGAAGCTTTATGAAAGCTTCACCAAATGAGCTAACACTAACAACAAATCATACAATACTTGCAAGAACTCAAATAAACACCAAATCAAGCATCAATTTCGGATTTCCATCAAGATTCAACAATAACTTCAAGAAAACCCACTAGATCAAGAACCCTAGTTCATCCCTACATCAAGAACATGAAACCCTAGCTAAAGAAGGAAGGAAACTTACTTAATCTTGCTTCTAATCACGAAATTACAGCAGAAATCAAAGGATTCAAGCACCAAATCTTCAATTTTGCAAGAAAACTCCAAGAGTGTGTTGTGTGTGTGTGGTGTCGAGTTCTAGCAGAGAAAGAGAAGGGAAAGACCAACAAAAATGACATCTGTCCCTTACTAAACACGTACACCTCTTTTTCAAACACAGATACATTCGATTTAAACACAGTATAGATTATTAGGTTCGCAGATAATTAATTTAGACCTAACTAACTCCAATTTTAACAACGAAGATATTTTTAGAACACCGGTTCAGAAATGAACCCAAATATGTAAAAATCATTTTAATATTTAAATATCTCAGTTTTACTAATTTTTAACCCCATGGTTAAAAATACAATTAATTCAAATAAATCAAATAAAATCATATAAAATAATAAAACAATAAACAATAAAATATTACTTACCAAAAGTAATAAAATATTAAGGGTCGGGTCTCGGGATGTTACAAATCTCCCCTCCTTAAAGAGATTCCGTCCCCGGAATCTCACCTTGATCAAATAAATTCGGATAACGATTCTTCATATCTGATTCGGTTTCCCACGTCATATCGGCACCCAAACTATGTCTCCATTTAACCAAAACCATCGGTATCTGTTTCTTTCTCAACTTTGTTACCTTACGATCCAAAATTTCAACCGGCTCCTCAATTAACCGCTTTCTCAAATCCACCTTTAAATCTGCAATCGGTAATACCGGAATTTCCTCATCACTAATACACTTCCTCAAATAACACACATTAAACGTGTCATGAATACCCGACAATTCAGGAGGAAGATCAAGTGCAACGGTTTGGTCATTCACCACTTGACGAATAACAAACGGGCCAATAAACCTCGGTGCTAATTTTCCCCGCTTTCCGAAACGAATAACACCCTTCCATGGGGAAACTTTCAAATAAACCCGTTCACCCTCAACAAAAGTTACGGGTCGACGCCGTGGATCCGCATACATTTTCTGTCTATCCCGAGCGGCTTTTAACTTTTCACGTGCAATTGCCACCTTATCGGCCGTTATCTGAACAATCTCGGGACCCGCAAACTGTTTTTCTCCCGCTTCAAGCCAACATGTGGGAGTTCTACACCGTCTACCATACAACATTTCATATGGTGGCATTTTAATACTCGAATGATACGAGTTGTTATAAGCAAACTCGATCAAAGGTAAATGAGAATCCCACGACCCACCATATTCCATTACACAAGCCCGTAACATATCTTCCAAAGTCTGAATAGTTCTTTCTGTCTGACCGTCTGTTTGTGGGTGATACGCCGTGCTCAAATTCACTCGAGAACCTAACTCTCTTTGCAAACTCTTCCAAAAATTAGAAACAAACCGTGGATCCCGATCGGACACAATAGACAATGGAATACCATGTCGGGAAACTATCTCATCAATGTACAATTTAGCCAATTTATCGAGTGATGCAGTTTCATTTGTGGCCAAAAAGTGAGCACTTTTAGTCAACCGATCGACAATTACCCATATCATATCGTGATTCTTTTGGGTACGAGGTAATTTCGTGACGAAATCCATTGTAATATTATCCCACTTCCACTCGGGGATATCTAACTGTTTTAACGACCCATACGGTTTTTGATGTTCGGCCTTGACTTGTGCACAAACATGGCACCTTTCAACAAATCGAGCAATATCTAACTTCATAGAGGGCCACCAATACAAAACTTTCAAGTCATTGTACATCTTTGTACAACCCGGATGGACAGATAAACGTGATTTGTGTGATTCTACTAAAATTAATTCCCGTAATCCCCCAAGTAACGGTACCCAAATTCGTGACCGAAACGTTTTCAACCTTCGTGAATCATCAACCAACTCGTCTTTTCGCTTACACATAATTTCAGATTTCAAGTTTTCGTCTTTCAAGGCTTCTATTTGACATATTCTCAACTGGTCAATAATGTCGGACACAATTTCCATACGCATAAACTGAACCACCTCCGATGATCCCTTACGGCTTAAGGCATCGGCAACTACATTAGCTTTTCCCGGGTGGTACCGAATTTCACAATCATAGTCTTTAATGAGCTCTAACCACCTTCTTTGTCTTACATTCAAATCTTTTTGTGTGAAAACATATTGAAGACTTTTATGATCGGTACATATAACACATCTGGTTCCATAAAGATAATGCCTCCACAATTTTAATGCGAAAATCACCGCCGCGAGCTCTAAATCATGGGTCGGGTAATTCTTTTCATGGGATTTCAATTGACGAGAGGCATAAGCAATCACCCGGTCTCTTTGCATTAATACACAACCTAAACCCGAATAAGATGCATCACAATAAACTATAAAATCATCCGAGCCTTCGGGTAAGGCTAGTATTGGAGCTTGACACAATAATTGTTTTAACAATTGAAATGCCTTTTCTTGTTCATCTCCCCACCGGTATGGGACATCTTTTAGTGTCAACTTTGTCAACGGACTAGCAATCTTTGAGAAATTCTTGATAAACCTTCTATAATAACCGGCCAAACCTAGAAAACTTTTAATTTCGGATGGAGTCTTCGGGGCACTCCAATTCATCACCGCGGTTATCTTAGACGGGTCCACTTTCACCCCTTCTGTACAAATAACATGCCCCAAAAACTGAACTTCTCGGAGCCAAAACTCACACTTTGAAAACTTAGCATAGAGTTGTTCCCGTTTCAAAGTGTCTAAAACTTGCCTCAGGTGATTCTCATGATCCAAATCGGTTTTGGAATATATTAGAATATCATCAATAAAAACAATTACAAATTTATCGAGAAACGGTCGACATACCCGGTTCATAAGATCCATGAATATAGCGGGAGCATTCGTCAAACCGAACGGCATGACTAGAAATTCGTAGTGACCGTATCTCGTTCGAAACGCGGTTTTTGGGATATCGTTCTCATGAACCCGGACTTGATGATAACCCGACCTTAAATCAATCTTGGAAAAGTATGAAGCCCCTTGCAACTGATCAAACAAGTCATCAATACGCGGTAACGGATACTTATTCTTAACCGTTCTCTTATTCAACTCACGGTAATCAATACACATTCTCACAGTGCCGTCTTTCTTTTTAACAAACAAAACTGGTGCACCCCAAGGCGAAGAACTTGGTCTGATAAAACCCTTATCCAATAACTCTTGTATCTGTGTCATCATTTCCCGAATTTCTGACGGTGCTAATCTGTACGGAGCCCTGGCTACGGGACTGGCTCCCGGAACCAAATCAATTTTGAATTCTACCTCCCGAATCGGAGGTAACCCAGGCAACTCATCGGGAAAGACCTCCGGGTATTCCGATACCACCCGGATGTCTCTAACAACCTGTTTTTCTTTTCTGACATCAATGGCATAAGCAAGAAACGATTCACATCCTTTGGCTAGAGATTTTCTAGCTTTCATGAATGAAATAATAGGGAGAGATGTATTAACCCGATCCCCACGGGCCACTACGTGTGTCCCGTCAGGCAATGGAAATGAAATCAATTTCTTATCACAATTTATTAGTGCTTTATTTAAACTAAGCTAATCCATTCCAAGGACCACATCAAAACCAGATATTGGCATTAAGAGTAAAAACATATTAAAACACGCCCCATCAATATTAATATTTGCCCCAGTCACAGATGTTGTGACTGGCACCACATAACCATCAGCTACTTCCACTTCCAATGGAGTAGTTACCACAGATGTAGGCAATTTTAACTTAGCATGGAAATCCACAGAAAACCCACTAGATCAAGAACCCTAGTTCATCCCTACATCAAGAACATGAAACCCTAGCTAAAGAAGGAAGGAAACTTACTTAATCTTGCTTCTAATCACGAAATTACAGCAGAAATCAAAGGATTCAAGCACCAAATCTTCAATTTTGCAAGAAAACTCCAAGAGTGTGTTGTGTGTGTGTGGTGTCGAGTTCTAGCAGAGAAAGAGAAGGGAAAGACCAACAAAAATGACATCTGTCCCTTACTAAACACGTACACCACTTTTTCAAACACAGATACATTCGATTTAAACACAGTATATATTATTAGGTTCGCAGATAATTAATTTAGACCTAACTAACTCCAATTTTAACAACGAAGATATTTTTAGAACCCCGGTTCAGAAATGAACCCAAATATGTAAAAATCATTTTAATATTTAAATATCTCAGTTTTACTAATTTTTAACCCCATGGTTAAAAATACAATTAATTCAAATAAATCAAATAAAATCATATAAAATAATAAAACAATAAACAATAAAATATTACTTACCAAAAGTAATAAAATATTAAGGGTCGGGTCTCGGGATGTTACAACATCTCATCTACTTTTAGATGGATACACTTGTGTTTTGTCTCGTTAAATGGGCCAAATTGAAATATTTAGCAAAAAAGCGCAACGGGCCAAATGGGTTGCAAATAGGAAAAAATATTTTCGGCCCTACTGACCCATTTTGGCCCATATTAAAAATGGCTCGTATCAACTAAAAATCATTTTGAATTAAAACTATTTTTCAAAAGGTAAAAGTTGAATACTTTAAAATGAGGAGTATTGTCAGTCTACCATAAAAGAGAAATGTAATTAATATGAGAAACCGAATTCGTTTATCTTCAAGCATAACACTTTATAAACCCAATCATGACAACTACAAAGTATTTATTAACCCTAAACACAATAATTATTAGCCTTATTATACATTCAATATCATGAGAATTAGCACATCCTTTATTATTTATAGTCAGACACATCCTTTGACTCTGACACCAAACTCAATTTTGACTTGGGCCATCAATGTGGAGGAAATAAAAGAATAATATCAGCACATAGAATGTAGTAAAGTAAGAATGTAGCGATTGTGTAGATAAAACTTATTCAACCTTTAAACAGCGTCACTGTCGTACAAAGAAACATGACTATTCAGCAAAAAAAATGTATCTTTATAAAAATGAATAATATCGACACACAGAATGTTAGTTACCTTGAAGTCGCAGACATGAGAAGGGATTGACATTTTATAGGAATGTGAGACTTGAGATCTTTAAGATTCATCTCATATATGCAAGTGCTGAATAGAGTGTCCATGTAAAAGATCTTTAACTGCCAAAATAACTATTTACGTTTGAGTCTCCAATAAATCGAAATACACATGTGGGCATATATTAACATATGCATCTATATAAAAATTGATTTTCTACAAATTAAAAAATAGGGTAGAATTAAAAAAAAATATATACATGAGCCAAATCAACTAATTCAGAGTTCAAGTATCTAAAATAGTCTTCCCACTCAGCAGTATTTCCATAATAATATGGATAACTATGAAAATAACCAAGTGTTGGATCCATGAATTCAGGAACCAAACGGGTTACTGACCTATTCCACTGTCCACTAAAGGCTGCAAGAACAACCATAAATTTACATATAAAATTTGAAAAAAAACACATAACCAAAACTTTTGGAACCTCAACTACAATCAACAAATTATCTAAATGCATATCTCAATGTCAAAAAAACTATTTAATAAGACTAATCTGGTAAATATCACCCGTCAATTGCAATGATAGATGGAAGAATATTGCTGGTATTGTGTAATGGCGGACGGAGTAGCATATATAACATTTCGTAACTGAATTAGTAATGTCTTAAGTTTTTAATAAATTAAATTCTAATGAAATGTCTTAAATGAGAATATGTAAGACCATAATTTCGGTATTCCAAAACCTTTTCCATAACTGATGTTTAGAAATTAATGTAGCATAAATTAAGGGGTAACCAATTCATAGTTGACCAATTTTTATGAAATCGAAAATGCTTCAGCTAAATAATTGTAAAATAACATAATATTCATGAAAAAGGCATTTCTTGTAGTGAATTTACAATAGTGCATGCAATTGAATCAAAACAAACGTTGGTTCGCTCCCAAAAGTGTAGTGAATTTACAGTAGTGGAACCACCTTAACATAATTTCATAAAAATTTCTTTCAATAATAGTTGAAAAATCCATTTAATCTTTGTGATATGTTAACCTTAACATAATCGAGTTTGAACTGGATTCGTCACCGAGCAGAGAAATCGATTTATTAAACAAATTCAGTGAAACAATCTTCCTTAATTTATCACAAGTTAAAATAACACTAACCAATTCTACAGTATAGGAAGAGAAAAAAACGATGGGATTGAGTTGAGCATTTTATCGAACACCTGGTGGACATTGTTGAAAGTTCAAATTTATGAACACATAAACTACAGTATAAGGACACACTAATTCAATTGCGCGAAGGAGACAACATACCAGACAATCAGAAGAGAAAGGCATGAGAAAATCGGTAGAGAGGGAGGGACTTATAGCAGAAGAAGGATTGACATGTGAAATGAAAAGGGTTTAAGAGCATCTCCAACCCACCTCTATCAACCACTCTATCTCTATATTTGAAGTTTTTTCTCCTCCAACTCACCTCTATCCGTCACTCTAAATATAAAGTGAGAGAAAAGCTCCCTCTATATTTGAAGTGAAAGGGTATCCCCTCTATCCATGCCTCTATCCATGAACCCCACACATCTTTCACTAATTTTCTTTTGTAATGTAAAATAAATTAATTAAAAATATGATTTCTACGGGTCCCAATAAACTATTAAATGTTATGTTTAGAGTGAATGAACCCACTAATTATAGAGATAGAGTGAGTTTTATAGAGTTTCTGGTTGGAGATGCTCTAAGGGCGATCGTGAATCTGGGGATCGCAACACAACTATGAAGAAGGATTGAGATGTGAAACCCCAACTTTGTTCAATTTGATAATAAGTTGTACGGTCTGTATAAAAGATACTAACGAATTGAGAAAAAAAAACTATAGTATAAGGAATTACTTATGTGGCGAGAGAATGAGACGAGACAACATGACGTGACACTTATGTGGCTTTAAATATGACATGTGGCTTTAGGAGTTGCCATGTGGCTTTAGGAGTTGCCATGTGACTCTAAAAATTAACAAGTGGATTTAAACCTTTTGTTTATTATATATAAAGATTATTAAAATATAAATTACTAATATTAATTAATTTTTGTGCCCGAAAAGATACATTACCAATTGTGGTTCGCACCCGTCGCTGGGGCTCGAGGCTTCATCGTGGTTTCAAATATTTTAACCATCATCGCTGTATCAGTGAGCTGTCTTCGCCCACACCAAAAAAAGAACAAACACATAGGGGACCACCTCAGCAAACCTCCTCTTCCCGCTTCGAATCGCTCGCTTTCGTCCTTTTTGTATCTCTCTATCTTCTTCTTCCTTCACTCATGAAATGGGAGATGGATATGGAGATGGAGGAGGTAGAAGCCGTTCTCGAGAAGATTTGGGACTTACACGACAAACTTAGCGATGCTATTCACTCCATTTCTAGATCTCATTTTCTTCATTCCGTCAAAGCCTTACGCAACTCAAACGATCTATTTGACCGTACCGCCGGCAACAACAAGAAAGTTTCCGATGATGACGCCAAAGGAGGTTTCGTTTACGTCAAAGACTTTCCGATCGGAGAAGACGATGACTCGGCTATTCATGAGGCCAAGAGTTTGAATTCTATTCGTACCGCTCTCGAGAACCTCGAGGACCAATTGGAGTTCTTTCATGTGAGTTTCTGTTCAATTATTGCTTCGATTTTACCACCTGTGATCTTTGCTTGAGAAATTGTGTCGTATAGCGAAGCCCTAATTTAATCTGTTGCTTGAAATTTTGCTCGAAAGAGCAGGCCTTTGTTATTATTTAACCTAATAAGTATACTTGCTTGACGTATGAACCAATGCTTTGACTGATGAAAATGAAAATTAAGCATGCTGCATTACAAGCCACTTATCAAGCTTAGGCTTAACAATATCCCCCCCTAGGTTATCTGCTCCTTAACATTTTTTTAGTGATTTTGATACTTTTAAGTTATATTTGCTATAACTCTTACTAAACCTGTTAGTGGCTTGTTTCTGTTAATTTTCACATTCTAGGTCATGGCTTATATTTGTGAATTCTTATAATCTAATTGTCCTAGTTTGTTTGCACGGAAAATGCTGCATCATGAAGCATACGGTGATTAGTTGTTTATCGAAACATTAGTTTCAATTTACTTGTGCTGTAATTGCTTCCACGGTTAAGAAATTTAAGTTTACTCTTGCAATTACATGAGCAAAGTTGTTTTACAGAAAGAGAAGAAAGGAAGGGTAGCAATGAATCCTCATAAGCGATCTCACTGCTTTGCTTCATTAATCAAAAATTAATCAAAATTAGTTAGGGGATTGATAAGAACCGAACCGTATGATCACGAAACGAGTTTGCAACTAGCCTGTGTTCGAGAACAGGAGGTCTCCCAAGATAGTCAATGACTAAATTTTATTAATTGCCTCAAAAAACTAAACACGTAAGATATACTATATTTATAGTGATCAGAAAACAAATCCTAAAACAAAACCAACTCCTAAACAAATAGAACTTATCTTAAAAACAAAACAATCTTTATTTTAAATTGAAATACTAGAGATAAACCATAACAATCCCCATCTTTATCTGTTGCTCTTACCACGCCTTTGGTAAACATGCCCATATCTGCCCTCGTGCTTATCATTACTCCCCGCCCAAACATGCACCTTGTCCTCAAGGTGGAAATCTGGGAATTGACCATTAATCACCTCCATTGGTTCCCAAGTCGCCTCATACTCGAGGAGATTTAACCATCGAATTAAAACTTCTTGCCCATCCGCATTAGCACGGACACCCTCAACCTGCCCCGGTTGTAATAATACCTCCATATCATCAGTTAAAGTAGCCGGTAGTGTTGGTAGTACTACCCGGTTACCAACAGCCTTCCTTAGTTGCGACACGTGAAAAACATCATGTATGCGTGCTGTATCCGGTAACTTCAATCGGTAGGCAACCGGTAACTTCAATTGGTAGGCAACCTTACCAATTCGTTCTACAACTTCAAAAGGGCCAAAAAATCGTGGAGCCAACTTCTCATTTCTCCGCCTCGCCACCGACTGTTGTCGATAAGGTTTCAATTTTAGAAACGCCCACTCCCCGACACCGAACTGAACCTCGCGGCGGTGTAAATCCGCATGATTCTTCATAGATTGTTGAGCTTTTAGAAGGGACCCCTTGAGTTCGAGCAAAATCCGCTCTCTTTCCTCCAGATAATCATCTACTGTTCCCACCACTGTTTTAGCATGGCTGTAATGTAATAAATGTGTTGGTTCCCGTCCGTACAACACTTTAAAGGGGGTTGTTTTAGTGGCCGTGTGAAAGGATGTGTTGTACCAATATTCAGCCCAATCTAACCATTTGCTCCATTTTTTTGGTGTGTCCGTGACAAAGCAACGTAAGTAGGTTTCGACACAACGATTGACTACCTCTGTTTGTCCGTCCGTTTGAGGATGGTAAGATGTGCTACGTTTGAGTGTCGTTCCTTGCAATCGAAATAACTCCTGCCAAAACCGACTAAGAAACACTTTATCCCGATCCGACACAATTGACTCGGGTATCCCGTGCAGTCGTACCACTTCTCGAATAAAAACAGTCGCCACAGAGAGAGCCGTTATACGGGTGTTTTAAAGGCACAAAATGAGCTTATTTACTTAATCTATCCACGATGACAAAAATAACTTGTGTAACCGTCAGATTTTGGTAAACCATCTATGAAATCCATGGTGATTTCCGACCAAACTTGTGTTGGAAGTTCAAGAGGTTGCAATAGACCACTTGGGCCAATGTTGAATATTTTTGACGCTAGCATACATCACATTCAGCCACCATTCTTGCAATATCCCCTTTCATACCAGACCAAAACATTCTTGCAGTATCCCCTTTCATACCAGACCAAAACAGTTCGCGTGCCATGCGTTGGTATGTTTTTAAAACTCCTGAATGACCCCCTACGACTCCGTCATGAAATTCACGTAATAACTTCGGAATCCAAGGTGAGTTCTGGTTTATCACCAACCTCCCGTTATATAATACCTTGTCGGACTGAACGGTATAACCTGGTGGTACCGCCATTCCATTACTAAACTTCTGTTTAATAGTGCAAATTTCATCCACTTTATCAAGATCTCGCCACAATTCTTCCCAATTGATTTTGCATATTGCTTTTATTTCGTGGAGTTGAATTTCAGGTGTTTTTCGGGAGAGAGCATCTGCGGCTTTATTTTCGGTGCCCGGCCGATACACAATGTCAAAAGAGTAACCGAGCAGTTTGGATAACCATTTCTGGTGATCCTCTGTCACTGTGCGTTGCTCCAACAGGTACTTTAAACTGCGTTTGTCCGTACGGATTAAAAATTTTCGCCCGAGAAGATACGGTCGCCACTTTTGGACCGAGAGTACGATGGCCATAAGTTCGCGTTCATACACTGACTTTAATCTTGCCCGGGTTCCCAAAACGTGGCTATAAAAAGCTATGGGCCTCCCTTCTTGCATTAAAACCGCCGTAGCCCATAACCGGAGGCGTCCGTTTCGATAATGAATACCTTAGTGAAATCGGGCGGTGCCAATACTGGCACTTGTGTCATTGCGCGTTGTAACTGGCGTAATGCTTCAGTTGCTTTCTCGGACCACTTGAAATTATCTTTCTTCAGTTGTTCTGTTAAAGGTAATGCAATTTTTCCGTAACCCTTAACGAATTTTCGGTAGTATCCTGTTAATCCCAAAAAACCGCGGAGTTCCCGCAACGTTTTCGGAATCGGCCACTCCATTGCGCTGATCTTGGACGGGTCTGCGACTACTCCTTTTTCTGAGATCAAGTGCCCCAAATACTCCACCTGTTTTTAGCAATACAACATTTTTTTTGTTAGCAAAAAGTTGGTGATCGCGTAATACCTTGAATACCGTTTCTAGGTGTGTCACATGTTCAGCCGATGATTTACTATAGACGAGTATATCGTCAAAAAACACGAGCACAAAACGTCTTAGTAAAGGCTGGAAAACTTTGTTCATTAGCGATTGGAAAGTAGCTGACGCGTTAGCCCAAAGGGCATTACTAGGAACTCGTAATGTCCCTCGTGAGTACGAAACGCGGTTTTGTGCACATCTTCAGTTTTCATGCGGATCTGGTGGTAACCGGATTTAACATCGAGTTTAGAAAAGATTGTGGCTCTCTGAAGTTCATCTAACAATTCATCAATTACGGGAATTGGAAATTTGTCCAAAACGGTAGCTTTGTTTAATGCGCGATAGTCCACACAAAAACGCCAACTGCCGTCTTTCTTTTTGACCAATAATACTGGACTAGAGAAAGGGCTTGAACTAGGTTGGATGACACCCGCGTTTAACATCTCGGTGACTAATTTTTCGATTTCGTCTTTTTGAGAAAACGGGTAACGATATGGGCGTACACTAATAGGGGCAGTGCCATCTTTTAGGTTGATAGCATGTTCGTGGCTGCGTGACGGGGGTAGCCCATGAGGCATCTCGAATACATCATGATACTTCTCGATTACATCGATAAATTCGGGTTAAGGAGGGATGGTGGTTCTGTTGTATTTTCTGTTGAATTTAACTGCACTAAAAAAGTGTTAGTTTCATGTTTAAGCATTCTAACAAGGGACTTACACGATACCGAAGACTTAGAACAGCTCGCGTCACCGGTGATGGTGACTTGTCGGCTACCTTCCCAAAAAGTCATACGTAACTCACGCCAATTAACTATCATATCTCCAAGTGTATGCAACCACTTGTACCCCAATATGATATCAGAACCTCCCAATTTTAATGGGTAGAAATCTTCCACAATTTGTAGCTCGGGTAGGGAAATAATCATTCCTTTGCAAATTCCCGAACTCTGATCCGTCAATCCATTTCCTAGTCGCACTTTGACCGTACCGGTTCCGGATATAGTTAACCCTAGTAACGCCACCATTCGTTCAGACACGAAATTATGTGACGCGCCGCTATCAATTAGGATTAACACTTGTGTCTCTCCTACTTCTCCTATGACCTTCATGGTTTGCGGGGGTGTAAGACCGCTGACCGAATTTAATGAAACCTCCACCATGTCGAGGTGGGCGTGGTTCACTTCTTCTTCCCCGTCGCTACCTTCCTCGTCTACTATTAGAACTTGTAACGATTTGTTTGGACAACGATGGCCCGGTCCAAACTTCCCGTCACACCGGAAACAGATTCCTCTCGCCCGTTTGTCTGCCAATTCCGCGTCCGTTAAACGCTTACATTGTCCTCCCGTACCCCCTGTATTGGGTTTCGTATTATTGTCGTTTGTTGTTGTGTTAACTGTTGGTGTATATGGTGGTTTTGAGGGTGCACCCGTGTTACCACGCGGCGGGTATAAGCTTCCTGTTCTAGTACCTCCCACACTTTTATTATCATCCATCTTTACTGCGAGTCTCATGGCTCTTGCTAGGGTTTCGGGTTCCATAACTCGGACGGCAGACCGTAAGTCGGGTTTTAACCCCTTGATGAATGTGCTTTCTAATACTTTCTCGGGTAGATCAAGTAGTTGTCCCGCTAAACTTTCAAATTTACTTACGTAATCCCGAGCCGCACCTTCTTGATGGATGTCAAGGAACTGTTCATAAACATTCCCTTCTTGCGAGGTTTGGAATCGTTCTAGTAATTTTTGTTTGAACACATCCCAAGAACGACAAGGATTTCTCGCTTCAATCCACCGATACCAAGATAATGCCGCCCCCTCCATGCATATGGCGCTGCCCTAAGCCGATCCTTTTTGCCCATTTTCAGAATTTCAAAGTACCGCTCGGCTTGGTAGATCCAGCCATGTGCGTCTTCTCCTTTGAAGCTTGGTAACTTGAGTCTACGTGCGTTCCACAACGCATCTTTGTTGTGACCTTCACGATCACTGTGGACCGAACTTTCCGATCCCTCTTCATCACAAGATGAGTCAAGAGTCTTTTTGTGATTTCTTTTTGTTGAACAGCAGGGTCAATTCGGCAATCGCCTTCATCGTGTTCTGGTGTTGGGCTGTGTTTTCCCGGTGATTAGCTTCTAGTTCCTCTCGGATTTTTGTTACGTCTAATTCCAGCCGATTGATCCTATCGGTGTTGGTAGTCATCTTGTTATCAAGAACGGAATTGCTCTGATACCAATTGATAAGAACCGAACCGTATGATCACGAAACGAGTTTGCAACTAGTCTGTGTTCGAGAACAGGAGGTCTCCCAAGATAGTCAATGACTAAATTTTATTAATTGCCTCAAAAAACTAAACACGTAAGATACACTATATTTATAGTGATCAGAAAACAAATCCTAAAACAAAACCAACTCCTAAACAAATAGAACTTATCCTAAAAACAAAACAATCTTTATTTTAAATTGAAATACTAGAGATAAACCATAACAATCCCCATCTTTATCTGTTGCTCTTACCACGCCTTTGGTAAACATGCCCATATCTTCCCTCGTGCTTATCATGGATCCCGAGCATGAGTAGCAGATGTGCTTAAGCTTTCTAAGAAGTTATTAGAGTAGTTATTAGCATTTGAGAACGTATTCTCATTTTCTAGCAGATACAATAATATTTCTTACAGTGCTTACTGTTGCAGACTGTGCAAACACAGCAACGAGCAGAGAGAGATGCTGCAATTGCTCGGTTGGAGCAAAGCCGAATTGTGCTTGCACTGAGATTAGCTGACCACCATGGTAACAAGTACAAAGTCATTGAGGAAGCAAGAGCTTTTGTTGGTGAAGTACAAAACCACACTAAAACTGTCACACCCGACAACGGTTTCAAGTCAAACATTCTGGTCAAAGTTTTCGTCTCTAGCCTCAACTTTGCCAAGAAGTCCCTCAAAGTTGATCATGTGGGCGGTGTGTTAGGGAATGCTGCTTTATTTGCAGTAAGCATGTTGGCGCTCTTGCATCTTCATCAGGTAGCCGATAGGGACCGTTACATATCAGATCTGCAACAGATACAAGATATTAATAATAGTCTTAACAAGAATGTGACAAAAGTTTATGTACCTGAAGGAAGTTCTTCTAATGGTCTAGACGTGTTATCAGCCAGGGGATAAAAATATAATACGACTCGGATTTCATCATATTTGTAGTTTGTTGGTTTGTTAATCTTCCGTTTGAGCGTTTTTTGTTTTTTTTCGTGGCAAATAGTAGATCTGGCATTGTTTTAGGAAGTCGAGGGTTTTATTGTTTGTTTTCTAAAATTGTATATTCTTAGGCGGCTTTTGTTTAGGGTGCATAACAAAGAATGAACATTTGAATTTGATTTTCAACGTGTCCTTATGATTTGCTAGTTTTTGTGTTTGAAGTATACGGCTATTGATTGGGCATTTCGTTGCTTTATTAGAGTTTTGGATTGTCACATGTGAAGGAAACAATAGAAATTAGTTTGAATGTTCGATCGTGAAGGATTCAACAATGAATGCCATGTAGATTTGAAAGTGATAACATAGATTGGTCCTGTTAATTTTAAGAATACTTGAGATATTCTAATATTACATAAACACTTTGAATTTAAATCTTCAAAACATGTTGAACACAATTAACAAGAATTTTGGAATGAACTCAATTTTCTTAAAATAAAATATTAAGTCCTCCAGACTAAAAAAACAAACAAATATAATATAAGCCCAAGAATTTTAAACATGTCAAAAAACACAAATGGACAGAAAAATGAGCCTAAAAGAAAGTCTAAATTTAAAGACAAAAAAAACAAAAATGCTAACATCTCTAAAAAAATGTTTTTTGGTCCGAAAGTTCTGCAAACAGCCTACGCCTGTTTACCATCATGTAGCCCTTGTCTATAAGGAACTTTTGAATCATCAAACCCTGGAATGGAGACCAGAGGCAAAAGTAATGCCAATTTCAATATGCGATCATGTGCTTTAAGAAATAAAAATATCCGTTACTCCACATTTGGGCTTGCATCTTAATGTGGTTCAGGTGGAGATTAACTAAAGACTCCGCTTCAAATTTGAACTTAATTGTGAACATTGCATATAGATTGAGGGTTCTAGCAACCATTTATAGTTAATCGTCAGGATACACAGTCAGTATCAATTGGTTGTTTAAAATGCAGTTATATTTAGACACACGTTGCTCGAAGTTAATTTGGATGTCTTCTGAAAAGTTTAGGAGTAATAGAATCTCTAACATCAATGGTCAAAGGCCAATTCAGCTTAAACAGTGCTAGTCCAAATCCGAAATTATTGCCACGATGGATTAGAATCCCGATCATCCCATCAACATGGGATGAAAACGTTAACGTTTGACTTTAGCAATAGTCAAAGATGTATTAGGATTCGTTATATGAGGCAAAGACATGTAGGGTATGCACCGGAAAGTGAAAAGGAATGTTTGGGGTATGTAATCTGTAAAGTAGACGACACCCATGTCTAAAGCATTCTAATTTTGTTTGTTCTGTAGCTATTAAAGTAATCTCATGCACTTTGCTTGCCTTTAAACTTTTGGTCAATTTTTGGTAGCGGGATTTACTTGAAACATGAAATGTCAACACGTAGAGGAAATAACGTTTTTTCAATTTACAAGAAAACAACGAAATCTCATTATATAGGTGATATAAGAAGGGCTAAACGGGTTAGATAACCGTCTTTGAAATTTACTTATTTTACACAAGCCGAGAAATAACAAAATCCAACACACGCGATTTACAACGCACATACAACTTCTGTTTGTTGAAATAGAAGTCGATAACCAGATACATCATACAAGTGTGAAATCATGAAAAGTAGCTGGCCTATAATTAGAAAACGATGAAAACGTAGTAGTACAAGGGGACGGGTGTATCCTTTTACATTAACATGTGAATGATATCCTTTTTTTCGTTTATTTCATTATGGCTTAGGCCCACTAAGCACTAACCACCATAATTGTTAGACTAATCATATAACTATCGTAAACAGTCAATTTGACTCGAATATGCATCTTTCTTAACGAAAATGGCTTGCTCGTTCAAAAACACATACAATATAATAAACTCAATTTTCAAAGAAGTATTTGCTCAAATATTATATAATGAATTGTAAATTATGCAACCTACTTATATACACTACCCTATATGGATTTTTTCTTTTCGGGCATAAACTAGTGATTTTCTTCTTCATAGGATTTAACATTTTAGAAAAGGTTAATAATTTCAATAGCAAATTGTAGATATATTTTATGAAGTTAAAATTTGAATATAAAACAACTATACTTTGAATATCTGAGTATAAAAAACAATCTCACCAAATGGTCACTAGACTACTGATATGTATTAGAAGTAGTATTCGTCTTTAAAAGATAAAAAATAAAATAAAAAAATGTTTGTCTTAAATTCTATGTAAATTGTCATATGTATAGTTTAATGCGAAAATTGTTTTGGTTTATGCGAATCAATTACTCCGTATTATTTTTAACAATTAACCAAAAATTAAAGAGTTACCACCGTAATTGCTTTGTCGGTAAGTGAGGCAACTCATTTAACAAACTAGAACCCACGTGACACCAATGCCTATTCACAGTCCATCCTCCAAGCATAATTATTTCCTCGATATTATTTTTTCTACTAGATCACATCAAATTAACTACTTCCTCCGTTTCAAAATAAATAATATAAATTAAAATTCATGGTTTTTGAAGTAAAATATGACAATGAAGGTTAATTAGATTAAATTTTATAGTTAGAGGTGGATGGGTCCCACATATATTGATTAAAGTAAATTTAATAATGTTTAAAAGTAAAAGTAAGGGTAAATGTGTCTTTTTCACTTTATTAAAGAAGATAGTTAGTGGGAATGGTCCCACTACCTTCTACTAAATATGATAAGTTTTCAAAGTGTATCACTTATCTTGAAACACCTTAAAATAGAAAGTGTATCACTTATTTTGAAACGGAGGAAGTATAATACATTTACAAACATAGATGAATAGTGGCTAACTGTTCATTTTTTTTTATATTTTTTTTCCTTTCTGACACCTCAGCAGTTTAGTTTCTTTCCAACTTAAAGCTTATCGATAAGACCGCTCCCAATGGTAAAACAAACTGATGTCGTCCGTTGTTGCCAAATCAGTGTCACGTCAGCTCACCATCCAACCGACACTAAACTGACGTACCCATGCCAACAATTGTAACATCCCGAGACCCAACGCATAATATTTTATTACTTTTGGTAAGTAATATCTTATTGTTTATTATTTGATTATTTTATATGATTTTATTTGATTTATTTGAATTAATTGTATTTTTAACCATGTGGTTAAAAATTAGTAAAACTGAGATATTTAAATGTTAAAATGATTTTTACATATTTGGGTTCATTTCTGAACCGGGGTTCTAAAAATATCTTCGTTGTTAAAATTAGAGTTAGTTAGGTCTAAATTAATTATCTGTGAACCTAACATCCTGTACTGTGTTTAATTGAAAAATACCTGTGATGGAGGGTTGGGGTGTACGTGTTATTTCATAAGGGCATATGTCATTTTTGGTCTCTCCCTTCTTTCTCTCTGCTGGAACACGACACACACACACCCACATTTCTTGAGTTTTCTTCCAAATTGATGTTAATTGCTTGAAGTTCTTGCCTTCTCCTTGTGATTTTCAGATTCTAGAAGCAATCTAAGTAAGTTCCCTTTCTTCTTAAGCTAGGGTTTCATGTTCTTGATGTAGGGATGAACTAGGGTTCTTGAGCTATTGGGTTTTCATGAAGTCCTTGTTGAATCTTGATGGAAATCCGAAATTGATGCATGATTTGGTGTCTAATTGAGTTCTTGTAAGTTTTGTATGAATTGTTGTTAGTTATAACTCATTTGGTGAAGCTTTCATAAAGCTCCATCAATGGTGGATTTGGGAAGAAGATGGCTTTTTTCCCCTAATTTGATGAATTGTGTATTCTGATGTTCTTAGTGTTGTGTTAGGCTAATGATGTTTGTTAAATGATGATTGTTAGTTATGAAGAATTTCTAGTTGCTTGTTATGAAAATGCATTGGTGTTGGTAGTGTTTGGCTAAGATGGAAATTTAGTCATAACTAGCTAAATTTGTAGATTGTTGACTTTGGTCAAACCTGGGAGTTGACTTTTAATCTTGTATGGCTTGTAAACTCTAATTGTCAAATTCATGTCAAAAATGTGTTAGTTGTCTAATTGGATGTATGATTATGTTAATGTCGGATTTTGACCCGTTGGTTGCAAATTGTGCAAATTGACCTATTTTAGGTCAATAGATGATTAACTTACACATGTATACAAATGTTGTGCAAATTGCTTAGATTAATGTTAAGTAAGGAACTTGACAATATGAAATTGTTATTTGACAAGTATGAGCTTGAATATGTGTTTGACCCGTTTGGGCCTAATGTGGGCAATTGATTGAAATGCATTAAGATTGGTTTAGAATTAACTTGATGGAATTCTAGACATGGTGAGTATTATGTGTTGAAATGCAAGCATTTGTTGCCATTTGATTGACCTCAAATAATGGTGTTTGGCTTATAGTACTTGTTACATAATTGATGATTTTGGGTAACTAATTCGGTATTCATTTTGTACAGAAAAAGGGAAGGAGCCTCAGTGATATAAGATCATTGAGCTCGGCACGGAAAGGAAGCTAAGGTGAGTGGACTTAACCTTCTTTCTTGTGTGATGTACAAAATTAGGGAATGGTAGAGTTTTGAGAAAAAGTGCAGGATTTGGGCATCTGGAGTAGTTCGCGACGCGAACTTGTGTTCGCGTCGGGCCAGAGAAGTTGGGGTTTGGTCGTGATGTAGTTCCCGATTCGTGAACTCTTAGTTCGCGACGCGAACTCTGAGTTCACGACGCGAACTTTGTCAGGAACAGATTTCTTGGCTGCAATTCTTTTTACAAGTTTATACTTGGTCTAGTGGTTCATGGTAGTATGTGCACATGTTTTTCTAGAGGTTAGCTATGGTGGTTTTCGGCTACGCTTCGTTACTCTTGGTGGGGGCGATCGGACTCCTTCGTATTCGTTACGTAAGGAGGGATCACCGTGCCTCTAGTAAAGAAGCCATCGGTTGACTGTTGTTGGCCGACAACAGTTGAAGGTCCTCGCCCGACCGCCGATCCTCTTTTAACGTCCAATTACTTGTGGAAGTTTGGACGGGATTTCCCTATTGATTTCTCTTGATTTTCTAATTTGTTGTGGTTATGCAAATTGATTGTTATTTCTATTCACTTAGCTTTGTGCTAATCCCTCATTTGTTGACTCTTTTCAGGTTGTGGATTTAGCTTGACTAGAGTCGGGTTTTGGAAGTCTGACCGTACTCTGATTTTGTAAACCAAGTCGAGCCTGATTTTCAGTAACACCATAAATGTTTTATATATTCGATTAATATGTAAATGGTTTTTATGTTGTGTAATAAGTAGGAGTTATGGTATTTCTTAAGTCGCTTCCGTATACATATTTTTTAAAAAAAAAATGGCTCTTGGATTGTGGTGTTACAATTTGGTATCAGAGCCCAGGTTTGGCGATGGTTGCACATTTAGGTGTACCATTCCCAAATCTTGGCTCGAGTTGGTCAAACTTCCTTAATTATGGGAGAGGATTAGTCGAGTGAATATGAATTGTGTGTTAGTAGTAGTTAGTAGATAGGTACTAACGATTTAAACTAATAGTTCGTGAGATTTTGTGTTTGTTACAGATATGACAGATAACGATCCCAATCCGCCGATAACCATGCCGAACCCCGATCAAGGAATCATTGGTACTTCCCGGGATACGAATGAAGATAGAGAAGATTATATTATAAGAATGGAAAGTCGATTGGAACATCTTCAAAATCTGGTTGATAGCATGAGCCAGAACCAAAATAACCAACCACCAAACTTCCCTCCCGTGTTTACTCCATCAATGTCCGTTCCTACCATGCAAATTCCCACAACTCCCGCCTTTACCATGACGGTTCCCCTAATGTCAACCACATCCGAACCTCATCCAATAATGTCACAACCACAATACTATTATGTTAACCCAAGCCAAGGTTTACCCCAATATCAATTCACCAATCAACCGTATCCATTCGGTATGAAACCGAATTGTACTTTCAAACAATTTTTAGACTGTAAACCCCCTGAATTTAGTGGAAGCAGGGATCCCAATGTCACTATGAACTGGTTAAGAGAAATGGAGAGAACCTTAGATGCTTGTGGGTGTGATGACCAACACCGGGTGATGTATGCCACACGGAAGTTAGTGGGTGGTGCTATGAATTGGTGGGATACTTTAATTGAACCTCTACCCAAGGAAGTTAAAAACAATATAACATGGGATCAATTCAGAGAGCAAGTGTGCAAACGTTATTGTAATTCGTTCGAGATGGATAGAATTCGGTCGGAATTCTTAAATTTGCGGATGACCGAGAGGATGACAGTTGATGATTTGATCGAGCAATTTAATGAAAAGCTGAGGTTTGTGCAACAATGGGTTCCCGATGAGTCGTCAAAAATAAAACATTTTATTGGTGCCTTGCGACACGAGTACCGAACCACATCAAGACTTGCAACCACACTATCACAGGCTTTTGATTTGGCCAAAACCGTAGAAGGTGATTTAAATTCTCGTGATTGGGTGAACAAAGATAGACCGGAGTATCAAAAGTTCAAGTCCACACAATCGGGTTCTCAACAAAGCAAGAAGGGGCAAAGAAATCAAAGGTTTACTAGTTCGAATCGTAAACAGTTGGGTGGAAATTCAGGTCAAAAGGCATAGTGGTGTGTTAGATGTAGATCTTCTCATAACGGGGCTTGTACGGCCCAAACGATGCGGTGTGTCAGGTGCGGTCAGTATGGGCATGAGATGAATGTTTGTAAATTCCCAAGAAGTGTTTGTTGGAATTGTCATAAAGAAGGTCACAGAGTCGGTGATTGTCCTTCGGAGAGGAGATCGGGTTCGGGTTCTGGGTCGGTTGGGGGATCGGTGGCATCATCTCCTCAAAAGAGGAAGAACCGTCCTACATCAGAGGGTCGAGCCTTCAAAATGACGGTCGAAGAGGCTACCACTACTGACAATGTCATCACTGGTATGTTCCCGATAAATAACATTGATGCTCGTGTGTTGTTTGATTCTGGAGCTAATCGCTCATTTATTTCTGTGGATTTTCATGCTAAGTTAAAATTGCCTACATCTGTGGTAGCTACTCCAATGGAAGTGGAGGTAGCTGATGGTTATGTGGTGCCAGTCACAACATCTGTGACTGGGGCAAATATTGATATAGAAGGAGCGTGTTTTAATATGTTTTTACTCTTAATGCCAATATCTGGTTTTGATGTGGTCCTTGGAATGGATTGGCTTAGTTTAAATAAAGCATTAATAAATTGTGATAAGAAATTGATTTCATTTCCATTGCCTGACGGGACACACGTAGTGGCCCGTGGGGATCGGGTTAATACATATCTCCCTATTATTTCGTTCATGAAAGCTAGAAAATCTCTAGTCAAAGGATGTGAATCGTTCCTTGCTTATGCCATTGATGTCAGAAAAGAAAAGCAGGTTGTTAGAGACATCCGGGTGGTATCGGAATACCCGGAGGTCTTTCCCGATGAGTTGCCTGGATTACCTCCTATTCGGGAGGTAGAGTTTAAAATCGATTTGGTCCCGGGAGCCAGTCCCGTGGCCAGGGCTCCGTACAGATTAGCACCGTCAGAAATTCGGGAAATGATGACACAGATACAAGAATTATTGGATAAGGGTTTTATCAGACCAAGTTCTTCGCCTTGGGGTGCACCAGTTTTGTTTGTTAAAAAGAAAGACGGCACTATGAGAATGTGTATTGATTACCGTGAGTTGAATAAGAGAACGGTTAAGAATAAGTATCTGTTACCGCATATTGATGACTTGTTTGATCAGTTACAAGGGGCCTCGTACTTTTCAAAGATTGATTTAAGGTCGGGTTATCATCAAGTCCGGGTTCATGAGAACGATATCCCAAAAACCGCGTTTCGAACGAGATACGGTCACTACGAATTTTTAGTCATGCCGTTCGGTTTGACGAATGCTCCCGCTATATTCATGGATCTTATGAACCGGGGAATGTCGACCGTTTCTCGATAAATTTGTAATTGTTTTCATTGATGATATACTAATATATTCCAAAACCGATTTGGATCATGAGAATCATTTAAGGCAAGTTTTAGACACTTTGAAACGGGAACAACTCTATGCTAAGTTCTCGAAGTGTGAGTTTTGGCTCCGTGAGGTACAGTTTTTGGGGCATGTAATTTGTAAAGAAGGGGTGAAAGTGGACCCGTCTAAGATAACCGCGGTGATGAATTGGAGTTCCCCGAAGACTCCATCCGAAATTAAAAGCTTTTTAGGTTTGGCCGGTTATTATAGAAGGTTCATCAAGAATTTCTCAAAGATTGCTAGTCCGTTGACAAAGTTGACACGAAAAGATGTTCTATATCGGTGGGGTGATGAGCAAGAAAAGGCGTTTCAATTGTTAAAACAATTATTGTGTCAAGCTCCAATACTTGCCTTACCCGAGGGCTCAGATGACTTTATAGTTTATTGTGATGCATCTTTTTCGGGTTTGGGTTGTGTATTAATGCAAAGAGACCGGGTGATTGCTTATGCCTCTCGTCAATTGAAATCCCATGAAAAGAATTACCCAACCCATGATTTAGAGCTCGCAGCGGTGATTTTCGCGTTAAAGTTGTGGAGGCATTATCTTTATGGAACCAAATGTGTTATATGTACCGATCATAAAAGTCTTCAATATGTTTTCACACAAAAAGATTTGAATGTAAGACAACGAAGGTGGTTAGAGCTCATTAAAGACTATGATTGTGAAATTCGGTACCACCCAGGGAAAGCTAATGTAGTTGCCGATGCCTTAAGCCGTAAGGGATCATCGGAAGTGATCCAATTCATGCGTATGGAAATCGTGTCAGATCTTGTCGATAGATTAAGAATATGTCAAATAGAAGCTTTGAAAGATGAGAACTTGAAATCGGAAATTATGTGTAAGCGAAAAGATGAGTTGGTTGATGATACTCGAAGATTGAAAACGTATCGGTCACGAATTTGGGTACCGTTACTTGGGGGATTACGGGAATTAATATTAAAAGAATCACACAAATCACGTTTATCTATCCATCCGGGTTGTACAAAGATGTACAATGATTTGAAAGTTCTGTATTGGTGGCCCTCTATGAAGTTAGATATTGCTCAGTTTGTTGAAAAATGCCATGTTTGTGCACAAGTCAAGGCCGAACATCAAAAACCGTACGGGTCGTTAAAATAGTTAGATATTCCCGAGTGGAAGTGGGATAATATTACAATGGATTTCGTCACGAAATTACCCCGTACCCAAAAGAATCACGATATGATATGGGTAATTGTCGATCGATTGACCAAAAGTGCTCACTTTTTGGCCACAAACGAAACCGCGTCACTCGACAAATTGGCTAAGTTGTATATTGATGAGATTGTTTCCCGACATGGTGTCCCATTATCTATTGTGTCCGATCGGGATCCTCGGTTTGTTTCTAACTTTTGGAAGAGTTTGCAAAGAGAATTAGGTTCTCGGGTGAATTTGAGCACGACATATCATCCACAAACTGACGGTCAGACGGAGAGAACTATACAAACTTTAGAAGATATGTTACGGGCTTGTGTGTTAGAATATGGTGGGTCGTGGGATTCTCATTTGCCTTTGATCGAGTTTGCTTATAACAACTCGTATCATTCGAGCATCAAAATGCCACCATATGAAATGTTGTATGGTAGACGGTGTAGAACTCCCACATGTTGGCTTGAAGCGGGAGAAAAACAGTTTGCGGGTCCCGAGATTGTTCAGATAACGGCCGATAAGGTGGCGATTGCACGTGAAAAGTTAAAAGCCGCTCGGGATAGACAGAAAATGTATGCAGATCCACAGCGTCGACCCGTAACTTTTGTTGAGGGTGAACGGGTTTATTTGAAAGTTTCCCCATGGAAAGGTGTTATACGTTTAGGAAAACGGGGAAAATTAGCACCGCGGTTTATTGGCCCGTTTGTTATTCGTCAAGTGGTGAATGACCAAACCGTTGCACTTGATCTTCCTCCTGAATTGTCGGGTATTCATGACACGTTCAATGTGTGTTATTTAAGAAAGTGTAATGTAGAAGATGAAATTCCGGTTCTACCAATCAAAGATTTAAAGGTGGATTCGAGAAAAAGGTTAATCGAGGAACCGATTGAAATTTTGGATCGAAAGGTAACGAAGTTGAGAAAGAAACAGATACCGATGGTCTTGGTTAAGTGGAAGCATAGTTTGGGTGCCGATATGACGTGGGAAACCGAATCAGATATGAAGAATCGTTATCCGAACTTATTTGATCAAGGTGAGATTCCGGGGACGGAATCTCTTTAAGGAGGGGAGATTTGTAACATCCCGAGACCCAACCCATAATATTTTATTACTTTTGGTAAGTAATATCTTATTGTTTATTATTTGATTATTTTATATGATTTTATTTGATTTATTTGAATTAATTGTATTTTTAACCATGGGGTTAAAAATTAGTAAAACTGAGATATTTAAATGTTAAAATGATTTTTACATATTTGGGTTCATTTCTGAACCGGGGTTCTAAAAATATCTTCGTTGTTAAAATTGGAGTTAGTTAGGTCTAAATTAATTATTTGTGAACCTAACATCCTGTACTGTGTTTAATTGAAAAATACATGTGATGGAGGGTTGGGGTGTACGTGTTATTTCATAAGGGCAGATGTCATTTTTGGTCTCTCCCTTCCTTCTCTCTGCTGGAACACGACACCCACACACACCCACATTTCTTGAGTTTTCTTCCAAATTGATGTTAATTGCTTGAAGTTCTTGCCTTCTCCTTGTGATTTTCAGATTCTAGAAGCAATCTAAGTAAGTTCCCTTTCTTCTTAAGCTAGGGTTTCATGTTCTTGATGTAGGGATGAACTAGGGTTCTTGAGCTATTGGGTTTTCATGAAGTCCTTGTTGAATCTTGATGGAAATCCAAAATTGATGCATGATTTGGTGTCTAATTGAGTTCTTGCAAGTTTTGTATGAATTGTTGTTAGTTATAACTCATTTGGTGAAGCTTTCATAAAGCTCCATCAATGGTGGATTTGGGAAGAAGATGGCTTTTTTCCCCTAATTTGATGAATTGTGTATTCTGATGTTCTTAGTGTTGTGTTAGGCTAATGATGTTTGTTAAATGATGATTGTTAGTTATGAAGAATTTCTAGTTGCTTGTTATGAAAATGCATTGGTGTTGGTAGTGTTTGGCTAAGATGGAAATTTAGTCATAACTAGCTAAATTTGTAGATTGTTGACTTTGGTCAAACCTGGGAGTTGACTTTTAATCTTGTATGGCTTGTAAACTCTAATTGTCAAATTCATGTCAAAAATGTGTTAGTTGTCTAATTGGATGTATGATTATGTTAATGTCGGATTTTGACCCGTTGGTTGCAAATTGTGCAAATTGACCTATTTTAGGTCAATAGATGATTAACTTACACATGTATACAAATGTTGTGCAAATTGCTTAGATTAATGTTAAGTAAGGAACTTGACAATATGAAATTGTTATTTGACAAGTATGAGCTTGAATATGTGTTTGACCCGTTTGGGCCTAATGTGGGCAATTGATTGAAATGCATTAAGATTGGTTTAGAATTAACTTGATGGAATTCTAGACATGGTGAGTATTATGTGTTGAAATGCAAGCATTTGTTGCCATTTGATTGACCTCAAATAATGGTGTTTGGCTTATAGTACTTGTTACATAATTGATGATTTTGGGTAACTAATTCGGTATTCATTTTGTACAGAAAAAGGGAAGGAGCCTCAGTGATATAAGATCATTGAGCTCGGCACGGAAAGGAAGCTAAGGTGAGTGGACTTAACCTTCTTTCTTGTGTGATGTACAAAATTAGGGAATGGTAGAGTTTTGAGAAAAAGTGCAGGATTTGGGCATCTGGAGTAGTTCGCGACGCGAACTTGTGTTCGCGTCGGGCCAGAGAAGTTGGGGTTTGGTCGTGATGTAGTTCCCGATTCGTGAACTCTTAGTTCGCGACGCGAACTCTGAGTTCACGACGCGAACTTTGTCAGGAACAGATTTCTTGGCTGCAATTCTTTTTACAAGTTTATACTTGGTCTAGTGGTTCATGGTAGTATGTGCACATGTTTTTTTAGAGGTTAGCTATGGTGGTTTTCGGCTACGCTTCGTTACTCTTGGTGGGGGCGATCGGACTCCTTCGTATTCGTTACGTAAGGAGGGATCACCGTGCCTCTAGTAAAGAAGCCATCGGTTGACTGTTGTTGGCCGACAACAGTCGAAGGTCCTCGCCCGACCGCCGATCCTCTTTTAACGTCCAATTGCTTGTGGAAGTTTGGACGGGATTTCCCTATTGATTTCTCTTGATTTTCTAATTTGTTGTGGTTATGCAAATTGATTGTTATTTCTATTCACTTAGCTTTGTGCTAATCCCTCATTTGTTGACTCTTTTCAGGTTGTGGATTTAGCTTGACTAGAGTCGGGTTTTGGAAGTCTGACCGTACTCTGATTTTGTAAACCAAGTCGAGCCTGATTTTCAGTAACACCATAAATGTTTTATATATTCGATTAATATGTAAATGGTTTTTATGTTGTGTAATAAGTAGGAGTTATGGTATTTCTTAAGTCGCTTCCGTATACATATTTAAAAAAAAAAAAATGGCTCTTGGATTGTGGTGTTACAATAATACCACTTTCCATTAATTTTTTGGGACCCACCATTACAAAACACTACACACACAAAATACCCCTTTGGGTCCCACCCACCAAACTCATGGAACCCTCATCCCCGTCTCTAAACTAGCGAGACCTAAACCGGCGCCCAACCGGCGGGGCCATGCCAACGGTCACTACAACCGGCGGGGCAACCGGAGGCGTAGGTTCTCAACCGTTGGCAGCCGTCTTATATGCAATTGAAGTATTCTAAATGTTTCTTTTCAAGAATTTTCTAAAAAGCCCCTCTACTTTTTATATGTTGTCATTTTTATTTAAATGTTTAAATATTTCTTAAAACTATAAAAAAAAGCTTACCACACATTATTATATATAAATAATATTAATAATAAAATATTATATGTACATATATAAAAATTATATTGGCTGTCTTTTTCATTCACTTTTCTTTTTTCTTTTGATAACTTGAATTTCGACTCGCTTTGTAAGCCGACTAATCTCAGGGTGACTATAAGCTTTCGTGTAGCCTGGAGTCGGAGCGGATAAACGTTATTAGGAATGTCATTTAAATGAAATATTTATTGAAACTTATATTTTTACTTTCTTAATATAAAACAATCTTTTAGTGTTGTGTTAATATCAAAACACTCTTTTGTTTATCATACGAAAATCTCCCGCGGCAACGCTGTAACGACCTGAATTTTGTGTTAAAGGTTTAAGATTGATTTTTGTTGAACCGTTCGGGCCTAACGGGGTTAAGTGAATGTTTAAATACATATTATTGATTAAATTGGAGTGGGGACAAGTTTGATGGTAATAACCACAAGGGAATGAGAATGGAATGCTCAGTCGAATGTGGGTTGAAATTTTTAATGATTCCGAGGACGAAATCATTTTAAGGGGTGGATAGTTGTAACGACCCGAATTTTGTGTCAAATAAATTATGGAAAAATATGATAAATAAGAATAAATCATTTAAAGAACGTAGGGATTGGTTACGTGTCATTTGGACGTCGTATGAGAAAGTTATGGACGAAACGGGTCGAACCCGGGTAGTAAACGGGAAGGAAAAGAAATTCAAGGAAGGTTGGGCAAGATCGCGAACACGAGTCTTAGATCATGAACACGAGTTTCGGATCATGATCCTAGTTCTTGGGTTGGTGATTAATGGTTAAATAAAGGTTGTATACACTTAGTGGATGGTATTTTAACAAAGAAAACAAGCGTATGCTTAAGATTTGTAAGAATCTTAAGATTGGTTAAACCTAGGGTTTTGAATGTCACCAAAATTTGGGGAAAAGGGTGTTGGTGACTAATTAGTGTTATGAGACTAATATTGAAGACTAATGATGTCGAACTTGGGTTGTGATTGGGTTTGAGTTTCGTTGGTGAAACCTTGGAACTAAGATTTTGGGATTTCCACCAAGTTGGATGAACTTGGTGGTTAAAGATGAAAATTGAAATTATGTGTTATCTAGTTACTAAGGGTAACTAGAAATGTGATTATTATGTTGGTAGGTTGCAAAAACCTAAAGGTTGGAGATATTCCAAAGGCGGGAAGCAAGGATTCGTGTTGATGAACACGATATGGATTTAGCTATCGCTAAGGTGAGTACATGAGACTTTTAAAACTGGGTACATAGCAAATGGTTTTTGAAAATACATATGATGTTTTATGGGTCTTTATTAATAAATGATTTTAATAAAGATATGATTGAAAAGTTGAGAAAGTGGTAAATAGAAGACTATCTAAGTATGTCTAAAATGATTGATGATTTTGACAGAGATCATGATAATGAAAAGTAATTAATAACTAATTATTGATATGATGTAAAAAGAGTATACTTTTATAATATGTGACTACTAATGATGAAACTAGTTGATCTGGCTTTGTGGATGCTAATTAAGATTAGTATGTGGATAGATTGTATGATGGCCTTATGGCATTGATGATAGATGTGACATATAGTCACATGTAATAGTTATGACGGGTAGACTGAAATAGGACAGGTACGTGATAGATTCGGAGGCATTCTGGTTATCACATTATCTTTAAACTGATGGATTGGAGGCATTCCGATCACCCAACAAGATGTTGGATCTTACTAGATTGGAGGCATTCTGGTTAGTAAGATAATGGGTCACCTTGCTTGGACACGGTGACAATGGGGGTTCTACTGAATCGGAGGCATTCCGATTAGTAGGACAAAAAATGGGATCTCGTTGGATTGGAGGCATTCTGATCAACTTGATGGGTCGAATAGGCTATGAATGAATGTGATAGGGTTACCAAGGAGGTAACCGATGTATGATTTGATGTGTTAGGGTTACCGCGGAGGTAACTAAAGTATATATATATATATATATATATATATATATATATATATATATATATATATATATATATATATATATAGTGTAGAATTAAAATCAGAACCAATTAAGGATACAGAACCAGCAGAACTCAATCTAAACCATTGATTTTTGAAATGAAATGATCATGGAAGACACATTAATGTATTTGTTGAGGGACACACAAATATTGGTTTGCATGGATGTCATTCATGCATGTGTACATACATGTATAGATAACACTTATGTACTCAGGTACAGGTTTGAAGTGATAAAAGGTTGCACTAGAAGTGGCCTAGATATGTTTAGCTCGGGAGCTCATAGGTAGATCCCGTTTGCCTATGGTTTTGATATACTTTGTGACACCGTATTTTTGTAAACTCTGATAAAGGTTTAAAGTTTTTGTTAAACTGTATTTTGGACAACATGATAATGTTGGAAATTGTATTTTAACTGTTTTAAACAATGTTTTAAAAATACGGGTGTTACAACTTGGTATCAGAGCTATAGTTTAAGTGAATTAGGTTGGATGTCCATCCTAGTCTTATACTGTAGCAATAGGAATGTAAGATTCCTTGAGATCGATAGGTTGACCTTGAGACTTTATGTTAAGTTTAGGGTTGAACCTAGGGGACCTATAGAAGCTGTTATGAATTTTGCAATGTGAGTCTTTTGAGACCATAGAGCATTAGTATGATAGGGTCGACCCCTATGAGAAATGCCATGATTTGATCTAACTGTGTTGTTTTTAACTGTTGAGTTGACCCGTTTGAATCTTGTTGGTTGGATATGTTGGTATGGCGAAAGAATGAATGTTGAAAGTGGACAAGCTCCACTAAATTGGAAAGAGTTATGAATGAGGGTAGGCGGAATGATTCCAATACCCGTATGAAGGAAGAGTAGTCGAGTGGCGAAATATGTATTGGGAAGTTATCTACATAAAAAGGTAGCGAGACCTAACTGGAAGAAACGGTAGGAGGTTGTATAACGCCGTCATAGCATGAAAAAACCGTTGTGTAATTCGGAAGTTCTGAGCCAGAGGTCACGATGTGGTGGATTCGGTAGATTTAGCAAGTGCTAGAGAGTAGCAAATGAAGGAAGAACGATATGGTGACTTTGACGTCACCATTATGGAAGGATAAGGTGTTGACACGGTGGAATGTGTTGTATGAAACTTTGAGAAGGAGAGCCCGGTACAAGATGTTGTGAAAGGAACTCACAAGTGAGTTGAAAGGGGAAGTCTTCCCGGAAGGAAATCTAGAGGGGGTGTAACGACCCGAATTTTGTAAATAAATAAATGGTATAAAAATATGATAAATAAGGATAAATCGTTTAAAGAACGTAGGGTTTGGTTTCGTGCCATTTGGACACCGTACGAGAAAGTTATGGACGAAACCGGGTCCAGACGAAGACCGAAAAGTGCATCCCTGCTGCAATGGAAAGTTCACGCCGTGAACTTTAGTTCCCGATCGGGAACTTCATTCAGCGATTTATGGTTTTTGATTGATCAGAGTTGACGCCTAGGTCGCGATCGGGAAGAGTTCACGACGTGCAAAGTTCACGATCGTGAACTAGTTCACACCGTGAACTTCTGCAGACAGCAACATTAAAGTCGGGTTTTGGCCATTAATGCTATCCACAAACCCTAGTTTTCTCCCATAGGCGAATTTGAAGTGCAAAGGCTGATCTTGGTCGATTTCTTCATCAAAGCTTGGTAGATTTTACTCCTAGTTGAAGATTAAAGGTATATCTTCACTCTTTGATCTTTGTAGCTTAAGATCTATGTATTTTGATGTATGAGTTTGAAACCCTAGTTCTTGGGGTTTTGGGTTACGGTGATATAAGTGATGTATACACCTAATAGATGGTATTTTAACAAAGGGAACAAGTGTATGCTTATGATTTGTAAGAATCTTAAGGGTTGGTTAAAGCTAGGGTTTGGTAAATCACCATAATTGGGGAAAGTGTTAGTTAATGGTATCTAGAGGTTAATGGATACATTATTAGTAGTGTGTGATGTTGAACATCTTGTGATTGTTGTATTAGGCTTTTGATGAAGTCTTGGAAAGTTGATTGATTTGTTGGAGCAAGGAAACCGGCGGAAAGAATACGGTTGGAGCATTTTATTGCTAAGGTGAGTACGTATGGACTTTACTGAGTACATAGCCATGAAAATACTTTTTATTACATATGTCGAGTCGATTTGATATTTGTATAGAATTTAGTATATAGAGTTAGTTACATATTGTTGAATATAGTTAACTAACTTGTTTGATAATTGATGTGATAGCTGATGGCTTTGATTGAAAAAACTGTTGAGTTATGGAAGGATGAGACGATGTGATGATGCGGGGGATCCCCGGTCATGAGGATATGGAATGGGGAGCATTTGGGTGGATCCCCATCGTCCCATTCTATGATAGTAGTCTTGCTAACTGGAAGTAGTCCGGCGAGTAAGGCAGGTATAGGTAGATTGGACGATTCCCTCTTGCCTTTACCTTGAAGCTTATTAATGCGGGGGATCCCCGATTAATAAGTTAATGTGGTTCTAGTTAGTTCGGGGGCAACCCGATAACTAGATATGATTGCTAGGAAAGCAAGGATTTAGAGTCACAATAGGGTGACTAGATAGATGGACGAACTACTTGTATGTTTGTTTATATGTCTTATGACTTTTATTATTATCGGGTCTAAACCCACGTAGCTCACGAGACGTTTTTGTCTCACGTACTCCTTGTTGTTTTTGCTATGTACTCAGGTTCGAGATCGAAGGTTTAGGTACGCATGGATAGAGATGCGGGCCTAGAGTAGAAGAACATTTGATTGGATTTATGCTTAGCTTTGGTTTTGATCTATTTTGTAACACCAAACTTTATACTCTGATTTTCATACCAAAGGTTTTTGTAAATCCATATTTTTGGAACAGTTCTTCTATTTATGAAAATGATATTTTGGGCAAATGTTTTGTATTAAAATTTGAGGTGTTACAACTTGGTATCAGAGCTATAGTTTAAGTGAATTAGGTTGGATGACCATCCTAGTCTTAGACTGTAGCATTAGGAATATAAGATTCCATGAGATTATAGGTTGACCTTGAGACTTAATGTTAAGTTTAGGGTTGAACCTAGGGGACCTATGAAAGTTGATGTGAATATGGATATTGAGTCTTATGTGACTAATGGATCGTACATAAGATACTAAATGTTTAATGTCTTTCGTATAGTCTTGATCGAAAGAAATGGTGAACACTCGTCGAAGTGGGAAAGCCCCGGAAAATCGGGAGGAAGAGACACCTCATGTTGAGAGGGTGGTTGAACAAGAAAGTCCATCGTCGATGCATCGAGTTGATGGATAAGAGGTTGGAGCTAATAAGACTCCGGTAACCATGGCGGATCTCCAAACTCTTATTGATCAAATCAAAGGGACGGTGGCCGAGGAAGTGCACCGTATTATTGAGGACCGTGAGAGGTCGGGGGAGACCGTGAATCCGAAGCTAGATCGGATGGGAGAACAGGTGGTAGTGGCACCGGGGAAGGAAATCCTCCACGGGTGGCCAAAGTGATGCTAGGGCAAAGCCCGAGGTGAAGGAAGGTTGTTCGTTTAAATCCTTCATGGCTTGTAAGCCAAATGTGTATACGGGTAGTTCGGACCCGAAAGTAACTATGAGGTGGATCCGAGAGACCGGGAGGGTTATCGGTAGTAGCAAGTGTAAGGAAGCCGATATGGTGACGTATGCGTCACAATTATTGAAAGAAGATGCTATGGTTTGGTGGGATATTGTGTATGAGACCCTCGGGAGGGAGGTGATTTAGAAAATGTCATGGGATGAGTTTACCGCGAGATTGAAAAAGAAGTTTTGTCCCGAAAGGGATTTGGAGAAAATGCATGAGAAGTTTGTGACCCTTAAGAAGGGTGATATGTCGGTTGAAGAATACTCGAGAGAGTTCACGGGATTGCTCCCGTTTGTTGCTAAGACCTACTCGGATGAGAGGTTGAGGGTAGTCCGGTATGCCAGTGGGTTACCGTGGGATTACCAGTTGGAGGTTAAGAGGGCGGGCGGTCACACTTGATGAGGCCATTAGTGCCGCCCGGGGTGTAGAAGAGGTAAATGAGGCACGGGTTGCCGAGAGGGCCCATGTGGGCGAGAAAAGGAAAGCCGAGAGCGGCTCTAGTTCGTTCAAGAAAGGGAAGTTCACTTCGAGCGTCTCTAAACAAGGAAGTGTTGGCTTGTGCAAGAAGTGCGGGAAAAATCATACCGGTGTGTGCCGAGGAGAGTCGAAGACTTGTTTTAATTGTAGATAGCCGGGGCATATGGCCCAAGAATGCAAGTCTAAATCGTTGGCCGAGGTTGAATGTTTCTCGTGCCACGAGAAGGGGCACTATAGCAATGTGTGCCCGAAGAAGGGGACCGAGTCGATGGTGTCCACGACTCAAAAGAAAGTGGAGTCGGCAAAGGTGAAGGGGCGATCCTTCCAACTTACTCGGGAGGAGGCGAAGGAGGCACATGATGTGGTGTCAGGTACTCTATTCATTAACTCCTTGCCAACTCATACATTATTTGATTCGGGTTCTAATTATTCATTTGTGTCTTATGAGTTCGGTTGTAAGTTCAATGTACCGTCCGAGATGTTAGATGAAATTTATGAAATAGAGGTAGCCGACGGGAATACCTCATTGGTTGAAAGTGTTTATAGAAATTGTGAAATAGAAATAGACGGTAGAAAGTTTAAGGTCGATTTATTGCCCGTGGGGATAAAAGCTTTCGATGTGGTTATCGGTATGGATTGGTTGGGTATGCACCAAGCCAAATTTTGTGCGGTAAGAAAATAGTGTCGATCAAAACACCCGAGAACGAGAAAGTGTATGTGTATGAGGAAAAACGACATCACATGCCTAATGTGATTTCCGCCATTAAGGCGAGGAAAAGTATATCGAAAGGTTGTGCATCGTTTATTGCGTATGGATAACGTCAAAATTATTCGGGATTTCCCCGAAGTGTTTCCCGATTACTTGCCCGGTTTGCCACCGGAGAGACAAGTAGAGTTTAAGATTGATTTAGTTTCGGGGGCGACGCCGATTGCTCGTGCTCCATATCGTTTAGCTCCCACCGATATGCGAGAATTGATGACTCAATTGCAAGACTTGTTAGATAAGGGTTTTATTCGCCCGAGTTCGTCACCGTGGGGTACACCGGTATTATTTGTCAAGAAGAAAGACGGTTCGATGAGAATGTGTATGGACTATCGAGAGCTGAATAAAGTAACTATTAAGAATCGTTACCCGTTGCCGAGAATTGACGACTTATTCGACCAATTGCAAGGTGCTAGTTATTTCTCGAAGATCGACTTGAGGTCGGGTTATCTCCAAGTTCGGGTGAAAGAAGGTGACACCGAGAAGACGGCTTTTCATACATGGTATGGTCATTATGAGTTCCTAGTAATGCCATTTGGTCTTACAAACGCGCCGGCCATTTTTATGGATTTGATGAATCGGGTTTGTAAACCGTTCCTTGATAAGTTTTTGATCGTATTCATTGACGATATTTTGATCTATTCAAAGACCGATGAAGAACACGAAGGGCATTTGAGGCTTGTGTTAGATGTGTTAAAACGGGAGAAGTTGTATGCCAAATTCTCGAAGTGTGAATTTTGGCTGCGGGAAGTACAATTCTTAGGTCACGTGGTGACATGTGATGGTATTAAAGTTGACCCGTCGAAGATTGAAGCGGTGTCAAATTGGGAGCCTCCGAGGACTCCTACCGAGGTTAGAAGTTTCCTAGGATTAGCCGGTTATTACCGAAGATTTATACAAGACTTCTCGAGAATCGCGGTTCCACTAACGAAGTTAACGAGAAAAAGTGAGAAGTTCGTGTGGGAGAAGAAGCAAGAAGAGGTGTTTAATTTGTTGAAGTAAAAGTTATGTAACGCGCCGATTCTTACATTACCGGATGGTATGGAAGATTTTGTGGTTTATAGTGATGCTTCGAATCAAGGGCTCGGTTGTGTGTTGATGCAAAGAGGGAAGGTGATCGCGTATGCCTCGCGACAATTGAAAAATGCGGAATTGAGGTACACGACAAATGACTTGGAGTTGGCGGCGATTATATTTGCCTTGAAGTTGTGGAGACATTATTTGTATGGTACTCGGTGTACATTGTACACGGATCATAAAAGTTTACAATACGTGTCTACTTAAAAGGATCTTAATATGCGGCAAAGAAGATGGATCGAGTTGACTGCCGACTATGATTGTGAGATTGTGTATCATGCGGGAAAGGCTAATGTAGTAGCCAACGCCTTGAGCCGAAAAGTTTATGAGAACCCGAACCGAGGAATATTAACACGTATAGAAGTCGTCTCGAGTATTATCGAAAGAATCAAGAATGCCCAACGAGAGGTTATGGAAAAGACGAGTTAAGACAAGAACGGTTAGGTAAGAACCAACATTTTCTTGAAAATGCACAAGGGTTGAAAACCGTAGGCGGTCGTATTTGGGTTCCCAAGTTCGGTGGTATCCGAAAAGAACTGTTGAATGATGTGCACAAGTCAAAGTATTCGATTCACCCGGGAAGTACAAAGACGTACCAAGATTTGAAACGGGTTTATTGGTGGCCCGGAATGAAGGCGAGGGTGGCCAAGTACATTTCAAAGTGTGCCACGTGTGCACAAGTAAAAGCCGAGCATCAAGTACCGTATAGGGTAGCTCAGTCATTGTTAGTACCGGCTGGAAAGTGCGAAGATATAACTATGGATTTCATAGTAGGTTTGCCAAAGACAAGTAAGGGTCATGACGCCATTTGGGTCATAGTTGACCGGTTGACCAAGAGTGCGTTATTTTTAGCCATTCGGGAAACGTTGCCACTTGAGAAGTTGGCTAAGTTGTATGTTGATGAGGTGGTTCGACTCCACGGGGTTCCGTTATCGATTGTGTCCGATAGAGACGCGAGGTTTACCTCAAGATTTTGGCGATCTTTACAAGAAGAGTTGGGTACAAAGTTGCGGTTAAGCACGACTTATCACCCGCAAACCGACGGTCAAAGTGAAAGAACAATTCAGACGGAAGATATGTTGAGATCGTGTGTGTTGGATTTCGGGGGTAAATGGGATGAACACTTACCGTTAGTCGAGTTCTCGTATAATAATAGTTATCACTCGACTATTAAGATGCCACCTTATGAGGCGTTGTTTGGGAGAAAATGTAGAACTCCATCGTGTTGGCTCGAAGTGGGAGAGACGAAACTCACGGGTCCCGAGATTGTAAAAGTGACGAACGAGAAAATTGGTATAATACAAGCTAATATGAAAGCCGCCCAAGATAGACAAC
Organism: Calendula officinalis; assembly: GCA_963853835.1. Lineage (NCBI taxonomy): Eukaryota > Viridiplantae > Streptophyta > Magnoliopsida > Asterales > Asteraceae > Calendula > Calendula officinalis. The sequence continues at coordinate 23,252,759 of OY970820.1, forward strand.
GAAGTTATTCGGGTTTGAAGAAAAGACCATGCGACTTGGATGTCGGTGATATGGTAATGTTGAAAGTATCACCTTGGAAAGGTGTGATGTGGTTTGTAAAGAAAGGGAAAGTAAGTCCAAGATATGTTGGACCGTTTAAGATATTGAAACATGTAAGGCTTCAAGCATTTAAGTTGGGACTTCCACCAGAGCTTCAAGGTGTGCATGACACGTTTCACGCGAGTTATTTGAAGAAGTTCATCGGGGAAGTTGAAAATATTATTCCATTGCAAGAGTTGCGGGTCGATGCCCCGAACCGGTTGATTGAGGAACCCGAAGCTATACTAGAGATCATAACAAAGACGTTTCAGAATAAAGAGATTGAGTTGGTATTGGTCAAGTGGAAGCATTCTCTAGGACCAAATTTGACTTGGGAAGTCAAAGACGAGATTCGGAAGAGGTACCCGGATTTCGTGAACTATGATGAGATTCCGAGGACGGAATCTTCTTAAGGGGTAGATAGTTGTAATGACCCAAAATTTGTAAATAAATAAATGGTATAAAAATATGATAAATAAGGATAAATCGTTTAAAGAGCGTAGGATTTGGTTTCGTGCCATTTGGACACCGTACAAGAAAGTTATGGACGAAACCGGGTCGAGACGAAGACTGAAAAGTACAGCCCTGCTGCAATGGAAAGTTCAAGCCGTGAACTTTAGTTCCTGATCGGGAACTTCATTCAGCGATTTGTGGTTTTTGATCGATCAGAGTTCACGCCTAGGTCGCGATCGGGAAGAGTTCATGACGTGCAAAGTTCACGATCGTGAACTAGTTCACGCCGTGAACTTCTGCAGACATCAACATTAAAGTCGGGTTTTGGCCATTAATGTTATCCACAAACCCTAGTTTTCTCCCATGGGCAAATTTGAAGTGCAAAGGTTGATCTTCGTCGATTTCTTCATCAAAGCTTGGTAGATTTTACTCCTAGTTGAAGATTAAAGGTATATCTTCACTCTTTGATCTTTGTAGCTTAAGATCTATGTATTTTGATGTATGGGTTTGAAACCCTAGTTCTTGGGGTTTTGGGTTATGGTGATATAAGTGATGTATACACCTAATAGATGGTATTTTAACAAAGGGAACAAGTGTATGATTATGATTTGTAAGAATCTTAAGGGTTGGTTAAACCTAGGGTTTGGTAAATCACCATAATTGGGTGAAAGTGTTAGTTAATGGTATCTAGGGGTTATTGGATACATTATTAGTAGTGTGTGATGTTGAACATCTTGTGATTGTTGTATTAGGCTTTTGGTGAAGTCTTGGAAAGTTGATTGATTGTTAGAGGAAGGAAACCGGCGGAAAGGATACAGTTGGAGCATTTTATTGCTAAGGTGAGTACGAGAGGACTTTACTGAGTACATAGCCATGAAAATACTTTTTATTACATATGTCGAGTCTATTTGATATTTGTGTAGAGTTTAGTATATAGAGTTAGTTACATATTGTTGAATATAGTTAACTAACTTGTTTTATAATTGATGTGATAACCGATGGCTTTGATTGAAATAACTGTTGAGTTATGGAAGGATGAGACGATGTGATGATGCGGGGGATCCCCGATCATGAGGATATGGAATGGGGAGCATTTAGGCGGATTCCCATCGGCCCATTCCATGATAGTAGTCTTGCTAACTGGAAGTAGTTCGGCGAGTAAGGCAGGTATAGGTAGATTGGGCGATTCCCTCTTGCCTTTACCTTGAAGCTTATTAATGCGGGGGATCCCCGGTTAATAAGTTAATGTGGTTCTAGTTAGTTCGGGGGCAACCCGATAACTAGATATGATTGCTAGGAAAGCAAGAATTTAGAGTCACAATAGGGTGACTAGATAGATGGACGAACTACTTGTATGTTTGTTTATATGTCTTATGATTTTTATTATTATCAGGTCTAAACCCACGTAGCTCACGAGACGTTTTTGTCTCACGTACTCCTTGTTGTTTTTGCTATGTACTCAGGTTCGGGATCGAAGGTTTATGTACGCATGGATAAAGATGCGGGGCCTAGAGTAGAAGAATATTAGATTGGATTTATGCTTAGCTTTGGTTTTGATCTATTTTGTAACACCAAACTTTATACTCTGATTTTCATACCAAAGGTTTTGTAAATCCATATTTTTGGAACAGTTCTTCTATTTATGAAAATGATATTTTGGGCATTGGAAACTTGGGAATTGGAACTTGGATATCCGGCGGGAATCCGGATGAGTAATGAAATATTATTATACATGAGTGGTAAAGAAAATGATGGCTAAAGGTATAGTGATGCCTTGAAACTCATGAGTGGAAAATATGCGGGAAATGATAAGTGTCGAGAATGACAAATTTTGATTGTTGAAAATGGTTGAGTAAAAGTTGGCATATAGCCATAACTAAGTTTCGTGACCGGAATGATGGATTCGATATTAAGGGTAAGAAGACAATTATTGGTAAGCCGTCATAGTAATGGTATGATAATATATGACATAGTGTAGTGTAAGGCTACGATTGGGAAAGAAATATTTATAGGTCTCGCGATGTATTATGAATTGAACATCGAGTGTTAGGCAATTGAGTGGTAAGTCATGGGTTACAAATAAAGACCGGAGTCGATTGGTTGACTCAAAGATGACCAGGTCGACCAGTGAATTGTGGTTAATGGAATAGATTGGTGATTACTCTTGTGGTGACAAAAAGATTTGGAAGTTTGGTAATAAGGAAATGAACCGGTTAAGGGTGGTGAATGTGTAAGTGAAACAGTTAAATAGTAATTGGAGATTTTATTAGTTTACCCGCGGGGTGCAATGCATGTGCGTTATGTGATGGCCTTTGAAGGCATATGATAATGGGAAGGTAACGATATATGAAACGTGTTAAATAGTATGTCAAATGGGAAATATGTTAAATATGAAAGAAAATGATAATATGATACTATGGTAAAGGTACTAAAGTGCATGATGAATAAGTAGAAGATTAAATGTGTAAGATAGTGGTAAAACTATGTGAGGTGAAAAGAGGTATACTTGTATGGTATGCAATATAGAATGACGAAAAGATGATGTGGTAGTTCGGGGGATCCCCGGCTACTATGATGTTTGGGGTGGAATCGGTTGGGCGAATCCTAATAGTTCCATTCCGTGATTGGAGATGTTCCAATCATTGTGACAATTTGGATCTTGATGGATTGGAGGCTTTCCGATCATCTCAATTAAATAATTAATGTATGAATTGTGTGTTTATATAAGAAGGTTTATTTAGATATATATATATATATATATATATATATATATATATATATATATATATATATATATATATATATATATATATATATATATATATATATATATATATAGACACACACACACACACACACACACACATAATGAATGTGGGACCATGTGGTTATTGTGTATTGTTATAATATTATGTGATAAATAAGAAGTTGGTTTGCTAGTGCGGGTTGCATTAGGTCATGTATGAGTAGGAGACGCCTTCAATTTGTGGAATATGAGAATGGTGATGCTTTTAGCAAGCAAATTTTGTTGGTAACAAAGATATGGTAAACTTGTATGAAACTGGGAAATGTGTTGCGGTAGAAGATCTAATACCGGTAATTGAGAATGAAAGTTAGGAAATTGATCGATGTGACAAAAGATGTTTGAAAGAATACTAAGGAATAGTATGAGCGACCAAATGATGGTCAAGAATCGGTAAAGGTCGGTGTGACCTTAAGTAAAGGTGCGACACTCGGATTATTCGGGGAGAAATTGAAAGTTTGGAAGGAAAAAAAAGGGGAACGATTGTTAAGGAAACAATAATGAGTAGAACCGGAAGTGATAAGTTGGTAATGGTATTTCGTGAGTACGGAATTTATTAGTTTGAAAAAGTATGGTTGACTTTATGCAAAAGTCAAGATTAGTCAACTTGTGATTAGTGACTTGGTCAAAGATGGGCTTAGACTATCGTTTGTAATGACTAGTGAATGATGAGAGCATGATATATCGATGTGTGTATGTGAAAAGGTTAATGGAATAATTAAAAGAATTATAGTCGGATTATGCGACTTTGACCCGTTCGGTGTTTAGAGTTGAATTTGGGAATCGAACATGTGATTATTGATGAATCACAATTAAAGGTCGATGGTAAAGGGAAAGATGATTAATGGAACCGTTAGTGAACAAGGAAAGTGATAAAGTATAGTTGACTTTGTGCTTAAGTCAAGGGTTAGACAATGTTGGATTGTATCATATCTCTCATATGCGTATAGCGAGATTGATTAAAGGATTTAAATGGTATTAAAGGTTTAAGATTGATTTTTGTTGAACCGTTCGGGCCTAACGGGGTTAAGTGAATGTTTAAATACATATTATTGATTAAATTGGAGTGGGGAAAAGTTTGATGGTAATAACCACAAGGGAATGAGAACGTAATGCTCAGTCGAATGTGGGTTGAAATTTTTAATGATTCCGATGACGGAATCATTTTAAGGGGTGGATAGTTGTAACGACCTGAATTTTGTGTTAAATAAATTATGGAAAAAAATATGATAAATAAGAATAAATCATTTAACGTAGGGATTGGTTTCGTGTCATTTGGACATCGTATGAGAAAGTTATGGACGAAACGGGTCGAACCCGGGTAATAAACGGGAAGGAAAATAAATTCAAGGAAGCCTGGGCAACATCGCGAACACGAGTTTTAGATCATGAACACGAGTTTCGGATCATGACACGAGTTTTGGATCGCAGACACGAGGTTTGCGAACATCAACTTCGGTTCTTGAACACGAGTTTAGGGTTCGTGTCACGAGTTTGCGTGGGGTGCAGGTTCGTGGACGCGAGTTTGGGGTTCGCGACGCGAGAATTAGCTGGAACAGCATTAAATACGGGATTTTGGCTCATTTATTGCTATTTCAAAACCATAGTTTCTCTCTTCAAGTGAGTATACGATTTTGAGTGGAAAACATCATTTGGAACTGATTTCTTCATCAAATCTCGTGATTCTTCACTCCTAGTTGAAGATTAAAGGTAAATCTTCACTCTTTGATATTTGTAGCTTTAGATCTATGGATTTCTTGGCTTGGGTTTGAAATCCTAGTTCTTGGGTTGGTGATTAATGGTTAAATAAAGGTTGTATACACTTAGTGGATGGTATTTTAACAAAGAAAACAAGCGTATGCTTAAGATTTGTAAGAATCTTAAGATTGGTTAAACCTAAGGTTTTGAATGTCACCAAAATTTGGGGAAAAGGGTGTTGGTGACTAATTAGTGTTATGAGACTAATATTGAAGACTAATGATGTCGAACTTGGGTTGTGATTGGGTTTGAGTTTCGTTGGTGAAACCTTGGAACTAAGATTTTGGGATTTCCACCAAGTTGGATGAACTTGGTGGTTAAAGATGAAAATTGAAATTATGTGTTATCTAGTTACTAAGGGTAACTAGAAATGTGATTATTATGTTGGTAGGTTGCAAAAACCTAAAGGTTGGAGATATTCCAAAGGCGGGAAGCAAGGATTCGTGTTGATGAACACGATATGGATTTAGCTATCGCTAAGGTGAGTACATGAGACTTTTAAAACTGGGTACATAGCAAATGGTTTTTGAAAATACATATGATGTTTTATGGGTCTTTATTAATAAATGATTTTAATAAAGATATGATTGAAAAGATGAGAAAGTGGTAAATAGAAGACTATCTAAGTATGTCTAAAATGATTGATGATTTTGACAGAGATCATGATAATGAAAAGTAATTAATAACTAATTATTGATATGATGTAAAAAGAGTATACTTTTATAATATGTGACTACTAATGATGAAACTAGTTGATCTGGCTTTGTGGATGCTAATTAAGATTAGTATGTGGATAGATTGTATGATGGCCTTATGGCATTGATGATAGATGTGACATATAGTCACATGTAATAGTTATGACGGGTAGACTGAAATAGGACAGGTACGTGATAGATTCGGAGGCATTCTGGTTATCACATTATCTTTAAACTGATGGATTGGAGGCATTCCGATCACCCAACAAGATGTTGGATCTTACTAGATTGGAGGCATTCTGGTTAGTAAGATAATGGGTCACCTTGCTTGGACACGTTGACAATGGGGGTTCTACTGAATCGGAGGCATTCCGGTTAGTAGGACAAAAAATGGGATCTCGTAGGATTGGAGGCATTCTGATCAACTTGATGGGTCGGATAGACTATGAATGAATGTGATAGGGTTACCAAGGAGGTAACCGATGTATGATTTGATGTGTTAGGGTTACCCGACAATAATAGATAAATAATCACACATATTATATATATATATATATATATATATATATATATATATATATATATATATATATATATATATATATATATATATATATATATATATATATAGTGTAGAATTAAAATCAGAACCAATTAAGGATACAGAACCAGCAGAACTCAATCTAAACCATTGATTTTTGAAATGAAATGATCATGGAAGACACATTAATGTATTTGTTGAGGGACCCTCAAATATTGGTTTGCATGGATGTCATTCATGCATGTGTACATACATGTATAGATAACACTTATGTATACATACATGAAAACATATACATATATGTATACATGCATGAATGACATTCATGCAAACCAATATTTGGGGGTCCCTCATCAAATACATTAATGTGTCTTCCATGATCATATCATTTTAAAAATCAATGATTTAGATTGAGTTCTGCTGGTTCTGTAGCCTTAATTGGTTCTGAAAATAATTCAATCCTATATATATATATATATATATATATATATATATATATATATATATATATATATATATATATATATATATATATATATATATATATATATATATATATATATATATATATATATATATATATATATATATATATATTAATATGTGTGATTATTTATCTATTATTGTCGGGTCTAAAACCCATGTATCTCACGAGACAATTTTGTCTCACGTACTACGTTTGTTTTGTGGCTATATACTCAGGTACAGGTTTGAAGTGATAGAAGGTTGCACTAGAAGTGGCATAGAGATGTTTAGCTCGGGAGCTCATAGGTAGATCCCGTTTGCCTATGGTTTTGATATACTTTGTGACACCGTATTTTTGTAAACTCTGATAAAGGTTTTAAAATTTTTGTTAAACTGTATTTTGGACAACATGATAATGTTGAAAATTGTATTTTAAATGTTTTAAACAATGTTTTAAAAATACGAGTGTTACAAACGCGCGGGGTAAGTTCACTAGTTATATTGATTTCTAAGCTTGTTATAGTAGCTAACGAATGTTTAATAAAAAATACGTGAATACATATTTTTTTTAACGGCAAGTTAGTAAGTTAGTTGTTCGAGCCTAGATAGTGATATTCACAAGGGGCAAAATGTCTTCCCTCGAACCATCCACATATCGAGAATAAACCCCACCACCTTTTAATCTCCAACAAGACTTGAACTCAAAACATCTTTAAAGAAAACCCTAAAGTTATCCTTAGTAGCCAGTTAATATATGAATATATTAATATAAGCTATTGAGTCTTAATTTGTTAGTCAAAACTAGTAAATGAAAGATTATATTATTTATAATAATACTTTTCAAGATAAAATGTTACTATTAATCTAACTTTTCATTAATAATATTTTTTTCTCAATGATAATGTTTTATTTTTCCCTTGTTATTAAAAGATGTAGTGCTCAATGATATTGTTACATATTACTATAGGTTTTGAAAGTTAAATAAGATTATCAAGTTAAGTTGTGGCAATCTTAAGGGTGGTGGTCAAGTAATTAAAGTTCATTTTTTAAAGGGTAAAATTCTCAGGAGGTTTTAGATTTAATCTTTGCATAGAGCAAAAAATAAATATGCCCCTGTAGCCATGAAGGTTCACATGCACTGACTCCGGGCTACCCGACCCCAATTCGAAAAGCAGATGATCACCACGTGATTAGTCGAGTGATAAAACCAGTCAGGTGACAATTAAAGATAAATTAATAAATCTCCTGTTCAAAAAAAAGATAAATTAATAAATTATATTATGACTTTAAAAGTTTGACACCACCTTTTTACATAGTATTACGTCAGATGTAAAGTGTTGTCTATGACTTATTAGTCATGAGTTCAAGTCTCGTTATAAACAAATGAAGTAATTAGTTGTTGAAAAAATATTTTACCCTACACACAAATTTCTTAAATCAAGATGTTAGTGTATACCAATAATCATCAAAAGGTGTTACTTATATCTATTTATCTGCTTAATTTAATTTATATGAATATGAATACATGATTTGATGATAAATTGATGTAAATATAGATATAGATGAAACAAAACTAAATGAATATAAATATAGATATCAATTTACTTCAGAGTTAATTGCAAGAATGGTCTTTGTGATTTGGCCAAATTGTATGTTTAGTCCTTAAACTTCATTAAGTGCAGGCGCAGTACCTATAGTATGCGTTTTGTTGCACCCATGATCCCTCCCCCTAACACTGTTAAATATGTCCGTTAATTAAAAGGGCATTTTGGTCATTTCATCAATTTGGTCCCACCATCACTATTCTATCTCTTTTCCCCTCTCTTTGCACACACACTATACACACACTAAACCATTAAACTATAATTAAAGATACATATCTCCATCTCTGATCACCACCTCCATCTCCGGCGATCAACCAAAACCCAGCTCACACTTGTAAAGGTTCAAACGAAGTCTCCTGAGTATCGTTAGGTGGTCGGGACCTCTACCAAAAATCAAAAAAATCCGGCGATGGCGGTGGTGGGAGGCTGAACAGATCTGGGGGTGGTGGTCAGAACCTCCACGGCGGTGTGGGAGGCGGAACGGATCTGGGGGTGGTGGTCGAAACCTACACTGAAAATCGAAACAGATCCGGCGATGGCGGTGGTGGGAGGCTGAACAAATCTGGGGGTGCTGGTCGGAACCTCCACGACGGTGTGGGAGGCGGAACGGATCTGGGGGTGGTGGTCGAAACCTCCACTGAAAATCGGAACAGATCCGGCGATGGCGGTGATGGCCGAGATGAAGGTCGCCGGAGGTGGTAGGCGGGGTGGATTTAAGTGATGACGGCGGAGATTGCGGTGGTGGAGACGACGGAGATAGTGAGGTGGAGGTTGAGGCTTGGTGGGGGGCGGAAACCGATAAAGTCAGCTCTGGTGGCGATTAACGTCGCCGCATCATCATCCAGTCGTCGGAGGTGGAGGTTGATGCTTTGTGTAGAGGAAAGAGAGAGAGAGTTGATTTGGTGAAGAAGATATGACTATAGATGTAAATTGACCTAAATTCCCTTTAATTAACGGACATATTTAACAGTGTTAGGGGGAGGGACCATGAGTGCAACAAAACGCATACTATAGGTACTGCGCCTGCACTTAATGAAGTTTAAAGACTAAACGTGCAATTTGGCCAAACCAAGTATTGTTGCAATTAACTCTTTACTTCACAGCCAACAAGTTACTCCTCGCATCTTTAATTTCTCAACTAAAAAACCCTGCCACCATGCATACGGCGGCTACCTCCATCACCATCTCCACTGCTTTCAGGCTTCCAGTTAGCCACTAATTTACTATTGCAACATTATGACCATTAAACTCACATTTATTACAACAGCTAAAATGATCGTAGAAGATGCTAAAATATGTGGATTTGTCTATTTCGTAAAAACAAATAAAACATATATGTATTAACTACTTCCTTCGATTCAAAATAAGTGCTATATTTTGGCTTTCATGATTTTTGATGCAAAATATTATAATGATTATTAAATTAGATTAATTGAATGGTTAGTGGATAATGTGTCCCACACCTTTTGAATAAAGTGTGGTTAATGATGTTTAAAAGTAAAAAGTATGGGTATATGAGTCATTTCACTTTGTTAAAGTAGATAGTTAGTGGGTGTGAGTCCTACTATTTTTTGCCAAATAAGGTAATTTTTCAAAGTGTAGCACTTATTTTAAATCACTCATTTATGGAAAATGTAGCACTTATTTTGAATCGGAGGAAGTATATATTATTTGTAAAATTATTAGCATGCTAATTAGGTCACATTGTCGCAATGAATTATAGTGGTAAAATGAGCATTTTTGTCTATTACGTAATACATGCTTGCGTCTTGTGTAATATTTAACTCTTGCTAATTATTTGGGTTGTTTAATTTATGTTACCTTCTTTTGTGTTTTGGTTGTGTTCTATTTAAAACATGATAAAAGAAAATCATATATAACTAATGACCAAAAACGTATTGAACTTGAAAAATTGTAAAATAAATATATTTAATAGTCAATTAACCAACTGTCTTTTTATAAACACGAGTTAACGGAGTCAAACTGTCAAACCCAAAAGGGAGATACTAATTACATGTTTAATTAATTGAAATAAAACCAAACTGTGTGCCATAGTTTTTATATTACTTTGTTATAAACCAGCGTACACCACGAATACTGTTTTTTTTCCTCGCATTTTTGGCTTTTATTTTTGTATTATGCTTTGGCCAACATCTTACCTTTTTCATTTACGTTATTGCATTGAAAATCCCCATAACTAATATAATTACATATGCTACAAGCATAATTAAAATAAAAAATATTAAATTAATCCATCCTATATCCTTTTTTTTTTTTACCGGCAAGCATCCTGAAACGACGAGACATCTTTGTTGCTCAAGGGAGTGGAAACGTAATCCATCCTATATCTATCAAGGTTCTAAAAACCTCAAGTTGCAAAGCGACGACACTACCAACTCTTAGGATATAGGAGTCGTGACAAGTCATTTAAATTGTATTTTCCAGTTACTTAAGTCGTCAATTTTGTATATAAATTATAATTAGATATACACAATTATACAAACAAAGGTAAAAAAACACATAATTATACATTTATAAAATAGTTTATCAATTATTTTCAGCATATCCAACTATTTTTATAACTAAATATTTATATAGTTGTCACATACTCACAGTATTAAACAATGTTTTCGTGACCGGATCGGTCCAGACTGGACAACCGGGTCAGACCAGATTTGGGTATAATGCCACATGAGGCAGGCTAATACCCAATTTAATAGCAGGATTGAACCGGACGGTTCATCTCTCAACCAGGTTAAACCGGGTCAAACTCGGAAATAAGATGTTCAACAAGCAATCTAGATTCTTGGAACACTAAGGGTGTGCTTGGTTGGAAGTATTGAGGGGTGGGTAATGGGATTGATTGTCATTATAGATGCTTGGTTTGTTCTAAGGTAATCAATCATTACTTATTTGTAAGTAATAAACCATTCCCCACCAAATTAGGGGTAATGAACCTTATAATGCTTTAACTTACTATTATTATATTAAATTATATTACAATTATATATAAATATAATATAATATTATTATATTAACTAATATTATTATTATATTAATTAATATTATTATTATATTAATTAATAATATTATTATATTAATTAATTATTAAATATTATTATTATTATATATTAATTAAGGTTATTATTATATTAATATATAATATTATTATATTAGTTAATATTATATATATATATATATATATATAAATATATATATATATATATATATATATATATATATATATATATATATATATATATATATTATTATTATAACATATTTTTTATTTTCTATTAATATTAATCTTATTAATGCACATATTAAATAACTTGATAAACCAAGCAACATCAATGATCAATGTAATACTAAGGAATGACCATTGTATTCCTTAATATTCCTATTACCTTTCCCTTTCCCATTACCCATTTTGAACCAAGCGCCCTCTAAATTTATATAGAGAGGTATCTGGTTTTGTAGAGGAAATGAGGCTCCAAGAAAGATTCTTGGACCGATGTGGGATACTAGTTTTAGGAGAAAATAGATGAATAAGTGTTTTAGGCGATGTGGGAAGTGGAAACCTCTTGTAAGTAAAAATATAAAATTTTGTAGCCTAGGGGAATAGAACTCTAAACTTCTTGTACACAGTTGCATCGTCTTTCCACCTCTTCCTAACATAAATCTATACTATATTATAAAGTATTTACTCTTACCATAATTAGCAAGGCTGAAAATTCAGCCAACACACTTGCTACTTTTATAATTTTTTTCGTTTAAAAAGAATATGCGACTGAAAGGATTCGAACACGGGATCAACATGTTACAAACAAGCATCTTACCAACTGAACTACCAACACTCACGTTCTACTTTTTCTGAGCTAAGAATTTTTATTGGCATTTCTCTTCCAATGAATTGTAATTTCAAAATTCAAATCTCTAATTCTTTGATAATCAACCGACGGTCTGGGGAGTGGATAAGCAGGTGTTGGAACTCTAAACTCATAGAGATATCAAACAAAGAAACTTGTCCATGCCCTAATTCCCCTAAAATTTAAATATGGTCACTCGCTATTGATTGGATTTCTTGGTTTCTTAATCTGTGAAGCTTTCTTGGTTTCTAAGTCTGCAAAGGTAATGTCCTCTGTTCCGATTTCACTCAGCTCACGTATTTCTTTGATTTCCTTTGTTATTTGCAGCCCCCATTGTGTTCTCGAGGAGAAAAATGGTTGCCATATTTCTCTATTATTCACCATGATATTGCAAATGCGACTCCGATTCATCTTCAAAAATTGCAATATGTTCATTCACAAGCTACTTGGTATGTTTTTATTTGCTTATCGGTATATCTGTTTTCACACCGTATTTTGTTTTCTTTTTATTATTGAATTCTGTAAATTCTATGAAAATTTGTATGATCTAATCTGATGGGTTATTGCAGCCCTAACCCTAATCGATGGTTGTTCTCAAGAACTCTATTCCAATAAGAAACTTTTTCATCTACTTAGTATACTCTTCAAACGTACTAATAAAGTTGAGGTATGTTTTTTTTTATTAAAATAAAGCTAATTAATCAATTTTATGTTTGTAAATACATAAAGTAGTCATTTTCTTTAGTTAGTTTTATATAACCCGTACAGGGAATGCAAGCTGATAAGAAGCCGTCTTCTGAACAAACGGTTACCCTTCTATTTTCATTAAATGTGATATGTGATATAATTAATAAAGGTCGGGTAGGCCTGAATCACTGTTTAGTATCTTTATGGCCTAATACATGTGCATGTGTTTTCAGATGTTTATGACAGACTTGTGATAAAGGGGAAAGATGATTTTTTCCAATTGGTTGCAACACATACAGTTGGTGATGTATGGCATGAAAGTTTCTTTATATCTTAATTCCTATTTTATTTGAGTTTCTAAATTAAAGTGATCATTAAATTGTTTAAATGATCACAAAAATATTATGTTAACAATGATTATTTACACGTGACATCTTTTTTTTTTGTTCAACCAGCGTTGATAATTACTGGTTCAAGAGGTAACAATTCTACCCAGCCCGCACATCTTTTAAAATAAGATGTGCTTATAATTCCTTGAAACAGTAACATAACGCATGTGGTACTATAGACTGACCGGAAAAGAGATCGTCAATGCTGCCAAGTTTAGGTCGAGGAGTTCATGGGAATGTATTAAAACACAAACACCTTTGCATCTTTACTTTTCTAACGAGATTTTTATATATTTGTTGAAAATGTTTATATGATATTGAATGATAATCAGTAGTTTACATTTCAACATTTTGTTTAATAATATAACTGAGTTGAGATATAAAAGAGTTTTATTTTTTCAGTTATTGAATTACTGGAAAAATATGGCATATTTCCATTGTGAATGCAAATGCACGCCAGATTTTTACTGAAAATCAAATGAAAAGACAAGCCCGGTTAAAAGTCAAGATTTCACCAAATTCCTAACATAAAAGAAATATTGGATCCATGGAACTTTGATTTTGATGAAAATGAATCTGATGGTGCTGAAGTTGCTGCTTTTGCGTATGCAGATTCTAGAAAATTAGATCTAGATTTTCAATCAAGTTTAAATGATGATGAAAATATGACCTGGAGGCCCGTAATCCCTCAAGAAACGAAGTAGCAAATTTTATACATTAATTAGAGGCAGTATGGGTCAGATGAAGCATCTGTTCTTAATTCGGGTGATGAAGACATGAGTGATTATGATTTCACTTGTAAATAAAAAGTCAAAGTCAAAGATTTTTGTGAAGTCAAAGATGACCTTTTGGGTGAAGATGATGAGGTATGAATCAAGAGGAAAAAATTCAATGCCTGATACAAGGAAAAATATTTCCAACGGTATGAAGTTTTCAATGGCTTCGGGATCACGGTATGAGAACAGAAAATATTCATATGATGATGATGGTTTTTAAAGACAAAATAGGCGGGAAAGTTTATGGTAATAAACATAATCATAGAATTTTTTAGTATTCTTAGGGTGAACATAAGGTTTTTGACACTACTGCCAACAAAGGTTTTAGGTGCAAGTTTATGGGTTCGTGGTTGATGTACTCAATTTGTAAGAATGTGTTTTTTGGTCAAGTTTATAAGATTATGAGTTGGGGATTCATTCTTTTTTTGAACACGTGCTGTTATTTTTGTTATGCACTTCACCTGTACACTTTCTTTTATAGTTGGATCTCTTGCTAATTTACCTTTGATTAGTTAACTACATGTACTTATAATGTTGCTATCATGTGTAATTAGTTTTATTAGATTTTAATCAAATATTATATTGTGCGGGTGACAATTCTGGATTGGTTTCTGGGTTGGTGGGTTGAGAGCAAAGCGATTGAACTTACAACCTTTGTGTTATTAGCACAATGTCGTAACTAACAGAGCTAAGAGCATGGGGTATGAATCCGCCATACCCCCATTATAAACCCAATAACGACGTTATCTCGAAACCCAATCCTCGTTAATTGTTTGCCAAACAAGTTTCTCGTGGCTATGGCAAATGTTATAGCCTTTTTTACTTGGAAACACCTCCTATAACATGGCTATAACATGATACACCATACCGGGTGCATGTTATAGCCATGTTATAACTATAACTAAGCTATAATCCCATCTCCACACCTTGTGCTCTAATAGTCATATGTTCCTTAGTGACACAACTTTATTTTTATTAATCACTTAAATATTAACAAGTTGAAATTACCTCTACCACTATTCACGACCACCACCACCCAAACCATCATCACTACTGCCAGTCTGCCACCATCCCCACCAAATATTCGCCAGCAAATATAGTCGCAGGGTACCCGCCGCCGCATTACGCGGGTACCAGCTAGTATGTATTGAATTATCATGTGTAGTATATTTATTAATGCATAACAAGGGTATTGACTGCACAATATTATAATCCGGTTGAACCGGTTCGACCGTTTTTAAGACATCAACCTGTCCGATTCAAAATCCGAGTTTTATGACATAGGTATTAAACGTTTATATTAGTCATGACGAATTAGTCAAGAAAAGCTTATTAGAACTATTATCCTATATACTTCTTCCGTATCAAAATAAGTGAATTACTTTCATTTTTAAGATGTATCAAAATAAGTGAATCACTTTAATAGTTTACCTTATTTGGTAAATTTTTATATTTAAAATTACCCATTTACCCTTACTTATACATTTGTAAACATCATTAAAGGTGTGGAGTCCATCCATTTTTTTTTTCATCTTCCTATAAGAACAACAAAATAGTAATAAATGTGAGTCTCCATCCATTCTAATTACTTAATTTAATTTCACTAATTCTCTTATTAACTTATTTTATTTTAAAAAATATGAACTTTAAAATAATCTACTTATTTTGATACTATTAAGTTATCAATAGGTCACGTGGTTCCAGGTCCTAACATCATCATCACCATGATCCACACACTACACGCTCACTGTGTGTATGGAAAAGTTATCAGTAATCATTATACCATCATTTTGACACATCCCTATTAATTCCTCTTGTTCCATGACCAGCATTTTGGTACTATGTTGCAAATGAATCTTTTTTTTTCTTTCTTTCTTCCGGTTGTTAATCTCTACTATATTATAAAGAGTTTACACCTTTCATAATTAGCAAGGCTGAAAATTCAGCCAACACACTTGCTATATTTAGAATTTAGTACTTTTGCAAAAAATAATGCCCCAGCCAGGATTCGAACACGCAAACTACAGGTAAAATTCCAATGAACAAACCAGCTGAGCTGGTGTCCGTGTGGTTTATTTTTCCTAAACAAAATTTATTAAATGCAACTAGAATCCGCCTGTTCAGAATTGTAACCCACCAAATAATATGTGGGCTTTACTCTTCGGCCCATCATTTGAAACGGACAGACAATAAGACAAATAATTTAAACGGCCCAGTCATCTATGCTTCATCCTCCCATTTAAACGGCCCAGTCAGGCTAGGAAACCACCTCCTACTGCTTACCCGCCCATTGCGACACTGACCACTCATCTTCTATACAGGTATGTTTCCGATTTCAGCTGTGATTTTGTTTGATAAATGTTTAATGGAGATGAATGAAAGTAAGAAATTGTTAACCTGAAGATTCTTTTGGCATTTATGTTTGTAAAGTTTGTAAAGTGATGATTCTTGTTTCAGATTTAAACTTTGATTTGTTCAATATATGTTTGTTTTTTTTGTGTACATTTGTGTTTGATTTTAGATATATGTTTGCTGCATTTCAAGCCAGGAGCTATATGTTTGATTTTTTTTGGTTGAATTGTTGATTTCTGATTGCTTGTTAGTAATATGCTCTTTTTCCACAGATGTTTTAGTTCATTGATGCGGAAAAATTACTTTCAAAGAGGCAAGTCAGTAACTATTAAAGAAGACATTTTTGTTATTCACTTTGAAATGTGTCATTTTATTAATTATTATTAATTTTGAATCTTACAGTGCTTGGTATATCTACTATAAATTAACTAATCTAATAATTGATATCTTGATCTTGTAAGACCTCAAGATTATGGGTCTTAGTATGAAAGATTTAACGTTTGGTGATATAGACAAGTTATTGGTATTTAATATCCCGTCTTCACCAAAAAGGTCGAAACTTTTATAATACTGAAGAAATTGACAAGTTGAGCAAAGAACTAAGTGTGCAGCATCAAACAGGAATTCAACTTACATCTCTACTATATTATAAAGAGTTTACCCCTTCCACAATTAGCAAGGCTGAAAATTCAGCCAACACACTTGCTAATTATGGAATTGGTCCTTTTGGAAAAAAAAAACAGCCAAGATTCGAAACCGCCGCCTGCTGGTCATATAACAACGGCACACCCGCTAGGACAAGCCTGCGGCTGTGAGTTTCATCCAAACATTAATTATATATCCGCAAACAACGCGGGTTAAGCCCACCCGATTTGTAATTATAAACACTGTGGCCCATCTGCTCAAAGCGTCTCTTCGTTCCCATCGGTACCTTCAACCTAGAATGCATATGTTCGTCCAACCTTCTCTCCCGTCGATTCATTTCTCCCTAAACCCTAGACGCCTCCTCGATTCTATTGCCTTGATCCATTCAAACCTAATTGTATGTCCATAATTACCTCGGCTGCCCTAAAAGCTTCAAGTAATTTCAAATTCGAAATACATCTTTAGATACACATTACTAAAACCAATGCTTTTATTTTATTTTGTGTACAATTTTGTTCTATTTTAACAATCTACCTGTGCTTTACAATTTCCAGATTGGTGTGTACAACTCTGTACGCAAATATCTTCCGTAGTATTTCAAGTTCATGGTTTCAAATCCACTCTCTGGACCATTTATTTACTTTCTTATGCTCCGTGTTGTGAAGGTAGGTCACATAAATAATATTTTCTGTGATTTTTTTATTTTTATCATCATATGTATATGTTTATACTTTATGTTAGTTATGTATTGCATAAATTCATCACCACCTCATCGATTGATCGATGATCATTTGTTAGTACTATATGTTTTGACTTTTATTTGATTTGTAATTTTCAAATCATTTGAATATGCAGATTGTAATGAAATCAATGAAATGTGTACTTGAGACTTGAATTGTTTTGTACATATCGATTAGGACTTCAGATGCAATTGATTTGGGTAGTGGTCTGAACAATTCAGATGATGGAAAGCATTTTGAGGACAATTTTACAGTAAACAAATTGAACTTTTTTAAGATAAATTCTACATTAATTAAAAAGAATTAATTTTAAACCAAATAAATTGCAGCCTATGCTTTATAATTTACATATTTGTAATGTTTATTGTTTTCATTCCAGAATTTGAGATCGAGCACCTGTTATTGGACTTGTACTGTGAAGAAATGAGAAGGAACAATGTTTGGTTCTAGCAACAGTAAGTGGTTTTCATTTTCTTTTTGAAGTTATCTCACATTCTCACTTGATGTTTTCAAGGGTTTTTTTTATAAAGGTTTGATTTGTTTCCAGGAGTTAAAAGCGTAGACATTTCAAGTTTTAAGTTTGCATTAAATTGAATCTTATTATCCTTAATTTCACCTCCCCGCGTTATTGTTCTGTGTTTAGCCTAACGCTAATCTTCTTCATAATTTTTATCACTCGGTGATTTTAATCCAAGCATAAGTTTGATCATCATTTGTGACTTTTTAAATGGGTCATCCAAAATCTTGGAAAGAGATTGGTAGTGATTTTGTGAAGGCACAAGAATGTATGCAATCTATATTCATGGTTTGTTTATGTTTTTCTTATTATCGATTGAGTTTTTGTTTGAATAAATCTAAATTGATTTGAACATTTGTTATCGTTCTTTAGGTTTTCTTTTTTAATTTATGATAACATGAAATCCGAATCTGATCGTTGTTTTTATGAGTGCATTGTTTGTTTAGGGTTTATAATGCTGAATAGAAGACTTTATTGTTGATGACTGTTGCTTAATTAATCAAGTATCCAGCTGCTCTAATAAGGTATGTATGAAAAGGGTTAAATTTAATCTGTTTATCTGGAAATAGGTCATTTTTGGGTCATATATAACTGATCATTCAAATGGGTAAATATATATAGGTAAAAGGTATCAATAGTATATTTTAATGCAACTGCTTACTTCAATAGGATTGATATCATCATATTTTGTTTGGGTTTGGCAGGTCTTCCCTTGATAAAAATCAGACATTATTATGAATGCATATTCTACAATTAAATTAGTCCCTTTAGCAACAAAAGCGTGGTCTTGAATACAAAACTGCATTTTCAAATTGTTGCAGGAGATGATTACAAGATCAAAGTTTGGAACTACAAACTATATAAGTGTGTATTCACCCTTCTTGGGCATCTTCAACCGTTCAATTTCCTCACGAATCACCATGGATTGTTAGTTGATGTCACACTCAGATCTGACGCTACATTTTGGATCCACATCTACCAGCATAATGAACATGGCGATAGGGGGATGGATCGTTTGGGGGGCATATTATGCATGAGGGTTGTATTTTTTGTTCATTACGCAGGAGAGGCACTTGAAAAGGGGTTGCATGCACCACAACTTAAAGTTAGATGGTTTTCGGCCATTTGCTTTTATATAATTTTTTCCTTCGATGTTTTTCTAATTCATTTTATGTGATATGTACGTATATTTTTCGACCTTGAAACATAACTTACTTGGTTCAAGAAAATAGTTAATTAAAAGTATTTCCAATAAATACAAAGTATATCCATGTAATGATGAATTAATGATCGATCACAAGACAAATTAATGTAGCATCAATTTATCAATTCCATCAGCTACCTCCATTACTATTCGCACACACTATCACTATTGGCACCATCACTATCGCCACTGTAAAATATGGTTTTAGGGTACCTGCCGCTGCATTGCGCGGGTACCTGCCGCTGCATTGCGCGGGTCAATCAAGCCTGATCTTATCAATGTTGATTCACATATAAAAAATATTATTTTTCACCTGAACTTGTTACCCTCCCCACACATTGAGAGCTTAGCCGTCGTTTTTTGAGTTTTTAACTGATTACGAAAAACATTCTATATTGATTTAGTTAGTGTTTCCATTTCAAAAAAATTATCTATATTATGTGCTTGATTAATGGGAATATGTAACTATTGTATATTCTTATGTCATCAGTATATTGTTGCTTCATTCAAAAAGTAAGATCTCTTCCAACTACTCAATTTTTATCCATGCTTCTGAACTAAAAACCATTAGTCCTTAATTATTTTCTTTATCTTAATGCTCGATTAGTCAATTTCTTTATCATTTCGATATACACTTATACGTACATACGTATGTCTCTTTATTGTAGGTCGAAAGGAAGTCTCTTTCTCATCCAGAAAGACCAGACTATCTTTGATACCAGCCTTACCAAAGTAGGTATGTGGGTTTCAACCCGAATTGGTAAAACGGACGGGACGGTGGGTTTCAGCCTATTTTCATATTAACGAGTTTAAATAGTTCTCTTTTTTTATCTGTAATAGGTCTTGAGTCTGGACGTGGTGATAGAATTTCATCTCATTTAAAGCAAATGCTCCTTTGCTTTAAGGGATTAGAGTTTATACCGTTTCATTAAGCTCAATATACTAATTGGACAAAGTTCCTAATGCAATTAGTGGAGCTAATTACATTAAAGCAACTCCATTTTCTGATAAGTTGGATGACTTTTATTTTGAACACCAGAAAATCTGTATTTGAATGGTCAGTGGAAATGTGTAGTCGGGATGAAAGTCTCTCAAACTATATTGTTTTTTTAATGGGTAAAGCCTTCTAAACTGCGTGATTATATTTTTAATGATTATTGTAATCATGTACTTATTAAACTTGTTAAAATTTTTGGATAAAAGGTGTTCCAGATCAACCCAATTTGTATTAAAATTTAAAATTAAAAATTACCCTTTTCGACCTATTGCCCAAACTCTCTGACCAACCCATTTTGTCGATTACTTTTTATGTGGTTACTAATACTTCCTAAATGTGTGACAGAGGAGACTGGCATTAAAACCTGATGTCTTAATTTTTGCTGCTCTTTTTGGTGGAGAAACACTAAAGTTTGTTTATATATTTTTTTAATAAAAAAATTGTGATTTTTCTCTATGTATTGTGCTTAATTCTGGTCAATTTCATTTGTTGAGAGATGAGAATTGGTGCACACATGGAACGTGAAAATTCTCTACGTGTGAGAATTCTGAAGCTACAAATAATTGCCCTACAAATTATGGCATGGGTTCTGGAAATCAAATGAATCTCGAATCACTAAGGGTCTGTGAGATCATATCGTAAATTAAGGTCGATCACTGTGTTGTGGTTTGGATTCGCTTTGAACGAGATGCTGATTCTCGATATTCGATGTTTAGAATGTTTTAAAAGCTGCCATGGCCCGTTTGAGCCTGAACTTGGGATCAATCCTAAGAACATGGATTATGTATACAATTTCGTAATTGATGATTATGTGATTGTACTGTTTAATGAGGTGAGATAGAAAGTTGTTAAAAGGGTTCAGTTGGCTCATAAGATGTAAAAATTATTGTTTTGATTAAACACTTTGATTATGTAAATGAATTAATGTTATTGATTTTCATGGCTTATTTTCTATGTTTAGGGTGGTTAAGATTTTAGGTTATGTTTGGATAATTGAAGTTGGCCCTAAACCAGTAAAATGTGGGGGAAAGCGTTATAAGCATATAATGTCACATAACTTTTAAGTGTGCCAATTTGTGTAGTATTTTTATTATTCTGTTTACTATTTAGCAGTAATGTATTTGGGGTTTTTATACCTTAACAAAATTTAATTCTTAGCTAACATAGATTTTTGTTTTAGGACAAATTTATATTTATAAAAAAAGGATTGATCCAAGACTTAAACTTTAGACCTCTATGTTATTTGTTAAGGATCTAACTAACCAAGTTACTATGATATATGTTGATCATTTGAGTGTAATTAATTATGCATCATATTATCTTTATTAATCTTTAACTCATATTAAAGTTGACCACTGTCACCCAACACCACCACAATTGCTACCGCCTTCGTGAATCATTACTATACACCACCGCCTTCGTGAATCATTACTATACACCACCGCCGTCCATCATCACTACTGTCGCCACCCACCAAAACTACCCACAATCACTATCGCTACCAGGTACCCGCCGCCGCATTGCGCGGGTACCAGCTAGTAATATATTAATAGGATTTATATTTAAGCGTTTAATTTAAATCGTTCGGTGGTATAAAAATTTGATGGTATTTGATGACATAATTGAGTATGAAAGACCACGAAATAACAGATCTTGAGACAAAGCTTGAATAAAATTTTGATCTAAATCCAAAAGTGTATAGTGACGTGGATGTGGCTATGGAGATTTACTCGCCCCGTCTCTGGACTATCCCGTAAAGCAGATGATCACTATGGATTAGTCGGCTCACAATACGGTACTCAGATTACCAAGAAAAAAAATTGGGCAACTTTAATTTGTTAATATTTAGTTTATTTGTACTAAACTCATAAGAATATCTTATATCGACCCGCTATATTAAACTAGATATACATATACATGCAATAATTTTTTCGTTAAAACACCAATGTGTTTTCTTAAACATCTTTAACGATTTCCATAAGTTGGGAGATGACTTTAGCATACATTAAATGGGTCATATAACACATGCATAACCATAATTTGTCCCAAATTTGTTTTGTTGAATTATTATAAATTATTACCTCACTATGCACTACCATTCAATTTCATCTCTTCAAACCCTACACAGCTCTGCCATTGATAATGTCCAACAATAAATATATATAGGGGCCGGAATGCAAAGTTTGAATGTTTATCGATTAAAATCATTAGATATTTTTTAAATGGTGAAAGGGAAAAAAGTAGAGAGCTTCGGCATTAACATCACTACAATACATTACATTATAAAGAAAATGCATATACATTAAAATAAAATAATTGGGCCAAAACACCACCATGAACATTTTGTATATTCAGATGATGAAAAACATAGTTTACATATGTAAATTGCATACTTCTCTTTTTCCCCATTTTTTGTTTACTCCATTCTGTGTGTGAGATATAATTCTTGAAGCCGTTCAAAAAAAAAAAGATATAAATCTTGAAAACTGTGTATTCAAAAGTAAAACTGAATACTATTTGATAAATTAATATTAAACATGTGTAATGAATCATAGACATATATGTTCATATTGGTTAGAAAAATGCTTATTAAACTGAAATGAAAATGAAGATTGAGACATAATAATGAGAAAAGTTTGATTTAGTTTTTCGTTCATTCTTGTGATGGACAAACACCTTTGAGTGGGAATTAAGGTTTGTCATAAACCCCACATGACATGCAACCTACTACAATTATTTCGTCTCAAAAACTCACATTTGATTTTCAAGATTTATTTGTTTTTTTATTCAAGTATGAAATTAATTATATATCTTTCGCATGGAAATATGTTTATATATATATTTTTTTAAATTGCATGGGAATATGTTTTAGTCTAAGCGACACAAGATCAAGTACATCAAAGGAATGCCAAGTTGTGAATTAGACCTAAGACCGGTGTCAATAGTGACGGAAACTGACGCCGTCAGTTGCTGCCAACTCAGCGCCACGTCAGCAGACAAACTAACTAACACTAAACTGACGTACCCGTGCCAACAGCACTCCGTCACTTCACCAAATTTGGGCCCCATCATTTACTTTTCTTTTTCTAATAAAAATATACAACTAATTAATTAAAACATATAACTAAAATAAAAATACATTTCATTAATTAAAAAACATTAAAATAATTTAAAAAAAAGACATTAATAAAAAAAAGACATTAAAATAATAAAAAAAGACATTAATAATTAAAAAAAAGACATTCAAACTAAAAAAAACTACTAGTCAAGAGATTCATTGTCGTCTTCGTCTTCGTCTTCGCCAACCGGTGCTTGTGTTCCCGAACCCTCACCGGCACCCTCCTCCTCATCCTCGTGAAAAATCGCCAAATCCTTATGAAATTGCTTTGCAATTGATTCTTGGGCGTTTTCAAGCATTTGCTTACGACTTTCGTCAAGGTCGTCCGGTACTTTTGTGGCTAGGAATTTCCAAGTTTTCAAAATCAATTTTTTATGTGCCATTTTTGCAACCTTAGCGAGCATGTTTGTATGCTTATGGGAGGTTTTTCTAACCACGTCCAAAGTGTCCAAGTTAATGGACCTTTAGGAACTTGCGGCATCGGACGAATACGAAGTTTTTTGACTTTTCTTGCTAAGACTGCGGCCGGGAGGGCGCCTCAACGAGTCATCTTGGAACAACGCAAGCATGTTAGCTGGTGCCGTCGTCCTCGGTGCCGTCGTCCTTGGTGCCGTCGTCCCTGGATCCATGCTCGCCGGTTCGGTGTCTTCATCGAGGCTTATCGGCTCGGTATCCATGACGCCCACTGAAAAATAGAACTTTGGGCTATCTCTTACCACTTCCCAACAGTCTTCGTATATAAAATTACGGCCAACATTTTCACGGCATTGTTGACGAGAAGCTTTTAGAACGTCCCCGTCTCGCGTACCGCTTCCACGCATGTCGTTTAAAGAATTGTATATAGCACTGAAATTTTTCACGTCTTGTGCTATTTTGGACCATTTGCCCGTTAGTTGGTTCATGTTACGCTTCACAGAAGCAGCCGAGTTGAAGTCCGCGAGAATTTGACCCCAATGGACGATATTTTTTTTGCTATTCCCCTTAACACCATCTTCAGAGTTATGAATCCAACGTTGGGCTAAAATCACCTCGTCAGGGGTTGACCACTTTGTTTATGCCCTTTTTGGCGCCGCTTTTTCTTTCCCTTTTCCATCCTTTTTTCTTTCCCTTTTCTTGTGGGTGTCGGTTATGGTTGGGTGTCCCCCACATTTTCGGTTGGTGATGGTGATTGAAAATTTTGTGAATAGATAGGTGTGTTTGGAGGAGGTTGTTGGAATTGGAAGTTGGGTGGTGGTTGTTGGTATTGAAAGTTTGGTGGTGTTGGTATTGAAAGTTTGGTGGTTGAGAGTAATGGAAGTTGGGTAGTGGTTGTTGGTATTGAAAGTTTGGTGGTGGTTGTTGGTATTAGTAGTTTGGTGGTGGTTGAGAGTAAGCCCCAAAACCAAGCGATGGTGCCGGGTTGCTTGTTTGACCCGACGAAGAACCGGCCGGTGAGGGTGGGGCGTCAATCGGTGTTGAATTAAATAGCTCCCACACGTCGTTGGATACCGATGATTGACGTCTTTTGGACATTTTTGAAAAGTTTGGGAGGAGGTATGATTTTTTTGAGAGAGAAAGAAGGTGAATGTGGTGTAAAAAATAGAAGAAATGAGTTGGTATTTATAGATGTAAATGAGGGGGAATTTTTTTTGAATTTTTTTGAATTTTTTCGGATTTTTTTGAATTTAGAACCGTTTTTTTTGTATTTATTTCCATTTATTTTGAATTTATTACCGTTTAAAAAAAATAAAAAAAAAATGCTTTTTTTTTCATTGGCCGAAAGGTACACGCGGGCCCCACATACACGCTCCTCCTCCGTCTCTTCTCTCGTCTCAAAACCGGCTGGCGGAAAACCGGCGGACCAACCGGCGGTCCGTGCCAACGGCGCCGGAACCGGCGGTGCCCAACCGGCGAACCGTTGGCACCGGTCTAATGGGATAATAATGCTGAAAGCGTTTTTGTTGAACAAAATATTTAACACACAACATTGTAGCTAAAGTAGATTGTTAGAAAACGTTGCAGTTTTTTAAAAAAGAAAAATATGGTATTTATTCCGGCCTGTATATAATGGATTAATGGGTCTACTTGGGGGTGGCAGAGCTTTGCTGTGATATATATGACCTAATTGTTGTCGTGGACCGAACTCATAACCTGTAGGAAAATCATTCATAAACTTTTACCGTTAAGCTATCCGGAGATTGTTTTATAAAGACATTGCACTGAAACAAAACAACAAATATTGGGGTAAATTCTTCTATTCTCCCTCGTATAGTTTTCGGTTGACAACTTATATCATGCTCCAACAACAGGATACGAAATGCAATGCTTGTCAGGGGGTAAAATTTCAACCTAAAATACTTAAACATGCCACCATTGAAATGTTAGCCTTTTTTTAACTTGTTATAATTTCTTACCCAACAATGGAAATTTAACGTGGTCAATTATAGGTGACATGAGTTACCTTGACTTTAAAGGGTACTTCTGGAAATTATAATTTTATGCTAAGAGAATTCAATGAAAGTGATATTATGATGCAAACACCCTTTTCATGTACCATGACTTGACCGGAGATCATCACAACCACAAATTTGTCACTCAACCCCACCATATATACATATACTACCAATACATTTCCTAGGTATACATTATAAAATAAAAATAGCTCAAATTTCACATTTTTTTTCTGTTCAAGTAGCATTTAATAAAATTTTAAAAACATAATATCTTGCAATAGTAATAGCATCCGGTAACGATACAATATTATATTAATTTCATAAGGTTTTTGTCGTATAACATAAACCTAACATCTATAATACTCCAAAAATATACCCAACCAATCACACAGTATATACATATGTGAAGATGGTGGTGTCGGGTGGCAGTTGCCAACCTACTCTAGTGGCGGGCTGGTGGCTATGGCGATGTACGTATACCATGCCCTCTAAGCATGTTTTTGTTATAACAAATCCATATTGCAATTAATTAAAAAATAAAGGTACCTTTTATTAAAAACAAATTAGTTTGTTATAAATCAATTTAAACATGCATGAAAAGTAAGGCCACGACCACTACTTCAGTTTTTCATTACTTTCTGCCTTTATGGACTTCCATGTTACAAGTGAGAACCCGGTTGGACCGGATTAATTGTGATGTGAGGCCCGCTTAACCTCATCCCACCCCACTCCCCACAAGCGTGCTTATTTCTTTAATTCGGGACACCACTAATACTTTCGTACCGACTGGTCAAATATAAAATCTACCCGTAGCGCAAATCACGCCTGCTCGTGTGATACAATTATAATATTTACTTAATATCTTTTAATAAACTTTAATAAACTAAGCAATAAATAAATATAGCTTGTAACAACTTAATGATTAAAATGGACAATGGTTCGATAAGAATATCACACTTATTAATCTTTCAAACAAGAACTCACTCAAATCTTCGTTTTCCGAAGACACATAAATTAACAGAAGAAAAGAAATTCAAGTTAAAATATATAGCTAGTAATATTACTATTACGATACGACAACGACTAATGCCGTTTTACAAAACTGTCATCAGTGCAAAATTTGTTGGGTGATTCGAGTGGCCCAACGGAATGACGTGATTGTTTAAAAACATCCTGTCATTAGGACATCGGCCGGAAGGAAATCGCCGGTGATATCTTGGAAGTAATCATCGACTTTTAGTATCGATGATGACGTAGCATCAAGCATCATTTCGTTGCAGATACCAAAATCTTCGTCCCATAATGTGTTGTTATTAGGGTCGGTGCCCCATATTTGGTCATCGTCGAATGGTATTGTGGAGAAATTATCTTCCGTTACATATTCGGATGATGGAGCTCCATTTTCGACATGGATCGAGTCAGGTAAGTCAAAGTCGTCAATGGGGGAGTATCTTAAGAACGGTGAGTCGTCATCGAACTGGACTACGTCAGAAGTTGGGAAATCGAATAGATTCTCCAAAAACGGTTCATCCATTTTTAATTGATCACTGATAAAATCTCCGAAATGACCCGGTTCAGTATCTTGAAATGGGAAGAGCTCGTGGATTGTTTGACAGTCAAGTATTTCTTGACCCGACCCGTTGTCGGATAGACACTCCTCGGCTTCCTTGACGGGTTGAACTGGTTCTTTCGAGTTGGTCTCGCTCTCGAACCGTAAAACGGAAGTCGGAGACGGAAGGTTGTTTGACTCATCGCCGGACTCGTAACTGGACGTTGACGGAACATTGATTTCCGGCGTGGCCTCTTTAGGCGGCGGCGTGACAAAATTTGTCAAAGCGTCGGGACCACGTAACTTGATAGCGGCATTGTCGTACACCATAGCAGCTTCCTCCGCCGTATCATATGTTCCCAACCACAGCCGTACACGTCTCGCCGGATCCCGGATTTCTGCCGCCCATTTACCCCACGGTCGTTGTCGTACTCCCCGGTATTTCCTAACACCTCCCGCCACCGGAACCGGGGCTCCGTTCGTCTTCATAGACTTTTGTTTTACTTGAAGTCCACCGTCACCATTTCTCCCCATCTTTTTCCGACCACCAACTGCCACCACCGCCGTTTTACACGAGGCTTCAATACTAACCTCATTCACATACTTCTTCACCCGACGCCTTCCGAACAATTCATCTTCATCATCACTGGAGGAATCAGTAGCATCAGGGTCAGTCATTGATATCCGTACGACTTTCGGCAACTTCACCATTTGCCGATTTGAAGGTTTCTTAGACTTAACCGCCATTAATGGATTAATAGCCACCATTGTTGTAACGTTTTTGTGCTGAGTGTATTTGATCGGACGCAACATTTCGTAGCTATCCATCTTAACTTACAAATAAACTCAAAACTGCATCCAAAAGAACCCAAAGAAAGATTTCACAAAAAAATGACTAAAAGTTTGGATCTTTAGTCAGAAAGAAGCTTCACCCAGAATCAAACCTCGAATCAGAATTCTTTAAAAAATGAGAGCCTTAAAGAAAAAGCTGATTTACGCCTAAAAAGAGCTTTTGTTGTGTATCAATGGCGAATATGAGTTTGGTAGGTTTTGTTCTTCAACAAGTAATAAGAGAGAGAAAGAGAGAATATGAAAGAAGACCAGAAGAATTAGAAGTTGAAGTGAAGAGAGGAGGGGAAAATAGAGTTTTATAGGATCCGACTACAGCGGAGTACTAATACTTTATTTATTTGTTTATTTTCTAATAAATAATATATATATAAAAAAGGAAATGGTTGAAAATATCTTAAGCTGTGAGGAAAAAGTGATCGCCGGTAGGTCGGGAATTAAAGATTCCGACGACAGCCGGGAAAACAACAGGTCGCGGCATATCGATGGATGGTGACACGTAAGTAAGGGGTGAGAGACAATGGTCCAATGAGTGAATTCGAAGCAATGCTGAGTCAGCACATGGTTTAGTTAACCTCGTATGTCGTGAATCCGGTCACGTGACACCCAGGATGCTCGGCTCCGTTAAAATCATGTCGGTCAAATTTAAATCAAATTATCACCACCTCAACCTAAACCTGCCTTTTTCCTTTGACTAAATTAATTTTCCCATTTTCGGTAATTAATTCATTAACCAATTAGCTGAATTTATTTGGCCTCATTGTTGGTAACAAAAAATTGTACTCCACCCATACATTCCAATTTACATTTAATAGAATAAATGTCATTACTAATTTAGAAAACTTATTATTAAAAAAATCATCATTTAGTAAAATAGTAAAGTCAGAAAACCCAAACTTATGAGAGTATAAAAAATCAATTGGTCCAGATTTATTGCCTACCAAGAATAACTTTGGGATTTTCCTATAAAAGATTTTGGGTTCAAGCCTTTTTGGAGCTAAAATTTGGAAATTAAAAGGTGGTGGTGGTTTATTACCCATATGTTCAAGTCTGCCCCTTGTTACGTCATTGTCTTGAGTCGAAACACTAACTTACTAACTTGTCGTTCGAATAAAAAAATGAGAGTACAAAAGCTTATTCTAAAAGAAATAATTATCAGTTTTCTAATTACCTGATCAAATCAGTTCTCCAACTCGGTTATAACTAGCAGAGTTGACATAAAAATCCGACTGAAGCAGACAAAATCAGTTTTTCTAAAACAGTTTTTCTAAAAATACTAGGTAAAATTAATAAAATATGAAATTTAGTTGAAAATATATTTTTATATTTATGATATTTATTTTGTATTTTCTAGTTTTTTTAGCATTTGTATATCATTCACATATTTATTGTATCATAAATAAGCAATATTTTCACCCGGCAATGATAAGCAGTGGTGGATGGTGGTCTATAAAATACTAGGAGTTTAGAGATTTATAAAAATAATATAATACATAATAATTTCATTCAAGCAATCAATATATGTCATACTAACTCACTAGGTTAGAGCCAGTTATTAAAAAAATGAAGGGCATATGTTTGAGTATTGTTCTGTCAAGTTTTCATAAAATCAAAACGCAAATATATCTTGACAAGCACGGAAAGTGTGATCTTTACTTTTTAGAGGGGATCGTACCTGTTGACTGACCTTGGGGAGAATAAGCGAGTGTATTAGATGAAAATAAATAATTTTTAATTTAAAAGTGTATCAAATGCATAATATATAATAAGGATATTTATTTTAGTTACTAACAGAATGTTGATTTTCGATTAAGTTATCTTTAAATAAGAATCATTAAGTATTAAATTAAATTTGAAATGGATGTACGAAGTATATAATTTAGAAATTGGATGTACAATTTTTTACAGCAACTACTAGCGCGGGTAACTTCGTATATGGGGCCATATATAATTCAACCATGTACGTGATCTCTGGGCTAAACTATGTTTCTTAAATTACTTTTCTCGAGATGGCTTTTATTTTCCCACCAACCGGCTTAAAAGTTACCTACAGCTTTGTATATGATAAACTATTACGAAGTATAAAAAGTATGCTAAACAAAATAAACTAATGTTTATAATTAGGGCCGGACTAACTGTTTAACACGAAATAGATTGTGTAATTTTCAAAATTCTATAAATAGTGTTCAAAAACTTAATAATAATTTATGTAATACACATAAGAAAGAAAAATACAACCAGTGTGATATATACCAAATTATTTTCCTAGATATGTCCCTTACTATTTAAACTTCTTTTTAACATTTTATAATTCCAAAATTAATATTATGAACTTCTTTCTATTTCTTCTATAGAAAAACGTTCAAGGGGTTTATCATTTTTATCAAGTCCCGAGAAATAAATCTCATCCATTAATCAATAAGATCTAATGGTCAAGATTAATCACATATTTTATACATAAAGGGGTATTTTGGTCATTTGGCACTAAAAAAATTTGATTTTTTTTTATTTTTTATTTTAAATTTTTTTGTTATTTTTTTAGTTTTTAATTGAGGGGTATTTTGGTCATTTTGAAAAAAAATAATTTATTTTTATTTTTTATTTTAAATTTTAAATTTTAAATTTTTTATTTTTTATTTTTTATTTTTTATTTTTTTTATTATTATTGTTTAAAAAATTATTATTTTTAAAAAAATTATTATTTTTTCATTAATAACATATAATGTGATTGCATAGTGAATCACATGTTATTGTATTCTGAATCACTTGTGATTGAACTAAAACATCAAATGTGATTTTACACTAAAATCACATGTGATTTTACACCAAAATCAAATTTGATTACAGTAAATCACATGTAGTCATATACGTAATTATAAAATACATACTATTTTTTAATAAAAAATTAAAAAAAATAATAATAATAAAATTGAAATTTTTTTTAAGTGGCAAATGACCAAAATACCCCTTCATAATAAAAAAAATAAATAAAATAAAAATTCTAAAATAAAAAATAAATAATAATAAGAGCGAATTACATCTAAGGTCTCTGTGGTTTACCACTTATTTCAGCCACAGTCCCTAAACTTCATTAAGTACACTGGGAGTCCCTGGTGTTGCCACTTTGTTGCACCCGTAGTCCCTGAAGCAAACGAACGTTAATTAAAGCCGTTAAATCCCCCATGTGCATATCACATAATGAGTAGTATGGTAATTGTCCACCCCTTCCTCATACTTAAACATGAGTAAATTACATGGAAGGTCCCTGTGGTATACTACTTATTACATTCTTAGTCCCTTAACTTCATTTATTACACCGGAAGTCTCTGGTGTATACACTTTGTTATACACATGTAAGCCTGTAAACGAACCAAACGTTCAACGAATCGTTCGCGAACCGTTCGGCGGGAGTTCGTTTATGTTCGTTCGTTTAGCTAAACAAACGAACACAAATAAGTAAACAAACAAACACAAATAAGATTTGTGTTCGTTTAGTTAAACAAACGAACACGAACAAAGGCCAGTTCGTTCGTTTATGTTCGTGAACATACGTTCGTTTTCGTTTGTTTACGTTCGTTTGTTAGTGTTCGTTTGAGTTTGTTTATGTTCGTTTGTGTTTGTTTCGTGTTTGTTTATGTTTGTTTGTGTTTGTTTGTGTTTGTTTCGTGTACGTTTGTGTTTGTTTATGTTCGTTTGTGTTCGTTTATGTTTGTTACCCTAGTTCACGAACCGTTCGTGAACACTAAATTTTCTTAACGAACACAAACGAACATAAACAAACACATGTTTGTTACCCTAGTTTATGTTTGTTACCCTAGTTCATGAACCGTTCGTTCGTTTACATGCCTACATGTGTGTAACAAAGTGTATACACCAGGGACTTCCGGTGTAATAAATGTAGTTCAGGAACTAAGGCTGTAATAAGTAGTATACCACAGGGACCTTCAATGTAATTTACTCGGGTTTAAATATGAGGAATATGTGGACAATTACCATACTACCCATCATGTGATGTGCACATGGGGGAGTTAACGACTTTACTTAACGTCCGTTTGCTTCAGGGACTATGGGTGCAACAAAGTGGCAACACCAGGGACTCCCAGTGTACTTAATGAAGTTTAGGGACTGTGGATGCAATAAGTGGTAAACCATAGGGACCTTAGATGTAATTCACTCTAATAATAATAATATATTTTTATTTTTGAAAAAATGACCAAAATACCCCTCAATATATAAAATATGTGATTAATCTTGATCATTAGATCTTACTCCGTATTAATCAATGGTTAAGATTTGTTCATCGGAACTTCGTAAAAATAATGAACCTCCTTGAATGCAACTCTTATTCTATAAACAAATTCTTTTCCATAACTACTTATTGTTTAATTTGGTTTTTTTTCGAGCTATTTAGTCATTTTCTTAAATACATAAATATTAAATTCTTAATTGTATTCTATCATTTCTTAAATAAATAAAAACTTTTATTCAAATAGGTTAAATATTTATAAATTCAATTAAACTATTTAAGTTGCTAAAATGAAAACGAGAAATGATATATTTTTTACATTTTTTCTCAGGGTTTTGCTAATGACAGCCCTTAGGGCTGTCAATAAGGCATAAAGAGTTGTACATCAATTCAAATGGTGTGGTAATTCCTAAAATCCGGGAGTTAGTTAAGGGTTAAAGTACAAAATTATGATGCATGTCTATTGACAATCCTAAAGGCTGTCATTAGCAAAACCCTTTTTCTTATTAGTATTTCTACCAACTTCTAAAATTGACATGTATAATCTATCAATTATCTATTCTCATATTATTTTTTGATTTGAACATTTATCATGATCAAATGAGTACGAAGACAAAAATGTTAAATATATATAGTATCATTTCTCAATGAAAACTAATGGTTATCATCCGGTTTACACGAATTTTTTTGCTAATTCTCATTAATACGTTGCTAAGCGATAAATCTAGTTATTCTTAGCAAAAAATAAATAATAGTATATATTTTCATAACAATAAATACTTATAAAACATTGTCTTCCATGAATATTGGACTTGTATAAATAAGCTTTATTACGTAGAGTTTTAATATTCCTTTATCTCCTGTTATATGCTTTATACATACAGAAAAATCATATATGAATTGTTTTTCAAATTTTAAAATCGTTGTACAAATATTTAAATATTTTATTTTTTTCGAATACCAGATACCCGAATTTCGGATACCCAAAATTTCCGGTACCCGAAATCCAGGTACCTAAAATCCGGGTACCAAATATAGGTAATAAAAATCACTATCCAAAAATTCGGATACTCGAATTTCAAGTATCAGAAAATCCAGGTATCCGATTTTAAACACCACTAGTTGTATGTACCTCAATCGGTATACCAGGGACCCTATCCAACTGGTCATCCCAAATTGTTTAACCAACCAGATATAAATCCTAGACATGCGAGATTTCAAGATATCTTATCAATAAGGTCATGTTTTTTAATTGCTTTCCAGAAATGTTTATTGAGTTACTGAGAAACTAAAATAAAAAAGTAATGAAATCAGTAATTTTGATTTTGATTTCTTAATTTTGCTACCACATTATTTGATTCTTATACCATACTATACAAGTATTTTTACATACTGTACAAATAAGTAATGCAATTATTATAGTAGATGCATTAAAATATGTGATGTAAACATCACCACCTATTTGAGAAAGCATATCTCAAACATGCCCTAAATTTTTCATTAAAATACTTTTTTAAAACGTATCTTGAAAAATGTGGTAGTAAATTAATTATACTCATTAAATAATACGGAGTATATTATTTACCACATATGGAAATTATTGTATATTAACATTTGACAATTTTTATTCTCTTTTCTTTTTTTTATAAAAGCATTAATGTCCAATTTAGAACTTAAATAAATTTTACAAATAATATACGGAGTACTAATTAACAAAAAGGGCAATTTCAGCAACATTTTAAACGACAAGTTAATCAACAACCAATAAAGATGCCATAGTATACTTCGTATAGTAATATTTTAAAAGAATACTTTTTTGTTGTATATAAAAGAGTAAAGCAAAATTTTCTATAAAGAAAAAAAATGCTTTAAATATTAAATATATATACTTCTTTACAGACTTATTCCCACAAAATATCGACTTTTTCTAAAAAGAAAAAAAGAAAGAGAGATACTTCCCACAAAATGATTCTAAGCGGTACAAAGGATAAAACGAGACATTTTCGATCTCATGGAGCTTCGTGCACTCAGTTTTAGCTAGAAAGAGGTTAACTAAGCATTTACCGTAAAACAAGAGTGATGTGTTTGATCTAGTTATAAAAATTGTCTTCTAAATATTACTATTTTTGATTACCACATTCATAGGCAATTATATCTAATCGTGGGTAATATAGCTTAGGTAAGTATTTCGGGTGATCGTATCCGCAGGGAGCAATTTATGTGATTAAGTAAAGGTAAGCTAAAGAATTAATCAAGGAAAGAGTTTTGAATATGATTTGACTTTTATGATATGTAATTAATAATTGAAATGACAAATAATGCAAATTTGGACGTTGATTTAAGATTTAAAGGATATTCACGGATTCATCTAGTTCTAAGTATGGTTGTTAAGCACCGGTTAGCCTAATGTTCTAGAAGTTACGGTATTAGATTTCTCTCAATCCCATTTAATAAACTAATTACAACTAATAGGAATTTATTCTCTCAAAAGTTATAATTAATCACACTTTTATTTGTTGATATTACCCACATATTATGATTAAAATAAGTTTAATGATGTTTAAAAGTAAAAGTAAGGGTATATGAGTCATTTAATTTTATTAAAGGATATAGTTAGTGGGTATGTGTCCCACTATATTTTACCAAATAAGGAAAGTTTCAAAGTTTATCACAAATTTTGAAATATCCCAAAATGAAAAATGTATTACTAATTTTGAAACGAAGGAAATACATATTAATTGTTTTTAAAATAGTACTTTGTCTTCATTATGTTGTAACGTACCAATTTTTTTTTTCTTCATAATCTCATGATTTTAATTTGAACACATGTGTTGTTAGTAAAATTTAATTAAAAGAATTATAAGAGCCCTAAAGCTATTAGGTATGAGTACTACACTTCACACTATTTTTTCCTGCCACATCATCTGTCATCTCAGCAAACACACCACCCCACACCACATCATCTTTAGGAAATACTCACCACACCACAGCACAACACCCCATTTTTTTAATTTAAAATATCATATTTGACCGTTAAACACCATCGAAATCACCTCCACGCCCCGTTCTTCTCCGTGGCCATGGCCACAACGCTTCCACAGGACCCCCCACGGTGTGGACCTTGCCAAATCATCACCACGAGGTGGGATTTAGACCCACTCCCATCAGCCTAACAATAAAAGTAGAACAAAAAACAAAAGCCAATTCCTAGCCTAAGCTGCATTTACAAATTCAGATGATTCACTTTAAATTTAATTAAAAGAATTACAAATTCAGATTGCTTTTTTTTTTCCTTTCAAAAACAGGGTAAATTTGATTAGTGATATTTTCATATTATATTAACTCGAAGTTGATCAGTTTGTGTGTGGATTGTCGAAGTTAAAAATGCAAGTTGCAATGATCTTGAGTCTTGGAGTTTGGCCCCATTGCCATTGAGCCAAGTGAACCATTAACTGAACCCTTAAAATATATAAGACAAGTAATATCTAGTACATGAAGCTCGAAAATATCATTAGGTTAATACTCCGTATTAAAAAAGATTATTAGTCCTTAATTTGTATTGGCTATATGTATTTGATGTTTTGCTATATTTTGCTATAGTAAAAGTCAAAATTGTATTCACAACGTCCAAGATATAAGAATTTTTAAGTCAATTAAACAATTTGTTCATCAAACCCTAGATGATGCTCCTCCCTTGATTCTAGCCTTCACCACCTATGCGCTATGTATCTTATACTCCAGTTTTCCACACATGCATGCTTTAAAAAGCTGTACGTTGTGCTTTTATATCTGGACTTTGCTAGCACAATGTAATTTACCAAAATAACCATATAATTTACAAGGTGTACTTGATCGAGAAGTATGTGTCTACGTTTCGCGACGTATTCGTAAATATTCACATTATATTTATAGTAGTGAGTTGCGTTCAGGAGATTCCTTGATTTCTATAAAGTCTCAACTCTCAATGGACAAATCGTAGTCATTAGATCAAAAAATCCCTTAACCACCACCATCATCAAATCACATGTGATTCAATATACAACCACCACCATCATCAAATCACATGTGATTCAATATACAACCACCACCATCATCAAATCACATATGATTCAATATACAACCACCACCGCCGGCCGCCGCCTCCGGCCGGCGCAATCACATGTGATTGGATACGCAATCACATGTGCTTGCAAGCAGCCTATGGTGGCGAGGGTTGCCGGTGGTGGTGGTGGTGGTCGGCTGTGTTGAATCACATGTGATTTAATACACATGTGGTGCTGGGGGTGGTGGTGGGGGTCGGCGGTGCGTAATCACATGTGATTTAATACACATGAGGTGGTGGTGTTTATGTGTTGAATCACATGTGATTCTGGTGATGATGATGATTTCGGGGTTGATTGATCCAAGGGCTGAGATTTATTCCTCGGATGTTTATACAAATCATTGATCTCCTTAAACGTTTTATTATATTTATAAACTAACATATTTGTTGTACAAAATAAAATAAAATATTATATTTATTATTTTGAAAATTTTAGAGAGTAATCAAACCTTATATTCAAACATAATTTTATTATAAAAACACAAAAAAAAAAAAAACACATTAATATAATGTAGATGAACAATTCTAGTATTTTCCAATAAAACATGTTATTATAAGCAACTACTTATAAATAAATAAGTGTTAAGCACGGAGTATTTCAAAGTCATTTATGGGAAAAGATAAAAAAAAACATATACACACATACCATGCCTTTTCTCTTTGTTCAAGTATAAAAAGCTTTTTCCATTCCAATAAAGATTTTGTTTTGTATGTATGTATGTTGAAGACTTTGAAGTCTTAACCAGCAGCTTATTTGCCCAATGGAACAGCCAAAATTTCCATAGAGCAAATTTCAAGTTTGATCTTTACGGTTTTTGCTTAGTTATCAAATTATGTTTCGAAAGTACAACGATTTTTTATTTGTTGAATGTTACAGATGATCCCCTATCAAGATATCTTTCAAACTTCTATTTAAGTTCATTATATTGGAAGAATCAGTATTCGTTAAAATACTTTAAATAAACTAGTTAACATAGAAAAAGTTAAGCTAAAAAATTTAACTAAAAGAGTAAAATAGATCAAGAGTTGAATAATTAAGTTAAATCGAAAGTGTCTGACGAGTTTAAAATAAATAAGAAATATAGAAATATATTAAAATTTAGCTAATAATAAAACGGGTCCAATGAATCATTCATTTGGTTTCATTATTTTCGAATATTCAGTATCTGATATTCCATCGATCATATTGTATTCTAACTGAATTGGTCTAAAACCAAAAAAATCCAGTTTTTTTTAACGGCAATTCTACACCTAATTTCTACATATGTCCGCGACAAGACTTGAACCCCCAACCTCAAGATTTTGAGCCAAATACCATACAGCTAGGCCAAAGGCCTTTTGATGTATAAAAAAATATCCAGTTAAGGATGAAAATTGTGAAATGAGTCAATATAGAAAGAGAAAAAATATTAAAAACATTAAATTTTAATAGAAATATTTATTCGTCATTGTTCCAATAAATTACTAGAACTTTATGGTTCCAAGTACAAGATAATTGCAAATATTCTGTAAATTAACTTAGAAACACCTAAGCCAAATAACCAATATAGATATGTATTTTATTTCACATTATAAAAGTACATTGTAGAACCACTGTAATTAATGCCTGAAACATGTTCTACCTTTTTGATTTTACATAAATTTTGATATATACGAGTATGTGACTATATGTAATTTGCTGAGTCAATTAAATATTGAATTTAACCTAACAGAACCTATTCTCAATAATTAAAAATTGTGATCACTTCTAGCCAGTCATGTTACTAGTTTGATAGTTTCTTTGATTAAATATTAATGATGTGATCCTGGTTTAAAAAGATCCTGGTTTAAAAAGCTAGCTAACACATTAATTATAAACTTTTTGAACCGTTCTAACTTTTTTTTAAGGGTTTTTCTAACTCATGCCCTAAGGACATGATATTAGAAACATTTAATGAACTCTAAATTTCCTTGTATAATGAATAAATGCATTTATTGGTAATCAATGAACTCTAATTTTTGCATGAATTAAATGTATTTCTAAATAAAAATGGTAAGCTTGAGTTTATTAAAAATGTTTATCTCATGCCCTAAGGGCATGAGTTAGCCAAACCTTTTATTTAATTGCTAAAAAAGACTTGAAACAAATTAAGCTTTGTCAATATTATAACTCAACTCGCCACAAGCAAGACTATTCTAACTTTTTCTTAACGTCTACAAAAGACTTGAAATAGATTGAGCTTTGTCAAGACTATAACCCAACCCGCCACAAGCAAGAAATACCATAAAATAATAATAATAATAATAATAATAATAATAATAATAATAATAATAACAATAATAACAATAATAATAATAATAATAATATGACTAGTAGGGGTAATTTTTGGGTATGACTGGTTATAGACTCAAAACTCATGGTCAAGGTGAAAATGTTAAAACTAATACTAATAATTGTAGTAATAATAATAATAATAATAATAATAATAATAATAATAATAATAATAATAATAATAATAATAATAATAATAATAAGTGATTGTGGTATGAAGAAGATTTGGCGTTTATAGTCCCATTTTTAGTGATGTTAATGTAATTGATTTTGAGTGTGGGGTTTTGTCCCATTAATGTCTATATCTTTTCTTTGTATTATTAGTTTACACATGTACTTGCTACTAGTCTAGTGTTAGCTTTCGTTTTATTCATATATATTTATTTTGGGGAGGTCTTCGAAAGGGTGTTGGCATTACCGAATCTCTTTCTGTAATCTTCTTTTGCTGTTAATAATAATAATAATAATAATAATAATAATAATAATAATAATAATAATAATAATAATAATAATAATAATAATAATAAATGGAGAGGATATTGGTTAGAGCAATCATTAAAGATGAGAAAATCGAAAAAAAGAAAAAAACAAGAATTAATCCCTATGTATGCAAAATCGAAACTAAGAATTAATCCCCATGTTATCGGTAAATAATCCCTAAATGAAAAATATATAAACAAGCAGATATTTCTATAAGTAAAATTAGAAAGGTTTCAAGATCCATTGTGAAAAGAAGGGCCAAGTCGCAGAAACACACTGTGGGGTTTATTATGTTATCCCCCTCATGAAAGGCTTTAAATTCTGCTCGCATTTTCATGATTTTTTTTATTCTTTTTACTGAATCCAACGCAAAATTACGTTTAACTGGAAATTAAACAATTAATTTGGTGGTACTATTTTGCTTAAAATATTGCCTGGGTTATCTTTTTAGCAAATGGAGCATAAGCTTCTCTTTGAAGCAAGAGATGTTTGTCTCTCATATGTATTTTACTACAGTAACTATTGCTTGTTACCCAAGTTACCGTTACACATAATTACCAGCTTGTAAATAAGCTACACTAAGATATTTTTTTTTATTTCCTTTTGTTTTCGGGTCAGGCGTCTTAAACGATTTACCATTTCTATTACAACATTCTCTTGAAACAAATGGATTTGTAACATACAATTTAATTGTTATCCGATTATTAGGACTTTAAGTTGTGATAGTAGATCTGGCAATGGATCGAGTTTGGAGCGGAGCACCCTTGATCCAAACGTTTTTAATAAATTTCAAATGATGATCTAAACCCGACCCGTGATCAGCAAGGTCTTGAAAATCGAACTCATATCTTTATCTACCGAATCAGCGGATATCCGACCCGTTTACCCGATCTATTTATCGTACACTATTCTTGATTTTAATTCGTAAAATGGTTGTCAATTTGAATATTTAATTTTGTTAATATGTACCCTAAGGCATATTTCCTTAAGAAAGAGATAATTACTTTTATATCTTTATAAAGCTCATAAATTATTTATATATCTTTCTCAAATTCATAAATTATCTCTATATCCTTCTAAACTTTATAATTGCCTTCATATCCTTCTAAACCTTTAAAACCTTTTTTTATGTCCAAAAACCTATTTTATTATTTATTAAATAATGAAAATATCAACAATACATGTAAATAAATGCAACGACACGAAATTTTGAATCAAATAAATTATGTAAAAA
Source organism: Calendula officinalis (assembly GCA_963853835.1). Taxonomy (NCBI): domain Eukaryota; kingdom Viridiplantae; phylum Streptophyta; class Magnoliopsida; order Asterales; family Asteraceae; genus Calendula; species Calendula officinalis. The sequence goes on from OY970820.1 coordinate 23,293,653, forward strand.
TATGATAAATATGGATAAATCATTTAAAACACGTGGAAATTGGTTTCGTGTTGTTTGGACATCGTATGAGAAAGTTAATAACGAAACCGGGTCGAATTAAACAACAAAAAGTGCGCACATGCACAAGTTCGTGTCGCGAAGATTGGGATTCGTGTCGCGAAGTGAAGCAGAAACTTGTTTTCGCGTCTTCGCTGAACGCGAAGATTTGGATTCGTGTCGCGATTGGGTAACCCACCGAACTTCGTGTCGCGAAGATTTGGGTTCGTGGCGCGAAGATGGCATGGACAACATAAAAACGGGATTTCTAGGGTTTTCTCTCATTTTTCACTTCTCCAAAGTGTGCAGCCTTGTAACGCCCTGAAATTTTACTTAAATAATTTATAATTAAAATTAAATTTTAAATTACGTCTTAGACGGACTATGAATTAACTGTGCAATAACTATGTGACATTTGATGAGGGTGAGTTTTTTCTTAAATACGTGACGTTTGGTTACGCGTCAAGGGTGTTAATTATTATATCTTCTTTTCATTATTTTAAACCCTGAGAGTTAGAGTCAAGGCCGGGCGGAGGCCAAGGCCGAGACCCGATTAGTTATGCCGTTATGTGGACGTGGTGTGAAGTTCTGATTTTTAATTCTCGAGTTAGCAAAACGGCGAGCCGGATATGTTTCCATCCTTTCTCTTGTTCGGCCCGAGTTGTGGAGATTAGGAGCCCAAGATAATTGAGCCCAAGTTTTCTAATTAAGTCTTAAACCCATCTAATCTAGACTTAAACTAAAATACCCTAAGACCATCCCATTGATCCCTAGCTGCCGACAAAAAAAATAAAGAACCATTCTCAGCCGTGATTTTTGGATCATCTCTACCTTCGTTTTCCATTGTTCCAGCCGTTATCAAGAGCATCTCCAATTCATAATTTATTCCTGCCATCGAGTGAGCATGGGTATTGTTTCTATCTTTTTATTATTTCCATGTTTCCTTCCTTTCTGATTCGCTCGCTAATTAACATTGCTATGTATGTGAATTCGGTTTGATTCTGCGTTGTTGAGCAAGCAAGCAAGCTAGTCCAATTAATTCTCCGATCCCATGTGAACGCAAGCAAGCAAGCTAGTCCAATTAATTCTCCGATTCCATGTGGACGCAAGCAAGCAAGCAAGCTCATCCATTCAATTTTCTGATTTCGTGTGATTAAGGAGCCATCGAGATTGTAGAGTGGTGATCGGGATTATTCTTATCGGTAGTTTATTCCTTTATCAATTCCTTGCTTCCTTTAATTTCTCTCCTGTTTTCCGAGTACTAACATGTGACATGGTTGCACTTCGAGTCGGGGGGCTGGACAAAATGAGCAGCAATCGAGGGACTGAGCAAGAGTTGTCTAATTCGCAGGTTGTGGCTGAGTCAAGCAGGGCTCGGTTTTGTCAATTGAGGTGTTTGTGACCGATTTTGGGATCAAACAGTGAGTTGATCGCAGCAGAAATTCCTGAGCGGGATTCGAGTGGAGCAAGTCTTTTGAGCCACTTTCCATTCCACCTTACGATTCGGTAGTCTCCACATTCCTTGCTGTTAATTGTTATTGTATCCTTGTTTAATTTTTTAGCTAAGTCTCAGTGCAGGGATTCGGTTTTGCTGTGATTGTTATGTGATAATTGTTGTCTTCGTCCTTTTTACCGTTTGAAGTAGTTCTTTGATTCCGTTTCCAAATTATTAAAAAGAGTCTAGTACTGAGTTAAAAAATGGATTCCGGGGCTGTCGGGTGCCTCGAGAATTAACGGGTTGTTGTCGGGATTCAAAACGGGTTCTAATTAATAAGCTAAATTCTTGACAGAATCTTCCCTTTGAGTTCGGGACTGTTTTTGACACACTTAAACTATGTTTTTGGATTTTTGGCCCGTGAAGGTCTCCAGTTTTCTGAGTCCTCTTTCCAATGCCGATGACGGCTCGTCAATCTGATTTACGGTTTAAAAGTTATCGTTGTTTTAGTAAACCATCGTAGAATAGTTTTCGGTTCAGCTATTCTGTCTTGTGAGCCTGTTTTGAACCATTTCTGTTTGGTTTTAGCTTCCGAGGTCTTCTGTCAAATTGTAGTCCTCTGAGTCGTTTAGCTACTCTAAACATTTGAATAGAATCTAGTGAGCGGTTTGAGAGTTATAGCCGTTCCCGCGAAAGTGCCGAGTGCTGTTTAGATTCTGCTGAATCAACCTTTGAGTCTAATCCTAACCCAGGCTTCCTTGTACTTTGTAGGACCTTCTAGGATCTGTTAGAGACGCTCTACTGTACCGAGGATATTAGGAGCTTACGGTTATTCGAGGTGAGTATTCTCACCGTGTATTCAGTTTTAACATAGTACATGCATGACTTATGTGTTATATTAGTTGAACCTTATGTGTTATCTGAGTTGATGTGTTATCTGAGTATCTGAGCATCTGTTGATTTATTTTGATCTGAGACATTGTGCCTGGGTAACCGAGCTCGGCACAGGGTCATTCTGTTCTACTACTTGCTAGGGCATCTAAGATAATTATGTTAAAGAGATAATAAAACATAATAACACACATATGAGTTTTTGGCTATATGCCTATCTTGGGATCACCTCCCGTCTGAGTTTTTGGGATCACTCCCGTCTGAGTTTTGGCTTACGCCTATCTGAGGTGTGAGGAGGGGCGATCGACCCGAATCACACAAGCGCGCTATATAAATTAAAATCTGAGTAATAAAATCTGAGCAATAAATCCGAGTAAATAATTGAGTAGAATCTGAGGAGGAGTACACCGAAGTGCCCTCATGTGTTGTATGTTATGATTGTATGCATTTTGAGATTATTCACTCAGCTTCCCAGCTGACCCAAACTTTCCCCCACTGTTTCAGGTACTAGCAAAGGAAATGAGAAGGTGGATGGTTGACAACTGTATTTTCAAAAGTTGTTGTGGAACAATATTTATTATTTTAAACTTTAATTTTATTTAAAACTCTTTCCGCAATAATTACGTTTTAAATGTTAAATATTTATATCTGAGATTTATTTATGGGACCTTTTTATTTAAATCTTGTATTTAAAAATTTTAAATTTTCTGAAATTTTTGGGTGTTACAAGTTGGTATCAGAGCTCTGACTTGAGGGATTTGGGTTCGCCAGGGGTGAACTCAAACTTAAGTTTGAGTATTGAGTTTTTAAAACGAGAAGAGAGTCAAATATTTTTTTGAAAAAAGTTTCCACATCAAATATACAACATGTCACGTCGACCTCGCGCTTCCTACTGCCGGTAATATTTAAGAGTATTATTTAATTGAGATTTTGCTATATTCTGAGTATGGACGAGTAGCATATTCTGAGAATTTTTTGGTTTAAATCATGAGAGAATTACTGGTGGATTGTATGGCTAAACATTTATGTATATGGATATACTATTATGAGATTCTATAATTTTGAGTATAATTTAGAGCATAATTTTGATTTTAATTCTTAGAGTTCTATATATATTTATATGAAAAATATATACTGGAGAAATGTGAAATTATAAATACTAATGAGAAAATAATAAAAGTTCCCAATTTAGAGAAACACCTAATAGAGTTGAGGTGAGATTTTATAGATTCTGAGAAATTTTAACCAAAAGTGTAATAACGGGATATTAATTTATGATATAAGATCCATAAGCTATGTAATGAGAAACATGCTTTGAGTAAATGAGAAATGAGGAAATTATTAATATTAAAGAGGAGTATTAAATTTTCGTATTAGGAGAATATTAAAATCTTTCGTATGGGAGAAAACACTTAATAGACTGAGTCATTTAAACGAGTAAATCGGAGATTAGTAGATCAAATTGATTAAGAATATATTTATGAGGATTTACCAATTTGAGTAAAGAAAGAATTATTAATTCAATAAAATGTGAAATTATTACATTTTAGCTAAACGAGAAAATATCGAACCAAATTTTGATAAGTGCGTTATGAAATAATAAAATGAGTATGCATAATGATAAGTTATTGAATCAAGATTAAACAACCAAAAGATACATTAATATGGAATTCCAAATTTGTGTAAGAATATATAGAATGTATTAAAGAAAAATTTTTATATGTGGTAATCTTGATGAAACATTGAGTAATTATTAATCGAGTTATGAAGAGTTACCAAAATGAAGCATTCGGGAAATTAGTAATTTGAATTGACCGAGACAATATCGAAACAAGAGTGTAAGAAATAATCACGCACTAGTAAAAAGAGAAATTTAGGGAAACAAGTTTAAGAACAATTGATAATGTGGGTTAAGGAGAAGCAAACATGATGAGTCACACGAGGATTTATTATCACAAGCTAAAGGAGAGCTATTGAACATGGTTGAAAGATGAGTTATTAAATTAGACATACTGAATGAAAGATTAAAAACTTGTGAATACGAGGAGCCATGAGTTGTAACAATTGAGAAGATTTTATGATGAAAAGTCAACAGATTGACAAATTATTTAACAATCATTAAATTGAGATAAAATGAGTAACCATTTAAAGTATGCGAATTAATTAGCTGAGTGCAAAACTTCATGTGTATAACGAGTTCAGGGAGAGATCATTGAGTTAACGCAAAAAAATTAAATGAACTATATAACTTATTATGCTAATTAATCGAGAATTTGCTAAGTCAAATTAATCCGAGATTTTTCTTCAGTTTATCTTAAAGAGCTATAACCGAATCCGAGTTATTATGAGTATAGCGTATGAGACTAAATATACGCATGATTTCTGAATAACGTTTATGAGATTTTGAGTACCCACAGCTGAGTGCATGTCTGTATTTATCAGATAGGGAAGATAATGTTTTCTCTTTCTTCTGAGTGTGATTTATTTGTCGCTTTTATGTGGGAAGTTGTGAACTTTGGGATTGACTTGTGACCAAACAAAAGTAGGTGCCAAAAGTAATAGAGGGTCCCTATTACCGTACGCACATGCCTTTTGGTTGGTTATGGGGAGATTTTGAGGGGAACGATGGACTAATGTTTGCTATTGTGAATTTATTTTACGCGTATTATTTGCTTGAGTGAGTGCATGTTGTTTGTGTTATCATGATAGAGAATTCTAGTGCCAAACTCGAGGACGAGTTTTCTCCAAGTGGAGTTGAGTAGGGATAAAGAGGGAAATTTCTAAAAATAAAATAATTTAAATTATGTATTATACATAATCATCATGAGAATGACGCTTATACAGAAAGATTTTTCCGGATTAGGAATTTTAAAAGTATGAAATCTAGATACATATATTGATTAAAACATTTATAAGAGTAACCACCGAATAGAGCAAATTGAGAATAATTAAATTAATTATATGGTGTAACTATCGAGTTTATAAAATTGATAATCGGGATTAATGGAGGAATTAATGAACCAAGATTCATCGGGTTGAGTGCAATTGTGCAATAGGGAAATGGTAAGTACCACAATCATATAAATAATGAGATAACGAGTTAAAATGAGGTCGTTAATTGAGTTAGTAATGAATTAATAAAACGTGTTGAATGGTAAAATTTCGTTTGGATTGACTTTTAAGTAACTTTGAGTTTATAAGAAATTTATTGATCGAGTTAAGTGAACGAGTTACTAAGATGAGTTAAAAGGATAAAAGTGGTAAACTATCGGGAAATTCTATTTAGTATTTTTGGTATTATAAAATTTTTTGTTATTGAATATTTTATTTGCGAGTAAGTATTAGATTGAGTTAAGGAGAATTAGCAAACGAAATTATTGAATTGAGTAATATATTATATTTAGTATTAGCAAATAATATATTTTATTATTATTAAATTATTGAATTAAGAATAATTGTGGAATCAAGTAAACGAGGAATACAATAAGTGAATTAACAATAAAATTTTATTGAATTAACAAGATTTCTGAATGATGAGAATGTAGTAGATTAATGATTTGATTCGTAAATTGAGTAATGAGAGATCATTAAAATAAAGTATGAAATTTAATTGGAATTTTTAGTGGGTAACATGAATTTAATGAGTAGATATATGGTCAAAATCATCAAGAGACAATTTAAATTGTGTAAAATCAGTGAAACGGTCTATTAAGGATCGTTAAACTAGTTGAATGAGAAAACATCTATTAAAATGTTATCGAGAACCCACTAAATGTAGTAGAATGAGAACATATTAAAGAGAATTAAATGGCAAGATTGTTGATCCGAGCTAATTAGAGGGTTATTAAAATGAGTAATTAATATGCAAAACTAATAGAGTGAGGTAACGATATTGTGTTAAAGAATAGTTATTCTGACATCTAATAACGCGGTTGAGAGAGGAATTATCAGCCCAAGTATTATAAGCTAGTAAATATTATTATTTTATGAGTTTATTTCTGAGATAGATTTCCAAGTTTATTTCTGAGTCAGATTTCTGAGTTATACTTTTGAAATATGTTTTGAGCTCATTCCTGATTAGACTTCTGAGTTATATTTCTAGATCATATTTCTGAGTTATATACCAGAGTATATGAGAATTCTGTGTGATATGTATATTACTTGTGAATAATTTACTTGTTTGTGTATTGTTTGATAGCGGTGTGAACCGCTAAATTTTTATTTTTTTTTTAAACAAACTAATGTCCTATAGAGTAGAGGACCTTGAGATGCTGCCTAGTTGTAGAGATTGCCAATAATAAGATTCTATTTGTTGATAAATTGTGTAAGTAATACCTTGTTAGAACTGTGCGGGAAAGTTTTCCCCATAAAAACTTATTTATCGCCTTGAGAGTACCGAGTATGATTATGAGCACGAACTGGATAATCGAGTACCACCCCGATATCATCTGTCGCCACAAACTAAACCGTAACAAATCTCCAAGTGGAATTGAATCGGAGATTCAACGCAACGTTAACCGCTGAGTGCAGCAACTTTGTCCGACTGCGAGAACAAGAAGACACTTTCAGCAGAATATCGTGAGTTAGTTGTGTCATTTTCGACATCCGTTTCATCGAGAAATCGAGATTCCTAGAGAGCATTCCGTTTTATTTCTTATAGCCGTATCTTTTGTGTTGTTAGAGACGGAAGACTTGTGTGAGCAAGAGCCGGAGTTTGTTCTGATCGAATAGTTTCCCGGAGTAACTTCTATTTATTCATAACACATTCATGTTTCCACTTGATCGAGCCTGTGGTGGTGTTTTAAGAGCCTGAGTCTGAGATGCGAGATCGCTACCCAGAGCTTCTTTCCGACGATGACTTCGGGGACGAAGTCTATTTCAAGTGGAGTTGAGTTGTAACGTCCTGAAATTTTAGTTAAATAATTTATAATTAAAATTAAATTTTAAATTACGTCTTAGACGGACTATGAATTAACTGTGCAATAACTATGTGACATTTGATGAGGGTGAGTTTTTTCTTAAATACGTGACGTTTGGTTACGCATCAAGGGTGTTAATTATTATATCTTCTTTTCATTATTTTAAACCCTGAGAGTTAGAGTCAAGGCCGGGCGGAGGCCAAGGCCGAGACCCGATTAGTTATGCCGTTATGTGGACGTGGTGTGAAGTTTTGATTTTTAATTCTCGAGTTAGCAAAACGGCGAGCCGGATATGTTTCCATCCTTTCTCTTGTTCGGCCCGAGTTGTGGAGATTAGGAGCCCAAGATAATTGAGCCCAAGTTCTCTAATTAAGTCTTAAACCCATCTAATCTAGACTTAAACTAAAATACCCTAAGACCATCCCATTGATCCCTAGCTGCCGAAAAAAAATAAAGAACCATTCTCAGCCGTGATTTTTGGATCATCTCTACCTTCGTTTTCCATTGTTCCAGCCGTTATCAAGAGCATCTCCAATTCATAATTTATTCCTGCCATCGAGTGAGCATGGGTATTGTTTCTATCTTTTTATTATTTCCAGTTTTCCTTCCTTTCTGATTCGCTCGCTAATTAATATTGCTATGTATGTGAATTCGGTTTGATTCTGTGTTGTTGAGCAAGCAAGCAAGCTAGTCCAATTAATTCTCCGATCCCATGTGAACGCAAGCAAGCAAGCTAGTCCAATTAATTCTCCGATCCCATGTGGACGCAAGCAAACAAGCAAGCTCATCCATTCAATTTTCTGATTTCGTGTGATTAAGGAGCCATCAAGATTGTAGAGCGGTGATCGGGATTATTCTTATCGGTAGTTTATTCCTTTATCAATTCCTTGCTTCCTTTAATTTCTCTCCTGTTTTCCGAGTACTAACATGTGACATGGTTGCACTTCGAGTCGGGGGCTGGACAAAACGAGCAGCAATCGAGGGACTGAGCAAGAGTTGTCTAATTCGCAGGTTGTGGCTGAGTCAAGCAGGGCTCGGTTTTGTCAATTGAGGTGTTTGTGACCGATTTTGGGATCAAACAGTGAGTTGATCGCAGCAGAAATTCCTGAGCGGGATTCGAGTGGAGCAAGTCTTTTGAGCCACTTTCCATTCCACCTTACGATTCGGTAGTCTCCACATTCCTTGCTGTTAATTGTTATTGTATCCTTGTTTAATTTTTTAGCTAAGTCTCAGTGCAGGGATTCGGTTTTGCTGTGATTGTTATGTGATAATTATTGTCTTCGTCCTTTTTACCGTTTGAAGTAGTTCTTTGATTCCGTTTCCAAATTATTAAAAAGAGTCTAGTACTGAGTTAAAAAATGGATTCCGGGGCTGTCGGGTGCCTCGAGAATTAACGGGTTGTTGTCGGGATTCAAAACGGGTTCTAATTAATAAGCTAAATTCTTGACAGAATCTTCCCTTTGAGTTCGGGACTGTTTTTGACACACTTAAACTATGTTTTTGGATTTTTGGCCCGTGTGGGTCTCCAGTTTTCTGAGTCCTCTTTCCAATGCCGATGACGGCTTGTCAATCTGATTTACGGTTTAAAAGTTATCGTTGTTTTAGTAAACCATCGTAGAATAGTTTTCGGTTCAGCTATTCTGTCTTGTGAGCCTGTTTTGAACCATTTCTGTTTGGTTTTAGCTTCCGAGGTCTTCTGTCAAATTGTAGTCCTCTGAGTCGTTTAGCTACTCTAAAAATTTGAATAAAATCTAGTGAGCGGTTTGAGAGTTATAGCCGTTCCCGCGAAAGTGCCGAGTGCTGTTTAGATTCTGCTGAATCAACCTTTGAGTCTAATCCTAACCCGGGCTTCCTTGTAATTTGTAGGACCTTCTAGGACCTGTTAGAGACGCTCTACTGTACCGAGGATATTAGGAGCTTATGGTTATTCGAGGTGAGTATTCTCACCGTGTATTCAGTTTTAACATAGTACATGCATGACTTATGTGTTATATTAGTTGAACCTTATGTGTTATCTGAGTTGATATGTTATCTGAGTATCTGAGCATCTGTTGAATTATTTTGATCTGAGACATTGTGCCTGGGTAACCGAGCTCGGCACAGGGTCATTCTGTGCTACTACTTGCTAGGGCATCTGAGATAATTATGTTAAAGAGATAATAAAACATAATAACACACATCTGAGTTTTTGGCTATATGCCTATCTTGGGATCACCTCCCGTCTGAGTTTTTGGGATCACTCCCGTCTGAGTTTTGGCTTACGCCTATCTGAGGTGTGAGGAGGGGCGATCGACCCGAATCACACAAGCGCGCTATATAAATTAAAATCTGAGTAATAAAATCTGAGCAATAAATCCGAGTAAATAAATGAGTAGAATCTGAGTAGGAGTACACCGATGTGCCCTCATGTGTTGTATGTTATGATTGTATGCATTTTGAGATTATTCACTCAGCTTCCCAGCTGACCCAAACTTTCCCCCACTGTTTCAGGTACTAGCAAAGGAAATGAGAAGGTGGACGGTTGACAACTGTATTTTCAAAAGTTGTTGTGGAACAATATTTATTATTTTAAACTTTAATTTTATTTAAAACTTTTTCCGCAATAATTACGTTTTAAATGTTAAATATTTATATCTGAGATTTATTTATGGGAGCTTTTTATTTAAATCTTGTATTTAAAAATTTTAAATTTTCTGAAATTTTTGGGTGTTACAAGCCGATTTGGGAGCTCTTGGGGGCGATTTTGGTTGTTCTTGGGCATAGAACACCACCAATCATGGAGATCTTCAAACCTTGTTAAAGACCTTAGGTATTTTCATCTCCTAGTTAGTTTTGTAAACAAGATTTGGGGGAAATGGTAATTTTGAATGTGATGTGTTGGAATCTTGTTAAAGATGGGTAATGAGGGTGTAGAACACCTATAGGATGTATGTAGGCCATGGATCTATGGTTAATTTGCAACTTGGAAGTAGTTGTATGAACTAGGGTTTATGGATCTCCAACAAGTTGGTGAACTTGGTGGTTGGGGTTGATTATGTTGATGCTAAATGATGTCTAGTTATGGATGATAACTAGAATTGTGATGATTATGTTGATAGGTTGCAAGGACCTAAAAATTTGAGATATTCCAAAGGCGGGAAGCAAGGATTCGTGTTGATAAACACGATATGGATTGTAACACACCAATTTTTTTCAAAACAATTTAAACTTTTAAATATTTAAAGTTTAACAACCAAAATCCATAATATCCAAAACTTGGTTTAAACAAAAACATTTGGAATGATTACAAGTGCCAAAAATCGGTGTTACAATAATATCAAAACTAGTCTAGGGAATTAAATAAGTACACCGAGCTTAATCATCCAATGCTACTACTACGGGCCGCCTAATCCTTAGCTCCCGAACCTGAGTACATAGCCAAAATAAACGTAGTACGTGAGACAAGATTGTCTCGTGAGAAACATGGGTTTTAGACCCGGTTAGAAAACATTTGCAATAACATAATAATTAAGTAATTATCAAATTGCACATAGTCAAACATACTATAAGGCTTGCCATAAGCCCAACACATACGTAACGGGCCTCCCCGAAACAACTCCCCCGATATGGGTTAACTAGGTAAACTCCCCCGTTTCCGGGTTATCTATTTTCTCCCCCGATTTCTGGGTTATCTCAAACTCCCCCGTTTTCCGGGTTATCTATTTCTCGACACACTACCCTTGCGCAGGGTGGTACCGCCCTAAGTAGGTGTCACTAACTCCCCCAACTTGTGTGGGTTATCTAGGATCCAATCGATTAGCTACCACATAGCAAATCATCAACTTGGGTCAAAGCCCATATCACAACTCAATCATACTAGGGGTAACTAAGCAAATAAATTTACAATTCAATTCAATTCAATTTAATTAAAATCATACTCTATCAATTCAATCTTTTCTTTATTAAATATATTTATCTAATAAAGACTCTGAAATCATTTCAATTCATAAAACATGGTTTACTATGTACTCAGAAAGATCACATGTACTCACCTTAGCAATGCTATCCAACACTTGTGTTAATCAACACAAATCCTTACTTCTTAATCAAGAAGTACTTCAAATCTCAAGGTCTTCTTGACCTAATACCATTATTATCACAATAACTAGTTATTATACATAACTAACCACTAATCTAACTAATTTAACACTTCCAACCACCAAGTTCATACTACTTGGTGGAAATCTCAAACCCTAGTTCAAGATTCTTATCCATAAACCCAAATCTAGCTTGTACACATTGATTACAAACTCACCATGAGTGTTTTACACTCATGATAGACCATCTTCCCCAAAGATGGTATGGTTGGTTCCCAAAACCACCATTAATGCCAATGAAAAAGCTTAAAACTATGGTAGAAGATGATAACAATCAACAATCTATACCTTAGGTGTTTAAATCTTCAAGGATGATGAAGATTTGAGCTCAAGATTACCAAATCACCTCTTCTCTTCAAAATAACGGCTGAGCTAGTGCTAGGGGCGTAGGTGTCCAAACCCTAGCCCCAAACCCGTTTATATACATTGGTCCCGAGTTCACGATCGCGAACTCAAGTTCGCGTCGTGAACTTTGCGTGTCGCCAACAGTTCGCGATAGGTAATAGGTCGTGAACTCCATGTCTGAAAAACCCCAAATCCGTGAATGAAGTTCACGATCGCTAACCCTACTTCGCGCCATGAAATTCTCCAGTCAGCTAGGCTGCACTTTTTGGTCTTCGACTCGACCCGGTTTCTGCCATAACTTCCTCATACGGTGTCCAAATGACACGAAACCAATTCCTACGGTTCTTAAATGAATTATCCCTAATTATCACATTTTTGTACAATTTATTTATTTACAAAATCTTGGTCGTTACACTAAGTATTGGTCAGTACCAACTCAATACTGACCAAAGTCTCAAACGAACTTTCAAATATATATTCTTTTATGGCCAACATAGTTAGCCCGCTGCTACTATGCAACATTCATACTCTGAGCACCAAAATGATCACTGTCAGTCTACAGTTGTCTCAATATTTAAAGCGACAATGGTGGTTGATGTCACACTGACACCCACTGGTGCTGCTTGAATCATGTCCAACTTATTTTTGAGTTGGATCACATGATTTAAGAAGTGATCACAAACCCTTAAGCCACATAAGCCAAATATTTTCCATGGGGTTTTAGCCACATTTCTGTTATCACTCTGATACCGAGTGATAAACATTGAAAATAAAAAGAAGCACATCCCAGGCTTCGATTTCCCAAACCCAAAACCTTTTAGAAATTGTGACCAATCCTACACTGAGCAACTTAAATTCACACTCACTTTTTACTGACAAACTTCTTACACATGCTGTGCACAAGTCCACAATATTTCATCATAAACCAGATGAAATACAGACTTCAAAATTCTGTTTAAATGATTATAGAGTTAAACAACAACACAATTCTATTTGATAAACTTTTCTTTCTAACCAGTTCTAAGTTTTTGTTTCTTTAGCACCATCTGTGCAAGGTTTTAAAGCATCTCAGGCTCAAGAGGAACGGGTGACCCTGCAGACAATCATGCAGCAGATCTTGGCCATGCAGAACACACAAACCAACATTCTGGCCAGGATGGACACCATGAGTAGTGAGATTGACTCACTAAAACAGTCAGTCACACTACTCCAACGACAACATCAGCCTCCACCAAATCCACAGTCTCCACATGGTGGAAACAATGAAGAAGATGAAGGAGGCAATGATACTGAGCCAAGAAAATCACCCTCCAATGCTGATCCTGAGGGTGATACTGATGCTGCCACCGAGCCTATGCCATCCCCTACACATGATGATCCAGAAGGGGACATACGTGGTGATATTGAACCTCTTCCTTCCCCATCCAATGATAACAATAAGGGGGAGAAGAGGCAAAGAGAAGATGAGGTTGATCAACCTGAGCCATCTGCTCAGGGGGAGAAAAGAAGAAAACTGAATGAAGATCAACCTCCACAGCAACAACAACAACATCAACAAATCACTCATACTGAACCACTTCGGTTCCAGTATGAGAGAAGGTGACAAAGAGGGAGGTCAGTTTTACAACAACTTGAAAAACCATCTGAGCCATCTCCTCAGGGGGAGACCAATACTCACCAAACTCAGAAAGTTCATACTGAGCCACCTGCTCCTGAAGAAAACAACTTGCAGATTGTGGTATACATGCCATTCATCTGGCCTGTTCCTGATGATGAAGATGAAGAACCCAATCCAGTGCCATCTCAGAATATCCTAAACTTTGCACTAGATGTGGCTGATAAAGAAAGCTCTTCATCATCATCCTCCGATGATGAAGAGCCTCCAAAACAACCAATATCTCCTCATGCTGAAGTGGCTTCTAGAGCTCCTAGAAGGCCAATCACTAGAAGAATGACAAGAGTGGTCATGTCCTCTGAATCAAGTGAGGAATCTGATCCAGCTCCTTTAATCACAAGACCAAGGAGATCAGTTCATGATACTGAGGAGGAGACTGCTCAAGAGATTGAGGATGAGATTGAGGCTCAAAAGTTCTTCCCTATTAAGGAAGAAGATCCTGACACTGATACTGAGGCTGATGTTCCATGGAAATCTCACATAATAGGAAGAAAAGGAGATGATCTTCTTCAACAATACTGGAACATAGTTTCTCAAAGAACAAGGTATAGGGAGAATAGAATGGGTATGATGAGAAATAGAACATTTCTCAGTGTGAGGGATATATGCTGGCTAAACATCTATGTCAACAAAATCAAATTCAAAAGTGTTGACAGGTCCATAGTTGCAGTCTGCACTGGACCAGTCAGTCCTCCCATGAAGATCTTTCTTCATGATATCCAGAACATGGGAATCCAAGACTGAGTGAAGATTGCCAGATTGATAAAGGAGTTGCCATCAAGATCCTTTGAAGCCCAAGTAATGTTAGATGAAATCTGGGTTGTTGCTGCACTATGCTTTGAGAAAGACATATTATATCAAGCAGACTACATGGCACTTAGTGTGATGACTGAGGCTAACAAGAATAACAAACCTAAATGTCTTAACACTTTCAGGTTTTTCAACTCATACCTTGTACCTCCTAACATTGTTTTCCAGGATCAAAAGAGCACCATATATCCAACCTCTGGATATATGTACACTGACCCAGAGGATAGGGAATGCTTTATCACTGAAGCAGACTTGCCAAAAGATCCTATCAGTCATCTTGTGGGTCTGAAGTGGATGATAACCAAGAAGGAGGATTCTTGGTTCAGAAAGAAAATTGTTGTTGTGCTCAACAATAGGCAGCATGAACTGAAGAAAAGAGAAGAGTTCATCCACATCAAGAAGGAGGTTTTCTATGAGTTTGAATCCATCAACAGAAGATGAAGAAGAAGACTCTGCTGCCTATGTATTTTTTCTTTTGTTAATTCTCTTTGTAATTGTCTTGTTATCATTAGATAGGGGCAGATTGTTAAGGCAAAAAGCCTTACCCCATTAGGATCTTAAGATAACAAGACAACCTAGACTAGCTTAAATTAGTTTGTAGAATATTTTAGCTAAGTCTCGGTGTGATACTGAGTGGCCAGTACTGCCACTCAGTATCAGTACTCAGTATTGGAAATCCAATACTGAGTAGAAGGACTGAGTTACATTTTCATATGTAACTGACTAAGATCAAATCCCTTGATCTTAGTCATTTTCCTTGTCCGGTCCTTCGGTTACTCCTTTGCCCATTATGTAAGAACTCTATATCATTATAAATAGAGATCACTTGGCAAAGGAGTACATACCAATTCACTTTACACTTTCATATCATATTGTAATTGATCAGTGGTATTGTTATTCCGCAGCATACCACACTTAGTGGAATTATACGTTTGACTATAATCTTGTTCTATACATTATTTGTCTTAAGTATTAATAATTCTATCTATTAACTAAGTTTTCCAGGGTTGTTGTGACCTAACAAAAATGCTCTCAAAACGGCTGCTATAGATCTAGGGTTCGTAGGTGTTATGAGCCCTAGCCTTCACACATCTTTTTATAGTTCACAACATCCTCGCGCCCCGCTCGCGTTTCGCTCGCGCTGCGAAGTGACGCGGGATTCCCTTCTGGTCGCCGCTCGAAGCCAGCTCTCGCGCCCCGCTCGCGGCTCGACACGAATCTCGACTCGAGTTCGGCGCGAGTCCTTCGCTTCTCGGATCTAAAGTCTCTGTTTGACCTCGCGTCTGGCTCGCGCCGCGAGGGCTGTTCCGGGCAGATTCTTGGCCTTTAAATTTGTTTCCATCCAAGTTTTGACCCATACTTGGTTACACCAAGTTCCAAACATTCAAACACTCGATAAAACACAAGTCGAAACATAAACTAATATAAATAACATAATTTAAATAAATCCCGAATAAATTATACGATAATACAAACGTAAAATTACGATTGTTACAACTATCTACCCCTTAAGAGGATTCCGTCCTCGGAATCGTCTCATAGTCTACAAATTCCGTGTAGCGTTTCTTCATCTCATCCTTGACTTCCCAAGTCAAATTCGGCCCAAGGGAATGCTTCCACTTGACCAACACTAGCTCAATCTCTTTGTTCCTCAATTTCTTCGTTTGGGCCTCCAAAATGGCCTCGGGCTCTTCAATTAACCGGTTGGGTGCATCGACCCGCAAATCTTGAAGTGGGATAACATTCTCCACTTCTCCTAAGAACTTCTTCAAATTAGAAACATGAAACGTGTCATGGACACCTTGTAACTCGGGTGGGAGTTCAAGCTTGAAAGCTTGAAGCCCAATTCTCTTCAAAATTTTAAACGGTCCAACATACCGTGGACTTAACTTTCCCTTCTTACCAAATCTCATCACGCCTTTCCAAGGCGATACCTTTAACATCACCATGTCACCAACATTCAAATCATAAGGTCGCTTTTTCAAACCCGAATAACTTTTTTGGCGATCTTGTGCAACTTTCATATTCTTTTGAATTATTCCGATTTTCTCGTTTGTTATTTTCACAATATCGGGACCCGTGAGTTTCGTCTCACCCGCCTCTAACCAACAAGAAGGCGTCCTATATTTTCTCCCATACAATGCCTCAAACAGTGGCATTTTAATCGTTGAGTGATAACTATTGTTATATGAAAACTCAACTAACAGTAAATGTTCGTCCCATTTACCACCAAAATCCATCACACACGATCACAACATATCTTCGACCGTTTGGATCGTCCTTTCACTTTGACCATCGGTTTGTGGATGGTAAGCCGTGCTCAATCTCAACTTTGTTCCCAACTCTTCTTAGAGTGACCTCCAAAATCTCGAGGTAAACCTTGTATCCCGATCGGACACAATTGACAATGGTACCCCCGTGCAAACGAACAACTTCATCAACATACAATTTTGCCAACTTCTCGAGTGGCATAGTTTCCCGAATAGCTAGAAATAACGCACTTTTCGTTAACCTATCAACAATCACCCAAATGGCGTCATGGTTCCTACTCGTCTTTGGAAGACCAACGATAAAATTCATTGTGATGTCTTCCCATTTCCCGGCCGGCACTTGCAACGATTGTGCAAATCCATAAGGAACTTGGTGCTCGACTTTCACTTGTGCACACGTGACACATTTTGAAATGTACTTTGCTACTCTCGACTTCATCCCCGGCCACCAATACATTCTCTTCAAGTCTTGATAAGTCTTTGTACTTCCGGGATGAATCAAGTACTTGGACTTGTGAGCATCATGTAACAACACTTTTCGGTTTCCACCGAATTTCGGAACCCAAATCCGACCATTTACGGTTTTCAACCCTTGAACATTTTCTTCAAATACTTGGTTCTTTCCCAACCTCTCTTGTATATACTCGTCTTTTCCCATCACTTCCTTTTGTGCAGTTTTTATACTTTCAATAAAGCTAGACACTACATCAATCCGCATCAATTTAGCCTTAACCGGCTTTTCGTAAACTTTTCTACTCAAGGCGTCGGCTACCACATTAGCCTTCCCTTCATGATAGACGATTTCACAATCATAATCACTAATCAACTCAATCCACCTCCTTTGTCTCATATTTAAATCTTTTTGGGTAAACACATATTAAAGACTTTTGTGATCCGTGTACAATATACACCTTGTACCATACAAGTAATGCCTCCAAATCTTCAAGGCAAAAATAATCGCCGCCAACTCTAAATCATGAGTTGTATACCTTTCTTCAACATTCTTCAATTGTGTTGAAGCATAAGCTATCACTTTACCTCTTTGCATCAAAACACAACCGAGACCTTTATTCGAGGCGTCACTATACACCACGAAGTCTTCCATACCATCGGGTAGAGTGAGGATCGGTGCATTGCACAACTTCTCTTTCAACAAGGCAAAAGCGTCTTCTTGATTTTTCCCCCAATCAAACTTCACATCTTTTATCGTTAACCTAGTGAGTGGGACCGCCACTCGGGAAAAATCTTCAATAAATTTTCGGTAATAACCGGCTAACCCAAGAAAACTTCTAACTTCGGTTGGAGTCTTCGGTGCTTCCCAATTTTTTACCGCTTCAATCTTAGACGGGTCAACTTTTATCCCGCTTCGGGATACTACATGACCGAGAAAATGAACTTCTCGTAACCAAAATTCACACTTCGAGAATTTTGCATACAACTTTTCCCGTTTCAAGACTTCTAGAGTTTGCTTCAAGTGTTCTTCATGTTCTTCCTCGGTTTTGGAGAAAATAAGAATATCATCGATGAACACGATGAGAAATTTATCGAGGAAAGGTTTACAAACCCTATTCATGAGATCCATGAAAATAGCTGGGGCATTCGTCAAACCAAATGGCATCACCAAAAATTCATACGAGTTCTAAAAGCCGTCTTTTCGGTATCACCTTCTTTAACACGAACTTGATGGTAACCCGATCTCAAATCAATCTTGGAGAAGTAATCGGCTCCTTGAAGTTGGTCAAACAAATCATCTATCCTTGGCAAAGGATATCGGTTCTTAATCGTCATCTTGTTAAGCTCTCGGTAATCAATACACATCCTCATTGAACCATCTTTCTTTTTTACAAATAAAACCAGTGCACCCCACGGTGACGAACTAGGATGGATAAAACCCTTATCAAGCAAATCTTGCAACTGAGACATTAACTCCCGCATTTTGGTAGGAGCTAAACGATACGGGGCTCGCGCAATCGGCGTCGCTCCCGGAACTAAATCAATTCGAAATTCGACTTGCCTCTCCGGTGGCAAACCGGGTAATTCATCGGGAAAAACTTCGGGAAAATCCCGAATAATCTTCACATTCACAACCATCTTCTTCTATTTTTTTCCATCTAGGACATAAGCTATAAATGATGAACATCCTTTCGATAATTACTTTCTTGCTTTAATGGCGGTTAACAAGTATGGCATATGATGCCTCTTTTCTGTAACGACCCGAAATTTGTAAATAAATTTATAAAAATTATGATAAATAAGGATAAATCGTTTAGAGAATGTAGGAATTGGTTTCGTGTCATTTGGACACCGTATGAGAAAGTAATGGACGAAACCGGGCCGAGACAAGGATGAAAAAGTGCAGCCTTGGCTGTACATGGAGTTAGTGACGTGAAGATTAGTTCCCGATCGGGAACTGACTACCGAAGGTTGGGCTTTTGTGCGTGAAGTAGTTCACGACCAGTTAGCGATCGCGAAGTTTGCGAGTAGGGAAACTTAGCGACGCGAAGTGAAGTTCACGCCGTGAACTTTGGTCGAGCAACTTTAAGTCGGGTTTTGGCTCATTTGATGCCATATCAAAACCCTAGTTTCTCCTTTGGCGATTTTCGAGCTTGAGGACTGATTGAGGTCGAATCCTTCACAAATCGTTGGTAGATTTCACTCCTAGTTGAAGATTAAAGGTATATCTTCACTCTTTGATCTTCGTAGCTTAAGATCTATGTATTTTGATGTATGGGTTTGAAACCCTAGTTCTTGGGGTTATGGGTTATGGTGATATAAGTGATGTATACACTTAATAGATGATATATTATCAAAGGAAACAAGTGTATGATTATGATTTGTAAGAATCTTAAGGGTTGGTTAAACCTAGGGTTTGGTAAATCACCATAATTGGGGGAAATGAGTTAGTAAGTGTTATCTAGAGATAGATGGACACATTGGTAGTAGTATGTGATGTTGATAATCTTGTGATTATTGTATTAGGCATTTGGTGAGGTTTTGGAAGGTTGACCGAATTTTGAAGCAAGGAAACTGACGTAAGGAATACGGTTGGAGCATTTTATTGCTAAGGTGAGTACGTGTGGACTTTACTGAGTACATAGCTATATGAAGTATTTGATTACTTATGATCGGTCTATTTAATGTTGTCTAGACTTATTATGTGTTGAGTTAGTATATATTATTGATAATATCTAACTAACTTGTTTGATGATTAATGTGATAGCCGAAGGCTTTGACTGGCATAACTGATAGAGTTATGATTAGAGATCGATGGTGGTGACGCGGGGGTGACCCCGGTCACTGAGACGGGTGTACATATGTTTGTACACTAAGCACACAGGTGCTACTAGGACGCATATGTTTACGTACTAGGCAACGTAGGGATCTATTGCATATATGTTTATGCATTAGGTTCGCTTGAGTTCCAATACATATATGTTTATGTATTGGATATGACTATGTTCTGGTACATATATGTTTATGTACTAAATATGTATGCTAGGAAAGCAGGACCGATAGAGTCACCATAGAGTGACTAGGATGTGTTGGTAAAATATAAATATGTATTTATATACGATGTGATACTTGATATTATTGGGGTCTAAACCCATGTAGCTCACGAGACATTTTTGTGTCTCACGTACTCCGTGTTTGTTTGCTATGTACTCAGGTTCTGGATCGAGAATTTAGGTGCGCATGGATTGAGATATGCGGGGCCTAGAGTAGAAGATCATTAGAGCGGATTTGTGCTTAACCTTGGTTTTGATATATTTTGTAACACCAAACCTCATACTCTGATTTTCATATCAAAGGTTTTTTTATAAATCCGTGTTTTGGAACTGGTCATCTATTTATGAAAATGATTTATTTTGGGAAAATGTTTTGTATTAAAAATTGAGGTGTTACAACTTGGTATCAGAGCTACTGTTTAAGTGAATTAGGTTGGATGTCCATCCTAGTCTTAGACTGTAGCATTAGGAATATAAGATTCCTTGAGATCGATAGGTTGACCTTGAGATTTTATGTTAAGTTTAGGGTTGAACCTAGGGGACCTATGAAAGTTGATATGATTATGGATACTGAGTCTTATGAGACTAATGGATTGTACACGAGGTACTAAATGTTTAATGTCTTTCGTATAGTCTTGATAGAAAGAAATGGTGAACACTCGTCGAAGTGGGAAAGCCCCGGAGAACCGGGAGGAAGAGATACATCATGTCGGGAGGGTTGAACAAGAAAGTCAACCATCGATGCATCGAGTGGATGAGTCGGAGGTTGGAGCTAATAAGACTCCGGTAACCATGGCGGATCTCCAAACTTTTATTGATCAAATCAAATGGACGGTGGCCGATGAGGTGCACCGCATTATTGGAAACCGTGAGAGGTCGGGAGGAGATCGAGAATCCGAGGCTAAGTCGGATGAGAGAACCGGTGGTGGTGGCACCCGAGTGGAGAAATCCTCCACGGGTGGTTGTAGTGATGCTAGGGCACGACCCGATGAAAAAGATGGCTGTTCTTTTAAGACTTTCGTGGCTTGTAATCCAAATGTTTACACGGGTAGTTCGGACCCAAGATGACTATGAGGTGGATCCGAGAGACCGAGCGGGTCATCGGAAGTAGCAAGTGCAAGAAAGCCGATATGGTGACGTACGCGTCACAATTGCTAAAAGAGGATGCTATGGTTT
The DNA here is from genome assembly GCA_963853835.1 of Calendula officinalis. Taxonomy (NCBI): domain Eukaryota; kingdom Viridiplantae; phylum Streptophyta; class Magnoliopsida; order Asterales; family Asteraceae; genus Calendula; species Calendula officinalis. The sequence goes on from OY970820.1 coordinate 23,314,852, forward strand.
GGTGGGACATAGTCTATGAGACCCTCGGGAAGGAGGTAATAGAGAGAATGTCGTGGGAGGAGTTTACCACGAGATTGAGAAAGAATTTTTGTCCCGAAAGGGATTTGGAGAAGATGCATGAGAAGTTTGTGACCCTAAAGAAGGGCGATATGACGGTCGAGGAGTACTCGAGGGAATTCACGGGATTACTCCCGTTTGTTGCTAAGACCTACTCCGAGGAGAGGTTGAGAGTGGTTAGGTATGCTAGCGGGCTACCTTGGGATTATCAATTGGAGGTGAAGAGGGCGGTCACGCTAGATGAGGCCATTAGTGCCGCCCGAGGTGTGGAAGAGGTGTACGAGGCAAGGGTTGCCGAGAGGGCCTATGTGGGCGAGAAGAAGAAAGCCGAGAGTGGCTCAGGTAATTTAAAGAAGGGGAAGTTCACGTCGAACTTCTCTAGGCAAGGAAGTGTAGCCTCGTGCAAGAGGTGTGGGAAGAATCATACCGGCGAATGCCGAGGGGAACCGAAGATTTGCCATGATTATGGCAAGACGGGGCATTTGGCCCGGGATTGTAGATCCAAACCGGCGGCCGAGGTCGAGTGTTACTCGTGCCATGAAAAAGGTCATTATAGCCACGTGTGCCCGAAGAAGAAAATCGAATCACTTGTGTCCACGTCGCAAGAGAAGGTGGAACCGACGAAGGTGAAGGGACGATCCTTCCAACTCACCCGAGAGGAAGCAAAGGAGGCGCACGATGGGGTGTCAGGTCCTTTATCCATTAACTTCTTGTCAACTCATATATATATATATATATATATATATATATATATATATATATATATATATATATATATATATCGTGGAATCGAGTCCTACTTTTTGTTTGTGTCTCATGAGTTTGGTAAAAAGCTAGATTATGTCGACCGAGTGGTTAGATGAAAAATGTGAAACTAAGGTAAATGGGAAAAAACCTCAACGGTCGAACGTGTTATTAGAAATTGGGAGTTAGAAATAGATGGGGAAAAGTTTAAAGGAAATTTATTGCCGATGGGGGTAAAGGAAACTTGACGTGGTTATCGTTAAGGATTGATTGGGTATGCACCAAGCCAATATTATGTGTATGGAAATTTATATTTTTAGAAGAATTATGGACCGGAGTGTCGTATGTGGTAAGGAAACAAAGGTCGATGTTAATAAGTAGTATAAAAAGGTCGAACCACGAGGTCGGTGAATATCGGTATCAAGCGAATGATAGTATAATGAAGTACTAAGTCTTGGTATGAATTTTTTTTGTTTGGATGAGAATTTTAGAAATAGAAACCTTGGAAATGGAACTTGGATATTCAGCGAGAACCCGGATGAGTAATGTAATATTATTATACGTGAATGATAAAGGAAAGAATGACTAAGGTATAGTGATACCTTAGAAATTATAAATGGAAAATATGTGGAAAAGAATAAGTGTCGGGAATGACGAATTTTGATCGTTGAAAATGGTTGAGTAAAGGTTGGCACATAGCCATAGCAAGTCTTGTGACGGGGTTGATGGATTCAACATTAAGGGTAAAAAGATGATTATTGGTAAAATGTCATGATAATGGTATAAAAATATGTGACATAGTGTAGTGTAAGACTACGATTGGGAAAAGAATATTCCTAAGTCCCACGATGTGATGTGAAAAGGTAGAACATCAAGTCTTGGGCCATTGGTTGCTAAGTCATGGGTTGTAAGTGTAGGCCGGAGTCGAATGTTTGACTCAAGGATGATTGAATTGGCCGGTGAATTATGTCTAATGGAATGTAGTGGTAGATACTCCGGCGGTGTCAAAAGACTCAGAAATTGTTAAGGAAATGAACCGGTTAAGGGCGGTTAATGTGTAAGTGAAACGATAAATAACAATTAGAGAATGTTATTAGTTACCCGCGGGGTACAATGCATGTGCATTATGTGATGGCCTTGGAAGGCATATAATAATGGAAAGATAATATTATATGAAATGTGCCAAGTAGTATGTCCAATGAGAGACATGTGAATAGGAAAGAAAACAATAATGTGAATTTTGTGGGAGAGGTGCTAGAATGCATGATGAATGATTTGATGATCGAATGGGTAAGATAGTAGCAAGGCTACACGATGCGAAAAGATGGATGTCAGATGACATTGGCGTGGCATATGCATATGTTTGTATATGTGCATGATGATGATGTTTATATGTTATTGGTGTGACATATACATATGTTTGTATATGTGCATGATGATGATGTTTATATGTTATTGGTGTGACATATACATATGTTTGTATATGTGCATGATGATGATGTTTAGATGGTATTGGTGTGGCATATGCATATGTTTGTATATGTGCACGATTGAGATGAATGGACGGCATATGTGTGCACGGTAGAGATGCTTAGATAGAACTAGCAGGATAAATATGTATACTCATGTATATAGGTGCTCGTGAGCGAGTATAACGAATGTAGAACCATGTGGTTAATGATGTGTTACTATTAAGATTGGTAAATGAGGACCTGGTTCGAAATGCGGGTTGCATTTAGGTCATGTAAATGTAGGGGATGCCTACGATTTATAGAATAGAAGGAAAGAGAAACTCCTAGTCAGCAAATTATCATTTGATAACCAAAGTATGGTAAACTTGTATGAAATAGTGGAATATGTTGCGATAGGAGAACTAATTCCGGTAATTGAGAATAAGAGTTATGAAATTGATTGATGTGACGTAAAGATGGTTGAAAGAAAACTAAGTGATGGTGTGAGTGACCAAATGTTGGTCAAGAATGGGTAAAGGTCGATGTGGTCATATGTGAATCTACGACTCTCGGATAATTAGGGAGAAAATGAAAGTGTGGAAAAACGGGGACAATTGTTAAGGAGACAATAATGAGTAGAACCGGAAGTGATATATTAGTGATGGTGCCCGTGAGTATGAAATTGGTTAGTTGAAAGAGTATGGTTGACTTCACGTAAAAGTCAAGGTTGACCAATTGGTGATTGGTTGACTTGGTCAAAGATGGGCTTTGACTCTCGTTTTGAATGACTAGTGAATGTTGTGAGCATAATGTGTTGATTGTATGTACGTGAAAAGGTTAATGGAATAACTAAAAGAGTTATAGTCGGATTGTGTGACTTTGACCCGTTGGGTGTTTAGAATTGAATTTGGGAATTGAGTATATTATTATGGATGGATCATAAATAAAAGGCCAATGGTAAAGGAGAGGATGATTAATGAAACCTTTAACAAGTAAAGAAATTGTTGAAGTATAGTTGACTTTGTGCTTAAGTCAAAGATTAGACAATGTTGGACTATATCGACTTGGTCGAAGCTAGATTTTTATTCAATCAGATGATTGTAATGGTTATGTCATGTTATTGTTTTGTGAATAGAATGATCGGTTAAAGGATTTGAAGCGTTATGGTCAAATTGTGTCATCTTGACCCGTTTGGGTATTAAAGGCTTAAGATTGATTTTTTGACCCGTTCGGATCTAACAGGGTTAAGTGAATGTTTATATACGTGTGGTTGGCTAAATTAGAATGGGAAAATTTTGATGGTAATAACCATGGGAGAATGAGAATGGATACTCGGTAGAATGTGGATTGAAAATTTTTGAGTGATTCCGAGGACGGAATCCTTTTAAGGGGTGGATAGTTGTAACAACCCGAAATTTGTAAATAAATTTATAAAAATTATGATAAATGAGGATAAATCGTTTAGAGAACGTAGGAATTGGTTTCGTGTCATTTGGACACCGTATGAGAAAGTTATGGATGAAACCGGCCCGAGACAAAGATGAAAAAATGCAGCCTTGGCTGCACATGGAGTTAGCGACGCAAAGATTAGTTCCCGATTGGGAACTGACTACCGAAGGTTGGGCTTTTGTGCGTGAAGTAGTTCACGACCAGTTAGCGATCGCGAAGTTTGCGAGTAGGGAAAGTTAGCGACGCGAAGTGAAGTTCACGCTGTGAACTTTGGTCGAGCAGCTTTAAGTCAGGTTTTGGCTCATTTGATGCCATATCAAAACCCTAGTTTCTCCTTTGGCGATTTTCGAGCTTGAGGACTGATTGAGGTCGAATCCTTCACAAATCTTTGGTAGATTTCACTCCTAGTTGAAGATTAAAGGTATATCTTCACTCTTTGATCTTCGTAGCTTAAGATCTATGTATTTTGATGTATGGGTTTGAAACCCTAGTTCTTGGGGTTATGGGTTATGGTGATATAAGTGATGTATACACTTAATAGATGGTATATTATCAAAGGAAACAAGTGTATGATTATGAATTGTAAGAATCTTAAGGGTTGGTTAAACCTAGGGTTTGGTAAATCACCATAATTGGGGGAAATGAGTTAGTAAGTGTTATCTAGAGATAGATGGACACATTGGTAGTAGTATGTGATGTTGATAATCTTGTGATTATTGTATTAGGCATTTGGTGAGGTCTTGGAAGGTTGACCGAATTGTGAAGCAAGGAAACTGACGTAAGGAATACGGTTGGAGCATTTTATTGCTAAAGTGAGTACGTGTGGACTTTACTGAGTACATAGCTATATGAAGTATTTGATTACTTATGATCGGTCTATTTAATGTTGTCTAGACTTATTATGTGTTGAGTTAGTATATATTATTGATAATATCTAACTAACTTGTTTGATGATTAATGTGATAGCCGAAGGCTTTGACTGGCATAACTGATAGAGTTATGATTAGAGATAGATGGTGGTGACGCGGGGGTGACCCCGGTCACTGAGACGGGTGTACATATGTTTGTACACTAAGCACACGGGTGCTACTAGTACGCATATGTTTACGTACTAGGCAACGTAGGGATCTATTGCATATATGTTTATGCATTAGGTTCGCTTGAGTTCCAATACATATATGTTTATGTATTGGATATGACTGTCTTCTGGTACATATATGTTTATGTACTAGATATGTATGCTAGGAAAGCAGGACCGATAGAGTCACCATAGAGTGACTAGGATGTGTTGGTAAAATATAAATATGTATTTATATACGATGTGATACTTGATATTATTGGGGTCTAAACCCATGTAGCTCACGAGACATTTTTGTGTCTCACGTACTCCGTGTTTGTTTGCTATGTACTCAGGTTCTGGATCGAGAATTTAGGTGCGCATGGATTGAGATATGCGGGGCCTAGAGTAGAAGATCATTAGAGCGGATTTGTGCTTAACCTTGGTTTTGATATATTTTGTAACACCAAACCTCATACTCTGATTTTCATATCAAAGGTTTTTTTGTAAATCCGTGTTTTGGAACTGGTCATCTATTTATGAAAATGATTTATTTTGGGCAAATGTTTTGTATTAAAAATTGAGGTGTTACATTTTCCCCATAGATGTACACCTTCTCATTTTCGGGTGACTTAATCGACACCAACTTCTTTCCACACAAAATCTTGGCTTGGTGGATTCCCAACCAATCCATTCCAATAATTACTTCAAAAGCCTTAATCCCCGTAGGCATCAAATCAACCTTAAACTTCTTACTATCAATTTCTAATTCACAATCTCTATAGATGTGTTGAACCGTGGAGGTTTTCCCATCGGCTACTTCTATTTCATACAAATCATCAAGTAATTCTAGTGGAACCTTAAACTTATCACCAAATATATGAGACACGAAAGAATAAGTAGAACCCGAATCAATCAATACATAAGTGGGTATGGAGTTTATAAATAAGGTACCTGAGACGACATCATGAGTCTCATTGGCTTCTTCACGTGTGAGTTGGAAGGCACGACCTTTGACTTTCAACGGCTCCGGTTTCTTGTGAGCGGTTGACACCAACGTTTCGGTTCCTTTCTTTGGGCAAACATTGCTATAATGCCCTTTCTCATGACATGAGAAACATTCAACTTCATCTAGGCTCTTGGCCTTACAATCTATAGCTTTGTGGCCAAACCTCCCACATTTGAAACAACTTCCCGATTCAAGCTTGCATTCTCCTTGGTGAGTCTTGCCACACTTCACACACTTTGCAAAACTGACACCACTTCCTTGCTTTAACTCACTTGGGGTAAATCTTCCTTTCTTTGATGTGCCCGAATAACCCTCAATCTTTCTCTTCTCATTTCCTACCCACCTCTCTTGAACTCTTCTCTTACTAAGCTTCTCCACACTTCGGGCGACATTGATCGCCTCATCAAGAGTAGTCGCCCTCTTTACCTCAAGTTCATATTCCCATGGCAACCCATTAGTAAACCGAACCACACGGCTATGTTCGGTTGGGTAGGTACTTGATACAAACGGGAGATATCCCGTGAACTTCTTGCTATATTCATCCAAGGTCAAATTTCCTTTCTTGAAGTGCAAAAACTCTTCCAATAACTCCTCCAACTCCCTTTCGGGACAAAACTTCTCTTTGAGTCTCCTTGTGAACTCTTCCCTCGACATCTTATAGACGGCTTTGTTTCCCAATGTTTCATACACGGTGTCCCACCATGTGAGTGCATCATCCTTAAATAAACGTGAGGCATAAGTCACCATGTCTTCTTCTTTGCACTTGCTACTTTCAAGTACACGTTGCGTCTCCCGAATCCAACAAATGGTTACTTTCGGTTCCGTACTCCCGAGATAGAAGTCGGGTCGGCAAGCAAGGAATGTTTTGTAAGCATATCCTTCTCGATCAATCTTTCTTTCTTCACCATTTTCCTCATTAGAGGACTTCTCGGTCGGGATACTAGTGTCCGTTGACTTAGTCTTTGTGGGAGGTGGGGAATCTTCACTTTCCTCCATTTCCTCGTCATCACGACGTTCCTCTTCATCCCTTTCATCATCACCAAGGTTCAACCGATCATTTATGATTCGGTTAACGTCTTGTTGCATCACATTTCTCATATTAGTGAGCATGGACTGAATTGCCTCCATTGTTACCGGGGTATGGTTATTCCCAATACCCGAATTGACCAATCCATTCCCATCTTGATTCACATTCGAAGCTTGTTCTCCATCCAACAAGGCTCGACCACTTCTCGTTCTAGCCATCTTACTATAATAAGATGTCAACCCAATTAGAATCCAATAAGTTGACTAAATAGTCAAATAAAACATAAGAAAAGCTCGATTCAAAACAATTACCTTAATGGTCAACCCTAATCTTTAAAGGTCAACCTAACTTTCTATGGCACATAACGTCCCACTTAGCTAAGTCTAAGTCTATGTTGGGTAAACCAACCTAATTCTCTTAGAGTAAAGCTCTGATACCAAGTTGTAATACCTTAATTTTTCAAACCAATTTAAACTTTTAAATAAATGAAGTTTAACAATTAAAATCCATCACATTCAAAATATGGACTAACAAAACATTGGAATGATTAATTAGTGCCAAAAACCGGTGTTACAATAATATCAAATCTATAGTCTAAGGGAATCAAATAAGTACACCGAGCTTAACCATCCAATGCTATAACTACGGGCCGCCTAGTCCTTAGCTCCCGAACCTGAGTACATAGACATAAAAGAAAACATAGTACGTGAGACAAAATTGTCTCGTGAGTAACATGGGTTTTAGACCCGATTATAAACATTTGCAATTAAATAATATTAAATAAATATTAAATTGCGCATAAGTCAAACATAATCTCGAGCTTGCCCTAAGCTCGCACATACGCAACGGGTCATCCCGAAGCAACTCCCCCGATGTGGGTTATCGTCAAAAGATCTCATGGTAATTGGGGTTCTCCCAAACTTACCGAGATCATCACTCCCCCGTCTCGCGGGTTATCGTAATCCCCCTTTTTATCGGGTTATCATAGTCCCCCGAATGTCGGGTTATCGTTCACTTAGATATACTACCCTTGCTCAGGGAGGTAGCGCCCTAAGTAGTAATCTTAACTCCCCCACGAATGGGTTATCGTTTCCGGATAATTTGACTAACACATAATTGGTCATCATACATGAGCCTTAACTCCAATTCAATCATCATTTCAACAAGTCAATGCTACAAATCATTTCATGGCATATAATCATTACAATGAATTTCTTTATCAACAATGTTTATTCAATAAAGACTCTTTCAATAATTTTAATTATTTAAAATCGTTTTCCTATGTACTCAGAAAAGATCACATGTACTCACCTTAGCAATGCTATCCAACACTTGTGTTCAACAACACAATCCTTACTTCCAAATCAAGGAAGTACTTCCAATCACAAGGTCTTCTTGACCTAACATCAATATCATCACAAAACCTAGTTATAATTCATAACTAGCTACTAATTAATCCATACAAACATTCCCAACCACCAAGTTCATACAACTTGGTGGAATCTCAAACCCTAGTTCAAGACTTTTCATCATCAATCCCAAATCAAACTTGTACACATTGATTACAAGTCTACAAGGAGTGTTTTACACTCATGATAGTTCATCTTCCCCAAAGATGACATGGTTGGTTCCCAAAACCACCATTGTTACCCATACTAAGCTCAAAATCAAGGTAACTAAGAAAGATGATCAAGAATTCTTACCCTTGATGCTTGAATCCTTCAATATGGTGAAGATTTGAGCTCCTTAGCTCCAAAAACCGACCAAAATGCTCTCAAAACGGCTGCTATAGATCTGGGGTTCGTAGGTGTTATGAGCCCTAGCATTCACACATCTTTTTATAGTTCAGAGCATCCTCGCGCCCCGCTCGCGTTTCGCTCGCGCCGCGAAGTGACACGGGATTCCCTTATGGTCGCCGCTCGAAGCCAGCTCTCGCGCCCCGCTCGCACCTGGCTCGCGCCGCGAGCTCGACGCGAATCTCGACTCGAGTTCGGCGCGAGTCCTTCGCGTCTCGGATCTTAAGTCTCTGTTTGACCTCGCGTCTGGCTCGCGCCAGGCTCGCGCCGCGAGGGCTGTTCCGGGCATATTCTTGGCCTTTAAACTTGTTTCCATCCAAGTTTTGACCCATACTTGGTTACACCAAGTTCCAAACATTCAAACACCCGACAAAATACAACTCGAAACATAAACTAATATAAATAACGAAATTCAAATAAATCCCGAATAAATTAATACAAACGTAAAATTACGGTTGTTACAAACTCCACCGTTTCCGGGTTATCTATTTCTCCCCCGATTTCCGGGTTATCTCAACCCCCCCCCCCCCCCCCCGCTTTCCGGGGTATCACCTTTGCGCAGGGTGGTACCGCCCCAAGTAGGTGTCACTAACTCCCCCAACTTGTGTGGGTTATCTAGGATCCAATTGTTTAGCTACCACATAACAATTCAACAACTTGAGCCAATGCTGCAAATCATAGATCTCAACATACTAGTGGTAACCAAGCAAATCAATAAAAATTCAATTCATGTACTGACTAATCAATATTTTTCTTTATCAAAACATTTATTCAGTAAAGACTACTAAAAACTTGTTCAATCATTTAAAACATAAATATCATCTTTCTATGTACTCAGAAAAGATCACATGTACTCACCTTAGCAATGTTTTCCAAACTTTGTGCAAATCAACACAATCTCTACTTCTCAACCAAAGAAGTACTTTCAATCTCAACTCCTTCTTGACCTAATATCAATATCATCACAAAATCTAGTTACAATCCATAACTAGCTACTAATTAGCCCATATAAACCTTCCCAACCACCAAGTTCATACAACTTGGTGGAATCTCAAACGCTAGTTCAAGATTTCTATCCATAAAACCCAAATCCAACTTGTACACAATGATTACAAGCCTACATTGAGTGTTTTACACTCATGATAGATCATCTTCCCCAAAGATGATATGGTTGGTTCCCAAAACCACCAATGATACCCATGAAAAGCTTGAAATTAAGGTAGAAGATGATAAGAATCAATAATCTTTAACTTTGATGTTTAAATCTTCAAAGATGGTGAAGAGCTCAAGATCAGCAAAATCGTCTCCTCTCTTCAAAATAACGGCTGAGCTAGCACTAGGGACGTAGGTGTCTAAACCCTAGCCCCAAAACCCGTAATTTTTACAATTTTTAATGTTGTATATTTAATTAGGGATTAATACAAATTTTAGTATTTATGTTAATTTATGTCTTGAGTTGTGCTTTATCGAGTATTGGAACGATTGGGACTTGGTATAACCGAGTATGGGTCAAAACTTGGATGGGAACAAGTTTAAAGACCAAAAAGCTGGCCTAAACAACACTCGTGGTGCGAGCCTGGCGCGAGCCAAACGCGAGTTCAAACAGAAAGTCCATTGATGAATCGCGAGCACCACGCGTCGATCTCGTGTCGACCTCGCGGAGCGAACGAAACGCGATCGGGGCGCGAGACCAGCCTTCGAGCGGCGACCGAATGGACAACCCGCGTCACCTCGCGGCGAGCGAAACGCGAGCGGGGCACGAGGGAGGTCTGAACTATAAAAACTAGAGTGTAAGCTAGGGCTTCATAACACCTACGAACCCTACAACCCTAGCAGCCGAAATTGGAGCATTTTGGTCGGTTTTGGAGCTAAGGAGCTCAAATCTTCCTCATCTTGAAGGAATCAAGCATCAAGGGTAAGAATTCTTTCTTATCTTACTTAGTTACCTTGATTGTGAGCTTGGTATGGGTAAAAATGGTGGTTTGGGGAACCAACAATATCATCTTTGGGGAAGATGAACAATCATGGGTGTAAAACACTCCTTGTAGACTTGTAATCAATGTGTACAAGTTAGATTTGGGTTTGATGTTGGGAAATCTTGAACTAGGGTTTAAGATTCCACCAAGTTGATGAACTTGGTGGTTAGGAAAGCTAATATGGATTAATTAGTGATTAGTTATGGTGGATAATTGGTTGTTATGATGGTAATGATGCTAGGTCAAGAAGACCTGGTGATTGGAGTTGCTTCCTTGATTGGGAAGTAAGCGTCTGTGTTGATTAGCACAATTTGGGGATAGCTCGGCTAAGGTGAGTACATGTGAACTTTCAAAATTGGGTACATAGCTAGAAAATGTTTTATGACAAAATGTTTTATCGAGTCTTTAAGTAATTTAGTTATTTATGTGATGAATTGCTTATATGATTGATTGATTGAGGAATGATGGAGCTAAAGGCTCATAATGATAATTTGACAAGTAATGATGATGATAATGATGATGTCCATAGGGCCGTGAAAGATTGGAGGCATTCCGGTTATCACTGTACCTTAAGGTTAGTGGTAGATTGGAGGCATTCCGATTACCCAATACCTATGAGTCCCGGTAGATTGGAGGCATTCCGATTACCGCGGATATGACGGTCTTGATAGATTGGAGGCATTCCGATTATTTTGACATTGGCCAATGATGAATATAATGAAGTGACCCAAATGGATTTAGTAATATTATTTTAAGTATAAATGATATTATGTGACTAGTTGTTTATCAGGTCTAAAAACCATGTATCTCACGAGGCAATTTTGTCTCACGTACTATGTTTGTGTTTTTGCTATGTACTCAGGTTCGTGATCGAAGATATAAGAGGCCCGTTTAGAGAGGAAGCCTTGTTTAGATTAACTTGGTGTTCATAGTTAGAGCCCTTATCCTATGGCTTAGATATATTTTGTAACACCGTTTTTGTAAACTCTGATTATCTCAAACAAGAAACCTATCGATTTTGTAATATTGGTATTTTAAAATGATGATGTGTTATGTGTTTTGGATGGAAAAATGTTTAAATATTATTTTATAATTTTGAGGGGTTACAACTTGGTATCAGATCCATAGTTTAAGTGAACTAGGTTGAGTTGACCATCCTAGACTTAAACTGAGCTAGTAGGACCATAGGTTCCATAGGATAATTATGAATTGATTATTGAGACCTTAAGTGTAGGTTCAATAGGGTTGACTTGAAGGGATAAGTCATGTTTGGAATTGGAATGGTCAATGTTCCCATTATTTTGATGAATTGATTCCTAAATGGTCTATGTCTTGTTATAGCAATATGGTGCACACTAGAAGTGGAAGAGGCCCGTTTGATCAAGGGCAAGACTCGAATAACATTGTCAACCGGTGTTTGGCCCTCCACCTCGTGATGAAGTGGGGAATTCGGGGGTTGAAAGGAACACTCACACCCCGGTCACCGTGGAACACCTCCAAACTATGTTCAATCAAATGAGGGACATCGTGAATGAAGATGTGAACCGAATCCTCGATGAACATAAGGCTCGTGAAAGGCGGGAGGAATCTCCACCCCGCTCAAAGAGCAAGTCAAGTAGTGTTGCTCAAACCGAAAGGTCTTCGACGGCAGAAGAGGAAAGTGACCCCGAACCGAGGGGAAGGAAGGGGTGCACATACAAGAACTTTGTGGCTTTTAAGCCCGATAACTACTATGGTAGCTCCGAACCAAAGGTCACGATCCATTGGATCCGTGAAACCGAAAGCTAGTAAGTGTAAGGAGGGGGATATGGTGATCTATGCCTCTCGATTGTTGAAAGATGAAGCCCTTGTGCGGTGGGACACCATGTATGAATCCTTGGGGAATAGGGCGGTGTACAAGATGACTTGGGAAGAGTTTGTGAAACGGTTGAAGGCAAAGTTTTGCCCCGAAGAAACTTGGAGAAACTTCAAGAAGAATTTGTCCACTTGAAGAAAGAAAGCATGAGTGTAGATGAATACACAAAGAAGTTCACGGGATTGATCCCGTTTGTGATCAAGTTGTACCCGGACGAGAGGTCCTGGATTGTTCGTTATGCTAATGGGCTCCTGTGGGAGTATGAATTGGAAGTGAAAAGAGCCGCCACACTAGATGAAGCTATGGGTGCGGCGAGAAATGTTGAGGAAGTTGGCCAAAGGAAGATCAATGAAAAGCCAAAGTTCGAGATAAGGAAGTTTGAGGGAAGCTCGGGATCGGTGAAGAAGGGAAAGTTCACCCCGACCTTCTCTAAACAATCAAGTGTGGGCACGTGTAGGAAGTGTGGCAAAGACCACACGGGTGAGTGTTTGGCGGATTCAAAATTTTGCTTTAAGTGTGGAAGGTCGAGGCATATGGCAAGGGATTGTCGGGCCAAGCCGTAGGATGAGATTGAATGCTACTCATGCATTAAAAAGGGCACTATAGCAATTCTTGCCCGAAAAAGGGAAGTGAGACGATGGTGTCGACCGCTCAAAAGAAAGTGGAACCGACAAAGGTCAAAGGACGGTCCTTCCAACTTACCCGATATGAATCCAAGGAGGCCCATGATGGCGTTTCAGGTACTCTACTCGTAAATTCTATTCCCGCCCGGATCTTGTTTGACTCGGGTGCTACTTATTTGTTTGTGTCTCATGATTTTGTTATAAGTTTGAATGTGCCTTTAGAACTTCTTGATGAGATTTATGATATATAAATCGCGGATGGAAAAACCACTATAGTACAACATATGTGTCGAAATTGTGAATTAGAGATAGACGGGAAAAAGTTTAAGGTGAACTTATTGCCTATGGAGATTGCGGGATTTGATATAGTTATTGGTATGGATTGGTTGGGTGAACATCAAGCAAAGATTTTGTGTGGGAAAAAGATAGTCTCGATCAAGACTCCCGATAATGAAAAAGTTTATGTATACGGTGAGAAACGACAGCATTTGCCGACTCTTATGACCGCGGTTAAAGCAAGGAAATGTTTAGCCAAAGGGTGTTCGTCCTTTTTAGCAGATGTATTAGATGGAAGGAAAGAGAAGAAGAAGGTGGAAAATGTTAAGGTGATTCGGGATTTTCCCGAAATATTTCCCGACGATTTACCGGGATTACCACCGGAGAGAGAAGTAGAATTCCGTATAGATTTAGTTCCGAGAGCGACGCCAATAGCTCGTGGTCCATACCGTTTGGCTCCACCCGAAATGCGGGAATTGATGTCACAATTGCAAGAGTTGCTCGACAAAGGATTCATTCATCCTAACTCGTCTCCATGGGGTGCGCCCGTATTGTTCGTTAAAAGGAAAGACGGTTCGATGAGAATGTGCATCGATTACCGAGAGTTCAATAAGATGACCATTAAGAACTGATACCCGTTGTCTAGAATCGATGACTTGTTTGATCAACTTCAAGGTGCCGACTATTTCTCAAAGATCGATTTGAGATCGGGTTACCATCAAGTGCGTGTGAAAGAAGGACGTACCGAGAAGACGGCATTTCGTACACGTTATGGGCATTACGAGTTTTTGGTAATGCCATTCGGGTTGACTAATACACCGGCCATTTTTATGGACCTTATGAATCGGGTTTGCAAACCATTTCTCGACAAATTTCTCATCGTATTTAATGACGATATTCTCATTTATTCTAAGACCGAAGAAGAACATGAAGGTCACCTAAGGCAAACGTTAGAAGTACTACAACGAGAAAAATTGTATGCAAAGTTTTCTAAGTGCGAATTTTTGATTCGAGAAGTCCAATTCCTCGGTCACGTCGTGTCGCGAGAAGGAATCAAAGTTGACCCGTCAAAGATTGAAGCGGTTATGAAGTGGGAGCTGCCAAGAACTCCAACCGAAGTAAGAAGTTCTCTCGGGCTTGCCGGTTATTACCGCCGATTTATTCAAGACTTTTCTCGAGTGGCGACACCACTCACTTTGTTGACCCGAAAGAGTAGTGAGTTCGTGTGGGGAGAGATGCAAGAAAAGGCATTTGCCATATTGAAAGAAAAGTTGTGTAACGCCCCGGTTCTCACGTTACCCGAAGGAATGGAAGACTTTGTCGTGTATAGCGATGCTTCACACAAAGGTTTGGGTTGTGTTTTGATGCAACAGGGAAAAGTGATTGCCTATGGCTCGAGAGAATTAAAGAATGCAGAAGAAAGATACACGACTCACGATTTAGAGTTGGCGGCGATAGTGTTTGCTTTGAAGTTGTGGAGACACTATTTATACGGTACAAGGTGTACGTTGTATACAGATCACAAAAGTCTTCAATATGTTTTCACTCAAAATGACTTAAATATGACGCAAAGAAGATGGATCGAATTGATACAATATTATGATTGTGAAATTGTTTACCATGCGGGGAAGGCCAACGTGGTAGCCGATGCCTTAACCGAAAGGTGTATGAAAAACCGAATAGAGGAAAATTAACAAGGATTGAGGTCGTCTCGAGTATTGTGGAACGAATCAAGAATGCCCAACGAGAAGTAATGGAAAAAGAAGAGTTAAGGCAAGAACGTTTGGGCAAGAACCAACATTTTGTGGAGAACAAGAAAGGGTTGAAAACCGTTGGTGGTCGAATTTGGGTTCCCAAGTTCGGGGGTACTCGAAAGGAATTTTTGAATGATATTCATAAGCCAAAGTATTCGATCCACCCGGGAAGTACAAAAACGTATCAAGACATGAAGAAAATGTATTGGTGGCCCGGAATGAAAGCGAGAGTGGCAAAGTATATTTCTAAGTGTGCCACGTGTGCACAAGTAAAAGCCGAACATCAAGTACCTTATGGGGTAGCTCAATCGTTACAAGTCCCGGCCGGAAAACGGGAAGATATAACAATGGACTTCATTGTTGGATTGCCAAAGACGAGCAAGAACCACGACGCCATTTGGGTCATAGTTGACTGGTTGACCAAAAGTGAATTGTTCTTAGCAATTCGGGGAACCATGCCACTTGAGAAGTTGGAAAAGTTGTATGTGGATGAAGTGGTAAGACTTCATGGGGTCCCGTTATCGATTGTGTCCGATAGAGATGCGAGGTTTACCTCGAGATTTTGGAGATCATTACAAGAAGAGTTGGGAACGAAATTGCTGTTGAGTACGGCTTACCACCCGCAAACCGATGGTCAAAGTGAAAGAACCATCCAAACGTTTGAAGATATGCGGTCGTGCGTGCTAGATTTTGGGGGTAAATGGGATGAACATTTACCATTAGTCGAGTTCTCCTACAATTATAGTTATCATTCGACTATTAAAATGCCGCCTTATGAGGCGTTGTATGGGAGGAAATGTAGAACTCCATCGTGTTGGCTTGAGGTGGGTGAGACGAAACTCACGGGTCCCAAAATTGTGAAGGTGACAAATGAAAAGATTGGGACAATTCAAGCCAATATGAAAACCGCTTAAGACCGACAAAGAAGCTACTCGGGCTTAAAAAAGAGACCGTATGATTTAGATGTTGGTGACATGGTGATGTTGAAAGTATCGCCTTGGAAAGGCGTGATGCGGTTTGGAAAGAAGGGCAAATTGAGCCCAAGATATGCTGGCACGTTTAAGATTTTGAAACAGGTCGGTTTGCAAGCATTTAAGTTGGAACTTCCACCCGAACTTCAAGGTGTTCACGATACGTTTCATGTAAGTTATTTGAAGAAGTTTGCGGGTGAAGTTGAAAATATAATTCCGTTGTAAGATTTGCGGGTTGATGCCCCGAACCGTTTGATTGAAGAACTCGAGGCCATATTGGAGGCCCGAACGAAGAAATTGACGAATAAAGAGATCGAGCTAGTGTTGATCAAGTGGAAGCACACCCTTGGGCCAAATTTGACTTGGGAAGTCAAATATGAGATGAAGAAGCGCTACCCAGTTTTTGTAGATTATAAGACGATTCCGAGGACGGAATCCTCTTAAGGGGTAGATAGTTGTAACGACCGTAATTATTACAATTTGTAATGTCGTATATTTAATTCGGGATTAATACGAATTTTAGTATTTATGTTAATTTATGTCTTGAGTTGTGCTTTATCGAGTATTGGAACGATTGGGACTTGGTATAACCGAGTATGGGTCAAAACTTGGATGGAAACAAGTTTAAAGACCAAAAAGCTGGCATGAACAACACTCGCGGCGCGAGCCAAACGCGAGTTCAAACAGAAAGTCCAGGGATGAAACGCAAGCACCTCGCGTCGACTTCGCGTCGACCTCCCGGCGCGAACGAAACGCGATCGGGGTGCGAAACCAGCCTTCGAGCGGCGACCGAATGGACAACCCGCGTCTATTCGCGGCGCGAGCGAAACGCGAGCGGGGCGCGAGGGAGGTCTGAACTATAAAAACTAGAGTGTAAGCTAGGGCTTCATAACACCTACGAACCCTACAACCCTAGCAACCGAAATTGGAGCATTTTTGTCGGTTTTTGAGCTAAGGAGCTCAAATCTTCATCATCTTGAAGGAATCAAGCATCAAGGGTAAGAATTCTTGCTTATCTTACTTAGTTACCTTGATTGTGAGCTTGGTATGGGTAAAAATGGTGGTTTGGGGAACCAACCATATCATCTTTGGGGAAGATGAACAATCATGGGTGTAAAACACTCCTTGTAGACTTGTAATCAATGTGTACAAGTTAGATTTGGGTTTTATATTGGGAAATCTCGAACTAGGGTTTAAGATTCCACCAAGTTGATGAACTTGGTGGTTAGGAAAGCTAATATGGATTAATTAGTGATTAGTTATGGTTGATAATTGGTTTTTATGATGGTAATGATGCTAGGTCAAGAAGACCTTGTGATTGGAGTTGCTTCCTTGATTGGGAAGTAAGCATTTGTGTTGATTAGCACAATTTGGGGATAGCTTGGCTAAGGTGAGTACATGTGAACTTTCAAAACTGGGTACATAGCTAGAAAATATTTAATGACAAAATGTTTTATCGAGTCTTTAAGTAATTTAGTTATTTATGTGATGAATTGCTTATATGATTGATTGATTGAGGAATGATGGAGCTAAAGGCCCATAATGATAATTTGACAAGTAATGGTGATGATGATGATGATGATGATGATGATGTCCCTAGGGCCGTGATAGATTGGAGGCATTCCGGTTACCACGGTACCTTAAGGTTAGTGGTAGATTGGAGGCATTCTGATTACCCAATACCTATGAGTGCCGGTAGATTGGAGGCATTCCGATTACCACGGATATGACGGTCTTGATAGATTGGAGGCATTTCGATTATCTTGACATTGGCCAATGATGAAAGTAATGAAGTGACCCAAATGAATTTAGTAATATTATTTTAAGTATAAATGATATTATATGACTAGTTGTTTATCGGGTCTAAAACTCATGTATCTCACGAGGCAATTTTGTCTCACTTACTATGTTTGTGTTTTTGCTATGTACTCAGATTCGGGATCGAAGATATAGGAGACCCGTTTAGAGAGGAAGCCTTGTTGAGATTAACTTGGTGTTCATAGTTAGAGCCTTTATCCTATGGCTTAGATATATTTTGTAATATCGTTTTTGTAAACTCTGATTATCTCAAACAAGAAACCTATCGATTTTGTAATATTGGTATTTTAAAATGATGATGTGTTATGTGTTTTGGATGGAAAAATGTTTAAATATTATTTTAAAAATTTGAGGTGTTACAATATTTTTATGGGTCTTTATTTAATAATGTTTTGATAAAGTTAGTGACTGAAAAGATAAGAAAATAGGTATATTGTGATACTAGAATATGTCTAGTATGATTGATAATATTGGAAGTAAATATATAAAGTAAGGTAATTATGAAATCCTTATTAATGAACCATAATAATAAAGATTATTGTTTAAAAGAATGGATAGTGAGTCTTTATTAATAAATATGTATTAGTAAAACAATTGGTAATGATTTTATAGTAATGAGTACCTATTTGGTAAGAACTACTAATAAGAGTCAGGAGCGAATATATATGTAAATGAATATGAATTGAATGGTAATAAATATGTACTATAGTCAAGAAGAGATAAAAGTATTATGTTATCGATAAATAAGAAATGTATCTTATGAGAATAAGTAAGGATGGACCTCCTGGGGTTCATAGATGTAGAAGTAAATGTGGGTTGCTTATGATCGGGTCTATGGGACCATACAGGTACGTTCACACTGTGTTGAACTAATTATATGTCGTTATTATTAGATGACTGACTTGTTTGATGTTTGATGTGATAGCCGAAGGCTTTGACTGGCATAACTGTTAGGTTATGATAAGAGATAGATGCTGGTGACGCGGGGGACCCCCGGTCACTGAGCGTTGGTATATATGTTTATACACCGAGTGTATATATGTTTATACACTAAGCACACAGGTGCTTCTAGTACGCATATGTTTGGTACTAGGTATGTTAGGTTCTAATATATATATGTTTATGTATTAGACATGTTTATGCTTCTAGTACATAAATGTTTATAATCTAGATATGTTGTGCTTCTGGTACCTATATGTTTAGGTACTAGATATGTTTGTTAGGGAAGCAAGATCGATAGGGTCACAATAGAGCGACTAGGTGGTATTGATGTAGCATATATATATGTTTATATATTTGTGAAATGGTTATTATTATTGGGGTCTAAAACCCATGTATCTCACGAGACTATTTTGTCTCACGTACTACGTTTGCTTTTATGGCTATGTGCTCAGGTACATGTTTGAAGTGATAGAAGGTTGCACTAGAAGTGGCCTAGAGATGTTTAGCTCGGGAGCTCATAGATAGATCATGTTTGCCTATGGTTTTGATATACTTGGTGACACCGTATTTTTGTATACTCTGATAAAGGTTTTAAAGTTTTTGTTAAACTGTATTTTGGATATCATGTCTATTATTGGGAAAAATGTATTTTAATGATTTAAATGATATTATAAAAATACGAGTGTTACAATAAACATGATTTATAATTCATAATCAACAAATATATTGCATACTTATTTGGTAACTATTGATAATATGATGATTTAATTAGTATTAAAATAGGTTTTTGGACATAAAAGAGTGTTTTAAAGATTTAGAAGGATATATAGGCAATTATAAAGTTTACAAGGATATAGAGATAATTTATGAATTTGAAAAGGATATATAAACAATTTATGAGATTTACAAGTGTAACACCTCAATTTTCAAAACAACATTTAAATATCATTTAATCCAAAAATACATAATATTGTATCAACCTCAAATGCCGGTTTTACAAAAACGAAAAGGTTTCTTGTTCGAGATTATCAGAGTTTACACAAACGGTGTTACAAATTATATCTTAACCATAGGATAAGGACTCTAATCATCAACACCGAGCTAATCTCAACAAGGCCTCTTCTAAACGGGCCTCCTAGATCTTCGATCCCGAACCTGAGTACATAGTAAAACACAAACATAGCACGTGAGACAAAATTGCCTCGTGAGATACATGGGTTTAAAACCCGATAAACAACTAGTCACATAATATCATTTAAACTTAAAATAATATTACTAAGTTCATTTGAGTCACTTCATTACTTTCATCATTTGGCCAATGTCAAGATAATCGGAATGCCTCCAATCTATCAAGACCGTCATATCCACGGTAACCGGAATGCCTCCAATCTACCGGGACTCATAGGTATTGGGTAATCGGAATGCCTCCAATCTACCACTAACCTTAAGGCACCGTAATAACCGGAATGCCTCCAATCTACTACGGCTCTAGGGACATCAACATCATCGTCATCACTTATCTTTTATCATAGTGAGCCTATAGCTCCATCATTTCTCATTCAATTAATCGATTCATCATCACATAAGCAATTCATTAAAAATCACATAATTAACTAAATTACTTAAAGACTCGATAAAAGCATTTAATTATAAACATTTACTAACTATTTACTCAGTTTTGAAAGTTCACATGTACTCACCTTAGCAAGCTTAACCAATTGTTGTGTTCCTTAAACGCCAATATCACTTCTCAAGATTTGAATGCCTCAAATCTTCCAACCGATAACCAATTATCAAAACCAATACAATGGTTTGCATTAATCATCTATACTAACTACATAATCCATGGCTAGTCAACTACTAGCACCATTTTCCCCAAAGTTACCAAACCCTAAATTCATAAATCACCACATTTTCGTGTATCCATAATATGACCACGTTTTCCTTGTTAAAATACCATAGATCTAAGTTATATTACTTCCATTTAACCATTCATGAACAAATCCATAACTAGGGTTTATGATTCAAGCTTCCATACTTAAATCTAAGACTTATAACACAAGAGGATTGAAGATTTACCTTTGTTCTTCAATAAGGAGCAAGAATCACCAAGATTTGATGAAGATTGAGCTCCAAACGACACCTTACACTCAAAAATCGCACACACCAAAAGAGAGGAGAAAAACTAGGGTTTCATGTGAAATAAATGATGTTTCCCGAATTAAATGCTGGTGTCGGGCAAAGTTCGCGATCGTTACTGAGTTCGCGTCGTGAACTTCTTCACGCACGCATAGTTCGCGGTCGCTACTAGGTCGGGAACTACTTCGCGACGGATTGCCCAAATAGTTGTATCGAGTTCACGATCGTGAACATTAGTTCACGCCGTGAACTCCCAGAACAGCCCAGGCTGCACTTTTTAATCTTTGGCTCGACCCGGTTTCGCCCATAACTTTCTCGTACGGTGTCCAAATGACACGAAACCAATTCCTACGTTCTTTAAACGATTTATCCTTATTTAACATATTTTTGTACAATTTATTTATTTACAAAATTCGGGTCGTTACAATTATCTACCCCTTAAGGAGATTCCGTCCTCGGAATCTCATCATAATTCACGAAGTTCGGGTATCTTCTCCGAATCTTGTCCTTGACTTCCCAAGTCAAGTTCGGCCCAAGTGAATGCTGCCACTTGACCAACACCAATTCAATTTCTTTATTCCGAAGTTTCTTGGTTTTTGACTCTAGTATGGCTTCGGGTTCCTCAATCAATTGGTTCGGGGCATCCACCCGCAACTCTTGTAACGGAATTATATTTTCAACCTCACCCACGAACTTCTTCAAATAACTTACATGAAACGTATCGTGAACACCTTGAAGTTCGGGTGGGAGTTCTAACTTGAAAGCTTGCAAACCGACCCGTTTCAAAATCTTAAACGGGCCAACATACCTTGGGCTCAATTTGCCTTTCTTACCAAACCGCATTACGCCTTTCCAAGGCGATACTTTCAACATCACCATGTCTCCAACATTCAAATCATATGGTCTCTTTTTCAAACCCGAGTAGCTTCTTTGTCGATCTTGGGCGATTTTCATATTGGTTTGGATTATCCCAATCTTTTCATTGGTCAACTTCACAATCTCGGGACCCGTGAGTTTCGTCTCACCTGCTTCAAGCCAACACGATGGAGTTCTACATTTCCTTCCATACAACGCCTCATAAGGCGGCATTTTAACAGTCGATTGGTAACTATTATTGTAGGAGAACTCAACTAACGGTAAATGTTCATCCCATTTACCTCCAAAATCTAGCACACACGATCTTAACATATCCTCAACCGTTTGAATAGTTCTTTCACTTTGACCATCGGTTTGCGGGTGGCAAGCCGTACTCAACCGCAATTTCGTTCCCAACTCTTCTTGCAACGATCTCCAAAACCTCAAGGTAAATCTCGCATCTCTATCGGATACAATTGACAACGGGACTCCATGAAGTCTTACTACTTCATCCACATACAATTTTGCCAACTTCTCAAGTGGCATGGTTTCCCGAATTGCCAAGAATAATGCACTTTTGGTCAACCGGTCGACTATGACCCAAATGGCGTCGTGGTTCTTGCTCGTCCTTGGCAATCCAACAATAAAATCCATTGTTATATCATCCCATTTACCGGCCAGAATTTGTAACGATTGATCTATCCCGTAAGGCACTTGATGCTCGGCTTTTACTTGTGCACACGTGGCACACTTAGAAATATACTTTGCCACTCTTGCCTTCATCCCGGGCCACCAATACATCTTTTTCATATCTTGATACGTTTTCGTACTCCCCGGGTGGATCGAATACTTAGACTTATGAACATCGTTTAGTAACTCCTTTCGGGTACCCCCGAACTTGGGAACCCAAATTCGACCACCCACGGTTTTCAACCCTTGCTTGTTTTCCACAAATTGTTGGTTCTTTCCCAAACGTTCTTGCCTTAACTCATCCTTTTCCATCACTTCCTGTTGGGCATTCTTGATTCGTTCTACTATACTCGAGACTACTTCAATACGTGTTAGCTTCCCTTTAATCGGCTTTTCATATACTTTTCGGCTCAAGGCGTCGGCCACCACGTTGGCCTTCCTCGCATGGTAAACAATCTCACAATCATAATCTTGTATCAATTCGATCCATCTTCTTTGCCTCATATTTAGGTCTTTTTGAGTGAAAACATATTGAAGACTTTTGTGATCCGTATATAACGTACACCTCGTACCGTATAAGTAGTGTCTCCATAACTTTAAAGCAAACACTATCGCCGCCAATTCCAAATCGTGAGTCGTGTACCTTTCTTCCGCATTCTTTAGTTGTCTCGAGGCGTAGGCAATCACTTTCCCCCGTTGCATCAAAAACAACCTAAACCTTTATGTGAAGCATCACTATACACGACGAAGTCTTCCATCCCTTCGGGTAACGTGAGAACCGGGGCGTTACACAATTTTTCCTTTAATATGGCAAATGCATTTTCTTGTTTTTCTCCCCACACAAACTCACTACTCTTTCGGGTCAACAATGTGAGTGGTGTCGTCACTCGAGAAAAGTCTTGAATAAATCGACGGTAATATCCGGCAAGGCCGAGAAAACTTCTCACCTCGGTTGGAGTTCGTGGCGGTTCCCACTTCATAACCTCTTCAATCTTCGACGGGTCAACTTTGATTCCTTCTCGGGACACGACATGACCAAGGAATTGGACTTCTCGAATCCAAAATTCACATTTATAAAACTTAGCATACAATTTCTCTCGTTGTAGCACTTCTAACGTTTGCCTTAGGTGGCTCTCGTGTTCTTCTTCGGTTTTTAAATAAATAAGAATATCGTCAATAAATACGATAAGGAACTTGTCGAGGAATGGTTTGCAAACCCGATTCATAAGGTCCATAAAAATGGCCGGTGCATTAGTCAACCCGAATGGCATTACCAAAAACTCGTAATGTCCATAACGTGTACGAAACGCCGTCTTCTCGGCATCTCCCTCTTTCACTCGAACTTGGTGGTAACCCGACCTCAAATCGATCTTCGAGAAATAGTCGGCACCTTGAAGTTGATCAAATAAGTCGTCGATTCTAGGCAACGGGTATCAGTTCTTAATAGTCATCTTGTTCAACTCTCGGTAGTCGATGCACATTCTCATTGAACCGTCTTTCTTCTTAACAAACAATACGGGCGCACCCCATGGAGACGAGCTAGGACGAATAAATCCTTTGTCGAGTAACTCTTGCAATTGGGACATCAATTCCCGCATTTCGGTGGGAGCCAAACGGTATGGAGCACGAGCTATCGGCGTCGCTCCCGGAACTAAATCAATACGGAATTCTACTTGCCTCTCCGGTGGCAATCCCGGTAAATCGTCGGGAAATACCTCGGGAAAATCCCGAATCACCTTTACATTTTCCACCGTCTTCTTCTCTTTCCTTCCATCTAATACATATGCTAAAAAGGACGAACACCCTTTAGCTAAACATTTCCTAGCTTTAACCGCGGTCATAAGACATGGTAAATGGTGTCGTCTCTCACCATACACATAAACTTTTTCATTGTCGGGAGTCCTGATCGAGACTATCTTTTTCCCGCATAAAATCTTTGCTTGATTCTCACCCAACCAATCCATACCTATAACTATATCAAAACCCGCAATTTCCATGGGTAATAAATTCACCTTAAACTTTTTCCCATCTATTTCCAATTCACAATTTCGACACATATGTTGAACTATGGAGGTTTTACCATCCGCAATTTCTATATCATAAATTTCATCAAGGAGTTATAACGGCACATTCAACACCACAACAAAATCATGCGACACAAACGAATAAGTAGCACCCGAGTCAAATAAGATCCGGGCGGGAATAGAATTTACGAGTAGGGTACCTGAAACGACATCGTGGACTTCTTTGGCTTCATCTCGGGTAAGTTGGAAGGACCGTCCCTTGACCTTTGTCGGCTCCGCTTTCTTTTGAGCGGTCGACACCATGGTCTCGCTTCCCTTCTTCGGGCATGCATTGCTATAGTGCCCTTTTTCATGGCACGAATAGCACTCGATTTCATCCAACGGTTTGGCCCGGCAATCCCTTGCCATATGCCCCGGCCTTCCACACTTGAAACAGGACTTTGAATCCGCCAAACATTCCCCCTTGTTGTCTTTGCCACACTTCTTACAAGCACCCACACTTGCTTGCTTAGAGAAGGTCGGGGTGAACTTTCCTTTCTTCACCGAACCCGAGCTCCCCTCAAACTTCCTCTTCTCAAACTTTTCAAACTTTGGCCTCTCATTGATTCTCCTTTGGCCCACCTCCTCCACATTCATCGCCGCACTAATAGCCTCATCTAGTGTGGCGGCCCTCTTTACTTCCAACTCATACTCCCACGGGAGTCCATTAGCATACCGAACAATCCGGGATCTCTCATCCGGATACAATTTGATTACAAACGGGATTAATCCCGTGAACTTCTTAGTGTACTCATCGACACTCAAACCACCTTTCTTCAAATGAACAAACTCTTCTTGAAGTTTCTCCAAATTTCTCTCGGGGCAAAACTTTGCCTTCAACCGTTTCACAAACTCATCCCAGGTCATCTTGTACATCGCCCTTTTTCCCAACGTTTCATACAAGGTATCCCACCACACGAGGGCCTCATCTTTCAGTAACCGAGAAGCATAGATCACCATATCACCTTCCTTGCATTTACTAGCTTCAAGGACTTGTTCGGTTTCTCGGATCCAACGGATCGTGACTTTCGGTTCGGAGCTACCATAGTAGTTATCGGGCTTAAAAGCCACAAAGTTCTTGTACGTACACCCCTTCCTTTCCCTCGGCTCGGGGTCACTCTCCTCTTCTTCCGTTGAAGACCTCTCGGTTTGAGCAACACTACTTGACTTGCTTTTCGTGCGGGGTGGAGATTCCTCCCGCCTTTCACGTGCCTTATGCTCATTGAGGATTCGGTTCACATCCTCGTTCACTATGTCCCTCATTTGATTGAACATAGTTTGGAGGTGTTCTACGGTGACCGGGGTGTGAGTGTTCCTTTCAACACCAGAATTTTCCTCCCCTTCCCGAGGTTGAGGACCAAACACCGGTTCGATGACAACGTTATTCGAATCTTGCCCTTGATCAAGTGGGCCTCTTGCACTTCTAGTTCTCACCATTTTGCTATAATAAGACATCAATCATTTAGAAGTCAATTTATCAAAGTAACGGTGGTTTCTTGTATCAACACCTCTATTTTCAAAACAACATTTAAATATCATTTAATCCAAAAATACATAATATTGTATCAACCTCAAATGCCGGTTTTACAAAAATGAAAAGGTTTCTTGTTCGAGATTATCAGAGTTTACAAAAACGGTGTTACAAATTATATCTTAACCATAGGATAAGGACTCTAATCATCAATACCGAGCTAATCTCAACAAGGCCTCTTCTAAACGGGCCTCCTAGATCTTCGATCCCGAACCTGAGTACATAGCAAAACACAAACATAGTACGTGAGACAAAATTGCCTCGTGAGATACATGGGTTTAAAACCCGATAAACAACTAGTCACATAATATCATTTAAACTTAAAATAATATTACTAAGTTCATTTGAGTCACTTCATTACTTTCATCATTTGGCCAATGTCAAGATAATCGGAATGCCTCCAATCTATCAAGACCGTCATATCCACGGTAACCGGAATGCCTCCAATCTACCGGGACTCATAGGTATTGGGTAATCGGAATGCCTCCAATCTACCACTAACCTTAAGGCACCGTAATAACCGGAATGCCTCCAATCTACTACGGCCCTAGGGACATCAACATCATCGTCATCACTTATCTTTTATCATAGTGAGCCTATAGCTCCATCATTTCTCATTCAATTAATCGATTCATCATCACATAAGCAATTCATTAAAAATCACATAATTAACTAAATTACTTAAAGACTCGATAAAAGCATTTAATTATAAACATTTACTAACTATGTACTCGGTTTTGAAAGTTCACATGTACTCACCTTAGCCAAGCTTAACCAATTATTGTGTTCCTTAAACGCCAATATCACTTCTCAAGATTTGAATGCCTCAAATCTTCCAACCGATAACCTATTATCAAAACCAATACAATGGTTTGCATTAATCATCTATACTAACTACATAATCCATGGCTAGTCAACTACTAGCACCATTTTCCCTAAAGTTACCAAACCCTAAATTCATAAATCACCACATTTTCATGTATCCATAATATGACCACGTTTTCCTTGTTAAAATACCATAGATCTAAGTTATATTACTTCCATTTAACCATTCATGAACAAATCCATAACTAGGGTTTATGATTCAAGCTTCCATACTTAAATCTAAGACTTATAACACAAGAGAATTGAAGATTTACCTTTGTTCTTCAATAAGGAGCAAGAATCACCAAGATTTGATGAAGATTGAGCTCCAAACGACACCTTACACTCAAAAATCGCACACACCAAAAGAGAGGAGAAAAACTAGGGTTTCATGTGAAATAAATGATGTTTCCCGAATTAAATGCTGGTGTCGGGCAAAGTTCGCGATCGTTACTGAGTTCGCGTCGTGAACTTCTTCACGCACGCATAGTTCGCGGTCGCTACTAGGTCGGGAACTACTTCGCGACGGATTGCCCAAATAGTTGTATCG
Organism: Calendula officinalis; assembly: GCA_963853835.1. Taxonomy (NCBI): domain Eukaryota; kingdom Viridiplantae; phylum Streptophyta; class Magnoliopsida; order Asterales; family Asteraceae; genus Calendula; species Calendula officinalis. Next base: position 23,342,349 of record OY970820.1, read on the forward strand.
AGTTCACGATCGTGAACATTAGTTCACGCCGTGAACTCCCAGAACAGCCCAGTCTGCACTTTTTAATCTTTGGCTCGACCCGGTTTCGCCCATAACTTTCTCGTACGGTGTCCAAATGACACGAAACCAATTCCTACGTTCTTTAAACGATTTATCCTTATTTAACATATTTTTGTACAATTTATTTATTTACAAAATTCGGGTCGTTACAACAAGGATATAAAAGCAATTGTCCCTGTAAGGAATATTAAGTATCTATTTTGTCATTGTATTAGATTTTAATTTTCCTCATTTCTCAGTTTTAGCAAAATCGTATTTCGTATAACACATAAAAATTAATAGTTCATTAATGCCATTACATTAGTTAGGGAAAATCTCGCTCATTAAATGCATGAGGAAAACCTTTTATATATAATTTTGGTAGTCAACCAATTGGTCTAGATCAATTGGCGACCAAGAGTTATCTTTAGGGGGGGTTGTACTCATGAGGTCTTGGGTTCAAGCCTTTCTGAAGGCATTCCTCGGGAGATTAATAAGGAGGTGGGTTTATTCCCCAAAAGGGAGAAATGAACGAGGAATGCATACTGTCCGCTTGGATGTCATTGCATATGTCGAACAACTAACTTACTAACTTGCCGTTCAAAAATATATATATAATTTTAGTAGTCGACAACAACTCGTCAGCAAATCAATTAATAAAGTTGAAAAATTAAAACCATGATTTCTAACTTTTAATTTCTACTGGTTTCTAAAGAAAGCAATTATATAAATCACAAATATGAATAATATAAATTAGGTTTTTCTAAATTTAACGTGGGGAGGGTTATAAACGGATCGGATTGATATTAATCTATACCCGACCCTTTTAGTAAAGGGTTAACGGGTACAGGTCGTTAGCGGGTAATCGAATCACAAATTATGATCCAAACTCATTTAGTCTTGCGGGTTCAGATCAGATCATGGTCAAAACCCCCTATATTACCAAGTCTACATAATAGCAAACTTATAATACGTGAGTAAGGGGCTGTTTGGTAAGCCTCTTAATGATTCAGTTAAGAGGTTAGCCTCTTAATTGGACAGATTCAGAGCGTTTGGTAGGACCTCTTAATCAGCGTCTGAATCAAGAATTCAACATGTTCTGCCTCTTAATCAGACAGATATCAGAGGAAGTCTGAATCATTCAGACCTCTGCATCATCCAAATATTAATCATTCAGATACTACCAAACATCACTTAAGTAATCAACCTATTTAGTATCTAAACAAAGTAGTATCATTTTTCATATAACTGCTACAAGTCTATTATTAATTCACATGATAATTTTCAAATTACATCTCTACTATTATGAAGACCGACGACCCCAAACATACACCATATTTTTGCCTTCTATTTGGTGGTCCAAGCGACAGATGAGTGTAGCGTGTAATGTAAAGTGATCGGTTGTAAATTATGCATAATAGTCAGTATATGTATATTTATAAAATTAATTTTAAGGTTTAGTTGATAATCCATTTATCACTAAGAGGATTTAGTCTAACTATAAAAGAACTGGTATGATGTTGATATGTTATCGGCAAGGTTCTAAAAAATGCGTCATGGCGTGAGCCGCGACGTCGCCGTTACGAAACAGACCAATACTTTAAAAACATCATGACCAGCCACGGCTTGACATGACTTAAGGCTTGATAATGTCGTCATATCACGCCTTACGCTTTCTGGAACCTTGATTATTGGTCACCATCACCATTAGGAATATTTTTAAATTTCCCAAATTCATTATATATACCACACATAAGAATACTCTCTAAAATAATTTGACCAAAAAGTTGAAAGATGTGGTGGAATATTATATGTTGTATAGTATACTTGTAGAGTAGAGTAGAGTAGGGCAGTACTAGAAAGTAGTATGTACAGTACAGGGTTCGTGTGGGTGACCGTAATCTTGAGAAAACGACCTTTTGGGCAGGGGCAATATAGCCGTGACGGAGTTTTGTCTGTTGACCTAACGACACTAGATGACCGGTCCATGGGTCATGTGGGGTCTGCAGCTTTAATAATAAGTTTTTTCAGACGTTTACCCGGTTACCGGCGCCGTTAACGCTCCTCACGGTGAAACAAGTCCACCTTGCACGTGTTCCTACTTCCACGTTGGTTTTACGTGTTCACTTCACATACATAGTACTTCCTTCTATTCGAAATAAGTGATACATTTTAAATTTTCATGATTTTTTAGGTAAAAGTTTATAATTATAATTAAATTAGATTAATTGGATGGTTAGTGAGAAATGAGTCCCACACATTTTAAATAAAGTGTAGTTGTTTAAAAGTAAAGAGTAAGGGTAAAGAGGTTATTTCATTTTTTAAAGTAGATAGTTAGTGGGTGTGGGTCCCAATATTTTTTGCCAAATAAAAAAAAATTTCAAATTGTATCACTTATTTTTGATACACAAAAAAAAAAAAGTCATTTGCATAAATAATGCCAAATGTACACAGAAATCATAAATAATGCTCTTTTTTGACCTATTTCAAAAATAATGATATCCCCCATTTGGAATCCCGGATCCCCTAGTATCCCCTGTTTGAAAACCCGGATACTACATTTTTCCTGTTTTTTGTGTACTGTTTTGTACTTCTGTACTTGTCTGACGCAGGGTACATTCCCACACCCCAAAACCCGGATCCCCAAGGGGTATCCCACACCCCAAAACCCGGATCCCCTAGGGGTATCCCACACTTGAAATCCCGGATCCCTATGGGTATTCCACACCTCAATGTTTTTTCAATTCGACTCGTACAGAAATTGAGCTCCAAATCCTGTACAATATTATTCAAGTATTACGTCCAACATTACATTCAGAAATTGGTTAGGGTTCAATTCAATGAAATACGCAATTAGGTTTAGATTATCGTAATTTTGTATTGAATTTATGTAATGTGTATCTGTTCGTCAGTTCGCGCTTTCATGGTGATCAATTCACAACCGTTAATGATCTAGAATATCTGTTGAATTAACTATACTAATTAACAGAAAATTGTCGCTGTTGCTTTTACTTCACTTAGGGTTGTAGAACGAACGCTTTTTAATTTGATTCATTTTGTTTCCAGTGCATGTGTTGATTGATTTTGATTGAACAGTTGCTTGATATGTGTAGTGATAATTGTAGAGGTTTCTATTATATATTATTTTATTAAAATTAAAATTGTTATAATGTTTGAAACTGCAGTTTTATACTAGTGCTATGGATCATTAATTCATAAATCAACAATCAAAATTGAATTAGTACATGTGCATTTATAGCATAGCTGTAGTTTAAGATTTTGATTTTAATTTTAGATTTTGAGTAGGTGTTAAAATTGACTGCTAGAGTGCTAGTATATCATTAACTTCCTCTGTTTCTTTAAGATTGTTAACTTGTAATTATATAATACAATCTTGGTTAAAAGTATTACTTTCTCTAAATTTCTCTCTCACAATGGCAGAATCGTCAACCATGTGGTCAGTAAACCTTGGTGTTGACCATTCTTTTCTCTACAACTGGACGATTTACAGTGCAAGCTTTTGTGTACTCGTTGCTCTTGTTCTTTCCATGTATCTAATCTTTGAACATTTAGCTGCTTACAATCAACCTGAGATATTTATTTAATTCCCTATATGTTCAAATTCGGTTTCTGTTTGTATCCCTAGTTTCTAGAAATTTTAAATGTTAAAAAAGTAAGCAGTGTGAAATTCGATTACTTATTTTCAGGAGCAAAAGTTTTTAATCGGGCTTATCTTGGTGGTGTGGGATACTCCTAGGGGATCCGGGATTTCAAGTGTGGGATACCCCTAGGGGATCCGGGTTTTGGGGTGTGGGATACCCTTTGGGGATCCGGATTTTGGGGTGTGGGAATGTACCCTGCGTCAGACAAGTACAGAAGTACAAAACAGTACACAAAAAAAAGGAAAAAAGTAGTATCCGGGTTTTCAAACAAGGGATACTATGGGATCCGGGATTCCAAAGGGGGGATAGCATTATTTTTGCAATGGGTAAAAAAAGAGCATTATTTGTGATTTCTGGGTACATTTGACATTATTTATGCAAATGACTCAAAAAAAATGTATCACTTATTTTGAATCGAAGGAAGTATATGTGTTCTTAAACTTAAAAATCTTATTTATATGATCACAACATAATACTTTGGTTGATTAATGATTTTAATTGAGAATTTATATTTTTCTGTAATTTTTGTATGTATCATTCTATTAACTGAAAATATAATTATGGATTAAATGATATTAATATGTGTATAGACCAAAGAAAACTTTCTAAAAATTAAACGAATATGATGACAGTTAAGACCGTTAACAGATTTACACAATAATGATTTTTTTTATTCACCAAATAATTCATATTTTAGAAATAAATAAATTTTAAATAGTATGTTCAAATCTTGTTGGAGACATAATATGTTACGAAGTATAGTTATTTAATTGTGTGAAAATTTTATCTTTTAAGAAAACTCACGACTGGAAGTATTAATTCCTACTTAAAGCTTCTTTCTTAAAAAAAAATGAAAGAAACTTACGATTTGAGAGTATCAATTAATCCTATTCAATCAACTTCTACGCTTATTTAAACATTTTATATATTGCATCATCATTTTCAAGTGCATGAACTATGTCTGAAGATTGTGTTGCACGGAACTCCGAAAATACAGGTTACAAGCCTATTTCTCACGGTACGCCAACCTAAAACAACGTACTGCTGAGGTTCCTGACTTGCCTGAAACTACAAAGGAATGTTGTGTGTTGTTTCGAGTGTTTTTTGTAGTGTTCGTTCAGTGTATCAAAATGCAAATAGAGATGACGATTTTTTTTTTGAACGTCAAGTTAGTAAGTTAGTGGTTCGAGCCTAGACAGTGACATCCACAAGGGGCAGTATGTCTTCCCTCGAACCTTCCACCTTTTTTGTCCACGACGGGACTTGAACCCATGACCGGGCAACACCTTAAATCCACCTTGGATACCACTAGGCTACAAGCCTTGGGTAAATAGAGATGACGATTTATATAGCAAATTGCATTACGAATTAACCGAACAAAATTGATTTTAATTAAGTTCCAACATCAGGCACTCTACTTTAGATCAAGCTCAATGTCTCATTCACCGGACTTAGGGCTGTCAAACTTTGCACGACACGCCAAAATACACGAAACGAAACGAAATTGGGACGGAATCGAAATTTGAATTCGTGTTCGTGCCGTGTAAAACAAACACGAAGTCGTGTCGTGTCGTGTCGTGTTCGTGTTAAGTGATTAACACGAAATTGACACGATAGTTATGATTTTGGTAACATTTAGAAATTTATGTTATATTTTTGTCGTGTTTTTAGCATGTAGTAAGTAGGAAATTTGATATGTTCGTAATTTATCTCGTGTTTCGTGTTTGTCGTGTTTATCGTATTTTAATCGTGCCGTGTTCGTGTTAGCAAAATAAAACACGACTTCGGGTCATGTTGTTTTTGTGTTGAATAAATTCATGTCGTGTCTTGTTACCAAAAAATACGAAACAAAAGAATGATTTGATAGCCATGTGGCCTCATTTAATTTTGGACATATGATGTAGCGTTACGAAGCCCTCGTCAATTCTTCATAACCATATAAGTTATCACTCATAAATATCTTACATATACATACTTCCTCCGATTCAAAATAAGTGATACACTTTTTTTTTTTGATGAATAAAAATAAATGATATACTTTACAAATAATTATGTACCTTATTTGACAAGAATTATTGGGACCCACACCCACCTACTTTAAAAAAGCAAAATGACACATTTATCCTTACTTTTACTTTTAAACATCATTAACCTCACTTTATTCAAAAAATATGGAACCTTTTTCCCACTAACCATCTAATTAACTAATTTAACTATTATTATAATATTTTGCCTCAAAAACCGTAAAACTTAAAGTGTATCACTTATTATAAAGGAAAATGATAATGACAGCCCTTAGGGCTGTCATTAAGAATGTAAAATAACAAAAGACAACCCCCTGAATTTTAGGAATATTACTTTTTTAATCAATGTACAAGCTTTTTATGCATGTTAATGACAGCTTAGGGCTGTCATTAACAAAACCCTATTATAAATCAGAGAAAGTATCTATTATCGTTCAAAGTTTGAAAAAGTACATATAATACATGTATTATATACTTTCTAACAATATATGACAAAAGCTTTTAAGCGTTAGAGTTGATATTTACATTATATATCATTTTTTAAGTAAAGGAAAGGTAGACAAGATGTACCTAAGCCTCTTAGTTTTGATAGGGTACAAGGAACAAAGTGAAGTGAGATATGGAAAGTTCAAACCCACAAAATAAGGATTTATTTGGTTTGAATATAAATGATTAAATAGCGTAGTTTATATTTGTCTTAATTGTGGAATGTACATGGATTTGGTCTTTCTTTTAGAAACCACTGCATATGGCACCACCTATTTTTGTTAACTTTCTACTGCAACTATTATTATTAATAATAATTATTATTATTATTATTATAATATATACAACAAAGAAAATGCCATAAATTCTGAATGATTAAATTTTTATAAAGTATGTATGTTTTCTATTATAAATTGGCTATCGGCTTATAGAAAGTACATGAAAACTATATCTTAAAAAGGATAGATACTTAAATTTCAAAAAGATTTCAAATATAAAATGGCATATTTTGTTTCATCAAGTATGCTTCTAGCTAGCTAGTTATTGTCAACGGGAAACGGATACAATTTCTTTTGCATGTCATTTGGAGGGTGTGAATCTTATTCTTTTTAACTCGAATATACTTAGGGGTGAGCATTTGGATCGAAAAAATCGAACCGAACTGAAAACCGACCGAAACCGAACCGAAACCGATAACATGTTATTGGTTCGGTTTTGAAAATTCATCGTTTTCGGTTTCGATTCGGATTTGGGAAAAATGATGAACATTTGGCCTAAAAAAACTGAACCGAATCCGAATCGGACCGGAACTGAACCAAAACCGATAATATGTTATCGTTTCGGTTTCGGTTTTGAAAATGTATCGTTTTCGGTTTTCGGTTTCGGTTCTATCGGTTTCGGTTCGGTTCGGTTTTTGGACCGAGCTCACTCCTAGATATACGTGACTTAGTTGGAGTATATTCGTGATTGTTTCTAAACTTATTAATTATCTGATTATCCTAAAAAATTGTATTTATCAACTTTTATACCGTCGCCTTACTTTTTTTTATTAACCAATGATTTATTTGCACATTAAAAAGTACTTAATTATTAAAGCCCACAACTTTCTTTGAAACTTCCATTTTCTTTGCTTCCTTGTTTTTGGGGTTCCTTTAACATTTTCTCACTTGTTTCCATTCGTACTTGCAATGTTCAATGAGCTTACAACCTTAATTTGATTCTTTCAAAAACCTTAGTTTCTTAATCCCTCAAATAAAATCGAAATGAAGCAAAATCGGTCGACATACTAATCTTTTATTCCCTTAAAATATGAAATATTCATTCTAATAAATCATAGGATAACGCCTATAATTCTCAGGAAAGATGCGGTGTGGTGCGTGCTCGTCCAATAAAATCAATCATAGTTAACTAATCAAGCTTTACAGATCAAGATTAATGATAAGAACCATGATTAAGTAATTAAAAAGTTAGATTAATTAGTAGACAAGATTGACTAAAGCTCACTTTGCCCATACTTAGCAACTACAAAGTACAACCACTACATCCACAATTAGCCACATAAACTTTCCACTTAATTAAACTAAATACCAAGATATTGATCGAATTAGTGGGAGTCAACTGGTCTGTCCCCCAATAAATAAGTTGATTAAATTAATAATTATAAGCAGAATTGAATTATGGGCAAAAAGAAGCTGATTTTGATGGACCATGTTTTCACCTCTTACTTCTCCACTTTCAAGCACGATGGGTTTTATTAAATTCAACTTGAAGATCTTCCCATGACATGTACGACCGACACCTGTGGTTATTATTTTATAAATTACTTCCTCCGTTTCAAAATAAGTGATAGCTTGCACGTTTTTTTAAGGTAAAATATGATAATGAATATTAATTAGATTAAATTGGATGCTTAGTGGAAGATAGATCTCACATATTTGAATTAAAATGAGTTTAATGATGTTTAATAGTAAAAGTAAGGGTAAATGAGTAAATTCACTTTATTAAATGAGAAAATTAGTGGATGAGGGTCCTACTATTTGTTATTAAATAATGAAAGTTTTTAAAGTGTATCACTTATTTTGAAACATCCCAAAAAAGTGTATCACTTATTTTGAAACATCCCAAAAAAGTGTATCACTTATTTTGAAACGGAGGAAGTAGTTATTTTAGTGTTCTGCCAAGAAAAGATTAATTTCTGCAGTATAATTCTTATACGAAGTATATAATTTGGAAAATGTATATACTATATGTTGCTTCCTGATTTCGTATCCTTCGTATGGATGAACGTCCTGCAACCAAAGAGCAAACCTAACGTCAGGTGACCACCGGGATGTAATCCCGGGCGGACCCTCCGAAGATTAAGTCAGTAACGTTATTTAGACGTGAGGTCGTGAGAGTAATAAATGCAATGTATATTAAATGCGATGACCGAATCAATCTGCTTACCGTTTCGATGCTTGTATTTATGGACGAACGGTTTTAAGCGGGAAAACCGTAACTCTACCCTTTACACGTCGCCTCCTATTGTCCGGCAGGTATTAGGCTTGGCGGAAGGCTTTTGTCCTGCGTATCGAAGAGTGCTTCTCTGTGCGAGCCGCCTTCGGGCTCCGTTCGCATTTAATGCTCCCCTTAAAATCCGATCGATGAGCCTTGTCGTATGCGTTGAACTATGTTTTGTTTGTCTCTTTCCTCGAATTATCCCTGGCCGCGCAGGTTCGTCATCCTGATCTTGTCGCAGGATGCTACTATTGTTCATTAAGTCCCCTAAGTTAGTGACGAATCATAACGATAAATACTGATTCGTTCTAACTTGACCTGCTCCGTCCTCCAACGGTCTTTTATCTGTCTCTTGCCGCTTCCTTCTTTTACCTGTTAGGAAAGTTACCGTTAGGCGTCATAGTCGGATTTGACCGTTGAGCGTCGCCTCAATTCCTGGCCTTTTAAACTCCCTTGCTTGCCTATATATTCATTTGTAAATACCCATTCCTTCTACTCCGTTCTGCTATTAATCCTTACTACAACCTCTCTCCTTCCCCCTTAATTCTTGATCTTGATAATCGCTAAGTATCATGAGGAAAGATAAAACGAAAGGCGACAAATCTGTGCGAGAGAAAAGAACAGCACTAAACACCCTTAGTACCCTTTCACCCGCAGATCTTCCCAAAATCATAAACGAATTTCACATCGACCCTCGCTATCCTCTCCGTCTGCCTAGTGAGACGGACACCGTCGCCTCTCCTCATGTCGGTTTCGAACCCATCTATCTTCACTATCTGCATGGGGGTCTACGCTTTCCAATCGATGATTTCATACTTGCCGTTCTTCAGAATCTGGGGATCCATGTTGCTCAACTCGTTCCTAATTCTTTACTTAAAATCATCGGGTTTGTCATGCTTTGTCGGGCGCTGGGAATTCCTCTTTCGTCAAAACTGTTCCGACATTTTTATGTTGTCACCGGTCGAGGTGACTGGGCAGTGATCACCTTACGCCCTGGACGGAACGAGTTAATCTCTGGTCTGCGAGACTCAATACATGACTAGAAGTTCAAATTCTTTTACGTCAGTCGTTCCGCCTTTCGGGATGTTAACTTGGGTTGGGGAAAAGTTACCGGAAGGTCTTCGGATCCTCTTTCGGATCTATCAGCCGACGAGGCGGAACACGTTCGTCAGCTATCCGGATATACAATAGAGTGGGAAGATCCGGATGAGGTGTTACTCGGGATGGCTGATCTTAGTCCGTTCTACCATTCCAAAGGAGTGCGTCCCATATGGAAAATAGACGGTCAACCCATACCACTGCTTCATCGTTTGCTGATGAGCTATCCTACTGAGGGTATTATTTCTGTGGATGACGGTGCGATCGTTCCTTTCGCAGCCCCTCCTGAGCAAACCCTTAGCTCCGAACGAACCCTTTCTAGCGAAGGTATTGTTGAAGAGGATGTTCCCCAAACTCCCCGTAGCCGAAGCTAAGGAGCTTCTTCCCCCATTAACCTTGACTCGCCAATTAACAAAGGGTTTACTTCTGAAAATACCATGATCCCTGATTCCCAAGCTAATCTTAACAGACCCCCAAAACTTCGATCCATAGATGCTCTGGCATCCTGGGAATCTGACAAAGCACTCGCCGAAGAAAGAAAAGAGATGAATCTTCTTATCTACCCAGGAAACGTCCGAGAATTCCTCATGGAGGTATTGCCTTGCTTGTCATACTTTTTGCCTTTCTTTTTCTTGTTGTTTATATATATATATATATATATATATATATCTCCGTCCTAACATTCCTTGCAGTGCAGGACCTGCAGAGCGTTCTGTAGCTGTGGATACAACCACCCTTAACATCCATGTGTCGATTCCACCTTTGTCTGTCACGTTAGAAACTACCTCTTCGATTGTTCCAGTTACCACCACCCTTCATGCTCCGATTGTTACCACCCTTGCTGCACCTATCACTACCGAGCGTCCTTTTCCATCAGTTACTTCTGGAGCCTCTTGGAAGCTTCCCGTTATGTCTATCGGTACATCCGCTGTTGCGATGTTCAGTAGTCGTTTGTTCAGTAGCGGAAAACAAGCATCCTCACCTGTTATGAGTTCCCATTCTGCTCGTTCCACCAAAAGTCGATCATCTTCTCCCAAACCCACACTGCCAGGTACGAGCGGGCTATATATTTATCCTTTCGTATGTATATGTGAGTTTTAATTGTTTTTTCCTTCGTTTATTGTTTGCAGAAACTTTGGTTGTTAGTACCGGGCCTGTCGTAGCGGCGACTGTGGTGAAAATACAAACTCCAGATCCTGAAGGCTTAGCACCCCGGACCGAAAGCATCCCCACCGTGGGCACTGTTACGACCACCCGTCCTACAGCTCCGCCTGTTGAGACAACTGTCACCACTCTTAGTGACGAGGCCATTTTGAAGGCTAAAGCTGGCCTTCTGAGCACCATTGAGCTTTTAAACGGATTACAAACACAAAGGGTTCATCACGAGCAGATCTCCCGCAATCACCACGCAGAATTTGCCAAAATGTCTCAACTACTGGAGACCATGAAAGGCATGCATGAAAAAGAGAAAATGGAGAAAGCTGAATTGGTCGAGTCCATGAAGAGATTGTCGGACTCCCATGAGGCTTTTCGATATGTCGCTAAGACGAAAGATAACCAGATTGCCGATCTTGAAGACCAGTTAAAATGCACCAGTGCTCGTATTGCGGAACTCGAGTCTTCACTGATTGAAAAAGATTCCCATTTGCAAGAAGCACAACGCCGTAATGCGGAAATTGAAACGGGTAGCGATCTGTTGAAGAAAGAAGTGGAGGAAGGTCATGAGACCGTGCGCTGGCTTATGCAGGATGGTATCCCCGGGGTTGTGCAGATATTCCTCTCTTCCCCAGAGTTTGTTCACCGAAACTCTTCTCTCCATGAAGAGGGTTTAAAGCTGGGTCGACATCAGGGTTGTATCGACACACGAGATGCTTATCCGGACTTACTTGGCTCTCTCAAGCTTATTCACGAATATCCGGAAGCCCAAGCTGCCATGATGAGTCGTTTTGGTGAGTTAGTCACTCCTAGCTATGACCTTATTCGTTCCTTTCGGAGCGGCGAAGTTAGTCTGAGTGAGCTTAGAGATTTGGTGTCGCGACTTCCATCCGGCGTGGAGGGTACCGGAGAGAGTTCTAACCGAGGAGATAACCCATAACTTGCTCCTCTCGTCCATTGAATGCTGTGTGAATGTTGAAATTTATGTTTAGCCACTATGTTTGCTTCTTTTGTGTAAACGTACCTCCGCTACGCACTTATGTAATCGTACTTCTTTATTTATCATATATTTTACGTTCTTTTTCTTATATTTGTCGATTATTTTGATTTCTGTCATCAAGAAGGCGTCCCTTAGTGACTCAGAAATGCGTCGTTTTATCAGATCCAGTTTGTCGTCCGGATTTGGCCTTGTTCCCTCCCTTCCGGCAAAGGAAACAAGCCGGTTCATAGCTATGAATGTTTCGTTATGTTCGTTAACTTCCTACGAGTTATTCGCTTAATTTTTCTTTAAGAGAAAAAATAAATATATTGACTATGCGTTTAATAAAAACATCCTGCCTCGGCGGATTTCATTAATCATTCGTCTTGCCAATTACAAAATGACACGTTCGCGACGAAAGGAAAATACATAAAGCATAATAACAGAAAACACTTAACTACTTCAACATTGCCTTCTTGAAGTATAAGCAATATGTCGATATCAGAAGTGAAATTTGCGCAGATTTCGCATATTCCAGGTTCGCGGGATCAACGATCCTTCCATCGATTCCAGGACGTAAGAGCCGTTTCGCCTAGCCTCTTTTATCCGGTAGGGTCCTTCCCAATTGGGGCACAACTTCCCTGGTTTGTAATGGAGGCTTACCTCATTCTTTCGTAGAACTAGATCCCCTACTTTGCACGCCATCCCCCTCACTTTTTTGTTGTAGTGCCTCACCGTAAGCAACTTGTATGCCGCTTGTCGACAGGCTGCGACCTCGCGTCGTTCGTCTACGAGGTCCAGGTTATGCCTAAGGGCTTCCTCATTTTCTTCAAGACGAAAACTTTTCACACGAAAGGATGTCAGCATAACCTCTAATGGTATAACCGCTTCCGAACCGTATACCAAACCGAATGGGGTTTCCTTGGTTGCACTCCTGGTCGTGGTCCGATATGCCCACAGAACGCTTTGCAACTCATCGACCCATCCCCCCTGCATCCTGCTGAGTCTCGTTTTAATTCCCTTAAGAATCGTCCGGTTGGTGACTTCAGTTTGCCCATTAGCTTGCGGATGTGCCACAGAGGTAAAGTTTTGGTGTATACTAAGCTTCGTACACCAAGCTTTGAATGGATTATTAGCAAATTGCTTGCCGTTATCGCTGACAATCGTGTGCGGTAAGCCGAAACGGCATACAATCTGCTTCCATACGAATTTGATTATATTGGCTCCTGATATGCACGCCATAGCTTCAGCCTCCACCCATTTGGTAAAATAATCAACCGCCACTACTAAGAACTGCACACCTCCGGGGCTTTGGGGAACGGACCTACTAGGTCAATACCCCATTGGCAGAACGGCTAAGGGCTACTAATGCTTGTGAGGTTAACGGGCGCTGCACTTGGTACGTTTGAGTATGCCTGGCATTTCTGGCACTTTTTGACATAATCTTGCACATCTACGGACATGCTTGGCCAAAAGTATCCGGCTCAAAACAACTTCTGGGTGAGTGCCCTGGAACCAGAATGCGCTCCACATAAGCCTTCATGCACCTCCTCTATTGCCCGAAGGACCTCCTTCTCTTCAAGGCATCGTAACCATGGTGTAGAGAAACCCTTCCTGTATAAGGTTCCATCCTTCAGCATGTACTTGCCTGCATTCATTCTTATCTTTCTCCCTTCTGCCTGACCTTCCGGGATGACTCTTGAATGTATCGCAGAATGGGGAACATCCAAGAATCAGGACTCAGCTCAACATCCATGTTTTCTTCCGTAATTTCTTCGATACTTCTTCTTGGTAGTATTTCTACTAGGACTTTCTTGGTCAGATGACAGAATAGCATCGAGGCTAGCTTACTGAGGGCGTTTGCTTCTTTATTCTTGGTCCGAGGGACCTGAGTTATTTCGAATTCCTCGAACCCATCCCTTGCTTTCTTTGTTTTTGCCAGATATTTCTTCATATGGACTTCTTTAGCTTCGTAGGTTCCTTTCACCTGATTTACTACCAACATAGAGTCTGTGAATGCTTCGATCTTTTTTATCCCCAAACTTTTGGCCAGGTTCAAACCTGCTAGCAACGCCTCATATTCTGCTTCATTGTTCGAACATTTGAAGTCGAACCTTAAAGCGTACGTTACCCTTTCATCCTTTGGGCCCATTAAGACTACTATGGCATCGCATCCGTCTACCCCCGCAGCTCCGTCCGTAAACATCTGCCATCCGGCTCCGTATGCTTTTCCACCTTTGTTTTCTTCCACCGTATAGACACTATTTCCTTCAGGCATTTCTACCAGAAAATCTGCCAATGCTTGAGCCTTAATGCTTTGTCTTGGTCGAAAAGATATATCATGTTCGCCTAACTCTATCGCCCATTTAGTCATCCGTCCCGAACGCTCCGGTTGCAAGAGGATGTTTTTTATGGGTTGATTGGTTAGGATTGTTATCTGATAAGCTTGGAAATACCTTCTTAGTCTCCTCGTGGAGTATACTAACGCCAGTATGAGTTTTTCCACTTCAGAGTAATTCATCTCCGCACCTTGTAATGCTCTACTTACAAAGTATACGGGAACCTGCTTCTTTTCCCTTTCTGCTATCAACACAGAACTAATGGCCTCGGAATTAGTGGATAAGTACATTACCAACGGTTCCCCTTTCGTGGGACTAGCCATGGTGGGAATGGTTTTCAATTGTTGTTTAAGGGCGGCGAAAGCCCGTTCGGCCTCGTCCGTCCATTCCACCATACCTTTCTTCGTGCACCCGCGCAGGACCTTGAAGAAAGGAACAGACTTTTCCGCCGATTTTGCCAGATATCGGCCTAACGCTGCTAGCTTTCCGTTGAGTCTCTGCACATCCTTCACTGTTCGGGGCGTCTTCATTTCCAACAAACTTGCTATCTTCTCCGGATTGGCTTGAATTCCGGACCGAGTCACTATGTGCCCCAAAAACTTTCCTTCCGTCATTCCAAAAGAACACTTCTTAGGATTGAGCTTCATATTAATCTTTTGTAGTTGCAGCAAAGTTTCTTCGACATCGGTTATCAAGTCTCCATCCGTCTGACTTTTAATAACCATGTCGTCCACGTATACCTCCAGGTTCCGACCGATCTGCTTCTGAAAAGCCCTGTCTACCAAACGCTGGTATGTGGCTCCGGCATTACGGAGCCCAAACGGCATCTTAACGTAACAAAAAGTCCCCTTCTCCGTATGGAAAGAGGTTTTTTCTTCATCCTTCGCGGCCATCTGAACCTGATGGTACCCTTTGTACGCATCCAAAAATGATTTCCACCTGTATCCCCCTAACGATTCGATCTTTTGCTCGATCTCCGGAAGAGGGTAGCTATCTTTCGGACATGCTTTATTAAGATCTTTGAAGTCAACACACATACGCATGGACCCATCCCCTTTCTTCACCAGAACTCGATTTGCTATCCACTCAGGGTATTGCGCACTTTGCAGTACTCCCGCAGACACAAGGTCTTTTACTTCTTTATTCACGATTTCGTTTCTCTCTTTTGCCATAACTCGCTTGGATTGTTTTACCGGACGGAAAGCCGGATTAACATTCAAACGGTGTTCTGAGACTTCCCTGGAAACCCCAGTCATGTCATTCGGCTCCCACGCAAACACTTGTTTATATTTCCTTAATAAGGCCTCTAACCCTTTCCTCAGCTCGCTTGGCAAATTTCCTCCGATTCGAACCTTAACCTCCGGATACTCTTGATTGACTACCACCTGAACCTCCTCGGCTTCTGTCCAACCGTCTTGATATGTTGCACTACTACATTCTGATGTAGGCATCATCATTCCCCGGACGGTGATGACCCCATGCTCAGAAGGGAACTTGAGGATCCCATGAATGGTCGAAGGGATGGCTTGTAGTTGCCACAGACCCGTTCGCCCCAAAATTGCATTGTATCTTGACGGTGCTTCGACCACGATGAACTCAGCTACTATGGTCCTACTATGGTTCGTGCTCCAATCCGTCAGAATTAGAGGTAAATGCAGCTTTCCCTTAGGAATCACATACTGGCCTGAGAAACCAATCATCGGGGCCTGCGATGGTTTTAGGTAAGCTTGGACCTCACTAGGAAATTTTTCGAAACAATGGTAATACATGATGTTTGCTGAACTACCCGTGTCCACATAGATACGTCGGACCATGACCCTGGCTATTGCTCCCGAGATTACCAGAGGTTCCGTCCCTACATAACCTTCTGGGGCGGGCTAGTCTCTTTCGAACGTAATCGCAGGGTCACGCTTTTTCTTTCGAAACGAGCAGGACGCCGACGGCTGACTTTCTTCCAATGCGAAGATTTCTGTATCGTACACTACCGTTTTGCCTTTTGTCTGCGAAACCGTTTGGGGAACTTCCGTCTTCTCCCTTCCTTGTAGTTCCTTATCCCTTTTGTAACTCTCACATGCGGCCGTCGCATGGCCCATGATTTTGTGAAATTCGCAGTAAGCGTTCGGGTCTCGTGGATATCGCTTTCGTAGCGACCTTCCTTCTCCTGAATCTCTGGCTTCATTTGCAGAAAATATCTCCGGACGGTAGGGTTCGTATCTGTTGTTCTGGAAACGACCCCCGGTTCCTCTTCCTTTAAAGGAGGGTCTTTGCAAGTAGCTAGGACCATTCGTGATCCTCCCTCGTTCGCTTGTACGCTGCGAACCACCTGCGGCACCTCCCTTCTTCTCTTGAGTTTCGAACCGTAACTTCTCTGCGCTTTCTTCCTCTTGTTTTAGTACTTTGTTTACCATGTGAATCATGTCATCTGCTTTGCAGAAGTCTCTCTTTGACAACTCCCTGAAGAGTTCCCCTTCCCTCAACCCGTACGTGAAGGCGGCGATTATGAGGGAATCCTCCCTAACCGGCATCTTTCGACTCTGCTCGTTGAAACGCTTGAAATATGACTTGTTTGATTCTCCTTCCCACTGTCGGCACGCCATAATGGATTGTGACTTCTGTTGATACTTTTTCTGCTGTATGAAACTATGACTGAATTGAGCTACTAATTCCTCAAAGCTGGATATGCTTTTCTGAGGAAGACTAGATAACCAATAACGGGCGGACCCTTCCAATGTCCCCGCAAAATATAGGCACCACAACTTGGGGTCCATTAGAATCATTCGGACGGCCCACCAGAAACTAGCTACATGATCATCAGGATCGCCCGTACCGTCATAAGCTTTGACGCGCGGTCCTTTTAAACCGGCCGGGATGGGCACCTTATTGATTTCGTCAACGAATGGTGATCTGAAATTCTTTCCTCCAGACATCCTTCGCGCCCTAAGCGTCCTTCTCTCTTCTGCCTCCGGATGGACTTCTTCTTGAGTGACTTCACGACGAGCCGGTCGAGGCTGGATTCTGGGCGGTTCTTCCACATATACGTCTTCCGCTGGCTCACTTTCATCACTGGAGTAGGTTAGGGTTTTTTCTACTCCAGATCTCTCTCCCCCAACCTTTCGCGCCCCTTTTTCTATCTCCCTCATTTTCATGAACTTTCGGAATAACTCAAACTCTTTTAACTCTTCTATCGTCGGGTCTTCTTTGCCTTCTCTCCCAGGAGGGGGGCATGTCAATACGCTCAACGGAGTGGGCGACAAAGCCGGAGTTACCGATTCTTCTACCATAACTCTAGGTTGCGTCGGCGTTGTTTGAGAGGAGGACTTTCCCTCCGTTGTTGATTCTTGGACCATTTTGTTCGAGGTCCCACGGATGGCGCCAAATGTTGCTTCCTGATTTCGTATCCTTCGTATGGATGAACGTCCTGCAACCAAAGAGCAAACCTAACGTCAGGTGACCACCGGGATGTAATCCCGGGCGGACCCTCCGAAGATTAAGTCAGTAACGTTATTTAGACGTGAGGTCGTGAGAGTAATAAATGCAATGTATATTAAATGCGATGACCGAATCAATCTGCTTACCGTTTCGATGCTTGTATTTGTGGACGAACGGTTTTAAGCGGGAAAACCGTAACTCTACCTTTTACACGTCGCCTCCTATTGTCCGGCAGGTATTAGGCTTGGCGGAAGGCTTTTGTCCTGCGTATCGAAGAGTGCTTCTCTGTGCGAGCCGCCTTCGGGCTCCGTTCGCATTTAATGCTCCCCTTAAAATCCGATCGATGAGCCTTGTCGTATGCGTTGAACTATGTTTGCTTTGTCTCTTTCCTCGAATTATCCCTGGCCGCGCAGGTTCGTCATCCTGATCTTGTCGCAGGATGCTACTATTGCTCATTACTATATATGTAGTTTAGTTAATGCAAAATAAATTAAGGAGCATAAAATTAGTCAATTTAAATATTTTAGGTTGAAAACAATGTCGTAATATACATAATGAAGTTATCTTCAAGTTAGATATATTAAAAACAGTAATACACCCCAATAAAAGGGTTCAAAAGATACAAGAAAAGCTCCAAGGTTGAGCTTCTAGAAATATGGCATCCACCCAAGTCCTCAAGGTGAACATGCATGTTTAGACACTAAGTTAGTGAATTTTTGTAGCTTGAATAATTATTATATCTAAAGTGCATATGAATGATTCAAACTTCCCTTTTAGATCTATTTGATTAAGAGGCATAGGGTTTATCAAACAACCCCTTACTAAAATTAGAATACAGTTTTTAAGTTCTTCCTCTTCTCTTACTGATTTTATTTTCTGCTTCATAACTGGATTGCATAATGATCAACTTGGTCACAAAACTAGCTTAGTCTCAAGTCACCGGTCAGTGTAACGTTGCATATAAAGAAAAAGAAAGGGAACAATAAATGATCCACGGACACGACAAAATAAATTCTCAAGGATCTTGCAAAAATATTTTTCAACGACCATGCAACACTATGTATATACTTTATTAATTATTGTTTTTAATCGAGAAATTTCTTTTATATTTTTAAATAGCATATGTTTGTTGTCTTTTCGAAGGGTGATAGGGGTCTACACACGTATTTTTTATGTTTATGTAGATAAATGTTTTTTGACCCAATAATATCAAAAATCTGAGTTAAATATTTATGTCCTTTAGCTTGTGTATTTAGTCAAAATCAGGGGCGTACCTACGCGTTAGTATGTGGTTGCATGTGCTTATGCTTCTGAAATTTTTTACAATGTTATAAGTTTTATGTATCCGGCCTTCTTTTATTTATAGAATATAACATATAATTTCAAATACAATATATTAAAAAACAATAGAAAACATAAAAAAAAACAAATTAATTAAAATTATAATTTTTTTTTTTTAAATCTTTTCTTTCTCCTGCTGACTAAAGCCTTGTCTTCTTCCGATAACCATTTCATTGTAACATTTATTGTTGAAATATAATTGTTCAAACACAAATCAATATTCAACACTATTATCATCTTCAAATATTACAAAATTAATAAAAAATAACGGCTCGACCAAATGACAACTCGAACATGAAAAGTTTATTGAGAACATTGCTCGACTATTATTAATGATCAATCCATTTAACAGTTTGAAACAAAAGTAAATAGACAGAGATCCCTATTTATATCAACTAGGGAAAATTTGATTTTTCGCTATGATGAATGCAGATTAACCAGTATATATGTCTGCCATTTCAAACCTTGATCTATTGTAAAACACGAAGGGGCACCTTATTAGTAGATAATTTTGAAGATGGTTGACTAGTGAAACAAGGTATTTTTTGGTAATTAGAAGACGACAAATATTTACCGTAGCAAAGACGATATATATTATAGACCAACGTCAACAGCCCTATACAGTACATAAAAGCCCAATATAAAGTTCATTTTCAATCCAACTAAAACAAAACCGAAAACAAATTGGGCCTTACTAAAGCAAAACCATTAACTCTTGTCACTGTCATTCTATACCTTATTGGGCATTAATTCTTCTAATTACCACAGAATTATTAAACCCGTGATTATGACATCAAATGGCCCATTTTTCTTTTCAACAAAACGAGACATTATTGATTATTGATTGATTAAACAAGATTGGTTGAAGTAGAAAACGAAGCTGGAGCCTTGTCAAAGGAAAGCGAAGGTTGAGCCAAGCTACTTGTCGTTATAGTTTGGTGGGTTTCTACCCAAGGTAAGACCTAGTATGTAAAATACTAAAATAGCATTAAAATATTTTTAATTTGTTTTGTTAGTGTAGGTGACACATCTGAGAAATAAATATGTGACCGATGATACCTTTCAAATTTTTCCGTTTGTCTGCTACTTTTTCTACCATATTATATAATCATTTTTTTTTTCTGTTTTTGGAACATTGTTAAATTTCTGTCTTGATCAACCTGTGCCGGGTTTTGTTCATGAGTGTATTTGGACGAAACAGAATCAATGTTGTTATTGATGATTATTACAATCGGTATTTACATTCATATTTATAATAATTGAAAGGTTACCAGGAAACAATAATAATAAATATAAATTGTTCCCTAAAAAACTAATAATTTGATATTTAAATCCAAACATTTTCAAACCTCGGTTATCTGTTTGTCTAAACGAATTTAAGTATTAGTCAACATATGTATTTCAAAGAATGAGGTTAACAAGCCTCCAATAATTCATCCAATTACAACAAACAATAACTTTCTCAAGATTACAATTATTTCCACACCCAATTCCTTTTTAACAATATTACATTGCAACTACCGACGATCCTATCTGTTGTGCTACGACCGGAGACGCGGCCACTTCGGTTGCCGGCGTAGAGACCTCGGATGCACCTGACCGCCGGATATCCTCCACCCGTTTGACGACATCCGCCATTTTAGGCCTCTGCTCCGGCAACCTGGCGACACATTGCATCCCGATCTGCAACATCTCCACCATCTCCTCTTCAATGTTGGGGTACCTCAACAGCTCCACATCAAACACCTCCGCGGTCCACTCCTCCCGCACCACCGAGTGAACCCATCTGACCAGGTGCACCACCTCCTCCCCGCCAGTCGCGTGAGTCGGCGACTTCCCGGTCAGAAGCTCAAGCAGCACAACCCCGAAAGAGTAGACATCCGACGGTTGGTTGACTTTACGGGTGTCGGCTACTTCCGGCGCCCGGTAGCCGCCAATCCGCATCATAGGCGGTGCTAGCGGAGTCATGACGGTCGCAAGGCCGAGATCACTCACGCAACCGTGCTGTTGCGGGTTTATGAAGATGTTGGAGGCTTTTATGTTCCCGTGAACAAGCTTCCCGCCCGTTTGCGTGTGGATGTAAGCAATCCCTCTCGCTGCCCCAATGGCAATTCGTAACCGGCTGTCCCAATCCAATGGACTCCGCTTTTCACCTCTGTTTGCTGCAAAATTAACAACCATTCGTATTAATTCCAATTAATTTTTGGGTTTTGTAAATTAGGGCTGTCACTAAGAGGTTGTTTGTACTTTTATTAGTAGGGGTTGATTCCTAAAATGCAGGGGTGGTTATTGGTTATTGAATAAGTTTTTAATGCACGTCTTAACGTCTTATTGACAACCCTTAGGGCTGTTATTATCATTTTCCTTAATTTTTTAAGAAATATATCGAAGCGTACCGTGTAAGAGTGAAGAAACACTCCCTTGTTGGAAATAGTCATACACCATCAACTTTTCGTCTTTGGAGTAATAATATGCCCTCAAAGGAACAACATTCTCGTGTCGGATATTACCAACGACTTCCATTTGGACCTCAAAATCTCGTTTTGCAGCTGCAACTTCTTTCAATCTCTTAACAACAACCGTGCTTGTATCTTCCAATGCTGCTTTATAAGTTGTACCAAACGTTCCTTTACCCAGCACCTCAGCTGATGCTCTAAATAAATCCTCCAAGTCAAATGCAAGACTACTACCTTCAAAAAACACGAGGTTTCCGTTCCCGTTCACGTTCTGACTACCGGACCGCAGTTTTGTCACCTTTTCGTCCTTTTCCGGTCTCTCTGGAACGTCGTTTTCGCCTTTCGAATACCGAAGTACCATTGTCATTGCAAGTAGTACAAACGCTAAAGCACAACCTCCGATTGCGATACCAAGAATCGCCGGTTCTCCAAGTTTTGAAGATTTTTTTGACGGTTGGCTGCTAGTAGGAGAAGCCGATGGTGGTGTTGAAGTCAAAGAGGAAATATTATTTCCCGCAAAAACCGAACTGGGAAATCTCTCGAGAGATTGAGGCACGGGCCCGGTGAGATTATTGTTTGATAAATCAAGCACTTGCAAGCTCGGGATACTAAGATTCGGGATTTCACCAGAAAACGAGTTGTTAGCAAGGTTTAAAGCAGTGAGGTGGCTCAAATTTGAAATGGAGGGAGAAATACTGCCATTGAAACCATTGTTTGATAAATCAAGAATCGAAAGATTGTTCCAGTTAGAGAAATCTGAAGGCAACGGGCCATAGAACCCGTTCGATTGAAGGTAGAGAGCTGTTAAGTTTCTAAGGTTTGAGAAATCGGATGGAAACGGGCCCGTTAACCCGTTGGATCTCAAACTCAAGATTTGTAGATCCGACAATTGGCTAAGAGTGTTTGGTGGAATAGGACCATGAAGACTAAAAGCCGGTAAACGAAGGGCTATGATTCTTGAACCATCATGATTACATGTTATCCCAGTCCAATTATCACAAGCTGAAGAACCCATATCCCAATTAATCGCGCGACTATGCGATATACTTTGAATAAAATTAACTAAAACTTGTTTATCTTCAACAGGCTCGGCGCTAACTAACGATACAATTATTCCAAACAAGAAAATTGCAGAAAATATTAACTTGTTTTTGGCCATCATCTTCATGATTGATTTTGTGAGAAACACCACACCGAAAGCTATAGAATCTTTCTGCTCATCTAAGTAAGAACATGGTGAAAATAGTAAAAGGATTTAGTACTAATAAAGTAATGATATACATAAAAAACTACCATATTGAGGTGAACGTTGAATACAGCTAACTTATATGACAGCGGAAGTTTTAGTCAAACAAGAAACGTAAATGAATTTTATCTTTTATTGGTGAGTTTCTTTGATTATTTATCATCCTTTTTCCGTACTTTACTGACTTCTGTGGCTTTCTTTGTTTTAAGTGAATAAAGGAACCTACCAGTTTGAACTTGAAATAGTCGTTGTTTGCAGCAAAACTGCTACCAAATTACATAGAGCTATATAGTGTTACAAAATAATTATCAAATACTCTAACAGGTTTAAGATCTCAGTGAAGATAAGCTAAATCTATTGAGTTTTTCATGACGTTTATTAGAATCTGCAAGCAATCAGCTAAATTATTTAACCAAGCAGAGTAGGCATAATGACGACAAATTTGTAATCGGGACGGAAGGAATCTTATCAAAGTTGATAGAAAACAACACAAATTAGTTATAAAATAATTAAGGATGACGAGATATTCAACTAATTAAGTAGAAAATGAGAGGTAATTGGACTAACCTCTTTCAGATCTCAGTGAAGAAGATAAGCTAAATCACAACTGAGTTGTCAATTAAGTTTGTCCGATTATACGAGCAATGACCTTAATCGCTCCACCAACTCAGAGATAACGCCGGAGTGAAAGAGACTTATGAATCTAATAGCTGGAGAGAGAGGGATTTTGGAGGTGGGAGCAGGTAATTAATGGAGGTAAGGTGGAGAATAATAAATGGCGAGAGAGAGAGAGAGAGAGAGAGACCTGGGGCATAGAGAAATAAATGAGATAGGAGAGATGAGCGGAGAAAGCACGTGGTGGTGAATGCTGAGGAATTCAACCTAATAACTGTTAATCAGATTAAACACCTAAGAAATGCAATGATTTGAGGTAGAGATTCGACGTTTACCAGTTTAGATTATCACGATAGCTCAGGCGTCGCTGGAGGACAGATAAGGTCTTCCACCATATCCGGTGGATGAGCTCTGCTCTGGTGAAGAGCGCCGGAATTGAAGTACTCACTGACGAACACCACACGCGCCGCTCCCAACAACCCTCCTTTTCCCGTGCATTTAACTAATTTTGTCTCTTCCCCTCCCATATCTTTATAAAGACATGCCATAAATTTGGCATCGTGTTTTTTGGTTACAAAATGGTACCAATATTTTTAAATACATTTTAATATACGAAAATGGCGTCGGCTAACAATTAAACTGCCATATTTTTGTGTTAAGAAGAAGAGTTATTGGAGAGAGAGAATTAGAATGCACATACAGACTACCAAATCCATGTGGCGGTGGACGTATATACGTATTACTCCATCCGTCCCACAAAAAACTTCTCATTTCATTCTAAAATTTTGTCCCACAAAAAAAACTTCCTATTTCCCATATGTAATGGTAGGGGTGAGCATACAAACCGAAAAACCGAAACCAAACCGTTAAAACTGATAAAACCAAACCGTTAAAACCGAAACCATTTCAAAACCGATGGTTCGGTTTTGAATTTCGGAAAAACCGGCGGATTCGGTTCAGTTTCGGTTTTAACTACAAACCGCCCCATTAAGAAACCGCTCCGCTAATATTTAATATATTATATATATATATATTTTTAATTTATAGTTATTAAATAAAAGTCGACCCATTTAAATATTTGAAAGTTCATCTACTACGGTTTATTAATGTTTATATTGTTATTAAATGCTACAAAATACGTTTATAGTTTGAATTTTGGGCTAAAAATGATTTTCATTGTTGAAATTTGTTTGCAATTTGGAAAAAATGAAGATTAGTACATGAAATTATATAATTATGTTCAAAACAAGTGGATTCGGTTTTAAAACCGAAACCGAACCGTTAAGGGCTAAAAACCGTTAAAACCGAAACCGATAGAAACCGAAACCATTGGGTTTGAAAATCTTAAAACCGAAATTAGCGGATTCGGTTCGGTTTGAGCATAAAACCGCCCCAAACCGCCCCATGCACACCCCTATGTAATGGGCTCCACACAATAAAAACTATTATTACTAAAGACTCTACCACTAATATCCACTAACTATCTTTCTCTCTCCAATCCAACCTTATATTTTAATAAAAAGTACTTCCTCCGTATCAAAATAAGTGACATAAATTGGCTTACACGTTTTTTGAGGTAAAAGATTAAAGTAGAGGTTAAAATAGATTAAAGTACATAGTTAGTGGAGAATGGGTCTCACTTTTCTTGAATAATGTGATATTAATGAGTTTAAAAGTAAAAGTAAGGGTATAAGGATAATTTCACTTTATTAAAGTGGATAGTTAGTGGGTATGGGTCCCATTATTTTTACCAAATAAGGAAAGTTTTCAAAGCGTGTCACTTATTTTGATACACCCCAAAATGGAAAGTGTGTCACTTATTTTGATACGGAGGAAGTATTATCAATGACCCCACCACTACCTATCACCTAAAAACTTGTGCAAAACCCAAATGGGAAGTTTTTTGTGGGATGGAGGGAGTATATTATATTGGGCAGTGATTTTGTAACCACACAAATTACTTCATCCTATACAATATTTAAAGCATATTGTACAAGCATTGTAAAGTTATTATAATGGTGTGTGAAGTAATTTATGTGGTCCCAAAATCAGTACCCTATTATATTATATTAATATAAAATGTCATTAAGTTATTCACAAAAGCATGCTATGCTACGTTTCATTATTTTAATGGAGTAATGTGCAGCAGTTGAAGCTCCCTACGTCCATCCCATAAAAGTATATTATTTTATTTTATTTATTTTCATTTTCATGTTAAAAGTCGCAACTGGAATTGGAAGAGACACATCATCGGTTTATTGTTTTTTTCTGAAAAATACTCCTTCCACAAATATTTGTACTTTGTTATAAATTAGATATGATTATGACCATATTAGCACTTCATCAAAGAACTTGCTACATCTATAACAAGAACATAAGATGAAGAACAATAACTAGAAAGAAGAGATGAACAGAAGTATGTAAACACTTATGAAAGTGTTGAGGTGTATTTTATTCATCCATCTCATGGGGTATTTATACTAAAAGTTTTACCCTTGCATTACATGTACATACAAATGAAAAGTAAATAAGTAGACATAGATTTGATGGAGAAGACATGAAGGGTTGAAAATGTGGCAATCCATTTAATGGCTTTGTCTTGCATATTCATAATACTCCCCCTTGGATGACACATTTTCCAACTACAACTGCCTCGTTAAAAACCTTTGCTAAAGAAAACCCAGTGGGAAAAAAACTTTAGCGAAGGGAAAAAGAGTGCAGTGCATAGTTTACTCCCCCCTCATTTATGTAATCACTATTCTTCACATGCTATGCACATGTCGCATTCCGATACCCGATACATACTTTCTAAAGATTGCAGTGGGAAGTGCCTTCGTGAAAAGATCTGCTGCATTGTTACTGGATTGAACATACTTTATCTCAACTTCATGATTCTTTATAAGCTCTTGAGTGTATTCGAAAAACTTTGGAGGAATATGTTTTGTCATGTCGCTCTTGATATATCCTTCTTTCATTTGACTAACACATGCCGCGTTATCTTCATATATTAAAGTTGGGACTTTATCTTTATCCAGTCCACATGAAGTTAGTATGAGTTGCGTCATTGATCTTAACCATGCACATTCTCTGCTTGCTTCATTTAGTGCTATTACTTCAGCATGATTTGAAGATGTGGCAACAAGTGTTTGCTTTTGAGAACGCCAGGAAATTGCAGTACCTCCATTCATGAAGACATATCCAGTTTGAGATCTTGCTTTATGAGGATCAGACAAATACCCTGCATCTGCATAACCAATCAATCCTTGTTTTGAATCATTAGGATAAAATAATCCTAAGTCACTAGTTCCTCGAAGGTATCGGAATATGTGATTGATCCCGTTCCAATGCCTTTTTGTCGGTGATGAACTGAACCTTGCTAATAAGTTTACAGCAAAAGAAATGTCAGGTCTGGTACAATTAGTAAGATACATTAGGGCACCTATTGCATTAAGGTATGGTACTTCTGGACCAAGAACCTCCTCATTTTCTTCGCATGGGCGAAATGGATCTTTGTCAATATTTAGTGATCTAACAACCATTGGAGTACTTAAAGATTTGGCTTCGTTCATATTGAAACGCTTCAAGATCTTTTCTGTATAATTCGATTGATGTACAAGTATTCCATTAGGCAAATGTTCAATTTGTAATCCAAGACAATACTTGGTTTTCCCAAGATCTTTCATTTCAAATTCTTTCTTTAAAAGTTCAATAACTTCAAGAATTTCTTTATTCGTTCCAATGATGTTTAGATCATCAACATATACAGCTATGATCACATATCCAGATGTTGTTCTTTTAATAAATACGCATGGACAAATAGTATTATTTTTGTAACCTTTACTTGTCAAGTAATCGCTTAAACGATTATACCACATGCGTCCAGATTGTTTTAACCCATATAAAGATCTTTGTAGTTTAATTGAATACATTTCTTTAGGTTTTGTATTCAATGCTTCAGGCATTTTAAATCCTTCAGGAATTTTCATATATATATCACTATCAAGTGATCCATATAAGTAAGCAGTAACAACATCCATAAGACGCATCTCTAACTTTTTAGAGACTGCAAGGCTGATTAAATACCTAAAATTGATTGCATCCATAACTGGAGAATATGTTTCCTCATAATCAATTCCAGGTCGTTGAGAAAAACCTTGTGCTACAAGTCTAGCTTTGTATCTTACAATTTCGTCTTTCGCATTTCTCTTTCGAACAAAAATCCATCTATACCCTAATGGTTTCACAACTCCAGGTGTCATAATAATATGTCCAAATACCTTTCTCTTGTTGAGAGAATTCAGTTCAGCATGTATAGCTTCTTTCCATTTAACCCAATCATGTCTATTTTGACATTCATTAACAGATTGTGGTTCAGAATCATCATTCATAATATCACATGCGACAGCATAAGAAAATTTCTCATCAATATTTTCTATAACATTACTTTCCTCAACCGGAGGATTGTTTTGTGTTTCTTCAGGAACACTTTCCTTATGATCAATTGCATTTTCTGTTGGTTTTCTTTTTCGAGGATTTTTATCCTTTGAACCAATTGGTCTTCCACGCTTCAAGCGTGTCTTAGATTCTTGAGTGAATTTATCATCAGATTGCCTATTTGGAATTTCAATTCGAGCTGGAGTATTAACAGCTGGTATATATGATTTAGTCACTCTTTTTGTATCAGTAAATGCATCTGGCAATTGATTAGCTATTTCTTGGAAATGCATTATCTTTTGAACTTCAGTTTCACATTGTTTTGTGCGAGGATCAAGATATGACAAAGAAGGTTCATTCCATGAGACATTCTTTTCTTGGTTTTTCGTTTCTGCACCTAATGGTGGAAAAACTGATTCATTGAATTGACAATCAGCAAGACGTGCTGTAAAAACATCACCTGTTAAAGGTTCAATATATCTTATAATAGACTTTGTCTCATATCCAACATATATACCCAACCTTCTTTGGGGACCCATCTTTGTACGTTGTGGTGGTGCAATAGGAACGTATACGGCACATCCAAATATTCTAAGATGAGAAATATTTGGTTCTTGACCAAAAGCAAGTTGTAAGGAAGAGTATGCATTATATGAACTTGGCCTTGTGCGAATTAATGATGCAGCATGTAATATTGCATGACCCCATATGGAAACAGGAAGTTTGGTTTGCATTATTAATGGTCTAGCTATTAACTGTAGACGTTTAATTAATGATTCAGCTAAACCATTTTGTGTGTGTACATGAGCTACTGGATGTTCAACAACAATCCCTACAGACATGAAATAGTCATTGAATGCTTGGGAAGTAAATTCACCAGCATTGTCCAGTCTTACTATTTTGACTGTATAATCAGGGAAATGTGCTCTAAGTTTAATGATTTGAGCAAGAAATTTTGCAAATGCCATATTACGAGATGATAATAGGCAAACATGAGACCATTTGCTAGATGCATCTATCAAGACCATAAAGTATCTAAATGATCCAGATGGTGGATGAATTGGTCCACATATATCACCTTGAATTCCTTCAAGAAATCTAGGTGATTCATTGCCAACTTTCATCGGTGAAGGTCTTATAATTAATTTTCCAAGGGAACAAGACGTACATGGTTTCATATTACTTGTTTGAGGGAACTTCTGGTCCTTCAATGGATGACCATGTGTATTCTCAATTATTCTTCGCATCATTGTTAATCCTGGATGACCTAACCTGTCATGCCATAAACTAAATATCCCAGGATCACAATGTTTTTCTTTAACCACCATATTTGATTCTACTTTATTTATATATGTATGGTGTAAATTGGAATCAAATTTTGGTAGTTTCTCCAACACTCGATTGTCATTTATAATAAGCATAAATTTCTTATTATCTATTGTTTTGGTTTGCGTGTCATATCCGTTAAGATATATATCACCAAAACTCAATAGATTTCTGCTTGACTTTGGAGAAAATAAGGCATTATCTATTTGGAATTTTGTACCATTAGGTAATATGAAATTAGCTTTTCCAGTTCCCCCAATCAAGTCTACAGGACCCGATATAGTACGTATTGAACCCTTTGTTGGGTTTATTTTGGAGAAGTATTTCTTTGATTTCAAGATAGTATGTGTAGTACCACTATCTGCTATTAAAAGATCTCCAATATTTCCTTGATGTTGTGCTCCATTTGAACTCATATTGAACTTCACATATGAAAAACAAATAATGAGGTTATTATAAAGAAACTTCATTTATTGAAGGAAATATATTACATAACACAGACTTCATTTGCTGAAAGGAAATATATTACATAAGACACACTTTATTTGCTGGAAGGAAATATATTACATACGACAGACTTCATTTGCTGAAGGGAAATATATCACATAAGACAGAAAGCAAGTAAAAACAGGCTACAACAAACCACTGATTTCCTTAATCAATGTCTTCCATGTCATTGCAGAAATCGAGAGTACTGAGGTTGGTAATATCATCAATGTTGAATTCCATGTTGTTAGTTTCAACATTATCAACGAGATTTACTTCTTTTCCCTTTCCTTTGAGGGAAGCTTGGTAAAGTTCACATAGATGTGCAGGTGTGCGGCATGTCCTAGACCAATGGTCCGCGCAACCACATCTATAACAACAACTCTCAGCATTGTTTGATTTACCAGCATCATACCTTGCCCCTTTGGCCTTATCTTGTGTTTGGACATTGTTCTTTTTAGTGGCATTATAATCATTATTTTTATAAACACGACCACGACCACGATTATAATAATTGCCTTTTCCACGACCATTGTTATGGTTTGGATTTCGATTAAAATGCCCACGGCCTCGTCCATAACCACGACCACGTCCTCGTCCACGTGTATTGTTTCTAGGACCATCAGTATTAGTAGAATTTGCTTCAGGAATTGCTACTGATCCCGTTGGACGAGATTCATGGTTTTTCATTAAGAGCTCATTATTTTGCTCTGCAACAAGGAGACAAGTATTCAGTTCAGAATACCTCTTGAACTTTTGCAATCGATATTGTTGCATTAAGTTTATGTTTGATGCATGGAATGTGGAGTATGTTTTCTCCAACATATCTTCGTCAGTAATCGTTTGCCCACAAAATTTAAGTTGGCAACAGATTCTGAACAAAGCAGAGTTATACTCAGTTACTTTTTTAAAGTCCTGGAACCTCAGATTTCGCCATTCATCTTTGGCACTTGGAAGTATAACTTCCTTTTGATGATCAAATCTTTCTTTTAAAGACATCCAAAGAACACATGGATCAGTGACATCAAGATATTCAAATTTTAACATGTCATCAATGTGTTTACGAAGAAACACTTGTGCCTTTGCCTTGTCTTGGGATGAGCATTCATTGTTTTCATTTATAGTTTCATGAATGCCCATCGATTCAAGAATTAGTAAAACATCGATGGTCCATTGCATATAGTTTTTCCCAGTAACTTCAAGTGCAGCTAGCTCACGCTTTACAATACTAGACATTTTGAAACTATAGATTTTGAACAAAAAAATTAGAATCCATATATATCAATATGAAGTGCACAAAACAACAGTGGGAGAACAATCATCCCATACATGAACAAATAAGGATAAAATACATCAGGAGGGAGATTACTAATTAGGATGTCAAGTGCTAAAACTAATACAATTACAAAAATCAAAAGCGGGTGAATCATTCTTGATCTTGATTTTGAAGATGAGAGAAATTATTTTTGTGGTATAAAGAAGTGTGGATGATGTGTTTATTTATAGTGTAAAAATTTATAGCCGTTGTAAATTTTTAATATTAAAATATTTTTTTTACCGTTAAATATATAGCCGTTATATATATATATATATATATATATATATATATATATATATATATATATATATATATATATATATATATATATATATATATATATATATATATATATATATATATATATATATATATATATATATATATATATATATATATATATATATATATAATTTTTTTTAATAAAGAGAATAATTAAAGTAATAAATTACATAAAACATATTTGTAAAAATATTAGTGAATGTTATATGAATTAGTAAGAAAAATATAATATGCATAAATAAACGTTAGTATACATAAATGAAAGTTAGCATACATAAATAAATGTAGTAACATAAATAAATGTTAGTAACATAAATAAAAGTTAGATGCAATAAAAGTAAATGTTAGTTTGCATAATTAAAAGTTAGAAGACATAAATGTAAATGTTAGTTTGCATAAATTAAAAGGGTTAGTAAACATAAGAATAAAATTAGAATAATCATAAATGTAAGTATGTTAGTAGTCCCAAGATTAGTAGTCCAGATGTCATCATAATGTCCTTGATAGAATATGTTTGGTTTCATTTAGTTTATTATGATAATTATATTACAATTTTATGTTAAGAAATTATTTACCTTATGTAATTAACTTGATTAATTGAATGTACCTTGTGATTGAGTTGATCTTCCTCGATTAAGAACTTTCGTGCTGATAACGTGTTATAAATTAGATATGATTATGACCCTATTAGCACTTATTCAAAGAACTTGCTACATCTATAACAAGAACATAAGATGAAGAACAATAACTAGAAAGAAGAGAGGAAGAGAAGTATGTAAACACTTATGAAAGTGTTAAGGTGCATTTTATTCATCCATCTCATGGGGTATTTATACTAAAAGTTTTACCCTTGCATTACATGTACATACAAATGAAAGGTAAATAAGTAGACATAGATTTGATGGAGAAGACATGAAGGTTGAAAATGTGACAATCCATTTAATGGTTTTGTCTTACATATTCATAATATACTTCAGATTATTCTAAAAAGACTGTTTTTATTTTTAACTAGTTTTCCGTCCTTTCCCCCTCTAGCAAATTATTTCACTTCAAAATTCATCAATAAAAAAATAATCTATGTAGTAAAAGACAGAATTCTGTGGTTTTAGGTCATAATATACATCTTAAAATAATTATTGCTATTCCATTGTACGAGAAAGGTGTAGGAGTTAATGTTTTTAATCAAAACCATTTAGTTTTATTGTTTTAGTAATACGTAATGGGCTACTGCCTTTATTAAAGTATTGTAAATAGAAATCGGGATATTAGATAAAAGGGCCCAATTTCAGTTAGGTTAAAACCAACTAGAAGCAGGGAACGGTTATAGACACACGGTTTCATTGTTCTATGTAAACGGTAAATAATCATCGATCCTATTTTATTTTTTGCATTTCACTTTGTTCTTTTCTTTACTCTACTGCATTTGTTTATTATGTGATGATGAAGACAAAGAATCAGACTTTCGATTCAGGCTTGAAGAACCAAAAGTACTCAGTTACTGCAAGAAAGTTAAAACTTGTGATTTGCAGAAAACGGGTCAAAATTCTGGAATGGAGAATTTTAGCAGATTTGAACAGAAGGTACAAATTTTAAAACACGAAGTGACATTAAAGCTTACAAACGCTGAGAGCTCAGGAAAACAGTGATGCATCAATTAAACTGCTAAAAGATCTAACTCTGAATCATCAGATAATCACAGAGAAAATAACCCAAAATCACACGTAATTACCGACACTATAGATCCAATTACACAACACACACAGAGATTAAAGTAAGGAAAACCGTTTTACAGACAAACACAAACGTATATGATAATATATATATAAACGGAGTCTAACGTATATGTTTTAGTAGTCTCATCTCATGATGAAGCGCTGAGAAAATGTGCTGCAGCCTCTTTATCATTGTCATGGGTGAACAATGCATCAGCAATACTATTAGCTTCAAACCCCATTTCTCGCAACACTGTGTACCCATTCACAAATTCCCTAACCTGTCAAATTCAAATAAACAATAATTTCCTTACCAAAATGGGCAAAATTTAAATTTTACCTATAGTGAAAAGAGATGAACGCGGAAAAAGTAGTCAAAAGTTTGTATAAATTCTTAACTACCTAGAAAATTTGTAATTACATTTTAACACATTATTTACTTATGTAGTTCAATACATGGACTAAAGAGTGTCAGCGGGTCAATGCAAAAATTAACTGATAAATCGGGCCATTTAAGAATTAAATGTTAAAGTGGAGGGTAAGATAATGAAGTGGTTACCTTAGTTGGGTTATCTCCATATTTGGCAACTGCAATAGGTACTGCTTCTCTATTAAGACCAGTGGACATATATTTTCCCACTACCGGGTCTACATTAGAAGAGTTCTGCATACATCATAACAAATTCGTCATTTCAATTAAAATCAGGGAGGATAATTGCGAGTCAGAAAGATAGCATACCGCACGAGATATCGGTTTTGCCGTTTTGGAGGGAAACTTTTCTAGCCCGAGGTTGCTCCAGTTAGGGTTTTCCTTCTCTCCCTCAGCAAGTATCTTCCTCTCCAGATCAAACTCAAACTGAAATGTGCTTCGAGGAATCTCTCCAATGTGTGGGGACATTTGAGGCTACAATACAAGTATTTTTTTTTTTAAATCATATATCGAGAATAAGAACCACATAATTGTAGATTTCATTAAACAAGACGATAAACAGGGTTGTGTGTTACTAGGTTAAGATTCAATGATTCATGAATATACTGATAAAAAAAGCTATATAGGAAGCCATCCTCGTACTGCGGACTATAATAACTGGAAAAACAACGATAACGAGTTTAAATAGTGCAGAAATGATACCGGTGGTGTAATCCGAAATTCCGGTTTTAACGTAACCCTAATCCCCATTCCTGCTAAAAAAATTAAAATAGATTAATCAGCTACACAAGCAAACCTTCGATGAACAGAGATTTTGATACACATATCATGATTGATCAACAAACAAGATAACAAGTAGAATTCATAGACAAATTATTCCTCCGATCTAAACGAGCTTAGAAATAACTGAAAAAAATATAAAATAAGGATGATTAAATAGATACCTAAAAAATACTACAACTTACAGGAAGAAGAATTGGTGTTATTACGGGCGGGCGGAGGGACTACAGGGTGACCACCGGATTGACCGATCTTAGGGTAGAGCGATGACGGTCCGTACATCGGATGAGCCGACGGTGACATCGGCGATGAAGATGAAGGTGTTGGCCTGCCGTACATGGAAGGTTGTGGATTGTAGGGTGGATTCAACCTGTTTCTGAAATCGTAATCCATTGATTATGCAAAATTGGAAGGAAGAGTATAGAGGATCGCAAAACGATCAAAGAAGAACGCGTATGGGAAAACAAAAGAGCTGAGAGCGCTACTTACGCGGTAGTCGTAGACCCGCGGGTAACCGTTGATGATTTATACCCGACCCGTATATTGGCTAAGGTTAAGAACTACAAAGGCATCCCTTTTGGGCTTTTGGCCCACAAATCCACAACCATATGATTTTAAACTTTTGCAAATAGGAATTTTTGTTTTTTTTCTGTCTAACTAGTTCTTTAAGAATATTTTATTAATAGAAAATTTTATAGCAATATTTTCATAGTCGATCAACACGTAATTCATTTCCTGTTTTCAACGATACAGTGATTGCAAGTGCAACAACTTCTAATTATAAAACCAATTATAATCTTAGAAGAAAAATATCATCATTTGCAAGTCCACATACCTATAAGATCTCATTCTCACGCCCCTTGGCCAAATCCAATTCCCAAACTGTCACAACATTTTGTAATGCATAAATTATCATATTCTCAATTCTCAATATACATAAACATAAAGAGAAAAAGATTATACAAAACAAATGTGAAGTTTTGTGCACAAGATGAAGTGATCATGCAAATAAGTTTATATTCATAAAGTTTATACACTAACTAAAATCAATATTATTATCATAAAAATTTAAATCATTATACTTTCTTGGCCCGTTCAAACTAAAGCTAAATATATTGACCCGTTTCAAGACAGTTGGCCGAAATTATCATCTCAAACTAAATATGACTCAAAACATTATACTTGTGTTCCGCATAACATGTTCCTTTATATTCATAAAGCTAAATTTGAAGCTTATCAACTGCCTAAAGTTTATACTGCAAAGGGAGATTAACAATCAGCTGTTAAAAAGGGAGATTTTTTGTCTATTAAAATTAGTGCATAATGAGTTTATTTGTTGACATCACCTTTTCACTTGTAGTTTTATTAACTCTAATAATTAGTTGTCCACTGGCACGTGCTTAACAATAGTAAAAACATTGTATCATAAGCAAATATATAAACATTAATTCTCCGTTTAACTGGTAATGATTTCAATAATTCTTTGTCATCACTTTGAAGTTGTGGCATATTTTTGTTTTCGTCATGATCATCAGCTGAAGATTATTGGGGCGAAACGATAAGTAATAGATTGTGAGAAAATGATGGATCTTCATCACCGGGCCTTATTTGAAATTAATTTCTCCACTGAGTTCGACAACTAAATGATAGAATTGGTAAAATTTTAATTCAAGATATGATTTTAATTCAAAACTTTAATATAAGCTTTAATTCAAGTCCTTAAGGTGACGTGGAATGCTTTTATTGGTAGTTGATTTATGATGTGGCAAAGATGATGTGGCAAAGATGACGTGGATTAGATGACATGGAATGCTTTCTTTTATTAAAGATAATAATAAAGATTATATACCAACCTGTAAATATTTATCTATATTTTTCAAATTCTTTTCGTTATATAAATGACTGAAATTAAATCTATAATAATAAATTCAATACCTAGGATTAGAATATGCAAATATTATAGAATATAGAATATTTGGAATATTATGTATTTCAATACCTAGGATTGTGTATTTCATTTTTCATGAATGGAACATTAAGTTGGTTTTGATTGTGTATTTCACATTTCATGAATGGAACTTTAAGTTAAGTGACTTTCAAGTGACTGCAATTTTACTTAAAATATTGCTTATATGTAATATTTCAATATAAAGATGAAAGGATTAACTCTGGTTGTCTTCTTAATTTAGTTTTAAAGTGCGATTTAAATATCATGTAACTTCAAACTTTACACATCAACTTCATTTTCACAGAAAATACTACAACTAATACACATTATATATACTCATGTCTCAAATGAAACTTAAATCCTACATGGATACCATAACTCAGCTTCTGATATTTATATGTTCATTCAATCTACAATATTCCCTATCTTGGTAACAATGAAATTGATTTTGAACATTTTAAATATAATCGAGTTTCTTTCAACTGCCATGTAGTACGATCTTCATTACACAAAGGGACATAATACCTGAGGGATAAAATAGGGAGAAGAAAATGAGAAGCACAATGTAAGATTTCAGTTTTGAAGCCCTATGGTATCTAGCTTTGTATATATGAAAACAAAAGAATCAAGTTTAGTCAATTTCAATAATATGAGTTCACTCGACCCGATATAGGGTTGGAGTGGCGTTTGATAACTTTAAACCGAATCTAGTCAACTTTCATAAGTATCAGACACCTATCTCATCTCATCTCATCTCATCTCAATTGTGTACAAGTCCAACCGATCCCAACTCCTTTGTACTTCTATAATTAGATCAACTTATGCACCTGCACAGATACCTCCTGCAACACAACTTTCATGTTAATTTCCAACACTAGTGTGTGTGTGTGTGAGAGAGAGAGAGAGACCTGTTGACCAAGATGCACAACAAAACTTTTTGTCATCAATATGTTTGACATCAAGACCAATAAACCAGGATCCAGTACTAACATCATCAAAAGCATATGTGCGAAGAAAAGATCTGCCAGTTGTCACAGGAAAGATTAAGGTCAGACTAATTGTTATTTAAACTAGGAGATGTTGTAAAAAGAACCTGTTTATTGAGACAAATCTAGCCAAAGCCTTGGAAATAACAAACATTTCACCAGATGCATGCCGGAAATAACTGTAAGGGAAGATAAGATATTGAACACATCATTCGCATTAGAAAAAAGAAAAAAAAGTTTATAATAAATTAGCTAGCTTCTTACGTCTTCCCGTCCCCAAATTTCCACCAATCAGGTTCATACCATTTCTGACCCCTGCAAACATTATTGAAATTAACCCAATATAATTGGGAGTCCTGGTAGAATTTTAAATGACACTTACTGTTCAGAGAATACTTCGCCTGATTTCATACACCCAATATATACACGCGGACTATCTAAATGTGCAGCAAGTGTACTTCCTAAGGCATCTGAAATATAAATGCATGACATAACTGAAAAATATTATATTATTTTCTTTCGAAATGTAAAATAAATACCTTAAAAAACAGACAGATAAAAGCATGGTCTTAATTTAGAAATAAAATATTAGCATTGTAATTAAGTATGCATATGTGACCAGATGAACTTACCAATATTTACATAAACATCATCATTGACTTTGGCATAGTATTCAGCATCCCATCTTTCTGCAGCATGAGCAAAGAATAATTTTGTCTTTTTTGGAAGTTCCTCAGGAGCCTCCACATGACTTTCCTGTCCAAATATAAATTTAAATTACTTTAATTATAATAATTATAATAATAATTAAATAATAAACGGGTAAAAGGATGAGGTCTTTGACTCAAGTAAATTAGTCTGCACTTACAAGGATAAAGAAATCATTGTAGTTGTTATTTTCAATATCTATGCCTCTATCCAGACTGTCTCCAAGATTAGAACTGCAATTTAAATTGTCATGTAGCCATCAAACAAGTAAAAATCATCCAAAAAAATTAAATAGAAAAGAGCATTGTATTGTACCTTCTTCCAATAACAAATCGAGCAATAACACCCTTCTGATTCTCCATCTTTTTCAGAGCTTCACCTGCACCAATAACATTTACAACTTATTCACACAGATCATTTACCAAATATATAACCATCCAAAACAAGGTTTACCAGTTGACATCCATGCCTTGCGTATAACTTCCCTGTTGTTTTTGCGCCCAAATCCTGTAAGGATTCCTATGACCACTAATGGCCTCTTTTTGGGAGGACTTTTTGTTGTTGACAGTTGCTTTGATACAAAACCTTCTTGACGAGCTGCAGCCAGTTCCATCTCAAGAGCTGTTAGTTTCTTCTGTTGTTCCCTAACAAGCATATGATCGTCAATTAAACTTGTAAACTATAATACTAATATTATGGGCTACAATTAAACACGTTACCTGCATCCTATTATCTTCAATGTATCATCCACTGATATAGCAGATTTCCCCTGATATTAAATAGGAATTATCAAGCCAAATAAAAAGTTCAGAAATTCAAGAAACTAGAGATGAAAGAAAGTACTAATTTTCATATCAATTACATGTCAGAACAAGCAACAGTAGAGACAAGTGACACATTTCTGATTTCTCAAAGCATGTAATAATTGCTTAACTGTGAGGTCTAGTTAAGCAGATCTAAAATAGCCAATTCACCAAGTATCAACAAGGGGTGAGTTTAGCATTATTTTTACAATTTTACTGACAAATCATTCAGTAGCTGATAGGAGTATCACGAAATGATGCAGTGCCTACTGTAACAAGCATAAATTTTACTAATCTAACAACTAATGATGCAGTGTCTAATGCCTTAATAGAACCACAAGCAAGTAAGTAGATAGTGTCCCTTCAGAAACCAAACTAGAAGAATTAACAAAATTAATCACGAGTTTGTCTTCTTTCTTACCTGACCTGTTATTCTGTCAAGCTCTTTACCTATATAAACCCTATTCTCTGCATCCTGCCATAAGCTTCACATGAAGACAAAATCAAAACAGATGCATAAGATGATTTAACAAAATAAGTATGAATGATCCATGACAGAAAATTAAATGATGCCCTAATACGATTCTAGCATCTGATTACACCGTATACAATATAATGAATTCAGGGGGGAAATCGTAAGGATTTTGGGCAAAATTTGTTGATCGGAATGACTTTGCAATTGCATACGAATATTATTTTAATCATACTAAATAGGAGGAGAATGATGTACAGTAATTAGACAGTCGACTATTATCACTTGATAAGATCATGAGAAAATATAAAAAAAAGGAAGGAAATAAACTAACCGTCCGGCGACATAGAAGGATGCCATGGCGGCGATGGTGCAGAGCATTAAGGCTGTAATAGGAGATCGAAAAACCAATCCTGCCGTAGCATTCCGGTGGTAGTTCGATCCCTTGCTTTGCATTTTTCCTGAACAAACTTCTCCTACTTCTCTTTGACAAGAGAAATAACAGTGATAAACTTGAAACGAATGTCTTTTAACGATCTGAGCATAACATTTGTCAAAGATCCGTAACGAGATCCGACGGCAAGACTCTTGAATCTAGAAATCTGGTGCAACAACGATTGCTCGCCAGCGTAGCTGCGAAGCTGAGCTTCTAAATTATTTTAAGTATTGGGCTAGGGGCTGAATCATGACTTGGGCTTTTCTTTTCGAAAGGGTTATACGTAAATAATATCATACGATCATTAAGTTGGAATGATATAAAGTTAACAAAAGAAATATAATTCAACCATTTAATTACAGGTCGCGAATCCGGTATCAAATTCAATCGGAGCTTTCATAAAATTTTGAGTGAGAAACATATAAGTATTATACACTAATCTTTTTTTCCTTATGAGATGGCCCACCAAGGAGTAACCATGACCCGTTAATTAGGCATAGACCCACCCTTGTTAACTAATATGTAGTATATGAGTATATCTATTCATTGCATCTCATATTTGAATATTTTGTAAAATTAAATATGATGTCATTGTTATGGGTTGTGATTTTAACATTATAGAAATCACTTCATCGTAATATATATATGTTACAACAAATTATATAACATATTAGAGAAATAATCGTAATGTTTAAAGTAATTTCTATGGTGTTAAAATCACCTCCCGTTATGACTAGTTTGTTTAGCTTTAACAAACATTGAAAATTCAAGCTAGTGAGCATAAAAGTGATCATTTTTTGTCAATTAACAAAAACAAAATCATGCAAATTACGAATTCTGATAAAAGCTACAAGATTCTTTATGCACCAATAAAATAATACGTATAGAGTCTTTTGAATCTCCCAGTCTTTTAAAAGTCATGGTGGTTAATTAATTAGTTTTGGATGCATATTGATTGGAAAAATGGCGGCCTTCCACAAGGTTAGGCGGCCATTTTTGTTTTGGCTTTCAAGTTAATCTGCATCTGTCCTCTATCACTCTATGTGTCATGCCCGGTCTTGGATGTTTTTGTCATTTTGTGAATATAGAAATACACGTTTTGTTCGTGAATTAAAACTATTATCAATAAAAATAATTATGATTATTCTTTTCATGGATTATTAGGCTGGACATTTGGCCCAAGCAGTTGCAACTAGGGGTGAGCATAACAGGCTACCAGCCGGTTCTAACTGGAACCGGAACCGGAACCGGGAAGACAGGTTCCTAAATTTCCGGAACCGGAACTACCGGTTCCAGGGCAGGTTCCGGTTACCCTCTCTAAATTCAATAAAATTTAACATTACTTATTATATAAACAAGACAATAAATCACACGAACTAACGATTATAAATATCGTTTAATAGTTTTAAATATAGTTCAACGATTACGAATATTGTTAAAAGTAGAAATAAGTGAATAATTATGATTAAAACATAGTAAATGTGTGAAAGTCAGTCACAAAGATACGACCTCACGACGAGTGAATGTCTCACTCAATTATAACGAGTAAGGGAAATTTTATATTTTTACTTGGACTAGTATTTTACATTTATATAAATCATAAATCTATTTAATTTAATGTATAATATAATATATATTATATATTTTAATAAAAACATACCGTGTAATCGTCGGTTCCAGGGTATCCATCGGTTTCAGATTCCTTAATTTTGAGAACCGGAACCTCTTAGGGCGGTTCCATGATTTTAGGAACCGGAACCAGAACCTCCTAACAGGTTCCGGGTCCGGAACCTCCGGTTCCTAGACGGTTCCAGTTCCGATTCCGGCTAACCTCTTTTTTTGCTCACCCCTAGTTGCAACTTGCAAGCTTCGAACTTGAGCTCTTCACTAATGTATATTTTTTTAGCATAAAGTAAAATTACCAATAAACGTGTTACATAGTGACAGTGTGTAATGTGTTAGAGAGAATTGTGAATTCATATCTGGCAATGCTTTCGGCCGCGCTACCTCTGCGCCACGACACTGCACCCCTATTCATATCTGGCAAGGCTTTTAGCGGCATCATCTCCGCGCCAAAACACTGCAACTCTTAACCATTTTGCACGGGAGTTTCCTGGTACGCAATAATATTGTTTGATTTTGGTGTGTGGTGTCAGTATGGGGTATTTTGGTGGGTTCCAAAAAATAGTGTAATAATTTGAGTGATAAGTAAGAGTATTTTAGGAACCAGAACCGGCGGCTTTAAAGCGTTTTCGGTTCCAATTTCAGTTTTTTCTGCTCACTCCTAACACAACACCATTGGTGGACTAGTTCTGTCTACGTTGAAATTTCTAAGAAAATGACTACTGTTGTCTATTGACCTTTCAAAAGACTAGAAACAACAAATTTTCTAACCTGTAATCTACGAGGAAAACACGCAACTCACACCTATAAATTTCCAATCTCAGGCAGCAATTAACACAACACAAACCACAAACCGGAAAACATGGCATCCAATAATTCACCATCATCAGCATTACTCCTACTCCTCCTCTTCACCATTGTCTTGTCACTGTCGAAACCCTCAGAAGCTGCCGGTATATCCACTTACTGGGGCCAATACACCGACGAAGGGACCTTATCCGCCGCCTGTGCCACCGGCAACTACCAGTTCATAAACATAGCTTTCTTGACCACCTTCGGTAACGGTCAACAACCGGTTCTAAACCTAGCCGGCCATTGTGACCCTCGTTCCACTTGCTCCAGTTTAACCTCCGACATACAAGCATGCCAGAACCAAGGTGTCAAGGTCTTCCTTTCTTTAGGAGGAGAGAGGGGAAGCTACTCGCTAACCTCACCTCAAGACGCACAACAAGTCGCCGATTATCTATGGAACAGCTACCTCGGTGGCCAGTCTGATTCCCGTCCGCTAGGGGCGGCGGTTTTGGACGGGATCGACTTTGACATCGAGGCTGGGACAGACCAGTACTGGTCTGACCTAGCTAGGGCACTGACGGCATACAGCTCGCAGAAAAAGGTTTACTTATCTGCAGCACCGCAGTGCCCTTTCACGGATAACCAACTAATCACATCAATTAGGGATGGGTTGTATGATTATGTGTGGGTGCAATTCTATAACAACCCGCAATGTGGGTATGGTGCGAATGCTGATGCTTTACTGGCTAGATGGAACGAGTGGACTCAGGTGAATACCAATCAGATTTTCTTGGGTGTACCGGCTGCTCAGGCAGCTGCCGGAAGTGGCTATATTCCACCGGATGTTCTTATTTCTCAAGTTCTTCCGGCGATCAAGAGTTCTCCAAAGTACGGTGGGGTTATGCTGTGGAACAGGTTTTTTGATCAACAGAATGGTTACAGTGATGCCATCAAAAGCAGTGTTTGATCCTAATATGATTGGCTTTATGTGCTTATTATTATGTTCGTGTAAAAGAATAAGTTCATATATTCTTAATATGACGATTAGATGGTCTTTGTAATAGATCATGCATTTACGACGATTATACAAATAAATAAAAAATGATTATTATATATTTTATTACTTCATATACTAGGCTTTTTATTATTATTTTAAAAGGGTTGATCGCTTAAACTAGCAACATAATAAGTAATAAAAATAGTTAAAATATATTTTATTACCTGAAATTGGTTGATCGAATCAAAATATATTTTATTGGTTTAATCTTGATATTATTATTTAGAGTTTTAGTAATATTATTATTAGTATTTTAGCATGTGTTAGTTAGTCAAATAGTTGGGTGTTTGACCGAGTAATGAGAAAATGAACGTGGTCTAGTAGTGCTATTATGTAGGTTTAGTTGGTAGTGGATAATGGTTAGTGGTTAGGCGAGTTTTAAGTATTTCCGTTTGAGTTGTTAGGCTATTTATAGTCTTCTTTTATTGATAACCAGTAAGCTTTTGAGTCCATTTTCTTTCATTTTCACAATATTTGCATTCTACAATTCACTTAATACAAATACGTGAGTGTGTGTGAGTTTGATCAATCTTGAAGGCCTGTTATTCCAACATATTTGACAACCTGATTTTTTGCCACTTTATACTTCATGTAAGAAAACTGGAGCTTTAAAAATTGATAAGACACCATTAACACTAAAACTTTTTTTTTAAAACTTGTTTCCGGCTTGTTTTGCGAGCCGACTAATCACAAGATGACTCTAGCCTGAAGTTAGCGCAAATGAAGTTCTGTGGCCACATGGGGATATATTATTTGCTCTTAACAAGATTTGAACCAAAGACCTCCTAAAAATTTCACGATCAAATTCTAACACTAAAACTTCTTACACATGTAACGATGGGATACCATTTCTACAACAAATTTCTAACTCATTTTATACACCCATGTGACAGTGACGCGTCTACTTGCTTTCTTGAATACCTTTGGCAATGGTCAAACGCCCGTTCTAAACCTAGAAGGCCATTGTTCCACTTGCTCCAGCTTAACCTCTGACATACAAGCATGTCAGAACCAAGGTGTCAAGGTCTTCCTTTCTTTAATTAGGAGGAGAGAAAGGAAGCTACTCACTATCCTCACCTCAAGATGCACAACAAGTCGCCGATTATCTATGGAACAACTATCGCGCTGGCCAGTCGAATTCCCGCCGCTAGGGGCGGCCGTTCTGGACGGAATCGACTTTGACATCGAGGTTGGGTCTTGGTCTGACCTGGCTAGGGCACTGGCGGCGTACAACTCGCAGAAAAAGGTTTACTTATCTGCAGCACCACCGTGCCTTTTTGCATATAGCCAGCTCATTACATTGATCAGAGATGGTCTGTTTGATTACGTGTGGGTGCAATTCTATGACAATGCGGGATGGCAGTACGGTGCAAATGCTGATACTTTATTGGCTCCACTCAACACCAATCAGATTTTCTTACGTAATCCAGCTGCTCCGCCAGGTGGCTCCAGTGGATATATTCCGCCCGATGTTCTTATTTCTCAAGTTCTTCCCGCGATCAAGACTTCCCCCAAGTATGGTGGGATTATGTTGTGGAATAGGTTTTTTTATCAACAAAATGGATACAGTGACGCCATCAAAAGCAGTGTTTGATCCTTAAATGATTTACTTTATATACACAATATATACGTACGTGGTGGAATAAGTTCATAACAACTTGATATGAAGATTCGATGGTCTTTGTAACTGATAAAAATTAAAATATTATACAAAGTAGTTTGTTTATCTTATTTATGTTACGTTGACATAACTAATGAAAAAGGGAATTAACTTATGTACCACATCTTTTGATGCATATACCATATTGTACAAGTAT
This sequence comes from Calendula officinalis, assembly GCA_963853835.1. NCBI lineage: Eukaryota > Viridiplantae > Streptophyta > Magnoliopsida > Asterales > Asteraceae > Calendula > Calendula officinalis. The sequence continues at coordinate 23,387,124 of OY970820.1, forward strand.
TCCCGCATACTGTACAAATATATAATACAGCTATTGTGGCCAATAGATTAAAAAATATGATGTAAAAATCACCACCTAATGAAAAATAATGAATCTGTAAGTTCAGATAATGAAACAGAAGTTTATACATATTCAAGAAACAGAATTGCAACTTAAAAAGGAAACAACGGGATTAATAGTAGACATGTAAGTTGAAAAATAGCAACAAAAACAGGATCGGGTGAAGGAAAAGACTTGCGGCATTAATTAAGATGACTAGTTTGCATGAATCATTGATCTTGTCTACACCTTTCTGACCTGAATATTATGTGTAGACCGGAACCGCCAAATTGGCTGTCTGCCACTTTGAAGAAGTGCTACATGCTCACCTTCCTTCATCATCCCTTGATCCTGTATACACAAAATCCATTTTATTTATTATTTTAAAATATTCGTAAATTATGTTCATCCATTAAATACATTTTACACAAATAAAATTTGCTAGAAATCGAGTAAGATCTTAGACTTACCTTCAAGACGGAAAGAGCATTTGCAAAGGTTTCTTCAGCATCATCTGAGAACTTCATGTAAATCGGGCAAACTCCTTGATACAAAGCAAGTTTCTGTTGTACCCTTTTACTGTTTATCATCATTCAAAATCAGTAACAAATTACTAAATAAACCAAATGTTTTATTTTTTTAAAGATTTAATAGACTTACTCATCTGTGAAAGCAAATATAGTCCCATTGGGTCGATAATGGCTCAATAAGACGGCCATGGTACTGGTTCTCGTGAATACCACAATTGATGTTCCAAGAGTGTTGGACATTGATGTTGCATGATATGCAAACATTTCACTCATATGATTCTGTTTTAGAGCAAGTAAAATTTGAGAAAATAATAATAAATAAAAACCAGAATGTTTATAAATAAACAGTTAATATTTAATAATCCACCTTTAAAGCTTGATTAAGACTAGATACAGTGCCACCGCTCATTATGCTTGATTCAGTTCTTAACGACACTGTGTGCATAACATTAACAGCTTTTAGTGGAAACCTGAAAAAGAATTTAATAAATAGTTTGAATTAATGAAGGTGGTTAGAAAAATCAAAAATAAAAAATATAAAAATCTTACTTTCCATGTGCAGTTTCTCCAGAAAGCATGACTGCATCAGCACCTTCTCTGACAGCAATAGCAATGTCAGAAACCTCTGCTCGGGTAGGTGTAGGATGAACAATCATGCTTTCAAGCATATTTGTTGCAACAATTACAGCTTTTCCCATGCTTCGACATGTTCTGATTATCTCTTCCTAATTAAATTTAATTAAATTCAACTAGATTAAATTACAACCACTGTAACATAAATTGTCAATTTATGCTAACAGAAAAGGTCAAACTGGTCAAAAGCCTTTACCTGCAACAATGGAACCTCTTCAATAGGCAGCTCTGCACCAAGGTCTCCTCTTGCAACCATTGCCTGAATAAAGCAAAACACAATACTAACTTGTAAATTTCGTGTAAATTAAAACAAATTAAAAATAAAAAAAGAAAACCTCACCCCATCAGATGCTGTGATAATTGATTGCAAATTTGGTATGGAGTCTGCACTTTCAATTTTAGGGATAACTTGAATATCTGCACCACAGCCTGAAAAGACAGTAGAATTATAGCAATACAGCCAATATTATAATTTATAATCAATTTAGCTCATTGGCTATATGAATATGCTTACTTTTTAGATAATTCTTCAATTCATGGATAACTTGTGCATCTTTAACAAAAGAAACTGCATAGAAATCAACTTGATTGTCCACACCGAATTTGATATCATCCCAATCTTTTTCTGTTTTAGAATAATAAAATGGTTAAATTCTTAAAATATGACCAAAAAAAAATATACATTTTTATGAAAAGGTTTATGGTTATTGAGTGTAACCAGTGATAGATGGTAGAGTTGCACTTTTTCCTCTAACATTTAGATGACGTCTAGACTTGAGCTCTCCACCATCCACAACTTCACATTTCACTGAATCTTCTGTTTTGGACTTCACCAACAGTGACATCATACCACCTAAAAGTAAAAAAAAAGAGCTTTTAATGGTTAGAATATCAAGAAACTAGAACCTAACCTAATTTTTTAACTTACCATCAACCAGAAGCATGTCACCAGCTTCTACATCATTCACAAAATCATCATAGTTAACACTAACACAGTCTGCTGTGCCAACACCTCTTTTTATTGTGAAAGTGAATTCTTGACCACTTTCTAAGTTAACCGGTTGAGGTAAGTCCCCACTCCTAACTTCAGGTCCCTGCAAAAAAAGAAAAATCCTTAAGATTCAGTTAAATGACCAGAAAACGATATTAATAGTAATTAGTAAATGAGGAAACATAACATGCCTTTGTGTCAAGCATGATGGCAATGACATTATCCTTGGATTGAGAATTATATTCTTTAACAAGATCAATAACTTTCTGATGGGAAGCATGATCTCCATGTGACATGTTTAATCTTGCAACATTCATCCCTGCCTCAGCTAACTTCCATATCATTTCCTTAGTGTCGGTGGATGGACCGATTGTGCAAACAATTTTCGTCTTGCGTTTAACTATGGGTTTGGACCATATGCCCACTGAACTGTCACCTTTATGTAGAACATCCTGTGATTGGTAGTTCTGCTCCCCTATCTGATTACACAAATATGACTTAGTTGAATTTGAATGAGTGCAACTGTCTAAAACTCAGTGCCAGAATCAGATAATTAGTTTTAGTAATCACCATTGAAGGTGTTGAGTGTTTGGCAAATTATATCATGACTTTTAGGGGGTGTTTGGGAAAGCTTATTAAGAGGTGCTTATGGCTTATAAGCTTATATAAGCCTAAATAATCCCTTTTCAAAGGGATTATTTAAGCTTATATAAGCTCATAAGCTATAAGCTCCTTTAAATAAGCTTTCCCAAACACCCCCTAATGCATAACGAGAATGAATTGCTGTAAGAAATCTGATTGTTGAATCATACTTATCACTTGTTTCAATTAAATGATTAATGGTTATCACAATCAAGTTGGAGCTCTTCTAAGTTTGAATTCGAAAGAGTACGCATGTGTGCATACAAATAACGATTGATTAAGTTAATGACGACGTTTAAACCTAAAATCAAATCAAAGCGAAGAAACTAGAAGAAATGAAGTTAAGTAGTTAATACCTTAGGTATATCTTCAGGTGTTACGGGAACAACTTGAAGGTTGGCAGCTCTCCTTGCGGTAACAGTAAGAAGACGGTGGTGGCTGGGGGTAATCCGGCCATTGGAAACAAAACCAGAAGGCTTGATCTTCTCAGTCTGATTTTTAAGAGATCCATTGCCAACAAATGAATTGTGGAGCAATTTGGTAGCAACAACTTGAGCCATTGTATAGATTCTGCTTCGAAATCAAAGTGATTTATTCAATTGTGAAGAAATCAAGTGAGAGAATGAGGGATATAAAGCAGAGGCGATGTTTTCTGAGGGATTTTGTGATTGGAGAAATCGATATTAGAAGAACAATGGAGGCTGCCTAGAGTGTATCGAAAAACGAATTGAAACAGGTGGAGTTGTTGGCTGGCTGGCTGGCTGGCTGTTAGCTCGTTCACCTCTAATTTTAGGTAAATTTAAACCGGTACGGTCCAACACTTAACTGGGCGGTCCAACTGTCAGTAATGAATGGGCTTTTACTTTCAATGTGCCAATTACATATTCGGTTTGATATTTGGTAGGTTTCAAAACAATGTGATGTTTTTTGTTTTTTTTCACATATAGTTTTTTCGTAGTTTTTAAATGAATGTGATGTATTTATCAAATAGTTTTTTCAACTCCAATTTTTGACAGATACGTATACGTAGGGTTTTGTTAATGACAGCTCTTAAGACTGTCATTAAGAGGTAGTTTCATGCATAAATCGTTTGTACTTTTATTAGTGGAAGTTGATTCCTAAAATGCATGAGCGGTTATTGATTATTGTACAAGTTTTTTATGTATGTTTTGATGTCTTATTGACAGCCCTTAGGGCTAGGGGTGTACGTTCGGGCGGTTTACGGTTTAGTAGGGTTATTCGGTTTGGGTTATTTGGTTTTTATAAATATTTTTGACCAACCAATATCCAAACCAAATTAATTAAAACCAAACCAAACCAATCAAATAAGTAATCGGGTTATTCGGTTTGGTTTACCATAAAACCAAATAAAAGAATAATCTATAAAAAGTAATTGTCTTTAGTATTATTATAACTTAATCATCCACGCCAAAAATTTCTGTTAATTGTGAAACAAACTCAAAGCAACAATGAGTCAAACTCATTTATATAAAAACAATAGACATAAAAGCACATTATAAAAATAGTTCAACAAAGTTGATGTATATTTAATTTAGATATCTTTAATATGTAAGTTCCTTTTTACTATTCGGTTATTCGGGTGTAAACCAAATAAGGATTTTTGAACCCAAATCCAATCCATAAACCGGTATATTATTTCGGGTATATCCATAAATCCAAACCAAACCCAAATAAGCCAAACCATTTCACCCAATACCATTTGGATTGGTTGGTTTTTCGGGTCAAACCGTTTAATGAACACCCCTACTTAGGGCTGTCATTATCATTTTCCTACATATATATACTTTTTTAAAGTTAAACATTATTTAATAATTATTATCATAATTTATGATGAGAAAGAATAATATTAATATAAATATTAATGTTTAAAGTAGGTGAATCTTGATAAAAATGGTTCATATGATAAAAAAGTGCCATGGTTAATATGATAAAAATGGCATTTATACTCTAAAAAAATGCAAAAGATGGACTTAACAACATTTGATCTCTAAATCGTTAACGTTTTGCTACACATTTTACATTGAATCTTGATAAAAGTAAAAAATTAAATTGTTCCATCACAATTGCTCTTAACTGGATCCATCATTATCTTGGTGACATTGTAGAGTAACTACATGTTGCTCGAGATGATGGTAGACTGGTCATGTTTGTGACGGTGAAAGAACTAAATTGGTTAGCTTCTCGTTTCATTGCCTTGTAAACATGGTCCAACCCTTCCTCAATAAGCTCAGAAACCGATTGTGGCATTGGTGGCTCGTTAACCTCAACCGAACCTTCCAACATCATTACCACCTCACTCATTGACGGGCGCATGCTCACCTCATCTTGTATGCACCAAAACCCGACTTTTAGTGCTCTTAAAAGCTCGTCTTCTTCCACTGCTCCTTCTAATCGTCTATCCGCCACCTTCATCGCTTCCCCATTTTTCATTTCCTACAAACAAAGAAATCAAATCATGAGTGATAAAATATCATTTTCTAAATTAAAATTTCATACATTTGTAACGCTATATAAACATGAGTATTTACTCGCAGGGTATCCACGCAATACGACAACGATCACCCTGTAACCATATTTTGCGGTAACAATAATAATAGCGGTACCTTAAAAGCCCACCCGGGGAAGAAGAAAGTATCCGCATCAAAGTTCATATCGAAATTTCTCCTGCCACCAACGATTTCCAACAAAAGCATTCCATAACTATAAACATCAGCCTTAACTGTTACAGGACGATTACTAATCCATTCAGGGGCCAGGTAACCTCTTGTTCCTCGAACCATTGTCACAACTTGCGAGTGTTCCCTTCCCATCAACTTAGCCAATCCAAAATCCGAAACTTTTGGACAAAACTTTTCATCCAAAAGAATATTCTCAGGTTTTATATCACAATGTATAATCCTATTCCTACATTGCTCGTGAAAGTATGCAATCCCTTGCGCAGTGCCAACCGCTATTTGAAACCGAGTCGGCCATTCCAAGAGCCTCTCTCGTGTTTTATGGGAAGGAAATAACCATTTGTCTAGAGATCGATTTTTCATAAACTCGTACACCAAAAGCCTGCATTTTTTGTATTACATTAAACATGTTTTAACTCATATATTCATCGCGCTTAAACAGTACCTTTGTGAACCTTCTGAACAATACCCGCACAGCCGGACCAAATTCATGTGATGCATTGAGCCGATAGTGTTTACTTCGGTTATAAATTCCCTTTCTCCGTGCGGCAAAATGCGGTCGAGCTTTTTCACTGCGATTAATGTCCCGTCTCCTAAACTCCCCTTGTAAACACTACCAAATCCACCTAAAAATGTACACAAATTAGAACGATTAAATAAAAAAAGTATTAACAATGTAATTTTTTAAATACCTGTTCCTAGCAGCTCCGAGAATTGATTTGTTCTGTTCTGCAAATCACGAAAGTTGAAACTAAGAGGGAGACAATTAGTGAACTATCGAGGGCTCTTTTTAAGCCTCTTCTTTTATGAACATAGATGTACAATAGACAACTTAAGAGTCCAACAAGAACAAGCATGCTGAGTAGAATAGGAGCAACCAAAACCTTCGCACGTGTGCTACTACTCATCCCTGTTTTGTCTTCCGGGTCACGGGTCGAAGACCCGTTCGACTGAACCTTAACGAACATGGTCGAACCCGAATCCTCAAACCCACCGAACTCCAAGTTCCTTAAAACCCAACAATACGGGCTCTCTTGATTTAGCCCGTAAACCGAAGCAACACATTCACAGTCCGATAAACAAGCATCGCCGCATTTTGAAACCGTTGGGATATCGCTGTAATTTGCTATTACTGCTGATTCTAAAAAGTAGTAATTTGTTTGTTGAACGGTTTGGATTTTGAATTGGGAATTTGTAGAGTTTTCGTGGGGAACTCTGCAATTTCCGGTGAACGATGAATTCATGGTACACCGGAAATCTCCTCCGTTAGTGTTGGAACCAGGCAAACACTCGCAAGAAGCGTTTGTTTTGCTTCGGTCCAAATTACATATCCCGTTTCCACAAACTCCGGCGATGTCACACGGGTTTGAAACAGCTGCCCATTCCGCTACCCATTGCCGGGATCCATTAACGTCGTTATCCCAACGGTATAACCGGAGATTACCGTTAGTTTCAAGAATTAGTCTCCGGAGAACTAACGGCCGGTTTGTTTGGTTACTAGCAGATGATAATTCGCCTTTGTCGTTGTCATTCTTGTAGACATAAACTGCTCCGTCGGAATCTCCGCCGTAAACCACCCCAAAGCTTCCGGCTTGATCAAGCACCGCCACCACATCGCCGGTGACGTTAGAGAATTCAGGTGTTGCCCAGTATGAATAATTGGATTGAGCTTCCATTGATAAATTATAAGGATCTGTTGGTAGGTTGTACGTTAAAGCTAAGCTTAATGAAGTGGGCTGTTGCAATATTTTCAGAGTATAATAACCGCCGCCGCGAGTGGGAATCCGTGAAGAAGTCAACTCGACGGAGATAGTCAAAGGTTGACCAGGCAAGAGGGTGTCCGACGGGTGTGAGAAGCTTTGCCAAGCTATGTTCTGATTGGTGGTATAGAGGACGAGGTTGCCGTTTTCTAGTAACTCGGCGGATTGGATGCCGTCGCCGGTGGTGTTTGAGGTCCATGCGGTGGTTCTGCCGTCTGTGAGAACAAGGTTCCCTGTTCTGTCGAGCTCCAAGATTGCGTCTTTAGTGACCGGAGCGTTTCTATTGAGAAGATAGAGAAAAATGCATCGTTATAATTACCTGCAAAATTTGTCGTAAAGACTATGTATGCCCAAATTATCTTACGTTATAGAAATCAGTTTTTATGTTATATTACCTCTTTGATGCTAATATGCTATAGCTAAATTATAATACCAAAAAAAAAATTAGAATAAATATTACTCCCCCGTCCCATAAAAAGGTTTACATCTCATTTGGACACAATCTTTTATGAGATAGTTAGTGATGGGGTTCTTTATAATACTTTTGATAAAAATATAAGGTTAGATTGGAGAGAGAAAGTGTTTTATTGGTGGAATGATTGGTATTAATATTATTTTATTAGGTGGGCCCCAAAATTCGAGAAATGTAAACTTTTTTATAGGATAAAATTTTAAGGAGATATGTAAACTTTTTTTGTGGGACGGAGGGAGTACTACTTATTTTCATACTCATTTAATATACTATATAAATGTCTAAATAAAAAGACAAGATTAAGAAAGAGAATTATCAATTACCAGGGCTGGCCCCGAGAATTTGGAGGCCTTGTTCATATAACCTAAAAATACCCTGAAACTTGTAACTTCTAAAATTATATACTTCCTCCGATTCAAAATAAGTGATACACTTTCCTTTTTGGGGTGTATCAAAATAAGTGATACACTTTGAAATATTACCTTATTTGTCAAAAAATAGTGGAGCCCACATCCACTAACTATCTACTTTAACAAAGTGAAAAGACCCCTTTACCCTTACTTTTACTTCTAAACATCATTAACTCCACTTTATTCAAAAAGTGTGTGACTCATTTCCCACTAACTATCCAATTAATCTAACTTAACCATCATTATAAACTTTTGCCTCAAAATACGTGAAATCCAAAGTGTATCACTTATTTTGAATCGGGGGAAGTATATAACATTTACTATTGAATGAATAGTGACTTTTTATCTTTTTCTGCAAATTTTTCACACATAATATATACTTAAAGAAGCAATAAAGTTCCTAAAAGCTAAGTCGCCAAGATGGTTAGCCGCCATTGCTTTAACTTCTCCCTTCCCTGGAGACCCTGGTTCGACCCCCTCTCTATGCATTTTTTTCCTTTTTATCTAACTTTTATGAAATTGCATTTTTTACCCATGAACTTTAATTTTTTTTATTGACAGCTTACTCCCCTTATATATTTTTTCTTCTAAAAACAATGATTTACAATCCCAACTTTTATGTTCCTATATAACTAATAATTATTTTTTAGATACTATTATTATCTACTGTAAATATTATTAATGGTTTTATTTTTATTTACAATTATTAAATTTCTATACAAAATTGGTATCATAGAGGTCTAAATTTCCAAAACAACAAATTATATGATCTTATTATAAGTAAACTAACAGATACAAATTGATATAATAAGTAAGCATAAAAATCTTTAGTTGCAACAAATGAAATATCATAGATCGTACATATAACTAGATAAAACATCTTTTGAGTGTCATATGAAAATCCATGCGGCATCGCGCGAGTACTTTCCACTAGTTATAAACATTTAAATTCTAATTTGTATGATTTAACTCTATGAAAACCAAAATTATGTCTAGAATTGACAATTATGAACCAATCTTTTGTTGTTAACTAAAAGTCTAATATCAAATCTTAAACAACAAAATAAGAAGAGATATTAGAATCACAATTGTATATTACATTTATCTCTTAAAAATTCAATAAATTATCTTCAGTAACAATAACTGTAAAAAAACTAAAAATATATGGAAATCATCAAGGATGAAATATAGATGGCCAGATGGGCCTAATGAGTAATAGACATGGCGGATGGGCCTAATTGTGTTAAAGTAACTGATTTGTTGTATAACTTATTTAAGTGGGCTTAATGAGTAATAGACTTAAGTAAATATATTGGGCTCCTATTTAAATGTAGGCCCTGTTAGTTAGCACAGGGTGAACTTGGCTGTGACCGGGCCTGTTAATTACACATGTCAATTATTTTATACGTAACATAAAAAAATGTAAAGATTTTATAATAAAAAATACAATTTTTCACTTTGTTCTACCGACACAAGAAAAAAACACCTAAATAGTAAATGTGTCTTTAACAAATTGTATTTAATTAAAAATAAATATTGGCGTTTCCCTAATATTATACTTCCCCCGTTTCAAAATAAGTGATACTTCCCCCGATTCAAAATAAGTGTTACACTTTTACTTTCACGCATTTTGATGCAAAATATTGTAATAGAGATTATGATAGATTAAAAGAGATAATTAGTGAAGAAGGGTCCCATAATATGGTTGGGAATGACAATCAAGGTGGGGTTAGGTAATTTTAATAATGTTTAATAAAATTAAGTAAGGATAAAATGGTAATTTTATATATAAAAATTTACCAAATAAAGAAAGTGTAACACTTATTATGAATCACCCATATAAAGAAAGTGTGGCACTTATTTTGAATCGGAGGAAGTACAAATCAGAGCGCATGGTTTTTGAGGCAAAATATGATAATGAAGGTTAATTAGATTAAGAGTTAACTACACAGATGGTCCTTACGGTTTATAACAAATTTCACTAATGGTCATTTAGTTTTAAAAATGTTTTAAAAATTACACGGAAGTCCTTCTTTCTGAAAGGTTTTACATCGATGGTCCTTTAAGCTAATGATCGTTAAAATTTTCTGTTAACTCTCCCCATGTGCATTGCACATGAGGGTAAGATGGTCATTTCAGCAACTACTCTTCTTCTTCTTTCTAGATATCACTTCAGTCATCTCTCACACCCAAACTTATCAAAAACCCTAAAAATTCATGAAAGGAAAAACGAAGCTCAAGAGCTAGTCGCCGCCATATATTAAAGAATTCTGGCCAACTTCCTGACGTCTTTCTCCTCCACTGTGAGAGATATTTCCAGCCAGGGCACGTCGGATTCCAACCGTATTCCATCAGCTATAGTTTAGAGATCGATCTCACGATGGTTTGACTTATAGGGTTTTCTTCGAAATATAGATCTGAAATCGACACCACCAGACCAAATTGAAGCCAAATAGAGGTTGTGGCGGCGGCAACAGTGAAGGATGAGGGAGAGTCAGGAGAGACCGCGACGGTTGCGACGAAGGTGGGGAGAGAGTGTCGGAGAAGGTGTGATGGTGGAGAAAGAGGGATATTTGGAAAAGTTGTCGGCGAAGTTGGTGGTGGAAGCGAGTGGCTGGAGCAAGCAGGAGGTGGTAAACGGTGGATGAGATCAGAGAAATTGGAAAGCTAAATAGTCATTTCATCGAGCAAAGATCTCAGCTTGTTTGATAAATTTGTAGCTAGTTGTATTGTACAACATATTGTTGCGTGGGTTTTAAAATAAGTGGGTGATTTCATACCACAACTTTTAACTCATCTATCACAATTGTTGCTTGAAACACTTGTACAGTTTGCCGTAAAAGTTGTATAGTGTGGTATAAGAATTAAAAGTTGTGGTAGATAAATGAATTCCCTTTAAAATAAGAGGGGGCATATATATAGATTTAATAAAAAATAATAAGATGTATAAATATCATCTTACCCTCATTTGCAATGCACATGGCGAGAGTTAACGGAAAATTCTAACGGTCGTTATCTTAAAGGATCATTGGTGTAAAATCTTTCAGAAATAAGAACTATCCGTGTAATTTTTGAAACTAAATGACCATTGGTGAAATTTACTATAAACTGTAAGGACCATCCATGTAATTAACTCTTAGATTAAATTTGATAGTTAGTGGATATTGATTAAAGTGAATTTAATAATTTTTAAAAGTAAAAATATTGATACATGTGTCTTTTCACTTTATTAAAGGAGATAGTTAGTGGGTGTGGCCCCCACTACCTTTTACCAAATATGGTAAGTTTTCAAAGTTATTTTGAAACACCCCAAAATAGAAAGTGTATCACGAAGTATGTGTATTAATTATTTCTAAACTTGAAAAAAATTATATGTTGCCAAGCATATGTACGTGGATAAGTAATATGTCTATGTAGTGACCGTACATAAGTTGTGAAAAAGCATTTAAATTATGATTTAGAAAATGGAAAGTACATCAAAACTGCGTACTATGTGTGCATTATTTGTTTTAAATAGAAAAAAATATATTGAATAACTAGCAAGAAGTTAGAGTGTTAGACACTAAGTGCTCACACTAATCATAGGAACTCAAGATCATGTAGACTATATTACAATTAGACAAGATTAACCAAGGAGTAATAGACTTACAAATAAGCGGACCAAGCAAGAGTGCGATCTCCGGGGAGATCAGCAAACCAAATCCCAAGTTGATACCGTTCGTCTTGTGAATTTATATCAATGTCTAAAGCCGGAGCAAACCCGAATGCAAATGTACCATTATCGGAAACCCATGCTTGGTTATTGTTAGCATACAATCTCGAGCCCAAACCAACCCGACCCGATATACACACTGCCACCTCTAGCAAAATAGCGAATATTAAAGCCCAACTAGTAAAATAAAAATAAGCCATTTACGAAGGATCATAATATTACAAAAAAATGTTGGAGAAGCACGTATATATATTATGTAACATGAAGGCATTCAATAAGTGGGAAGAAATATGGGTACAGTTTTGTGAATACGTGTACAGGGCCACAGGGGTGGGTGAGCTAAACCGTTGAAAAGGGCTAAGTGGTCGGCTTGGGTTCGGCCCGATGAGAGGGATTTGGGATTTTGAGGACACGTGTTGAGGCTTGAGCCGCTGGAGGTTTTAACAAAGGATGGGCCCGGTATATCGTACTTGGTTAATCTCACACGTTTCTCTTTTATGGCATGAGACTCCATTTTCTCTAGTTTCACACATTGATAGTTTTTTGAAACGGGTGTGATTTGTAAGCTCTTAAAAACAGTTCACACATTATTAATTTTTATATTAATATTATTGGATTTTTTTTATATGTGACCCAGGGCCATATCATAGTATTTTTAAATGACTTTTATGTCCATGTATTTAATGCGTCACAAAACTTACATTTCAATTATGTTAATGGTAAAATCGATACAATACAAAAGCATTAATGGCTCATTAATATCATATTATATGAATATTCGTTTATTAAACGGTCGTTATCGTATACCTATGAGACTCGTATTAGCAAATCTTAATATTAATTATAGATTGTATGAGCTTACCCAAGTCCCAAACACCCATATCGAGACTTATTACAATTAAATGTCAACGCATGCAACTTTTTATCATATTTAGATGTATTTTATAAAAAAAATTAAGTGATTTCGTGTTGGGTTGAGTTCATTTCCAACGGTAAAGATTTAGCATATATTCATTATTCAAACATCTTTTTTTTTAATAGAAAAGACAATTTGTCTTGAGGTCTGTGGACCTGCAAAGTTGAATTATGGACCATTTATATACGTATATCACGTTTTCTTGTGTGTATGCCGGCCATATTAGGCCCCTCCAATGATTGATATTAGGTGTTACAACTCTTGAAAAATTTCCTCTTTATTTATAATTTATACTCCCTCCGTCCCATAAAAAACTTCCCATTTCACCCAAAAATTTTGTCCCACAAAAAACTTCCCATTTAAGAATTGGAGGGACCCACTTAATAAATTAATATTATCTCATTAACTTTATGTCATTTTTTATCATTTTTTTAATGTTTCTCTCTCTCACTTTATGTCAATATCTAAACTAATCCTATATTTTAATCAAATTTATTACCAAATACCCCACCACAAACTATATCCTAAAAACATGTGCCCAAGTCAAATGAGAAGTTTTTTGTGGGACGGAGGGAGTACTATTTTTTTATATTTTTGGAACCACGAGCTCTTGAATGACTTCTAAATATTACGGGAACATCAATGGTTAGGTTACGTATATTACGAGCATATACTAAAACACTTCGGGAAGCCCCTTATACACTCTTAGAAAATCTATATTAAGAAGTCCCTATCTCTACTACTTATAAAGTATTTATACATTTCTACAAATAGATGGTTGAAAATTCAGCCAAATACTTGCTATTTTTGGAAATTTGCAGCGTTTATAAAAAAATAAGCATGGACAAGATTCGAACCCTGTCCTTAGCATTAATTGCACAAGCTCAAACCAACTGCGCTACAAGGATTTACATTCTGTTTTAGAAAAATGTTTTATACTTAATACAACGAATATCTGCTCTAACCCACCGAACCATTGACCAATAGATGCATATTTTCATCCATCGGAACTCTAAACGTTACTTTTTGGGAAGTGGAAGGATTATTTTCAAAATCGTTTTTAAAATTATCCCTCTCCCCCTTTTCTTCTGCCATTCAAAAAACACAGCTAACTTCTCCACACAACCGCCGGTTGCGTCGACGCCCTCTTCTCCGCCACATTCTTCTCTAGCCATTTTCTCCACACAGGTCTGTATAATCCGATTTTTCCCTCTTTTTTCGTTTTGTCTTCTTTTTTGCGATTTTTTTCTAGATTACCAGGCCGTTTAGGACTTCAAAGGCCTTCAAGGTATTGTTATTCGTAGTTCTAAATTTGTTGTTTTGTGTATCTCTTCAAGTATGTGATTCTTATTTAAATTATTGATTTTGATATTGTTCCAGGTTGATTCAATTGTTGTTGTGGAAGCTCCAAGCAAAGCCAAGAACAATTCGTGATTCAATTGTTGTGTTTAAGTTATCTCTTTAATTTATCGATTTTTTCGTTTATATTGGGGTTTTGTTTAATATATTTGTCGAGTTTGTTAGATGTCATGGCTTTATTGCTTCACTTTGTACCAAAAGTGTATGTTTTGAGTGTTGAATTTGAAGCAGTTTACTTTTGAGTATTCAAATTGATTTCGGTGTAGCTAAAGAGGCTGTAAAAGTTTATAAACATGTGATTGATTATTATGTGTTCTATATATTGATTGGATTATAGGTTATATACAAGAGAGATGCAGAGGAGATTGTTGAGAATGAGGTAGTGAGTAGCTCTGAAGAGGATAGTTAATCTGATGATAAGGCTCCTCAGAAGAAAGAGGCTACGGTAACCTTGTAAAATGTTTAAATATTGAATTTGTGGTTTATATACTTATATTTTTCTTTTTTTATAATGTTTTTGCATCTAACTGAAACAAAAGCTGCTGCAAAGCCAACTGCTAAAGTTGAAGAAAGTAGTGATTCTGAAAAAAGTTCTGGTTAGTAGCTACAAAGCCTGGCAGCTGCAAAGAAAGAAAGCAGCTCTGATGAGGATAGTTCCGAGGAAGAGGATAGTTTGAGATTGAGGTAGAGGTTGAGTCTGGTATTGCCGGTGTTCTACTCAGGCGACGTTCGACGTTCCTGACTGACTATTGTATGTATTCTTTCTCAAAATCCTAATCGTCCCTTATCAAATCTATCACCGTTGAATTTAATTGGCATTTCAAAATGTTCCATCTTAACCTTTTCCTACATTTATGTCGTTATTTATTGTTGTTTCAACGACCCAAAGACGGTGATTGATTTAATATTGGGTCGTAATTTATGAACCGTAGAAACTGCTTTCAGTTTTTTCGGTCAAAATCGGTTTCTAACCGCTTCGACATCTAATCGGGTCCAGCAGGTTTGTGAATACCCGGACCTTGTATGGTCAAAACTGGTTTTGACCAATTTCGGTTTTCGGTTTATTGTGCAAGGCTAGATGAAGGTGTACTAGCAGTTACCCTCATATTGATGTACAGATTCTACAGCTGTCTCCATATGCTTTAAATAAACTCTCAAATAAAGGAATTGATATTTTGCAATAATTGGCTAAAGAGTAAATGGTTACCAAATTCATAGTTGAAATACCCGGGTCTTTAATTTTTATTAAATGGACTAAAAATTGTTTCTGAGTCTGACCCGTGGTCCGTTTTGACCCATACTAAATTATGTTCTGAATTTACCCAAACTATCCATCTTGTTAATATAGGAAATTTAATGAGAGATACATGTTCAAGTGAAAAGTTTTTTTTGTTGATAAGGACCCGAGTGTTTCAACAATACTAATGAAGTTTTAGAACAAATTTGATCCTTATGGTGCAATGAGTAATCCCTATGTCTTACTCCTACGTATAAGCAGGTAATTTTGAATATAATGTGTTTGTGATTTTTTTAGCCTAATATGCCTTGTAAGAATACACAAGGAGTGGAAATCCTACACGTAGAGCTGGGCACCATCCTCTATGCACAGCCTTTGGCCGCGGCCCTCAAGACACCATACCGCAACCCATGTGCGCAAAACTCTAAGCGAAATTTGTGCGTGAGATGATGCATCATATTATCATTTGACCTGTTGTTTTAAGTTGCAGTAATCCCATTTTTAACGTTTGACATGCTAATGAATATTTTATTCATCCGTTTTGCATTTGGAAAGAAAAATAAATTGTAATCAGCAACATTTGCTCGCTGCAAAACATAGTTAGTGGGTACCCGCCGTCGCATTGCGCGGGTACCCGGCTAGTAAAAAATAAGGGATGGGAAGAATACGAAACACCAGACTAGTTCTTTTCTATTTATATCTATATAACTATGTCTTTAATAAAATTGAAAATACATTACACTTTTACTTAGTTTGTAATCTCTATCTAATTTTTATTTCTATAAATAAAATATCGTATATTCGTAATCTCGATGTTAAAGACAAATAAAATCCATCATAACATCAAAAGCACATTAAAATGGTACATAACTTTATGGTAACTATATTTTTTTCGAAGTCACCAATGATGTCTCTATCTTCAACTACGGGTCATAGTGGACCTAACCTGTCCCTGATGGGTTCATGTTACGACCAGATCAAATTGATTATGTGCAGATTGGTGGATCGATTTGGATAAGTTAGCAAAATTATGATATGAAAGCGAAAATGAACTCTTGATATGATGATGAAAAGAGAAAGGGACAATGAAGCCATTTTTAACCAAATTGTAACCATTTTTCTTTTAATCTGTTTTTTTTTTTTGTTTGAAACGGCAAATCTAATCTACTCATAATTATCCCCTATGTCCACGACTGGACTCGAATTCCTGACCTTAAGGTTGAGAGGCAAACATTATATACCCTAAGCCAAATGCCCTTTGGTTTTCTTTTAGGCTGTTAACAATATGTTTTATAAGTTGATAGCTAATTATAGCTAATTATTACCATTACGAATCATAGCCCAACACATACCGTCAAATAATGCGTGTGATGACATTTTCTTTCAACCCATCCGTATTGAATTAATGGTGTATGACAAATTTAAGCGGTATACAAATCATCGTCTTAAAAAATGTTATGTCCTTAAATTTGAACTTGTCTTAATTGTGTAGATAGACGTACTAATTGTGCGTGGAAAATAACTTAAAAAACAAATAAAGAGAAGTGACAAAGTTAAAGAATAAAACGAGACAAGAGAAAATGGATAACATATACGTTCAATTTTTAAATAAATTAACATGTCCTTAAATTGATGATTTAGATATCTGAATAATTCCTCTTAATATTTTCATCTTTCAAAAGATCACCTTAAGACTGGCCGTATCGCACGACCCGACCAACGGTTGCAACCCCCACCTCCACTAATGCCGACCGATCGCCACCGTTACGAGGTCGAGCCGAGGACGCGTCCCACACGTCGAGTGGTCGACTAGTCGATCGTTCACAGGGACCTCTTCTTCCTCTTTCTCCTTTATATATATATATATATATATATATATATATATATATATATATATATATATATATATATATATATATATATATATATATATATATATATATATATATATATATATATATATATATATATATATATATATATATATATAGGGTGCGATTCAGCGCAGAACCCATTTAAGCGACAGAACCACAGAACCCTTAGTCGACCAATCAGATTGCAGCAAAATATTATTTATTATATATTTATTATTATAATCCGGAAAGGGTATTATAGTCAAATAACAAAATCAGTTATATATGGTAATTAAAAAAAGTGTGTTGTAGCCCTAAAAATATGGAAGGTGGGTTTGATTTCATTTATCCCGTAATCAATTAAATATCATGAACCAATTATAGATTTTATAATTGTAAACAACGCAATTTTACAAAAACCCTAAACAACCTAAAATTCGTCACTCAACCCAGAAAAAGATGATAATCAGCAACGCACCCCAGATCATGTAATATTAACGAAATACATTGGATGTTCGCCCAAATACATACAATTATTAACGACATACATTGGATGTTTGCCCAAATACATACACTTATTAACGAAATACATTGGATGTTTGCCCAAATACATACACTTATTAACGAAATACATTGGATGATTTCCCAAATACATACAATTATTAACGAAATACATTGGATGTTTTCCCAAATACATACAATTATTAACGAATTACATTGGATGTTTGCCCAAATATATACACTTATTAACGAAATACATTGGATGTTTTCCCAAATACATACAATTATTAACGAATTACATTTGATGTTTGCCCAAATCCGTTTATGATCAAGTCGATCTTTTTCTTCATCATCTAAATCTGAACAAATAGCATACATTAGATTAAATACATACAATAATAAATCAAACCAACACACCGACTATGACCACCGGTTTAGGCCTATACAATTGAAAACAATAAAAACATCAAAAATATACTAATTTTTCAATATACTAATTTTTCCAGTTCAATACCTATAGAATTGAAAACAAGAAAACTCTCATAACTTTTTCATGACTATAATGAACGAATAATTATCAATAATAGGAAAACTTTAACATCTTCTTGTTTATTATGACACATTCACCTTCAAATTGACACCTGTGATAATGGAAAATGTAATAAGCCAATTATATAAAACATTATAATACATATAAGCCCCACCATGAAAAGTCTATGCATAATCCAAAAGGATAACTCCGGCTGGAGAGCCTCCAGGACAAGAAGTCCGTCTGCACGAATCAAAAGAATTAAAATAAAGGGAGAGAGATGATGATGATGATGAGACGAGATGATGATGATGTAAAAGAATTAAAATAGAGATGATGATACTTCCAAAAGGATACTTCTGTCCGTCCTTACTCTGGCCAGGATTTCACGATCGAAATTAGAGGTTTCAAATGGAGGCTAGGGTTGATAGAGAGAGATGATAAACCAGAGAAATGGGGGACGATTATTAAAGAATATTTTGCACACAAATGGAAATGGTTATTGATTTTAAATGGCATTTAATATCTCTGCCATTAAACTTCCGGTTCTACCCCTCATCACACAAAAAATACGGGATTTTTTATAATTAATATTCTGAAAAAGCATCTTTCATAATAACCGTAGATCTGATCATCAAGGGTTCAGATTAAAACTTAAAATGGTTCTGTGGTTCTGTCGCTTAAATCGGTTCTGCGCTGAATCGGACACTATATATATATATATATATATATATATATATATATATATATATATATATATATATATATATATATATATATATATATATATATATATATATATATATATATATATAAGTGAGTTCCATTGAGAATTAATATATTAGGTGAGAATGTGAGAATAGATCTCAGCCTCTCATCTCCTTCCAGCCCTCACGCGCGCGGTGACATTTTTGTAATTAAGTCCAACTTTCCTCATGCGCGCGGTGACATTTTTGTAATTAAGTCCAACTTTTCTGTCCCACACGCGGTGACATTTTTGTAATTAAGTCCAACTTTCTTTAATCATCGATGATTAAACTGGGTGTAGTGTTTAATCATCAATTATTAAACTTTTGAGATTGTTTTTAATCATCGATGATTAAACCCAACCCCAAGTTTAATCGTTAATGATTAAACACATTATCAAGTTTAATCATCGATGATTAAAAGAGCATCTTATGATTATTACACAGATAAAGTTTAATCATCGATGATTAAACACGACACTCAGTTTAATCATCGATGATTAAACCCAAACTCAAGTTTAATCATCGATGATTAAACATATAGTCAAGTTTAATCATCGATGATTAAACACTACACTCAGTTTAATCATCGATGATTAAACCCAAACTCAAGTTTAATCATCGATGATTAAACATATAGTCAAGTTTAATCATCGATGATTAAAAGAGCATCTTATGATTATTACACAGATAAAGTTTAATCATCGATGATTAAACACTACACTCAGTTTAATCATCGATGATTAAACCCAAACTCAAGTTTAATCATCGATGATTAAACATATAGTCAAGATTAATCATCGATGATTAAACAACAAGTTATAGAGAATTAAGAATCTAAAAAACGGAGACAAGGTTAATCATCGATGATTAAACTGTTTAATCATCGATGATTAAAAAAAAATGTCAAAGATTAATCATTAGTAGTTAAAGAGCATTTTATAAAAAATTCAGACTAGTTCAATCATCGATGATTAAACCCAAACTCAAGTTTAATCATCGATGATTAAACATATAGTCAAGATTAATCATCGATGATTAAAAACAATCTCAATAGTTTAATAATTGATGATTAAAACACTACACCCAGTTTAATCATCGATGATTAAAGAAAAGTTTGACGTAATTACAAAAATGCCACCGCGTGTGGGACAGAAAAGTTGGACTTAATTACAAAAATGTCACCGCGCGTCTTTTTGCCTAATTCTCACATTCTCACCTAATATATCAATTCTCAATGGAACCCTCCCCTATATATATATATATATATATATATATATATATATATATAGTGAAGGATTATATTGAGAACCCTGATTTTAAAAAGAACTCTGAGAACTTTTAATTAACAAATCAGGACCATTAGATTTTAAATTAACGGTTGAGATCTAGTGTGTCATTTTTATAAATAAGACAAATTAGTTTTTGGTAAGAATTAAATGAAAAGGGTAATATAGTAATTGTGTAATAAAATAAAAATAAAAATTAAATTTATTTACATTTGAAACCATCATTTCCATATAACCGGCTACAATAATTTCCATATAAGTGGACCACGTAATTGATAACTTCCAAATAACAATATCCCAAAATTTTCTTAATCTCTTTTATATTGATAGTAGGCGGCGACTCCACCCAAGCTTGAGCAATCGCCGGAGGGTGTGGTTCCAATAGCTCCGATGTCACGATGGTGTGGGAAAACGTAGTATGAATGATGGCTTGGAAGCAGCGACGAGGTGTTGTTCAGTCTATCGTGTTTTAGTCTATCACGTTTCAGTCTTTTGCAACCAGGTTTCCGGCTATCGCGATTCCGGCAGTGGTTGGATCTAGGTGTGCCGGTGGTGACGCAGTTACGAGATTATCGAGATTGACGGAATGACGGTGATATGCAATTTTGAACCAGATTTTGTTTCATCTTTTTATTTCAGGTATGTAAAAAAAATGTTTATTTGATGAAATTTTGATTTTTACTTGTGGGTTCTGTGTATTTGAGGATTCTTGACATCTAATCGCTGTTCTTTTCAAGAAGGATGAGAAATTATTGCTTGATCCATTAGAGTTGTGAATATATGTTGTCAAGAAAATGGGTCTTATAAAATATGTATAACCATTCGAAAAGGGGCAATTTGGCACTGCGTATATCATAAGTATTATCTTCAAATATTGTAATATGAATAAAGAGGGTTAAACTTAGGGGGTGTTTGGAATTGCTTATTGAAAATAGATTATGCGTTTTGAAAATGAATAATCAGATAATCAGCGGTTACAAAACGTGATTATGAATAATAGTGTTTGGATTTGATTATGCTGTTTGAAATCGCAATAATCAGATAATCAGTTTTTTTAGTGTTTGGCAAATTTGATTATCCAATGACATAATATGTAAAATTACCAAAATAGACATCTTATATTACGTTTGTGATACTTTCGATTTAAGTCGGATTAGCAAAAAAAAGTGAGCCCATATCATTAGCTAACCCCATATCGTACTAATAAAAGTTTTATTTCCTATCATTAGCCCAATAAAAATGAGCCCAAAATATAATTGTTAAGTAAAAGTGCCCTAACTTACCCTTCGTCCTCATCCTCATTCTACAGACGTCGAAAAAGATGAACCAAAAAAGAAAAAAGAAGAGCTTTCATGGCAGGAGCTGTTGCAGGTAAAGGGTATGTTAGGGTATTTACGTTTGAGGTTGAATTGCGTTTTGAAAAAGCAGGTTCTCATATGCTTTTTGAAAACCACGTTTTGATGCCTCCAAAACGCAGATAAGTGATTTTGATTTTGATTTGCCAAACACTCAGATCTAATTATCTGCGTTTTGAGGTCGTGATAAGCGGATTGCAAACGCAACCCCAAACACCCTCTTAAGTAATTTTATTAGGAAGATGGAGTTTTCATATATATTATACTCTCTACAGTAGAATGACACGACCAATTCCTATAATTTTCGTTTATACATACTATATTTATTTTTGTTTTTTTGGTTGCATCTATGTTCTCGGTAAACCAATTTCAACCTTACGGGCTAATACGTCTATATTCTCTCAAATAGTTATAATCAACTGGTTGAAAACACCAATGCACAAATGAGGTGTTTATCAAAAGTGCTTGTGAAAGTTTAGTTCATATATGTTTTTTTATGTTTTGCAGGGGTGATACAAGGAGAATTGGCAAGTTATTCAAGTTGAAAAGTGAAAATGAGCATTCTGTGTTAGGGTATATAAAGAAAAAAGTTGCTTTAAAAGGAGATACAATTGC
The DNA here is from genome assembly GCA_963853835.1 of Calendula officinalis. Classification (NCBI taxonomy): domain Eukaryota; kingdom Viridiplantae; phylum Streptophyta; class Magnoliopsida; order Asterales; family Asteraceae; genus Calendula; species Calendula officinalis. Next base: position 23,409,409 of record OY970820.1, read on the forward strand.
ACGCCATCAACCATTTGGATGCACATATGTTATTGTTTGAATACATATGTGTTTTTTGAAATAACTTTTGACTTTTTGTATGCATAAGTTCAACATTTATATATTCTATTTGATGTATCAATTTTGAATTTTTTTATATAGATTTTGTTTGTTATACATGTTTCTTTTATGTTACATATGCAACCCCGCAAAAATAACATATATGCATTACTAGTAAATCAATAAATTTCTGAAACTAATTCTAAAAAAATATATATGCACATCTGTAAAATAATAACATATATGTCTAAACGTAAAATAACATAAACGCAGACCCGTAAAATAACATATATGCAACAAAAATGCAACAAAACATTTCCATAATTAATGCCTAACTTTTCTAAAAAGGAAATAATAAAAAAGGTTTTTCTAACATATGCCCCCTAGGCATATGTTTAGAAGCATTAAATAACATCAACTTTCCTTTAAAGCTAAAAAGATCATTTAATACAACTCTTGAAAATGTTACTCATGGACTTCACTAATGTATAATAAGATTTTATTAGGAAATTTTAAATGAATTAATGCTCCTAAACATGTGCCTTCGGGGCACATGTTAAAAAAACCCTAATAAAAAATGTAAAATGTCTTAAATACCCCTGAATAATTAATATGAATTAAATAAATCAAAATTAATTTACTAAATTTTGATTGGTTAATAATAGTTCTCAGGGTTCTTTTTGAAAGCAGGGTTCTCAATATAACTCGACCGTGTATATATATATATATATATATATATATATATATATATATATATATATATATATATATATATATATATATATATATATATATATATATATATATATATATATATATATATATATATATATATATATATATATATATATAGAAGTGGGATCCTGTGAGGACTCTTTTTTCGGTGAGGACTCGCGAGGACACCTCATAAAAATTTCAAAAAAATTCCGAAAAAATATATATAACCCACCATGATTATTACTACATTTGACAAAAAAAAAAATTATGATCCACTTTTTTTAGCGAATCATAACAATGATCCAGATTTTTTTTGTGGATCATTATTATGATCCATATTATTTTTTTTGGATCATTTTTGGATTTTTTTTGGATCTTATACATAGCGATTTTAATGTTTAAAAACGGAATTTTTTGAAAAAAGTTTGTTTTGAATCATTTTTAGAGTTTTTTTTTGGAGTCCTCACAGTCCTCGCGAGGAAAAGAGTCCTCACCGGATCCGGACCCTATATATATATATATATATTAATAATTTAATAATATATTATATATAAAATAAATATTATATATATATATATATATATATATATATATATATATATATATATATATATATATATATATATATATATATATTAATAAAACGAAAATTATAAAAATAAATAAAAAAATTTGTCGCCGATTCGGTCACCCATTACGGGCTATTGGTCACTGTTTGGTCATATGTTTGATCTGGAGATAGAAAACTGATGTGGCGCAGATGTGACATAGGTGACCGATATAATATCGATCACCCCTTACGCATAGTCTAACATTAATCAATTGGGCCTTCCTCAATCCTCATAGTATCCATGTATGAGTTATGCATAATTTAGGCCACGTGTATATATCTATGAGCTTCAACACGTTGTTCCTAGCTTTGACCATTGTCGTCTTCATTAGGGTTTGTTTAAAATTTGGCTATTTCATCCTCACAAGCAACATTTCACTATAAGAAAAGTTACTTTTAGACCACTCCCAATGGGTGTCAGTTGCTGCCAACTCAGCGCCACGTCAGCAGACAAACTAACTAACACTAAACTGACATAGTCATGCCAACAACAATCCGTCACTTCACCAAATATAATTAATTTACTTTCTTTTTAATTAAAACAAAAATATAACTAAACACATAATACTTTTAATAAATAAAAAGACATTACAATAATTTAAAAACTTAAAAAAAATACGATCTCGTGGCACATATCTTCTCGGCGCTCTGGGGATTGGAGCGATCTCTTCATCGTCCTCTGTATCAGATGAAAGAGCATTCACAATGGCGACCATTTCCTCGGCATAGTAAGAATTGGCTATCGTCATAATAGCTTCTAAATCAGAATCATATTCGGAAGAGGAATCAGAAGCATTAGACATTTTATAAGTATGGTTGGGTGGGAGAAGAGAGAATTTTTGTTGTGAAAATTATAGAATAAAGGTAGCTATTTATAGAAGTTTTAAAGGTTTAATATATATATATATATATATATATATATATATATATATATATATATATATATATATATATATATATATATATATATATATATATATATATATATATATATTGAAAGGCTAGTTACAGAACCCATTTTAGCCTACAGAACCCGCAGAACTCAATCTAAACCATTGAATTTCAAAATGAAATGATCATGGAAGATACATGAAATGATTAACGAGGGACCCCCATGCATGTATGTTATTCATGCACGAAAACGTATATGTTTTTGTGCATGTATGTTTTCATGTATATATACATAAGTGTTATTTTTGCAATATTTGAACATATATATTTTTCAGTATTTTTGATATTTTTCTTAAAGTATATGTTTGATTTGGGTTAAATGTTATTGTAAGAATGTGAGAATTAGTGTAATCATCGATGATTAAACAGGGCACATGTGCCCCCTCGCGCCGCGCGACAAATTTTGCCGGGCCGTGACCCCAAATCCACCAAGATCAATGGCTAGAGATCTATTCTCACATTCTCACCCAATATATTAATTCTCAAAGAAACTCATATATATATATATATATATATATATATATATATATATATATATATATATATATATATATATATATATATATATATATATATATATATATATATATATATATATAATATAATATAACGGTAATATTATCGTTGAAAAAAAAGGAAAAAATTAAAAATCAACCGGCGAACTCCCCTCCGTCTCGTCGCCAAACCCGCATGGGTCAAACTGGCGCTCAAACCGGCGGACCGTGCCAACGGTGCCGGTACCGGCGTAAAACCGGCGGTGGCAGCCGGCGGTACCGTTGGCACCGGTCTTAGATACTAAACATTTAGATACTAAAAGTAGAGTTTTCAAAACAACTTGTTATCTCAATATCTATTTTTTTTAAAAGCAAATATTTTTCAAGTTTGTGAGACTACAAGTCCACAAGTGGTCCTAAACAATTAGCGGGAAATTTCAGCCTGAAATAAAAGTGAGGCGCCAATATCAAAGAACTAGAGACAAGTAGGGATGCAAATTTAACCCGCGAGTTTGGGTACCCGCGGGTACACGAGTCTTACGGGGCGGGTATTACCCGTCTAAACGAGTAATGGGTCGGGGATGGGTTTAAATTTCATACCCGAGAGTGGGTACGGGTCGGATACGGGTTTTATAATACCCGCATCATTTATACCCGACCCGAATATATATATTAATGTGTAATTATTTTAATAAAAGTTTAACCCACTAGTCACTACTCAAACTTAGCCCAACTCTTAATCTCTCATTAGCCTAATTTATTAATAGTTAAAATCTTGCCCGTCTCCCGTTAGTCCATTACATATTGAACGAAATCAGCCTGAACGAACTAAGAGTAGTAAATGTCTTAGTTATTTTGTATAATTTTTTATTGAACGGGTACCCGTCGGGTCACCCGTACCCGGCGGGGATTTTTCTACCCGAACCCGACGGGTATTTAACCGGGTACGGGGCGGGTACGGGTATAGGTACAGGGGGTCGGGTACGGGTACGAGTTTTACAGTACCCACTACTACCCGTACCCGTTTACATCTCTAGAGACAACATGTGTCTCTAAAGAGATTAATTTTTTTATATATTTTTTTAATTCACAAATTTTAATACAATATTTAATTTTGTTTTACTTTTAAATTTGTTTGAGTCTTTTTTTAATTACTCCATCCATTCCACAAAAAAATTTACATTTCCCACTAAATTTTTGTCCCACAAAAAAGTTTACATTTCTCACATTTGATGGACCCCACATAATAAAATATTAATATTATTAAGAACCCCACCATTAATATCCATTAACTATTTTTCTCTCTACAATCCAACCTTATATTTTAATCAAAAGTATTACTAGTGACCCCACCACTAACTATCACCTAAAATCTTATGCCCAAGAGAAATGTAAACTTTTTTGTGGAACAGAGGGAGTATGTTTTACCCCCAAAACTGAACTCCCCCTTTTCTCGTTCCCAAAAATAATTTTCATTTCACTCCCAAATCAAAATTTATTTACCCCCTTTCTCATTTCCCTCCGCCAGTCAACAATCACTTAGAAATGTAAGCCTGGTTTCATTTTTGCGTTTTTGTTTCCCGATTTACGGTTTGCCTGTGTGAATCGAATGTGGCAAATGCGTTTATGTGTGTATAATTATGAAATCAGTGGGTTGCGTTAGCTGGTGGTGGGCGTTTTTGAATTTGGGTTTTCCAGTTGTCCAAGCCTTGATGAACAACTATTTCTCTCTCTATTATTTGTTCTTTCTCTTGCTATAATTTGTGTCACTTTCTCTCGCTATAATTAGCTCTGCTTCTGTTAGGATATAAGCATTCTATTACTGATGCTGCAGTTAGTACTGATGAAGAGTTAACGAAGTCTGTACTGATGGGGCAGAAAAGCAAAGTTACTACTGATCTTGGAGTTAATACTGACGATGGTAAACACTACTGATGTCTATTTTTGGTGCTGATCGTGTCCGAGATTCTAGTTTAGTTAGTTTAGAATGCATATCTTTTTGTAATTCAATTGTAATCGTATCCTAGAATAACTAGGTTAAATGTTTAGGCTTCAAGGACTATTATATATATATAGTTCCTTACGAATTGTAAACGTACGTGTGTATTGATCGATAATTAATATACATTGAAGCTTTTTGTGATAAACTGTGTTCTTGATCATTCTTATTCTATTACAGTTTACATTGTTCTTAATCAAATAACAAAAGTGTTAATCCGCTGTAACTTCTCTTTGTTAGTAGATCTGTGATTCAATAACTTGTTTGAGTTATTCGATCCTGACAAGTGGTATCAGAGCATTCTAGATCTACGAATTAAGAACATCAAAAAGTTTCATACTTTCAAAACAAAAATTGTTAATCATGTCTGATAACAATGAAAACACGTAGGCAAACAAAATCCCAATTCTCACTCCCAACAACTTTGGGATGTGGAAAAACAGAATCAAGCAGTACATGCTTATTACTGATTATTCCATGTGGGAAGTTGTTCTTGAAGGCAACAAAACCATTCAAACTCAACTCACAAGCTCATCAACCGAATCTGACAAACTCAAGAGTGATAAAGAAAAGAGAGACAGAGGAATCGAACTAAAAGCCTTAAGCACTCTTTTGCTTGCTATTCCCAATGACTATCAACATCTATTTGTTGAATATGATGATGCTAAGAAGCTGTGGCAGGCATTGGAGAAAAGGTTTGTTGGCACCAAAAGTACTAAGAGAAACATGAAGTCTGTTTTGAAGCAAGACTTTGAAAACTTCAAAGGACAGAAGAATGAATCATTGTCACAAGTTTTTGATCGATTCAATAAACTTATTGGTGAACTCAATCAAGTTGGAGTTAAACCAGACAATGATGATGTCAACAGAAAGTTCCTCAGATCTCTCGGTGAAGAATGGTCTATGTATACGGTTATATACAGACAAGGAGATGCATTGGAAGAGAAGGAGCTTGATGAACTATATAATGAACTAAGAGTGTTTGAATCTGAGGTAAGTAATAAAACTCTCACTTTACCTTCAAACAATGCTGCTTTTGTGTCTAGTACAGGTACATGTCAGGATGCTGCAACTGGAAAGAATGTAGAAATTAAAGATGTAGCAAGAGAATCCTTCTTTACTAGTCATGTACACACTGCATTGATTAGTGAAGATTTGGAACAACTCAATCCTGATGATCTGGAAGAGATGAACATCAAATGGCAGATGGCAATGCTGAGTTTGAGAACTAAAAGATTTCTCAAAAGAACTGGTAGACAAAATCTGACCTTCAATAAAGGTGATCGTGCTGGATTTGACAAAACCAAAGTCAAATGCTACAACTGCAACAATTTTGGTCACTTTGCTAGAGAATGTCCTAGCAAAGACCAAAGATCAAACTATAACAAAAACAACACTTCAAACTCAACTGCATTAGTATCACAAGAGGGTCAAGGCTATGACTGGAGCTTTCAAGCAGAGGAACATGCTCAAAACCATGCTCTTATGGCCTTCACTGATTCTACAACCGAGGTACATTCTAAATCCTGCACTCCCGAATGCATTAAAGCATACAAAGAATTAGAAAAACTTAACAAAGAAACTCTTGATGAGATGACTTTAAACAGAAATAGAAGAATTGAATTAAATGGTTGTATTACTGATCTTGAAAATCAAATCAAAATTTATAAAATAACTGATCAAAAGATAGAAGATGAATTACTACAAACGACTTATGATAAAGAACATGCTGAGTTAAAATTAAAAGAAACTTTAATCAAATTAGAAGAATGACAGTTAGAATTAGAACAAAATAAATTAACAATAAAGAAATTTGAAAGAAGTTCTAAAATAATCGATGAATTAACCAGCAATCAAACCACTGAGAAAGTTGTTCATGGTGTTGGATATCATGCAGTCCCACCTCCAACTAATTTTATTCCTCCTCTTAAGTCAAGCTCAGAAAGAATATTAAACGAATTAAAATTAGAAAGTCAAACTGAAACAAGTAATGATTCATTTGATGATGATCAAACAATTCACTCAACTGATATAAGTTTTCATACCACACAAAGTCAAATTGAATCCCCTAAATATAATTCAGAAAATATACCATCTATTTTAATAAGGGGAAATCAAAGAAATTTAAACCAGTTGAAAGAACAAAGAAAGCCTAAAAGTGCTAAAACAACAAAATTAACATGTTTAAGTTGCAACAAAGTTAACCACTTAACAAAGGATTGTCACTTCAATCCAATTAACTGCAAAGAATTTAAGGAATTCAAAGAAAACAAAGAAAAATTAAAAGAATTGAAATTAAAAATCCACATGTTGAAGTCCCTAAATTTGGAAGAACTGCACAAAGATTTGTGCAAAATATCAGACATGGAAGTCCTAAAAGGAGTAATTATTTCAAAAATAATGGAAAACAAAATCAATTTCCATGATACTCAAATTTTTCAAACATCAGTAGGAACTATTCCAGGTTTACTACTGGTAAAAACCCTAATTACAATGCTATCGGATACAATTACTATAATACTACTGATTATGCTAAAAACTCATATTACCCAAATATTACTGGTCCATCAGTAGTAAACTACTCAAAATCCAAAAACTATGGGTATAAACCTAGGTCACTAGTAAAACAAAATAGCAGTAATAAACAACAAATGAAAACCAAACCTGCATTCAAAGCTCATAAAATTCATAAATCTTACTCTTCAAAGGATGGACCCAAGACAAAACAAGTTGGGTTCCCAAAATTAACTAATCCATTTACTTTGTGCGCAGAGCATTCAGATCCCTGAAGAAGGAAGAACATGGCACATTGATAGTGGATGCTCTAGGCACATGACTGGAAATCTTCAAATTCTTTGAAGGTGGATATGTTGCTTTTGGTGAAAATCCAAGAGGTGGTAGGATTACAGGTAAAGGTACACTATCAAATGGTAAGATTACTTTTGATGATGTGTTTTATGTTGCTGAGCTTAAATATAATCTGATTAGTGTCTCACAAGTATGTGATAAAAAGACCAAAATTCTTTTTACAGATATAGAGTGCATCATTCTTTCTCCTGACTGTATTTTAGATGAAAAATTTGTTGTTTTAAGAACACCAAGGAGAAACAATGTGTATTGCCTGGATATAGGGGGAGAACTCATTTCTTCAAATGAGATCAACTGTTTTATATCTAAGGCAAACACAAATGAATCAGAACTCTGGTATAGAAGGATATGTCACACAAATTTTAAAAACATGAATAATTTAGTCAAAAAGAATTTGGTAGTTGGCTTACCACAAAAAGAATTTATGTGTGATCATCACTCTGTTGCATGCCTGAAAGGTAAGCAACACAAGACTTCTCATAAGACCAAAACAATTAATTCTATTTCTATCCATTTGCAGCTCTTACATATGGACCTATTTGGACCTACAAATGTAATGAGTATTGGAAAGAAACAATACTGTCTTGTTATTACTGATGATTTTTCCAGGTATACTTGGGAATTCTTTCTTAGGACCAATGATGAAACAAGTGAGATCATAAAGAATCTGATAGTCAAACTGGAAAATACAAGAGATCTCAAAGTGAAAGCCATTAGATGTGATAATGGCACAGAGTTTAAAAATGCTAACTTAATTACTTTTTGTGATCTTAAAGGTATTGACAGGCAGTACAGCTCACCAAGAACTCCACAACAAAATGGTGTAGCTGAAAGAAGAAATAGAAAAATCATTGAAGCAGCCAGATCCATGCTTGCAGATTCAAAATTACCAATAACTTTTTGGGCTGAAGTTGTTAATACTGCTTGTTATGTTCAAAACAGAGTATTAATAGTTAAGCCTCATTTTAAAATACCTTATGAACTTTTTAATAAAAGAAAACCTTTAATACATTTTCTAAAATCATTTGGTTGTCCTTGTACAATTTTAATTACAAGAGAACAAATTGGTAAGTTTGAGTGCAAATCAGATGATGGGATCTTTGTAGGATACTCAACTCAATGCAAATCATACAGAGTATTCAACAAAAGGCTAAGGACCATTGAAGAAAGTGTCAATGTATCCTTTAATGAAAACCTAATGAATGAACAAGGAAATGGTCCAGATTGGTTATTCAACAAAAGGCTAAGGACCATTGAAGAAAGTGTCAATGTATCCTTTAATGAAAACCTAATGAATGAACAAGGAAATGGTCCAGATTGGTTATTCAACATTGATAATCTAACCAAATCCTTTGATGTTCATTATGATTGTAATGTAGGAGATTCAAACAATCAAAGTCAACAAGGAGGATCATCATCATTCAATGGTAGTCAAGACATAATGAGGACAGTAGCAACTCAGATAACCCTAGCAATTTTGACACCAGTAACAACTCAAATTCTCACGACACTACCGATCCCAGTAGTAATTCAGAAACTCAAACAAATGATGATGAACCAAACAATAATGATGGCAGTACTAACAATGAACCACAAGAACTAAATGACAATCATGTTACTACTGATACCAGCATCAATGAAGAATCTCAACAAAATCCAGAAAATCAAGAAGACACCTGGACAGATGCTCAAACCCCTGAATCCAATGAATCAAATCTCGATAGTCAACTAGTTGCTGATAAAGTCTCCAACTCAAGAACAGAATAGAATCATCCCTTAGACTTAGTTGTAAGTGATGTGAACTCTAATATGCAGACGAGAAGCAAATTTAATTCATCTTTAAATACAAACATTTGTAATATAAGTCTAATCTCTAATGAATGTATGTATGAATGTTTTCTATCACAGGAGGAACCTAAAAAGATTCAACAAGCAATGAATGATTCAAATTGGATTATAGCAATGCAAGAAGAACTTCTCCAATTCAAATTACAAGCTGTATGGACATTTGTACCTCTACCAAAAGGAAAAAGAGCCATAGGAACAAGATGGATCTTCAGAAACAAGAAAGATGAAAGAGGTATAGTTATCAAAAACAAAGCCAGACTTATAGCCCAATGATAACAATAAGGATCTTTCTGGCATATGCTTCATTCAAGAAAATTAAAGTCTATCAAATGGATGTAAAAAGTGAATTCCTTTATGGGAAAATTGAGGAAGAAGTCTATGTTTGTCAACCTCCAGGGTTTGAAGATCCTGAACATGATGACTATGTGTACAAATTAGACAAAGCTCTATATGGCCTTCATCAGGCACCAAGAGCTTGGTATGACACATTATCATCATATTTATTGAAGAACAACTTCAAAAGAGGTGCAATTGATAAAACTCTGTTCACAAGAAAAATCAAAGATGATATACTACTGGTCCAGATATATGTAGATGATATCATCTTTGGTTCAACAAATGATCAACTGTGCAACGAGTTTGAAGAATTAATGCAGATCAAATTCAAGATGAGCTCAATGGGTCCAATGAACTTCTTTCTTGGACTCCAAATCAATCAAAGATCAGATGGTATTTTGATTAATCAATAAAAATATGTCAGAGACATCTTAGAAAAGTTTGCAATGAAAGACTGCAAAAGTTCAAGCACTTCAATGGAAACACATAAGCACCTACATCCTGATGTTGAGGGGGAGGATGTAGATGAAAATTTATATAGATCAATGATAGGTTCTTTAATGTATTTAACTGCATCAAGACCTGACATTATGTATAGTGTTTGTGTATGTGCCAGGTATCAAGCAAGACCTAAGGAGCTACACTTGCAGGCTGTCAAAAGAATCTTCAGATACTTGAAGGGAAAACCTTCTCTTGGTCTTTGGTATCCACATGACTCACCATTTGAACTCATAGCCTACACAGATAGTGACTATGGAGGTGAATGTCAAGATAGAAAATCTACTACTGGTGGATGTCAATTCTTTGGATCAAGATTGGTGTTATGGCAATGCAAGAAGCAAACAAATGTGTCAACATCAACTGCTGAAGCAGAGTATGTAGCTGCATCTGCTTGTTGTGCTCAAGTTCTGTGGATTTAAAATCAACTCCTAGACTTTGGTATCTCTATTCTTAAAACTCCTATTTTTATTGATATCAAAGTGCTATTAGTATTGTAAACTGTAACACCTCAAATTTTAATACAAAACATTTGGCCAAAATAATCATTTAATAAAGAGGAGAAACTATCCCAAAATACGTTTACAAAAACCATTGGTATGAAAATCAGAGTATAAGTTTGGTGTTACAAAATATATCAAAACCAAAGCTAAGTCTAAATTCGTTCTAGTGTTCTTCTACTCTAGGCCCCGCATCTCTATCCATGGGTACATAAACCTTCGATCCCGAACCTGAGTACATAGCAAAACAACAAGGAGTACGTGAGACAAAAACGTCTCATGAGCTACATGGGTTTAGACCCGATAATAACAATAATCGTAAGACATATAAACAAACATATAATTAAATCGTCCATCTATCTAGTCACCCTATTGTGACTCTAATACTTTGCTTTCCTAGCATTCATATCTAGTTATCGGGTTGCCCCCGAACTAACTAGAACCACATTGACTTATTAACCGAAATCCATCGCCATTAATAAGCCTCAAGATACCGGCAAGAGGGATTCGTCCAATCTACCGATACCTACCTTACTCACCGGACTACCTCCAGTTAGCAAGACTACTACCGTGGTTGAGTCGATGGGAATCCACCCAACTGCCCCTCACACCACACCTCATGACCGGGGGTCCCCCGCATCATCACATCATCTCAACATATCACAACTCAATGGTTATGTCAATCTAGCTCTCGGCTATCACGTCCATCATCAAACAAGTTAGTTCAATACTATCATCGGTATAACTAACTATCAACTACTAGTCTACACAATTAAGTAAATAGACCATAACACAAGTAATAAAATGTATTTCATAGGCTATGTACTCAGTAAATATCCACACGTACTCACCTTAGCAAATAATGCTCCAACCGTGTTCTTGACACCAAAACTCTTGCTTCCACAATTCGGTCAACCTTCCAAGACTTCACCAAAAGCCTAATACAATAATCATAAGATGTTCAACATCACATACCACCAATAATGTATCCATTTATCACTAGATACCATCAACTAACACTTTGCCCCAATTATGGTGATTTACCAAACCCTAGGTTTAACCAATCCTTAAGATTCTTACAAATCATCATCATACACTTGTTTCCTTTGTTAATATACCATCTATTAAGTGTATACATCATCTATATCACCATAACCCAAAACCCCAAGAACTAGGGTTTCAAACCCAAGCATCAAAATACATAGATCTTAAGCTACAAAGATCAAGGAGGGAAGGTATACCTTTAATCTTCACTTAGGAGTGAAATCTACCAAAGATTTGTGAAGGATTCGACCAAAACCAGCTCTTGCACTCAAAAATTGCCAATGGGAGAAAACTAGGGTTTGTGGATAGCATTTATGACCAAAACCCGACTTTAATGTTGTGTCTGACAGAATTCACGCCGTGAACTTAGTTCGCGTCGTGAACTTCTTCCCACACGCATACTTCGCAATCGCTAGCTGGTCGGGAACTACTTCACGCTCGATGGTCCCAATCTCTGATGACAGTTCCCGATCGGGAAATCTTCTTCGCGCCGTGAACTCCTCAATGCAGCAGGGCTGCATTTTTCGGTTGTTGTCTTGACCCGGTTTCGTCCATAACTTCTTCATACGATGTCCAAATGACACGAAACCAATTCCTACGTTCTTTAAACGATTTATCCTTATTTATCATATTTTTTTACAATTTATTTATTTACAAATTTCGGGTCGTTACAACTATCTACCCCTTAAGAAGATTCCGTCGTCGGAATAGCATCATAGTTCACGAAATCCGGGTATCTTTTTCGAATCTCGTCTTTGACTTCCCAAGTCAAATTTGGTCCAAGAGAATGCTTCCACTTGACCAATACCAACTCGATCTCTTTATTTCGAAGCTTCTTTGTTTTCGTTTCTAATATGGCCTCGGGCTCCTCAATCAACCGGTTCGGGGCATCAACCCGCAACTCTTGCAATGGAATAATATTTTCAACTTCCCCGATGAACTTCTTCAAGTAACTTATGTGGAAGGTGTCATGCACACCTTGAAGCTCGGGTGGAAGTTCCAACTTAAACGCTTGAAGCCCGACCCGTTTCAATTTCTTAAACGGTCCAACATATCTTGGACTTAATTTTCCTTTCTTACCAAACCGCATTACACCTTTCCAAGGTGATACTTTCAACATTACCATATCACCGACATCCAAGTCGTATGGTCTCTTCTTCAAACCCGAATAACTTCTTTGTCTATATTGGGCGGTTTTCATGTTGGCTTGTATAATACCAATTTTCTCATTCGTTACCCTCACGATCTCGGGACCCGTGAGCTTTGTCTCTCCCGCCTCAAGCCAACACGATGGAGTTCTACACTTTCTCCCATACAACGCCTCATAAGGCGTCATCTTAATAGTCGAGTGATAACTATTATTATACGAGAACTCGACTAGCGGTAAATGTTCATCCCATTTACCACCGAAATCTAACACACACGATCTCAACATATCTTCAACCATTTGAATTGTTCTTTCACTTTGCCTGTCGGTTTGCGGATGATAAGCCGTCCTCAACCGCAACTTTGTACCCAAATCTTCTTGTAAAGATCGCCAAAATCTCGAGGTAAACCTCGCGTCTCTCTCAGATGCAATAGACAATGGAACCCCGTGGAGTCTTACCACCTCATCAACATACAACTTAGCCAATTTCTCAAGTGGCAACGTTTCCCGAATGGCTAAAAATAACACACTCTTGGTCAACCGGTCAACTATGACCCAAATGGCATCGTGACCCTTACTCGTCTTCGGTTACCCTACTATGAAATCCATAGTTATATCTTCCCATTTTCCGGCCGGTACTAACAATGATTGAGCTACCCCATACGGTACTTGATGCTCGACTTTTACTTGTGCACACATGGCACACTTCGAGATGTACTTGGCGACCCTCGCCTTCATCCCGGGCCACCAATAAACCCGTTTCATATCTTGGTACCTCTTTTGTACTTCCCGGGTGAATCGAATACTTTGACTTGTGCACATCATTCAACAATTCTTTTCGGATACCACCGAACTTAGGAACCCAAATACGACCGCCTACGGTTTTCAACCCTTGTGCATTTTTGAGAAAATGTTGGTTCTTACCTAACCGTTCTTGTCTAAACTCGTCTTTTCCAATAACCTCTCGTTGGGCATTCTTGATTCTTTCGATAATACTCGAGACGACTTCTATTCGTGTTAATATTCCTCGGTTCGGGTTCTCATAAACTTTTTGGCTCAAGGCGTCGGCTACTACATTAGCCTTTCCCGCATGATACACAATTTCACAATCATAGTCGGCGATCAACTCGATCCATCTTCTTTGTCGCATATTAAGATCCTTTTGGGTAAACACGTATTGCAAACTTTTATGATCCGTGTATAATGTACACCGAGTACCAAACAAATAATGTCTCCACAACTTCAAGGCAAATATAATCGCCGCCAACTCCAAGTCGTGTGTCGTGTACCTCAATTCCGCATTCTTCAATTGTCGCGAGGCACACGCGATCACTTTACCTCTTTCCATCAACACACAACCGAGCCCTTGATTCGAAGCATCACTATAGACTATAAAATCTTCCATTCCATCCGGTAATGTAAGAATCGGCGCGTTACATAACTTTTCCTTCGAAAATTTAAACGCCTCTTCTTGCTTCTTCTCCCACACAAACTTCTCACTTTTTCTCGTTAACTTCGTGAGTGGAATCGCGATTCTCGAGAAGTCTTGTATAAACCTTCGGTAATAACCGGCTAATCCAAGGAAACTTCTAACCTCGGTAGGAGTCCTCGGAGGCTCCCAATTTGACACCGCTTCAATCTTTGAAGGATCAACTTTAATACCATCACATGTCACCACGTGACCTAAGAATTGTACTTCCCGCAACCAAAATTCACACTTCGAGAATTTGGCATACAACTTCTCCCGTTTTAACACATCTAACACAAGCCTCAAATGACCTTCGTGTTCTTCCTCGGTTTTCGAATAAATCAAAATATCATCAATGAACACGATCAAAAACTTATCAAGAAACGGTTTACAAACCCGATTCATTAAATCCATAAAAATAGCCGGCGCGTTTCGCCGTCTCATCAATGAGCGTAGATTGATAGAGATGGCTTTTGTGCCGGTCAATCTGTATCCCATTCTTCAGGTATAGTTTTCTTTGATCACAGATTTGTAAGACCAAACGGCATCACTAGGAATTCATAATGACCATAACGCGTACGAAAAGCCGTCTTCTCGGTGTCGCCTTCTTTCACCTGAACTTGGTGATAAACCGACCTCAAATCAAACTTCGAGAAATAACTAGCACCTTGCAATTGGTCGAATAAGTCGTCAATTCTCGGCAACGGGTAACGGTTCTTAATAGTTACCTTATTCAACTCTTGGTAGTCGATACACATCCTCATCGAACCGTCTTTCTTCTTGAAAAATAATACCGGTGCACCCCACGGTGACGAACTCGGACGAATAAAACCTTTATCTAACAAGTCTTGCAATTGAGTCATCAATTCTCGCATCTCGGTGGGAGCTAAACGATAGGGAGCACGAGCAATCGGCGTCGCCCCCGGAACTGAATCAATCTTAAACTCGACTTGTCTCTCCGGTGGCAAACCGGGCAAGTCATCGGGAAATACTTCGGGAAAATCTCGAATAATCTTGACATTATCCATCGACTTCTTTTCTTTTCGGCCATCTAACACGTATGCAATAAACGATGCACAACCTTTCGATATACTTTTCCTCGCCTTGATGGCGGTAATCACATTACGCATGTGATGTCGTTTTTCCCCATACACATACACCTTCTCGTTCTCGGGTGTCCTAATCGACACTATTTTCTTTCCACACAAAATCTTGGCTTGGTGCATACCCAACCAATCCATACCGATAACCACATCAAACGCTTTTATTCCCATGGGCAACAAATCTACCTTAAACTTTCTACCGTTTATTTCTATTTCACAATTTCTTTAAATACTTTCAACCATAGAAGTTTTCCCGTCGGCTACCTCTATCTCATAGACCTCATCTAACATCTCGGACGGCACATTCAACTTACAACCGAACTCATAAGACACAAACGAATAATTGGAACCCGAATCAAACAAAATATGAGTTGGCAAGGAGTTAATGAATAGAGTACCTGACACCACATCGTGTGCCTCCTTCGCCTCCTCCCGAGTGAGTTGGAAGGATCGCCCCTTTACCTTAGCCGGCTCCACTTTCTTTTGAGCCGTGGATACCATTGACTCGGTCCCCTTCTTCGGGCACACATTGCTATAATGCCCTTTTTTGTGGCATGAGTAGCAATCCACATCGGCCGACAACTTGGCCTTAAAATCCCGGGCTAGATGCCCCATCTTGCCACAACTATAGCAAGCTTTTGACTCCCCTCGGCATACGCCGGTATGATTTTTCCCGCACTTCTTGCACGAGCCAACACTTCCTTGTTTAGAGAAGCTCGAAGTGAACTTCCCTTTCTTGAACGAACTAGAGCCGCTCTCGGCTTTCCTCTTCTCGCCCACATGGGCCCTCTCGGCAACCCTTACCTCATTAACCTCCTCGACACCCCGGGCGGCACTAATGGCCTCATCAAGTGTGACCGCCCTCTTAACCTCCAATTGGTAGTCCCACGGTAATCCACTAGCATACCAGACCACCCTCAACCTCTCATCCGAGTAGGTTTTAGCAACAAACGGGAGCAAACCCGTGAACTCTCTCGAGTACTCTTCAACCGACATATCACCCTTCTTAAGGGTTACAAACCTCTCGTGCATCTTTTCCAAATCCCTTTCGGGGCAAAACTTCTTTTTCAACCTCGTGGTAAACTCATCCCACGACATCACCTCAATCACCTCCCTCCCGAGGGTTTCATACACGATATCCCACCAAACCATACATCCTATTTTAACAATTGTGACGCATACGTCACCATATCGGCCTTTTTGCACTTACTACTACCGATGACTCGGTCGGTCTCTCGAATCCACCTCATAGTTACCTTCGGGTCCGAACTACCCTTGTACACATTCGGCTTACAAGCCATGAAGGATTTAAACGAACAACCTTCTTTCTCATCGGGATTTGCCCTAGCATCACTTTGGTCACCCGTGGAGGACTTCCCTTCACCGGTGCCACTACCCCCGGTCCTCTCATCCGATTTAGCTTCGGATTCACGGTCTCCACCCGACCTCTCCCGGTCCCCAATAATACGATGCACTTCATCGGCCACCGTTCCCTTGATTTGATCAAGAAAAGTTTGGAGATCCGCCATGGTTACCGGAGTCCTATTAGCTCCAACTTCCGACTCATCAACCCGATGCATCGACGGTTGACTTCCTTGTTCAACCACCACCTCGACATGAGGTATCTCCTCATCCCGGCCCTCCGGGGATTTACCACTTCTACGCGTGGTCACCATTTCTTTCGATCAAGACTATACGAAAGACATTAATCATTAGTACCTTGTGTACAAACCATTAGTCACATAAGACTCAATACCCATAATCATAACAACTTTTCATCGGTCCCCTAGGTTCAACCCTAAAGTTAACATAAAGTCTCAAGGTCAACCTATGATCTTAAGGAATCTTACATTCCTAATGCTACAGTCTAAGACTAGAATGGTCATCCAACCTAATTCACTTAAACAGTAGCTCTGATACCAAGTTGTAACACCTCAAATTTTAATAAAAAACATTTGGCCAAAATAATCATTTAATAAAGAGGAGAACAATCCCAAAATACGGATTTACAAAAACCTTTGGTATGAAAATCAGAGTATAAGTTTGGTGTTACAAAATATATCAAAACCAAAGCTAAGTCTAAATCCGTTCCAGTGTTCTTCTACTCTAGGCCCCGCATCTCTATCCATGCGTACCTAAACCTTCGATCCCGAACCTGAGTACATAGCAAAACAACAAGGAGTACGTGAGACAAAAACGTCTCGTGAGCTACATGGGTTTAGACCCGATAATAACAATAATCGTAAGACATAAAAACAAACATATAACTAAATCGTCCATCTATCTAGTCACCCTATTGTGACTCTAATACTTTGCTTTCCTAGCATTCATATCTAGTTATCGGGTTGCCCCCGAACTAACTAGAACCACATTGACTTATTAACCGAAATCCATCGCCATTAATAAGCCTCAAGATACCGGCAAGAGGGATTCACCCAATCTACCGATACCTGCCTTACTCACCGGACTACCTCCAGTTAGCAAGACTACTACCGTGGTTGAGTCGATGGGAATCCACCCAACTGCCCCTCACACCACACCTCATGACCGGGGGTCCCCGCATCATCACATCATCTCAACATATCACAACTCAATGGTTATGTCAATCTAGCTCTCGGCTATCACGTCCATCATCAAACAAGTTAGTTCAATACTATCATCGGTATAACTAACTATCAACTACTAGTCTACACAATTAAGCAAATAGACCATAACACAAGTAATAAAATGTATTTCATAGGCTATGTACTCAGTATATATCCACACGTACTCACCTTAGCAAATAATGCTCCAACCGTGTTCTTGACACCAAAACTCTTGCTTCCACAATTCGGCCAACCTTCCAAGACTTCACCAAAGTCCTAATACAATAATCATAAGATGTTCAACATCACATACTACCAATAATGTATCCATTTATCACTAGATACCATCAACTAACACTTTCCCCCAATTACGGTGATTTACCAAACCCTAGGTTTAACCAATCCTTAAGATTCTTACAAATCATCATTATACACTTGTTTCCTTTGTTAATATACTATCTATTAAGTGTATACATCATCTATATCACCATAACCCAAAACCCCAAGACTAGGGTTTCAAACCCAAGCATCAAAATATATAGATCTTAAGCTACAAAGATCAAGGAGTGAAGGTATACCTTTAATCTTCACTTAGGAGTGAAATCTACCAAAGATTTCTGAAGGATTCGACCAAAACCAGCTCTTGCACTCAAAAATCGCCAATGGGAGAAAACTAGGGTTTGTGGATAGCATTTATGACCAAAACCCGACTTTAATGCTGTGTCTGACAGAGTTCATGCCGTGAACTTAGTTGGCGTCGTGAACTTCTTCCCACACGCATACTTCGCGATAGCTAGCTGGTCGGGAACTACTTCACGCTTGATGGTCCCAATCTCTGATGACAGTTCCCGATCGGGAACTCTTCTTCGCGCCGTGAACTCCTCAATGCAGCAGGGCTGCATTTTTCGGTTGTTGTCTCGACCCGGTTTCGTCCATAACTTCTTCATACGGTGTCCAAATGACACGAAACCAATTCCTACGTTCTTTAAACGATTTATCCTTATTTATCATAGTTTTGTACAATTTATTTATTTACAAATTTCGGGTCGTTACATCAATAATCCAGTAAAACACTCAAAAGCCAAACATATTGAAATAAGATTTCACTTTATAAGGGATTGCAATGAAAAAAAATTAATTAAAGTGGATAAAATTCATACTGACAACCAATTAGCATATCGTTTTACAAAAGCATTTGATGTAGGAAGATTCTGTTTTTTGGTTAGCAGTATTAGAATGATTTTAATACATTAATCTCTTAAATTAAAATTATAAGTAAAGTTTTTGTACAATATTTATAGTTAAAATTATGTTTTACTACTGGTTATTTATTATTACTGACTATGAGTTGTACTCGTAATTTAGTACTGATAGGGTTTCTCAGAGAATTAGGTTAAGTATAAAACAACAGTTACTACTGATATTTTACTAGTGATACTTAATTACTACTGATCGACCGTTATCTGTGAATTTCTACAATTTTCCAAACTAACCCCCATGAAAATAGTCATTGTGTTATGATTCAAAGGGCAATTCGGTCCTTTTACAGGTTAATTCGAAGAATATAAATAGCTGAATGAGATTAGTTTAGCATTATCCTCACCTCGATTCGATAAACCCTAATCTCTGCAAATCTCGATCAAAACCCTGCATCAGTAACAAAGAAATTAATTCTCCAAATCATTCAACAGATCAATTTCTCTCTGAAATTAAGAACCCAATATCAATTTCAAGATCAAAATCAGAAACAATGGCAACTCTAAAGTCTCTCAAAGTGCAAACAGATCTAAAATACTCAGAATTCCACAATATGTGTGCATTTCTAAGGAATCCCAATGGAACAAAGGATTTTCGTCCAATAGTTATGTTCCTAAAGAACTCGTACATCAAATTTGCTCTGTCTGTAAATCGCAAAGCTTATGAACAAGACCTTGTTCATTTCTGGGTAAATGATGAAAGAATCGAAGAAACAAGTCATTCAAAAATCAAATCCACCGTAGATGGAAAGAAAATCATCATAACAGAACAATCAATACGACAACATCTACAACTGAATGATGAATCAGGTATGTTTTCACTTACTAAAGAGATTCTTGCCGAAAATCTTGAAAAAATGGGGTATGAAGGAAGACTTGACATAGTTACTTTTCAAAAGGGTCTTCTTTCACCTCAATGGAAATTTTTGGTTCACACCATTCAGCATTGCATCTCACCCAAAAAGAGTACATGGAATGAGTTCAACAAATCAATAGCATCAGCGGTTGTTTGTTTCTGCATTGGCCAGGTATTCAATTTTTCTAACATGATTTTTGAAGGAATGCTTGCAAATATCTCATCTTCAAAAATTTTAATGTACCTAAGATTCCTTGCATATATTTTAAATTGTGAAATACAAAATCTTTCTATCACAAAGAATATTTTTCCTACACCTGAATTAAATAAAAAGGTGTACTCAAACATGAGAAAACAATTCAAATTTTCTGGGAAAGTTACTCCAATGTTTCAGAACATGATCTATGATCAACCCCCAACTGGAGAAGGTTCAAGCCACCCAGTTGAACCCCAACCCACTCCATCACTCAAAACAGCCCAAACACAATCCCATAAGTCCACTCAATCACCCACACCATCAAATGTCCTGAATGTGTCCCAGGTACATGTAGATAAACCACAGAGTGCTACTCTTCACTCTGAGGTAGACCAACCTATAGTCAAACAAATTTCTAAAATATATAAAAGGAAGAAAAATTCCTTAAAGGACACCAGGGGACCCACTGAGTCACACCACAAGCTCAAAGAGTTGTCCTCTAAGGAGGAGAGAGGACATGAGGAAAGGGCTCTCACTACTGATGCCCCAAAGGTGGGTGCACAGGCTAGTGAGAACATCATTAGGACCCAGACCTCGATAACTTTAAGTGATGACTCATCATTTGAGGCAGCACTTAAAGGACCCCGGTGCCAAGAAACCACAAGGGGAGATACTTCTGCTTCTTCTAGGAAGAAGAGAGTATCTAAACAACCCATTTCATCACCAACTGCTTGAAAAAGCATATCTCGACCCTTGTTCTCAAGATGAAGAAGACGTTTTTCAGTGTCTGTCCACTGAGCCTCAGACTTCACCACATAGTGTTCTGGTGTTTCAGAAGTACCAGGAATGAGGGTTTTGGGAACATATTTTCCTATCGTGATGTTATCTTGGAGTTTTGGGTGATAGGTAACCATGTGGGACAACATACGGGTTTTCCATATGGGGTAGTTGGTTTGAGTGAGTTTGGGAGGTTTTCCAGATGATGGAAGATCTGATGATGTAGGTTCAGCCATAACAGATGCTCAAAATTGATGGAAGTCAATTTTGACACCCGCTCTGATACCAGTTGTTGGATCCCAACAACACAAACGTGTTGCGTTATGACCGAGTAACGAAGATATGATAAGTAAGCAACAAGATTTCAATGATTAAGAGTTTATTAAAACAACTTAATATAGTACAAAGTTTGCGGAAATAGATAGTACAAAACTAACTAAAACTCTATACTTGAAATGACACTTTAGACCGCTCAAACTAGAAGAGTATATGCTGAGAGTTATATCAGCTGATACAAACAGCTGATATTAATGCCTTAGTAATAACTATGGAGGAGTTAATACTTTCAAATAATTATCTCTCAGAGAATGTTCTTGTGCTATGATTTCTAAAGGTGTTGTAAATGCCAGCATTTACGTCTGTATTTATAGCCCAAGATCCATGTTCCTTAGTCCACAAGTTTGACGACGTGTAAACATATTATTCGTCGATGTGGACTTGTCTATGGATCATTAAATGCTCTTGCACAAGTTGTTGTCCCAAGTGTACTTTGTGTCAACTACTTCCGGTACCCTTTCTGACGCACAGTGAAAGGTGTACTACACAAGTACAGAAATAGTTGACTTTCTCTTTACATGCTTGAGGGACAAACGATGATAATGTACTGACATTATCTTCTATTCCAGAATAGAAGATCTTCATCGTTTTCTTCTTCTTTGAGCGGGAAAGGGAAATGTTCAAGGTGTCAATGAACATTTCCTTTAAGTCTTTATCTGCAGCAAGTACTATCAGCTGAATCCACAATCAGCTGAATAGTCTTCTTCTTGTCTTTGTCCTTTGGTCATAGACTTCGAATGAACTCTCATTAATAGCTGCTGATTTGACTTGTATCCTAAAGCTAAGTACGTACTCAGCTGAAGGTTTATTGTATATACTTGCTTCAGCTGAGATACTTACTTCAGCTGTTATTTATTCTTCTTGGCTGTCGATCATCAAATCTTATTTACTTAGTCTTGGGACTAACAATCTCCCCCTATTTGATGCAATCGAATAGCCGTATAAGTGTAACCCTGTAATGATTCAGCTGAAGAGATCATCTGAATACTTATGTGCTTTGACCCTTAGGGTTCTTTTATATATGTTTATCTTTTTACAATTTTTACAAGTATATTACACAACTTTTGATTTTCTATTGATAAGGCAATTAAAATTACAAGGAAAAAAAAAACTATAATGCCTTGGATATAGTTGATCCAACGACATTGTGGTACAGTGAGTTGAAGGCTGAGGTTATTAATTTCTTCATTTCTCTTCCCTCTTCAGTGGAGGAACTCAGCAGCTTGTGATAGATCATAAGTTGATCCACATCACATAGATCCAACTCATCTGCTCGCTGAAAGCACTGCTCCTTCTTCTTCTCCAGATAGCAAAAGCCATGAATTGGTTCTTTTACAATCAGCCCAGGGACAAAGTTAACTCCCGTGGGGACGACTTTTGTGATATTGGGTCTTGGTCGTTTTGCAAATATGATTGACGACCCAATATCCAGTGGTCTGGAGTCAGCAAGAGGCTCGAGGAGAACGGACTTACGTTTCTCCCCTCTTGCTGAGGAGCTTTCACCAGCAGATCCTCCGACAGCAGCTGTTTGAGATTCACACAATTCAGGAGGTATGCAAATACCAACTTAGGAGCTTGTCTCCTGATTGTCTCGCATAGAATCTTGAAATAGTGGATTGCGAATTTTATCTCGTTTTCCAGATCTGTTATAATCCGCGATGGTTTTGCAGATCTGGCAGCTACTTCAGCTTCTTTCCATTCATCGTAATTGAGAACGAAGCTGATCTTGTTCAGAGGAAACTTTTCGTTGACCACATTTCCTCCAGCTCTTGTTATTACAACTTCATCAGGAGAGCAGGGATCGAATCTGGGGGCCCTTACGCTGGTGATCTTTGCCTCTTGCCTACGCTGATAAAGAACTTTGTTGAACAACCTAATGTTCTCAGCTCTTTGGGCTTCAGCTCTTTGATACAGCTCTTCATGAGTTTTTCTTTGAAGGGCAATGGCTGTATCAAGATCAGCGGCGGTTCCAACTTCATTTAGGATGAAGTTTTTAAACACAACAGATGTAGGCTCCCCCTCAACAGGATAAAGGATCTCCTGTATAATAGGCTGAGGGTTTTAGATTTGCGGGGCTTGGACTTGTGGGCCCTCAACTGATTGAAAGGAATCAACGATTTTAACAAAACCAATTGAGGGTACAGCTTCTTCTTCTGGTGTTCCAGCAGAGGTGATAGGTGGAATTCTTGAGTTATCACCTGCTGGAACATCTTCAGTATTGGCTCCAACAGCAGAGGTGACTATAGGTTGTGAACTATTTTGTTCACCTTGTTGTTTACCTGCTGAAGTGGCCTCTTTCTCCCCCTCAGAGAGTGCCCGAAGAAGAGGGGTACTCTCTGGTGCTGAAGCAGGATGGACAACAGCGGCACCCTCATTGAGCTTAGCAAGAATGAGGTCAAGGGTGCCTTAGAGACCAGCGACTTGGGAAGTCAGCGAGCTGACTTCAGTCTCCATTTTGTCCAACCTGGTGGACACAGCAGAAGCTGACTCCACAATAGCCTTAGAAAGGTGGCTATGAGTAAGTGTCAGCAGAGACTCTTGTTTTGATTGGGCAAGAGCCAGGCTGTCCCGAACTTCGGAGAGAAGTTGGTCTTGATCGACTCTGTCAGAATCGCGAAGGGAGTTCAACGCTTGACGCACGTAGTCGTTAAGAGAGATGAACCCGTTGGTGTTGATGTGAATCTGATCAGAAAGAAGAGCCAGCTGTAGAGCCTGAGAATGAACCTCAGTGTGCAGAGAAGTTATGCTGGAAGAGAGATTCTCAGCAGTTTGGGCAAACTTCTTTGGAACATTCTTGCGAAGGGAGTCCATCTGCTTACTCAGCGTGGCCATCCCAGGTCGAATCTGGGATGTAACAACTCTAGACATCAGAGCAGCAGCTGCTCTGATGGGAATGCGTCCTCCAGCTTTGCTGGATTCAGCATGGGACACTTGGACGCTTTGGGGGTAGGGGTCTGGCATGTCTCCAGCTTGAGGGGTAACCTCAGCTGTGTGAGTGAGTGTTCCTGAGTTAGGAGGAATGCCTCCTATGGGTTGCTCAGGGACTTTGAGGGGTGAGTTGGGTCCAACTGAAACTTCTGGGGTTATAATAGAAGTGCCGACATCAGTTGTCAAAGCAGTTTGAAGCTTAGAATATTCTCCGTCAGATGACGAATAGTAAGACTGAATAAGATCATCAGTCGACTCAAACATTAGATGAAAAGCTGTTTGAATCTTTGGAGCTTCGGTCTCACCAGCCGGCGATACTGGTATGGAGACTGGAGGAAGAGTTCCTCTGGGTGGTGAGTTAGCTGCCTCACAGCTCGGTTGGTGATTACTTTCGCGATCATTGGCAGCTGGGGTTAGTGCCTCAGTAACAACTTGGTTTAAAGTTGTCTCTTCATTGGCGGTGGTGGTTTCCTTGATCACCTGCTGGTTTAAGCCGGTGACGTCGTGGGAAACAAAAGGGCCGACTTCAAGATTGACTTGGTTTCCAGTCAATCTATCATCAGCTGAAAACTCAGGGAGTGATGAAGAAGTTGGGGGTGGTGTGTGTGCAGCTGACTCTCGGGTGGCTTGGGTTGAGCCGAAAACTTCACCAACAGTCTGTTGAGAGACTAAGGTTGCTTGTGGAGTTTGTTCCCATGTTACAACGACAGATAATGAATCGGTCGAGGAGCTACGTAGAGGTGTGGATCCGGCACTAACTCCTGAAGAACGAAATTGCCGTTTTGAAGTCTGCTGACTTGTTGAGAAATCAGCAGAGAGAGTGGATGAAAGGAAAGGAAGAGGAAACAGCCGAGAGTGTTCGACTAGGAACTCCGAATATTGGTGGAGTTCCTTGATAAACACTGCCAATCTGAAAATGAGAAGAACACAAATCAGAAGCTGATGAAGCCTCTGATCGTAAGTGATCTTCTCTAGGACCCCGGCTGAGTCCAGATGCTGAAGCTGTTTCAAGTTCAGCATCTGCAATCATCTTTTCTGCACCAATAGTAGCAGTCCTTTTTACCTCCAGCAGAGGGGACACAGAAGTACTGGTGGCAGAGGAAGATGATAAAAAGAATGAAGAAGAAGGAGGGCGATTAGAGGGTCGCTTAACTCGCTTCTTCACCACCAGAGGAGACTCATCTGCATCAGCAGAATCCTCATTCTAGGGATTGAGATCCCTGTTGAGGTGGTGGTTATCCCATCAGCAGCTGGGGATGGACGCCCAGTTGAGGGAAAACGCTTCAGATGAGGAAAGGACGAACCTTCTTGTAGGGCAGATTTCTTCGATGTTTTGCCTTTCTTTCGGTCCCTTTTGGATCTGACTCGATCATCTATGATCTTCAGCATGTACGAGGTGAGGGGAAATGCCTTCCCATCATCCTTCTTCTAGAAGATGAGGCTGGAAATGGAACGGACCATCACCGATTCCCCAGGGATGTCCTCATAATCTATCTCCAGCTTTTCAAGCATCACATGTGCGATGCACAATGTGAAAAAGCGAAGATAGGGAATATGATTTCCCTTGCTTTTCAGTTTGGTCTTGACATCCTCGTACGCCAGTCTCCCATAGTCGATCCGCTGACCGGTGACTAGGGCTTCAGTAAAGACTTGCATGCTGGAGTTGCACTGGTTGAGAGACCCGGAATTGCCGCCTATACCCTGGATGATGTGGGTAAAGAAATAGGACCTGGGTCTCGTCAGCTGAGACTTCTTGAAGATCGGCACCTTGTCTTCTTCATTTTCTAATCTGTATCCAGTGATACGGAT
This sequence comes from Calendula officinalis, assembly GCA_963853835.1. Taxonomy (NCBI): domain Eukaryota; kingdom Viridiplantae; phylum Streptophyta; class Magnoliopsida; order Asterales; family Asteraceae; genus Calendula; species Calendula officinalis. Next base: position 23,435,774 of record OY970820.1, read on the forward strand.
TAGACTCGCTTTAGCTTCATCAGCAGATTTAGTCTGCTGATATTCTTCTCCAGGTTGCAGATAATCGAATCCGCAAGCAACCCGGAAATCATCAAGAGAAATGGTGATTTGATGATTCCCTAATTGCGTAGTAATGTCGTCTCTAGAGTCGGAGGCGGACATCCAGAAATCACGCAAGAGTTCGATGATACTCTTGGTGACTTTGGTAAAAGCACCACGGATAGGGCAGTGACGCACAAACGTCACAACCGGTCGATAAATATCGACAAGATCATCCGGTGGGGAAGTGTTGGCTACTAGGTTTGAATTCTGAGAGAACTCAATGGCAGCCTTAGTGAGAGTAACCTTCTGAGCTTTCTTCGTCATTTGGGAGAGAGAGGGAAGAAAGATAAAGGTTAGAAAATAGAGGGTTTTTGAGAGAGAATTGTGGGAGAGATAAGAAATAAAGTGGAGAGAAGAGGTGGGTATTTATAGGAGATTTATGGGTCAGTTTGGGTAAAATTTGAATACAAACCGGGTCATAATTGGATAGTTACAAACCAACTATAGACAGGTTGGTTATCGTGCAAAGGTGGTTGGATGTGACAGTGTGAGAAAGTGGAGACGTTTCTATGACACGGTAGTGGAGCCGTTTCTGTGTCAGGGTGTCTTGTCCCACATAAATGCCAAATATTTCCACTAGAGTGGAAATATTTGCCACAGAGAACGTGTGGATATGGTTGGGAGATGCCCTTTTATAGGAGAACCAAACGTTTTAACTTATAAAACATGATAAGTTATCATTTAAGAGATTTTATTCGGCTGACTGATAAATTCATACGGTTTTAGTCAGCTGAATGTACTAAGTAACAAGGTGAATCTTATCAGCTGCTGACAGTACTTCAGCAGTTGATTCAAGCATTCAACATACCTAGCTCGCTGATCAAAAAATTGAATCGTTTTTCATCTAAAGGCTTAATGAATAGATCAGCCAGCTGAAGGTCTGTTGAAATGAAGTGGAGTTCCACGTCACATTGTTCAATGTGATCTCTAATAAAATGATAACTTATATCGATATGTTTAGTTCTAGAATGGAGAACTGGGTTGTTGCTGATTGCAATAGCACTCGTGTTATCGCAATAGATAGGAACTTTGCAGAAGTTCATATCGAAATCAACAAGCTGATTCTTCATCCAAAGGACTTGAGCACAACAGCTTCCAGCAGCAACGTATTCTGCTTCAGCTGTGGAGGTAGAGACAGTACTTTGTTTCTTGCTTGTCCAGCTGACTAGCTTTCTAGCAAGCAGCTGACATTGACCAGTGGTGCTCTTTCTATCCATTTTGCAACCTGCGAAGTCTGAATCTGAATAGCCAATTAGATCAAACCCGGAGTCTTTGGCATACCAAAGACCTAGGCTTGGAGTACCCTTAAGGTACCTCAAAATTCTTTTTGCAGCTATTAAGTGAGATTCTCTAGGATCAGCTTGATACCTAGCACACATGCAAGTAGCAAACATAATATCTGGTCTGCTGGCGGTGAGATAGAGTAATGATCCAATGATTCCTCTATAGAATGTGACATCAACTGACTTACCAGTTATGTCAGCATCTAGATTGTTTGGAGGAGCCATTGGTGTTTTCATGGATGATGATGAATTCATATCAAATTTCGTTAAAAGATCTTTAATATATTTTTCTTGATTTATAAAAATTCCATTTTTAGATTGCTTAACTTGTAATCCAAGAAAATAAGTTAATTCACCCATCATACTCATCTCATACTTTGTAGACATAAGTTTAGAAAAACGTCTACAAAGTTTTTCGTCAGTAGCACCAAAAATTATGTCGTCCACATAAATTTGAACAAGAATGATATCACCTTTGATTTTGCGAATGAATAAGGTTTTATCAATCTTTCCCCTGGTGAAATCATTTGCTATGAGGAACGTGGAGAGTGTATCATACCATGCACGAGGAGCTTGTTTCAACCCATACAGCGCTTTATCCAATTTAAACACATAGTCTAAATATTTAGGATTCTCGAACCCTGGTGGTTGCTTAACGTATACCTTCTCTTGCAGCTTTCCGTTCAGGAATGCACTCTTCACGTCCATTTGAAAAACTGTGAAGTTTTTGTAAGCAGCGTAGGCTAGAAATATTCTGATTGCCTCAAGCCTAGCCACTGGAGCAAATGTTTCATCAAAATCGATTCCTTCCTCCTGTCTGTATCCTTGTGCAACCAGTCTAGCTTTATTGCGAATAACCACACCTTCTTCATCCATTTTATTCATAAATACCCATTTAGTACCAATTATAGTCTTTCCAGCTGGTGGGGGCACCAGCTGCCATACTTTGTTGACCTCGAATTGGTTGAGTTCTTCCTGCATCGCTTGAATCCAACTAGAGTCTTCTAAAGCAGCTTTAATATTCTTTGGTTCTTCAGTTGCTAGAAAACAAGACCATAAGCACAGATTACATGATGCTTTACTTCTTGTAACAACTCCTTGTTGTGGATCTCCAATGATTAACTCAATTGGATGTTCTGAGGTCCACTTAGATTGAGGAGTTGCTGTAGAAGAGGAAGATTCAGCAGAATTAGATCCTTGTTGAGTGGCTGACTGCTCAGCAGGATGAATTACTTCATTTTGAACAGATCTTCTTGAAGTATGAAGAGGTGGCTTAGAAATAGCCTTGGATGATGCTCTAGCTGTTGGAATTTCTTGTTGAACAGTTGCGATATCTACAAGATATGTAGGAGCATCATGGAACGTCTCATCTGATTCATTTAAGGGAACCTCAAAGAGATTGAAAGCATCGGAAAATGCTTCAGCTGTGTCATCAGGAGATGGTTCAGCTGATCTCTGAAATGCATCAGACGAGTCTGCAGAGGTGGGGTTCATAACCTTTGAGTGTTCTTCAAACGTAACGTTTATGGACTCTTCCAATGTTTGTCTTCTTTTGTTGAAAACTCTATATGCTTTGGATAGAGTGGAGTATCCCAAGAAAATGGCTTCATCAGCTTTAGAGTCAAATTTACTCAGCTGATCTCGTGTGTTTAATACAAAACACACACAGCCAAACACATGAAAGAAACCTATGAATGGTTTCCTCTGACGAAAAATCTCATAAGAAGTCTTCTTGTGTCTCTTCACGTAGAGAGACCTATTCTGAGTAAAACAGGCTGTGTTAACAGCCTCTGCCCAAAATTGCTTAGGCATGTTTGACTCAGCAAGCATTGTTCTTGCAGCTTCTATTAGGGTTCTGTTCCTTCTTTCAGCAACACCATTTTGTTGAGGTGTTCGTGCAGCTGCGAAGTTTTGGGAGATCCCAACATCTGAACAGAAATCTTCTAAAGTCTTGTTCCTGAACTCAGTACCATTGTCTGATCTCAGCATCTTGACTCTAGACCCATTTAGAAGTTCCATCCTTTTGATGAACTTTATAATCTCTTCAGCTGCATCACTTTTGTGACGAAGAAATATTACCCAGGTATATCGTGAGTATTCATCAACGATAACAAGTGTATATTTCTTTCCACCTAGACTTTCAGTACTCACAGGGCCAAAAAGGTCCATATGGAGCATGTGAAGGCAGATGTTGATGGAGAAAGATTGCTTTGATTTGAAGGAGCTTTTATGTTGCTTGCCTTGTTCACAGGCTGAATAAAGCTTATCCTTTTCATATTTGATTTGTGGCAGACCATTTGCCAGCTGACCTCGAGCCAGCTTCGATATATTTTTGAAGTTCAGGTGAGATAGTCTCTTGTGCCACAACCAATTCAGCTCTTCAGTAGAATGAGAGAATAGACAGACTTCTTGATTTTGAGGATTCATGTCAAGTGTGTAGACATTCTTGGTTCTTGGAGCAACTAATACTACTTTTCCATTCTTATCCGTCACCGTTCCTCTGTATTCATTAAAGTTCACTGAGAACTTTGCATCACAAAGTTGGCTAATGCTGATTAGATTATGTTTCAGCCCATTTACATAACCAACTCTTGTGATTTTTACGGATCCATTAGAAATGGTTCCATAACCTTCAGTTGAGCCTCTACCATTATTACCAAAAACTACTGAGGGACCATCACAAACTTCAAACTCTTCCAGCAGGGATTTATAACCAGTCATGTGTCTCGAGCAACCACTGTCTAAGTACCAGACATGTTTGCTTTCATCACCCTGCACATAAAATAGAAGAGTTAGTTCTTTTTGGGAACCCACACTTCGGTGGCTCCTTGTGACTTCCCGTTAGGACTCACAGAAGTTGGCTTTTCAGTAGGCTCACATACTGAAGTTGGGGAAGGTCTCATGCGTGTACTGTCACACTCACTTGCCATGTGCCCACGATCTCCACACTTATAACATTTTCTGTTTCTTTGAAGTGGAGTAGAGGGCGAGGCAATAGGATTGGGAACTGGACCCAAAATCCCTTTCATTTTCTGATTATCAGAGATAGTCAGAGTTTGAACGAGTGATGTCAGCTTGCTGACCTTTCCTTTCAGCCGTCTGACAGACACGGCTGAAGAAGGACTTGGAGTATTCTTAGGAATACTCTTACCTTTGTTCTTTGCAGCTCGAGTACGAACTCCAACTGGCTCACCCTTGGAGGGTGTAAGAACAGTTTTCTTTCCTGCTGTCCTTCTAGTCTTCTGCTGAGATTTAGCAGATGAGACAGCAGGGGCTGAACCCAGGATAGATTTTCTTGGTTCAACAATTACTACAGTAGGTGTCCTGACTATCATGGCAGAGGAGTCAGTCGATGAATCTTCACCAGTAGCTTCAGAAGGGTTTTCTGAGGACATCTCGGTAGCATAGGTTTTGGTGGACCTTACAAAGGAACCAAAAACCAACTCTTCAGCTGGCACAGAAGCATCAGCTGACGAGTAGTACAGATCATCTGTACTGTTGTCAGGTACAGCGGCTGCAGCAAGGAAATCTCCTCCTAGTATAGCTTGTACTTGACTAGGGATTTGTGAGTTAACACATTCACTCACACGTTTGGATGAACGAGACCATGATTCACAAATATTTTTAATTGCTTCAAGTTCTTTAACTTTTTCACTTAGATCATGTTGAAGAACTGAGTTAATAAATTTTATTTCAGAAAGTTCTTCTTTTAAAGTTTTGTGGTCAATTAAACGTTCTTTTAAAAATGCATTTTCACATAGAATAGCACTATGTTTATCCAAACATTCACCTTTCAGCTGATCAATGAAGTGCAAGTCACAAATAATGGAATCAACAATATCTTTAGCTTTAGTAGCCTCAGCAGAGATTAGAGAGGTTACCTTTTTATGAACAATGTTGACCCATTTATAGGAGCTAGCATCATCAGCTGTAATGCTTTCATCATCATTAGCACGAGCCATCAAACACATTGTGGCCATTTGTTCATCGTCATTAGATGAGCTGTCACCAGAGTCAGCCCAATCATGAGTTTCAGCTACAAGACCCTTGTCAGCAGTTTTGCCTTCAAGTGCCTTCTTTTCTTCTAGAATCTTTTTAGTGAAGGCTTGTAGTTTTTTGTATTTATCTTCAATGGACTCACCAGTTGAAGATGATGAACTAGCTTTCTTCTGCTTGCAGTCGTTAGCATAGTGTCCCTTCTTGTTGCAGTTGTAGCAAGTTATCTCAGAGATGTCAGGTGTACTTCCAGAAGGTCTAGAAGAAATAGCTGATGAGATAGATCTGCTACTCGAGCCTCTAGCTGAGGAGCCAGACTTGTTTTTGAAGAATTTTCTTTTTTAACAAGTAAGGCCAGCTCAGATATAAGGGCATCGTTGTCTTCGTCTTCATCGACTTCTTCAATGCTGACTTCAGGCATGTTGAACAAACCAACAGCTGATGTGTTGTCAGCTTCATCATCTGATGGTGGATATTCGATTCTGCTAGGCTTGTGTAATGAGACAAGAGCAGTCGAAGATCCAGCGGAACTCACTTTAGAGTCCTTTGGAGGTTGAAATTTGTTGAGTACGGTTCTCTCATGGCTTAAAAACATACCATAGAGAGATGAAAGAGTATAGTCTTTCAGAGTAGGAGATGCACTCATGCAAGTTATGATGGTAGCCCATTTAGAAGGTAAGGCTGCCATAAACTTACACATTTTGGACATATCGTCCTTATCAACCCCATGAGACTTCAGCTCGTTTTAACAGAATGTTATAACGATTGAAAGTTTGAGCTATAGTCTCACTTGGCTTGGCTTTAAACAGTTCATAATCATGTATGAGCATGTTTATGTTATGTTCACGCACAACAGATGTGCCTTCATAAACTTCAGCCAGCCGATCCCACATCTCTTTAACTGAGTCACAAAACTGAATATTGTGATACAGTTCATCACCAACTGCTTGAAAAAGCATATCTCGACCCTTGTTCTCAAGATGAACAAGACGTTTTTCAACGTCTGTCCACTGAGCCTCAGACTTCACCACATAGTGTTCTAGTGTTTCAGAAGTACCAGGAATAAGGGTTTTGGGAACATATTTTCCTATCGTGATGTTATCTTGGAGTTTTAGGTGATAGGTAACCATGTGGGACAACATACGGGTTTTCCACATGGGGTAGTTGGTTTGAGTGAGTTTGGGGGGTTTTCCAGATGATGGAAGATCTGATGATGTAGGTTCAGCCATAACAGATGCTCAAAATTGATGGAAGTCAATTTTGACACCCGTTCTGATACCAGTTGTTGGATCCCAACAACACAAACGTGTTGCGTTATGACCGAGTAACGAAGATATGATAAGTAAGCAACAAGATTTCAATGATTAAGAGTTTATTAAAACAACTTAATACAGTACAAAGTTTGCGGAAATAGATAGTACAAAACTAACTAAAACTCTATACTTGAAATGACACTTTAGACCGCTCAAACTAGAAGAGTATATGCTGAGAGTTATATCAGCTGATACAAACAGCTGATATTAATGCCTTACTAATAACTATGGAGGAGTTTATACTTAGACAAATAACTAACTCTCAGAGAATGTTCTTGTGCTATGATTTCTAAAGGTGTTGTAAATGCAAGCATTTACGTCTGTATTTATAGCCTAAGATCCATGTTCCTTAGTCCACAAGTTTGACGACGTGTAAACATATTATTCGTCGATGTGGACTTGTCAATGGATCATTAAATGCTCTTGCACAAGTTATTGTCACAAGTGTACTTTGTGTCAACTACTTCCGGTACCCTTTCTGACGCACAGTGAAAGGTGTACTACACAAGTACAGAAATAGTTGACTTTCTCTTTACATGCTTGAGGGACAAACGATGATAATGTACTGACATTATCTTCTATTCCAGAATAGAAGATCTTCATCGTTTTCTTCTTCTTTGAGCGGGAAAGGGAAATGTTCAAGGTGTCAATGAACATTTCCTTTAAGTCTTTATCTGCAGCAGGTACTATTAGCTGAATCCACAATCAGCTGAATAGTCTTCTTCTTGTCTTTGTCCTTTGGTCATAGACTTCGAATGAACTCTCGTTAATAGCTGCTGATTTGACTTGTATCATAAAGCTAAGTACGTACTCAGCTGAAGGTTTATTGTATATACTTGCTTCAGCTGAGATACTTACTTCAGCTGTTATTTATTCTTCTTGGCTATCAATCATCAAATCTTATTTACTTAGTCTTGGGACTAACAAAGATTATTGATGGTGAGGCTCAACAAGTTGAGATCACTAAGGGGGAGAAGGATCACATACAGGGTATGATTGATCATTCAATTGCAGCAGCAGCAGCCTCCCTCCTAAACCTTAGAGAAGCTCATGGTGAAACAGGTCAAAGTTTTGGTGAAGACCTGAATAGAGGAGTTAGAAGTATGGATGAAGATGTGTTTGTGTCTGCAAATCAATCCCTAACAGCAGAGCAAATACGTTCTCCAGTTACTACTGAAGTCATGGAAACTACTGATCCCATGGATATTAATGAAGCTAAAGAACAAACAGAGGTTGTTACTACTGATCCCATTGATGAAGAAACAACATCAGTAGTGAAGATCCCAACAACAGAAATAAACATTCCAGTTACTACTGATACTTAACAGAAATGATAGATGCTGCATTCTATCCAGATGACTATCCTGAGAGGTTCACAAGTACAGAAAATGTTTATGCTTGGAATGTACTTCCTACTGTGAACATGTACTTCTTTGAAAGAACAAGTAAAAAATGTGAACTATATTTGTATGAAAGAGAATATCCTCACTCAGAAGAAACTATGTTTCAAATCACCACCTGTTCATTTATGAAACCTCATGATCTTGCAATGTTTCAAGAAAAGTACAACTACTTTGTGAAAAGAAACAGTAAATACATTATTGCACAGAGGAAACAACAAAACAAACAGACAATAGAAGGTGATCGAAGAAGAGCTAATCTATTAGAAGAGAAAAAGAAGAAAGAGGAAGAAGAAAAGAAACTTGATTGATTCAAAGTGAATTAATAAGTTTAGGGGGAGATTGTTAGGATATAAGCATTCTATTACTGATGCTGCAGTTAGTACTGATGAAGACTTAATGAAATTAGTACTGATGGGGCAGAAAAGCAAAGTTACTACTGATCTTGGAGTTAATACTTGGCGATGGCAAATACTACTGATGTCTATTTTTGGTACTGGTCGTGTCCGAGATTCTAGTTTAGTTAGTTTAGAATGCATATCTTTTTGTAATTCAATTGTAATCGTATCCTAGAATAACTAGGTTAAATGTTTAGGCTTCAAGAACTATTATATATAGTTCCTTACGAATTGTAAACGTACATGTGTATTGATCGATAATTAATATGCATTGAAGCTTTTTGTGATAAACTGTGTTCTTGATCATTCTTATTCGATTACAGTTTACATTGTTCTTAATCAAATAACAAGAGTGTTAATCCGCTGTAACTTCTCTTTATTAGTAGATTTGTGATTCAATAACTTGTTTGAGTTATTCGATCCTGACAGCTTCCAACTTACTCGTTTGTTGCTCATATCACTTCCTCTCCGGCTCATCTTTTCCAGGTTAGATTTACTTCCATTCTTATATGAGCTAGATTGAAATAATAGTTTGTGTAAATTGATTAATCTGGAGGTCATTTGTAATTAAAATTTGTATCTTACCATGTAACACATATTAGGTGTTTAATGAAATGCCTAGGTGACATGTGTTTCATGAAACGCCCTCATTGTTCTAAAACTTATACACTGTGGGTATTAATTTTAATGCTCAGCCTTTTATCATTGGACATGCTTAAGGAATTTCTCATGAGAGTTTACTCTGGTCCTTCTCATTTTTATTTGAATTTCAGGGTATTGTGTTATATATCAGCCTCTGCAAACATCAGCTTTGTGAACGAGCATTCAGGTGTTATAAGTTAATATGGTTTTCATGGACGGCCGGTGAGTATTTTGTTGGATTCGGTTTCGTCCTTTCTATTGTTTAGTACGTGTTCCGACAAATTAAACATTTACGAAAAGATAAAACTTTTTGACAAAAAGTGTTCCAAATACTACCTGTTTGACAAAAAAAAAAATATAAAAATAAAAATACTACCTGTTTGGACTAATAGCCATAACTCCCGAAGGAAGAAAAAAACTAAGACGGTGCAAACAAAACAAAGGGGGTGCATCATAGTTTTAGGACACAAATAGGAAACTTAAGAAAAGTAGAAAAAAGAGAAATATCTCAAAATGGGTTGAAGACCTTAATGGGCCAAAGGTGTTATGATGCTTAGCCATGTTGCAATGCTGGTACCTATTGGGTTGATATAACTTTAGAGCCCACACTTTTATTGAAGCTTTTTGACTAGGTCTAATAAGTCAATGACTTTATTCTTTTCTGATGGTTGACCGACCTATTTGCATGTTTGGTTCAAATATCTATAAAAAGTTCTTGCATATGCTTTTATTTACTTTTGGTTCAAGTCTCTATATATATAACAAGGAATTAACCCATATATATATAAAACCACAAGAGTGATGTTTAGTGGACAGAGCTTAATATCCAGAAAAGGTTAAATTATGAAGTAGTTTGTAATATCTTCAATAGATAGACAGACAGACGCCAAGACATAATTAAGGCGGTCATTTTCTGCACATTTAGGAGCTTCTGTATGGAAGATGAATCTAGTTACAAACATTTGTCTGTAACATGAATCTAGTTATAAATTGCTTTTGTCCTTAAAAGACCATTTGGCTTCGAGTCTTTTTCTACCTCTTCTTCCCATACTCAATGTTCATTTCTTTCCCCGACAGCCAAAGGGGACCAATGTCTCCTGTTTTTGTTTCTTTAGGTTTGGTTTAGAATCAAATTTTGTTGATTTACTTAAAATATTATTCCCACAAGTTAAGATTTCATCATTTGGACCCACATCGTTGTGGTGTAGAATGTATAATCAATCACATGCAATATGTCTAGATATTATAACATAGAAAATTTGTATTATTTCTATAATATTTCTACTTTTACGTTTCTACACATAAAATAATGAATCATAATTTACGATTTATTTCTATAAGTAAGAAAATATAAACCAAATGAATAAGAGAATTAATTTTTTTGAATCATTCATTAATAATCTAAGTCAAACTAAAGTTGTTTTACATTTGTACCAATAATTAATGATTCTATTATCCATTCCATAATTAAATGTAAGGATATAAATGCCAAATAATTTTAATTTGACTTCAATGAAATACAATGTGCCTTTAATAAATTAATTTCCAACAGAATTTAAACCCTATATATAATTTTGTTCCAACATAATTTTAAATTTAAAGATAAGATTGTCCACTTCCTTTAAATTTTCTTGTAAGAATAAATTGATTTCTTGATCAAATCATCACCTTAAAATTATAGACAAATAAAATTTAATGATTTTATTTTCTTAATCTCATTATTTGATTTTGACATATGTATTGATCAAATAAATAAAAAGATATGCGAGAAAGAATTAGTATTCAATCTCTATAACATATTATCTCGTTCCATTTCTTCTAGGCATCTAATATTTTTTTTTTACCGAAGCTTAATTATATGATGCGGGAAATATAGAATAAAGGTATGGTCGTGGAAATCAGATATGACCATATGGGCATATTTGATCATGTCTACGCGTAAATGCAAACGAGTCGATTTAAATTATATGATGAGAAAAGAATATAATGATCATGATCATACTATTCGTTTATCATCCCAATGCGACTTCATAGCATGGAATAAACTATAAATATAATTTAAGATAAGGGACCGGTATATGCCTGGTCTTTTATAATACAAAAAAAAAAATAAAATTACATGCGACATTACATCATGTGTAGGGTTAACATTTGTCGTTTATACCCCTTTAATTTATTGCACTAAGGACCACATAATAATTGTGTTTTTCTTGTTATATATAGTTTAGGATTAGGATTTCCATGAAACATATCAAGCACTAAATAGAGTTTATATATTCACCATGGAAACTTCGAACTCACTCTCCGTTGATAGCTTCTCGTACTCTTGGTTAGCAAACCAAAACCCGTCTCACGAAAGTCCAAATTGTTCTTTTAGAGCCTCGTTTGATGCAGCCGATGGTGCTTCCTTCATTGAGATGGACCCGAATCTTACACCCTCGAAAAGATTTCTGGTTCATCCCGAATTCAACTTTGATGTGCCAACATCTCAATCCCGGCCGGCTCTTGTTCATGCGGATAAGCTAATCTCAAACGGTCTCGTGCTTCCCGTGAATCCATCTATACACACCATTCATGTTTCTTCACCCTCTTCGGCCACTCAAGAGGAGGGGCATTTTCGTAAAAGCCGTTCATTGTCATTACGCAAGTGTAATAGACTGCCGAAACGAATCATACAAAAATATATGGATTTGATTAGGCCATTTTGGTGTAGAATGAGACGGGGAAGGTCGGATAGTAGAAGAGTGCAAGGGGTCGAGATCGAGAATTGGGAATGTTCGAGTGCTTCTCGACCTAGGACAAGTTGGGCGGATAACCGTCGAATATCTTGTGATTCGGAGAGCTCGATTCATGAGGCAGTTGTACATTGCAAGAAAACCATTGGTATGGAATAGAGTTACTATGTAAAGTACGTCCATTATAGGTTTTACTTGGCATCGGTTTAACACCCGAGACCTAAAGATTAAATGTTCATTTTATCGTGTGAGTTGTTCTCTCGAGTCATATATATTTCGAGAAAGAATTAATCTTGATGACGCGCTCTAAAGCATACTTAATTATACCGCATTTGATTTAATCTACTTTATAGCAACATATCGGTTCTCTCTATGAAACCATCTAAGCGGTCGCCTTTATTTTTGACTTTTTATTTTAAACGCTAGAAACTCACACGACTGTTTTATTGGGACTGAACTCGCAAACTCTTAATTGATGAACTACTTATATACCGCTAGATCATCATATATTATCGGTAATAACCATATATGTGAAATGTGACATGCTAGTCTCGTATTGGCTATATATGGATTAGATTATTAATAAATTATATCATGATATGAAGTTTGATTCCATATAACTTTCATAAATAGATTTCTTGTCCCGCCAAAGCAAACAACTAAGAAAAGGTTGGATATATAGGACCACAGGCATGTCACGTGGAATGTATACGCAACATTTGAAACCCCGTTTTGAGAGAGACCATTCAAGGGAGCACATAGTTGAAATCGACAATGATAAAGTGTGATAGCGAGAAACAACCAAGGAAGGAGCTGTATTGCAAGGTTTTCGGTTTGGGGTCGTTTAATTTATAAGACATGTTGCATTATTGTTAGGAATATTATTATTAATATTCATTAAAGATTTGATTATGTCAAAACTATTAAACTACAAGGACCTAAGTCGATGATATGAAGTTCAAGATTCAAATAAAGATTTAGGAGATAATCATTAATGTAAAAAGATATAGTATATCTTTATTAGTTTAAAAGATTTAGCATTATCTTTTCCTTGTAAGTCTTAGGTTTTCTAGTATATAAAGAAACCTAATGACATAGAATTAGATGTTCTTGGAACCCACGTTTTAACGTGTTTTGTGTGTAAAACCTAAGTCTCAAGATCGTTTGATCCTGTTTAACGAAGAACCGTTCTATGTATTTATACATAGAATTGGGGCTTTTAATGATGAAAACTTGTTTAGCTATACAAAATATGTTTATCTAATTCCGCAATTTTGTTATTTGTATATGCTTATTCCAGATAAAGAACTAACTATTCTTGAGCCTAAAGATCGACATTTATGAAGAGTTATTCAGAACTTGACAATTGGTATCAGAGCACGGTGGCTCAGATCTGGAATGAAACAAGAATTTATGTTCGCTTGAAGATAGTACGATCAAAATCATCATAGTGAAAGAGATGTCCGGCGATCAAACTGTGAAGTTACTACTAGAATACAATTTAATGTGGCCTCACAAATCACAAAGCGCCATATCCATGACCAATCACAATTCAATCTATTAAAAGAAATTATTGGCAAAGTTCAGTACGCAAGAAGAAAGAGAGAGAGATTTTGTGAAAGAGATTCTAATTTGGCCTTGCTTCAATATTGTATTTTTCTACGATTCAAAACCCTTTTATCTCTCTAAAATCTTAAATTTAAACAGGGACCATCAAACTCGATGAAGAAGATGATGCATCGATTTAGTGTTAGGGTTCATCGAACATCGATTTAGGGGTTGAGTTCGAACCTCAGGTCATACCTTCCTATTTGCAGTTATCGATTTACATATAGGTTCTTGATTATGTGTTCGCGTGGGAAGGAGAAAAAGGAAGGATATTGCAGTTAATCGATTGCATATAGGTTCTTGATGATGGTGTTCGCGTGAGAATGAGAAAAAGGAGGCGGACAGAGGGTGCCACAAAAACTTGTATATGTTTTTTTTTTACTACTGATCTTAAAAGTCACGATTACTACTGGTCAGTAGTAAAGCAAATTACTACTGCTATCAAATTACTACTGCAACTAAACACTACTGATCAGTAGGAGTTTATGTTTACTACTGATCACAATTTCGATTCTACTACTGATCAGTAGGAATTCAATTTTTACTACTGATCCTTGGCTGTCCGAATTTAATACTGCTGCGTTGACTGATCAGTATTAATCAGTACTGACCGAAGAAAATTTTGAAGAAAATTTGATACTGATTTCTTCCTTTTGACTGATACATCATACTTTGGAAAGCATGACACACACCATGCTCATTCCATAACACGGTTTATTGATTGTATCTGATAATAATGTGAAACGAATCACATTATTCACACACACAGGTTGAAGGCATGATAAAGATAAAGGAAAATTTTATTTGTTACATATTTGATCTTTATCAATTGATTACAGAAGATAATTGATTATATTTTATTTGAAAAAGAAGTTGAAAGTCTTACTACATAAGATGTTATGTATTGTTTTAACTGCAATTCAACCGAATCTTAACGAAAAGATCTGTTGAAGACTAAGATAAGCAAGTCCCTCATACAAGATATGAAGTTGCTGATTACTATATTTAGACGGAATGTGATGCTTAGTTTGAGTTTCTACTTCAACTTCAAATAGAAGATAGTTGATTTTCAATGTAATTAATACAAGGGGAAGAAAAAGTGTTGATCATTTAAGGGGAAGTTCAAGTTTCTCGGATTGATTTGATTATGTCAAAAAGGGGAAGAGACTTGAAGATTCCTAGCTAATTCTATAAGTTTTGTCAAATCAAATAGGGGAAGATTGTTAGGAATATTATTATTAATATTCATTAAAGATTTGATTATGTCAAAACTATTAAACTACAAGGACCTAAGTCGATGATATGAAGTTCAAGATTCAAATAAAGATTTAGGAGATAATCATTAATGTAAAAAGATATAGTATATCTTTATTAGTTTAAAAGATTTAGCATTATCTTTTCCTTGTAAGTCTTAGGTTTTCTAGTATATAAAGAAACCTAATGACATAGAATTAGATGTTCTTGGAACCCACGTTTTAACGTGTTTTGTGTGTAAAACCTAAGCCTCAAGATCGTTTGATCCTGTTTAACGAAGAACCGTTCTATGTATTTATATATAGAATTGGGGCTTTTAATGATGAAAACTTGTTTAGCTATACAAATATGTTTATCTAATTCCGCAATTTTGTTATTTGTATATGCTTATTCCAGATAAAGAACTAACTATTCTTGAGCCTAAAGATCGACATTTATGAAGAGTTATTCAGAACTTGACAATTATCTTATGTCGCTATTTTCTCTAGGTACATAATCACGTAGCCTTACTTAAAAAGGTATATATGAATTTAAGTATTTTTAATTGAATTAAATGTGACGAAATCACCATTTTATTAATTCTCGATATGAAAATTTTAAATGACAAAAACGAACACAACACAATATTGTCACTTTCAAGCCTCAAAATTAGTCCTTTGCACGAACCGCCTGTAAATAGGGAAAAAAACAGAATTAGAGTTGACTTATTTACTTACGAAGGAGTTTGATTAAATTTTTTTTTTTTTTTCTTTTTTTTTTTTTTTGGGTAACCAGGGTTCCGACTCGCTTTGCGAGCCGACTAATCCCAGGGCGACCACCCGCTTTGCGAGCAGCCCGGAGTCGGCGCAGGTGAACCTCCGTGGCCACAAAGGGGGTATTTTTTTGCTCCTAGTAGGGATTGAACCGGGACCCCCTTTAGAAGACCAAGTTCAACCACTAGGCCACCACCCTTGTGGTTGTTTGATTCGGTTTATACTTCATGCCTGGCGGGGTCACTGAAAAGAAGCTTAAGCAGAACGGGCCGAAACTCGAAAGTTGACCAAACTATATTTTTAACGCATAAAATCTCCCAAATCTTACTATAGTATAAATTTTATACCGATACTTAGACACACTAATCATCCAAGAAAAGATGTGTCGATTTTGGAGTGGGGAAAACCGGGCTGAACCCATTTTGGCCGAAAATTAATTAAGTAGATCAACAAGAATCTTTGACTAACCAGTGAGAAATGGAGAAGCAGGCCAATGAAGTAGATAATCCATGAGAAAAAATCAAACGGCCCGTTGAGTTTAGCTCATTCCATCGGCCCAACACTTGGACCAGCAACAAACATAAAGAAAACATGATGAATCTCTTTTGGTAGTTTTTGGGTTGTAGGAAGCCTGTGATACAAAGTCACGAACAAACGTGGGCCTTCTCTTAAACCCATCATCGCCCCCAAAACGTCCCAACAAAATTCTTGGAACGATTTGCCTTTCGATTCTTCTTTGACTTTGAACCAAGTTTTGAACAAAAGAGTAGAATCTTTGATTCACGGCCACGTGCAAATGTTTTGAATGATTTGTATCCATATGCCTTGGGCTCCCGTGGAGAATGAACCTTGACGTAGATGGCTACTTCAACTTCATTCTTGAATGAAACTTTTTTCGTTTTAATTGGAGATTGTGGCATTTTCATGCTCACAGATAACGCATTTTGGTTGTTATTGTTCTCCATTGCAATCAAATTCCTATAATAGGAATTACGGTGGTGCATTTTGTTGATTATTAAAAATTATTACAAGTCAATTGGAGAAAAATTACGAATGCTAAAAGGCGTACCTTGTGTAGAATTGAATCTGGTGGGGCTTTATTGATTACAATGTTGTATGTTCGTGTTTGATTTTATGAATTATTGTTTGATGATGGACATCAATTTCCCCACCAAAATCCCCCAATCTGATACCAAAATTTGGTTCAGAAGGGGATTTTTACGATTGTGAACGATGGGAGGATAATTTCGTTTTCCTATCCTTACAGATTCTGTTTCTTAAGGGTCAATTACAGGACAAACAGACCCAATTCTTCCGCCGATTTGCATGGGGATTGGAATGGAACCAACATATGAATGCAAAATCTATTAATATCTTTTTATTATTATAAACAATTTATTTATGCACATTGGCCACTATTTTTATTATGGTTTACGTTTTTCTCTATCTTTTTTTCTATATAAACAAATATTTTTTTAATTATATATTTTTATTAGATCAAATTTTAAACTGATATTGTATACTCCCTCCGTCCCACAAAAAAGTTCTCATTTCCCTTTGCCACAAGATTTTAGGTGATAGTTAATGGTGTGGTCATTGGTATTATTTTGATTAAAATATAAGGTTGGTTTGGAGAGAGAAAGATAATTAGTGGATGTTATTGATGGAGTTTTTAATAATAATAATATTTTATTGTGTGGAGCCCACCACATGTGAGAAATGAGAACTTTTTTGTGGGACAAAAGCTTTAGGAGAAATGAGAACTTTTTTGTGGGACGGAGGGAGTACTCTTTTTAGCAAAATCTCATGCGTGGTTTAACTCATCTTTGCTTTTATCTTCACTGTAAGTTTTACTAACGCTAATTCTATATTTGAGTAATAATTATTCAGTTTTGCTACACTATTGTATAAGTTAAATTTAAATAAATTTTCCAGAAAGACATAATACGAATAATTAGTTGATGATTTAATAATGTGGCAAACAGCTATGCTGTCTCAACTTTTTAAAAGACAAAGAGCATATGTCACAGGCCACTTGATTAATAAAATCTGCACACAAATGGCAACTATAACTCAACTATGGTTAGAACTTAAAAGGAGTTTTAAAAACGTTTTTTTTTGGTTTGTATTTTGTATTTGAACAAACCAATATTCTAAATAAGATTGAATCTAAGAGCATCCACATCGGTGGATTCTAATGAATTGCAAATCACTTGCAAATACAATAAGCAATCCACCTCATCAATCCAATTTCAAAATAAACAACTGCTTTTCCAATTGTAAGGTGGGATCACCTTTAGTTAATATTTGTTTTTTTAATAAATAATCATATATGTTAATAGTGTAATTGAAAGTTGATGTGGTAGTGGGACTGAGAGATCGTTTCAAACTAAGATCGAGCTAATTCATGTTGATTCAAGATGGATTGAAGCTCAAGTGTGTGTGTGTTCTTGGTGTTTTAGTAGGTGTAATTGAGAGAGAATGAAGATGGATGAACAGCTTTCAATATTGTATTTCTGTAAAGTGTGGGAAAGCTTAAATTGTAAGTCAAACAATGAAGTATTTATACCTCCTACCTCTTAACACTATTCTAGTTAACTAACGGACTTAAAGGTCAAAACTATTACAAAACCGGTCCTAACATTATTACAATAATGGTCCTAACAATCTCCCCCTTTTTGATCTTTAACACGTCATCCCAGTCTTCAGACTTCAGATTCTTCTCATAATCTGTCTTTGGCAAGAAAATGTTTGTCTGAATTTCAAGATCAAAACATTTCAGAAATCTGGAAGTTTAAGATACTCAAAGAGGATATGTTTTTCGTTGATACTGTTTGAGTGAAGAAATCCTATAACTGATTTACTAAAGATTTGAAAATTTTAGGAAAGGGAATATCAGTTAAGTAAGAATTTGACTGGGTTTTCAGATAATGGAGAGGTTATTTTTGGAATTTTGTGGTAGAGGGTTATATTGAGGATAAAATGATAATGTTTTTGAATGATTTATCAGTCAAAGTTTTGAATGTGTGTATGTATGGTTTGTATGTATGAAAGAATGATATGTACATTTAGGATTTGGATGAATGTGGATAATTTGTATTTTGTATGGAACAAAAGATTAGAACAGTTAAGCTTTTGAATGGATATGAATGTTATGGAAAGAATGGTTTAAACAATTAAGCTTTTGAATGTATGTGATCATTACGGAATTTGAAAAGAAAAGTTTAAACGGTTAAGATTCGGATGGAAATGGATGTGGATTTGTGGTTTGGATAGAAAGATTTATACGATTAAGTTTCGGGTTGAAATGGTTGAGTTTTTAATGTAATGGTTGAGATTTTTGAGAGATATTTCTGTAGATATGTCGATTTCTTCTTCTTCTTATCTTGTCTTTCTTTTTAAACTTTGTTAATCACTTTCTCTTCCTCTGAATTTCTTGATATATACTATATCTGATTTTACCGATAATTTGAGTACATTAGACATGAATTTTCTTCGTTGATGAGATGTTTGTGGTTCTTCTTAAAGGTGTACATTTCTTGCTCATTTATATCTTGCTCATTTATTTCTTGCTCATTTCTCCCCCGCATGAGGATCATGAAAAGGAGCCTCATGTTAATGATGAAGATATGCTTTGTGGAAGCGGAGAGAGGAAAATGTATGACTTTATAATACGAGAGCCAAGATAGGATCTTTGTACGGTGCAGATCGGAATCGAGAACCAGTAACATGTAGTACTCATGAAGTATCCAGCTAAAATTGATTTTCCAGAATCTTTGAGAAAAATATTTGAAAAATAGAGAATAACAGCGTCAAGAATCACTTGAAGTCATAAACAGATGCAATCTTTACTGAAGAACCTCAGTAAAGAGATCGACAAATTTGACAGACAGGATGATTGAAGACATTGTTAAGCAAAGATTTGAGATTTAAAAGAAATCAATTTGAATTGGATCAAAGATCAGTGCACAAAAACGATTTTGTGTGTGAGATCATATGAATAATTCAGAATTTAATCTGAACAATTTAGAGAAAAATT
Organism: Calendula officinalis; assembly: GCA_963853835.1. NCBI lineage: Eukaryota > Viridiplantae > Streptophyta > Magnoliopsida > Asterales > Asteraceae > Calendula > Calendula officinalis. Next base: position 23,455,296 of record OY970820.1, read on the forward strand.
AAAATAATTTCTCCATTGTTATAGGTTTGTAAAAATTGTTTGATAAATGGTAAGAACAATCAATCCAAGAAGTTGTTATAAACAGATGCAATTAGTACTAATCGAAATTAGTAAAGAGATCGACGAATTTAACAACAGCTTATGTTGAGTGTTACAAACAGATATTTGAAAATTTTAAAAATTGTGCAAAATCAGAAAAATGATTTGAAAAATTATGTCAGCAACGCAAGAGAAAAAAAGTTGGTCATAAATAGATGCAATCTTTACTAATGAGATTAGTAAAGAGATCGACGAATTTGACCAAAATTTATATCCTACGTTGTGAACACATCATTGTGAGCACAAAGTATGAGTAAAAATTTTGTGAGGAATATACAGATGCTGAGCATAGAGTGTCAACTCTGTATGAGAAAGTGAGGTCAATAACGCAAGAGAAAAGAGTTTAACATAAACAGATGCAATCTTTACTAATTAGATTAGTAAAGAGATCGACGAATTTGTCAAAAACTTATATCCTACGTAACTAACACATGATTTGAGAAAAAATAAAATATAACAGTTAAGATTGAGGTGTGCTAAAGTTGTAGCAACAACGAAACTCAAAATGTTGAATTTAGTAGAAAATTTGAGTTTCACAGGAATATGAAAAATCAGAATGTGATGTCAACAATGCAAGAGACAAAAAGGTGTCATAAACAGATGTAATCTTTACTAACTAAAGTAGTAAAGAGATCGACGAATTTGACAACAGTTTGTATCCTACATTGGTAACATATGAGTTTAAGTATAAATTTTGAATATAGTGTGAAGTTGTGCCATCGGTATGACAACAACGAAACTCAAATAGATGTTGAAAGATATTGAGTTTAAGTTTGAAAACAAAACTGAGGAGATGATGTCATCAACGCAAGAGACAAAAGTATGTCATATACAGATGCAATCAATACTAATCTAAACTAGTAGAGAGATCGACGAATTTGACAAAAATTTGTATCCTACGTAGACAACATATAAGTGAGGAAACAGTTTAGAAATAATGAAACTCAATTGAACAAATTTTGAAAATATTGAGATTGAGCTTCTGAAAAATATGAATATTGAATAATAAATGGGTTAACAAGAAGTATGCTCCCCCTTTATCGATGAAGTTTCATAAAAATGCTCCCCCTTGACGAATGAATGTCAATTTTCTCCCCCTTAACAAGTGAATATTAATTTTCTCCCCCTCAACCAATTAAGAGCTAGTTGCTCCCCCTCAACCAATGAAATCATTGAGGAACGGGTTTCAAGCGAATTTACTTGAAAGTCATTTCTTTTTAAAAACGGGTCATACACTGAAATGTGTAAGAGCCATTATGTTGAAAAGCGAGTTATACACTGAATTATGTATAAGTCATCCTCCTGCAAAACAAATCAAACAACTTTTGGTACCCATTTTTGTTTGGGTCCGACAATGTTAGCTTGGGAATGAAACCACCGATAAGTTGTATCGATTTAATTTAAAGATTGAGAATTCCAAGAAAAACTGAAACTTGATGTGTCACTTTCAAATAATTTCCGGGGAATTATTTGAGATGTTGGAGTTTTGGGAACCCATTTAGCTTTTAAGATCGAGGATGTTTTGTAAACATAAACAGGAGATGTTTTTGGCACTTGTGTAAAATTCGTTTTAGGTGCCAAGGAAAGTAAATCTTTTCTCGAGTATTTTAAAGATTTAGTTTTGGAAAAGATTTTCTTTGACGGAGTAGAATGTTTCAACACGGTTGATGATTTAGTTTTATCCATTTGAGAACGCTTAAGTCTATAAGAGGAACCTAATTTATTTGGAGTTTTAGGTGCAGAATATCCTCTAATATCTTGTTTAAGAGCATTCAATTTCTTATCAGAGTTTGGTGGAACCGTGGATCTCCTAGGCGTAGGTTTGGTAGAGGAACTTGTGATTTCGGTTTAAGTTTAGAATTTCCTCTATCAACCTCAGTTTGCTTGATTGTATATAAATCTCGATATGCCATGACAGGAGAAAACATTCTTGAGTTTTTATATTTATTCTTTGCAGGTAAAGAAGAATCTATGTTCATAGATGCACTAGGCTTCTTAAGGTTCTGAAGATAAGATGATTTAGATTCTAATTTTTGAATTTTGTGTTTGCAACTTTAGTTTCTCTTTATCATAAGATTTATGTGTTGCATCAATTTTATTTTCTAATTCATGAATTTTTGTTTGTAAAACTGATTTTTCGTTGACAAACGCCTTATGTGTTTCATCTATTTCAGTTTCCAATTGACAAATTTTCTTTTCAAGAATTAGATTTGGTACATAAATCTTTGGTGTAATCTTTTGTTGAATAACAACATTTCCCTTAATTTCAAATTCTTCTGGTTTTATAATAGGAAAATAATCATCATTTTCAAATTGAGCCTTTTTAGTTTCATATGTTTTATTTAATTCAGTGTGATTGAAACTAATTTGAGCATTCTCCTTTTTAGCTCTGTTGAAGGTCTCAATTTCTTCTTCCTCATCAGTCATCCGAATGAAACGTTGTGAGATTCCATTGAGTAGATATCTTGAATCATATAATGTAGGAGCCATTTTGCACGCGGTCTTAAGGTATTCTGGATTGTCAGCTCCTAGCCCTTCGCGAGAGTTGAAATATTTGAAGTCTTTAGGCTTGTTAAGATGAATGGTTTGATCAGTGTGTCCTCTTTTGACAATCAATTCCTCAAGATGTTTGATATGTGAATTCAATTTAATAGTTTCATGCTTGAATGTGTTTATGATATTTTGTTTGTTTAGCATTTCTTTTGAGGAAATGATGTTTTGTTCATGAAGATTTTCGGTTAATTCTTTGATTTGAGAATTTAATGATTTAAACTGTTGTTCATTTTCATCAAATTCTTGTTGTTTATGTTCCAAACAATTTTTAGTACTTTGATATTCATACCATGTTTTAGCATATTGTTTGTGATTGTGATCATGCCTTGCCGTCAATTCTGATACTTTTGTTTGTAAATTCAGATTCTCTTGTTTCAAAACTTGAGTTTGTTGAATATGATGAACAAGTTGATCATCTAGATGAGCATTTTGTTCATTTTATTTTTCCAAAATATTTAAACGCTCTTTAAGTTCAACATTTAAATCTTTTTCTACTAAAATTTGTTGAGTTAATAATTCTATTTGAGATATCTGGTTTTGAATAAAACAAGTATCAGAATCAGTGGAAGTACTTTCATTAGAAAGAAGAGAAGTATGTACCTTGTCATCCTTATTGACTTCTTCATTAATACGATCAGCAACCGCATCATTTTCAGAATCTTCATGGTTGAGTTTAAGTCTATGATTTGTGTGACCAAGTTTGGCACTCATTTCCTCTAAATGTTTGCAATGAGCTTTAACTTTTTCATTATCCCGAGTAATAATTTTTATAATCGTCGATTGACGATTAATTTCTCTCGATGTAGTAATTTTGAGATCGTGGAGTTCGTCAGTTAATTCTTGAATTTGTGAAGCTGACGATTTCAGTTGTTCTTGATATTCATCAAACTTTGCTTCCGTCAACTCTTTAGATGCCTCACAATACTATGTGTAGTATTTATCAGAAACTAATTTTTCGTTTTCATATGTTTTTAAATTTGGATCCATTTTAGCTCTTTTGTTTTTTTGTTTATAAAAAAAATCAAGTTTCAAAAATGATGTGATAAAATGGTTTGGGTAAAAGTTCTCGTGTTTAAAAAATGTGAAAATTTCCAAATCTTTTATCAAATTTTCAAAATATTAAAACTTTCAATTTTCCTTTAAGTCCGAACTAAGATGTTGATTGAATTTTAAACACATTAAACAACTTTGATTGAATTTAAGACCGAATCTCGTGTTTAAGACCGAATTTTAAACAACTTTAAAAACAATTTTAAACAATTTGATATTAAAAAAGTTTTTGTTTAAAAATGACCGAATTAAGTTGTTGATTGAATAAACTTCTTGAATTGGGCCTTAATGAAATTAAACTGATATTAGACTTCTTTTGTTTTGGGCTTTGTTTTCTGATCGTGTTTGTTAAGATTTTAAACAAAAAATAGTTGAGTTTGTTTTGTAAATTTTTAACAGAACTGGATTTGGGCCAAAATGGTTTTTGAATTAAATGAATATTGGGCTGGTATTATATTAAGCTTATAACACATTTGGGCCTGAATTGTCAAAGCAGATCGAACACTTGCGCAGGTCAATTGTCGAACAATCGAATCAAATGAACAATCGAACAATCGATCGATTCAAATCGGATACGAGATAATTGAAGCCGGCTGAGATCAAATCAATACCCAAAATCGACAAAATCGGATACTGAGTTTTGGTTTCAATATTGACGGGTCGGAATTTTTGCCAAAATCGAAGTCAAAAATCGCTATTCTGGTCACGATCTCAATTGTTTAATTGATTGGCAGATTGTTGAATTGATTTTGTTGTTGAAATTCAAAGCCGAACATTGATTTTGATATTGATGAGCCGAACTCATAGTTTCAATGTTGAATTGAAATCTGAGAAATTGAATTGATTCAGGAAGTGTTAATCGACTGAATCAGATTGTTGAATTTAATCAGATTGTTAATTTCAGATTGATTGAATGTTGATCGAGCAGCAGAGCAGTTTGAGTTCGATATGATACAGTGAAAAACCGAACTAGGTGTCGAACTAGGTGAAGATGCCGAACTTGGGTTTGGGCCGAACAACTCAACTGGGCCGAACTTTTTACTTCGGGCCGAACTTGGTACACTTCGGGCCGAACTACAACAGCTGGCCAATTTCGGGCCGAACTGCTACTTCGGGTGTTCTTCGTGTCGAACTTCTTGACGAACTACCTACATATGTTCAAAACTCACACTTTTTGATCCGATTCTTGCTGAATACTCAACCAATTTCATTGATTCTTTTTGCTAAACGCTCGAAATATAATTGCTAACACTTTGATCCGATCACTTTCCTCAATCCATAACATAAAAGCTTCGATTCTTCGATTTACAGCAACTTTTGAACTTTTTCACTTTTTCTCTAAAATCATCAAATTGAAGATGATTGTTGATGGAATGAATCGAATTTTGATTCTATTATGCTTAGAAACACTGTAGAAACACTAATCCATGATCAAATCTTCGATTTGAACAAAAAATTTACAACATTAAATTTCATTGACGAACATCAACTTTTTCTTCAATATTTCTCAGATCTTGATCATTTTAGCTCGATTTTGGATCTTCTCGCAGAGAGATTTCGCTCTGATACCAATTGAGAGATCGTTTCAAACTAAGATCGAGCTAATTCATGTTGATTCAAGATGGATTGAAGCTCAAGTGTGTGTGTTCTTGGTGTTTTAGTAGGTGTAATTGAAAGAGAATGAAGATGGATGAACAGCTTTCAATATTGTATTTCTGCAAAGTGTGGGAAAGCTTACATTGTAAGTCAAACAATGAAGTATTTATACCTCCTACCTCTTAACACTATTCTAGTTAACTAACGGACTTAAAGGTCAAAACTATTACAAAACCGGTCCTAACATTATTACAGTAATGGTCCTAACAGGGACCACTTTTGAAAGTGTTTTGTAGTTTCAGTGATGTACAAAGCAATTGTAAAGCTGACATGGCATAATTGAAAGCTAAATGAAATTTGATGAGGATGGCATAATTGAAACCAATATTCTACATCAGAGGTTTCAAATGGCTTGCATAGGCTTGCAAACACAAATATGCAAGCCACGTAATCACTGCAATTTCAAAATATGAAACTCAATTAGCAATTGCATAGTGAACCCCTCTTGAATATATGTTATTTATTTTATTTTTCTAGTATTTATTTTATTTATATATAATTGGAATTTGATGTGCGGGGACCACTTTTAAATGTATGTAGTAATTGCAGTGATGTGGAAAGTAATTGCAAAGCTGATGTGAAACAATTGAAAATTAAATGAAATTTCACTGATGTGGATGGCCTATTGCCCTGTTGCTTGAACTGAAAGATAATATTGTCGAATATTATATAATTTAGTATCTTTATATATAATAAACAAAAGGTTTAAAGCCACATGGCAACTCCTAAAGCCACATGGCAATTCCAAAAGCCACATGGCATATATAAAGCCACATAGGTCATAACAATCTTTTATGCACACCGTACAAGTTAACAATCTTTTATGCACACCGTACAAGTTCTAATAGAATTTAACAAAATTGATTTTCACACCATGTTCTCTTTCTTCACATGGGTTTTCACTTTTCACAATCTCAATCCTTCGTCACAATCTTTTTTTTTCTACTGTTTTAAAGGCTTGCAACATTTTACACCATCAGCCGATCACCTTTAACAATCAATCTTATTAATGATTTCCGTTTATCATCGCTTTCATCTCCCGATCGTGAAAACCCCTAAATCGCCTTCAAACTTGTGTTCTTTCCCTATGGTAAACCATGTTGCGCTCCCCAGATTCACAATCGCCCTTAAACCCATTTCATTTCACATGTCAACCTTCAACCTTAGACACTCTCTACAGACTTTCACGTGCCTTTCTCTTCTGGTTGTCTGGTATGTTGTCTACTTCACACAATTGAATCAGTGTTTCCTTATATTGTATTTTATGTGTTCAAAGATTGTTGATTTTAGGGATTTATCAGTTTTCAGATTTTAGGTAAATTTAATTAAATTTTAACTTTCAACAAAAACGATCCATTGTCCACCAGGTGTTTGATAAAATGCTCAATTCAATAGCATAGTTTTTCCTTTTCCATATACTGTAGTTTATGTGTTCATGATAAAGCATATTTTTTTAATTTGTAGTTTTGCAGATGTAAGTTGAAGCCAATTTATATATTTTTTACAAGTAATGATAGTCATTTTTTTAGTATACGCTCGAAGGATTCTTACTTAAACGAATAACAATTTTTTAGGAGGGTTTCTTAAATGGTAGCCAATATCCATGTTTCCATTATGCTTTCTAGAGATTGAAGAAGTAATTGTTATTGATTATCAAAGTTTTATGTAATTGAGAGAATTCATCAATTATATGTTTTATGACTGACGATTGATTTTTATGTTATTTTTTTTCCTTTTTAGCTTTGGCTAAGCTTCTTCACAATCATTTGGATGAGGTATTAAACTCTGTTACATGATATTCTCATGAATTTTATTTGATCACCGTTGATACTTATGCTAATGTAGGCGTACTAAATAACGAAAAATATGGTTGTAAGATGTTGTTGGTTGAAGGTATATCACTTAATTTTACAATACATACATAATTTGTGATTAAAATAATATATCACTAATACTTTTTTATATTTGATGATAGATAATGGTGGTGTAATAACTCCTGATAAAATGATGGGGTGAATGATGGAGTGTATGTCCCTTGGGTACTCGGTAAAAAGCAACCTGGCCAACACTATCGATCAATGTGAGTAATTTTTTCAAGCACAAATATAGATTATAACTTTCACGTGCCTTTCTCTTCTGGTTGTCTGGTATGTTGTCTACTTCACACAATTGAATCAGTGTTTCCTTATATTGTATTTTATGTGTTCAAAGATTGTTGATTTTAGGGATTTATCAGTTTTCAGATTTTAGGTAAATTTAATTAAATTTTAACTTTCAACAAAAACGATCCATTGTCCACCAGGTGTTTGATAAAATGCTCAATTCAATAGCATAGTTTTTCCTTTTCCATATACTGTAGTTTATGTGTTCATGATAAAGCATATTTTTTTAATTTGTAGTTTTGCAGATGTAAGTTGAAGCCAATTTATATATTTTTTACAAGTAATGATAGTCATTTTTTTAGTATACGCTCGAAGGATTCTTACTTAAACGAATAACAATTTTTTAGGAGGGTTTCTTAAATGGTAGCCAATATCCATGTTTCCATTATGCTTTCTAGAGATTGAAGAAGTAATTGTTATTGATTATCAAAGTTTTATGTAATTGAGAGAATTCATCAATTATATGTTTTATGACTGACGATTGATTTTTATGTTATTTTTTTTCCTTTTTAGCTTTGGCTAAGCTTCTTCACAATCATTTGGATGAGGTATTAAACTCTGTTACATGATATTCTCATGAATTTTATTTGATCACCGTTGATACTTATGCTAATGTAGGCGTACTAAATAACGAAAAATATGGTTGTAAGATGTTGTTGGTTGAAGGTATATCACTTAATTTTACAATACATACATAATTTGTGATTAAAATAATATATCACTAATACTTTTTTATATTTGATGATAGATAATGGTGGTGTAATAACTCCTGATAAAATGATGGGGTGAATGATGGAGTGTATGTCCCTTGGGTACTCGGTAAAAAGCAACCTGGCCAACACTATCGATCAATGTGAGTAATTTTTTCAAGCACAAATATAGATTATAACTTCCCATAAAATTTATAATTGTATTGTTATTCCAGTATCTCGGGTACGAACTATGAACCATTAGGGTAGTCTTAGATAGCGTACAATTCATATAGATTCTTTTATGTTAAAGGTTGGGGATAAATTATAACTGTTATTGGTTTTCAACAATAACTGTCTAATATTTGTAAAAATAACTTATTAAGTAGATGGTAAGATGGGCGGGTTGAGTAACGGGTCTGGTTTTCGTACGGGTCAAAATCATGCTGAGGAATTTGCAATGGCAGTTGCTGAAGTACTCGAGTGTAAAAGAGTTCATAAATCAAGAAAAAAACAGATGTGCAAGAAGTTAATACTTTAAATGATGCAGCATTGTAAATTGATTATATCGGGTAGAGTTGACCTTTTGAGAATTCCGGTCAAAGATGGTTCTGAGTTGGTCAGAACACAATGATTCATTCTGCCATGATTTATGTTCGGTAATTTAAAACTCCCCTATTAAACTTTTGTAATTTTATCATAAATTTCTTTTTCAAATTAAGCATCATTTCGGGTTACCCTGAATTTGTGGATAATCTTTTGGTTAAGTCAGTCCTTAACCTGTATGATTCTAAATTCATCTGATGGGAAATTTTGAATATTTTTTTATATTGTATGCCCTTTTTACATATTTTAAAATATATACTCCCCCCGTCCCACAAAAAACTTCTCATTTGACTTGGGCACATGTTTTTAGGAGATAGTTGGTGGTGGGGTGTTTGGTAATAAAATGAGATAATATTAATCTATTAAGTGGGTCCCTCCAATTCTCATATGGGAAGTTTTTTGTGGGACAAAATTTTTAGGTGAAATGAGAAGTTTTCTGTGGGACGGAGGGAGTATTAAATATTATGATCTCAATGTTATTTTGTAGGTGAGAACTTTGTTGCATTACATGATCATATGATGTTACACCATTTGGGTATGTGCAGATTCTATGAGAATCAAAATGGTCTCATTAGTCTTCCATATGAAAAATATCTCTAAAGATCCGGTAATCGGATTAGGCGAGCCAAAATATCTCAAACACCCAGAGGTGGTAAAAACAGAGACACTCAAAGTCAATGGTGTTTAGGATAGAATCATACAAGGTAGTATGCTTATTTTTCTAATACTTTTGACAATTGAATGGGTTGGAGCATGACCCAAAACAGATTTCATACGTAAAGGGGCCAAAGATGTTGTCTACAAAGAGATGTTTTCTAATTAATTTTTGTCTGAATTTATAAATTGTGTTGGATGTGTAGTATTTTTGAGCTTGAGAGAGTAGGACACTTGCCACATATTTTTACGAGGTAATCATGCAGACTTCCTAATTATTTGCTGAGAAAGTCAATAGATATGACTATGTTTTCTTTTCAATTCGTTTGGAACTTATATTTAGGACACTAATTAGTTGTAAAAAGTTGGAAACTTTAAATAAAAATTGTATCATTTTAATCTGACCTGACCAGTTTAGAATCGGAAGATTTTATAAGCCACCCGTGATTTATCACGGGTTATAGGCTAGTATATATATATATATATATATATATATATATATATATATATATATATATATATATATATATATATATATATATATATATATATAGTGTACAATTCAGTGCAGAACCCTTTTAAGCTACAGAACCAGAGAACTCTTGTCCGGCCAATCAGATTTCAGAAAAATAAATTATCTTATAAAATTATATTATTAATCGGAGGGGTATAATTGTCCTTGTCTATTTCCGGTTTTATTATGGTATACTCCCACATTGAATGACCTCCTAAATTTATGCATTACGTTTCCAATTTCTATATTTCAATATGATTTGAATTACCATATTCTCTCCATCATCTTCGATTCATCATTCGTAAATAATCACAGTTGATTCTTCATCCCTGACAAATTATAATTGTCCGCGTCTCCAGAAAGAGGAACGATGAGGGAATTACTTCCAACCCTCCAGTTCAGTTATCCTACACAGACATGATCGATACACACATGCCCGAACATATTCCCGATTATGAATTTCTAGATGAGTTTGAAGAACATTCTAGTAATTTTTTTTTTATCATTTTTTATAGAATTTCACGAACTGTTTTTTATTTCCAGATGAGTTTGAAGATGATGAACAACAAGAAGATGATCAATCCTTTGACGAAGATGAAGATGAAAACAAAGTTGTTTTTGACTCTGGCGAAACTTACTATTCTGATCATTTAGAAACTGTTTTGTATAGTATATTTCACAACTCAACATGATATGAAAATGAAATGGATTGCACCAATGCATCTAACAAAGTTCCATGTAATATACGTTGATGCTTTAAGTATTGTATATTTCACACTTCTGTATTATAAATGTATTGCATCAATGCATCCAACGAGGTTACATGTAATATGCATTGATGTTTTTGTATTGTATATTTCACACTTTTGTATTATAAATGTATTGCATCAATGCATCTAACGAGGTTCCATGTAATATACATTGATGTTTTAAGTACATAAATGTATTATAAATCACAAAATGTTTTAGGTACATAAATGTATGTCATTGTAATGTGCATGCATACATGTACCATACGCATCAATGCAAGTTATACAACATCAATGTAAACCTTCGTACTTCTACGTTAAACTATTTGTCAATCTAACCTACATTATCCTATACTTATAGAGTTATAGGAGTATCATAATATTTTTAAAAGTCAATACTAACTTTACATTGATGTTCATCACCGCAACATCTATGCAGCTTAAATTTAAAGTCAATACTAGCTTCCTCACTTTTTTAAATTTGAAAAAGATTAGGAAGATTTTCGAGTACAAATGGGGTTTTTCGTTTGGTATGTGCGTGAAATCAGGGAACGTGATGAGTACTTGCGGTTTTCAATGCTAATGATCTGATATTATTAATTTTTAAATAAAATTAATATTCTTCTTTTCCTACTATACCCTTATTCGTCCAAAAGACCGCCTAAAAGAAGCAAATTATTTACATTAATGCCATCGAAAATCTTGTCCACTCATTTTGTGACTTGAACGGCTAAGATTAAGATGAACAATGGTTCTTTGGTTCTGTAGCCTAACTCGGTTCTGCGTTGAATCCACCCCTATATATATATATATATATATATATATATATATATATATATATATATATATATATATATATATATATATATATATATATATATATATATATATATATATATATATATATATATATATATATATATATATATATATATATATATATATATATATATATATTGTATAAGTGCCACAAAAACAAGAAAAATATAAAAATAAATACGGTAAGTAATTTAAAAAAAATACAAAATCGATTTTTCAACTAAATTTAATATTTTTAAATTCTATAATGTAAATAAAATATTTTTATGTCTATTTTATTTATCTAATTTTTTTTAGAAAAATTGGATTTTCCAGTTTATCTAGTCGGTTCAACATGATTTTTATGTCCAGTCAGTCGGTTCTGGCCGAGTAATAACCATCGATCTAACCGGCTCATTCCGACCGTTTATTTTTCCGTCTTCTAGTTCGACCAGTCCGACTCACCAATTCAACTAGGCTTTTAAGACATTGTTTTGAACTATTAAATAGACCGATTCAATATATTTAGAATTAAATAATACTAGTAAATATTAACATTTTTTTTTACCAACGTTCATCAACCACAAAACGCATAAAATTCAGGCAAGACAACATAAGATTGTTACTTTGTTCATAGCATGGAGCCTTTAAATTATACACATCCAATTTCATTGGAACTACCCTAAGTTCCTCCTTTGTATGATCATATCACAACATAACCGTTGGTTAGTTACAGAACTCGAACAGAAATTGGTTTTACGCTTGCTCCTTGAGATATCGTTGGAGCTTTGACTATTTTGTCCCCGGAGTTCGTAGAATTAAGTTGATGTTCGATATCTTTGGCGGACCCACATGTGTTCCGACGATACCATTTCTTTTGCATCTTTGGCTTCCGGCCACTAATTGCAATACCTATATCATTCGGGAAAAGGTCTCGTAACACAAAAGCGTGAATAATAGTTGTTATCAGTAATCCTGTTACTGTTACTGTAGCAGCAGTCGATAGTGTTAGTGATAACCCTTTTGTTACCATATTCGGGACCTCACTTGAGTATCTAATTGTCGCGATTGCAGCTCCGGTCATCGGAAATGTGTAAGCCCACCACGCTAACGAGAATTTAAATCCTCTAAAGAAATTTACTCGAACCGCCTAAATACGTAACAAAATACACCAAATTAATTCATTTGAACGAAAGAAAATCCACATATTAAGTTGCTTTAACTGAATAGAACTTACCAATGAAAAATAGAGAAATAAGGCAATGAAGTACGCGATACGTGACCCATAATCAAAAGATCCATTGATTTTGGCCCATGCCATGGAAGCGACACTTGGAGCCGCAACAAACAAAAAGAACACCGGATGAAGTTCTTTCGGGAGAGTTTCGTTTGTTGGAAGCCTTTGATACAATGTCACAAACAAAACCGTATAGTGGGCCAACCCGACCGCAAAGAAGAAAATCGGGCCTTCCTTCAAACCCATTGACGCCCCCAACAACGCCCCCACAAAGTTCCCAACCACCGCTAAATGATTAGACGGGTTCGCCACCTTCGACAATCTCCTCTGCCCGCCCGACATCCACTGACCATAAATCTTGAGTTCCAAACAAAATATGGGCGTCATTAGCAAATACCATAATATATGAGGCAACTTAGTCGTGACACTTTCTGGGACCCCAATGGCCAAAAAGAGTAACGCGATCCACGGGGCGAAAAAGAAGTTGACCCGAATCGGGTGGTAGTATTCCCTTCGAACCGCTTCAAAGTAGAATATGACTTTTAGAAGGTAGGTTGAGGCCACAATGGCGAAAAGAAGGATCGATATGCACCATAACATGTAGTTCACTTTAAGACTTATATGAAGGAAATGTGTCGAAGCCGTTGAGGCCAAAGTTTTCCACATTATTGCTTGGCTACTAACACCAAGACATATACCGAATGCCGAGATCGGATAACGAAGAAGAAACGGCCATTTCTTATCTTCGGGGAGCATTATTTCTTCGGATGGCTGTTAAACAAAACAATTAAAGATCAAATTTCGATCAATAACGAGCTCTAAGAACAAGATATAATAAAATTTTAGTGTTTTCATATAAAAGAATTAAAATTGTTAGCTTTGTAAACTGTAACATACCCTTAGAGTCTCCAACTCAGGTCCTTCTAAAGCATCAAAGTATCTATCTACCGATAAACTTTCCCCTTGAAGATTTTGGGGCGGGTTTATATCGGGCTCGTTAGGGAGCGACTTTCCACGTAATGTGGAAAATTGTCTCTCGAGTCGACCCGACCATGTTTTAAACGAGTTATATCTGTTGTCCTTCAACTCATCCGCTCTCGGGTTCTTCACAGGGAGCACGAGACGGTCCGGTGTTTTCCTGACTCCTATTTCATCCATTCCACAGCCCGATAATGTGCCCGTGTTTCCCGGGCTATCAATTCCGACTGCTTCAAAGTCGTCTTTGAACAAAACTCTTTTGGCATCCACCGGAGAAGGTGGCATGGTAATGGAAACTGATTGTGGTTCTGTTGTTTGTGCATAAGAAAGATTATTCGGGCTTCCATTGGGTTCCTGGTAAAATCAAACATGAGTTCAAGAATCAGAAGATCTATGAAATCCAACCATTAACTAGAAAATATGTCGATTATAAATTTAAGGAATAATTTCATATACTTCTTCCTATCAAAATAAGTGAATCACTTTTTTTAGATGTATCAAAATAAGTTCTTATTTGCTAAGTTTTTATATTTAAAATTACCTCTTTACCCTTACTTATCCCCCTTTAAACATCATTAAAGGTGTGAGACCCCATCTATTTTTGTCATCTTCCTATATTTGGAGCCCATCCATTCTAATTACCCTATTTAATTTCACTAATCTCTTATTACCTAATTTTGCCTTAAAAACGTGAACTTCAAAGTGATTCACTTATTTTGATACGGAGGAAGTATTATCTTACTAAACTTCTAATATTACGTATATATTATTGTAAACTTCATTATTAGGTATATATCCTTTTAAAACTTTAAAATTCTCACATATATCATTTTACCTACTTTAATAATATTTACATCTTTTGAATTTTAAAAAACATAAATGCTAATCTAAATTAATGCTAAAATACCATTAATTTATATTAGGATTTACTTGATTTAGGGTATTTTACCATTAAATTTTAAAAGATTTAAATATTGTTAAATTAGTTAAAATAGATATATTTGAGAATATTGAGGTTTTGTAAAAATAAAATATATACGTAATATTGGAAGTTTGAAAGGATACATATAAAATTATCCTAAAAATTTTAAATAGTAAATGGGCCAGAGGGGTTAACCGAATTAAAATCACCCAAACTGAATTGTTTTCAAGAGTTTACAACTTTCTAAATCATTATATTTCAAAACTTATGTTTGGGTTATTAAAACATACCATAAACTGAAAATTGGAGCCATCTTGCTTCATAGCACTATCATCAAAAATCAAAGTTTGGTTGCAATCTACAGATCTGATCAGTGATGGAAGTACTTCAGAGGAATCTCTGGTGCTTTCCATATATAAAAACCGATTTCTTGCTGTAAAAAATAATAATAATAAAAAATTAATACAATATCAATGAATAGTTAAATAAAATCAATAAATTTCGACTTCTATGATGCAACAATCTCCATGCATGTTCTTGATCCTATTAAAATGCTGATTTTGAGGGTTTAAATAAAATGCAGTGGTTATAGCTATACCCAGTAAATTCAAAAGATGAATCAACTAGTTGTACTATCAATGGTAAGATGTGCAACAATGAGTTGTACCTTGAAGAAACAAGAATGAAAGATACCAACAATGGACAAGATAGTAAGATAGAGCCAGAGAGAAATGAAGGAGCACAGCTTTCACTCTCTCAAATGTGAAGCTCTATATATAGCCCTCACACTCCCTCACTATTTCCCAATTTGTTATTATTTTTTAATACGACCATACATAAATTAATATTAATATTATTGTTTATATGTAATAATATTTTTTTGTCGTTTACATATACAGAGGTTTTTAAAGATCCAAAGAACTTACTCATTTAACCCTCTTAACGTCTAATGTAAAATATTAGCGATATGATCCTTTATTACCCACAATATATATGTTTTAATTTTAATATTAATATGGTTATGATGGTGTATAGTGTTCGTTTTTCGAATCAATGATTATAACATGAATTATGTTTTACACTTTCTGAATTAGATATTTCGATCCGAGTAATGATACTGTTTCTACCATTTATTCATATTTATCTTCCTACTCATTAGATGAAGACATGTGCCAAAAATCAAGAAAAAATATTAGGTGAGAAAATTTGTTAATTACACAGGTCATACTATGAAGTGTGTAGGAAGATTAATAGAAACAAATGGTAAGAATAAATATCATTTCTCAACTCTAATGTTTAGGTTGCACGAAATTACAATTATAAGTATACATACATACTATAACTAGCAACTTCGTTTCAACACGATTGATGGACTACGTTTTGTTAAACATATTATTTGTGTTATTTCCTTTTAAATATGATGTTTGATTCAACGTATCGGTTTTGACTATAACGACAATATTCATTTAAAAAAATCACACGTCTACGTATCGTGAGTAGATCTAAAAAAAACCACCTTTATGTGAGAATGACATAATTCAACATTTACACTAGGCGTACTGGGGTGTTCGCATGAAGTGTCCCCCTTGCGTCCCTTCATCTTGTACGCGTCCTCCCTTTACGAGACCTCAAGCGCGACGCGCCCCACACGGCTAATGGTCGTTCAAGCGACCGATACAGGTCATCATTTTTCAAAGGGGAGGGATTTTTTCAAAGGGGAATGGTTTGGTCGTCTGGTTATGTGGGTTTGGTCGGGATTTTTTATGTGTTTAATCGGGCTAATGTAGTGCTGATGTGTCAAGGGTAGGGGTGGCAATTCAGGTCGGGTTCGGATTGACGGGTTCGGGTTCGCGGGTTGACGGGTCAGAAACAATCAACCTGAAACCGACCTGTTTATATAAACGGGTCAGATATCTCAACCCTAACTTGTTTAACTTCAACCCAAACCTAACCCATATAACCCATTTAATAAAACGAGTTAAACAAGTTATCAGGTCAAACAAGTTAAACGGGTCAAACAGGTCAAAACGTTGTTTTTATTACACAAATTCATAACAAAATACTAAACACCAAATTACTAAGTAATATTTTCTATTTTATCTAACTATTAATTACATTTTAACTAGTAAATTATAAACTAAGTATAAATATATAATTTTTAAAATATATTTTAATAATTAAATGGGTTGGCGGGTCGACCCATTTAAATTATCATTGACCCGAAACTAACCTGTTTAATAAACGGGCCAGCTGACTCAACCCGAGACTGACCCAATTATTTTTTACCTCAACTCAAAACTGTTTATTTTCGTGTCGGTTTCAGGTCGGGTTTCGTGTCGGGTCTGAAATTGCCACCCCTAGTCAATGGTGACCATTAAAACAGTGGTCACCTATTACACATAATCTTAGGAACATATGGTAGAGCAGAATTTACTCCGTGAATCAATACTATTATTCTCTTTAATACAAAAAGAATGGAGAAAAATGGATGTTTCTAAATATATCATATATCTTAAGTTAAATGATTCTTTTCGTTACGGCTAAACTAGCAATATTCACACCATTTCCCGTCTTACATCTTCTTGAAATTTGAACATTAGTTAAGTCATTATCAAATCGGTATTTTACAGGTTCTAAAAGGTGCGTTATGACAGCTACAAGGCGTGAGATACAACCCTCATCTTATGAAATAGCTCATGGCAGTGATGTTATGCGTGACATAAGATAAAATATCATAGGACACGCCTTATCATATTTTTTTAAGTGGCCCTTATGAACATTGAGTAAATGATAATATATATTATTATAAATTTAAATGTAACTTTTTTTTTTTTAACTTTATGTATGAATTATCATATAAATTAATAGATTCATATTTTTTTTATGTGAACTTGATATACATATATATAAGTTATAAGTCACGCTTTGAAACACATCATGGCTTGAGACTTGATGTTGCCGACATGAAGCCCTTACATTTTTTAGAATCTTGGTATTTTATCAATTGTGTTTTTATTCTCTCTCTTTTTTTTTTTTCTTTTTTAAATCCCTTTAACAATCATTCAAATTGCACTAAAACATGTATTATAGTATAATTAACTTGGTTCATAATTCATCGAACATTAATACAAATGGTTAAAAAGTATTTTAGTTATGATTTTATACTTGCTTAGAAATTATTGAAAAAGCCAACATCCGTCTGTAAATCATATTTTGGTTGTTGTTTTTAAATAAAATACTTCATCCGTATCAAAATAAGTGACACAAATTGGCTTACACGTTTTTTGAGTTAAAAGATTAAAGTAGAGGTTAAAATAGATTAAAGTACATAGTTAGTGGATAATGAGTCCCACTTTTCTTGAATAAAGTGATATTAATGAGTTTTAAAAATAAAAGTAAGGGTAAAAGGGTAATTTCACTTTATTAAAGTGGATAGTTAGTGGGTGTGTGTCCCACTATTTTTACCAAATAAGGAAAGTTTTCAAAGTGTGTCACTTATTTTGATACACCCTAAAATGGAAAATGTGTCACTTATTTTGATACGGAGGAAGTATGATAAATAAAAACAATACACATGAGATGCATTACCTCATCACGTTATTTCCCTAAATAAAATAATAAAGAAATAAATATGGTTATGTTATGTGGGACACCTTAATCACCGTCGGACGTCGGTCTATGACTCTATTCCACACGACACACGAGATCGAGATCACAATACATAAAAGGAAACAGGGAAGGAAGCTCACATTGATTAATCGAACATAGACCAAGATCCCAAACATGTAAATTTTTATAAATTTATTAATATAATCATAATTAATCTACACATTTTTTAATAAATTGGAGGCATGATTTGTAAATAAAAATTTGAACGAAAAATTGTCCTGTGTACAAGAAGTTAGAGGTTTTTTTTAAGGACAATCTAATTTACTTTTTTTTTTTCTTCCGAAAATGGGATTTGAACCTATGAGGCCATAACCTCTTGGTCATGGACAACACGTTACATTAATCTCCAAAGTCGAGTTATCATTTACCAGGTTTGCATTTTAGATGACATTAAATAGATGGTTAGCAACATGTTTTACTTTAATCTAGCACTAACTATGAATAAAAAAGTGGATTTATGTACGGAATTCAAATTGAAAATCGTACCGTAAGAGTGTTCATTGAAATAATGGATCTTGAATTGAAGCCCCAAAGTGGTACCGATGAGAGCTCTTACGACAAAGCTATGTGTTGATTTTATCTTTGATTTTGATTGATGGTTTATTTGTGGCCATCAAAACAAACCTACCTAAAAATCCTCCTTTTAGTTATGGTTTTTAGGGCTTATGAGTGTGCTTTTAGAATAAACGACTTCACATTCTTTTACTAATATTAAACCAACAAAACAAGTTTCTCTTTTCACACTTACATACTGATAACGTGTCATATCTCCATATTAATATACCGGATCTCCGGAACGTATGCATGGCTCGAAGGCATGCAGAACCAAGAGACACGGGAAAATGCGCAAGAGGACAACGGAGGTAAAACTAACAAGTCCCGAGGTTTGGTTTGCGTAAGCGGAATTCAAGGAAGAACACGTGCGCATTAAATGCGAGCGGCGTCGAAGGTCGTCTCAGACGAAATGACATTGTTTTGTCCAACGGTTAAGCGATCTTGCCTTCAAGCTATGGTCCGGAAGGTCAAAGAGTGCCTCCTGCGGAAGAGGGAAAACCACTTCTCCCGCCCAAATACCTTTCCTATAAAAAGGGTCCTTCGGTAAGTATCAAACACATTCAATTCACTCTTCTCATTCCATAATACTCCTCATTAATATCCCTTCCATCTCATTTATTGCGATTATGTCGTTAACTCACTTACGACCGGAAACCACGATATAAATACTGACTTAGGCATCGGAGAGCCTTCACGAGGAAATCCTCGTGAGGCTTCCTGACTAGAGTTCTTGGTTGTGATTGTGCAGGTTCTAAGCTTCGACGAAACAACATTCCGTTTCTTCTGGGCCTCAACCTCTTGCCGCAGACAATTGTTCTCAATTAATGTTCGTGCCAGATTTCGCTCAACATCCTTAAATTGTAGTTCTTTCTCAATAGCCGAATCCTCTAGCTCGGCAGTACGAGCGGAAGAAGATTGGTTCTGTTTCTCCAACTCCTGAGTCGACCTTTTCGTCTCGTTTAACTCAGAGGACAGCTCCAAAAGATCCTTCTTCAATTCAGCATTTTCATTACTGACGGCAGCAAGAGACTCGGACAGTTTTTTTTTTCTTCTAGCTCTTTTTCGTGTAAGAACTTACATTTTTCGATCAACTGGGTAGCTTGAGCAAGAGAATCGTCACGTTCCGATAAATGTTGTTGATACCGTAGGGATCGAGCCTGCAACTCAGACACAACTTCCATAGTGCTTAGCAAATTCGTTTTCACTTTCAGAAAGGCCTCCTCGCTTGATAGTTTGCCCAGATCCAATAAAACCGGAGCGGGAACAGGAGTTGTTGATGAAGTTGCAACCACAGGTGTGACAACCACCTTCGGAGATAGGGATGGACCTGCGGAGATGGCCAAAGCTTCCGTAGCAGGAGAGATTTTGGCAGTACCAGTTTGTTTAACAGGAGCAGTTTCTGTCAAAAATATAAAAAAAAGAAAGAAAGAAAGGTCAATATAAGGTATAAGCCAACACGCAAAATTTGTACAAAAAAAAAACAACAAAAAAAACCTGGAGTGGAACGAGCAGGAAGCGACGACTGACTCTTTGTAGATGGAGTAGGGGAGCTTTGAGTCATTGAGGATGACCTGCCTCCCGTACGAAGCATCCTGCTGCCAAACATCGCTAATGCAGAAGCACTAGATGGTAAAGAAGGGAACTTCCAAGGAACAGTTGTTGTGGTTTGAGAAAGTGGAACGGATACACTGGTGGTAACAATCGAGGGAATAACTAAAGATGCAGGAGTAAAAGAGACCGCCAACAAAGGCTCCGGCACCGTCGAAGCAGGTACAACAACATCCGAAACAATCACGTCCTCCGATAAATCTACACATAAGCACACACATGAATAAAGATGATAAGTTTCAAACATAAATATAGTCGTCTCTCTTACCTTCGAGAAAGGCCCTACGACGTTTGGGAGAGGACGTTTGAACTTCTTCACGAATTTTCCGTATGCGACCTGATCGATCCCGTGAGGAGATATTCTTCATAGTGCGAGTTTTGGGAGGCTTCTGTAGTTCTGCTTGTGAATCATGTATCATTGTGTCCTCAGTGCTAAATTCCATACCCGTGGAAGGGTCAATGTCGACACCAAGAACAACTATGAGCTCTCCGGTGGACCTTGGTTCAGAAGCCTCAGGCTCCGGAGTGCCCTCAGAACTCTCTCTTTCTTGGGGAGGAAAGAATGGTATGAGGGGGCCATTAACAAAAGTGATCCTACCTTCTGGTGGTTTGCTCTTATCCATCTTCAAGCGTGTTAGAAAAGATACATCCTGATCGTTAATGCGCCAAATAGGACGCACACGCTGGCTCAAGTAAAAAGGGCTTAAGTCAGCCATTCCGAGGAAGACTTCGTCTGGATCCTCCCATTCTAGCTTAGTTGTAGAAAGACTTTTTACATAACTGCTCTCTTCAGAAGAAAGCTCAGGAAGAGGGTCAGACGGACGACCAGTAACTGTCCCCCAAGGAAGGATGATATCGTTAAAAGCTGACCGATGAACATAGAAGAAGCCAAACTTCCAGTCATGAATAGAGTCCTTCAGACCCAAGACACATTCAACTTGCCCTTGACGGTGAGCAAAACCAGTCCAGTCACCACGACCGGCAACAATGTAAAAAAAGCGGAATAACTTGATAGACAAAGGGATTCCCAAAGAGCGGCACAACATAATGAAACCGACGATCTTACGTAAAGCATTTGGGGCAAGTTGAGAGATATGCAGACCAAAGTCTCGAAGAAGATCAAGCACAAAAGGATCGATGGGGAAACGAAGACCACCTTGGAGAAATTGAAGATATACGGGTTCGAACCCCTCAGGGGAAGACCTGATGGTATCGGTACCACTAGGAAGACGGAGCTCGAAGCGAGAATCGACATTATAGTCGGATGTAATCTTGGCCAAATCATCGGCCTTTAAGGTACTAAACGTATTCATAGCCGTCCGTTTGCTCCGCGCCGCTTTGTCAGTCTTCTCTTTTGTCATTTTGTCTTTCCTCATAGCAATGGAAACACAATCTCACAAAGGGGAAAAAGAGGTAAGGAGAAGAGAATGGAAGCGGAAAGGAAAGGCGTGTAGTACTTATGAAGAAGGAAGGCCAAACGGTGAGGAGATTGCCTACAGTTCATAGCCCAACGGTCGGAAGCTAGAAAATAGGTAACGGTAACTTGATTATCGCAACGGTAATATTTTAGGAAGAAGGCAGAGAATAAAGATAATAGTTAAAGCAAAATATACACGCCGAAATTTACCTTTAACTAAGGGGACTTGATAACGTGTCATATCTCCATATTAATATACCGGATCTCCGGAACGTATGCATGGCTCGAAGGCATGCAGAACCAAGAGACGCGGGAAAATGCACAAGAGGACAACGGAGGTAAAACTAACAACTCCCGAGGTTTGGTTTGCGTAAGAGGAATTCAAGGAAGAACACATGCGCATTAAATGCGAGCGGCGTCGAAGATCGTCTCAGACGAAATGACATTGTTTTGTCCAACGGTTAAGCGATCTTGCCTTCAAGCTATGGTCCGGAAGGTCCAAGAGTGCCTCATGCGGAAGAGGGAAAACCACTTCTCCCGCCCAAATACATTTCCTATAAAAAGGGTCCTTCGGTAAGTATCACACGCATTCAATTCACTCTTCTCATTCCATAATACTCCTCATTCCATATTGTGATTATGTCGTTAACTCACTTACGACAGGAAACCACGATATAAATACTGACTTAGGCATCGGAGAGCCTTCACGAGGAAATCCTCGTGAGGCTTCCTGACTAGAGTTCTTGGTTGTGATTGTGCAGGTTCTAAGCTTCGACGAAACAACACTCCGTAGTCGGAAAAATCCAGTCGCAACACATACCAAAATACTCATTAACTCATTACTCAAGTATTATACTTCTTTTGAGACACAACCAAATATTATTTCACTCACTGCACACTTCAAAAAATCTAGTTGCCCGACCCCTGTCGTTTCACGTGAGCTTGCCATTTACTATACCGTACGTGGTGTGGTGTGATATAATCATTCGTCACATTTAAGCTAAGGACGGATCAACGCTACATGTGTTAATGTATAAATATATATATAAAAAATGTTCACTGCTTTCTTATTTGATTTGACGAATTCTTCTATTAGTAGTTTCTTATTAGTTAAAAAGTTCTAGTGATTTAAGTTTATGGTTGCATATTGTTAATAGAAAAATCACCTATTATCCAGTAAAAGTATATTATGATAATGAAAGTATCAGTGGTGATGAGAGAAATACCTAATACCTAATGTTGGTCACTTTAAAATTTGAATTCATTGGTGGACTGAAAGTGAAGTACCTCATAAGTCATAACGATTAAATTGCTGCATGCTGAGTCGTTTTTCCATTTCATTAATTCCTACTTTGTATCCCAAAGTTTCATATAATACTAAAAAAACGAATTTTTATTGTTTAACACTCAAAAATATAAAAGCAAACAGATAAATATATGCATCTAACACGCTCACGAGTACAAACTCCACACGTAGGAGGAGGGACGCGTCCTATAGGCTCGACTGGCCCACAGGTCGACCCTCCATTACTAACACTTATAAAATCATGGTTACTTTTATAACGATACCCATAATTCACAAGTTTTGAGTCTATTGTTATACAAACCCTAATTATTTTTCTTCGTAAAGAAAACTGACATGGCCATTGCAAGAAATGGTCTCGTCAATAGGGTTTGAATGCAAGACTTTTTACTCGAAACCATTTTGTTATTATAGTGATTGTTTGTGAAAGCTTATTTAAAAAGTTTTTAAGCTCATTAGCTTATTAAGCTTAATAAGATAATAAACTTAAAAACCTTTTAATAAGCTTTCTCAAACAACCATTTAGGCTCGCAACTGAAAAATGATGAACTAATAATTAACTACTAATACGTATAACAAAACAAAATAATAGTCGCATTGACATATTCATGATATATAATAGAGGTACAACGAATGTGCCTTCTAGTACGCGTATACGGATGGATAGACGATATAAGTGGCCATCGAACATAGTATGTTGGTGCAATGTAAGGTACGAAATATGAAAGTGCATGTTTTCGTACAATTATGCGTACCTAATCTTACCGTAATTGAGTGACACACTATAATTATATGCATGGACCATTTTGTTTGGTTTGCCAAGGAGAGACGCACTTTCATAGTCTCACAAAGTTAGTGCCACCATCAAATCCAACTACAGGGGTATGCTAACATTTAACGTCATGAATTAGGATTCAAAAAAAATTATATATATATATATATATATATATATATATATATATATATATATATATATATATATATATATATATATATATATATATATATATATATATAGTAAAAGATTATATTGAGAACTCTGATTTTAAAAAGAACTTTGAGAACTTTTTATTAATCAATTTAAGCCATTGGATTTAAAATCAATTGTCAAGATTACTTATGGTATTTTCGTAAATAAAGAAAAACATATCTTTGGTAAGTTTTAATTAAAAAGGGTATATTAGTAATTGTGCCCAGAAAAACTTAAAATAAAAAAAAAGATTAATTTAAACGGTTCTCACTCCCTTAAAAGTCTCCCATAATTCTCTCACCCACCTCCATTCTCTCTCACGTTTTTTTCTTCTCAAACCATCTTAATCAATTTAGGGTTTCAATGGAGATGGTAGCGGCACCAAAAGAAAATGGCAAAATCTTCCGAACACTAGATCCTGATCTTTATTCTCGTTCCTGTTGCGAGTGTTTCACTCAATCCTTTATTTTTTGGTGCTTGATTTCGTCACTCAATACATAAAATCGAATTTTGATAATCTGAAATCAATCGAACAAAATGGGGACGAGACGGAGAAGAGGTGAGGAACGGTGGAATGGAAGAGAATACCATGGAGATCCTCGGTACATTTTACATCAGTAAATCTTCACAGCATATATGATGACGGTAACATCTTTTTGTTTGCTTAATTTAGATTAAATCTCGATACATGGAGATTCTTGATTTGTTTGTTTTATGCTTTGTTTTTTAAGCCAAACTTTGCTTCTGCCTATATAGTATACAACTTCATATTACGAACAGTAGCAACATAATTGTTTTAGTGATGTTGTTACGAGGATAAGATTTAAACACAAATTAAGGACACAAATAATCTATATGTGTGTGGTGCATACTTGTTTTTCAATATGATCATGGATAATATCAATTAATTTTTTTAATTGAAATGGTTATGAACTTTCAGCAAATTATGTGCGTGGTGCTACACAATTAATATTGTAATATGTCATGCGAGCATTATGGATAATATCAGTTAGTTTTTTGAATTTTGTTGTAGCTTGTAGGTATATGTGCAATCGGCATCTTTAATAGGGTTATGAACACATATAAAAAGTTTGTTGCTTCTTGAGTTGGCACAACGTATTTACTATTTAGTCATAAATACATTTTAAAATTCATGATTTTTGAGATCTTTTCAAGAAGGGTGTGAAATTACAGTATGAATATATGGCGGCAAGTTGCTTTGTTTGTTTATTAGGGTAGTATAAGTATTATTGTTTGGATATATATGTTATCTGTGCATTTGTGTTATTCAATTTTTTTTTATGTTTTGCAGTGAGTGGAACAAGGAGTATTTGATGATAACATTGGTGTAAACCTTTCTGCTATAGTAGCCGATGAAGATGAAGGTGTTAATAATCAAGCATGAGAGTTATTGATGTTAACATTAGTATTGATGATTGGGTCTTTTGAGTTTGCATATATGTTATTGATTAGGATAACATATATGCATGTACTTGTAATATGTTAATGTAAAGTCTTGAGTATAAAATAAAAATTAAAGTAGAACTGCCGCATCAATCATATATTAGTCAGCTGTGAAAAACAAAAATTCTTAGTATACTAATATAGTAATATATATGCTCAACTGATAAAATATACGTTCAATTGTAAATAACATATATGTTCAATCGTAAGAAAAAACATGTATGCTCAACCATAATATAACATATATGCACCACCGCCTCGACAAAAATAATAAAAATAATAATAAATTTTTAAAAATAATTCCGAAATTTTAGGAAATTTTCAAAAAAGGAAATATTTTTCTTTTTGGTCAAATGTCCTAAATACCCCTGAATATTTAATATGAATTAAATAAATCAAAATTAATTTACTAAATTCTGATTGGTTAATAACAGTTCTCAGAGTTCTTTTTGAAATCAGGGTTCTCAATATAACTCGACCCTATATATATATATATATATATATATATATATATATATATATATATATATATATATATATATATATATATATATATATATATATATATATATATAGTGTAGAATTAAAATCAGAACCAATTAAGGCTACAGAACCAGCAGAACTCAATCTAAACCATTGATTTTTGAAATAAAATGATCATGGAAGACACATTAATGTATTTGATGAGAGACCCCCAAAGATTGGTTTGCATGGATGTCATTCATGCATGTATACATACATGTATAGATAACACTTATGTATACATACATGAAAACATATACATATAAGTATACATGCATGAATGACATCCATGCAAACCAATATTTGGGGGTCCCTCATCAAATACATTAATGTGTCTTCCATAATCATTTCATTTCAAAAATCAATGATTTAGATTGAGTTCTGCTGGTTCCGTAGCCTTAATTGGTTCTGATTTTAATTCAACATATATATGTCAGGATTGAATAACTCAATAAGTTATTGAATAAGAACAATGTAAGAACACAGATCTACTCAACAATAGAAGTTACAGCGGATTAATACTATGTTGATTGACTAAGAACAATGTAAACTGTAAATCGAATAACAATTAATAAGAACACAGTTTATCACAAAAAGCTTCAATGTATATTAAATATCGATAATACATACGTACGTTTACAATTCGTAAGGAACTATATATAATAGTCCTTGAAGCCTAACATTATACCCTAGTTATTCTAAGACTAGATTACAATTAAATTACAAAAAGATTTAAATTCTAAACTAAATCTGCGAATATCTCGGACACGATCAGCTCCATGTATCGTCATCAATAGTAAACATGATCTCAGTAGTAAGTCCAAGATCAGTAGTGTTTCTTGTAATTCTGCCCCATCAGTACTAACTTGTATATCAGTATTAAGTCTTCTTTATTAGTACAAACTGCAACATCAATAATAGATCATTTATATCCCAACAATCTCCCCCTAAACTTGTTAATTCACTTTTAATTAATCAAGTTTCCTTTTTCTTTCTCTTTTCTCTTCTTCTCTTCTAAATGTTTAGCTCTTCTTTCATCACCTTCTTTTATTTGTTGATTTATTAATCTTCTCTGTTCAATGATAAACTTGATGTTCTTCTTATTAAAATAGTTATATTTTTCTGAGAACATTAAAGCATCATGAGGTCTGATGAAGGTGAAGGGTTTCATTGTACCTGATCGACCCATAGGACCGACCACCTAGTATGCTTGGTTCGAACCTTGCTGACCAAGAACATGAACTTGTTCTTGACCGTTAAAACCAACTAGCTGATTTAATCCCTAAAAGCAGAAGTGGGATTAAACCTAATCCTTAAACCCTAAAGGATTGGGATGTTAGAAATCTAGATTAGATTAACAAGAAAGAAACCTTGTACGAAAAACTCGAACACACACATACTTGTGTGTGTTCGTCGACTACTACAAAGAACCCTAGGGTTCTTGGTTCGACTTCGAACAAGAGGGAGAAGAGGAAGAGTGTTCCATGAAACATACATTGGTTAGTGCTTAAGATAGATCCACTGATGATGAACACGACGAGCGATCCTCTAGATGATCACTTGCAACGATCTTAGATCTTCAAGACTTGAAGAACACGAAGAACGAACGAAGAACACGAAGAACACAAGACTTGTGTTCTTGGTGTTTCGGCCGAATAGGAGAGGGGGAGAGGGGATAGATTTCGTGTAGGGTTGCAAGGAACGATTAGGTTTAAATGAAACCTTAAGCCTTCTATTTATAATAGAATAAGTTTCATTTAAGTCCTTCTAGTTTAATTAAGATTAATCTCTTAATTAAACTTATCCTTTTACACTTCCATCCCTTATAGTTTAACTAGTTTATTATTGTTGCACTTAACTACTAAATGTCTAGTACTAATACACTAATAATTCGGTACCCATATACACGAATCATACATACTTGTATTTATACTTTTAATAGTTAATTAGATAATAACCTTTATATAATTTGCACAACAATATTATCTAATTACTATATGATTTAATAGCTTTAAATCATATCATGGATAATCTGTAATTAACGCATTGCATATTTACTCAACTAGTAAATGTACAACTACTTGTATTAATTAGTTAGTTAAAATAATCTAGTAATAAGTTAAACTTAACTTAATACTTAACTGATTCATAATGACTATTATGAATCATTCCTCTTCGTAGTATCATTGCATAACTTGCTCGTATTACATGCACTCACCGGTGTGACCATTAAGTGTTTCGTAGGCATGGATGTATCATCATAGGTTGACTAATTGTGCACATAAATCCTTCAGACTCCCACTTGTGCAAGTTCGTAACCTTTGTTTTAATAATACGAGCTAAGTGGCCTTCTAGATGGGCATGTAGGTAACCAACCCCATAAAAACAGCTTATGTAACCCTGGTATAGTTTTGTGAAAAACTCCTAATAGCATCTCCTAGTAAAGAACACTCCGTCTTTACTTCTTGGGTAACGTTGTTAGGTTCATCCCTTGCAGCACGATATTTGTGATAACGAATACGAGCATGGTAGAAATTATCAACTCCTGTATTCGAAATCATTTCATGACTTCTTGATTCAAACTGTTGTGATAAACGACAAAGAACAAATCAGTTCATTTGGGCATGGCCATGCACTTTCCTGTTATCTCATCATGTCAAAGGACCCATAAATATCTCTCCTAAAGAGGAGGGGCAATTACCATCTTGTTATATTTCGATTCAAAATACAACTTCCTTTGTACCCAGTATCGCCTCGTATGACAAACATATTTCAAAATTGTCTAAGTCGAACTAAAGCACATTAGTCGTTGCATCCTAAACCAAATACCTCAGGCTTAAGGACAATCCTAGTGAACAATACTTTTGAATTTTTCAACCACGAAGTATTGTCATGGTGGTCAATCCAATATTCGTTGAGTTCCAACAGAATATCACCGATATTTGGTTTACACAAAACTTGTGTAGCTATCTTCGAAGAACTTTCAAATCTACCACCAAATACCGCGATGACGTTAATGTCCCATCAAGGTTCCCACCTAGACGAGTAGTCATTGATTTTGTATCTTTTTTTGAATAAAGAAACCTTTTATTCATGGATATTGTAAAACATACAAAGTCTGAATAAAAATGATTCTAACTCAAGTATTATTCCTCACTGGACATAGATACTGAATTATTACTCGATCATTACTTATTCCTTTTGTTCGTGTTGAATACTTAATGATTCTTACAACTTTAATTGTAACTTTATCAATAAACCAATCATTTCTATTAAACTAAAGACATAAGACGAGCATTTAGGAATACTACTACTTTTGTCTTTGCTAGATATTGTTCTTGCAACGATCTTGAACATATTCTAGTCTTTCCTTTTATGCAATTCGGTAAACGTAGGAGGATTGGAAAATAACTCCTTAGTTTCTTGAATTCTAGAATTCTCCTTGTAACTAAAGCCTCTTTTAGTTACTTGATTTGTAGATATATCTTTACTAGTTAAAGAAATTTACTTAAATGATTATGTTATCCACTGGAGTGTGAACAACCTATTAGATATGCAATAATTAATCACAAGACTTGTGATCACTCTATTTGGTTTGCAATAATCTAATTAATGATCATTTATTATTTCTCGTAACTCTTTGGCTAACGACTTGGTAAAACCTTGTTGTTAATGTCTTACTAACTTACTAAATTCATTAACATCTTTAATGAATTATGTTAGTCTTAGCTCCCACTCACTTTTATGGAATTTAAGCATCTCTTAAACTACTTTGACCTAGTCAATAACTTGTAGTTTAATCTTTTAAGAATTCTATCAATAATTAAGATCATCCTTTAGATTTGCTAATATCCAACATCCTTGTTTAGGGAATCATGACCTTTATTGATTAATGTATCTAACAAGTATAAAACACTTGGAATGATACTATCAATTCTTAAACATATTAGTAATCTTTAAGAACTTTATTTAATGCCAAAGTCATTTCTTGGATTTCTCAAATATCCATTGTTCCTATAAGAGAATTATGACTTGATTAAATAATGTATTTATTATAAGTATAAAAGACTTGCAATAATACCTTTTATTTCTTAAATACGTTAATATAGTTTGTTCCTTTTAAGAGTTCATCTAATGTCTAAGTCATTTTACTTGGATTTTACGAATAACCAATTATTCTTATTAGGGAATTATGACTTCATCAAATCCTTTATTACAAGTATAAAAGACTTGTAATAATACTCTTAAAGTCTATCTTGATTATATCCAATATAATCATACTATATTAATACTAATAATTTAAAACTTTCTATCATAAGTAATGACTATTACTTAAGTTGTTTTAACTAAGTTCAATAACTTTTAAAACTTATGCTTCCATAAAACTTTTAAATACTTTCATTAGAAAAACTTTCTAATTTACTAGTATCTAAATACCTTGAGCTATCAAGTCATTATTTATACAACTATCAAACAAATATATAACATGAAATATAAAGTAAATCAAAACTTGATTTTACAATCTAGTCATAAACCATGACTAGGGTAATTATCGCACATGCACACAATATAATTCAACCATGGATTCGAAAATTTATTAAAACCAAAGAAAAACTTGTTTTAACATAAAATAAAATTAGCCAAACAATAAAATGAAATTGTTTTACTGAATCCACAAAATACTGAATTATAAAAACTTGGTGCTCGTGGGATCATCACCATCTCATGTCGGTGGTCATCACTTTCCATCTCCTCCTGCAATAAACGATTGAAAAGTTAAATTACTCGTAATGTACTTTACAAGTATCTTAAAGTGATTAAGAAGTGTAGTTGTGTTACATGAGGAACTTGCGTTTCCTCCACTACCACTTGCACCCTTTGGACAATTCCTTTTCCAATGCCCAGTCTCACCACACTTGAAGCACCGATTCTCGGTCCTCGCAGTGTTAGGCTTAACCTTCTTGACCTTTTGTTTGACACCTTTACCATTTGGCACTCTTTGGTTAGGATAGGTTTTACCCTTTCCTTTACCACCATGCCCTTTTCTCTTCTTTCCACCGCCAACGCCATTACCGATCATAAGAACGTCCTTAGATTTGGTTCCCAAACTCAACTCAGCTGTCTTGAGCATGGAATGTAGCTCAGCAATGGAATTCTCCATATTATGCATGTTGTAGTTGACCACAAAAGACTTGTAGTCATCAGACAACGAGTTAAGTATAGTGTCTGTTGCCATTTGCAACGGTATGGGGTGACCAAGTCTAGCGAGGTGATCCATGTGCCCTTTCATTTTCATGACGTGGGCACTCACCGGCGTTCCTTTGACCATCTTGCAAGAGTTGAAGGCTCGATTGATGTCAAACCTCTCAGTGCGAGCTTGCTCTTGAAACGAATCCCTAAGTTGCTGGATCATCTCAAATGCACGCACATCCATAAGTCCCGCTTGTAACTCAGGACTCATGGTGGCGAGCATTAGACAGCTCACATCGAGTGCATCACTGACATGCTTATCATAAGCTTGCCTCGTTTCAGCTCTGGCATTAACAGCAGAGACATTTGGTACTGCTCTCTCCAAGACATACCACTTTCTCTCATGCCTGAGCACAATATGAAGATTGCGCTCCCAGTTGAGAAAGTTTGACCCAGTCAACTTTTCCTTTTCGAGGATTGAGCGAAGTGAGAGATTGTTGGTACTTGTTGTCGCAATCACGTTTGTTGCTGCCATCTACAAATCAAACCCAATTTAATTAGTAATCATCAATAAACATTCTCTAAGATATATTATAAACCCATAATTAATATTTTAGGCCTAGGATCCATATATCACATTCTCACTGCAAGGTTTGGGCACTTCCCGACGAGACATGCTGATTCTGGTAGGTAACATCCTTACCGATCATATCAAGACTTGACATGATTCATAGGGGTCGTAGAATCTTTAGATTTATAATTTATTACAACCTTGTACAATCTAATTGTACATTTCTAAGTTATAAATAAAATCTAGTATGTTTATTCTACTCAAGTACTTTTTGGGCCGGGACTCCCGATTATCACCAAAGTAGATCAGACCATCTAAGACAGTGCGATACTCTGCGCGGGGACTCCCGATTATCACAGAACCTTACGCTCCCTGACACTCGCAATGATTTGAATTCATATCTAAGGTTCTTTATCCTTACAATATGAATATCGTTTAACAAGTGAGGTGTTTCATTAGGTGGATAGTACTTAGATCTAAGATTTTCTTGGGTTTGTTTAAGTCTTAAACTAAACTTAAACCTTTATTCCAATCTTAATCCTTGTTTAAAAATGTGTGACTTGTGAAATGAAGGATTCTACAAGACACCTTTTTTTAAAAACTTAAGAACTATTATTTAAAACTTATAGTTTCAAGAATTTGCACGATTTTATATGTATACCAAAAACGAGGTGTACAAAACGTTTTACTAGGTTTTGTGAAAAACCTTATCTTATTATAAGACTAACTTGTTTTATCTTACTTGAAAAACTTAAAACTTATGCTAAACTTTTAATTCTATTATGATTCATAAACTTGAATCATAAATCTAGTTTAACACACCTAGTTTTTTCACTTGTTTAATAATGAAATTAAACATTTGTTTTGACTTACTAGATTCGACCAAAACTTATGTCTTCGCGACACACTTATAAACTTTGTGATTTTCTTGTGTAGCTCCCACTAGCTCCAACAACCATGATGGAACTTAAGCTAACACAATCACCGGTTTATACTTGGTGAAACTAATAAACTTATTATATAAAAACTATATATAATAATTCTTTAGTTTGTTTAAACCTTTCTTACATTTAACTTGAACTAGTTAAATATAGATTATAAAGTTTTCTTGTTATTTTTCCTTGATCATTAATCTAGTATATTACATGACTTGTAAAATACTTATATTATACTTGTATAATTATCTAGTTATAATAACTTATAACTTTATACACCTTATCTTACTACTTTATAATGCAAATTGGACTTTTTAAAAAAGGAAGGTCTGAATTCAAACCTTCCTTAAATAGCAATGTCCTCTTAGCCCTAATGAATTAAAAAGCTGCTTCCTGCGAGATTCGAACCCGGGTCTGTTTGATCCATACATAAACATCTTACCACTAAGCAAATAACCACGTTTGGTTACACTTTCCAAACACACAACAGTTATGACGCCAACTCACTGTCAACAAATGCCTTAAATAAAAACGTCCACGAAAATTAAATGCTTAAAAATCCTTCTCCCTAATTTTATGTATGGATATTGCTTAAAAAATGCCCATTGCTTAATTCATTATCAGTAACTCCCACCAAAACCATTGCAAGTCAACCCTTTAATGTCATCATTTGACCATTGCAACTTATAACGTGGAAAATATAACTCCTAAACGTATTACTTAACTAGCTTTCTAAGATTATAACAAAAACGTCCCCCCTCTAGATGTAACTTATCTTGACCGACATAGCCTAATATGATTGACCTTAAAATAAGAACATACCCGTACAGAAACTAATTACAACCATATCAAATTATAAACTACCAACCTTGCAATACTAAATCTTAAACCCGGGTTCGAATTTTTTATGTCTTCAATCACCCAATACGAAGCATCAATGATCCAGGCACCACCACGACCGGATGAAGAAGTTGAGGTAACGTCTATTTGACTAAATTCATTGATCATCATTCGTACTTTACAAATTTTTCGCCTTGTCTTTTGAAGGAATTTGATGGATATATTCCGATTGAAAACTTTGAAGACCACTCCTATCCTCAATTCTGGTACAAATGCAGATTTGTACGCGTTGAATATGTTTGGCTTGACCAAACACATAACAAACTACATTTGTTTCTACTTGACAGATTTGTAAGTTACTACTATATTCTGTGCCGCCATTTTATAGTTTGACTCATTTAATTTACGTTCCAATTTTGTGTTCAATAAAATACTAAATGTGATATTCATTTATAGATTACAAGTGAACCAATAAGTAACTATATTTACATATTTTGTTACTAGTAAGCATTTATTTCAGAGGCACAAATTTGCAGCGATGATCCCCCCCCCCCCCGGTTAGTTGATGCATACAAAGGACGAAAATTACAAGGTGGTGTCTTTTCTTTAAAGTATTTCAAAATTGATTACAACGATCTCGAATACTTTCCACGCTTGGACAACTATACATTTGTTCGTAATGAAATGGCAATAATATTCACACCTAAATCCGAGCTTTCCGAGACTACGAATGTAGAAGATGCCTGGTTTCCCAAGTACCCGTTGGTCAGATCTCCCACATGGGTCTTGGATGATCACACAAGTCGTAAGATGTTGATTGGTACATCTACGCGTTCTTTTACCTTTTTTCCCCTTACAATGTTAGATTTGTCAATGTGTGACTTTAAAAAAAAGGTGCTTTAACGTTTAAGCTTAATTACTAACCCTGTCACAGACGTTGCTGGAAACATGTCCAACGGTTGCTTTTTTTTTTCATCCGGTCGGATATCGTGTGCAATGCTACTGCATGATTGTCGGTAAGTCTTTATACCTAATTTATATGATGACCTCACTTAGGAATTAACTCACTTAAAATGTAACATCCGTCAGGGGAAACCGGATCAAGCTCATCTTGTATCATATACCGGCAGCCACATCTACAATGATTGGAAGATCTGCTTCTGAAAACATAACCATGTACGCAGCTCGCGTGAAACTGATTAGAACACAAACAGGTTAATTCCTATAATTTCGATATTCATTCTAATATCCATAATTTACGCCATTTGTATTGCCTGACATGCTATTTACCCATAAAATCTTTATACTTCTTTTGATTTGGTTATGTTTCAGTCAGCCATCTTGTTTCGACTGACGTTGCACACATTGAGTTCAACCCGGTTATGCCAGAAGCATTTGCACTACAAAGCATAAGTCCGATAGTACAAAATGATGATTTCGTCGTTATGTGTGATGAAGAACCCGAAGTTGCACCCGACACTCAACCCAAAAGTTTTTTCACACGCTTACGAACTCCCCTCCCTAGAAATAAACGTATGTCGACTTTCCCACGAAATTTCTAAACAAAGGAATAAAGATGGAACACCAATAATTAATTGCATCATTTATCATTTATGTAACACAAATGATAAATCTTTTTTATATTATATTATGCTTTGCTTTAATTATATAAATTACTCATTTCCCAATATCTCTGTTGCTGATTTCTCACACCATATTACGTATATTTTCTTTAACGTTTTCTACCATTTATTCTTTAACCGATCTTATTATGTTTTTATTATATCCCTTCTCTTATTACGTTTTATACGTATTCGCCATTTAATGCTTCAATTAATTATACTTCGGAAATCCAATTTTTTAGGGTTCTTGTACGTTACACGCATTAGAAGAGGGTCCAAATCTGAGGCTGATTTGGAGGAATTGATGCAAAACGTTTAAAAAATGGCAGTTATTACATTCAATGGTTCTCTCTTAAATGGTTGACTCTTAAACGACATTAAAAAAACGTTATTAGAAAAATGTTTTTATCTCCCTCCAATTATTATGAATCCACTCCAATTACGTTTTCATCATTTAATGGTTGACTCTAATCATCTCCCTTCTTTTGTAACGTTTTTCCAGCGGATTAAAGACTTTCTCTTGAATTGAGAATGCAAAAATTCGATGCTCGTAAAACGACAATTATTTAATTGGTGATCAATGACAAGTACTTTAGAAGTAATTATATACTCAAAAAAAAATGATAGAATTCTAATACGGCTGCAATTATTTGTTTTTTATATACATAATAGAAAAGATAATTAGAGAAGTAATTGGAATATTGGAATATTGAAATCCTAACTTTGAATGGTTGACTCATTTTTAGATTAGAACCATTTAATGGTTTGACTTACAATAGTTATACTTTAAACGTTTTTATATTGTATTAAAAACTTTCTTGAATTGGCTGTTTTTAATATGAAGAGATGTAATTCCGTCAGATTTATACGTTTTTAGTCCACAATTAAAAATTGTGTTAAAATGACATTTAATATGAATGTTTTTAAAGTGTTAATTTGTCATTTAATGGTTTGACTGACAGTCATCGTTGCTCCTTAAATGACAGTTATTTAATGTTTGACTTACAATACTTGTAACTTAAACTTTTTTTTGTATTAAAAGTTTTAAAAACGTTTCTTAAATTGATTTGTCATTAAATGTGTTAATTACGTTTTATTACAGTTAATATACATATATACGTTTTTTATGTATATAAATTGACGACTCAATCATTTAACCTTTGCATTTACGAAACGAAACACATACCACCAACCATCACCCGTCACGTTTTCATCATAATCCTGCAAACCATTGTAAACACCGGTATTACTTATCACCCACTGCTCTGTTTTTTTTTTCATTTCTTAAACTTTTGATACAAATTTTATTCCTCTTGTGTATGACTTTCGTAAATTAAAATCTTTTTATGTAAGGTATTCTTAACATGTCAACAATCGGATTGCACTTTATAAGAAACGTTCATGATTTCAAGGACAAACTTCACCTCGAGGTCAGGGTTCCACGAATTTGGCCCCACACGAACTTCAACAATACAAATGAGATAATATCACTTGAGATGCTGTTAATTGACGAGGAGGTATTACACTTAATCACATTCGATAAATGATTATTATGTATAGATATTATTTTTACTATATTAACTATTAATTAACATCATATGTATTATCCATTTTTTGTAGGGAGGCAAATAGCTAGGGAATGTTTGGGGCTAGAGATAGCGAGGGAAAACTTTCTTTTCTCAAGTATTTTGTTTTTAAGCATAGTACGTGTTATTAAATATATACAATTATTATTGTTATATAAAACATTTGTCATCTTCATCAATTGTAGTGTGACGGCCGACAACCACATTCTCATCCATCTATTTATTTGTACAGTTTGTTTAAGAAAAATACTTGTAACCAAATAATATTTAAGCGCCACAAAATATAGTTCGCAGCCCGCCACATCGCGCGGGTTTCAACCTAGTAATGATAATATATATAATATATAACTTTGTATATTTATAGTTAATCATATAATTTCAACTTGTACAATTTCTAGTTATAATGAAATCATAACTTTGTACTTTCTAGTTTTAATTATATAATAACTTTATACAATAACTAGTTATACTATTATCCCTTAAAGATCAAAATAACATTATCTTTTTAATTATTCCTTTTTATCTTGTATTTAATATATTCGTATATATATATTATTTATAATAAACTTGTAACATTCTAATAAGAATATTACATCTAATTTATATCTTTTAAAACATTTTTCCTTTAAATATTTAAAAATTCCAAAAAAATATATATAAACAAATAAATACATCTTGTTAATTTTAGAACCGAAAAATTAACACTTCCTTTAATCCTTTTTTAATTAGTTCAACCCTAATCTTGTTCTTGATCAACCAAAACTAGGGTTTTGACTTTCTTGATCAAAGATATTATTTTATTAAAAGATTAATTTTTTAATCAATCCAATCTAAACAATAAACTTTGTTTAAATTCTAAGATAGATTATAACTTTAATAATTTTATTTAGACTTTTTAATTTAAACCTTATAGACAATAAAACTTTGTCTAAGTTTCTAGGTTTAAAGAACTAGTCTTAATAAATCTATTAAAATAATAATTAATACCTATTAAACATAAACTTGTTTAATTATCTAGGTTTTAGAGTATTATCCTAATTAATTCTTTTAAATTTAATTAAACTTAACTAGTTTAATTTTCTTGATCCTAGATTACTTCTAGGTTTCGAAAATTCTATAGCCTAGGAAACTTTTTCACCAATTAAACTAGGCTAGTTTAATCAAACTTGGTGTCCAAGTAACCTCCTTGATTTCGAAATCTTTGAGAAAAGGAAAGGATCCTTTTTGATCAATTAAACCAAAACTTGGTTTAACATACTTGATCCTAGATTTGGAAGATCAACTAATAAGGAAAGAATCATCTTGATCAAGAACTTTGATGTTCTTGATCCTAGGATTCTTCCTCCTTTTTTTCGAAAATTCTAGGGTTAGGGAAAAGAAGTCTTTTGACCAATTAAACTAAACTAGTTTAATGTTCTTGGTCCTAGGGTTCTTTCTTGTTTTTTCGAAAATTCTAGGGTTTTAGAAACCTCTTGACCAATTAAACTAAACTAGTTTAATATTCTTGGTCCTAGGGTTCTTACCCTTTTCAAAAAGTAAGAAGAAGAAAAAAAAGAATTGGAACAAAAAAAAAAACTTGTAATTAAAGTAAACAAACAAACTTTGTTAATCTAATTTAGATCTCTAAACCAACTCTCTGATACCACTGAAGGGTTTCATTGTACCTGATCGACCCATAGGACCGACTATCTAGTATGCTTGGTCAGAACCTTGCTGACCAAGAACATGAACTTGTTCTTGACCGGTTAAAACCAACTAGCTGATTTAATCCCTAAAAGCGGAAATGGGATTAAACCTAATCCTTAAACCCTAAAGGATTGGGATGTTGGAAATCTAGATTAGATTAACAAGAAAGAAACCTTGTATGAAAAACTCGAACTGTGTGTGTGTGTTCGTCGACTACTACCAAGAACCACAGGGTTCTTGGTTCGACTTCGAACAAGAGGGAGAAGAGGAAGAGTGTTCCATGAAACATACCTTGGTTAGTGCTTAAGATAGATCTACTGATGATGAACACGACGAGCGATCCTCTAGATGATCACTTGCAATGATCTTGGATCTTCAAGACTTGAAGAACACGAAGAACACAGGACTTGTGTTCTTGGTGTTTCGGCCGAACAGGAGAGGGGGA
The DNA here is from genome assembly GCA_963853835.1 of Calendula officinalis. Taxonomy (NCBI): domain Eukaryota; kingdom Viridiplantae; phylum Streptophyta; class Magnoliopsida; order Asterales; family Asteraceae; genus Calendula; species Calendula officinalis. Next base: position 23,494,346 of record OY970820.1, read on the forward strand.
GAGGGGATAGATTTCGTGTAGGGTTGCAAGGAATGATTAGGTTTAAATGAAACCTTAAGCCTTCTATTTATAATAGAATAAGTTTCATTTAAGTCCTTCTAGTTTAATTAAGATTAATCTCTTAATTAAACTTATCCTTTTACACTTCCATCTCTTATAGTTTAACTAGTTTATTATTGTTGCACTTAACTACTAAATGTCTAGTACTAATACACTAATAATTTGGTACCCATATACACGAATCATACATACTTGTATTTATACTTTTAATAGTTAATTATATAATAACCTTTATATAATTTGCACAACAATATTATCTAATTACTATATGATTTAATAGCTTTAAATCATATCATGGATAATCTATAATTAACACATTGCATATTTACTCAACTAGTAAATGTACAACTACTTTTATTAATTAGTTAGTTAAACTAATCTAGTAATAAGTTAAACTTAACTTAATACTTAACTGATTCATAATGACTATTATGAATCATTCCTCTTCGTAGTATCATTTTATAACTTTCTCGTATTACATGCACTCACCGGTGTGACCCTTATGTCTTTCGTAGGCATGGATGTATCACCATAGGTTGACTAACTTTGCACATAAATCCTTCAGAAGGAACAACAAGTAACTTGATACGTTGTTTTTCAGAATGATTGTACTTCTTTTCAAACGGAAACAGTTCACATCGTTTGCTTGCTCTTTCAAAGAAATACATATTAACCGATGGAAGAACATTCCAAGCATAAACAGCTTCTTTACTTTCAAATTTCTCAGGGTAGTCCTCTGGATAGAATGCAGCATCTATCACATCAGTTAAATATCCAGCACCCGAGTTCTTCCATTTCTTGTTAGTCATTCTTGGTTTTCCAATGAATAATACTTTGATTACATCACTTCTGGATAGTGACATAATCATTGGCTTCCAAGCACTAAATCTTTGAGTTGTTTTATCTTCTCTGATTAGTTCAATCACATTATTGAAAACTCTCCAATTTATAAGTGGATTATTCTCTAGAGGAGCTTGAGGGAGATCAAGTATTGGGAAGTCTTGTTTTTTGCTTTCTTCCTTGCCTCTTCTGCAACATCTAAGGCTTGTCTTCTCTTGGCAGGTTTAGTTGAAGATTCACCAACAATTGTTTTTCTATTTAGCACCAATTTAGGATCAATATCTATCAACTCTGTTAGTTTAACTTCTTCTTCTTCTTCTTCTTCTTCTTCTTCTTCTTCTTCTTCTTCAGGTTCTGCCAATTCTTTCTTTCTTGCAGTGCAGTACTTGTCAAGAATGTTTACCATCTTCATTCTTGCAAATGGCTTTGCACTGTGACCTTTTGTTTTCAAGTATTCTACCATTTTTGATTTTTGTTCAAGTACTTCTTTTGGTAGTTCAACTTTTTCTCTCTTGCACTCTGCAACTAGATCTTCAAGACAGTTTAGATATTCTTCTTCTATTTTCTTTTGTTTGTCTAACTCTGCTTGTTGGTCTTCCACCAGAAATTCTTCAATTTCTTGAATTGCTGCATTTTTTATTCTTTCTTCTTCAGCTTTTCTTTTATCTTTAAGTGCTAGAGTTTTAGCACACTTCCTTTGATATCATATTCTTTTCACCTTCCATACATCTTGTTTTAAAGGTCTAACCAGATTTATCTTATTTACCATGTAATGACCTAAAGCTCTGTGTGGGTAATCATCATCAAATTTAGCTTTTCCCTTACCAACACACTTTGGAAGTGGAGTGTACTTCATGTCAATTAATGGTACAAACTTGATTGTAGGAGCAAATGTATGTGCCTTTTTCTCTGGTAATATCTTTGGATGAGGAGGTAATGCACATTCATCTACCTCATCCCAGTTAACATCATCATCAAAATCTGGGATCTGTAGTGGTTGTAACTCAGTAGTATTTGTTTCAGTTGTAATTACTACTGCTGGTTCAACTAATTATGGTATTTCTTCAGGCTCAGTAGTAACCAAGGTAGTTACTACTGGTATTAGTGACCGCAAGTTGAAGGGTCTGTAGATTACCATTTGCAAATTTGAGGAGTTTACTACTGATGTTTCTTCTTGTGTGTTTACTACTGATAGTTCATCAGTAGTGTCAGTATCAGTAGTAATTGGAGATATCATTTTCTCTTCAGTTGGGGCATTTACTACTGATGTTGTTTCTTGTCAGTCTTCTTCCATAGGATCAGTAGTGTTAATTTCTTCAGTTTGTTCTAACACTTCAGTAGTATCTATGGGATCAGTGGCACCCATAGCATAAGTAGTATGAGAAAGCGATTGTTCTGCTGCTGCTGGAGATTGAATTGCAGACACAAACGCATCCTCATCCATGCTTCTAACTCCTATGTTCAGGTCTTCATCATTAAACTGACATGTTTCACCATGAGCTTCTTTCAAATTTAAAAGGGAGGCTGCTGCTTCTGCAATTGAATTATCAATCATTTCTTGTATATGATCTTTCTCCCCCTTAGTGAACTCAACCTGTTGCGCCTCACTATCAACAATATTCTTCTTTAACTAACTGAAAAGATTGGATTGTCTTTAAAGCCTGTAATCGAACCTCTTCTGTCTTCTGTTCATCACATTTATATAGTGCTTCATATAACTCATGGTTCTTCCTTGATTGTTTAAAAGATTCAGGCAATGTTGTACAGTGGTTTCAAGGTTTTCTTTCCTATCCGTCAATTGGGTTGGTTCCATGCTGCCCTCACTCCATCTAGGTAGATCATAGGGCTTGTTTGGTACATTGGCTTTAAGGTTTTCCATCCTATCCATCAATTCAGGAATTTTCATTCTACCCTCATCACTGCTTGGTGATTCATTGGGTGTTTTAGATACTCTCTTCTTCCTAGAAGAAGCAGTAGTACCTCCCCTTGTGGTTTCTTGGCACCGGGGTCCTTTGAGAGTTGCATCAAATGATGAGTCATCACTCAAAGTTGCCGAGGTCTGGGTCCTAATGATGTTCCTACTGTCCTGTGCACCAACCTTTGGTGCATCAGTAGTAGGAGCCATTTCCTCATGCCATCTCTCCTCCTTGGAGGACAACTCTTGGAGGTTCCTTGGTGTCCTTTTTGGAAATTATTTTCCGTTTATATATTTTGGAAATTGTTTGGCTTTTAAGTTGGTCTACCTCAGAGTGAAGAGTAGCACTCTGAGGTTTTGTAGCATGTACCTGGGACACATTCAGGACATTTTGTTGTGTGGTTGACTGAGTGGACTTGTTGGATTCTGTGTGGGCTGATTTGTGGGGTGATGGAGTGGGTTGGGGTTCAATGGGGTGGCTTGAACCTTCTCCAGTTGGGGGTTGATCATAGATCATATTTGCAAAAATTGGAGTTACCTTTCCAGAAAATTTGAACTTCTTGTTCATATTTGAATAAACCTTTTTATTTAATTCTGGAATGGGAAAAATGTTTTTGGTTTTTACAAGATCTGGGATCTCACATCAAAAATATGTGCAAGAAATCTTGGATACATTAAAAACTTTGAAGTAGATAGATTTCCAAGCATTCCTTCAAAAATCTTGTTTGAGAAATTAAATACTTGATCTGTGCACAGACAGACAACAACATATGCTATTGATCTGTTAAACTCATTCTAAGTACTTTTCTTTGGTGACATACAATGTTGAATTGTATGAACCAAGTATTTCCATTGGGGAGAAAGAAGACCCTTTTGAAAAGTTTGAATGTATGTTCTTCCTTCATACCCCATTTTTAAAACATTTTATATTATTCTGCTTTAGATAAAAAGAGATGTACCTGACTCATCATTGAGTTGTAGATGGTTTCTAATGGTTTGTTCTGAGATTTTAATAGTCTTTCCATCTATTTCAGATTTGATTTTGATTGTGTCTTGTCCTTCTATTCGTTCAACATTCTCCCAAAATTGAACAAGATGTTGTTCACAGAGTTTTGGATTTACTGTAAGAGCAAATCTTATGGGAGAGTTCTTCAAGAACATGACAATGGGTCTGAATGATTTTGTTCCATCTGGATTTCTTAGAAAAGCAAGCATATTGTGGAATTCAGAATATTGAAGATCTGTTTTAGCGACCAATAGATTCTTCATTGCCATTTTGATGTTTTGAGATTTGATGTTTCTGAGAGTTTGATTTTGAGAATTTGTTATGAGCAATATCTTGAGTGATTGAATTTGTTACTGGTTCAATGGTTTAATCGAAATTGCACAGACTAGGGTTTATCGGATCGAGGTTTGGATAATGCTAAATTAATCTCATTCAACTATTTATATTTTCGAATTTACCTGCAAAATGACTGAAATGCCCTTCGAATCATAGCTTAACGGCTATTTTCATGGGGTTAGTATGGTAAAACAGTGAATTTCACAAATAACGGTTGATCAGTAGTAAATTAAGTATCGATAGTGAATCATCAGTAGTAACTGTTGATTCACATTTAACCTAATTCTCAGTGGAACCCTATCAGTAGTATTTTGTGAATACAACCCATAGTCAGTAATGATGAATAATCAGTAGTAAAACTAACACTTTTAAATAGAATTGATATACAAAAACTTTACAATCTTAATGATGAAATTAATTTATTAAAATCATTCCAATACTGCTAACCAAAAAGCTGAACATTCCTACATCAAATGCTTTTGTAAAAAGATCTGCTAGTTGATTATCAGTATGAATTTTCTATACTTTAATTAATTTCTTTTCATTACAATCCCTTATAAAATGAAATCTTATTTCAATATGCTTGGTTTTTGAGTGTTTTACTGGATTATTCACAATACTTATTGCACTTTGATTATCAACAAAAATATGAGTTTTAAGAATAGATATACCAAAGTGTAAGAGTTGATTTTGAATCCACAGTACTTGAGCACAACAAGCAGATGCAGCTACATACTCTGCTTCAGCAGTTGATGTTGAAACATTAGTTTGTTTCTTGCATAGTCCTGATCCAAAGAATTGACATCCACCAGTGGTAGATTTTCTATCTTGACATTCACCACCATAGTCACTATCTTTGTAGGCTACAAGTTCAAATGGTGAGTCATGTGGATACCAAAGACCAAATGATGGTTTTCCCTTCAAGTATCTGAAGATCCTTTTGACTGCCTACAAGTGAAGTTCCTTTGGTTTTGCTTAGGGCTGCAAATGAGCCGAGCCAAGCTCGAGCTCGACTAGGTTCGAGCTCGGCTCGTTTAATTTTAATGAACTCGAGCTCGAGCTTGGCTCGTTTCGAGCTTTATGTGTAAAGCTCGAGCTCGGCTCAATTAGGTTTTTCCAGGCTTGGGCTCGGCTCAATTAGCCCCATTTAAGCTTCCATATATTCGAAATATATAATTCTTTTGATTAACCAGAATATTTAATATATGATGTAAATCTTTTTTTATATTATTTTGTATATGTATATGTATATATGTATAATATATATACACATAATTAGATAAATACGTAATATGTATTTATATTTTTTTATAATAATTAACTATTTTAGCTCGTTTAGGCTCGCGAGCCTAAAGGAGCTCTTAGTATGAAGCTCGGGCTCGGGCTCGTTTATTAAACGAGCTCTATGTTAAGCTCGAGCTCAGCTCGAACTCATTTAACTTGAGCTTTTATCGATCTTTTAACGAGCCGAGCTCGAGTAGCTCACGAACAGCTCGGCTCACTTACACCCCTAGTTTTGCTTGATACCTGGCACACACACAAACATTATACATAATATCAGGTCTTGATGCAATTAAATACATTAAGGATCCTATCATTGATCTATATAAGTGTTCATCTACATCCTCCCCCTCAACATCAGGATGTAGGTGTTTATGTGTTTCCATTGGTGTGCTTGGACTTTTACAGTCTTTCATTGCAAATTTTTCCAAGATGTCTTTGACATATTTTGATTAATTAATCAAAATACCATATGATCTTTGATTGATTTGAAGTCCAAGGAAAAATTTCATTGGACCCATTGAGCTCATCTTGAATTTGATATGCATCAGCTCTTCAAACTCTTTGCACAGTTAATTTGTCATTTGTTGATCCAAAGATGATATCATGTAAATATATCTGGACCAGTAGTATATCATCTTTAAATTTTCTTATGAACAGAGTCTTGTCGATTGCACCTCTTTTGAAATTGTTCTTAAATAAGTATGATGATAATGTATCATACCAAGTCCTTGGTGCCTGATGTAGGTCGTATAGAGCTTTGTCTAATTTGTACACATAATCATCATGTTCAGGATCTTCAAATCCTGGAGATTGACATACATATACTTCTTCTTCAATCTTCCATTTAAGAATGCACTTTTAACATCCATTTGATAGACTTTGAATTTCTTGAATGAAGCATATGCCAAGAAAATCCTTATTGCTTCAATTCTTGCAACAGGAGCATATACCTCATCATAGTCTATTCCTTCTTCTTGAGTGTATCCTTGTGCTACAAGTCTGGCTTTATTTTTGATCACTATACCTCTTTCATCTTTCTTGTTTCTGAAGATCCATCGTGTTCCAATGGGTCTTTTTCCTTTTGGTAGAGGTACAAGTGTCCAAACAGCTTGTAATTTGAATTGAAGAAATTCTTCTTGCATTGCTTCAATCCAATTTGAATCCTTCATGGCTTGTTGAATCTTTTTAGGTTCTTCCCGAGATAGAAAAAAAGCAAACAAACATTCATTAGATATTAGACTTATATTACAAGTATTAGAATATAAAGTTGAATTAAATTTGTTTCTAGTCTGCATATTTGAGTTCACATCACTTAGAACTAAGTCTAGGGGATGATTCTTTTCAGTTCTTGAGTTGGAATCTTTATCACCAACAATTTGACTGTCAAGGTTTGATTCATTGGATTCAGGAACTTGTGCATCTATCCAGGTTTCTTCTTGATTTGCTGGATCTTCTTCAGTTTCTTCATTGATACTGGTATCAGTAGTAATATGATTTTCATTCAAATCATGTGGTTCATTGTTATTACTCACATCAGTATTGTTTGGTTCACCATCATCATTTTGAGTTTCTGAGTTACTACTGGGATCAGTAGTATCTTGTGAGTTCGAGTTATTACTGGTATCAAGATTGCTAGCGTTATCAAGGTTACTATTGTCCTCAGTATTAACAAGGATATACTTCATTGTATCTTGACTACCATTGAATGGTGATGATCCTCCTTGTGGAATTTGATTGTTTGTTTCACCTGCATTACAATCATAACTAAAATCAAGAGACTTGGTTAGATTATCAATATTAAATAGCCAATCTGGGCCATTTCCCTGTTCATTCATCAAGTTTTCATTAAAGGATACATCCACACTTTCTTCAATGATCCTCAGCCTCTTGTTGAATACTCGATATGCTTTGCTTTGAGTTGAGTATCCTACAAAGATTCCATCATCTGATTTGCAGTCGAACTTACCAATTTGTTCTCTTGTAATTAAAATTGTACAAGGACAACCAAATGACTTTAAGAAACTTATTGAAGGTTTTCTTTTATTAAAAAGTTCATATGGTGTTTTAAAATGTGGCTTAACTATTAATACTCTGTTTTGAACATAACAAGCAGTAGTAACAGCTTCAGCCCAAAATGTTATTGATAATTTTGAGTCAGCAAACATGGATCTGGTTGCTTCAATGATGGTTCTATTTCTCCTTTCAGCTACACCATTTTGTTGTGGAGTTCTAGGTGAGTTGTACTGTCTGTCAATACCTTTAAGATCACACAAAGAAATTAGATTAACATTTTTAAATTCTGTGCCATTATCACATCTTTATGATTTCACTTGATTCATCCAGCTTGACTATCAGATTCTTTATGATTTCACTTGATTCATCTTTGGTCCTGACAAAGAAAACCCAAGTAGACCTGGAAAAATCATCAGTAATAATAAGACAATACTGTTTCTTTACAATACTCATTACATTTGTATGACCAAATAAGTCCATATGTAAGAGCTGCAAAGGGTCAGAAATAGAATTAATTGCTTTGGACTTATGAGAAGTCTTGTGTTGTTTACCTTTCAGGCATGCAACACAATGATGATAACACATGAATTCTTTTTGAGGTAAACCGACTATCAGATTCTTTTTGACTAAATTATTCATATATTTAAAATTTGTGTGACACATCCTTCTATGCCAGAGTTCTGATTCATTGGTGTTTGCCTTGGATATAAAACAGTTGATCGCATTTGAAGATATGAGTTATCCCCCTTATATCCAGGAAATACACATTGTTTCTCCTTGGGGTTCTTAAAACAACAAATTTTTCATCTAAAATGAAGTCAGGAGAAAGAATGATGCACTCTATATCTGTAAAAAGAATTTTGTTCTTTTTATCACATACTTGTGAGACATTAACCATATTATATTTAAGCTCAGCAACATAAAATACATCATCAAAAGTAATCTTACCGTTTGATACTGTACCTTTACCTGAAATCCTACCTCCTCTTGGATTTTCACCAAAAGCAACATATCCTCCTTCAAAAGACTTGAAATCTCTATGAATTTGAAGATTTCCAGTCATGTGCCTAGAGCATCCACTATCAATATGCCATGTTCTTCCTTCTTCAGGGATCTGGATGCTCTGCACAAAAATAAATGGATTAGTTTATTTTGGGAACCCAAGCTTGTTTTGTCTTGGGTTCATCCTTTGAAGAGTAAAATTTTCGAACAGTGTGAGCTTTTGATGCAGGTTTGGTCTTCAGTTGTTGATTGTTACTGCTTTTTGATGTTACTACTGATTTAGGTGTATACCCATAATTTTTGGCTTTAGAATATTTTACTACTGATGGACCAGTAGTATTCGGGTAATATGATTTTTTAGGATAATCAGTAGTATTATAGTAATTGTATTGAACAACATTGTAATTAGGTTTAACATCACTACTAAATTTCTGATGGTTCCTACTGATGTGTGAAAAATACGAATATCTTGAAAATTGATTTTGATTTCGATTATTTTCAAAATAATTACTTCTTTTTGGACTTCCATGCCTGATATTTTGCATAAATCTTTGTGCAGATCTTCCAAATTTTGGGACTTCAACATGTGAATTTTTAATTTGTTGAATCTTTTCAGTTTGTTTTACTTTGGATTCTTTTAACTTTTGCATATTTTCCTTAAACTCTTTAAACTCTTTGCGGTTTATTGGATTGAAGTGACAATCCTTTGCTAAGTGGTTAACTTTGTTGCAAATTAAGCATGTTAACTTTGTTGTTTTAGCACTTTCAGGCTTTTTTTGTTCTTTTAGCTGATTTAAATTCTTTGATTTCCCCTTCTTAATATGATTGGTATATTTTCAGAATTGTATTTAGGGGATTCTTGCTTTGTATGGTGTGAAAGCTTGTATCAGTTGAATTAATGGTATTTTCTTCATCAGATGAATCATTACTGGTTTCAGATTGATTTTCTACTTTTAATTCATCTAAGATTCTTTTTGAACTAGACTTGAGTGGAGGAATACAATTAGTTGGAGGTGGGACTGCATGATATCCAACACCATGAACAACTTTTTCAGTGGTTTGATTGCTGGTTAATTCATCAATTATTTTAGAACTTCTTTCGAATTTGTTAATGGTTAATTTATTTTGTTCTAATTCTAGTTGACATTTTTCTAACTTAGTTAAAGCTTCTTTTAATTCTAATTCAGCATATTCTTTATCATAAGTTCATTGTAATAATTCATCTTTTAGTTTTTGATTAGTTATTTTATAAATTTTAATTTGATTTTTTAGATCAGCAATGCAACCATTAAATTCAATTCTTCTATTTCTATTTAATATCATCTCATCAAGAGTTTTTTTATTAAGTTTTTCTAGTTCTTTATATGCTTTAATGCATTCAGGAGTGCAAGATTTGGAATGTACCTCAGTAGTAGAATTGGTGAAGGCCATGAGTGCTTGATTTTGAGCATGTTCTTCTGCTTGAAAGCTCCAATCATAACCTTGACCCTCTTGAGATACAAGAGCAGTTGAGTTTGATGAACTGTTCTTGTTGTAATTTGATCTTTGATCTTTACTAGAGCATTCTCTAGCAAAGTGACCAAAATTACTGCAGCTGTAGCATTTGACAGTTCTTTGAAAAAATCTTTTGGTCTTCAAGCTTAGCATTGCCATCTGCTACTTTATATCCATCTCTTCCAGATCATCAGGGTTAATCTGTTCCAAATCTTCACTAATTAGTGGTGTGCACATGACTAGTAAAGAAGGATTCTCTTGCTGCATCTTCAGTTTCCTTGTGCTTTCCAGATGCAACATCTTGACCTGTACCTGTACTAGACACAAAAGCAGCATTGTTTGAAGGTAAACTAGGAGTTTTCTGACTTACCTCAGATTCAAACACTCGAAGTTCATTAAAAAGTGCATCAAGCTCCTTATCTTCTAATGCATCTCCTTGTCTATACATCACAGTATATATAGTCCATTCTTCTCCAAGAGATATGAGAAACTTCCTGTTGACATCATCATTGTCTGGTATAACTCCAACTTGATTAAGTTCACCAATGAGTTTGTTGAATCGATCAAAAACCTGTGATAAAGATTCATTCTTTTGTCCTTTGAAGTTTTGAAACTCTTATTTTAGAACAAACTTCATGTTTCTTTTTGTACTCTTTGTACCCACAAACCTCTTCTCTAGTGTCTGCCACAGCTTCTTAGCATCATCATATTTTACAAAGAGATGTTGATAGTCATTAGGAATTGCTAGCAATAGAGTACTTAATGCTTTCAGTTCAATTCCTTTGTCTTTCTTCTCTTTGTCACACTTGAGTTTGTCTGATTCAGTTGATGTGCTTGTGAGTTGAGTTTGTACGGTTTTGTTGCCTTCGAGTACAACTTCCCACATGAAATAATCAGTAATAAGCATGTACTGCTTAATTCTGTTTTTCCACATCCCAAAGTTGTTGGGAGTGGGAATTGGGATCTTGTTTGCCTGCGTGCTTTCATTGTTATCAGACATGATTAACAATTTTAGTTTCGAAAGTATGAAATTTTTTTGATGTTCTTAATTCGTAGATCTAGAACCACAAAGCTCTGATACCACTTGTCAGGATAAAATAACTCAATAAGTTATTGAATCACATATCTACTCAACAATAGAAGTTACAGCGGATTAACACTATGTTGATTGATTAAGAACAATGTAAACTATAAATCGAATAACAATTAATAAGAACACAGTTTATCACAAAAAGCTTCAATGTGTATTAAAGATCGATAATACACACGTACGTTTACAATTCGTAGGGAACTATATATAATAGTCCTTGAAGTCTAACATTATACCCTAGTTATTCTAGGACTAGATTACAATTGAATTACAAAAAGATTTAAATTCTAAACTAAATCTGCGAAGATCTTGGACACGATCAGCTCCATGTATCGTCATCAGTAGTAAACATGATCATCAGTAGTAAGTCCAAGATCAGTAGTGTTTCTTGTAATTCTGCCCCATCAGTACTAACTTGTATATCAATATTAAGTCTTCTTTAATACCAACTGCAGCATCAGTAATAGATCATTTATATCCCAACAATATACTTCCTCCGTATCAAAATAAGTGAATCAATTTGAAGTTCACGTTTTTTGAGGCAAAATAAGATAATAAGAAATTAGTGAAATTAAATGGGGTAATTAGAATGGATGGTCCCCACACCTTGTACTATTTTGTTGCTTTTTATAGGAAGATGACAAAAATGAATGGACCCTACACCTTTAATGATGTTTAAAGAGGGATAAGTAAAGTTAAATGGGTAATTTTAAATATAAAAAGTTACCAAATAAGGTAAATCATTAAAGTGATTCACTTATTTTGATACACCTCAAAATGGAAAGTGATTTACGGAGGAAGTATACTTGTTCCAAAGTAGACAAGCTTCGCATCATAAAAACTAAAAATAAACTAGGGATTATTCATGTATCTTCTAAGCCGGTGCAATCAATTATATATGTTCTATGGGAAATGATATATTACTTCCTTGCCGGACGATTGCTAAATCTGCGCAATTTCCCCTAAGTGTATGGTTACGTGATGCAATGGAAGGGCCGACTCCTTACAACAAGACTCACATAAGAAAGAAAATAAAGGAAGTCCTCCTTTAGGGTGACGGGGCACAAAAGCAGTATTTGCAGATTCTTGCCATCACTGGATCACTGGAAAAAAAAGTTGTGTTGTAGGCATCCATGCATATTAATATATCTGTTTCATAAAAGAAGTTTTTATTTTTAATTACCCTAAGGTGGGATAATGTATTAGTAAATGTGCAGTGGTTAAGGGCAAAAACCTCTAGACAGGACATATTAAATTGTAAATAAATCCGACACATGTAAAATGCGGTTAATCCCTCCGTAAACCAAGCTATTATTGCAAAAATAGGACGATGTGTGTCTAATTCATTTTGCTACTCACCGTAAGATTACATGTGTAACTCACTAATTTTATTTCTTCATATCATTATTTAATTTTGATAGTTGTCTTGAAGAATTGATGAATATGAATATAAATAGTCACAAATGTAAAATTCAATAACATTTCTCATGTTCTACATACGAATGATTAAGTTAGTAATTTGTTTACGAGTCCATTCGCTTTCACCAACTATAAACTAGTTGATTACCTGGAATATGAATGGAGAAATGAAGGTGCGAGTGGATGTGTAACATTTTCTTTTGTAAAAATAAGACGTCAATATCAAAAGTTGGATGGTGGGCGAATGACTTTATTGGTTTAATATAAAACAAAAGTTTGTAGGCCCATCCAACTTTTTACAAGTTTCATGTGAATTCTTCGTTTGTTTTCTTCCATTTTATGTCAAAAAGCATCTTCAGCATAAATCAAACATCAAAACATAACCCACAAAATTTAATTAGAAAAGAAAAAGATCAAAACTTCGAAAAATATATACAAGCACGCGTTAATTAATTGTACTGCAATATAAAAAATAAATACTGAAGCTTCTATTGACTAGGGATGTAGATGAGTCGAGCCGAGCCCGAGGTCGATTAGGTTCGAGCTCGGCTCGTTTAAGTTTTAAGAAGCTCGAGCTCGGCTCGTTTCGACCCTAATATGTAAAGCTCGGGTTTGGCTCGTTTAGATTTTCCCAGGTTCGGGCTCGGCTCGATTAGGCTCATTTAAGCTCTCATATACACAAAATATATAAAAAAAATTTATTTAATTATAATATTTAATATATTATGTAAGCACTTCGTTTTTATATTATGTTATATTCATATATATGTATAGTATACATACATACATAAGTATAATGATATATAATATATAATTATATTTTTGTAATAATTAATATATATTTGCTCGTTTAGGCTCGCGAGCCTAATCAATCTTAATGGATCAAGCTCGGGCTCGGGCTCGTTTAATAAACGAGCTCTTAGTTAAGCTCAAACTCGGCTCATACTCGTTTAAGCTTGGCTCATTTCGAGCTTTTAACGAGCAGATCCCGAGTAGCTCACGAACGGCTCGGTTCGTTTTCACCCCTATGATTGACACAGTTCTCACACATAAAGTTATGCTTTTGTTATAAATAATAATAATTGTCATAAAAATTAATAAAAACCAATAGAATTACAAGTCGTCCATCTTGTCTAGACATTGGCATAACACATCATACAAGAGTTGAAAAAGAAATAAAAACGTGGGACATTTTATCAACTTTGTATTCATTCCTCATGATATATTGTCAGGATCGATTAACCCAGAAGGATTAATTAATCACAGATCTACAAATTATAAGAAGTTGCAGCGGATCAACACTTTAGTTTAATTGATTAAGAACGATGAATACTGTTAATGAATACAAATGTAGATAAGAACACAGTAATTCACAAAAAGCTTCAATGTATATTAATGTTATCGATCAATACACACGTATGTTTACAATTCATAAGGAACTATTTATAATAGTCCTTGAAGCCTAAAATATTAACCTAGTTACTCTAGGATTCGATTACAATTGAATTACATAAAGATATACATTCCGTAACTAACTATGCTAGAATCTCGAATACGATCAGCACCAAAAATAGACGTCAGTAGTATTTGCCATCGTCAGTAGTAATCTTGAGATCAGTAGCATCAGTAGTAAATGCAGTTCTGCCCCATCAGTACTATTCTTTATTATGCACTAATCAGTACCAACTGCAGCATCAGTAATAGAATGATATATCTTGATTTATATCCCAACAATCTCCCCCTAAACTTATTAATTCTCTTTTGAATTAATCAAGTTTTTTTTGCTCTTCATTCTTCTTAGCTTGTTCTTCTAATAGTTTAGCTCTTCTTTGTCTGCCTTCAATGGTTCTTTGATTTTGCAGCTTTCTTTGAGCAATAATATACTTGCTGTTTCTTTTAATAAAATAATTCAGTTTATCATGAAACATTACAGCATCATGGGGTTTCATCATTGAGTTTGTGTATAACTGATACATAGTTTCTTCAGAATGAGGATATTCCTTTTCATACAAGTACAGTTCACAGTTTTTGCTTGATCTTTCAAAGAAATACATATTCACTGTGGGAAGCACATTCCAAGCAACACATTTTCTTTATTTGAGAAGATTTCAGGATAGTTGTCTGGATAAAATGCAGCATCTATCATTTTGGTTAAGTATCCAGCTCCTGAATTCTTCCATGACTTCTTGGTCATTCTTGGTTTGCCTATGATCAGGACTTTAATGATATCAGCTCTACTACAAGACATAACTAATGGTTTCCAACCAGTGAATCTTTGAACTGGTTTGTCTTGTCTAATGATTTCAATAGCATCACCAACCATCCTCCAATTTATGATTGGATTATCTTCAATAGGAGCAACAGGAGTATCTAAGACTTGTATTTCCTGTTTTCTTTTCTTCCTTTGTTCAGTTTCAAGTTCATCTCCTTTCCTTTTCTTAGGAGGTATTGAAGGTTCTCCAGTTGTTGGTGTTCTAGTGAGGATTATCATGGGATCTATTTCAACTAGCACTTTTTCCTTTTCAGCTTCAACTTCCATTTCTGCTAATTCTTTCTTCTTGGCAGTACAATATTTGTCTACTATTGTAATCATCTTCATTCTACCAAAAGATTTAGCACTATG
Source organism: Calendula officinalis (assembly GCA_963853835.1). Classification (NCBI taxonomy): domain Eukaryota; kingdom Viridiplantae; phylum Streptophyta; class Magnoliopsida; order Asterales; family Asteraceae; genus Calendula; species Calendula officinalis. Next base: position 23,509,428 of record OY970820.1, read on the forward strand.
TCCCTTTGACTTCAAAAAGTCAATCATATTCTTTTTCTGTTCAAATATAGCATCTGGTAGATCAGCTTTTACTCTTTTACATTCAGCTACAAGATCTTCAAGACAATTTAAGTGTTCTTCCTCTATCTTTCTATGTCTTTCAAATTCTGTTTTTTGACCTTCTACCAGGACTCCTTCTATCTGTGGAATTTGTACTTCAACTTCTTGATTTTCAAGATTGTTTAATTTTTCTTTTTCAGCTTTTTTCTTATCCTCAAGAGCTTGAGTTTTAGCAACTTTTCTCAAGTACCTTATTCTGTTCACCTTCCATTTATCTTGTTTAGCAGGTCTGACATGGTTCATTTTGTTCACCATGTAGTGACCTAAGGCTCTGTTTGGATAATCATCATCAAACTTCTCTTTTCCTTTTCCAATACAGGCTGCTAGTGGAGGTGGAGTGTACTTCATATCAAGAACAGGAGTGATTATAATTGATGGAGAGAATAGATGAATTTTGTTCTCTGGAAGTATTTTGGGATGTGGTGGAAGTTCACATTTATCAGCTTCATACCAGTTTATATTGTCATCAATGTCAGGTATGACAAGTGGTTGTTCTGGTGTTTTAGGTTTTGTAACAATGATGATCTGTTCTCTTTCAAGAAGCTCTGGAATTTCAATGTCTTCTTCTTCAGTAGTAACCAAGGTGGTTGCTACTGGTGTGATTGTTGTGGTTTCTACTGGTGCGATTGCTATGGTTTCTACTGGTGTGATTGCTACTGGTGTAATTTCAGGTTCATACACTACAACTTGTTGTTCTTCATTTACTACTGGTGAGGTTGCTATTGGAGTTACTACTTCTAGGGCATCAGTAGTATCCATAAACTCTTCTTCTGGTGCATTTACTACTGGAGTTTCCTTTTCTTCAATAGGATCAGTAGTGACAACCTCTTGATCCTTGTTTTCTTCGATTTCTATTGGATCAGTGTTCTCAATGAATTCAGTAGCAACTGGTGAGTTTATTTGTTCTGCAGTTTGTGATTGGTTTGCAGACACAAATACATCCTCATCCAGGTTTTCCATTTCTTTATACAGGTTTTCATTATTACTTTGACCTGTTTCACCATAGACCTCTTTTAAGTTTAGAAGGGCTGCTGCAGCTATTAATTGATCAATCATCCCTTGAATTTGATCTTTCTACCCCTTAGTGATCTCAACTTATTGAGCCTCACTATCAGCAATTTTTCTTTGAAGTGTCCTGATCAAATTCGATTGTTTTTGAAGCCTCTGCTCGAACCTCTCCTGTCTTCTGTTCAAGGTATTAATGTAATGCTTCATATAGGTCATGGTTTTTCCCTGATTGTTCAGTAATGTCAGACAATGTTGTACAGTGGTTTTAAGGTTTTCTTTCCTATCCGTCAATTTTGTTTGTTTAATACTGCCCTCAGCCCATTTGGGTGGATCATTGGGCTCATTTGGTACATTGGTTTGAAGGTTTTCCATCCTATCCGTCAATTCAGTTTGGTCAGTTCTACCCTTATCACTTCTTGGTGATAAATTGGGTTGTTTGGACACTCTCTTCTTCCTAGAAGAAGCAGTAGTGCCCCCCCTTGTGGTTTCTTGGCACCGGGGTCCTCTCAGTAATTCCTCAAATTCTGAGTCATCACTAAGATTTGCCGAGGTCTGTGTCCTATTGATGTTCTCACTAGCCTGTGCACCCACCTTTGGGGCATCAGTAGTGAGAGCCCTTTCCTCATGCCCTCTCTCCTCCTTGGAGGACAACTCTTGGAGTCTGGGGTTTGACTCAATTGGTCCCCTGGTGTCCTTTAAGGAAGGTTTCTTCATTTTATAAGTTTTGGAAATTTGTTTGGCAATGGTCTGGTCTTCCTCAGAGTGAAGAGTAGCACTCTGGGGATTAATCTCATGTACCTGGGACACATTCAGGACATCTGTTGGTTCATTTAATTGAGTGGACTGAATGGGTTCTGTTTGGGCTGTATTTGGTGGTGGAGTTGGTTGGGGTTCAGTGGGATGACTTGAACCTTCTCCAGTTGGGGGATGATCATAGATCATGTTTTGGAATAGTGGAGTATCTTTTCCAGAGAAATTAAACCTTTTTCTCATATTTGCATACACCTTTTTGTTTAACTCTGGTGTAATAAAAATGTTTTTAGGAATAGAAAGATTTTGTAATTCACAGTTTATTATATGAGTTAGGAATCTTGGATACATTAAAAATTTTGAGGATGATAAATTTCCAAGCATTCCTTCAAAAATCATATTTGAAAAATTGAAAACTTGTCCAGTGCTCAGACAAACAATAGCAGAAGCTATTGATTTGTTGAACTCATTCCAAGTACTTCGTTTTGGAGAGATGCAGTGTTGAATGATATGAACTAAAAATTCCCATTGGGGTGAAAGAAGACCCTTTTGAAATGTGACAATGTCTAATCTTCCTTCATACCCCATTTTTTGTAAAACTTCAAAAAGATCCTCCTTTGGTAAAGAAAACATACCTGACTCATCATTGAGTTGAAGATGATGTCTGATTGTTTGTTCAGTGATAGTGATAGTCTTTCCATCTACAACGGATTTGATCTTGGACATGTTTGAGTCTTCAGTTCTTTCAGCATTTGTCCAGAAAGCAATGAGATGTTGTTCATAAGCCTTGGGATTGATGGTTAATGCAAATTTGATTGGAGAGTTTTTCAGAAACATGACTATAGGACGAAAGTCCTTTGTGCCATCAGGATTTCTTAGAAAGGCACACATGTTATGAAATTCAGAGAATTTAAGATCGGTTTTAACAGTAAGGGATTTTAGGGTTGCCATTGTGCTTGATTTTGATCTTTTGTTATGAATCTTTCAGAGAAAGTGGTCGTTTTGGCAAGAATTTCAAGTTTGTGAAAGGAATTGAGTTGTTACTGATGCAGGGTTTTGATCGGATTTTGCAAAGATTAGGGTTTAGCGCAGGGTTTATCAAATCGAGGAGAAGATAATGCTAAACTAATCTCAGTCTGCTATTTATATTTTCGCTTTAACCTGCAAAAAGACCAAAATATCCTTCGAATAATAACCCAACGGCTATTTTCATGAGGGTCAGTAATGTAATTTATGTATTTTCCAGATAACGGTCTACCAGTAGTAACTAAGTGTCAGTAGTAGAAACATCAGTAGTAACCATTGTTTTTTATACTTAACCTAATTATACTGAGAAACCCTATCAGTACCAAATTACAGTAGAAGCATACAATCAGTAGTAATAAATAACCAGTAGTAAAAGAATTTGAATTATACAAAACACTTTACAAATGATTTTCTTTTGAGACTTAACTTATTAAAATCATTCCAATACTGCTAACCAAAAAGTTGAATCTTTCTACATCAAATGCTTTTATAAAAAGATCTGCCAATTGATTGTCAGTATGAATTTTCTCTACTTTAATTAATTTCTTTTCATTGCAATCTCTTATAAAATGAAATCTAATTTCAATGTGTTTTGTTTTAGAGTGTTTTACTGGATTATTCACAATACTGATAGCACTTTGATTATCTATAAAAATTGGAGTTTTAAGGATAGAGATACCAAAGTCTAGTAGTTGATTTTGAATCCATAGTACTTGAGCATAGCAAGCAGATGCAGCTACATATTCTGCTTCAGCAGTTGATGTTGAAACATTGGTTTGTTTCTTGCATTGCCATGACACTAATCTTGATCCAAAGAACTGACATCCACCAGTAGTAGATTTCCTATCTTGACATTCACCACCATAATCACTATCAGTGTAGGCTACTAGTTAAATGGTGATGCATGTGGATACCAAAGACCAAGAGAGGGTTTTCCCTTCAAGTATCTAAAGATTCTTTTGACAGCTTGCAAGTGTAATTCATTAGGTCTTGCTTGATACCTGGCACATACACAAACACTATACATAATGTCAGGTTTTGATGCAGTTAAATACATTAATGAACCTATCATAGATCTGTAAAGGTGTTCATCTACATCCTCCCCCTCAATATCAGGATGTAGGTGTTTGTGAGTTTCCATTGGAGTGCTTGCACTTTTGCTGTCTTTCAATGCAAATTTCTCTAAAATATCTCTGACATATTTAGATTGATTGATCAAGATACCATCTGATTTTTGACTGATTTGGAGTCCAAGAAAGAAGTTCATGGGACCCATTGAGCTCATCTTGAACTTGATCTGCATTAATTCTTCAAATTCTTTGCATAGTTGATCATTTGTTGATCCAAAGATGATATCATCTACATATATTTGGACCAGTAGTATATCATCTTTGACCTTTCTTGTGAACAGTGTTTTGTCAATGGCACCTCTCTTGAAGTTGTTCTTCAGTAAATATGAGGACAATGTGTCATACCAAGCTCTTGGTGCCTGATGGAGGCCATATAGAGCTTTGTCTAACTTGTACACATAGTCATCATGTTCTGGATCTTCAAAACCTGGAGGTTGGCATACATACACTTCTTCTTCAATTTTCCCATAAAGGAATGCACTTTTTACATCCATTTGGTATACCTTGAATTTCTTATATGAAGCATATGCCAGAAATATTCTTATGGCTTCAATTCTGGCAACATGAGCATATACTTCATCATAATCAATTCCTTCTTCTTGTGTGTATCCTTGGGCTACAAGTCTTGCTTTGTTTTTTATCACTATACCCCTTTCATCTTTCTTATTTCTGAAGATCCATCTTGTACCAATAGGTCTTTTTCCCTTTGGTAGAAGAACCAGGGGTCCATACAACTTGCAGTTTGAACTGAAGAAGTTCTTCTTGCATTGCTATGATTCAGTTTGAATCTTTCATAGCTTGTTGAATCTTCTTGGGTTCTTCCTGTGACAGAAAACATTCATACATGCATTCATTAGATATTAAACTTATGTTACAAACATTTGTATTTAATGAAGAATTAAATTTGCTTCTTGTTTGCATATTAGAATTGACATCACTTAGGACTAAGTCCAAAGGATGATTCTTTTCAGTTCTGGTTCCAGGAACTTTGTCGACAGTAAGTTGAGAATCTAAATTTGACTCATTAGATTCAGGAATTTGTGCATCTGTCCATGTTTCTTCTTGATTGTTTGCATTTTGTGGAGTTTCATCATTACTACTGGTGTCAGTAGTAGTATTCTCTTCATTGACCTCAGGAGGGTCATTGTTGTTACTGACATCAGTATTGAGTGGATCATCATCACAGCTCTGAGGTTCGGAGTTACTACTGGGATCAGTAGTATCTTCAGAATTTGTGTTATTACTGGTATCAATGAAATTAGGGTTACCAGAGTTACTACTGTCCTCAGTATCAACTGTGGGATCAGTATCAACTAAGATATATTTCATGATTTCTTGCCTCCCACTTGATGATGGTCCTGCTTGTTGGCTTTGATTGTTTGAATCTCCTGTATTAAGCTCATAATTAACATCAAAAGATTTGGTTAGATTATCAATATTAAACAACCAATCTGGACCATTTCCTTGTTCATTCATCAGATTTTCATTAAAGGATACATTTACACTTTCTTCAATGATCCTTAGCCTTTTGTTGAACACTCTGTAAGATTTGCTTTGAGTTGAGTATCCTACAAATATTCCATCATCTGCTTTGCAGTCAAATTTACCAATTTGTTCTCTTGTAATTAAAATAGTATAAGGACAACCAAATGATTTTAAGAAACTTATTGATGGTTTTCTTTTATTGAAAAGTTCATAAGGTGTTTTAAAGTGAGGCTTAACTATTAATGCTCTGTTCTGAACATAACAAGCAGTATTAACAGCTTCAGCCTAAAAAGTTATTGGTAATTTTGAATCTGCAAGCATAGATTTGGCTGCTTCAATGATGGTTCTATTTCTTCTTTCAGCTACACCATTTTGTTGTGGAGTTCTTGGTGAGCTGTACTGCCTGTCAATGCCCTTAAGATCACAAAAATCAATTAGGTTAGTATTTTTAAATTCAGTTCCATTATCACATCTAATTGCTTTCACTTTGAGATCTCTTGTATTTTCCAGCTTTACAATCAGATTCTTGATCATTTCATTTGTTTCATCTTTGGTCCTAAGAAAGAAGACCCACGTATATCTGGAAAAATCATCAGTAATAACAAGGCAGTATTGTTTCTTTCCAATACTCATTACATTTGTAGGTCCAAAAAGGTCCATATGTAAGAGCTGCAAAGGTTTAGAAATAGAGTTAATTGCTTTGGTCTTATGAGAAGTCTTGTGTTGTTTACCTTTTAGGCAGGCAACACAATGATGATCACACATAAATTCTTTTTGTGGTAGACCAACTACCAAATTCTTTTTAACTAGATTGTTCATATTTTTAAAATTTGTGTGACACATCCTTAATTCTATGCCAAAGTTCTGATTCATTTGTGTTTGCCTTAGATATAAAACAGTTGATCTCATTTGAAGAAATGAGTTCTCCCCCTATATCCAGGCAATAGACATTGTTTCTCCTTGGTGTTCTCAAAACAACAAATTTTTCATCTAAAATAAAATCAGGAGAAAGAATGATGCACTCACCATCTGTAAAAAGAATTTTGTTCTTCTTATCACATACTTGTGAGACACTAACCAGATTATATTTAAGCTCAGCAACATAAAATACATCATCAAAAGTGATCTTACCATTGGATACTGTACCTTTACATGTAATCTTACCACCTCTTGGATTTTCTCCAAAAGCAACATATCCTCCTTCAAAAGACTTGAAATCTCTAAGTATTTGAAGATTTCCAGTCATGTGTCTAGAGCATCCACTATCAATATGCCATGTTCTACCTTCTTCAGGGATCTAGATACTCTGCACATAAAGTAAAATGATTAGTTAATTTTGGGAACCTAAGCTTGTTTTATCTTGGGTTCATCCTTTGAAGAGTAAGTTTTTCTAACTGAATGAGCTTTGTATGCAGTTTTGTACTTGTTACTGATGTTCTTAGTTACTACTGATCTAGGTTTATACCCATAGTTTTTGGCTTTTGAAAATTTTACTACTGATGTACCCGTAGTGTTTGGATAATATGAGTTTTTAGCATAATCAGTAGTGTTTTTGTAATTATACCAGACAGCATTGTAATTAGGGTTTTTACCAGTAGGAAACCTGGAATAGTTTCTACTGATGTTTGAAAATTTTGAATATTGAGGAAATTGATTTTGTTTTCCATTGTTTTTGAAATAATTACTTCGGTTTGGACTTTTATACCTGATATTTTGCACAAATCTTTGTGCAGTTCTTCCAAAGTTAGGAGTTTCAACACATGGTTTATTTAATTCTTTTTCTTTTGTTTCTTCAATTTGTTTTAATTTTAAGGCTTTTTCCTTTTCTTTGTTGATTTTAAATTCTTTAAATTCTTGACTGTTAATAAGATTGAAGTGACAATTTTTAGCTATGTGGTTAACTTTGTTACAAATTAAACATGATAGTTTTGTTGATTTAGCACTTTCAGGCTTTCTTTGTTCTTTTAACTGATTTAAGTTTCTTTGATTTCCCCTTCTTAGAATTGTAGGTATATTTTCTGAGTTGTATTTTGGAGATTCAGTTTGACTTTGTGTTGTGTGAAAACTTGTGTTATTTGATTCAGTTGTTTGATCATCATCAGAAGACTCATTTGATTCATTACTGGTTTCAGTTTCAGTTTGACTTTCAATTTTTAAATCATTTAAAACTCTTTCTGTGCTTGATTTAAGAGGAGGAATAAAATTTGTTGGAGGTGGGACTGCGTGATATCCCACTCCATGAATAACTTTTTCTGTGGTTTGATTACTAGTTAATTCATTAACAATTTTAGAACTTCTTTCAACTTTCTTAATAGTTAGTTTATTCTGTTCTAATTCCATTTGACATTCTTCTAATTTGATCAAAGTTTCTTTTAGTTTTAATTCAATATGTTCTTTTTCATAAGTAGTTTGTAACAATTCATCTTTTATTTTTTGATCAATTATTTTATAGATTTTAATTTGATTTTCTAAATCGGCTATACAACCATTGTATTCAATTCTTCTATTTCTGTTTAGTATCATCTCTTCAAGTGTTTCTTTATTAAGTTTTTCTAATTCTTTATATGCTTTAATACATTCAGGAGTGCAAGATTTAGAATTTACCTCAGTAGTAGAAGGATCAGTAGTAAAGGTCATGAGAGCTTGGTTATGTGCATGTTCTTCTGCTTGAAAGCTCCAGTCATACCCTTGTCCTTCTTGAGATACTAAAGTAGTTGAATTTGAGGTATTGTTTTTGTTGTAGTTTGTTCTTTGGTCTTTGTTTGGGCATTCTCTGGCAAAGTGACCCAGATTGCTACAGTTGTAGCATTTGACCTTGGTTTTGTCAAATCCAGCATGATCACCTTCGTTGTAAGACAGATTTTGTCTTCCAGTTCTTTTAAGAAACCTTTTGGTTCTTAAGCTCAACATAGCCATCTGCCACTTGATGTCCATCTCTTCCAAATCATCAGGATTGAGTTGTTCTAAATCCTCACTAATCAATGCAGTGTGCACATGACTAGTGAAGAAAGATTCTCTTGCTACATCTTCAATACCTGCATTCTTTGTATTGTCCTTCCCTATTCCTGTACTAGACACAAAAGCAGCATTGTTTGAAGGTAAATTAGGAGATTTATTACATACCTCTGATTCAAACACTCTTAACTCATTGTAGAGTTCATCAAGCTCTTTCTCTTCTAGTGCATCGCCTTGTCTATATATCACAATATACATAGACCATTCTTCACCTAGAGATCTGAGGAACTTCCTGTTGACATCATCATTGTCTGGTTTGTACCCAACTTGATTCAGTTCACCAATGAGTTTGTTGAACCTATCAAATACTTGATACAATGATTCATTCTTCTGTCCTTTGAAGTTTTCAAAGTCTTGTTTCAGAACAGACTTCATGTTTTTTTTTGTGCTCTTTGTACCAACAAACCTCTTTTCCAGAGCCTGCCATAACTTCTTTGCATCATCATATTCAACAAAGAGATGTTGATAATCATTGGGAATGGCAAGCAAAAGAGTGCTTAAGGCTTTGAGCTCGATCCCTCTGTCCTTCTTCTCTTTCTCACACTTGAGTTTGTCAACTTCAGTTGAAGTGGTGGCTATTTGAGTTTGAATAGTCTTGTTGCCTTCAAGAACCACTTCCCACATGGAATAATCAGTAACCAGCATGTATTGCTTGATTCTGTTTTTCCACATCCCAAAGTTGTTGGGAGTGAGAATTGGAATCTTGTTTGCTTGAGTACTTTCATTGTTATCAGACATGATTAACAATTTTGAGATCGAAAGTATGAAACTTTTTGCTGTTCTTAATTCGTAGATCTAGAATCGTAAAGCTCTTATACCACTTGTCAGGATCGATTAACCCAGAAGGATTAATTAATCACAGATCTACAAACTATAAGAAGTTGCAGCGGATCAATACTTTAGTTTAATTGATTAAGAACGATGAATACTGTTAATGAATACAAATGTAGATAAGAACACAGTAATTCACAAAAAGCTTCAATGTATATTAATGTTATCGATCAATACACACGTATGTTTACAATTCATAAGGAACTATTTATAATAGTCCTTGAAGCCTAAAATATTAACCTAGTTATTCTAGGATTCGATTACAATTGAATTACATAAAGATATACATTCCGTAACTAACTATGCTAGAATCTCGAATACGATCAGCACCAAAAATAGACGTCAGTAGTATTTGCCATCGTCAGTAGTAATCTTGAGATCAGTAGCATCAGTAGTAAATGCAGTTCTGCCCCATCAGTACTATTCTTTATTATGCACTAATCAGTACCAACTGCAGCATCAATAATAGAATGATATATCTTGATTTATATCCCAACATATATTAAAGCTGTTTTTTCTTGTTTCTTTCTTCACTGAGCATATCAATACTACACATGGGAATATCTGCTAAACTCATTACTGAAGAGCAGCAACAGACTTAAGTAACTTTCTAGCGTGCTAGCTTAGTGATATTACATAAATATGAGTAATTACATCATGTAACGTCATTTTAACCCCGGGTAATCTCATATGACAAATCTAGTATTATTTCACCACTTTTGTGGAAGGCTAGGAACAACTCGATATTTAACAACATAAACATTATAGTCTTAAGTATTTAAGGTGATTTACAAGCTTTAGTGTTCTCACGGATGAAATATAAGATTATAAGGCGAAATGTAAGGATTTATCATGGTTGATACGGTGCTTTTATCCCACCACTTTCTTTTAAACATTCTTGTATTTATGTTTAGCTTCTGGCTAGCGATCCTTTATTTATACTTCTTTAATTCTTTCTCAGGGGTTGGGATGGGGTGATGACATTGCTGAATCTTCTTCTTTTTCCTCTCCTTTTGCCACAAAATTTTATGTCAAATTCTTTTGCTTGATTTCTGCGCGTATTTGTGCTTCGCTATCTTATTTTAGGTTAGATTTTTTGCCTTTTTGTTAGTCTGAGAAATAAAGACGAAACTTAATGACTTCAGTTCTAGAATGTTTGAGGTCATTTGTAGCTTATCCAGTTTTTGCTTCTCTATTTTGCAGCTTTCTTTTTGCTGTTTTTTTTTTCTTTCTGTTTTTACAATTTTTTTGCTTGTTGCATTTTGCTGTTTTGTGATTGTGTTTTGCAGTGGTTTATATATGACTAGTTGTTTATTGTTTCATAAATGCAAATTTGTGTACGATTGTGTAAGTGTAACTAACAAGCAAAATACAAGATCCCTTTTAATAAATCAATAAAGCTAATTTGTTGGTACAGTAGCACTTGGTTCATAAAGTGGGTAGTTATATACTTATATTTAGGTGTGGGTTGATTTAGTCAAACAACATCCCATTTAAACAAGTTCCTCGATCTATTTTTGCTTCAAAATGTTTTAGCACCATAGTTCCAATAAGTTAAAGAGTGAGTATTAGCAGTTAAACAGTTTGCTGATCAAATCACTACAGTTAGCTACTCATTGTTGCACACACGGCAACTAGCTGCTCGTTGTTGTTGATGAACAACTAGTTGCTATAATGGAGATATAGCGACATAATTTAAATAAATAGATAGATTGTGTATATCTTGTAAATCATAGAAGTTTGTTATGTTTTTGTATCTTATATATATTCATCAGTAAGATCTCTCATAATCAAGAGAGCATTAAACCCTAATATGGTATCAGCCTAAAAACTTTCCTGGCACCCTAATTTTTTCGTCCGGCCGCCTCTATCTCTTTCTCGATCGACTGTTCTCTTCGATCTCACCATGGCCGGCGACAATCCTTCCCCAGATGCTCCCCTACCTCTAGCTACGGTTCTTCACATGATTAATATCAAGTTATCTTCGACCAATTTTCTGCTTTGGAAGAAGCAGATGATTCCGTTGCTCGCCTACCAGCATCTAACCGGCTACATTGACGGCTCTATTGAGTCGCCGGCACCTACCATTGCTTCTAGTTCCACGACTGCCCCTAATCCCGCATACTCTGCTTGGGTGGCAGCGGACCAGCGCGCCCTCATCTTGCTTCAATCGTCCTTGAGCGAAGAAGCCATGGCAGAAACCATCGGCCACGACACTGCTCGTGCCGTATGGATCGCTCTTACGAACACGTATCAACATGATTCTCTTGAGAGAACACACACACTCCGTGATTCTCTCCGTCACCTCAAAAAGGGTTCGACCAGTGTCTCTGAATTTTCACGAAAATTCAAATGGATATGTGATCAACTCCATATATGCTATTGGTCACCCCCTTTCAGATGATGATAAACTGCATTGGTTTCTCTGCGGTTTAGGCTCCACGTTTGAGCACTTTTCTACCACCCAAAGACTTCTAATACCACTCCCAAAATACCGGGATGTTGTCTCTCAGGCCGAGAGTCACGAGATGTTCCTCCAATCCATCAGTGACACAAACGTTGCCCCGGTCGCTTTCAACTCTAGCACTACCAATCGCAACTCAGATTTCTCTCGAGGTCGCGGACGTGGTTATTCCCGTGGTGGTTCGAACCGTGGACGTGGTCGTGGTGGTTCTTGTCGTCCTCCTCATTGTCAGTTATGCCGCAAGGACGGCCACTATGCATCACAATGTCCTGATTATCAAGCTATTGCTCGAAACCCGTCCACTGTTGATGCTAACTTGGGTGAGGCATTTCATGCACAATGTAACACCTCCCCGGACTGGTATGTTGATACGGGGGCCTCCGCTCATATGACATCTTCATCATCGCATCTTGATACAGCTTCTCCCTATAATGGTAATGAATCTGTAATCTTTGGTAACGGTCATGGTGAGCTTATTTTGCATATTGGTAACACACATTTATCCCCACATATATCTTTATTTGATGTGCTGGTTGTACCCAATATCACCAAAAATTTACTATCGGTTAGCAAATTAACCGAAGATAATCTCGTTGATGTGTTATTTTCTAACCCTATGTTTACTATTCAGAATCGTCAAACAAGGGAACCTCTAGCTCAAGGAAGGCGTAGAAACGGCTTATATGTTTTAGAGCATGGAAAACAAGCATTTTTAGCTAAACTATCCTCCAAGCGTATCAATGCTTCGTTTGATTTATGGCACAATAGATTAGGGCATGTTTCAAATGACATTATTTCTTTATTTAATAAAATTGGTTGTTTGTCTATTTCGTCTGTATTGCCTAATCCAAAAATTTGCTCCTCTTGTCAACTTTCTAAGAGTAAACTTTTGCCATTTGACCAAAATTTTAAACGATCCTCACATGTTTTAGATCTCATTCATTGTGACTTATGGGGACCATCTCCAATTACCTCTACTGACGGTTATAAATATGATGCTATATTTGTTGATGATTATTCCAGGTTTACTTGGTTTTATCCCTTGAAGAATAAATCCGACTTTTATGATGTGTTCACGGCCTTTATTACTTTAGTGCAAACCCAATTTTCATGCAAACTTAAAGTATTTCAATCAGATGGAGGAACTGAATTTACAAGCACTAAAGTTCAAACTTTATTATCTCAAAATGGTACACATCATAGGCTCTCGTGTCCATATACTCCACAGCAAAATGGACGAGCTGAACGGAAACATCGTCACATCACGGAGACGGGTCTTGCTATTATGTTTAATGCCCATGTTCCCGCGAAATTTTGGTCACATGCTTTCGGGTCCGCAACCTACATTATTAATAGGCTACCCACGAAATTATTAAACAACAAATCTCCTTATGAGCTGCTATTTTCATCATCTCCGTCTTATGGGAATTTTCGGGTTTTTGGATGTTGTGTTTACCCATATTTACGCAACTATTCTTCACATAAGCTCGCTCCACGTAGTGCACCATGTATTTTTCTCGGTTACAGCACTCAGTACAAAGGTTATCGCTGTCTTGATCCTTCATCACAGCGCATCTACACTACCCGACATGCAATTATTGATGAAAATTATTTGCCTTTCAAAAGTGATCAAACGACATCACCACAGGCCTCATTACTTCTCACTACATATTGTGATGATACTTCTGTCACTTTGGCCCAATCACACGAGCAGCCTCCTTCAGGCCCAATTCATTCAAATTTGGATGTTCCTGAGCCCGCTTGTGATTTGTGTCCAGAACCGTCGCCTAATACGGCCCCGTCGGTTTCACCTTCTGCCCAGCAACCGGCCCATGAGCCTGTTGGGCCCACTGAGCCCGATCCACAACCAGATGTTGGGCCTCCTGCCCCACCGCCCCCAGTAGCTACCCATCCAATGGTGACTAGATCAAAAGATGGAATTTTTAAACCGAGGTATGTTGCCGATCTATCACACGTTACTACCTCACGTTTACATCATGCTCTTTTCTCCGCCAAAGAACCCAAAGGTTTCAAAACAGCCGCCAAAGACCCAAAATGGTATTCGGCCATGTGTATTCCACTTGGGAGCTTGTACCTCGGCCACCCAACTTAAATATTGTTGGTTCCAAATGGGTGTTCCGTACTAAATTTCTTGCCGATGGTACCATTGCTAAATACAAAGCACGCCTCGTTGCTCAAGGCTTTACTCAAGTACCGGGCATTGATTATTCCGCTACTTTTAGCCCCGTTGTTAAAGCTTCTACGGTGCGTATTAGTCTTTCTCTAGCCGTCCTCAACAAATGGCCTTTACATCAATTAGATGTCAAGAACGCCTTTTTACATGGCAATTTATCTGATGTTGTTCACATGGAACAACCGCCGGGCTTTGTTGACTCGCGTTACCCACATCATGTGTGTCGCTTAAAAAAGGCATTCTATGGCCTCAAACAAGCACCTCGTGCATGGTTTCAGCGGTTAAGTACCTTTCTCATTAGCATGGGTTTTTCATGTAGTCGGGCCGACACATCGTTGTTTGTCTTCAAAAAGAACAACGACGTCTTATACCTTCTAGTCTATGTTGATGACATCATCCTTACGGGAAATAATGCCGATCGTATCAAACTCTTCATCAATCGATTAAACAAAGAGTTCCTTATTACGGATCTAGGCAAATTGAATTACTTTCTCGGACTAGAGGTATCTTATCATGACTCGGGTCTTTTTCTTTGTCAGTCGAAATATGCTCATGACATTCTCACCCGAGCCAAACTTTTGGATGCTAAACCCGCTACGACACCTTTATCAACTTCCACATATTTCACGAGTAAAGGTGTTCCATTCCATGATCCTACCTTATATCGATCTCTTGTTGGTGCATTACAATACCTCACCATCACGAGACCGGATCTTTCATACGCCGTTAATCAAGTGAGTCAGTTTCTACATGCTCCTACACAAGACCACTTTCAAGAGGTAAAACGGATCATGCGGTATGTCAAAGGTACTTTATCATTTGGACTATCTTTTTCTCACTCCACATCACCAACTGTGCTTGGTTACTCTGATGCCGATTGGGCTCGTTGCATCGAAACAAGACGGTCCACGTATGGTTATTCTATTTTTCTAGGTGGCAACCTTGTCTCTTGGAGTGCGAAAAAGCAACCAACGGTTTCTCGCTCAAGCTGTGAATCAGAATACCGGGCACTTGCTAACACGGCGTCGGAAATTATTTGGGTTACTCACCTGCTTAGGGAACTTCACGTATTACCCTCCGGACGTCCTACCCTATTATGTGACAACCGCAGTGCTCTCTTCTTGAGTCAGAATCCTATTTCACATAAACGTGCAAAACACATGGACATTGATTATCATTTTGTGCGTGAGTTGGTTTTATCTGGCAAACTTCTTACTCGTTATATCTCAACACATTTGCAATTAGCAGACATCTTCACAAAGAGCCTTCCTCGACCTCTTTTTGAAGAATTTCGGACCAAGCTTCGAGTCGGTCCTCCCCTCTTCGCTTGCGGGGGGTAATAGAGATATAGCGACATAATTTAAATAAATAGATTGATTGTGTATATCTTGTAAATCATAGAAGTTTGTTATGTTTTTGTATCTTATATATATATTCATCAATAAGATCTCTCATAATCAAGAGAGCATTAAACCCTAATATGCTAACTACCAATACAACCCTTATGCTAAATTCGTTTTCTGACCCACGCCAAGGGAGATGCCACTAGGACACCACAAGGGGCCCGCCCCCCTTGACCTATGTCTTTTTGTTCGCCCGTCTTATAATTTATACTAACATCATTTTGGAATTATACAAACATGCTCCCCACAACTCCAAAACTTGTATTTGTACTAACGTATGAAACTTATAACATATATATTATTTTCATTGTACTAAAATTAAATAAGTGACCCCAAAACACCAACAATTTAAATCCAAGATTTGATACCCATGAATCATAATGGTCTTAGTCGTACGCGTGAGAACGGGAGGGGTGAAATAGTGTCTTTTTTTTTTCTTTTTACCCTCCCTGTTTAGGCTCTCCTAGATAATTCTAGAAAGCATTGTAAAAATTTGTGATTTTCGAATTTACGAGGCAATTATTCTAATTCCAAACGGTCCTACATTTTCTTTTTCAAAAGGAAAGTCAAACCTTTTATAACCCTTACAAGGAGTCAGCCTAACCCCCTTTCTTTATTGCAAAGAGAGCTTTGGGTTTGGGGTTCATAAATCCTACGACTAGGCGTGCCCATCCGCTCCCTCTCTAATCTCTATACTTACCTTTTAATTCCACCCCCTCAACTTTAAATTTCTTTTCAAACAATGCATGTCTATATTTATCCTTTTAAAAAGTATTCTACCATTAATACTAAAAAGGAAACAAATGTTGATAAAGTGTCAACCGATTGGACAATTTAATTTGTATTATATGATCAAAGTTGGAAGCATAAGATAAAGTTTAATACATAACCAATCTTATATACATAACTACGTAACCAAAATTACCTTATTGAATATATAGTTTAACTAAATCAAATATACAGTTGATGTAAACTGAATATGTAATTCAATCTCAACATTGGTTATTAATGTATAAAAACTAATATTAGTTCTGAAGTTTCTATATAAAAAAATTAATTATGTATTGATCCATGTTTAGATAACATATATAAATGACTATAAAGAAAAATTATAGACACACTAATTTCATTACTGAAAAATGGAAATTGACTAGTATCTATATCTATATATAATTAAAAATTGAGTTCCAATTTGAAGTTGCATTTAATAACCTTGCATTTAATACAAATTAAATAACCTTGCATTTAAAAAAAGAGTAAAAATCCCTAGAAATGAAGATATAAAAACATGTATCAATTTAATAATGTTTTATAATATTTTGTATAATTATGTTTTATAATATTCTTCATAGTATCAATTTTTTTATTATATATAGATATAATAAAAAAGTTGAGTTAGTTTTCTTATTGTTTTTGTTTCACATAGAGATTTTGTTAGTATTTTTATTAGAGAGATACATGTTTTGTGTATTTGTATGGATTTTTATTTTTTATTATGTACTTTTGGAGATAAAAAAAAGTACAATAAGAAGTATGACATCATGTTTGCATTAATCGGCATTAGTTGAAGATATATCGTTGTTCATTCATAGTTTTGCTTATAAAAGACAAACCATGAAGTTCTTAATAATATCACTTATATGTTATGAATAACATGTTTTGTGTTGCGATAATAAAAACAATAATGATTTTGTTACTTTGCGTTTTAACACATTTTGCTTATTTATTAGAGTATTTGCAATCAGCGCTAAACATGTTAGCGATCTTACATATAGTACTTTTTGAATCCTATGTTAAATAATAGTTAGTAAATTTAATTAAATAATTCAGAAAATTTAATTAAATAATAGTCTTTTTACTTAGTAATTTTAATTAAAGATTAACATAAATAATAGTATTACATTCAATTAAATAATAGTCTTTTCATTTATCTAGAAGTTACATATTATAAATTATAAATAACACACTATGATCATGATGCAAAAAGATTTTGTTAATCTTTGATTTTGTTACACACGAGAGAGTTTTCTTATTGTTTTTGTTATACATAAAGATTTTGTTAGCATTTTAATTTGAGAGAAACATGTTTTTGCTTATTTAGTAGAGTATTTACAATTAACCTAAACATGTTACGGATCTTGCTTTTTGTACTTAGTCTGTTACACCAATACAATGTATATGATTTTATCATGAACGAAGTCCGTGAATGGCACGAGACATGTTGTCTCGTGATATAAAAAATTACGGTATTCACTTGTATTAATTAACATAGTGTTTCATTATTTGATGGTCAAAAGATTATTAAATGAAACAAAACATTATTAATACTACTATAAACAATTATTTATTAAGTATACAATTTTCAGTGATTAAGCTTCACGTAGAAGTGTGTCTATACTTTATAGGTTGGACCAAATGGAAAAATTAAATATAGAAGTTGTGTCAAAAGTGGGATAAAAAAAAAGATACCAAGAAAAGCAAAAGTCACCTCAAACCCCCCTTCACTTTGACATACACTTTATTTCTGACCCTATCCTTTGAGCACCTCTCTTTTTCCTTTGTCTCACAAGTCTTTTCTTTTTGGGTCTTTTAGTTTTACCAAACAAGCAAGCACACCTTCCTTTTCCTTTTTCTCCTCTTTCTGCATATTTCCCAACACACCCCTATCTTTTTCTTTTGTCCATAGTTGCCCCCATCTCCGAATTGAATAATCAAAGGTGTTTTAGCCTTAATTTCAATAACTTTTCATATCAAAAGTTACTAATACATAGTGGGCTACTTTTAAATTTTCATGTAGAAACCAAAAATTACTTACTATCCACATCACATGTACAGTCTTAGCGTTTTTCAATTAGGTAAATACGAATAAAATCATCAATTACTAAACATTTGTTCATGTTTTACATCACATTTTTTATTCATATAAAAAGGGTGAAACAAAGTTTTAAAAAAAAAGTTGCATTATAAATTTATAAAACGAAGTATATCGCAAAAGAGAATTCATTTATGTATCACAACTTTTACTTCTTATACTACACTTTACAATTTTTACAGCTTATAGTACAAGTATGTCAAGCAACAGTTGTGATAAATAAGTTAAAAGATGTGGTATGAAAATCATCTCCTATCACAAAAGGTTCACACGACGGCGCGATTACCATAGTCACGTATGCATCAAATATTATGTCAAATTATCATTGAATTATATTCCTATACCAAATTTGGTTCAATACCAATATATTCGACCTTTTTTACACAAAGATATATTTTAAACCTTTTAATATTAATTAAATTATACTTTTATATGATAGTTTATGTTATATTAATTAAATTGAGTTACGTCAGGGAGAACTTTAGTTTTATAAATTCTAAAGAAACAAATCTTAGTCATTGGATCAAAAAATTCTCTTAACGACCGTCATCATCATCGAATCGCATGTGATTCAATATACAACCATCACCATCATCAAATCACATGTGATTCAATATACAACCACCACCGTCGGCCGCCCTCCTCCGCCGGCCACCGCCTCCGGCCGGCGCAATCACATGTGATTGCAAGCAGCTAACGATGGCGAGGGGTTGCTCGTGGTGGAGACGGTGGCCGGCAGAGGTTGGTGGTGGTGGTGGTCGGCCGTGTTGAATCATATATGATTTAATACACATGGGTGATGGTGTTGGTCGGCGGTGTGCTGTGCAATCACATGTGATTTAATACACATGGGATGGTGATGATATTTATGTGTTGAATCTAGGGATGCCAATTTTATCCGCGGATACGGGTACCCGCGGATACCCGACTCTAACGGGCGGGTATTACCCGTCTAAACGGGTAACGGGCGGGGACGGGTTTTAAATTTCACACCCGAAGCGGGTACGGATCGGGTACGGGTATTGGACTATCTGCACCGTCTTATACCCGATATATATTTCTTTATTTTTTGTATTTATATATATAATAAAGTATAAACCATTCGTTTCTAGTAAGGCTTTGGAAGGAAGAATCATTACTTCATTGTTGATGTTATATAAAACAAAGCATGTTCCCAAGCCGTCTCCTCGTTACCAGTTTTCATTTTGTTCAAGAAATGTCTCTTTGATTACCATTTTTTTAATAAACATTATAATTAACGTTGTACTTTTCTAATCTGCTATTTGTGCATGAGAAAAGAAGTAACAACTATTGAATGTTGCTGTTATTTTGATAATTATTAACTTTTTTAGCTATTGAACGGATATCCGTCAGGTTCCCCGTACCCGGTGGAGATTTTCCTACCCGAACCCGTTGTGTAATTAGGCGGGCGGGTGCGGGGACGGGTATGAGGATCAGAGTTCGGGTACGGGTACGGGTTTTGCGGTATCCGCTACTACCCGCACCCGTTGACATCTCTACACTTTAATCACATGTGATTCTAGTGATAGTGGTAATTTGAAGATTACTTTATCTAAAAATTAAAATTTATTCCTGAGGATTTTATAAAAATCTTATACTTACTTCAACATTTCACTAATTAAATTATACTTTTCAAAGAAAACACATTACGAGAGTCTTTGTCTTTAATTTATTTCCGTAGAATGAAAATTCATTGAAATATAGTTGTTGACTTGCTTCCTCTCAATTAAATGCTTCGCTCTTTAATATGTTACGGTATATAAATTTAACAATCTTAATGAATAATAAAAATAATTATTTATATTTGTATTTTTGTGCTAAGGAAGTCTTTGTTAGAGTTATAGGCCTTATAACGGCGTTATAAGGGGAAATCACATACCGTGCCTATCGCTATTTGCTCGCTATAACATATTCGCCGTGGCTACGGCGAAACGCCAAAGGGAACGAGCAGGGGTCGGGTGGGTTGTTCAACCAATCAAAATACATCAAATAATAAATGTGAGACCCCTATAACACACTCTAACTATAAAATTAGGGAGTCACTTTTTCCTCCCAGATTATAATCAAGTTATAAGTTCAAAAATACTAAAAATGCATATAACTATCATTCCACACCTTGTGATCTTACAACAGTCAATTATAATTCTAAATCTAAACCTTAAATGTAACAATAACTAAAACACACGAATATATAAACCCGTGATAATACCAAAAACTGGAGATTAACTGAAATACTTCGTGTATCATTATCATTAACTGAAAAATACAAATATAAATAATTATTTTTATTATTCATTAAGATTGTTTAATTTATATACCGTACCATATTAAAGAGCGAAGCATTTAATTGAGAGGAAGCAAGTCAACAACATGCATAAAAAAACTTGTACATTGATTAAAAAAATAATATTCCTAAAATTCAGGGGGTTGTCTTTTATATATTTCGCCTTCTTAATGACAGCCCTAAGAGCTGTCATTAGCATTTTCCTTAAATTAATATTAAAAAGAAATTAATAATCACACCATTGGAAAATGCAATGTGACACCATTGTTATAAACCATTAAGGAATCAAACAAATACACGACTCGTCTTCTTTTTCCTCGAGATTATAGTTAAGTTATAAATTAAAAAATATTAAAATATGTTTATAACTATCATTTCACACCTGTGCTCTTACAACAGTCAATTATAATTCTAAATCTAAACCTTAAATGTAACAATAACTAAAACACACAAATATATAAACCCGTGGTAATACCAAAAATTGGAGATTAACTAAAATACTTCTTATATCATTATCTTTTAAATTAAGGGTTTTGCTAATGACAGTTCTTAGGGCTGTCACTAACATCCATAAAAAGCTTGTACATTGATTAAAAAAGTAATATTCCTAAAATTCAGGGGTTGTCTTTTGTGTATTTGTCTTCTTAATGACAGCCCTAAGGACTGTCATTAGCATTTTCCTTAAATTAATATTAAAAAGAAATTAATAATCACACCATTGGAAAATGCAATGCGACGCCATTGACATTGTTATAAACCATCAAGGAATCAAACAAATACACGACTCGTCTTCTTTACCCTCTCACTGTTGACTGAGTGTGCCACTGCAAAAAGCTTATTCTTCTCTCTCACTGCAACTTTTGCAGGCCAAAAACGCCATTAAACGAAGGGAAAGCTTCCACACTTTACTTATTTACATTTATATTTATACCCCCTCTTTCCTACCATTTCCTCCATCAAACCATTTCTCAAATCCTTACTCTGGCTTTCCCTACCATGGACGTCTTCAGTCTTCTCAAATTTTGGCGAAATGCCGGTGTCGGAGACCCCATAAACGCCGGTGACTTTGATATTACCGACGACGAAGGCTCATTCTTCGATTTAGTCTTCACAAATCCGGACTGTGCTGATGCTCCAACTGTCAACGTCATTAGTGGCTTCCACAGTGACCATTATCAACAATTTTCAAAGTTGGACGGCGATGATTTAAAGTCAAATCACAATAATTCCTCTCCTCATACCGTTTTTTTCAACAATAAGATGAAGATTTTGCCTCTAGATTCATCCAACACCAAGACTCCAAGGTCTCCGTTTCGAGTTTTGATGCTAGGGTTTCAAAATAACAAAACAAAATTAGACAAGAAGGAAATGAAATGCGAAATAGAAGAGGTTACGATTAGCTCGTTGCTCAAAAGAGATAACAGTTTGAGACACAAATTCAGGTCGGAGAAGTTTCTAGATCACGATCAGGATCAGATGCCGTCGAAGCGTTTCTCGAAGGATATCGTTCATAAGTACTTGAACCTGATTAAGCCTCTGTATATAAAGGTTTCCAAAAGGTCCAACGAAAAGGCCCGGTTGCCGGAACACTCCTCTTACACATCGTCGTCTCCGGCGACGGCACCGAAAATTTCTCCGAGAAAAGAAGAGAATCCGTTACGGAAAACGGTGTTGAAGGAGGTCCGTAAGCATTTAGGTAAGAGCCGCTCATCGTCGTCGTCTTCAGCCACCGTAAAACCTATTCCGTCACCGCCGATAAGGAGAGACGATTCAGCTTTGCAGCAACAGGATGGAATCCAAAGCGCCATTTTACACTGCAAAAAATCGTACAATTCACCTTCTCAAGGTAATTTTATTGCGTCAAATTCTGCTCAATTTCATATTTAATTCGGTAAAAAAATTCTGTAACATATTAATTAATATTTTATACACCGTCCATTTTGATGTCAGAATATATTACCATAAACCCATCACGGGATCATTTCGCATAATAAATAACTAATTAATTTGAATACATAAACTTGTTTCAGGGTGTCATGTACTATCAAGATCTGGAAGTGCTCCATCTCAAGGCCCTCGGATCTCCATTGATGAAGAGAAAAGGAGTAGCATCTGAAGAGAATAAGAAAAATGGCGGGAATATATTCATGTATTTAGTTTAGTACTATTGTACTGGTGGTATCATAAAATTATTAAATGTGTGAAAAATTATAAAAACAAGTATGGGCTGATCGTAAAGTGGGAAAAACAAATTGTAGGAAGGGGTAAGTAGGTTTTTGATGTAAAGTAAATGGTGATCATCATATCATCAGAATTTAGCAGAATTATGACAGGAAGATTAAAAGAAATGATGAAAAAATCTTTTGCTTGTGTTTTATGTTCCTATTTACTGTAAACTAATAGGCTTTTATGCTGCCCGATACTGGTATTTTTATATATCTTCCAGAATATTATTTATTGATATTTATACACTCACTGTTCCTATCTTATATCATAGCCTAGACGGGTCATTTTAGTATGTTACGTTTACCCGATCGGGTCTCGCATAGGAACCACATTTCACATATATGAAGCGTATATAACGTTATGTTCGTTGTACAGTTGATCATGCCTTCAACTTTATGCGTCTTCTACCACGGCTGCCCCATTACCCAGGGGTCTACCCTTAGCTACTGTGTTTTCCTTGGTCATAACTATCTCTCGAGGTCCTACAAAAGGCAATAAATCATCTCTCAATGTTGTGGCGGAAACTTCTTGAATTCGAAATCTCCTTGAACTATATGCACCACTTCACAAAGCAGCAACGTATATTGTGATAATGTGAGTGCAGTTTACATGTCTTCCAAACATGTCAAACATCAACGTACCAAATATACGGAGATTGACTTCCACTTCGTTTGAGACAAAGTGGCTAAGGGACAGGTTCACATGCTTCATAGACCATCATGATTTGGGCTGAAAAAACTAAACTGCACTGAAAACTAACCGAAACGGTTCAGGATTTTGTAATTTCATGATTTCCGGTCTTTATCAGTGCGGTTCGGTCTGGTCCTCGGATAGGGGTGAGCATTTGGCGGGTTGAAAAAACTAAACCGAATCGAACCGAAACCAAAATCATGTAATCGGTTCGGTTTTCGGTTTTAGAAATTCATTATTTTCAGTTTCGCTCGTATCGGTTTCGGTGCAATTCGATTCAGTTTCGTGAAAATGTTGATATTTTCACGAAATTTCTTCCATCATCCCTTGTTTACAGTTATTCAAAAAGCAAAAGAAATGTAGCAGTAAAACTGTAAAAGTAAAAAAGAAAAATATAAGAAAGTAAATGGCAGTGTATAGATTCTGTTTGTCACCATTAAACGTCAAATTCCACAATCAAAAATCGATATTAAAACGGTTAGAAGAATATCTACGAAAAATATATATCACTGAAGTCTGAATGTATCGTTTATTTATGTTTTATGCTTTAACAGTCTGATTGAGACCTATCTTTTCACTTTTACTATTGACCTTCTTATCAAACATATACTTCTGTATCTAAAATGAGAATTAATCTTTATCTTTAATAAAAAAAAAAAGCATTCTACATCACTTAATCCACGTTATCTTTGACACATCATAAATCATCTACCAACCACATCACCTTAAGTTACCACATACGATTTGAATACGATTTGAATTAAAGATAAATACGCTTTGAATGACATATCATATCTTTTAAATTAAAACATCACAACAAACAATTCTATCAAAATATAAATCAATTTTTTTTAACTTTGATTTTGGTGAATGCCGAAACTTGGGGATAATATGAAATCACGTTTCAGGGGTCGTTACATTACATGAAAATATATATTTAGAAAGAAAATAATTTAAGAGGTACAACTTTTTTAAATAATAAAGTATTGTCAATGAGTAAATTATTACGAAAATACAGATTAACACATTAAGATGAAATTTATAAATTACCCGTGATTTATCACGGGATATAGACTAGTAATGAATATACATCGATTCATACTAAATTTTACTAATGCATTATGATGTTATTCATAAAATGATTAGAAAATAGATTTTATTAAATCTTTTTCTTAATCTCATTCATTAATTTAAAAACTTGTAGTAATTAAATAAATAGTAAGATAATTAAAAAATTTAGTAGGAATCAAATAATATATTCTTCTATCTAAAATATAACAACAAGAAGAAGACAAACGATGAGACATTAGGCCGAGCTCAATCCGAAGCTATGAACTTAACAGTACTTTTGATTCCACCCACTTCTTCAATCAGAGTTGATAGTTACGTAAGTTTATATTTATAGATTTTGTCTTTTTGATGTTCTTGTAGGGTTCCGGGTCGGCTTTATTCTACAACCTTTTGGCTTCATTTAGTTTGGAGATTTTTTTTCAAAAATAGGCTCGATCGGAGATGTATTTTCACAAATAGGCTCGATTCTTTTTTGTTTTCAAAAATAGGCTTTCCGCCGTCTCCGATGCCGGCTTCCAATTAAACCCGGACTCCCCGAGGCCGGCTTCCGCTTGTTTGATGTGACCACCTGTTTGAACAACTCCCCGAGGCCGGCTTTAGCTTTATGGCCTCCCCGAGGCCGACTTTAGCTTTATGGCAGAACTCCAAAACCTCTTTCTCTCTCTGACTCCATTTTCTGTTTGGACATCTGAACTCCATTTTCTCTCTCTACATAATTTGGTTTTTCGCTTATCGTTAACACTTAGCAGATTGATTTAAGATGTATTGAATTCTGAAATTACTGTTTGTTATTATGTATGACAAGATCTACCATTTTCATGGTTTACATGCTTGCTTGTAGAATAAAAATGGAGGATCAAAGTTTTGGAGAAGACATTGAAGCAAGTGGTTTTGGAGTTCAGATGTCAGAGAGAGAAAGAGGTTTTGGAGTTCTGCCATAAAGCTAAAGCCGGCCTCGGGGAGGCCATAAAGCTAAAGCCGGCCTCGGGGAGTTGTCCAAACAGGTGGTCACATCAAACAAGCGGAAGCCGGCCTCGGGGAGTCCGGGTTTAATTGGAAGCCGGCCTCGGGGACGGCGGAAAGCCTATTTTTGAAAACAAAAAAGAATCGAGCCTATTTGTGAAAATACATCTCCGATCGAGCCTATTTTTGAAAAAAATTCTAGTTTGGACCGGACGAAACTCCGGTTACACAGTTGGTTGGTAAATACCTAGCCCAATATTTAAACTTTTATCATAGATGGTCGGTTTTGTTAGCATATGTTAGCATATTAGTGTTAATGGGTTTATTAGTTGGGCTTTATGTCTAGCCCATTAAGTTAATTAGCCTTACTATATATTGCTTGACTTTTTCATTGTATTGTAACTAGCCTTTTGATATTTTTAATGAAACCCTAGCCTCCTTTTGTAAGTTCACATGGTATCAGAGCTAAACTCGATCTTTTGTTCATGATTGTTGGAGGAGGTTTGAATATCTTTTGTTCATGATTGTACGGGGGCAGCGCGCCCCGTTTCGAAATTTTTGACGATTTTAGTATGTTTTTCTCGCTCGTTTCAGTATTTCGTTTGCTTTGATTCGTCTGGTTTTGTTTGATTATGGGGATTTCGTTTGGTTGTTAGTACTGGTATTCATGTCTGGCGATTTGTATTCTTGTCTGGCGATTTGTATTCGTTAGGGTTTCTAATTTGTTGATTTGGGGAAATCCTGATTTTGGTTAAGCAGTATTGATTGTTTCTGTTGATTCGTTTCTACTGACCCGTTTCTGCTTGTCTGTTACTGCTGGTATTGAGCAGTATTAACTGCTGGTTCGTTTCTGCTGATCAGTATTAACTGCTGATTAGTTACTGCTGATCAGTATTAACTGTTGATTCGTTTCTACTGACCCGTTTCTGCTGGTCTATTACTGCTGGTATTGAGCAGTAGTTTTTGTTTATGTTGGTTATTATTATTTTTGTTTGGTCATGGCTCGAGACGATTCTCTTCACTCAATTAGCACCCAACTAGATGACAAGAATTATGCCTATTGGAGTTATGTTATGAAAAACTTTTTGCGGGGGAAGAACTTGTGGGGTATTATAACAGGTACCAAAAGCAAACCAACAGATGATAAGGCTGGAAATTATGCAACCCTATTAGAAACTTGGGAAACTGAAAATTCCAAGATCATCACTTGGATAATTAATTCTGTTCTTCAGTCGATTGGTACACAGTTAGGAAAATATGACACGGCTAAGGAAGTTTAGGATCACTTGGATAGATTGTATACTCAATCTAATTTTGCAAAACAGTATCAGTTGGAATTTGATATTCGAGCACTTCAATAGAACAGTTTAACTGTCCAAGAATTTTATGCTGCTATGTCTGACTTGTGGGATCAGCTAGCTCTTACAAAACCTGCTGACTTGAAGGCTTTTAAGCCTTATATTGATAGAAGGGAAGAGCAGCGTTTGGTTCAGTTCTTGATGGCTTTACGTTCAGATTTTGAAGGTCTGCGTGGCTCTATCTTGCATCGCACTCCACTTCCCTCTGTTGATTCAGTTGTTCACGAGTTGATTGCTGAAGAAACTCGTCTGAAATCTCATGTAGACAAAGTATCCAAGACAACAATGCCTACTGTTCTTGCTATTACTCAACCAAGACAGTCTTCAAACCAGAACCGGAGCAGAGTTGCTTTTGATGAGTGTACCTATTGCAAGCTGGAGAAATCATTGGAAGGCTCAGTGCCCCTTGTTGTTGAATAAGGGAAATCAGAAACATAACAAACCTGCTGGACAACCTCATTTTTGTTCTTCTTCCTCAAACTTCAAGCCACCACAGTTTGTTGCTGTTGCACCTTCTGTAGAGGCTGAAATAGATTTTACACCACCATCTGCTCTTGATCCCCAGATTGTTGAGAAGTTTAAATTTTAAACAGTTCATTACTGCCAATCCTGCCGCCATGTCAGTATCCATGTCTCAATCAGGTCCATCTACATCCAGTAATTCAGGTATACCTTCACCCCTTTGGATATTGGATTCTGGAGCATCCCATCATATGTCACCACATTTGTCATCCTTTACTTCGTTAACTCCTCATTCACCCGTATCTGTTATGTCTGCTAGTGCTACACCTATGTTAGTTGAGGGTGGTGGTTCTATTGCTACCCCATATATATATATCTTGTAACACACCGATTTTTCAACCAAATTTAAAACTTTTAAAAATATAAAATATATGTCTTTACAAACCGAACATCTAAAAATATGGTTTAATTAAAACATTTGGAATAATTAGAAAGTACCAAAACCGGTGTTACAAATATATCAAAACTATAGTCTAGGGAACTAAATAAGTACACCGAGCTAATCCTTCCAAATGCTAACTACGGGCCGCCTAATCTCTTGCTCCCGAACCTGAGTACATAGTCAAATAAACGTAGTACGTGAGACAAATATTGTCTCGTGAGAAACATGGGTTTTTGACCCGGTTAGAAATAATTTGCAATAAAATAATAATTAAACAATTATCAAATTGCACATAGTCAATCAATCTCTAAGGCTTGCCATAAGCCAAACACATACGTAACGGGCCTCCCCGAAACAACTCCCCCAATATGGGTTATCTAGGTAAACTCCCCCGTTTCCGGGTTATCTATTTGCTCCCCCGATTGCCGGGTTATCTATTTACTCCCCCGATTTCCGGGTTATCTATTTCTCGACACACTACTCTTGCGCAGGGTGGTACCGCCCCAAGTAGGTGTCACTACTCCCCCAACTTGTGTGGGTTATCTAGGATCCAATCAATTAGCTACCACATAATAAATCATCAACTTGGGTCAAAGCCCATATCACAACTCAATCATACTAGTGGTAACTAAGCAATTAAATTCACAATTCAATTCAATTCGATTCATTTCAATTCAATTAAATTAAATTCATACTCTATCAATTCAATCTTTTCTTTATTAAGAGTGTTTATCTAATAAAGACTCTAAAATCATTTCAATTCATAAAACATCATTTACTATGTACTCAGAAAGATCACATGTACTCACCTTAGCAATGCTATCCAATACTTGTGTAAATCAACACAATCTCTACTTCCCAATCAAGAAAGTACCTCCAATCTCAACTCCTTCTTGACCTATTATCAAAATCATCACAAATCTAGTCATAAACCATAACTAGCTACTAGTTAATCCATCTTAACATTCCCAACCACCAAGTTCATACCACTTGGTGGAAATCTCAAACCCTAGTTCAAGATTTCTATCCATAAAACCGAAATCCAGTTTGTACACATTGATTACAAGCTTACCATGAGTGTTTTACACTCATGGTAGATCATCTTCCCCCAAAGATGATGTGGTTGGCTCCCAATACCACCATTAATACCCAAATAGAGCTCAAAATACCAAAGAGATGCATAAACTAACAAGGATTCTTACCTTAGATCAATAATCTCCAAGAAATATGAAGATTTGAGCTCAAGAACACCAACAATCGTGCACTTCTTCCAAAATAACGGCTGGTAGGGTTTTAGGGGTGTAGGTGTCTAAACCCTAGCCTCAACCCGTTTTTATACAGAGTTCAATAGTTCGCGATCGCTAACTCAAGTTCGGGTCGCGAACTTCGCGTGTCGTGACCATTTCGCGATCGGTAACTGGTCGGGAACTCTATGTCTGAAAAACCCCAAATCCCCGAGCGAAGTTCACGATCGTGACCATCTACACTTCGCGCCGTGAACTCCTCCAGTCAGCTAGGCTGCACTTTTCGGTCCTTGTCTCGACCCGGTTTCGTCCATAACTTTCTCATACGGTGTCCAATTGACACGAAACCAATTCCTACAGTTCTGAAATGTATTATTCTTATTTATCATATTTTTGTACAATTTATTTATTTAAAAAATCTCGGTCGTTACATCTCTAACAGATGTTTATCATATTCCTACACTTGCTTTGAATCTCGCTTCGGTCAGTCAATTGTGCAAGTCTGGTTGTTTAGTCTATTTTCTTGACACACCTCAGCAAACCGGTGTTGCTGAAAGAAAACATCGACATCTCCTAGAGACTGCTCGATCATTGTTAATATCTGCTCAAGTTCCTAACATGTTTTGGGGAGAAGTTGTTCTTACAACTACGTACGTTGTTAATCGTATCCCTATTGCTCACAACTCGGGCAAGTCATCTTATGAAATGTTGTTTGGGCAAACACCTGATTATGCATCGTTGCGGGTGTTTGGGTGTACATGTTTTGTTTTGAAGCCTCATGTGGAGAGAAATAAGCTATCCTCGAAGTCAGCTCTTTGTGTGTCCTTGGGATATGGTATTGGTCAGAAAGGTTATCGATGTTATGATCCGTCAAATCAAAAGTTATATGTGTCTCGCAATGTTACTTTCTTGGAATATTTCCCGTTTTATAGTATCCCTGTTCAGGCTCATGATGTTACCCGAGAGGAACTTTGTACTATTGATCCCTTTGATATTGATGTTGTTGATCCACCACCAGTTACTGATCCACAACCGGTTGCTGATCCACCACCGGTTGCTGATCCACCACCGGGGAGGACTACTCGTAATCAGAAGTCCACACAACTTCCTGATTTTTTTTACTCTACTTATTCGTCTAGGTTTGCCTCTTTTATGGCCAATGTTCATCGTCTCACTGAGCCGTCATCTTACAAAGAGGCTGTCTCTGATCCTCTTTGGCAGACTGCTATGGCTGAGGAACTTGCGGCTCTTTACCAGACACATACACGGGATTTGGTTTTGCTTCCGCTTGGAAAACGCACGATAGGTTGTCGCTGGGTATACAAAATTAAGACAAAATCCGATGGATCAATTGAACGTTATAAAGCCAGAGTTGTTGCAAAAGGGTATTCACAACAATATGGTATGGATTATGAGGAAACATTTGCTCCCGTCACGAAAATGATGACTGTTCGCACTTTGATTTCAGTTTCCTCAATTCGCCAATGGAAAATCTATTAGATGGATGTCAAGAATGCATTCTTGAATGGTGATCTTCATGAAGAGGTATACATGTCTCCGCGCCCAGGTATTGCTCACAAACCAGGTGAAGTTTGTCGCCCCCGAAAGGCCCTGTATGGTCTCAAACAAGCACCGCGTGCTTGGTTTGAGAAGTTCTCTACAGTCATCATGTCACTTGGTTTTCAACCAAGTAATCATGATTCGGCTCTTTTTGTTCGATGCACGGATAAAGGTAGAATCCTTCTTTCTTTATATGTTGATGATATGATTATTACTGGCGATGATCATGATGGTATAGAATCTTTGAAACGTGATTTAGCCCACCGTTTTGCTATGAAGGATTTGGGTTTGCTACGCTATTTCTTGGGCATTGAAGTTGCTCAATCCCCAAAAGGTTACATCTTATCTCAGGAAAAGTATATCTCAGATTTATTTGATCGTGCTCGACTCACGGATAACTGGACAGTTGATACTCCTTTAGAAAGCAATGCTAAGTACTCTCCAACTGACGGTATTCCTTTATCTGATTCGAGTCTTTATCGTACCATTGTGGTGAGTTTGGTTTATCTCACGGTCACAAGGCCTGATATTGCTCATGCAGTTCATGTTGTTAGCCAGTTTGTTACTGCTCCCACTAGTGTTCATTGGGGAGCTGTGATGCGTATATTGAGATATCTTCGTGGTGTCTAATTTCGCAGCCTTGTTCTTCCGTCCTCATCCTCACTTGAGTTACGTGCCTATAGTGATGCTGATTGGGATAGTGATGTTTATGACCGTAAATCCACTACCGGGTACTGTATTTTCCTTGGAGATTCGCTGATTTCATGGAAAAGTAAGAAACAAGATATTGTCTCACGCTCCTCTACAGAGTCTGAGTATCATGCCATGGCCCTTGCCACTTGTGAGATTGTTTGGTTACGATGGCTTCTTGCAAATATGGGTGTCCACATTTCGAAGCCTACTCCATTGCATTGTGATAATGAAGGTGCCATATTGATTGCCAAGAATTCAGTTTTTCACGAGCGCACAAAACATATTGAGATTGATTGTCACTTCACTCGTCATCATCTGCTGCAGGGGACTATCTCGCTTCCGCATATTCCATCTACCCTGCAGATTGCTGATATGTTCACTAAGTCTTTGACAGCTCCTCTGTTTCATTTTCTGACTGACAAACTCTCAATGTTTATTACTGTTGCATTATGAGTTTGAGGGGGGATGTTAGCATATGTTAGTTAGCATATTAGTGTTATTGAGTTTATTAGTTGGGCCTTATGTCTAGCCCATTAAGTTAATTAGCCTTACTATATATTTGCTTGACTTTTTCATTGTATTGTAACTAGCCTTTTGATATTTTCTATGAAACTCTAGCCTCCTTTTATAAGTTGACAAATTTATCTAAATTATATTTTTATCATCTAACTCCTCAAACGATTTGCTTTATAACAACTCACGTGACGATGCAAATCTAGTCAAGCGCAAATCTATGTTTCATATTGTATTTGTATTTTGTGTTTGGAAACGACAACAATTAAATCGTGAACATCTCGAGCATAAGTTGGGAACCTGGGAATCTCATAATACCCGTTTGTTACATCTCGAGCATCAAGCTTGCAATTAAATAGACAAAGATACATAATGCGTTAATATATCAGTAGCGAAGTGTGGACAATACCCGTTTATTACATTTTGGTAGATTTTATTTTTTTCAAGCTTAATTTAGAGAGCAATGAGTTAGTCATCTCATAATAAGTCTGATAATAACAGAATTTAATAAGTATGCAAGATGATAAATTACTTGCAATGCAAGTTAGCAACGGCTAGAGTTTTTGTATCAACATCCATGGAGCAATTCATCTGCGCTAGTTTCCTCTTGTTAATTATTTTCAGTAAATGTACTTTTCCAGTCATCTGTGCACTTGCCGTCAACCCAATCTTCCCTGAACCCCTGTAACCGGGCCCGTCCTTTGCCCAAGACTTTGAACTCACCTTCACCGTTATATTAATCTTTTTCATGGATCGAGCATTTACCCACCCGTTTCCAAGAACCGCCTCACCCACATGTGTCCCTCTATAGGCTAAAACGACAGTGCTGTTATCGAACTTATAATGGCCAAAGTTCGAGTTCTTGATGGTTACTTGTGCGTGAAGTAACAAGTTGAAGGTAGATGATGTCAAGGATCCATTGCTGGTAATGAAGTTTTGGATCCTTGGAGAATGAAGATGGATCTTTATGCTTCGAATCCGGAGGATTATGTAAAGGAGTACGAGTATTAGGAATATTTGAAATATAATCCCGCCGATTATATAAGAAGCCCACTTTGCTTTCCTCCTCCTATTGAAGTTGTCGGTTCGCGTTGTAGAATTCATCAATCGCATTAATACGAGGAATCAAAACTAGTGTCGTTTGTGGTGGTAGTTAATTTGCATAAAAATTTTGTAATGAATTTTGCTACTAAATTATGTTGGTTAGTTTTGCTAGACTTGTTCAATGTATTTATTTGTGCATTTCTCAGAAACAGGGAATACTTAGTAGGCAAGGCATGAATCAATGTGATGATGTGTGCAAGTTAGGTATCTAATTTAGTTAAGTACAACTGAGTTTCATTTACTCAAATAATAAGTAAAATTAAGGGTTTATTTAACAAATATCCTTAGAGCATGAAATAAAATACATTTAATAATCTAATATTTTCTTAAGATTATATAAATAACCGTCAACAAATTCCATTGTTTATCAATCATTAAATTTATTTTTAATTGTTTAGGAAACTAGAACATCATTAAATGGATTTTATATAGGGCATGCAACCAGATTCTCAAAACTAAGAAAGGAACACAATATGCAACCAACTTTTGTTTATTTTGTCATAACACACTGAGAACTAACTAGTGAGTCCATGACTGGGCTAACTTGGAGAACTCGACTCAGGAGGAGCCGCCGTCCTCCTCCACTGCCGCCTTTGCCCGTTGACTCATCTCCAAAACCAGTTCTTTCACAATTTGCGTCCTGACCCTGCATCAGCTCCCTCATTGTCTCACCCACAGCCTCTGCCGTCACAAACCCATCTGTCAACATTTTCAACGCTAGTGCCACCTTAATTTCTTCAACTAAATACACCCTGTTTAACTTCTGCTCTGCATACAATGGCCATGCCACCATTGGCACCCCAACAACCACCGACTCAAGAATCGAGTTCCAACCACAATGACTCATGAACCCACCCACCCACTCATGACTAAGAACAGTCCCAACGCTCCGTCGTAGAGCACGTCAAAAACCCGTCGGGGGTCACGCCTTTGGCACCACCCCGTCGTAGAGCACGTCAACAAATACACGTCGTGGTGGAGACGTGTGATACTATGCGTCGGTAGTTTTTTTGTGTGTGGGGAAGGGGGTTAAATGTAATATTTTAAGGGTTAGTGATGGGTTAGTGATGGGTTATGGTTGGCACGACCGTGTCAGTAGCGTGTCGGTAAGGATGTGCTGACGTGGCGCTACTGACGGGTTTAGTGACGCGTCACTGTTGGGAGAGGCCTAAGTATCGCTGGCTGTGGTGCCCACCCTTACCCCGGGTCCTGGCTAGAAACCCTTGAGGAAGAATAGCATCAAGATCAACATCTTTTTTAGCACCCGAATCCGGTTCGTTTTCGTCATCTTGTGGCGGATTTCGCACCACCCACAAGAATCTCTGCCCACTTCTTTCCAACCCAGTAGCTATCTCATCCAACTGCTTTTTCTTGAACACACCCTGACTCCCAAAACATAAAAACACTACACTCTTTTACTCGGTTGTGAGTTTAGCCATTTTAAGCACTCGTTTTCATTAGGATCTACTTGATTGCCACTTGCGATCAAAGGCCCAATTAGATATATAGGCAGAGTTGGACCGTCCGGGATGCATTTACCATCCCGGATGGTTTTAACAGCTCTTTCCTCTAATCCCATGAAGCTGTTCGTGATAATGCCAGCGGAATTTGCCATGTTATTGGAAGTGTTTATGAAGTTTTTGTACGAATTGCTTTGTGTATCAGACAAATATACGTGCATATCGGAAGAATGAACGGGAGGCAATCCCGGGATATTAAAGTAAGTATTTAGATCTTTGATGCTCTTAGAAGTGGTCTTGTGGATGATTGGGAGATATAAGAACGGACAGATTGTGGAAGCACCGCCGGTGTAGAAGAAGTAAGTGGGTAAACGGAGGCTTTTAAAAGCCACGTTTGAAAAGAAATCAAGGATCACGGCTTTGATGGTTGATTTCTCGGAGATGGCTACGAGTGTGTTGTGGACAGTTGAGTTGTAAAGTTCCGGAGCAAGGTCTATGAATTTGGAAGAGATCAGGTGTACGTGGTGGGAGATTGGCGGTGGGGAGGTGGTGGAACGTGATGGAAGGGGTGGTGGCTGAGATGGTGTTGATGTATTTATCGGTGGAGCCTGCTTCGTAAGTTGCCGGAATTATGAGGATGATGACAGAGAGTGAAGGGTGGCGGGTGTGGATGAGTTTTCCAAGCTCCACCATGGAAACCAGGTGGCCGATTCCCGGAGATGGATACAAAACCACCGTAGCAGATTCCATTTCTGTTTGTTATTTGTGTGTGTGTTTGAGAGTGTAACATATTCACAGCTTAATTAAATAACTGAAAAGTTGAAAGTTTGTTGGGTTTGAAAGTTTATTGGGGGCTTAAATGAGCAATCTAATATTCTAATTAAAAAAAAGACTAGTAGATGTACTATAGTAGCTGGTAGCCATTATATGCCATTAAAAAAAGCCTAGTTTTTGAATAGCTTGGATTATAAAAAACAGAGCATGCTAACAAGGTTAAATGTCGTTCTAAAAGTTAAGAAACTTTGATGGTTGCATTTTCGTAAGTTAATTTTCCTTTATAGCTGATATATTTAAAAACTAGGTTAAACCCGTGAAAAATCACGGGTTGTCACCTTTTATGCTGAACGTAATTAATATAAAATAAAAATAATAATTTTTAATTTCATGATTATTACATTAACTTCAAGAAACTATTAAAAACTCCAATAAAACATTAAAAAAATGTTTAATATAAAAAAGCAATGGTTCTAACAAAGTAATACTCGCTGCGTTCCAATATTAAAGTTGATGGCATGACAAAAACACAAAATTCCCCATGATACTGTAGGTTAAATCCCGTGAAACATAGAGGGTTGTCAATCCCTCTAACATATGTTATGTACTTGTTCAAAAGCACCCAACAACTTCTGAAACGGATTCACTTAGTAAAAAGTAAGCTTAAGGTGTATCATGAGATAAAATTCAAATGGGAACTAACCTAAGAAAATTCCTATACCAAGACAGAACATAGCAGTGTATCCAAAGTGGAAGATGGTTTGGAAGAAGCCTGACATTTTAGTCTTAACAAAGTAGTTATAGATCGAATATAAATAGGCCTAAATAGCTGTTAACTCAGTCCACCAAACCTAAAAAAAAAAGTTACTTTTTTTAGTTTTTATCAAGTAACTTATTATGATTTAATAAAAACGTGCCCGCTTATCATTGTATTATATTTATCAATAGCTATACTTGAATCGGCCTCAATGTGACTCTTGCAACATATGTCTTCCAAGTTCCAACTCATATCTCTTTTTCATAACTAATTCTTTCATTCGGTTTACTTTAAGTTTACTCAGTCTCTCAACTTCTTCTGAAGCATGCTAGATGGATCGGGTATAAACATGTCAATTTTAGCATGGGCCAAAATAGGTTGGATTGACCCGTAAACACCTTTTTGTCCTAACACCCCCAAATGCCACCCGTGCCTCTAATCCATCTAAAAATCTGCCACCCTTGGGTGGTTTGAGTTTTACCATTGTGCCTCGTAATAAAGTAGAAAATATTGACCCAAAATCACTGCCATGTTTTTAACTAAAGTAAATATTAATTAAAAGAAAAAAAAAAGTTAGTAAATTTTATTTGAAGCTTACCAGTTCTTCTCGTCAAGTTCTTCAATCACAAGCTTAATCTTTGATTTGTCATTCTATATTAAATTTTAAAATTAGTAAATAAATAATATTATTATTATAATTATTATAGTGGGAATTATGAATTGAGAATGTACGTTAACTAACTAAAATAATAATAATAATAATAATAATAATAATAATAATAATAATAATAATAATAATAATAATAATAATAATAATAATAATAATAATAATAATAATAATAATAATAATAAACTGACCAGAATATTATTATTCATTTTTTCTTGCAATCAAGTCATTTTACTCGTCTTCTGCCTTCTCAAATATGGCCATAACTTCCTTGTTAGAGACAAACATGTCAATGGGCCAAAAAAAACATTTCATTAAAAAGAAACAGGCCAGTGACCCCTAAACATCCTAAATCATTTATTTTCAAAATATACGACACACTTATGTTTTTTGACCCATCAACAACGGCCAACCAACCCGTTGTGCAATAAGTTCCAACCCTTCAACCTGCAAATTTCAAAATGGTCTCTTGCCTTATGTGGAATCATACTCACTTCCACTTCTTCCAAAAAGTTGTTTTTCAGAAGTTATCCAACCATGTTTTCCAATCAATTTATCCACTTTTTATGAGCAATCTTTTTGTTTCAGTTCCATCTGTTTCACCTAAAGATGACAGCAAAATTTAAGAACAAATTCCACTAAATATGACATTTTGACCCATTTACTTTTATATGGGAAAAATTCAATGGAAGTAGTCCAAAGACTATGTTCATGTTTCAATGGAGTAACCTGCAAACATATTTTTCTTTTTTTACCATTGAATGCACATTATAAGACATTAAAAAAACAAACAATAAAATGTCTTCTATAAAAAGAAAGAAAATCCAAATAGGAAAAGAAACTCATTGACAATAAAAAAAATTCACCGTTGATTGATAGATAGGCAATAATCATGAACCAAGCTGAAACTTTTCAACAATCAGTGTATATTTCTTTTGATGATTAAGGTTTTTTGTAACGACCGGAATTTTCGGTTAATGAATTAAATGGAATTATTGAGGAATAAAGGTGGTGAAATATTTAATCGAGTCTCCATTGGGTTTTATCGAGTGTTTGAATGTTTAGGACTTGGGGTAACCAAGTATGGGTCAATACTTGGATGGAAACAAGTTTGAAAGGCAAGAAACTGACCCAGACAGCTCTCGCGGCGCGAGGCAGGCGCGAGGCAGTCGCGAGGTTGAACAGAAGCTCCAGAGGTGAAACGCGAGAAGCTCGAGTTGAGGCTCGAGTCGAGGCAAGAGGCGCGAGCGAAATGCAACCAAAACGCGAGTGAAACGCGAGGTCTGTATTTCAGCGGCAACCAGCAGGCAAAGCCGCATCGAGGTGGGCGCGAGCGGGGCGCGAGGAGCGTTTGGAATACATAAACTTGTGTGTAAGCTAGGGTTTCATTTCACCTTCAACCACACACATAGTGCAGCCGATTTGGGAGCAAACTTGGGCGATTTTGGAGCTCAAGAGCTTAGATCTTCATCACCTTGAAGGATTGAAACATCAAGGGTAAGTATTCTTGAGTATCTTGCTTATCTACCTTGATTGTGAGCTTGGTATGAGTAAAAATGGTGGTTTGGGGAACCAACCATGTCATCTTTGGGGAAGATGACTAATCATGGGTGTATAACACTCATTGTAAGCTTGTAATCGATGTGCACAAGTTTGATTTGGGTTTATTGATGGAAATCTTGAACTAGGGTTTGAGATTCCACCAAGTTGGATGAACTTGGTGGTTAGGAATGTGAATATGGATTGATTAGTGATTAGTTATAGATAATAACTATTTATTGTGATGATATTGATGGTAGGTCAAGAAGACCTAAAGATTGGTGACATTTCACAAGTTGGAAAGCAAGGATTTGTGTTATTAGACACGATTTGGAATTAGCTTGGCTAAGGTGAGTACATGAGACTTGTACTGAGTACATAGCAAAAGATTTTGAAAACTATGATATGTTAGGAGTCTTTATTAATAAATATTTTTAATAAAGATATGATTAATATGATGAAAAAATGCTAGTAATAGACTATTTAAGTATGTCTAAATGATTGATGATTTTGAAAGAGTTTATGATAATGAAAAGTATTTAATGAGTTTTCATAAATAAGATGCATGAATAAAGATAATGATTTAAAAGAGCTTGATAATCGGTTTATCAATAATATGTATTAATAAAGCTTGAGACAATGATTTTTAAGTAATAAGTATCGGTTAGTATATTATGCTAATAAAAGTAGTTATCGAACTACTAAGTGAATAAGTATGAGGTGACTAGTAATAGACATGTATTCTAGTCAAAGAGGAGTCAGAATATTATGATTTTGGATAAAAGATAAATATGTTTTAAAATTAGTAAAGGACTTGGTAAAGTCAAGATTTGAAATGATTTAGTAAAGATAATAATATGATAAATTAGAATAAATGTATTCTAATAAATGATGAATTTGATGAAAGGAGCTAATGCTCATATTTTGATGAAAGGAGCTGAGGCTCATAAGTGTTAATGTGATATCCAGAATAAGATGAAGGAATTATGTGCACAGTCAGTCAACCTATGATGATACATCCATGCCTACGAAACACTTAAGGGTCACACCGGTGAGAGCATATAATACGAGCAAGATAAGCAATGATACTACGAAGAGGAATGATTCATAATAGTCATTATGAATCAGTTAAGTATTAAGTTAAGTTTAACTTATTACTAGATTAGTTTAACTAACTAATTAATACTAGTAGTTGTACATTTACTAGTTGAGTAAATATACAATGTGTTAATTATAGATTATCCATGATATGATTTAAAGCTATTAAATCATATAGTAATTGGATAATATTGTTGTATAAATTATATAAAGGTTATTATATAATTAACTATTAAAAGTATAAATACAAGTATATATAATTCGTGTATATGGGTACCGAATTATTAGTGTATTAATACTAGACATTTAGTAGTTAAGTGCAACAATAATAAACTAGTTAAACTATAAGGGATGGAAGTGTTAAAAGGAAGTTTAATTAAAGTTCTAATATTAATTAAACTAGAAGGGTTCTAAGCGTAACTTATTTGTAGATAAATAAGAGGCTTAGGGTAACCCTAAAACCCCTTACACCTCACGAAATCTATTCCCTCTCTTCCTCCTTGTTTCGGCCGAGAACAAGCAACAAGGGAAGAACACAAGTTTGTGTTCTTCGTGTTCTTCGTTCTCCGTGTTCTTTAAGTCTTGAAGATCCAAGTTCATTGCTTAGATCAACTAGAAGATCGCTCGACTTGTTCATCATCAGTGGATCTATCTTAAGCAATCAACAAGGTATGTTTTGGGAAACCCTTTTCTCCCTTCTCCCTCTTGGACGAATTTCGGCCAAAGAACCCTAGGGTTCTTTGGTTGATGGTCGACGAACACACAAGTATGTGTGTGTTCGAGTTATTCGTACAAGGTTTCTTTCTTGTTAACCTAATCTAGTTCTCCAACATCCCAATCCTTTAGGGTTTAAGGATTAGGTTTAATCCCAGTTCCGCATTTAGGGATTAAATCAGCTAGTTGGTTTTAACCGGCCAAGAACAAGTTCATGTTCTTGGTCAATATGGTCGAACCAAGCATACTAGGAGGTTGACCCAAGTGATCGATCAGTGTCATGTGAAACCCTTCAGTGGTATCAGAGCGTTGGTTTAGAGATCTAGACTAGATTAACAAAGATTGTTTGTTTACTTTAATTTAAGTTTTTTTTTTGTTTCAAGTTTTTCTTCTTCTTCTTCATATTTTTCGAAAAAGGGAAGAAACCCTAGGACCAAGAACATTAAACTAGTCTAAGTTTAATTGGTCAAGAAGGTTTCTAGAAAACCTAGCAAATTTTCGAAAATACCTAGAAAGAACCCTAGGATCAAGTATATTAAACAAGATATGTTTAATTGATCAAAAGGATTCTTTCCAAAAACCCTTGAAATTTTCGTGACTTAGGAATACCCTAGGATCAAGTATGTTAAACAAGATTTGTTTAATTGATCAAAAGGATTCTTTCCTAAACCATTAGATATTTCGAAATCTAGAGGAATACTTGGACACCAAGTTTATTAAACTAGCCTAGTTTAATTGGTGGAAAAGTTTCCTAGCCTTAAGTTTTCGAAAACCCTAAAAGAACCCTAGAAGTTTAAACTAGTTTAAGTTTATTACTTTAAAAGTATTAATTAGGATAATAATCTAAAACCTAGTTAATTAGACAAGTTTATGTCTAATATGTTTAATTATTATTTTGATAGATTTATTAAAGCTAGTTCTTTAAACCTAGTAATTTAGACAAAGTTTTATTGTCTATAAGGTTTAAATTAAAAAGTTTAGATAAATTTATTAAAGGTTATAATCTATCTTAGAATTTAAACAAAGTTTATTGTTTAGATAGGATTGATTAAAAGAAATTAATCATTTAAATAAAATGATGTCTTTGATCAAAAAAGTCAAAACTCTAGTTTTGATTGATCAAAAACAAGATTAGGGTTCATCTAATTAATTTAGGGAATTGATAAAGAAGATGTTAATTTTTAAGTTCTAAAATTAACAAGATGTATTTAATTATTTATATATACGTATTTAATTTTTTGGAATTTTTAATAATTAGGTAAAATTGAATTTTAAAGGATATAATAAGTTTATACGTATTTTAATTAGATTAAGTTAAAATACACATGTATAAGCTAGATGTAATATTCTTATTAGAATGTTACAAGTTTATAATAAAATATACATATATACGAATACATTAAAATACAAGATAAAATGGAACAATTAAAAAGGGTAATGTTATTTTTATCTTTAAAGGTAATATTATAATTAGTTATTGTATAAGTTATAATATAATTAAAACTAGAAAGTACAAAGTTATGATTTAATTATAACTAGAAATTGTACAAGTTGAAATTATATGATAAACTAGAAATATACAAAGTTATATATATTAAGATGTATAAAGTTATAAGTTGTTATAACTAGTTAATTATACAAGTATAGTATAAGTATTTTACAAGTCATGTAATATACTAGATTAATGATCAAGTATAAATAACAAGGACCTATATTTAACTAGTTCAAGTTAAATATAAGAAAGGTTTAAGCAAACTAAGAGTTATTATATATAGTCTTTATATAATAAGTTTATTAGTTTTCACCAAGTATAAACCGGTGATTGTGTTAGCTTAAGTTTCATCATGGTCGTTGAAGCTAGTGGGAGCTACGCAAGAAAATCACAAAGTTTGTAAGTGTGTCGTTAAGACATAAGTTTTGGTCGAATCTAATAAGTCATAAGAAATGTTTGATTTGATTATTAGGCATATGAAAAACTAGATGTGTTAAACTAGGTTTATGTTTCAAGTTCATGAATCATAAAAGAATTTAAAAGTTTAACATAAGTTTATAAGTTTTTCAAGTAAGATAAAACAAGTAAGTTTTATTCTAGATAAGAGTTTTCACAAAATCTAGTAAAACGTTTTGTACACCTCGTTTTAGGTATACATGTAAAATCGTGTAAATTCTTGAAACTATAAGTTTTAAAGAATAGTTCTTATGTTTTAAAATGGTGTCTTGTAGAACTCTTCAATTCACAAGTCACACATTTTAAACAAGGATTAAGATTGGAATAAAGGTTAAGTTTAGTTTAAGACTTAAACAAACCCAAGAAAATCTTAGATCTAAGTACTATCCACCTAATGGAACACCTCACTTGTTAAACGATATTCATATTGTAAGGATAAAGAACCTTAGATATGGATTCAAATCATTGCGAGTGTTAGGGTGCGTAAGGTTCTGTGATAATCGGGAGTCCCGGCGCAGAGCATCGCACTGTCTTAGATGGTCTGATCTACTTTGGTGATAATCGGGAGTCCCGGCCCAAAAAGTACTTGAGTAGAATAAACATACTAGACTTTATTACTAACTTAGAAATGTACAATTAAATTATACAAAGTAGTAATAAGTTATAAGTCTAAAGATTCTACGACCCCTAGGAATCGTGTCAAGTCTTGATACGATCGGTAAGGATGTTACCTACCAGAAATAGCATGTCTCGTCGGGAAGTGCCCAAACCTTGCGGCGAGAATGTGATATATGGATCCTAGGCCTAAAATATTAATTATGGGTTTATAGTATATTTTAGAGAATGTTTATTGATGATTACTAATTAAACTGGGTTTGATTTGTGGATGGCAACAACAAACATAACGACACGTACCAACAATCTCTCACTACGCTTGTTTCTAGAAAAGGACGAATTGACTGGGTCAATGTTTCTCTATTGGAAGCGTGATCTTCGGATTATGCTTACGCATGAGAGAAAAGGCAATGTCCTAGAAAGAGCAATACTAAGTACTCCTGCCGCAAATGCTAGAAATGAACCAGGATAAGCATATTACGCTTATAGGGTGTTCAAATCTCGCAAGGTGGTTAAAGGGATCATCGGTAAGTGCTCACGTCATGAAAATGAAAGAGTACATGGATCATATTAGGTCACCCAGTATCGTTGCAGTTGGCAACAGTAATGATACTCAACTCGTTGTTAGATGACTATAAGTCTTATATAGTCAACTACAACATGCATAACATGGAGCAATCCATTGTTGAGCTACATTCCGTGCTCAAGACTACTGAGTTGATTTGGGGACCAAGTTTAAGAATGATCTCGTAGTAACCGATGATGGTAGTGATCAGAGAAAGAGGCGCAGTGGAAAGGGAAAGGATAAAACCGATCCCAGCCACGGCGTGCCTAAAGGGTAATGGAGTCAAACAAAAGGGTCAAGAAGGTAAAGCCAAACAAGAACCGAGAAACGGTGTCTTGGTTGTGGCAAAGGTCAAAGGGTAGGAGGCAATGCTTACTCCTTAGTTGACTTGACCAACTTCTAGATACTCGCTTCCTACTTGTAAAAGTTTATTACAAGTAAATCAACTTTAGCAATCGTTTATTGCATAAGATGATAAGTGAGATGACCGGCATGAGATGGTGATGATCCCACGAGCACCAAGATTTTATAAATCAGTATTTTATGGATTCAGTAAAAACAATTTTATTTCATTGTTTGGATAATTTTATTTTATATTAAAACAAGTTTTATTTTGGTTTTAAATAAATTTCGAATCCATGGTTGAATTATATTGTGTGCATGTTTGATAATTACACTAGTCAAGGTTTATGACTAGATTGTAAGTCAAGTTTTGATTTACTTATATTTCATGTTTTATACATATTTGTTTGATTGTTGTATAAATAATGTCTTGATAGCTCAAGGTATTTAGATGCTAGTAATTAGAAAGTCTTTCTAATGAAAGTATTTAAGAGTTTTATGGAAGCATAAGGTTCAAAAGTTATTGAACTTAGTTAAAACATCTTAAGTAATAGTCATTACTTTTGATAAGAAAGTTTTAAAGTATTAGTACTAATATAGTATGATTATATTGGATATAATCAAGATAGATTTTAAGAGCATTATTGCAAGTCTTTCATACTTGTAATAAAGGATTTAATGAAGTCATAATTCCCTGATAGGAATAGTTGGATATTCGTATAATCCAAGTAAAATGACGTAGACATTAAATGACTCTTAAAAGGGAGAAAACTATATTAAAGTTTTTAAGAATTAAAAGGTATTATTGCAAGTCTTTTATATTTATAATAAATACAATATTTAATCAAGTCATAATTCCCTAATAGGAATAATGGATATTTGACAAATCCAAGTAATGACTTTGGCATTAAATAAGATTCTTAAAAATTCTAATGTGTTTAAGGATTGATAGTATCATTTCAAGTGTTTCATACTTGTTAGATACAGTAATCAATAAAGATCATAATTCCCTAAATAGAAATGTTGGATATTCGCAAATCCAAAGGATGATCTTAATTATTGATAGAATTCTTAAAAGATTAAACTACAAGTTATTGACTAGGTCAAGGTAGTAGTTTAAGAGATACTTAAGTTCCATAAAAGTAAGTGGGAGCTAAGACTAACGTAATTCATTAAAGATGTTGATGAATTCAGTAAGTTAGTAAGACATTAACAACAAGGTTTTACCAAGTCGTTAGCCAAAGAGTTAAGAGAAATAATAAATGATCGTTGATTAGATTATTGCAAACCTAATAGCGTGATCACAAGTCTTGTGATTTATTATTG
The DNA here is from genome assembly GCA_963853835.1 of Calendula officinalis. Classification (NCBI taxonomy): domain Eukaryota; kingdom Viridiplantae; phylum Streptophyta; class Magnoliopsida; order Asterales; family Asteraceae; genus Calendula; species Calendula officinalis. The sequence continues at coordinate 23,554,141 of OY970820.1, forward strand.
CATATCTAATAGGTTGTTAACCCTTCAGTGGATAACACAGTCATTTAAGGAAATTTCTTTAACTAGTAAGAATATCTACAAATCAAGTAACTAAAAGAGGCTTTAGTTACAAGGATAATTTTATGAATTCAAGAAACTAAGGAGTTAATTTCCAATCCTCCCATGTTTACCGAATTGCATAAAAGGCAAGACTAGAATATGTTCTAAATTGTTGCAAAGACAAAAGTAATAGTATTCCTAAATACTCGTCTTATGTCTTTAGTTTAATAGAAATGATTGGTTTAGTGATAAAGTTACAATTAAGTTTGTAAGAATCATTAAGTAATCAACACGAACGAAAGGAATAAGTAATGATCCAGTAATAATTCAATATCTATGTCCAGTGAGGAATAATACTTGAGTTAGTATCATTTTTATTCAGACTTTGTATGTTTTACAAGATCCATGAATAAAAGTCTATTTATTCAAGACGACACAAAATCCGTGACTACTCATCTTGGTGGGAACCTTGATGGGACGTTAACGTCATCGCGGTATTTGGTGGTAGATTCGAAGTTCTTCGAAGATAGCTACACAAGTTTTGTGTAAACCAAATATCGGTGATATTCTGTTGGAGGCTTAACGAATATTGGATTTACCACCGTGACAATACTTCGTGGTTGAAAAGTTCAAAAGTATTGTTCACTAGGATTGTCCTTAAGCCTGAGGTATTTGGTTTAGGATACAATGACTAATGTGCTTTGGTTCAACTCAGACAATTCTGAAATACGTTTGTCATACGAGGCGATACTGGGTACAAAGGAAGTTGTATTTTAAATCGAAATATACAAGATAGCAATTGCACCTCCTCTTTAGGAGAGATATTTATAGGTCCTTTGACTTGATAAGAAACTGGCAAGTGCACGGCCGTGCCCAAACGAACTGATCTGTTCTTTTTCGTTTATCACAAGAGTTTGAATCAAGAAGTCATAAAATGATTTCGAATACATGAGTTGATAATTTCTACCATGCTCGTATTCGTTATCACAAATATCGTGCTGCAAGGGATGAGCCTAACATAGTTTGCCCAAGAAGTAGAGAAATAGTGTTCTTTACTAGGAGACACTATTAAAGAGTTTTTCATAAACTATACCTGGGTTACGTAAGCTGTTTTTATGGGGTTGGTTACCTACATGCCCATCTAGAAGGCCACTGTAGCTCGTATCATTAAGACAAAGGTTACACACTTGCACAAGTGGGAGTCTGAAGGAATTATGTGCACAGTCAGTCAACATATGATGATACATCCATGCCTACGAAACACTTAAGGTTCACACCGGTGAGTGCATGTAATACGAGCAAGATAAGCAGTGATACTACGAAGAGGAAGGATTCATAATAGTCATTATGAATCAGTTAAGTATTAAGTTAAGTTTAACTTATTACTAGATTAGTTTAACTAACTAATTAATACAAGTAGTTGTACGTTTACTAGTTGAGTAAATATACAATGTGTTAATTTTAGATTATCCATGATATGATTTAAAGCTATTAAATCATATAGTAATTGGATAATATTGTTGTATAAATTATATAAAGGTTATTATATAATTAACTATTAAAAGTATAAATACAAGTATATATAATTCGTGTATATGGGTACCGAATTATTAGTGTATTAATACTAGACATTTAGTAGTTAAGTACAACAATAATAAACTAGTTAAACTATAAGGGATGGAAGTGTTAAAAGGAAGTTTAATTAAAGTTCTAATATTAATTAAACTAGAAGGGTTCTAAGCGTAACTTATTTGTATATAAATAAGAGGCTTAGGGTAACCCTAAAACCCCTTACATCTCACGAAATCTACTCCCTCTCTTCCTCCTTGTTTCGGCCGAGAACAAGCAACAAGGGAAGAACACAAGTTTGTGTTCTTCGTGTTCTTCGTTCTTCGTGTTCTTCAAGTCTTGAAGATCCAAGTTCATTGCTTAGATCAACTAGAAGATCGCTCGACTTGTTCATCATCAGTGGATCTATCTTAAGCAATCAACAAGGTATGTTTTGGGAAACCCTTTTCTCCCTTCTCCCTATTGGACGAATTTCGGCCAAAGAACCCTAGGGTTCTTTGGTTGATGGTCGACGAACACACAAGTATGTGTGTGTTCGAGTTCTTCGTACAAGGTTTCTTTCTTGTTAACCTAATCTAGTTCTCCAACATCCCAATCCTTTAGGGTTTAAGGATTAGGTTTAATCCCAGTTCCGTATTTAGGGATTAAATCAGCTAGTTGGTTTTAACCGGCCAAGAACAAGTTCATGTTCTTGGTCAATATGGTCGAACCAAGCATACTAGGAGGTTGACCCAAGTGGTCGATCAGTGTCATGTGAAACCCTTCATAAGACCGCCCAGAAATGGGGGAGCATGAGACGTCTACTTGGGGTGGTACCTCCCTGCGCAAAGAGTAGAATGTCACAGTTTACGACACCCAGTATTGGGTGAGCATGACTACCCGGGAACGGGAAGAGCTTACGAATCGCGGTAAGATGGGGGCTCCCAATAACCTTGATAGTTTACCTATGATGTCCCATATCGGGAGAGTTGGCTTCGGAGAGGTCCGTTGCATATGTGATAAAGAAAGTGTAAGCTTGGAGATAGCTTACAAGTAGATGATTGATTGAGGGATAAGCTTATGGCAAGCTTATCAGTTTATGTGAATTAATGAATAGGAGAAGAGTTATAAATTAATAGAAATGATAAGGATAAGTATCTATATTTATATAAATATTATTTATAAATATTTTTGAGAATGGGTCGAAAACCCATGTATCTCACGAGACTATTTTGTCTCACGTACTGCTTTGTTTTTGGCTATGTACTCAGGTTCAGGATCGAAGGATTAGAGGGTCGCGATAGAAGTGGCCTAGTTTTGTTTAGTTCGGGAGCTCGTAGGTAGATCCCGTTTATCATATGGTTATGATATTGTATTTGTAACACCGGTTTTAATACTCTGGTAAACTTTTATTGGTTTTTGTTAAACCGTATTTTGGGAACATTGGACTTGTAATATTTTTTATTTAAAAATATGATTTAAAAAGTGTTTTAAAAATTGAGGTGTTACAACTTGGTATCAGAGCTATAGTTTAAGTGAATTAGGTAGGTTTGACCTCCCTAGTCTTAAGCTATGCTAAGTAGGACCATATGTTTTCCATAGGATGTCCATGATTAGTCTTTTGAGACAGTAAAGTATGGGTATATTAGGGTCGATCCCTAAGAGAAGAGATAATGTTTGGGCTTTATGGGTTAAGTTTGACTAATAAGTCAACCTTTGAATTCTGATGGTTTAATATGTTGGTATAACAAATGGTGAACCCAAGAAGTGGAGAGATTCCACGAGACCATGAGACGGATTCAAATCGAATCCCGACTCATCCCGGTAATAATGGAGAGGGTTCCGGTTTGGGTGCAAACCAAACCCCGGTAACTATGGAAGCTATCGAGAAATTGTTTACCCAAATTAGGGAGGTGGTGAATGAGGATGTGAACCGGATCATGACTAACCGGTTCAATGAGGAGAAGAATGATAATTCTAAGTCCCGTGGGGGAAGTAAGTCTTCGGGTAGCAAGACTCGTACCGAGGAGCCATCGACCGAAGGAAGTGATGATTCGGGGTCGGATGAAAGGGAAGGTTGTACATATAAGATATTCATGTCGTGCAACCCCGGTGTGTATTATGGAAGTTCGGAACCGAAGGTCACGATGCGTTGGATTCGGGAAACCGAGCAAGTACTAGAGAGTAGCAAGTGTTTGAAGAGAGATATGGTCACCTATGCATCCTGACAGTTGAAGGATGAAGCGTTGACATGGTGGGATACCATGTATGAGACTTTGGGAAGGAAAGTGTACAAGATGTCGTGGAAGGAGTTCACGAGTAGGTTGAAGGAAAAGTTTTGTCCCGAGAGAGATCTAGAAGAGTTGCTGGAAGAGTTCATGTTCATCAAGAAGGGTAATATGTCAGTGGAAGAGTACACCAAAAAGTTTACGGGATTACTTCCGTTTGTGATCAAGTCTTATCCAACGAAACGTATGAAGGTGGTTCGGTATGCAAATGGACTACCACCGGAGTTTGAATTGGAAGTCAAGCGAGCGGCCACGTTAGATAAGGCCATTTGTACCGCTCGAGGTGTTGAGAGGGTTTTCCGGCGTAAGGCACAAGAATCGGCATCAAAAGGGAAGAGAAGAAGCTCGATAGTAGCTTAGGATCAACGAAGAAAGAAAAGTTCAAACCGAGTTCGTCAAAGCATGGTAGTGTTGGAAGTTGTCAAAGTTGTGGGAAGAATCACCATGGGGAATGTAAAGCAAATACGGCTATATGTTTCAAGTGTGGACGAGTGGGGCACCGAGCAAAGGATTGCAAAGTAAGGAACCTCGAGGAAGTGGAGTGCTACACTTGTCACGAGGTGGGACACTTTAGTAGTGCGTGCCCGAGGAAGAGAATCGACACATCAGCATCAACCGCCAACAGGAATCGGGTGAAGGAAACTCGTGGAACCGCTTCAAGTAACCCGCTTATGAAGTTTTGATAGATGATTATGATTTAGTTGCTTATATGTCGCACAATTTAGTGCTTATGTGATCAAAGTATGAAAATAATTATAGATGGAATGTATGATGCGAAAAATTAAGTTTGGGAGATAATCTCCCCGGTTTATTATGTGTATAGTCGAATGGGTTGGCAATCGGTATGTCGCGAGGAATAAGGATAAGAAGGATTAGGTTATCATAGAATATTGAAAGGTGAATCACGAGAGTGGTAAACGTTGTCAACAAAAGGATGGTAGTACAATGAAGTACTAAGTGTTAGTAAGAATCGTGAAGTGCAAAAATATATGAATATATATATAAAATGGAACCTTAGATATTGGGTATGATCGACTTAATGTTGGCATATAGCCATAGCAAATGTTCGTGTCGGGGGTGTCGGGTGTGACATCAAGAGTGAATAATTTATTTTTGGTAAAGATTTATAGAGAAAGCATGATAGTGTACGTATCGACACCGATCGAAGTCAATTGGTTGACTTAATATGACCGGGTGGAAGAAAGATTAGAAGTTTTAGTAATAAATCGATTAAGGGCAATTGATAAATGAGTAGATTGGTGGAAAGTACTAGAAATGATTATGTGTACCGTGTGGTATAATGTATAAGTGGAAAATCAAAGGTCAAATATGAAAGAAAATGATAGCATGATGCTAAGTGTATTGATGCATACATGGATTATATGCAAGATGAAATAGTGTTGTATGAGTCACTTTGCATTGGAGGCTTTCCGATCATTGTGACAGTTTGGGATCGTGATGGATTGGAGACTTTCCGATCATCTCGATAAGATAGTTAAAGTATAATTTGTTATATAAGGGATATGATGTTTGTATCTGACGTATGTAGAACCGTATGGTTAGTTGTTGTTATGATTTTTATGGCAAGTGAGAACTTGGGTTGAAAACACGGATAATGTTTAAGTATAAGTAGGTGTAGGAGATGGCTACGAGTTCATAGTTTATGAAAAAGGAATGCTTTTAGGAAGCAAAGTTTGTTAGTAACCAATGAGTGGTGAAAGAGGTATAATGGGTGGTTAGGCCACGATTGGATATGATTGAGGCTCTAGATCCGGTAATCGGGAATTTCAAGTATGGTATAAGGATATTTGAAGGAAATTATAAATGGTATAAGTAAATGGATGAAAGTTAAAAAGTAACAGAGATCGGTATCGATTTAGATGGAAGTTGTTATTCGATTGTAGAAAATTGAAATCGGAGAAAAGAGAAACAATTGAGAAAGAAAATTTAAATATTGGAATCGGGAATGAAAAGCTTGGGAAGCGATGCATTAGTAATAAAGAATATGTGGAATTTAGCAAAGCTTGACTTTATTCATAAGTCAAGGTTGGTCAACTAGTGGATTGTTGACTTAGGTCAAAATTGGATTTAGACTTTCGTTTAAAATGGTGAGTCAAGGATAAGGGCATAATGTATCATCTACATGTGTATGATAGTGGTTAATGGATTAATGGAAATAATGGTAGTCAAGGGGTGCGACTTTGACCGTTGGATATTTCGGGTTGAATTTAGGAATCGAGTGTGATTGGTGTTGGACCATGAATGTAAGGTCATTTGTTAAAGAATTGATGATTAGTGGGTAAGGAAATTTTCAAGATATGGTTCACTTTGTGCTTAAGTCAAAGATTGGACAATATTGACAATTTGGTCAAAGCTAGGCATTGACAATCGTTTTGGTTAATTGACTGTTAGTAATAATTGGGTCATATCGTCCCAATGTGGATAAAGGGATTAATTAAATGATTGGGGGTGTTAAGGTCGAATCATGAAGTTTTGACCCGTTCGGGTATTTGAAACTAAAGTTTGGTTTTTGACCCATTTGGGTATAACGGGGCAAGTGGGCAATTAAATGCATAAGTATTATTGGATCATAATTTGGAAGTGGAATGAGGATTGGAAATCCTTGAGTTGATTCCGAGGACGGAATCCTTTTTAAGGGGTGAATAATTGTAACGACCGGAATTTTCGGTTAATAAATTAAATGGAATTATTGAGGAATAAAGGTGGTGAAATATTTAATCGAGTCTCCATTGGGTTTTATCGAGTGTTTGAATGTTTGGGACTTGGGGTAACCAAGTATGGGTCAAGACTTGGATGGAAACAAGTTTGAAAGGCAAGAAACTGACCCAGACAACCCTCGCGGCGCGAGGCAGTCGCGAGGTTGAACAGAAGCTCCAGAGGTGAAACGCGAGAAGCTCTAGTTGAGGCTCGAGTTGAGGCAAGAGGCGCGAGCGAAACACGAGCGAAACGCGAGGTCTGTATTTCAGCGGCAACCAGCAGGCAAAACCGCGTCACTTCGCGGCGCGAGGTGGGCGCGAGCGGGGCGCGAGGAGCGTCAGGAATACATAAACTTGTGTGTAAGCTAGGGATTCATTTCACCTTCAACCACACACATAGTGCAGCCGATTTGGGAGCAAACTTGGGCGATTTTGGAGCTCAAGAGCTTAGATCTTCATCATCTTAAAGGATTGAAACATCAAGGGTAAGTATTCTTGAGTATCTTGCTTATCTACCTTGATTGTGAGCTTGGTATGAGTAAAAATGGTGGTTTGGGGAACCAACCATGTCATCTTTGGGGAAGATGACTAATCATGGGTGTAGAACACTCATTCTAAGCTTGTAATCGATGTGTACAAGTTTGATTTGGGTTTATTGATGGAAATCTTGAACTAGGGTTTGAGATTCCACCAAGTTGGATGAACTTGGTGGTTAGGAATGTGAATATTGATTGATTAGTGATTAGTTATGGATAATAACTAGTTATTGTGATGATATTGATGGTAGGTCAAGAAGACCTAAAGATTGGTGACATTTCACTAGTTGGAAAGCAAGGATTCGTGTTATTAGACACGATTTGGAATTAGCTTGGCAAACGATTTCGAAAACTATGATATGTTAGGAGTCTTTATTAATAGATGTTTTTAATAAAGATATGATTAATATGATGAGAAAATGCTAGTAATAGACTGTTAGTCCCAAGACTAAGTAAATAAGATTTGATGCTCGATAGCCAAGAAGAATAAACAGCAGCTGAAGTATGTATCTCAGCTGAAGCAAGTATATACAATAAACCTTCAGCTGAGTACGTACTTAGCTTTAGGATACAAGTCAAATCAGCAGCTATTAATGAGAGTTCATTCGAAGTCTATGACCAAAGGACAAAGACAAGAAGAAGACTATTCAGCTGATTGTGGAATCAGCTGATAGTACCTGCTGCAGATGAAGACTTAAAGGAAATGATCATTGACACCTTGAACATTTCTCTTTCCCACTCAAAGAAGAAGAAAATGATGAAGATCTTCTATTTTGGAATAGAAGATAATGTCAGTACAACTTCATCGTTTGTCCCTCGAGCATGTAAAGAGAAAGTCAACAACTTCTGTACTTGTGTAGTACACCTTTCACTGTGCGTCAGAAAAGGTACCGGAAGAAGTGGACACAAAGTACACTCGGGACAATAACTTGTGCAATAGCATTTAATGATCCATGGCAAGTCTACATCGACGAATAATATGTTTACACGTCGTCAAACTTGTGGACTAAGGAACATGGATCTTGGGCTATAAATATAGACGTAAATGCTTGCATTTAAACAACCTTTAGAATACCCTAGAAATCATAAGCACAAGAACATTCTCTGAGAGTTAGTTATTGTCTAAGTATTAACTCCTCCATAGTTATTACTAAGGCATTAATATTAGCTGTTAGTATCAGCTGATATAACTCTCAGTGTATACTCTTCTAGTTTGAGCGGTCTAAAGTGTCAACTCAAGTATAGAGTTTTAGGTAGTGTGTACTATCTATTTCCGCAAACTCTGTATTGTATTAAGCTGTTTTTAATAAAACTCTTAATCATTGAAATCTTGTTGTTATTTACCTATCGTATCTTCGTTACTCGGTCATAACGCAACACGGTTGTGTTGTTGGGATCCAACAACTGGTATCAGAGCGGGTGTCAAAATTGTTTTTCCATCAATTTTGAGCATCTGTTATGGCTGAACCTACATCATCAGATCTTCCATCATCTGGAAAACCTCCCAAACTAACTCAAACCAACTATCCCATGTGGAAAACGCGTATGTTGTCCCATATGGTTACCTATCACCCAAAACTTCAAGATAATATAATGAGAGGAAAATACGTTCCCAAAACCCTTATTCCTGGAACTTCTGAAGTCCCAGAACACTATGTTGTGAAATCTGAGGCTCAATGGACAGACGCTGAAAAACGTCTTGTTCATCTTGAGAATAAAGGAAGGGATATGCTTTTTCAAGTAGTTGGTGATGAACGGTATCACAATATACAATTTTGTGATTCAGTTAAAGAGATGTGGGAGAGGCTGGCTGAAGTTTATGAAGGCACATCTGTTGTGCGCGAACATAACAAAAACATGCTCATACATGATTATGAACTGTTTAAAGCCAAGCCTAGTGAGACTATCGCTCAAACATTCAATCGTTATAACATTCTGTTAAACGAGCTGAAGTCTCATGGGGTTGATAAGGACGATATGTCCAAAATGTGTAAGTTTATGGCTGTCTTACCTTCTAAATGGGCTACCATCATAACTTGCATGAGTACATCTCCTACTCTGAAAGATTATACTCTTTTCTCTCTCTATGGTATGTTTCTAAGCCATGAGAGAACTGTACTCAACAAATTTCAACCTCCAAAGGACTCTAAGGTGAGTCCCTCAGGATCTTCGACCGCTCTTGTTTCTCTTAACAAGCCCAGCAGAATCAAATATCCTCCATCAGATGATGAAGCTGACAATGCTTCAGCTGCTGGTTTGTTCAGCATGCCTGAAGTCAGCATTGAAGAAGTTGATGGAGACGAAGACAACGAAGCCCTTATAACTGAGCTAGCCTTACTTGTTAAAAATAGAAAATTCTTCAAAAACAAGTTTGGCTCCTCCGCTAGAGACTCGAGTAGCAGATCTATCTCATCAGCTGTGTCTTCCAGACCCTCTGGAAGTACACCTGACATCTCTGAGATAACTTGCTACAACTGCAACAAGAAGGGACACTATGCTAACGACTGCAAGCAGAAGAAAGCTAGTTCATCATCTTCAACTGGTGAGTCCATTGAAGAAAAATACAAAAAGCTACAAGCCTTCACCAAAAAGATTTTAGAAGAAAAGAAGGCACTTGAAGGCAAAGCTGCTGACAAGGGTCTTGTAGCTGAAACTCATGATTGGGCTGACTCTGGTGACAGCTCATCTGATGACGATGAACAAATGGCCACAATGTGTTTGATGGCTCGTGCTGATGATGATGAAAGTATTACAGCTGATGATGCTAGTTCCTATAAATGGGTCAACATTGTTCACAAAAAGGTAACCTCCCTAATCTCCGTTGAGGCTACTAAAGCTAAAGAAATTGTTGACTCTATTATTTGTGACTTGCACTTCATTGATCAGCTGAAAGGTGAATGTTTGGATAAACATAATGCTATTCTACGTGAAAATGCATTTTTAAAAGAACGCTTAATTGACCACAAAACTTTAAAAGAAGAACTTTCTGAAACAAAATTTATTAACTCAGTTCTTCAACATGATCTAAGTGAAAAAGTTAAAGAACTAGAAGCAATTAAAAAGATTTGTGAATCGTGGTCTCGTTAATCCAAACGTGTGAGTGAATGTGTTAACTCACAAATCCCCAGTCAAGTACAAGCTGTACTAGGAGGAGATTTCCTAGCTGCAGCCGCTGTACCTGACAGAAGTACAGATGATCTGTACTATTCGTCAGTTGATGCTTCTGTGCCAGCTGAAGAATTGGTTTTTGGTTCCTTTGTTAGGTCTACCAAAACCTATGCTACTGAGATGTCCTCAGAAGATCCTTCTGTGGCTACTGGTGAAGAGTCATCCACTGACTCCTCTGCCATGGTAGTTAGGACACCCACTGTAGTCATTGTTGAACCTAGAAAATCTGTCTTGGGTTCAGCACCTGCTGCCTCTTCTGCTAGATCTCAGCAGAAGACTAGAAGAACAGCAGGAAAGAAAACTGTTCTTACACCCTCCAAGGGTGAGCCAGTTGGACTTCGTACTCGAGCTGCAAAGAACAAAGGTAAGAGTGTGTCTAAGATCACTCCAAGTCCTTCTTCAGCTGTGTCTGTCAGACAGCTGAAAGGAAAGGTCAGCAAGCTGACATCACTCGTTCAAACTCTGACTATCTCCGATAATCAGAAAATGAAGGGTATTTTGGGTCCAGTTCCCAATCATTCTGCCTCGCCCTCTACTCCACTGCAAAGAAACAGAAAATGATATAAGTGTGGAGATCGTGGGCACATGGCAAGCGAGCGTGACAGCACATGCTTGAGACCTTCCCCAACTTCAGTATGTGAGCCTACTGAAAAGCCAACTTCTGTGAATCCCAGCGGGAAGTCACAAGGACCCACCGAGGTGTGGGTTCCCAAAAAGAACTAACTCTTTTATCTTATGTGCAGGGTGATGAAAGCAAACATGTCTGGTACCTAGACAGTGGTTGCTCAAGACACATGACTGGTTACAAATCCCTGCTGGAAGAGTTTGAAGTTTGTGATAGCCCCTCGGTAGTTTTTGGTGATAATGGTAGAGGCTCAACTGAAGGTTATGGAACCATCTCTAATGGATCCATAAAAATCACAAGAGTTGGTTATGTAAATGGGCTGAAACATAATCTTATCAGCATTAGCCAACTTTGTGATGCAAAGTTCTCAGTGAAATTTAACGAATACAGAGGAACGGTGACAGATAAGAATGGAAAGGTAGTATTAGTTGCTCCCAGAACCAAGAATGTCTATACACTTGACATGAATCCTCAAAATCAAGAAGTCTGTCTATTCTCTCAATCTACTGAAGTGCTGAATTGGCTGTAGCACAAAAGACTATCTCACCTGAACTTCAAAAATATATCGAAGTTGGCGCGAGGTCAGCTGGTGAATGGTCTGCCACAAATCAAATATGAAAAGGATAAGCTTTGTTCTGCATGTGAACAAGGTAAACAACATAAAAGCTCCTTCAAATCAAAGCAATGTTTTTCCATCAACAGCTGCCTTCACATGCTCCATATGGATCTTTTTGGTCCCATGAGCACTGAAAGTCTAGGTGGAAAGAAGTATACACTTGTTATCGTTGATGAATACTCACGATATACTTGGGTTATATTTTTACGCCACAAAAGTGATGCAGCTGATGAAATCATCAAGTTCATCAAAAGGATGGAACTTCTAAACGGGTCTAGAGTCAAGATACTGAGATCAGACAACGGTACTGAATTCAGAAACAAGACTTTGGAAGATTTCTGTTCAGACGTTGGGATCTCCCAAAAATTTTCAGCTGCAAGAACACCTCAACAGAATGGTGTTGCTGAAAGAAGGAACAGAACCCTTATATAAGCTGCAAGAACAATGCTTGCTGAGTCAAACATGCCTAAGAAATTTTGGGCAGAGGCTGTTAACACAGCTTGTTTTACTCAGAATAGGTCTTTCTATGTGAAGAGACACAAAAGGACTTCTTATGAGATTTTCCGTTAGAGGAAACCTTTCATCGGTTTCTTTCACGTGTTTGGCTGTGTGTGTTTTGTGTTAAACACAAGAGATCAGCTGAGTAAATTTGACTCTAAAGCTGATGAAGCCATTTTCTTGGGATACTCCACTCTATCCAAAGCATATAGAGTTTTTAACAAAAGAAGACAAACATTGGAAGAGTCCATTAATGTTACTTTTGAAGAACACTCAAAAGCTTTGAACCCCTCCTCTGGTGACTCGTCTGATGCATTTCAGAGATCAGCTGAATCATCCCCTGATGATACAACTGAAGCATTCTCCGATGCTTTAAATCTCTTTGATGTTCCCATAAATGAATCAGATGAGACATTTCATGATGCTCCTACTTATCTTGTGGACATTGCTGCTGTTCAACAAGAAATTCCAACAGTTAGAGCATCATCCAAGGCTACTTCTAAGCCACCTCTTCATACTTCAAGAAGATCAGTTCAAAATGAAGTAATTCATCCTGCTGAGCAGTCAACCGCTCAACAAGGATCTAATTCTGCTGAATCTTCCTCTTCTACCGCTGCTCCTCAATCTAAGTGGACCTCAGAATATCCAATTGAGTTAATCATTGGAGATCCACAGCAGGGAGTAGTCACTAGAAGTAAAGCATCATGCAATCTTTGCTTATGGTCTTGTTTTCTAGCAACTGAAGAACCGAAAAATATTAAGGCTACTTTAGAAGACTCAAGCTGGATTCAGGCGATGCAGGAAGAACTTAACCAATTCGAGGTCAACAAAGTATGGCAGCTGGTGCCTCCACCAGCTGGAAAGAAAATAATTGGTACTAAATGGGTATTTAGGAATAAAATGGATGAAGAAGGTGTAGTTATTCGCAACAAAGCTAGACTTGTTGCACAAGGATACAGACAAGAGGAAGGAATCGATTTCGATGAAACATTTGCTCCAGTAACTAGGCTTGAGGCTATTAGAATATTTCTAGCCTACGCTGCTTACAAAGACTTCACAATTTTTCAGATGGACGTGAAGAGTGCTTTCTTAAACGGGAAACTGCAAGAGGAAGTGTATGTTAAACAACCACCAGGGTTTGAAAATCCTAAGTATTTAGACTATGTGTTTAAACTGGATAAAGCGCTGTACGGATTGAAACAAGCTCCTCGTGCATGGTATGATACACTCTCCACGTTCCTCATAGCAAATGATTTCACCAGGGGAAAGATTGATAAAACCTTATTCATTCGCAAAATCAAAGGTGATATCATTCTTGTTCAAATTTATGTGGATGACATAATTTTTGGTGCTACTGATGAAAAACTTTGTAGACGTTTTTCAAAACTTATGTCTACAAAGTATGAGATGAGTATGATGGGTGAATTGACATATATTCTTGGCTTACAAGTTAAGCAATCTAAAAATGGAATTTTTTATAAATCAAGAAAAATATATCAAAGATCTTTTAACGAAATTCGATATGAATTCATCATCATCCATGAAAACACCAATGGCTCCTCCAAACAATTTAGATGCTGACATCACTGGTAAGTCAGTGGATGTCACATTCTATAGAGGAATCATTGGATCATTACTCTATCTCACCGCCAGCAGACCAGATATTATGTTTGCTACTTGCATGTGTGCTAGGTATCAAGCTGATCCTAGAGAATCTCACTTAATAGCTGCAAAAAGAATTTTGAGGTACCTTAAGGGTACTCCAAGCCTAGGTCTTTGGTATGCCAAAGACTCCGGGCTTGATCTAATTGGCTATTCAGATTCAGACTTTGCAGGTTGCAAAATGGATAGAAAGAGCACCACTGGAGGATGTCAGCTGCTTGGTGGAAAGCTAGTCAGCTGGACAAGCAAGAAACAAAGCACTGTTTCTACCTCCACAGCTGAAGCAGAATATGTTGCTGCTGGAAGCTGTTGTGCTCAAGTCCTTTGGATGAAGAATCAGCTTGTTGATTTTGATATGAACTTCTGCAAAGTTCCCATCTATTGCGATAACACGAGTGCTATTGCAATCAGCAACAATCCAGTTCTTCATTCTAGAACCAAACATATCGACATAAGGTATCATTTTATTAGAGATCACATTGAACAAGGTGACATGGAACTCCACTTCATTTCAACTGACCTTCAGCTGGCTGATCTATTCACTAAGCCTTTAGATGAAAAACGATTCAACTTTTTGATCAGCGAGTTAGGTATGTTGAATGCTTGAATCAACTGCTGAAGTACTAGCAGCAGCTGATAAGACTCACCTTGTTACTTAGTACATTCAGCTGACTAAAACCTTTTGAATTTATCAGTCAGCCGAATAAAATCTCTTAAATGATAACTTATCATGTTTTATAAGTTAAAACGTTTGGTTCTCCCACAAAAAGGCATCTTTCAACCCTATCCACACGTTCTCTGTGGCAAATATTTCCACTCAAGTGAAAATATTTGGCATTTATGAGGGACAAGACACCCTGACACAGAGACGGCTCCACTACCCTGACACAGAAACCGCTCCACTACCTCACACTGTCACATCCAACCTTCTTTGCACGATAACCAACGTGTCTCTAGTTGGTTTATAACTATCCATTTATGACCCGATTCAAATTTAAATCTTTACCCAAACCGACCCATAAATTCCTATAAATACCCATCCATTCTCCACTCCTCATCATCACTCCCACGATTCTTTCTCCAAAAACCCTCTAATTTCTAAACCTTTATCTTTCTTCCCTCTCTCCTCAAAATGCCGAAGAAATCCCCAAAGGTTTCTCTTACTAGGGCTGCTATTGAGTTCTATCAGAACTCAAACCTAGTAGGCAACTTTTCCCCACCGGATGAACTTGTCGATATTTATCGACCAGTTGTGACGTTTGTGCATCACTGCCCCATTCGTGGTGCCTTTACCAGAGTCACCAAGAGTAACATTGAGCTCTTGCGTGATTTCTGGATGTCCGCCTCCGCTCCTAGAGACGACATTACTGCGCAGGTTGGAGATCATCAAATCACCATTTCTCTTGATGATTTCCGAGTTGCCTGCGGATTCGATTATCTGCAACCTGGTGAAGAATATCAGCAGACTAAATCTGCTGATGAAGCGAGTCTAATCGGTATCACTGGATACAGATTAGAACACGAAGAAGACAGGGTGCCGATCTTCAAGAAGTCTCAGCTGACGAGACCCTGGGCCTATTTCTTTACCCACATCATTCAGGGTATTGGAGGCAATTCCGGGTCTCTCAACCAGTGCAACTCCAGCATGCAAGTCTTTGCTGAAGCCCTAGTCACTGGTCAGCGGATCGACTACGGGAAGCTGGTGTACAAGGAGGTCAAGACGAAGCTGAAAAGCAAGGGAAATCACATTTCCTATCTTCGCTTTTTCACATTGTGCATCGCACATGTGATGGTTGAAAAGCTGGAAATCAGTTATGAAGACCTTCCAGGGGATTCTGTGATGGTTCGTTCCATCGCAAGTATCATCTTCCAAAGGAAGGAAGATGAAAGAGAATTTCCTCTCACCTCGTACATGCTGAAGATCATAGATGATCGAGTCAGATCCAAAAGGGATCGAAAGAAGGGCGCAACATCGAAGAAATCTGCCCTCCAAGAAGGTAAGTCCTTTCCTCATCTGAAGCGTTTTCCCTCAACTGGGCGTCCATCCCCAGCTGCTGATGGGAAAACCACCACCTCAACAGGGATCTCAATCCTTGAGAATGAGGATTCTGCTGATGCAGATGACTCTCCTCTGGTGGTGAAGAAGCGAGTTAAGCGACCCTCTAATCGCCCTCCTTCTTCTTCATTCTTTTTATCATCTTCTTCTGCCACCAGTACCCCTGTTACTCCTCTGCTGGAGGTAAGAAGAACTGCTTCTATTGAAGCAGAGAAGATGATTGCAGATGCTGAACTTGAAAAAGATTTAGCATCTGGACTCTGCCGGGGTCCTAGAGAAGATCACTTACGATCAGAGGTTTCATCAGCTTCTGATCTTTGTTCTTCTCATTTTCAGTCTGGCAGTGTTTCTCAAGGAACTCCACCAACAATCGGAGCTCTTGGTCGAACACTCTCAGCTGGACCCCCCTCTTCCTTCCCTTTCATCCACTCTCTCTCTGCTGATTTCTCAACAAGTCAGCAGACTTCAAAACGGCAATTTCGTTCTTTAGGAGTTAGTGCCGGCTCCAACCTTCTGCGTAGCTCCTCGACCGATTTATTATCTGTCACTGTAACAAGGGAACAAACTCCACAAGCAACCTCAGTCTCTCAACAGACTGCTGGTGAAGTTTTCGGCTCAACCCAAGCCACCCGAGTGTCAGCTGCACACACACCACCCCCAACTTCTTCATCACTCCCTGAGTCATCAGCTGATGATAGATTGACTGGAAACCAAGTCAATCTTGAAGCTGTTCTTTCTGTTTCCCACAACGTCACCGGCTTAAACCAGCAGGTGATCAAGGAAACCACCACCGCCAATGAAGAGACAACTCTAGACCGAGTTGTTACTGAGGCAACTACCCAAGCTGCCAGTGATCGCGAACGTATTCGCCAACCGAGCTGTGAGGCAGCTAACCCACCACCCAGAGGAATTCTTCCTCCAGTCTCCATAACAGTTTCGCCGGCTGTTGAGACCGAAGCACCAGATTCTCAAACAGCATTTCATATGATGTTTGATTCCGCTGATATCTCCATTCAGCAGTACACCTTTTCAGATGATGAAGAGAGGCATGAATCTGGGCTTCAAACTGTTTTGACAACTGAAGTAGGCACTTCTGCTTTAACCCCAGAAGTTTCAGTTGGACCCATCTCACCCCCCATAGTTTCTGAGGAACCCATAGGAACTCTTCTTCCTACCTCGGGAACACCTTCTTCCACAGCTGACGTTAACCCTCAAGATGGAGACATGCTGGACCCCCTCCCCAAAAGCGTCCAAGTGACCCATGCTGAATCCAGCAAAGCTGGAGGAAGCATTCCCATCAGAGCCGCTGCTGCTCTGATGTCTAGTGTTGTTACATCCCAGATTCGACCTGGGATGGCCAAGCTGAGTAAGCAGATGGACACCCTTCGCAGGGATGTTCCAAAGAAGTTTGCTGCTACTGCTGAGAAACTCTCTTCCAACATAACTTCTCTGCACACTGAGGTTCACACTCAGATTCCTTAGCTGGCTCTTCTTACTGAGCAGATTCAAGGCACCTCCAAAGGGTTCACCTCCCTCAAAGAATATCTTCAGCAAGAGGTGAACTCCATTCGCGAATCTGCCAGTGTCAAAAAAGACAAGCTTCTCTCCAAAGCTCGAGCCACAGAAGCTAAATTTGATCGACAGATGGATACCTTGACTTTCAAGGTGTGTGCTCTTCTTACAGCTGTCGATCAACTGACCACTGCTCATAGTCACCTTTCTATGGCTATTGAGGGGTCTGCTTCTGATGTGTCCACAAGGATGGACAAGTTGGAGACTGAAGTCAGCTCGTTGACTTCTCAAGTCGCTGGTCTCCAAGGCACCCTCGACCTCATTCTTGCCAAGCTTAATGAGGGTGCCGCTGCTGCTCGTCCTACTTTAGCACCAGAGAGTACCCCTCTTCTTCGGGCACTCTCTGAGGGGGAGAAAGAGGCCACTTCAGCAGGTGAACAACATGGTGAACGAGAAAGTTCACAACTCATAATCACCTCTGTTGTTGGAGCCAATACTGAAGACGTTCCAGCAGGTGATAACTCAAGAAATCCACCTATCACCTCTGCTGGAACATTAGAAGAAGAAGCTGAAACCTCAACTGGTTTTACTAAGATCGTTGATTCCTTTGAATCAGTTGAGGTCCCAAAAGTCCAAGCCCCGCAAATCCAAAACCCTCAGCCTATTTCACAGGAGATTCCTCATCCTGCTGAGGGGGAGCCTACATCTGCGGTGGTTGAAAACCTCATTTTAAATGAAGTTGGATCCGCTGCTGATCTCGATACAGCCTTAGCTCTTCAAAGAAAAACTCATGAAGAGCTGCATCGAAGAGCTGAAAAACAAAGAGCTGATAACATTAAGTTGTTCAACAAATTTCTTGATCAGCGTAGGCAGGAAGCAAAGATCACCAGCGTAAGGGCCCCCAAATTCGATCACAGCTTCCCTGATGCAATTGTAATAACAAGGGCTGGGAGTGCGGTGCTCCATGAAAAGTTTCCTCTGAACAAGATCAGCCTCATTATCAACTACGATGAATGGAAAGAGGCTGAAGCAGCTGCCAGAACTGCGAAACCATCTCAGATTATCACAGATCTGGAAAATGAGATTCAATTCGCAATCTACTCCTTCAAGACTCTATGCGATGAAATCAGGAAACATGCTCCTGAATTGGTATATCGCATACCTCCTGAATTGTATGAATCTCAAGCTGCTGTTGTCAGAAAGACTGCTGGTGAAAGCTCCTCAGCGAGAGGGGAGAAACGTAAGTCCGTTCTCCTTGAGCCTCTTGCTGACTCCAGACCACTGGATATTGGGTCGTCAATCATATTTGCTAAACGAACAAAACCCAATATCACAAAAGCCGTTCCCACGGGAGTTAACTTTGTCCCTGGGCTGATCGTGAAAGAACCAATTCACGGCTTTTGCTATCTGGAGAAGAAGGTGAAATGCTTCCAACGGGCAGATGAGCTGGAAATGTGTGATGTGGATCAACTCATGACCTATCACAAGCTGCTGAGTTCCTCTACTGAAGAGGGAAGAGAAATGAAAAACCTAATAGACTCAGCCTTCCGCTCACTGTATCGCAATGTCGTTGGATAAGCTATATCCAAGGCATTTTTTTTTTTTTTTATTTTCCTTGTATTTAAATTTCATTATCAATAGAAAATCAAAACATTGTAATATACTTGTAAAAATTGTAAAAAGATAAACATATACAAAAGAACCCTAAGGGTCAAAGTACATAAGTATTCAGCTGACTTCTTTCTGCTGAATCATTACAGGGTTACACTTATACGGCTATTCGACTGCATCAAATAGGGGGAGATTGTTAGACCCAAGACTAAGTAAATAAGATTTGATGCTCGATAGCCAAGAAGAATAAAAAGCAGCTGAAGTATGTATCTCAGCTGAAGCAAGTATATACAATAAACCTTCAGCTGAGTACGTACTTAGCTTTAGGATACAAGTCAAATCAGCAGCTATTAACGAGAGTTCATTCGAAGTCTATGACCAAAGGACAAAGAACAGAAGAAGACTATTCAGCTGATTATGGAATCAGCTGATAGTACCTGCTGTAGATGAAGACTTAAAGGAAATGATCATTGACACCTTGAACATTTCCCTTTCCCGCTCAAAGAAGAAGAAAACGATGAAGATCTTCTATTTTGGAATAGAAGATAATGTCAGTACAACTTCATCGTTTGTCCCTCGAGCATGTAAAGAGAAAGTCAACAACTTCTGTACTTGTGTAGTACACCTTTCACTGTGCGTCAGAAAAGGTACCGGAAGAAGTGGACACAAAGTACACTCGGGACAATAACTTGTGCAATAGCATTTAATGATCCATGGCAAGTCTACATCGACGAATAATATGTTTACACGTCGTCAAACTTGTGGACTAAGGAACATGGATCTTGGGCTATAAATATAGACGTAAATGCTTGCATTTAAACAACCTTTAGAATACCCTAGAAATCATAAGCACAAGAACATTCTCTTAGAGTTAGTTATTTTCTAAGTATTAACTCCTCCATAGTTATTACTAAGGCATTAATATTAGCTGTTAGTATCAGCTGATATAACTCTCAGTGTATACTCTTCTAGTTTGAGCGGTCTAAAGTGTCAACTAAAGTATAGAGTTTTAGGTAGTGTGTACTATCTATTTCCGCAAACTCTGTATTGTATTAAGCTGTTTTTAATAAAACTCTTAATCATTGAAATCTTGTTGTTATTTACCTATCGTATCTTCGTTACTCGGTCATAACGCAACACGGTTTTGTTGTTGGGATCCAACATAGACTATTTAAGTATGTCTAAATGATTGATGATTTTGAAAGAGCTTATGATAATGAAAAGTATTTAATGAGTTTTCATAAATAAGATGCATGAATAAAGATAATGATTTAAAAGAGCTTGATAATCGGTTTATCAATAATATGTATTAATAAAGCTTGAGACAATGATTTTTAAGTAATAAGTATCGGTTAGTATATTATGCTAATAAAAGTAGTTATCGAATTACTAAGTGAATAAGTATGAGGTGACTAGTAATAGATATGTATTCTAGTCAAAGAGGAGTCAGAATATTATGATTTTGGATAAAACATAAATATGTTTTAAAATTAGTAAAGGACTTGGTAAAGTCAAGATTTGAAATGATTTAGTAAAGAGAATAATATAATAAATTAGAATAAATGTATTCTAATAAATGACGAATTTGATGAAAGGAGCTAATGCTCATATTTTGATGAAAGGAGCTGAGGCTCATAAGTGTTAATGTGTTATCCGGAATAAGACCGCCCAGAAATGGGGGAGCATGAGACGTCTACTTGGGGTGGTACCTTCCTGCGCAAAGAGTAGAATGTCACAGTTTACGACACCCAGTGTTGGGTGAGCATGACTACCCGGGAACGGGAAGAGCTTACGAATCTCGGTAAGATGGGGGCTCCCAATAACCTTGATAGTTTACCTATGACGTCCCATATCGGGTGAGTTGGCTTCGGAGAGATCCATTGCATATGTGATAAAGAAAGTGTAAGCTTGGAGATAGCTTACAAGTAGGTGATTGATTGAGGGATAAGCTTATGGTAAGCTTATCAGTTTATGTGAATTAATGAATAGAAGAAGAGTTATAAATTAATAGAAATGATAAGGATAAGTATTTATATTTATATAAATATTATTTATAAATCTTTTTGAGAATGGGTCGAAAACCCATGTATCTCACGAGACTGTTTTGTCTCACGTACTACTTTGTTTTTTGCTATGTACTCAGGTTCAGGATCGAAGGATTAGAGGGTCGCGATAGAAGTGGCCTAGTGTTGTTTAGTTCGGGAGCTCGTAGGTAGATCCCGTTTATCCTATGGTTATGATATTGTATTTGTAACACCGATTTTAATACTCTGATAAACATTTATTGGTTTTTATTAAACCGTATTTTGGGAACATTGGACTTGTAATATTTTTTATTTAAAAATATGATTTAAAAAGTGTTTTAAAAATTTAGGTGTTACATTTTTCATCAACCACATCAAACATACCTTATTAATTTTCTCAGTCATTCACTATTAACCAATTATGCTATATTACACCAGTAGATTATAATTAGAACCTGTGCAGATTTCTCAGTGTAGTGTTGTTGCTACCTGCTTCAGCAATAAGCAAAAATATTATCTTAGTTATAAAAGTAAATAAGATACAGAAATTAAACAAAACTTATTTTCAAATTCATAAATTAAAACAAAAACTAAATTATTATAAGTAAACATATATTTTAAATAATAAACTGAGGGATGATCCTTGGGTCGTTGAGAAATCCCCTAAATCGTTTACCATATTAAATCAAGCGCAGGATCATTTACCTGCGTTAAGTCGATTACATTAATTCAAGGAGGACCTATTACCTGTAATCATTAGGTTTAAACATCATAACATGGTAATTAAGTTTGAATCTATACCTGCTAAATGGCTGCCCGTGAAGACCTCTGCTAAATGGGTGTTAGGGCAAAGCCCATGTCCCTTGTTATCTTATGATTACAAAACAAACAAGTGGGGCAGATCTCATACTGAGCTACTCAGTATAGGTCTGATACTGAGTAGATAGACGTCGATCAGATATGACAGCTCAAAACCTTTGAAGATGATCACAAATGAGTTGCACTGACCTACTCAGTATCGGTCTCATACTGAGCTACTCAGTATATGTCTGATACTGAGTAGAATGACCGAGTTATCCGTGCATGATCTTCTGCCCTCAACTTGTTGGTACTAGTGTTAAGTCTCAGTCCTATACTGAGTGGTCAGTATCAGTATGACCAGATACCGAGTTCACGGACCGAGCTGCACAATCAGTGCATGATTTCCCATGATTCACTTTATTAGTCAAAGCCTTTAATCATGGGATACACTTAATAAGAATTGGGAGTTACATTTTAAATAGGGTTAATTGTAAAACCTCTATCACTTATAAATAGAGGTTTAGTCTTTAGTTGTTATTCATCCTTTTGGATCCCGGTTGATCACTTGTGTGGATCACCGGTAACCCAATTCTAAATGTAACACTTTGTGGAGTGTTCTTGGTTATTCCGCAACCAAGAACACATTTTATACGTTTGTGCTTAATAAGAATAATCGTATGACGTATATGATCTTGTCTTTACCGATTTTATTAACAATATATGGGTGGTTGGGTCCTACAATTGGTATCAGAGCGGTTCAAAGTTATCTACAACTTTGATGATCATATAACCCTATATATTGTTGAAGATCAAGTCTTTTCATAAAGAAGAACAATGCAGAATTTTCGTCATATTCTGCGCACGGGTAGAAGAAATGCCGGATCTCCTTCGTTAACGGTCGAATCTGTGTGAAATTTGAACAGGAGGTTCTCAACACACAGAAACACAGTCTGACCGTTCAGAATTGCAATTCGAGTTTCTGGTAGAGAGATATGTATGGCGCAAAAAGTCAGATTCTATGCTTTTTATTCCTTACTTTTTGGGCAGCCATGGTAGAAAAATCAAATGTCCTTCTTCAAACAACGAATGAGCGTGAAATTTTAACTGAAGGTTCAACATAATGTGTTTAATGTTTTCAACGTTCAGATCTTCAAAAGGAATCGTTAATTAAGAGATATATATTTTTGAAGATTATTGATGAATATTTATGGTATGTTTTTAATTCTGCGCAACTGTGATAAAACGGCTATTACATCTTTTGTAACCGTTGAATCTTCATGAATTTTGGATATGATATCCATAACACATACATTTACTCGGTATCAAAATTTCAGACTGATCAGGAACATATATTGAGAGATACATATTTTCAAAGTTGCTGGTTTTCTGATACTGAGTGTCTCATACTGAGTGGTCAGTATGAGACTGCTGTGATCGTTTCAACCGTTGGATCCTTATGATTTTTGGATATGATGTTGAAGACAGGTATAGGTATGTTGTGTAAAAAATTCATAATGATCAGAAGAATATACTTGGAGATATGATTTTTTGAAGTTGCTGCAAAATTAGAGAAATGAAATTCTGCATGCTGAATTATACAAGTGAGTATGTTTCACATATTTTTCTCCTTTTAGTCATAAGAAATCATCTTAAACTGAGGAAATCTATAAGTTGATTGATTCCTTAGTGATGTTTCAAGTCAAAGGTAAAATATACCGAACAGTTTAAGGAGATGACTCTGATTCAGGGGGAGAAAACACAATGTGATATGTGTTTTCTTTATATGAAGCTAAAGTTCTTTTAAGCTAAGATGTTCATGCTAAGTTATTCAAGGGGGTACGTGTCACACATTATTTTACAATCACTTGAATCATTTCAAACTGAGGAAATCTACTAATTGAATGATTCCTTAGTGATGTTTCATTACAATTCAAATCTACCGGACAGTTTGAGAAAGGAGTCAATGATTGTGGGGGAGAAAAGTTAGTGTGATATATAGTTTCTTGAAGTACTCGGCGAATAAAGAATATGAAGAGATCTCAAAAAGAAGACGATACAAGACAAGATTGAAGATTGTTTTGTTATCATTAGATAGGGGGAGATTGTTAGGGCAAAGCCCATGTCCCTTGTTATCTTATGATTACAAAACAAACAAGTGGGGCAGATCTCATACTGAGCTACTCAGTATAGGTCTGATACTGAGTAGATAGACGTCGATCAGATATGACAGCTCAAAACCTTTGAAGATGATCACAAATGAGTTGCACTGACCTACTCAGTATCGGTCTCATACTGAGCTACTCAGTATATGTCTGATACTGAGTAGAATGACCGAGTTATCCGTGCATGATCTTCTGCCCTCAACTTGTTGGTACTAGTGTTAAGTCTCAGTCCTATACTGAGTGGTCAGTATCAGTATGACCAGATACCGAGTTCACGGACCGAGCTGCACAATCAGTGCATGATTTCCCATGATTCACTTTATTAGTCAAAGCCTTTAATCATGGGATACACTTAATAAGAATTGGGAGTTACATTTTAAATAGGGTTAATTGTAAAACCTCTATCACTTATAAATAGAGGTTTAGTCTTTAGTTGTTATTCATCCTTTTGGATCCCGGTTGATCACTTGTGTGGATCACCGGTAACCCAATTCTAAATGTAACACTTTGTGGAGTGTTCTTGGTTATTCCGCAACCAAGAACACATTTTATACGTTTGTGCTTAATAAGAATAATCGTATGACGTATATGATCTTGTCTTTACCGATTTTATTAACAATATATGGGTGGTTGGGTCCTACAATGGGCTGCTTGATAAATATTGCTGCTCATGAGGAATAATTGAAATCCACATAAATGAATAGAAGATGCATGAAGTTGCAGTTATGAACTGCTGCATCAAAGGTGGAGACGTTAATCTGGAGACGATGAACGACGTTTTCATAAATTCCCAAGATTTTAAAATAAAAATATACTTCCTCCGATTCAAAATAAGTGATACACTTTCCTTTTTGTGGTGTATCAAAATAAGTGATACACTTTGAAAATTTATCTTATTTGGCAAAAAAAATAGTGGGACCCACACCCACTAACTATCTACTTTAACAAAGTAAAAAGACCCCCTTTACCCTTACTTTTACTTTTAAACATCATTAATTCCACTTTATGCAAAAAGTGTGGGACCCATTTCCCACTAACCATCTAATTAATCTAATTTAACCATCATTATAAACTTTTGCCTCAAAATCCGTGAAATCCAAAGTGTATCACTTATTTTGAATCGGAGGAAGTACTTAAAATTAGGAAACTCATTTAGTCGGTCATAATTGGTTTGAACGGATTTCTTGTTTAAAGGACTTTCCTATTTGAAATTAAAGGATAACTACATAAGCACAAAAAGCTAGCGGGAAAACGAAAATCAGAAGGCATGAGGGGCTGTCACGTTGGATTAAGGTGTTCTAAAAAATTGACATATGGTACAAACAACTTTGTTTTATTATAATATATAGATGACTGTATTGACTAATAATAAGGTCAAAATTGACAATTTTGACTATTTAAGTCACAAATTTTAATTATATTTTGACCAATTTGACTAAATTTTTTAATCAAATTGTTTTGAAGTAATGTAAATAAATTTAAGAAATTCACAAAAACAAAAAAAACTAAATTGTAAATACAATATTAATATTATTGTTATTTAATTAAGAACATTCAAATTGTTTAGACTACTAACAAAAATCTTAAATAATCAAATTGTTTTTGACTTTGGACAAAAATCACTGTTATATACAAAATTCTTAAGCAAATCTTAAAAATCAGCTTACATATTCAAAACAATGTGTTAAAAGTCAAACCCTAACTAAACTTAGTAATGATATGTTGACTTTAAAATTCAAAATCTTACTTCATATCTTAGTTTAAAATTTTGAATTTCATTAAACAAAATAGCAATTAATTTAAAAAAATAATAATAAATAGTATTAGAATGGATTAGGGTTAAAAATTGGGATATTACTTTGACAGAATTTTAGAACTTAGTCTTCTTATCATAACTTTATTAGTCAAATTAAAAATGTTGACTTTAATAGTAAATTTTAAAAGTAAAGTTATTGTTAAAGATAAACAATAACCTTAACTCAACTTATGTCATGTTAAGTCTCACAACTTCATAAACATTTTATTTTTTCAAATTTCCTAATATATTTATGATTTATCATTAGAGTGTTTATACAAAATAAGATATCGAACTATTACAGTCAACTATGACTTTGTTTATTTATATACACTGTTAAAGTCAACAATTTAAAATTGACCAATAAAGTCAAAATTAATTAGACATGTTTAGGTTTTAATATTTTCAGCATTATGTTTTTCATTAAGTTTATTTCAATGTCAATTTAATTTAATTTATTTTTTACTTTTTTCAATTTTTTATATCAACACTTTTTACAATCAAATGTCAATTTATATACCTTTGATTTTATTATTGTTTTTGTTAGTAATATAACCATAGTTTGACTTTGTAAATTACTTTTTTGACTTTTTTGGTAAATAATTTCTAATTTTGACTTTCTAT
Source organism: Calendula officinalis (assembly GCA_963853835.1). NCBI lineage: Eukaryota > Viridiplantae > Streptophyta > Magnoliopsida > Asterales > Asteraceae > Calendula > Calendula officinalis. The sequence continues at coordinate 23,580,423 of OY970820.1, forward strand.
ATTCTATGTATTACCTATCAATAACGAATTTGGTTTTGACTATTACTAAAGTCAAACACAATAAGTTTGACTTTAATATGGTAAATTTTTAAAACAATAAAATTAAAAATCATAATAACAGTTTGAACCATAATTTGATTACAATCATCGAAACTGAATTAAAATATTATATTATACGTTAAAAATGTAGATTTTAGGTCATCTAACTTAAGCGTAACCATTAACCCTAACCATAAAATCGGGATCACATAAGTTGACTAATTCAGTCAACTTAGATTTTCTAAATTTTGTATAGAGTTCAACATATTAGCGTCAGTTAGTAAATTTTAAAAATTAAAAGTATATATGAAAAACAAAAATTGTAATTACAATATAATTGAATTCATAACTGTTTTGACTACATTCAAAAGTCAAACTTTTTTATTCAATTATGAATTTTTAAAAAGTAATAAAAAAAATTCTTAAACTGCAGTTACCATATAATTGAATTATGAATTTTTAAAAAGTATAAAAAAATTAAGAAATATGAAACTGTAATTAAAATATAATTGAGTTCAGAATAGTTTTGATTACATAAAAAAGTCAAGCTTTTTTTAGTGAATTAAGAATTATTAAGATGTAAACAAATTAAAGTTCAAAAAATGTAATTACAATATAATCGAATTGAATACTTATCTGACTAAGGATTAAAGTTAAAGTTTATGATTCAAAATACTAAATTGCCAGAATAATTGCATTATACGAAGTACATACTTTACAGAATAATGATAAACATAATTATGATTCGTACACGTAAGATTGTAATTAAGTTTCAAAATTGTTGTAACAATAACTCAAGTTCACATATGATATTTACCTGGTCGCAGGTGAAAGAAATCAGAAAACACGACAGAGAGCAGAGAGTCTTCTTAAAAAATGAATACAAATGATGAAAATATTGGTTTAAATAGGAGGAAGGTAGATGAAGATTTTTTGACTAATTTTCCTCAATATCAAATTGTTAAAATTATAAATATTCCTTATTTTCGGAATGTTAGTTAATGAATTTTTGAAATCTCCCCACAAAAACCGGAAAATGTAAAGTTTGTTTTTAAGGTTATGGGTTTAATTTGTAGATATATAACATTGTATTATAATTGAGTTGCAGAATCAATAAAAATCGTATATGCTGCAGAATCAAAGTGTATGTTGGAAAATCAAATGACATCATATAGATAGCCTGTATTATAACCCAGTTGTAACTAGGGATGGCAATGATCATCCGATCCGATGATCATCCACCCGATCCGATCCACCAGTGGTGGATATGGATGAAGTTAAATGGGTGAATATCGGATGTGGAGCGGATATGGATGTTTATTGGAGTGGATATGGATGATGATTTTCAATCCACGGATGAATCCACTTAACCCGAAATTAACTTTTTTTATATTACAATTTCACATAACTAATAATATATGTCTACACATCTTTGATTCAATAAAATTTATACATAACATAATATTGAAAATAACTAAATCTGTACACATTACAAATCATACTCTAGGCTTTTATATATATTAAGTTGCGTTTTTATTTGTATCAATCAATATTTAGGGATTAGTTACAAAATATGTTCAATGCCTCGATGCATCAAATGTATATTCGTAATTATGTTTTCGTTTTGTATATTCTTTTTGGAAGAAACTATGAACATATTCAACAAAAATTATAAATTTATTTATAAAACTATCTTACTTTCTTTAGAAAATATTTTTTTTTTTGACATCCAACGGATACCCATTTACCCGCTATAATCGATGGATATGGATATGGATGGATGCAATGATTTTAAATGGATGTGGATATGGATATGGACGACGTAAATTTAAATGGATATGGATGTGGACATCGCATCATCCGGTCCACATCCGATCCATTGCCATCCCTAGTTGTAACGTCCTGAATATTTAATAATTAAATAATATTAAATTAATCGTCACATTTAAATTTGAAATGAATAATTAGTGAATTAATTATAATGAATTAGACGGTTCGTTTTTATCAGACGTTATAGGAGTTATAATGCTTTAGATACGTAGACCCATTCACTATTTAGACGACCTGTAGTTAGACGGTTCATATTATTTAGACGTTTTAATTATTTGGACACTTTAAAATTTTAAAGACGTTCGTATCTTATAAAAAATAATTATTTAGTTCGTCTTGAGTTTGGAGCGGTTAGTCAATTGTAAGGCTTTGGCGGTATTCTTTTGAAGTGGGTCGGCCAATAGGCCAAGACCAAATCTGGTTCGTCTATTAGAGAAAAAGCCCGAGTTTTGGAATTAGCCCAATTATTTTATTAATGCCTAAGAGCCCATATAATTAGATACTTAAACCAAAAATCAACCCTAATAACCCATGAACCGTTTTCATTTATTTTCTCACGGTGGATTATCATAGCAAGCCGTCATTGGTAGATTGCTCGTGAGAAGGGAGATGCTCGACGAAAAATGACAAAACGAGTGGGGGAGGTTGAATCCACGTGGGGTTTGGAGCAAGAGATGGGTGGCGGTGGATTTCCTAGCTTGTGGTTGGGGTGGAAGTATTATAATCGAAGCAGGTGATGGAATTCTCAATTGTAGGCATGCTAGTTAGTGAGGACTTATCCAAATTCTAGACGGTGGTGTTAATTCTTGTGATCAGAAGAGAAGAACTTCCGAGCCTTGAGTTTATTGTTCATCATATTCGGTAAATTCCAATGTTTTTTTCCTTTCCAGTTTTGTATATCGTATTAGTTGTCCGCGCGTTGCAGCGGTATTTAAAGCATGTTTTTTTTAAATGAATGAAATTCTTATCTAAATTGGTTTTGATTTATCCAACGATAACTATAAAGGAACCTTATATTAACAATTTTTTGTAAAAAGGTATACAAAATATAAAGGATGAGATTTAACTCTTTTATAAAAATTATGGTTCATAAACCATTAGGTTATTATTTAAAATTTGCCAAAAATATACTTCCTCCGTATCAAAATAAGTGACATAAATTGGCTTACACGTTTTTTGAGGTAAAAGATTAAAGTAGAGGTTAAAATAGATTAAAGTACATAGTTAGTGGAGAATGGGTCCCACTTTTCTTGAATAAAGTGATATTAATGAGTTTTAAAAGTAAAAGTAAGTGTATAAGGGTAATTTCACTTTATTAAAGTGGATAGTTAGTGGGTATGGGTCCCATTATTTTTACCAAATAAGGAAAGTTTTCAAAGTGTGTCACTTATTTTGATACACTCCAAAATGGAAAGTGTGTCACTTATTTTGATACGGAGGAAGTATATGCAATAAAAATACACTAAAATGATCAAATCCTTTTGTGTACCAGGTAAGTTGCCTTTTGTGGGGTTGGGGCAATGGTAATTGCCAATTGGTGGGCCCAAAGTTAAAAATCGTCCACGAAACTTTTTTTTCCAAAACATAAAATGGCAAAAGGTTCATGCAACCTATCTCACGCTCTATATCTCGCGTGCTTTTCAAACTCTCTTATGAACAGTATTGCTGGAACGGTAAATGTATAGTATAGAGAATTCCGATTCTCATACTTGTGTTTTGGGTGTTGCTATCGTCGAATTACATCAACGATCACTGGGCAGAGACGAGTTCTAAGCAAGTCCATAATCGAGCCGTTTCCTTGGAGCAAGTTCACTTGGGCAGAATTGGTTCTTCATTCGGTAGTATGCTAGTTTCTGTTTGCCTCTTGTTTTATTTGAATTCTAATTGTTGTCATAAGGCTAATCCAGTTTTGTGTAGGTTCATGGCCGAACCTTGAGGGGTTCGGGTTTTATTAGCTTGTTTGCCTTGTCGAGTTGTGATCATCGTACCTTGTTAAATTAATCGTTTCTGCTGTTGTATTCTCGAGCCCTATGTTTGTCATAGTAAACTGTTTTCCATCGAGTCGTGATCGGGTTGGTCACTGGTTTTCTAAAAGGCGGATTAAGGGCTGGGTAAAATCGTTGTCCTTTTGGCTAAACATTTTAACATGCATCTTTGGGTCTGTTTTTAACATGCTTAAAATACGTTTCTGGATTTCTGGCCCGCTATGGTCTCTGGTTTTCCAAGTCCTCTTTCCATTGCCGCTGACGGCTCGTCGAACTGATTTGTCATTTAAAAGTTCTTGCGGTTTTTATAAAGCATCACAGAATAATTTTCGGTTCAGTTATTCTGTCTTGTGGGTCTATTTTGAGACCATTTTGTTTGGATTCAAGTCCCGAAGTCTTCTGACAAATTGTAGTCCTCTGAATTCTTTAGCTACTGTAAAAATTTGAATAAAATCTAGTGAACCGTTTGAGAGATTTGATTGTTTCCGTAAGAGTGCTGCGTGCTGTCAAATTCTGTTGGAAATAATTTTGAGCCGAGTTTTAATCCTAGTCTTGTGATGCATTGTAGGATCCTTTAGGAGCTGAGTTGTGACTCTTGTGCGTGCCGAGGATTCCTTAGGAGCTTACGTTTATCGAGGTGGGTGATCTCACTATAAACTTGCATTTACTTTCATTTCATGATTATGTGCTATGTGTCATGAATTGCTATTGCTTTAAGATAAGCTTGTTTATTTGATGATTTGCTAAGTGTTGTTTATTTTAAATACATCCTGAACTGAGATATGGATGTTGAGTAACCGAGCTAAGTACCATATCATTATGTGTTGATCTGCGTACATGAGTTATGTTTATGAGTTATATGCATGTGAGATGTGCTAGTTGATTACATATCTGTTGAGATGATATGTGTTGAGCATGAGATGGTTTGTTTTATATGAGTACATGTTGTATGAGTCAACACGTTAATAAAACTAACCTAATAACTATGAGATTTTAATTACCGATCGCAAGAGGCGACGACGAGAGCCAACTCTTCCCATTTGAGTTGCCAAAGTACACTATACGACTGTCAGCGTGGTACTGCGGGGCACCTAGAGTACGGGTGTTGGAAGTGGGTGTTGTGACGAGCGTATGGCGGTGGGCGTACGTTGAGCATCGTCACAACCCACGGCGAACCTAATGAGATTTTAATAAAAGGTCTAATAATCGAGAATTGAGTAGAGTCTTTAGGGATCACTTACGTGGTGTGGATTGTTTGTATGTGTATGTTTATTGTGTTGATTATTCACTCAGCGGTGGCTGACCCCAAACACTCCCTCTCATTTTGCAGGTACTAGCAAAGGCAAAGAGAAGGTCAATGGTTGATGAGCTGCGTTTCTATTTTTATATTTATGGATTTGAATTAAAACATTTATTTTGAGTCAAACAGGTTTTGTTTTAAAACCTTTAATTATTCCGCATTTAAACCACGAGACGGTTTTATATTCTTATTTATGAGTTGAAACCTTTGAGTTACTTGTACTTTTGGTGAAAAATGTAATATTTTATTGATTAAAAATTTTTAAATTCCCCCTATTTTTGGGATGTTACACCAGTACAACACCCTTTAAATACACTAAATTAGGATGCATGAATAGGGTCTGTTCCGTTAATTAAGGTAATTTGAAATTTTTAATTCCTTACTAAAATAAATCAGATAATTAAGGTAAATATAAAATCAATACTAAATTAAGTAAGTTATTTTAAGAATCCGGATAATTTCCTGTGATAAATGAAACTCTGTTCGGTTATGATAAATACATCAAATTTATGGAATTAAAAATTGGAATTTAAACAATGAGTGGGAAAACAAAATTTTAGGAGAATATGGGATTGACACGTGTCAAATGGTAGTCTAAGAAGATGTCACTTGGCCATGTAAACCTTGCTTTATTATAATATAAATTGTAAGAGTCTACTATCCATAAAAATCTATTTAATTAGGAAATAGACTCTTTGTGTCTGTATTTTTAACACAAACGATATAGAGATTTTATTTCTCTCTCTATCTTAACATATATCACCATCATATATACTACCATCGTATCAAAATAAGTGATACATTTGAAGAAATACGGTTTTTGAGACAAAAGATTAAAAGATAGTTTAAAGAGTAAATTACACGGATAGTCCCTGTGGTTTAACCTAAGTTTTGAATTTAGTCCCTAAGTTCCAGAAATTACACAGATGATCAATAAGTATCGAACTTCGTATCAGTTTTGATCCCTAAGCCTAACAGCCGTTAAAATTAGCTGTTAAATCTGACCATGTGCAATGCACATGAGGGTAAATGTGTTTTTTTTATCATATCTCGTAAGAAACCTTTTGTTATTGTTTCTTCTCCGACATAACAATCAAACACACATATACACCTGCAAATACACACAAACACTAACACAAATCAAATCGGTATGGTGGCAGCTCAAACACACACAAATACACCTGCAACACTATCATAAATCCTTTAATACAAATGAAAAACACAAAATTGGGTTTATATTTTGCCTCCTCCGTATGTGATATTGAAGCAACTCTATAAATATCAACGATTTTATTCCGGCAACTACAGTTACCAAACGACGACCACACCACCGCCACAATTGTGACCGGTGCTCGGAGAAACGTGGTCGTTTGTAGGTGATCAGAGCGTCTTCATGGTTGTCGATAGAGAATCCGACCATCGTATTCGTACTCGCAGTTGCAACTCCCGTCGTATTGATATTTTCAGTAGTTGAGGCCATTGATGTTTATCTATAATTTTCACACACAAAGCTGCACACACATTGTTTGTCCAATTTAACCCTAATTTACCAAATCCTCGATTAAAGTTCACATTGCTAAAAAAGTTATTCGATTCTAAATGGGTTTTTTTGATTTTTAGAGAGAGAGAAGTGATTGAAACTTAGAGAGAAAGAGGGGAGGAGGATGACAGAGAGATAGAGGTGGGTGGATCCATTGTTGAAGATGATAAGGGTAAAATGACACATTTACCCTCATGTGCAATGCACATGACTAGATTTAACAGCCAAATTTAACGGCTGTTAGGCTTAGGGACCAAAACTGATACGAAGTTCGATACTTAGTGACAATCGGTGTAATTTCTGGAACTTAGGGACCAAATTCAAAACTTAGGTTAAACCACAGGGACTATCCGTGTAATTTACTCTAGTTTAAAATAGATTAAAGTGGATAGTTAGTGGAGTATGAGTCTCACTTCTATTGAATTAATTGATATTAATGAATTTTAAAAGTAAAAGTAAGGGTAGATAATTTCACTTTATTAAAGTAGATAATTAGTGGAGAAAGAGTCTCACTTTTTTAAATAAAATAAATTTTAGAAGTTTATCACTTATTTTATTTCACACCTAAATAAAAGTGTATCACTTATTTTGATACGAAAGTAGTATATTTTTTAAACTCACATGATCTATTCTAATTTGTTCAAATTAAAACTTGAATTCATAAGAAAGAGGTAATGGGCGACAAATCACATAATACTATTAAGCTATATTAAGCTATAAGACTTGAGTAATCACATAATAATGAATTTAGGAATATATGCACAAATAATATTATTCTTAAATAAAAGATTTCATAGATATCGTGAATATGAAGAGTTATTTTATTATTCGTTTAAAAAGTAGTTATTTGGCATTTTCAGTGTGCCACGTCATTCATAAAAACAGAGTAACTTCGAAAGAATTTAGGGGAAAATAGTCAAAAGAAAGCATTCAATTACTACAACTACAAAGGTTGAGAGTCAAATTTTCCAAATGTCAGACGCCACCCTCCTCCGATGAATTAAGAGCAACCGCCGCCGGCACTATGCAGGTCTCGGAACCTCTTTATTAGTACTTCTTCATTCATAACCATATTTGGTATGAGGATGTCTTCGTTGTATTCGTTTTCATCGTTGATTTTTTCACATTCCTCTTCCTTAAAAGACGTCGTCGGAGAAAAGCTTGAGGCAGATGCCGGAGAAGAGGAATGTTCAATAATGGTCGAGGTGGCTGCGTTTTCGGAGAGAGGTGATTTGTTGTTTTCTGTATTGAATTTATTGCTCCTGGTGCTGCCGGCTAGAGAACTCCGGTGAGTAGGCCGAGGGTGAATGTGTTCGCCTGAGTATGAAACGATAAAGATGGTTGAATCCATGGGGCTCCGTTCTACTTGCTTCTTTGCCCCACAAGCTTTTGTTGTGCTACACCTATAGTAATTCCTGAAAATACATAAAATATGGGAAAAAAAGTTCCATTAATAATGTGTTTTTGATATAAACAAAATAAATTAAACTGCATGCCGTAAATAGATTAAATATATTTTATTTTATTTTATATTTTTAACTTCTTACCTACTACTGAGTAGGGGTCCCCAAAGGGTTGACCCGACCCGACTCAAACCTGAACCCGATTACGCTAATCGGGTCGGGTCTATCCGGGTTCCATGTTATTATCTGGTTTTTTAAACCCGATTCGTTATCGGGTAGGGCTTCGGGTTAAAATTTTCTTACCTTTATCGGGTTCGGGTTGACCCGATTAGACCCGATTAAAGTTTATGTATTTTATTTCATATAAAAATTAAGATATTTTTACTATTAAATCAATTAATTAGCAAATTATATGATAAAGTATTCAATAAAACTCAATTAATAATTACAAGTGTTAAATAAAAAGTCATAAAATTTAATATATTAAATAATTTATTTAATTTTTACCAAAAATTTCTAACTCAAGTGTAACCCGACCAACCCGATCAGGTTAACCCGACAAACCCGAATCCTTATCGGGTCGGGTTTCGGGTTAGGATTTTTTTAACCTCAAACCCGTCAGACCCGACCCGATAAGAGCCGGGGTCGGGTTGACCCGTTGGTCACCCCTGCTACTGAGTATATACAAAATTGAGTAGTCATTATTTTGGTTGACAATTTTATTTAATTTTTAGATGGTGAATATTATTTTAGTAGACATTTATTTGTCAATGTAACACTTATATTGCTTGACTAATATACAGTAAAACTATATATGAGCCTATGAATGTGTTATTATCTTTTTGGTTTATCAACTATCAAAGCTCTATTTTGATTTGAAAGTTAAGATTATATTTTGCCAAAATTGTAACTATAATATTTATTGTATATTTTGTTATAATTACTACTTTAATTTAAGATAATTTATCTAGCTAATATTTAAAATAAAAGAAAACAAGTAGTATATACCTTGGAAAAGGGGATCCTTTGATGGGTTTTTGACCATATTTCCTCCATGCCCACAAATCACTACTTAATTCCTCTTGTGTAAAGTGAAACACTGTCTTCTCCTGGGTTTTCCTGCACATGTAACTAATTTTGTTTAACTATTGAAAAAATAACAATGAAATTAAATACCATATCTTTGTCTAATTAAATAATAAACCTTATATGTACATGAAAATATTTTGTTAAAACTGTGATGCATTTGGCTTATAAAATGAGATTGAAAATGGTTATAGGTTTGAAATAAAGGTTAAAAAAGGATGTTAATTATTTTAAAAAATTATGCGATATTTTAACTGTCATTATTTCAAGTTAGAAAAATGAGAGAGAGCGAGAATAAGAGACGGTCCACCTTAAAAAGTGTAAAATGTAACCCAGATTTGAATCCTAATAGCGTCAACCAAAAAGTAATTTACATGTTTTTTTTTACAGGTTTGTTAGTTGTTTTATGACGAGATAACAAGTAAAACGATTGAAAATATAATTAATTCGTTTGTTGTTCTGTAATAAAATCAACAAGCGAAATGCTTGAAATTATAGTTTACGCCCCAAACGGCTAAACCATTATGCTAAATTACAATATGAAAATAGAATTTTCTAATACAAACAAATTCTAAATATGGAATCTAAGTAGAATTTTTTAAAATCGAATAATTGGATTGATTAAATTAATTTCAGTATGTAAATATATATCTACCTTTTTCTGGGGCGTGTGGAATGAGAATCCATGCCATGCATGGAAAATGAATGAGAATCTGTCAACATCGGTAATTGTTCATGAACAAACCCTTCACCGTCAAGATCCATGGCGACGGCGGAGGTGCTTTCTCCGGCCGGCCGTGGCTGAGTACACCCTGCTTTGTAAACATCCTCCAATCCACCGGAAAATTTACCAAAAGTCGGATATGCAAATGAAGTATTGCTTTCATTTCCAGAGGCTAAGTTTTCCAAGTTGTAAGAACCATCATCGTAATCCTCCACCGTGGTGGCGTTCACCGCCGTAGTGGCTGCAGTGCAGCTCCTCACCACCGCATGCAAATCCCATCCATCATCCATATAAACAAGTTTTAATTATTTAAGGTGTGAATGAGACGAGTTAATTTCTTAATTTCTCCGGCGAAGGAGGAGAGAGGAGGAGCCACCGGAGATGGATGGCGGCGCTGACTTTAAAGAGAGAGAATGTGTGGGATGAGAGTGTATTGGGGCTATATATGGGTTATATATAGAGGAGTATATATGTGGGTTACTAATAATGGAATTATCTCTGTAAACAGTCTATGCTGATTTAGGGTTGACATTTTGGAGAAAGGTCAAAAGGGGGGTCGCTTTTGGCATTGCTTTCAACAAGCCAACAATGCGATTGTATGTATGTATTTTGGTGGGCATGGACCATGCATCATAACCATTTGCACCACCTTTTTAAAACAAATCGTGCTATATCTCGTTAACTATATTTGTTAATATAAACACATCAACTATATATGAAGTCAACGAATTAATGGTTAACAACGTTATTACCACAGTCACATGACTTTTATAACCTTTTCCTATACAAAGTATATATAATTTGTAGATAATCACATCTCTCATTTTTTAATAATAATATTTTATTAAGTGGACTTTATCAAATTTAAGAAATAAAGATAAAAACTTGAGACAAAAATTTATAGAGAAATTAATTTATTTTTTAACACGGACGGAGTATAATATATTACCGAGATTTGCATATTGAGTTCATAGTTACTTTTTATCACTTTCTTTTGTTTTTATTTTATATAAGGAAAAGAATTATTAATTAGTAGTGAAATTTGATAAGTTTATTAATTATATAGCTTAGAACTGTTTTTCAGAATCACTCAATTTTTAAAAATAACAATGTCTTAAAAAGGGAAAATGTTTCTAAAGTTAATTTGGCACGAAAAAGAATACACTCTATTAAAATACCTTATTACTTTTCATTCGTTTTGTCAATGGCTCGATAAGATCCCCGCGATCCTTGTTAATATGGACCCACTTTGTAGGTGCTCCAAACTTTTATAGATTTTCCCCGAACTAAATCCAACCCCATTTCCGGCAATCATTTCATCACATGTATATATGTACCCACATATAATACATATACATATAACTATATGTATGCATCCACTCTCTTGCCCTCACACAAACACATAGTCTCACTTTTTATAATATTATTTTTTATTCTTTTGTTGCAAATTCCATCAACGAATAAATCTAAACCCTTCATCGAAATCAAGTGAAGGACGATGTAGCTGACGAGGACAAGAAATATGAATTTGAATGCAAATGATAAATCGATCTCAAGCAAACTTGAGTTAATATCCAATGAATTTTTTTGATACATAAATAGGGATAAAAAGTTCAACAAGCTAGAGGGAAATGGAAACCATTTTCTAAACAATTATAATGTTTTAATTTCTATGAGAAAGAATAAATAAAAGATACATGAACACAACATGATTTAAGTGGTTGACTCGTTGGTGTCATAGGTTATAGTCTTTTCAAACATTGTCGAGATAAGATGGGGTTAATTGGGCCACGTTTAGTGGTATAGGAATTGTGTTGTGTTGGGGTTGAGACCACATCATGGGTTTGGCATGCAGTTCCCTAGTTGATCACCCAAAAAAAGTTGAACAAATTGTTATTATTATTTAAATAATAAGTTACGGAATACAAGTTAAATCTTGTAACTATCAACCAAGAACTTATTGCGTTTATTTATTTATTTCTTTTTATTTCTTTTGTTTCTACGCTCCACTAATAAGAAAGAGGAAAAACGCAAATCTTTTCCCATTCAAATAAAATATATAGATTGGTATGCGATTGATAGTTTGATACAATATTCTTCTGCTCAATATTAAAAAGATACGTTAAATAGTTTAAATATGTGGTATGCAAAAATCAGTGGACAAAAAAGTTTTGACTGTTCACCCGAACTCATACTACCCGTTTTAACTTAGCAAGCATTTAAAACAAAAAACAAAAACAAAACTCGTATTTAATTAATTTTGAATTATGTTATAATATTATGGCACTTTGCGCATACTCTTGCTTTGAAGGTCTACATCTAACTAAAAGTCCTCCCATATATACAACGGAAAAGACATAACTGAAGACTTAATATCTCGACGGACGTCAAAAGTCAAACGATAAAAAAGTCAACCTTCTAAACCAACCATAATCATTAGAAGATCATTGTCATGCAATTGATCAACAACAGCTGTCAATTACATAAAAATCTTAATAAACCGGACTCCATTTGTATTATTATTTAATCATATCGATGCTTTACTTTGGTAATGATCTTAGTTATTTTATAAAAATGTAAAACAAAGTATTGACAAGTCATCATATAAAAACTGACTGAGATAATTGCACTTTGACAGGCATTTCGTTAACCTGATCTTGAAAGCTTCTTTTGTCCAATAAAAGTTAAATTGAACTTGATTTGTTTATTAGAACCTTCTTATGTCCGATATAAAAAGTTGAATTAATCAGTCCTTCAACATTTTGATCTGGGTGGTAATTTGTACATGAAAAGATAATTAGTTTAGCATAAAAAATGTTGATGTGTTGACTTACATAACCGAACCGCTTGGAATCAATTCAAACTGAGAAGTAAGAAAATAGTACGTTTCAACCGGATAGAGGACCAAAATGATAACGTCTTTGCGTTTTCCATTTTTTTCTCGATTTTTGACCAAACCAAACCAGACTGAGAAATAAGTTAGCATGAAAATTAAAACCAAGAACCGGCCCAGTATAACTCGATCTAATCCAGTTTATAGCTCGATTCGATCCAGCTCAAGCTCAATTTAATCCATACAGATCACTTCCCATTGGGTTTTGGTTTGAACTCGTCCATACAATCACATTTTTATATACTTCCTCCGTATCAAAATAAGTGACACACTTTCCATTTTAGGGTGTATCAAAATAAGTGACACACTTTGAAAACTTTCCTTATTTGGTAAAAATAGTGGGACCCATACCCACTAACTATCCACTTTAATAAATTGAAATTACCCTTATACCCTTACTTTTACTTTTAAAACTCATTAATATCACTTTATTCAAGAAAAGTGGGACCCATTCTCCACTAATTATGTACTTTAATCTATTTTAACCTCTACTTTAATCTTTTACCTCAAAAAATATGTAAGCCAATTTGTGTCACTTATTTTGATACGGAGGAAGTATGAAAAGTTGTTTGTTGCACAATCACATTATCATTTAGTCATCTTTTAACATCATATTTGTTTGATCTAACATAACATACCATACCATACCATACCCTATTATCAAGACCATATAATACCCGTATGCCCACTACACGAATTACATAAAAAATACTGAAAAAAACCAACAAAGAAATCTTAATCACTGTTAGTTTCATCATTAACCTCTTCATTAGCATTCTGAGGCGGTTTAAGATCCTGTGATCGGATTTTAACACGTTTTCCTTTAATGTATCTGTACTCCCATTTTGGTGGAGGATATTTCTTCTTCAACCTCTCATATTTGTCCAACATTCCCACCTTCTCAAACACATCTCCAACCATGTTTACAATTGCAACAGTAGGTCGGATTCCAAGCTCTTCCATATCCGCAAAAACCTAATTACATATTAACAAATCTTAAATCAATAAATTACAAATTAGTATGTTGCTATTACATGCCATTATCCCTAATAAAATAAAATTACCTCAAACATCTTGTCATGCATTTCCCTCTTGTAAAAAATGGTAATCATTCTATCAAAGAACATTCGAGGCATACTTTCTAAATTATCAGAAAATAATTTCGTCCATAATTCTTCAGCCTCATCGATTCTTCCATCCTCTGCCAAAGCATATAACAATAAATAATAACTACCCATTGTTCTTCCTTGCCCTTTGCTTAACATCCACTTGGTCACCTTGTGATTAAAAAATAACCAATTTTTAGACACCAGAACAGTAAACGTAAAAAAGTGTAATTATTAACTGTTTTTACCTGAATTATTCTTTTCCATTCCTTGTCACGTTCAAGTGCTTTTAAAGCCTTTTTCACTGTAATTAAAGGAAATTCCAAATCCCATGCAATGAGTGAATCAAGAGCCCCATACACTTCTTCTTTCACATTTGATAATCCCTTTATCTGCCACATATTTATTGGATAAACCTTACCTACTTAATATTTCTCAAATAAAGAAAATATTACTCATAATATCAAAAATAACTTACACATTCGACAAGTTTTAATGATTTAGAAATTGTTCCTATTTTTGTTCTTGTTTTCCAAACTCGTGGATATCTTGGGCGAGGACCTTTAGCTGCACATACCTGGAAATTACTAAAACTTATGTGAAAAAGAAAGATGATGATAAAAAGTACCAATTACTGAATATTTATGCCAAATAATTAGGCAGTAATACTAAGAAATATGAAATAATCAAGCCATAGAACTAAAGTTCCCATCAAGAAAAGAAATATAATGTTGAAAAGAATAACAGCCATGGAAGATTAAGAGGAAATATTAAAGAACAAAATACAGGTTAGAGGAAAAGGAGCTTGTTCTGTTGACTGCTGCAAACCTGATTAAGTTTTGCAGTGTTCACAAAATTCAGCTTATAGTTTTCTAGTCTCTTATGACCAAAATAATCGAACTTTCTAAGGTCAGGTTAAAAAGGTTGCTGGAACAAAACTTATTCTTAAGGTAAATGTAACATTACCGGCTCATCCTACCTCTAATCACTAGTTAATCTTCTGATTTTGATCAACATTAAGATAATCAATTTCAAAACGCGCATCTAAATCTTAAGAGCTCTTAAAATTCATTGCCAAAGTCGTAATACAGTTGAGGCTTACCACAAAGTTGCTAGGTTTCTTTGGGAACTCAATGAATGGCAATCTTCCGATGAAATTCGGCGGAGAGTAATACCTCAACATAAGCATCATAACAAGATAGCTGGAAAAGAAGTTATTAAGAGTCTCAAGAATCTCAGAGGCAGAATATCAAACACTTCCTGTGCATACGAAGTTAGCACATCAAAACTTCGAAATTAACATTTTCACTGTCAAAACACACATTGAGTCCTAAAATCACTGATTGTATGAAGCAGTTGAACTGAACTGTGAAATTATACCGGTGAAAGTTGGGAAACGGAGCTTCACAAGGCAACCATCGAAGTAGCGAGATGAGTTCCAAAGCCCGTAATTGCGGAGAAAGAACTCCGAGATAGCGCTCCAGAGGATATACAGCGACCGAAGAAAGGCTAAACCTTTATTGCTCCAATGGTTTTGGCAGGAGAGTGACGATGTAATAGGGTTTGCTTGATGGTATTATCTCATTTGGAGTTTGGACAATCAGAGGGTTTATGGTATTGATGGTGATAACAGAAATTAGATAAATACTCCCTCCGTACCACAAAAAAAAGTTCTCATTTCCCTTTGACACAAGATTTTAGGTGATAGTTAATGGTGGGGTCATTGGTATTATTTTGATTAAAATATAAGGTTGATTTGGAGAGAGAAAGATAATTAGTGGATGTTATTGATGAAGTTTTTAATAATAATAATATTTTATTGTGTGGAGCCCACCACATGTGAGAAATGAGAACTTTTTTGTGGGACAAAAGCTTTAGGAGAAATGGGAACTTTTTTGTGGGACGGAGGGAGTAACATTTAGGGGTGTTTCGTTCCTAATAATTAAATTCGGTTAGAATTCAATTCGTTTACAATTAAATCTAGTTATGTTTTTGGTTATAAATTTTTAAGCCATAATTTATATCCATATTTATGCGTTTTCTAAAACTTTTCTAGATTTTTTTTAAAATTTTATTATTTATTTTTAATTTTTAATCTTTTTAATTCTAATTTTTTTTAGTTTTTAACATTTTTCTAATTTTTAAAATTTTTTACTTTTTAAGAAAATGTATTTTTTTTATTATTTTTTGACAATTTTAAAATAATTTAAATTTTTTTATTTTTATTTTTAAAAGTTTTTTAAATATTTTTAAACGAGTTTAAAATATAAAGCATAGAAAATATTTAAATTTGTTAGTTTATCAAATGACCGTAATTGAATTCATAGGGTGTCGAAACGGATTTCAATTACAACGAATATCGTAATTCGAAATTATGTCATAATTAAATTACGAAAAAAAAAATCAATCCAAACATCTCTACGTAATGTAACTGAATTACAATTACGGAGGATTACGTCAAAACAAACGGTGTCATATAGTAGTATTTCTTGACAATCCGGTTATATGATGAAAATTAAATTCAATTAATAAATCATATTATTAATTTAATTAAAGTCATCTAAAATACTAAAAAATTAATCGAAACAATGCGATCTAAACTGTCATATAATAGTATTTATTTATTATGGCATCTGTTCAACGAATAGCAATTTTGTCGTGTTTAAGTTAATTACTAATAATATTTAATTCTATTTAATAATATTGAAACAAGAAGGGATGATTTTGTTAGAGTAAATTACACGAATGGTCCTTTAAATTTATAGTAAGTTTCACCAATGATCCTTTAGTTTCAAAAATTACACCGATGGTCCTTAATTCGGAAAGGTTTTTCACCGATGATCTTTAACACTAACTGACGTTAATTTTTTCTGTTAACGTACCCCATATGCAATGCACACGAGGGTAAAAAAGTCATTTTTCATTTCATTTCTTTTTATTCTTAAACTAAAACTTTTATTTAAGATAATAAAAAATAGTTTAAGAGTGAAATGAAATTAAAATTATTTGTTTACCCTTATGTTCATTGCACATGGGGTGAGTTAACAGTATAAATTAACGTCAGTTAGTGTAAAGGACCATCGATGAAAAACCTTTCAGAAATAAGAACCATTGGTGTAATTTTTGAAACTAAATGACCATTTGTGAATTTTTCTATAAACTTAAAGAACCATTCGTGTAATTTACTCATTTTGTTATGTTTTAATTTAGGTTAGCTTACATGCTAACATATTTAATGATCAAAGCAACCCAATATTTACTATGATAATAATTTTGTAAAACTATAAAAAAAAACTTTTTTTTATTTTTTAATTATTTCTTTTATAATCATGTTTAATTAATTTTTTAATTATATACAAATACATAGTATTTTTGATATAAACATATCCTCTCCAAATAGAATAGAATAGAATAGAATATTCGGTAATAGAAGTACAACTATCCTAAGCACATCCATCCTTCTTCCCTCAACAAATCAACTCTTTTCTTTATATGATCGGATAAAACTGAACCACAATAAAGGCAACTATCTCCGTCCAACGACTACGGGAATCTTTCTTTCACAGATCTCCAATCGAATACGGAAATGCTGGTAATTGAACCCGCAATTGCCTTCCATATCCCCGCCGGCCGCTTTGCTCGTGATTGCCGTCTTCTTTCTCACTCCCGCAGCTTCTCCATCCCTTGGTATTGATTTAAGCTTTTATTTTTACCTCACTTTGATTCCTTCTTTCTCGTATGTTTCTTAACGTACCTGATTTCGGCTATCAGCTGGTAACTGTAGAACATGAACTTAATTCGAGCTAATAAATTAAACGAGCTTACTTAATTAATGTAATTATGTAAGTTTAAGCATCTTGTGGATGACGGTGTTGAATAACGTGTTTTGAATTCGTTTTTTTGTTAGTAATAAAAGTACGAGAAGGAACAATTTATCGAAGAACAGAATTAGGGCTTCGGCGGAGGAGCTGTCAGGTCCGGTGAAACAAGCAAAGCCACAACGGTATCATCCTTCTGAGGACATTTCGGATTCTGAAGATTCGGATGAGAATGGAGATGCCATACTTGGACCAGCTGAAACTAGCAGGACTGTTATTGAGGTAATTTTAGCACGACTTTGCTCAAATTATAAAGCAGCTTATTTTGGAAAAATACTTAGTTTATAAACTGCTAACGAACAAATGCATAAACTTAGATAGACAGTTACTTAAGTAATCACTAATCAGCATATTTATCTAATGCAAACTGCAAATAATTGCAACTAAATCTGCTTGCTATATATCATCAAGGACGCCATTTCTGTACAGCTACAAAATTCTGATCATTCATTCATTGCAGATTCATCCATATCAGGGATGATATTGATCAAAGATGTTATTTTTGTCAGGTAAACAGCAAGGCAATGCTTATGTTTTCAGGCCTGGTTGGTGACGGGGTCCATGAGAATATTTTTTGGCCCGATTTGCCTTATGTAACGGATGAACACGGAAGTAAGTTATCACGTCAAAGATCGTTGGGTAACTTATTATATGGAAACTCATATTTGTACTCAATTTCCTGTTATGATGTCTCCCAGATGTATATTTCCAAGTGAAAAATGATGAAGATATTCTTCAAACTCTTACTTCTGAGGACACCCTTGTGGTAAGGAATGTGAATTTTAGGGTTTAGATCTCACTCGGACTGTGGAATTAGTTATTTAACCGATAATTAAACTTGTGCAGCAAGTGATAATAGGGTTAGATACAACTGAGATGGTGAGTGAGATGGAGTTGATAGGTCAAGCAGAGGCTGATTATGATATGGAGGAAACCGAGGATGATGATAGTAGCACTGATGATGATGGTGGTGATCATGATGAAGATGACAACGATGATGATGATGATGATGATGATGATGATGATGAGAATGATGATGGCTATGAAAATGTGAAAATCTTATTTCTTTCTTTATTATATTTATATATCTTACTAAATAACAGAAATGTTGCTATAATCTTGTTTAAATGTTGTAGGAATGGGTTTCACTTCTAGAAGATGATGAGGATTCTAATGAATATCTTGGTGACTGGGCGAAGTTGGAGACCATGCGTTCTTCCCACCCAATGCATTTTGCTAAACAGCTGGCAGAAGTAAGCATTGCATTAATTCAGATAGTTTAAAGCAAGCTATACAAACACTGTAAAACAATAATTGTGTAGTGTAGTGTAGTGTAGTGTAGTGTAGAAATTATGATAATAATTATTTATTCTTGTTCCTCAGTTTGTATCAGATGATCCGGTAGACTACATGGACCAGCCGCCAGCTGGCCTTGCTATTCAAGGCGTTCTTAGACCTGCGTTTGTTGAAGAGAATTCTGTCATAAACAAATATATGTTTGACAGTCAATCCAATGATGATGAAGAAGAAGAAGATTCAGTAGTTATAAATGGCCATAGGAATGATCCGGAATCATCCCAAGATGCGGAAGAGGAATTGCAAAAAGATCAGGCCTCGAGAAATGGGACTTCATATTATAAGCTAGAGATTGTAAAAATTCATTTGATCTCAGCACATGGAAATCAGGTAGGCAAATTTATATAAATTAATTTTTAATATAAGTATATAACAAATTCTTTACAGACTTTTGTTGAAGTGGAAGATTTTAGGAGGGCTCAACCTGATGCAATTGCACATTCGGCTGCTAAAATCATATCTCGTCTCAAATCTGGTGGAGAAAAGACAATACAAGCCCTTAAATCATTATGTTGGAGATGTAAAGGCCTTCAAGTGGAGGTAATGCTCACTTTAGGTTTATAATTATTTATGATGCATCTTAATTAAAACTTGGTAGTTATGTCCATATAATATAAGTTAAATTGCAATTACTGACAGGAGGTAGCTGTTATTGGTGTGGACACCCTGGGATTCGATGTAAGAGTGTGTTCTGGAAGACAAGTTCAAACGTTGCGGTTTGCATTTAAAAAGAGGGTAAATTGCCAGCTTTTCCTGATTGCAAGTTATAACTAGATGATATTGTTAGTATTTATAATATAATACGTTCAAATGGCGGGTTTATGACCAAATAACATCTTTGTTGCAATGTAGGCCTCTTCAGAGTACAGTGCCGAAAGACAGTTGAATAACTTACTATTTCCGAGAGCTTCTGGCAAGCAACAGAAGCAGAAAGAAGCCCATCAAACCGAACTATAATGAAATGGAAATGTACATAACAGGCCATTTTTCTTTCTGGTTTCGGTTATTCTTCATAATATATTGATTGTAAGTCTTAACACTTAAACAATCATCATATAATTTATGCTTTCAAAGTTCCCCTAAGTAGACATGGAACTGATCACAAGATCTTACACATAAACATACATATAAGTAACTGTAATTTGACAGGATCCTATGTCTATTATGGTTTAACTGTGATGGTTTCATATGCTAATTGAGCGCTCAAAAGATCCACAACTGCTGACCCAACTGATACAAATAGAGTAATCTCATTTTCTTCTTTCCTCCCAATCTTCCCTCCTGTAATCAACTCCACCAAATTTCATGTTTCTTCATCACGCCTCTTTCAAACGCCCCCACCAGCTCTCCGGCCTCCACCGCCGCCGCCTCATTGTCCACAAAAACCCTACCTCTCTGCACAGCTTCATCATCGCACTCCTTCATCGACGGCTTATACGATCCCACCAAATCCAAATGCGCCCCTGCTTTCAACCACTTCCCCAAAACCAACAGAATGCGTTGCACAGCTCACTACATCCGCCATAGCCACTGCCGACTCTAAATCCTCGCAAACTTCAAATTGCACGCCTTCCATTCCGCTTTCGTTTCTCAAATTGTCAATCAGAGTTTTCGATTTTTGTGAAGTTCGATTCCAAATCATAACTCGATTGATACTCGGCCGTGTTGTTAGGTGAGCTTTGATTAGGTGCGGAGCTAACGATCCGGCGCCAACCATTAGCAAAAGTTGAGAGTTTTCGTTGGAGAGATAGTGTGAGGCTACGGCGGAGACACAGGCTGTACGGCGGAGGGTGAGTTCGGTTCCCTCCATCGATGCTAAGGGCTGGCCAGTGACGGAGTTGAAGAGAACATAGCTGGCGTGGACTCCAGATAAATTTACGGCGGAGTTGTTGGGATGAGTGGTCACGAGTTTGACGCCGATGTAAGGGAAGGTAGTTGAGGAGAGAGACCATGACGGCATGAGGAGGAGAGTGGATGATGGTGATGTCTGGCGGATCGGAGATTGAATAACGGAGGCGACGGAGGCTAGAGATGTTTGGAGGTGGTTAATTAGGGATTTATAGGGAAGAACTTGTGGATGCGTCGATGTAGATTGGTGATCCGCCGCCGGCGGGATTGAGATTGCTGATTGCCGTCGCCATTAATAAGAGAGATACAAAGTTTTTGGTAATTTCAGGAGAAAGTAGGATCCTAGAATTTGTGGATGACTTTTTGAGTCAATTATAGCCCTGCATGTGTATGCATCCGGCTCTCCATGGAAAAGATAAAAGTTATTTCCATGGAGTAAGGACTTTGTAGTCATCTGGAAATCTTTGACAGATATCTCAAATTCATTTTTACAAAAATACTATCTCCCTATCAATACAAGTGATATACTTTCTATTTCTATTTAAGGGTGGAATAAAATAAGTGATATATTTTCAAAAATTATTTTATTTGGTAAAAAAGTGGAATCATTTCTCCATTAACTATCTACTTTAATAAAATGAAATTACTCTTTTACTCGTACTTTTACTTTTAAACATCATTAGTATCATTTTATTTAAAAGAAATAGAACCCATTCTCTATTAATTATCCACTTTAATCTATTTTAAATTACTTTCTAATCTTTTGCTAAAAAAAAGGTGTTTCAAAAAGTGTGTCACTTATTTTAATACAGAGGTAATATGAGTTGTGTAAAAATCAACTCATATTTCTAAATTTATGGAAAAAATTAGTACAGTTAATTATTCTGTGAAGTGTTTTCAGTTCACACTCGTTAGTCTACCGACGTCGTTGACACGATTTCATTCTTCTTCTCGTCGTTGGTATAATTACATGCTTGTGATTTATGGGTTGTTGCATTGAAAATCACACAAAAATCTCAAAAGTAACGAGTCATATAATGATCGTCGCCTTCATACTAAGAACAGAATAAGAAACGATAAAATGATTAGTTCCTAAGAAATTCAAGTATGGGAAATGATAATAAATAATTGCCTCATCAGTCAACCTACTATTGAAAACATATATTTATAGTTATATAAAATTATAATATATATTTAATTTCGGGTTAAGTGGATTCATCCATGGATTGAAAATCATCATCCATATCCGCTCCAATAAACATCCACATCCGCTCCACATCCGATATTCACCCATTTAACTTCATCCATATCCACTACGAGTGGAGCGGATCGGGTGGATGTTCATCGGATCGGATGTTAGTTGCCATCCCTATATGGTCTCATGTTGATGATTGATGAGCCACAAAGAGACCAAGTAATTATATGTCCAGCTGCATACTTTATGCATTTGAATAAATAGTGTATGTATAATATCATTTGCACTATAGGTAGAATACTTGTGTTTCGCAATGCACTATAGAGATCATTGTGTGACAAATCTGTTAGATATGCAATGTTGGACATTTAAATTATTTCGGGGTTTGTATGAAGGTGCTTACTACTCCGGTTTACACCTATATATGAATGCACATGCGTTTGTATGAAGTGTTTGGATCTGCTTACACTTTATTGATTTTGTTACAATTTTGTCAAATTATGATGATTATAGCTACTTATCTCCAAGTTCATGAATTTGACTATACTTCTAAAACAGAAAGAAAAGAAATAAAAAATATAATAGAAAGACATTCTCATTTTAACCATCTTCAACATAGCACATACACACAGGAATATTCACTTGACACCCCATCATAAGACCCAAAAACACTAAAAAGACCCAAACAACTTCAAAAGACTCATTCAGACAACATTTTAACGACTTCCAACTGCCTAATCAACTTCCTCCATCTTGCTTTCCTCAGCAGCACCATCTTCTTCCAAAGCAGGCATATCACCGCCTTCTTCTTCCTCATCAATACTCAGACCCAATTTCAGCATCCTATGAATCCTCCCTCCAAACATATTCGGGTCCTCCAAACTGAACCCAGAAGTCAACAAAGCCGTCTCAAACAAAAGCATCACCAAATCCTTAACAGACTTATCATTCTTATCCGCTTCAGCCCGTTTCCTAAGCTCCTCCATGATCGGATTATCCGGGTTTATCTCCATTGTCTTCTTGCTCGACATGTATGAACCCATGCTACTGTCTCTCAAAGCTTGTGCCTTCATAATCCTCTCCATGTTTGCTGTCCATCCGTACTCCCCAGTCACCAAACAGCACGGTGAATCCACTATTCTGTCAGAAACCACAACTTTTTCCACTTTATCTCCCAATATCTCCTTCATCGTCTTGCATAAATTCTCGAATGATTTCTTCTTTTCTTCCCTTTTCTGCTTTTCCTCCTCTGTTTCGTCTTCAAGTTTCAACCCTTCCTTTGTTGCAGACACGAGCTTCTTCCCATCGTACTCCTTCAGCTGCCCAACTGCATACTCATCAATGGCGTCCACCATGAACAGAACTTCATATCCTTTCTTCTTAAGCTTCTCCAAAAAGGGTGAATTCTCAACCGCCTTCTTGCTTTCACCAGTGATGTAGAAAATATCCTTCTGCCCTTCTTTCATACGTGTCACATAGTCCTTCAAGCTGGTCAACTCATCTCCACTTTTGGTGGAATGGTACCTGAGCAAGTCAGCAAGTTTAGCTCTGTTCTGACTATCTTCATGGATACCCAATTTCAGATTCTTGGAAAACGCTTCATAGAATTTGTTATAATCCTCCTTATTCTCAGCAATCTCGTTGAACATCTCAATGCATTTCTTGACAAGATTCTTCCGGATAACTTTAAGAATCTTGTTCTGTTGAAGCATCTCGCGAGAGATGTTAAGTGGCAAATCATCAGAGTCCACCACACCTTTCACAAACCCAAGCCACTCGGGAATCAGCTCTTCGCAGTTGTCCATTATGAACACCCTTCTCACATATAACTTGATGTTATTCATCTTCTTACGAGTGTCAAACAGATCAAACGGAGCCCTTTTCGGTACAAAAAGGATCGCCTTAAACTCCAGCTGTCCTTCAACAGAGAAGTGCTTAACAGCTAGATGATCCTCCCAATCGTTCGTCAGACTCTTGTAGAAAGAAGCATATTCATCCTTTGTAATTTCCTCCGGTTTGCGTAACCAGATCGGTTTCTGTTTGTTAATCAGCTCCCATTCATGAGTAACCTCCTTGATCTTCTTCTTCTTATTCCCCTTTTCCTTCTCTTTATCTTCATCAACTTCCTCAATGTCACCTTCTTCTTCCTTTCTAACCTCATCTTCTTCTTCATCATCACTGATCTCTTTTTCGGTTGTTTTCTCAGTCCAGAGATAGATCGGATAGCTGATGAACTCAGAATGCTTCTTCACCAGATCCTTAATCCTCCTTTCTTCCAAATACTCCATCTGATCCTCTTTCAGGAAGAGGGTGATTTTGGTTCCCCTGCCAAGCTGCTCACCATCAGCATCCCTGGTTACAGTGAATGAACCACCAGCTTGAGATTCCCAGATGTACTGCTCATCATCATTGTGTTTAGTGGTCACAATGACTTTTTCAGCAACAAGATAGGCTGAGTAGAAACCAACACCAAACTGCCCAATCATGCTTACGTCAGCACCAGACTGGAGTGCCTCCATGAATTCCTTGGTTCCAGATCTTGCAATTGTTCCCAAATTGTTCACCAAATCTGGATAATAACAAAAACACCATCAGACTGAATAATCTCTTGTCACATACAATAATCAATCTATACTATTTCTAACTACTTCCTCTATCATTTTAGACTACCAATATAAATATTAGCTTCAATTAAAAGATGTTCATGAACAATAATACCGGATCACAATGCATAAACTTCTAATTCGCTCTACGGTTTAGTGATTTACTAGTTTCAAAGGATAGAAAGTACATTCTCGTCGAATGCACTAAACTTCGTTTCTACGGCCTAACGAAAGCTCCTAGTTATTTAACACACAATTGACATTTAATTAGTGTTACCACACATTATTCCTCATAACATTCCAATCATACTGCATAAAAATGCACATATCTAGCTTAGCATATATCATGAAAGAAAACAGAGGACGAGGTTAACAGTACGAATATACATTTTCTTCGTCAAATTACAACAGAATCCTACGTGTAATAGCGCTAAACCTATAATTAACTCCGCAATTTTCTGAATGCGTGTTAAACAGTATAGGCGATAGAACTAATGATCAAATTGAGACATAATTTAAGACGTTAGAGTACCTGCTTTGGTCATTCCGACACCGCTATCAATGATCGATAAGGTTTTGTTAACCTTATCAGGAACGAGCCGGATGAAAAGCTCCGGTTGCGCATCTAGTTTGCTCTTGTCAGTCAAGCTCTCGAACCGGATTTTATCCAACGCGTCAGAAGAATTGCTGATCAATTCTCGAAGGAAGATCTCCTTGTTGCTGTAGAAGGTGTTGATGATTAAACTCAGCAACTGGTTGATCTCGGCCTGGAAAGCAAACGTCTCTGCATCAGCCATTTGCACCTCCGCCATTGCTGTCGATTAGCAGTCACGAACCGATGAAAGATTAATGGAAAACTTTAGAGAGATTTCGATTTGTGCACGATCAGTTTTTTTTGCTGAAGAGATGGATGGTTTGGGTGGTACTTATATGGAGCAAAGGTGGTGTTCTAGGCGCTTCTACGGTGAAACAGATTAAGAGTGAGGTTCAGGTGTCAGGTGTGTTCTCGAGGCTTCCACGGTCATCTAGAGTTGTTTCTATTATCTATGTAGAAGTTTTCTGACGGCGTCGTTTCTAATTTCAATGAATTCTTATCCTAAAGTTTCCGAGGTCTCTCCCAACCATTACCCATCACTAAACATATCACTAGCGCCACGTCATCGCATCCTTACTGACCCGCTACTGACACGTTCGTGTCAACCCTACCCATCACTAACTCATCACTAAACCCGTCATTTTCACATCATCATTTTTAATTAAATTAAATAATCATAAAATAAATACATTACATTAATTTAAAAATACATTGTTTAAATTTATAAAATATAATATTAAATTTATAAAAAATACATTTATTAAAATTAAAAAAAGAAAAAAAAAAACCTAATATTTTTGAAAAAAAAAAACTAATATCTTTTTATATTAAAACAAATATATAAAAAAAATTAATTTTATATAAAAAACAGAAAAGAAAACCTTTTTTTATTAAAAAAAATGATAATGTACAAGTGTTTATGTCCAAGGTACAACTCCAAACACCCCTCCTCATCTTCCTCTTCCCCTCCCCCACCCCCTCTCCCCTGCAACGACGCTTCCTCCGCCCGTCCTCACCCCGACGTCCCCTTCACGACGGCACCCACGACGGCTCGGTGCCAACGGCGTCGTGGGGCGACGGCAAAAAAAGGCCCTCGACGGGTTCCCCCGACGTGCCGTTGACACAGGTCTAAGAATCTGAAAAGAGCACTAGCCCACCCCACCCCAGCCCAGCCAACAAAACAGACGGTCCAGTGATATTACATCTAATCTAAAACAATAAAGTAAATGACTATAATAATAGTCAGACATTTAAGGAGGTATATGATTCTTAGAGGAGTTGTAATTTTGGGACCATATAAATTACTTCAAGCACCACAACCATTGATTTATAATACTTATATAATATGTTTTAAATATTGTACAATGTGGTAGATGATGTGTGATACCAAAATCACTACCCTTTCTATAAAGTCATGAAGATTAAATCTTAGTCATCGGATCAATCAACACCCAAGGTACCACCACTATGTGATTCAACACATCAACACCACCATTACCCCATTTGTATTAAATCACATGTGATTGCACACCGCCGACCACCACCACCACCAACTCATGTGTATTAAATCACATGTGAGTCAACGCGGCCGACCACCACCGCCACCACCACCACCAACCTCTGTCGGCCACTGTCTCCACCACCGACAACCTCTCGCTACTGTCGGCTGCTTGCAGTCACATGTGATTGCGTATCTAATCACATATGATTGCGCCGGCCAGAGGCGGGCGACGGGAGGTGGCCGCATGAGGTGGTGGTTGTATATGGAATTACATGTGATTTGATGATGGTGATAATTATGTATATAATCACATGTGATTTGATGATGGTGGTGATTAAGAGATATTTTGATCCAATGACTATAATATGTTCCTTAAAACTTTATAAAAATCAAATGCAACTTTATAATAATAATACACTTTACTTATTAAAAGGTTGTATTATTGTTTGGGTATTATTGATAAATTAAAGATCACTAGTAAGTTAGTAACCATCTCATGGACGCACTTCCAAGTACTTGAAGATAATATACGTTATACTTGAAGAGATGTATACGTTATCCCTTTAAAATCAACTAATTTCATGTGTGTTAATTTAACTAGCAAATAAATGCGCAAAACCAAAAGCTATTGTTGTCAGTTCAATTACATGAGGTTAAAATTAATTTTATAATTGTTCATTAGTTCGAGTTACACATTTTTAAGGTTAGTATTTTAGGTATTTTTAATTTGTACATGTTGTAAAACTAATATATATTAATTTTCAAATATTAATATTTATAGAACGTATAACTTATAATATTAATGATCAATATATTAAAGAATTTGTTTTTATAAAAACTTTTGATTCTATTTACGTATTTTTCATTATAAATTTAAATTGTTAAACTAATGTTATTTTTATTTAAATATTATTAATTTTACATAATTAATCTCTAAGATAAACATTTATATATTATTTATAAATTTAGTATGGATAAACCATTTTGTTTTGTGGATTTTACGAAGTTCGGAGCTACATTAAAAGTTGACTTTAATGGCTCATGAACACGCAATGAAATCTTAGCCATTCAATTTACGCACATCCAACGGTCCAAAAACCATCCACCTAACGGATGTAGGTCTCTTATGAAATGTGATCCCACTTTTTGACGACGTCAACTTAACGCTTGTTTTGCTCTCAAATCTACATCATCCCACCAAGCGGGCAATTACCATATTACCCTTTCCATCTTCAATTTGTCGATCATGTGATCGTGTTTATATCATCTACTTCGCTCTTTCTTTCTGCCTTCCTTCCTTAGCTTTGGTTTTATCAGATCCAACTACCAACAATCACAGCGCCCGATTCAATCTCTTCTCGTAAGGTTTGGTTTTCAATTGTTTATTTTATCTAATTCAGTTTTGCCTTTTTGTCCTTTTGATTAGATCATATCGATTTCGTGCTGAATTTGTCAGTTTTACAATTGTGTACGATTTGATACCAATTCATTTACTTAGGGTTTTCCTTTTTGGAGCTTGCTTTATTCGTCGATGATTTGTTTCTTAGTTGCTTCGTTTTCACGGATCTTTGTTGCGATTCGTTGTGTTTGATTATGTTCAGTAATTATTACAATTAGAAGTCAATTCGTGAATAACCCTAGCCTTGGTCAATCGCTTAATTTCTCAGCTGTGCGCACTACACCATTAGCACGTTAATTAGCTTGCTTGTATCTAGATCTTATTTGTTAAGCTTTTGAGGATCTGATCACTGCAAAAATGCTTTACTGAGTACGAGTTTTTCCAATTCATTTCTGCTCTATGGTGTTTCTCAAATCTCGTAGGTTTTAGTTTTCAGATTATAGACACCAGTATTTCATAGACTTACAAAAATTCTATATTGAGTAACAACTTTGAAGGATTTTTAACTGATCACACGCTATCAAAGCTTTGAATTTACAATATGTCGGTATTCGTCCCATGTTCATATTGAAACTTACTAGTGTTAGTTTGTTGCTGAAGTTGAGCATGCAATAATTTACATTAATGTTGGTAATTGTTTTTCTTACATATATTTCTAGATCTATTTATTTGGACCCTTGATAATCAAAGTTATAATCATAATCGCTTTACCTAAACACATACAAGCTTACAATAGTGGTATATGCCATAATCATTTGTACGTTTCATTTGCGTACAATTACGTTATTTTCCATCCTTAAAGGTTTTGATTTGATTTATTTATTTCAGGTGCGTGTGCCATGTGAGTTTGAACACGAGTCGGATCTGTTATTCAATTACTTATTAATTTTCATCTGTGCTACAAAAAGGGTACAATAAATTAACAAAGCATGTTGCGGAGGGGTGGTTTAATGAGTGCTCAATATTCTCTTACTCTCTCTCCAGTTCTTTCCGTTTGGGAATGTAGCATACGTAAAATGAGGTATTCGTTCAGACCTGAGTGGGTGTAGCAGTTACAAAAAGATTGACCGTTACATTTCACTAGTCTTTCAGTTTATAGTACTAAATAGATAAATAAATATAGTTATGGTTTATACTTTTTAGAGAGTAAAATTAAGTTTTAGTTTTTATATAGAATTAAGATTAAGATATGGAGTGTGGTAAAGGATCATCTGGTGTTAGAAAAGTTAAGAAGAAGCAAGTGAAAGACGAATTGGACCGTATCAAGCAAGCTGAGAAGAAGAAACGGCGTTTGGAGAAAGCTCTTGCCACGTCAGCAGCCATTATTTCTGAGCTTGAGAAAAAGAATCAGAAGAAGAAAGAAGAACAACAAAGGCTGGATGAAGAGTGTGCTGCCATTTCTGAAGCTGTTGCTTTGCAGGTCTTAATTGGTGAAGAATCAGACAAGTTGATGCAAAGGAATGAGGAATGGTATCCGTGGGGGTACTGTGACAGTGTCTTTGTGGGTGACAGTCGTGCTAGAACGACGGCTGCTGTCGTCCCACGTTATGGAAGTCCAGATGGATATATGGGTTGGGGTTCTGATGGGTGTGGAGGATCCGGGTACCCATGGAATGGATACGGGTTGAGTGGTGTTCATGTTGATGTTGTGGAGAGAGATTGGGAAGCTGCAGAGGCTATTTCTTCCCTCCAAATTGCAGATGATGCCTTTGTTTTTAATAGAATGCTCAGCGGTTGAATGCTTCTTCTTCTTCTTCTTCTTCAAGTGATGTGTTTGATGCATTGATGATTTGTTTTGTTTTGTTTTGTGTGTATTTACAGAGATCATGATAATTCATTCTCTATGACGTTGTATTGTACGTTTTGTCTTGTTTTAATCTTGAGTCCACTAGTAATAATATGTTAAACAACATACTTTAAAATTGTGTTGGTAATTTTGTCCCAACTCTCATCTTATTATCACAGTGCCATCACTTGTGGTTTACAGTTCTACATGTTGGTATCGGCATGGTTAGTCTATGACGGAATACTTATTGACTTATTAAGAGATCTAAATAAATAAAGTCAATAAATCAATAAAAAATCACCTTTTTAAAAAGCCAGTAAGTCAATAAAAAATTTTAATAAGCATTTTATCATAGATAGATTAACAACCATACCCAATCCCGTCATATAGACTAATCACAGTAGATTAAAAGAAACATTTAATCAGGGGCGTATCCGAGACTTTGAATGCCCTATGCGAAAACACGAAAATGAACCCCCTAAATATAAGATTTTTTATAAAAGATTGAACTTTCTATTTTTTTTCTATTAAATTATTAAATTGGCTTAAATTTTAATATT
Organism: Calendula officinalis; assembly: GCA_963853835.1. Classification (NCBI taxonomy): domain Eukaryota; kingdom Viridiplantae; phylum Streptophyta; class Magnoliopsida; order Asterales; family Asteraceae; genus Calendula; species Calendula officinalis. The sequence goes on from OY970820.1 coordinate 23,611,050, forward strand.
ATATATATAAGATATATATAAAAATTGGACCCCTATAAAATCAGTGCCATGTGCGGCTACACCTCTTCAAAGACACCTCTACATTTAATGTATAATGGAGACTAATTCCTCGTATTCTAATACAATTTTCATGCAAGGCTATGTCTCGTTTTTTATCATCATAGGTGGTTGTAGCCTTAAACCACCATCATAGGTGGTTGTAGTTCATGTTGTGCAATCATATTATAAACCTCAACATCGATGCAGCCACAATACAAGTATATATGCACTTAAAAGTTAAACCACAAATTAGGGTTCTAGTTATCCAAGTAAGGACTAAGGAGACAATAGAATAATGAAATACAGTCCTTGGGTTCAAATGAAGATTTAAAAAAGAAATTACAAATACATGAACAGAAAGAAAAAAAAGACACAAACAAGAAGGCATTCTACATCTCACGTGCACGCAAAGATGCTACTTCTGAGTCTCGCCTTTGGTGTAGAACTTCATCACCATTTTGAAAAGTGGTACTTGTTGATGGTTTTGCTCCAGCAGCCACTAGATTCTTAAACCAAGCAGGTTGTTGAAACCTAGGATTGTTTCTGTTTGCACTGCCACCAGAATTTGAAGAATCCGAGCTGTTATTGTTATTATTATTTGAAGCAATGCCAGCAAGAAACCGGTATGCCACTTTGCTAGCTGTCACAATCTCAGTCTTCGCTTGTCTGAACTATATTCATCATTTCATAACAAGAATATGAGTTAGGTCAGAAATATTCAACATCCCATTCATGTCAAAATTGGTCAATTTGGGTTGTTGATATCTATTTAGCACAAGAAAAAAAAACTGATCAAATGGTTTAAAAGTCATCAAAAGTATACTTTAAGTTTTCGTAATTCATACTTAACATATTTACTATTTATGAGATTATAAATATATCAATTTGCAAAGAACAAAAGTAAGAAAATCAAATGGGCTTAGTCAATCCCTACAACTAGGGGGTTTGTTAAATATTTTTAAACTTTTTAGTTACTATCATAATTTAACCACTATTTTGACGAAATGATTTTTTTTTTAAGTTCACCATTATTAAAATAAGGTTTGAATGAGCCTGATATTACAAAATAGTTACCCAACCCGTGTGCTTTGCCACCTGTAGCTGAGTAAAGAGTAATACACGGAACTGATGCTCACCTTCACAGCTGTGTTTTCTGCTATTTCTACAGCAGTATCACCAGCATTAGCAAACCTATTCACCCAACCTATAAAATACAAGATCATCTATAAACATCTTAAAAAGCATTGCAAAATTCAATTAATGAGATGAAACATGATTCAATATAAAGTGATAAACCAACCTGGAAGTTTAGGGACACCAAGACTTTCACAAAAGTCATTGCAGAAGTGATTGCAGTTTTTAGAGAGCAAATCATAGCAGTTTCCAGGCCATTCTCTGCTAAGTTCCCTCAAGATCTGGTTGACCTTAGATTTGGATAAGCTTGTTTTCCCAAGAACAATGCATTCACGATATGTGTACATCGGGTTCTTTTTTGCAGGACAGCTAAAAACTCCACTGCCTTGTTCACAGAATCCAAACGACCACTCATCCTCTCCATAAACCTGTCATCACAAACAGATTGTTTAACAAATTGTACGGATGTACATAGCGATGATAAACTTCCATATTTACTACAGGCGCTACAGTAATTAATTATCTCGATCATTTACTAAATCAACTAATGATGAATCTAGAAATCTCAAAGTTGCACAAGAGATCTTTCAATCAAACGACATTAAAAACAAAATTAACAAAGTACCAGAAATTGGAACCCTAGATCGTGAATATCAACTTAATTACTGCGAGGGAGACAGAAGTTACCTGAACGGCGCTGTGGAAAATGCCTCCAAGACCGATGCCGTCTTTGAAAATCTTGTTGATCTGAACGATTGTGTTGTTAGTATTATCTGAACCACTATTCGTTACATCATATACATGGAGCATAACTTCCGTCATCTCCACAGCTTCCTCTGTGAACTTGATCCACAAACCCTAACCCCTTTCTCCCTTAATTCTAAAGCAGTTCTTCCTTCACAAATTCGATTAATATAAATTCAGATCAAATTATTATAACACTGATCACAAATTCATCATCATAACGACCAGTAGCTTCTATCGAGGGTTTTTTTCCCCGCTGTTGCAGTATCACGAGTACAAACGTGGTTCAATTAGGCCTCTCCCAACCCTTCCCCATCACTAAACCCATCACTAGCGCCACGTCATCGCATCCTTACTGACCTGCTACTGACACGTTCGTGCCAACCCTACCCATCGCTAACCCATCACTAAACCCATCCTTTCCACATCATCATTTCCACATCATCATTTTAATTAATAAAAAAACACATTATATTAAATAAAAAAACATTACATTAAATAAAAAAAACATTACATTAATTAAAAAAAAATTACATTAAATTATAAAAAGACATTAAAATTAAAAAAAAAACATTAAACTTAAAAAAAAAAACATTAGACCTAAGAAAATAAAAACATTAGACATAAAAAAAAACATTAAACTTTTAAAAAAAAAACTACTCGTCGTCCTCGTCTTCCTCTTCTCCCTCATCGGATGAGTCCGGTTCGGCGTATTTGTCCAATAAACTCCGGCGATATTTTAAAACCGCTTTTCGCTCTCTTCGGCTCAAATTATCAGGAACCGAACAATGAAGGACTCTGAAAGCATCCGATATCTTTTTCTCCACGGTCGCTTCTTTGATAGTCTTCAAAGTGTCGGCTTGCAGTATGGCGTTCTCACATATACGGTCACGAGTTTCGTCACTTGAATACCGTGACGAAGTCGCATCCGAGGAACTTGCCGTACGCCGGCTAACGTTACGACCGATTGGTCGACGGATCGGGTCGTCACGGAATAGACCTTCCAGATTTTCGGGAGGGAGCGGGTTGGGGTTGTCATCGCCAAGGTTCACCGGGTTGGGCACGGGAGTGGGTTGGGGATTCATGACGTTGTAATCTACCCAAAACTTGGGGTAATCTTTTAGTTCCTGCCAACACAGTTCGTACAAAAAGTTCCTCCGGTTGTTGTTGTCATAAAATTGTTGTTTTGCGGCGTTGATCATGTCTTGGTCACCCGCCCCACTTTGTCGATTTGACTCGAACCGTTTATAGATTTCCCCAAACTTCCGAACATCCATTTTTATCTTGTTCCATTTCCATTGGAGTTGACTTCTGGTGCGTTTTGTATCAACTATTGAGTTGTACTCGGCTTCAATCTGGCCCCAAAGTCGATCACCGGGTTGTGAGTTCCCGTGTTCTGCGGATTCTGAAGCATTTATCCACCGCTGGGATAAAATAACAGCCTCCTGGATGGACCACTTCTTTACCGCACCAGGCTCCCTAACCGCTGGTGTAGCTCTTCTTCTTCTTCCCGTTCCCCTGCTTGGTTCGACCGGGTCGGGAACCGCTTGTGGGCCCTGTGCTTCGGCTTCCTCTTCGGGCGGGGATTCGGGTTGATAGCCAGAACCCGAACCCGAACCGGGATGATAACCGGAGCCATAGAAACCGGGGTGGAAACCGTGTTGGTAACCGGGTTGGTAAGCGGGTTGATAACCGGGTTGATAACCCGGTTGATAACCGGGTTGATAACCCGGTTGATAACCCGGTTGATAACCCGGTTGATAACCGGGTTGATAACCGGGTTGAAAACCGGGTTGAACCGCGCCTTGGTTCGAGAAACCGCCGGGGGTGGATTGGAACGGCATAAAACCCGAACCCGAACCAGATGCGACGTTGCTCGGGCTGGGCTGGCTAGTCTGTCCAGCATTTGACGAATATGCTGGTGACGGGATACGGGTGTTTAACAAATTTTGGAAGTGATCATTTGACGCAGAGGAGTTCGATCTACGACTCATGATGAAAATCTGGAAAATAGGTAATGAAGGTAATGAAGAAGTGGGAGAAGTGGTGTAAAATTATGAATGTGAGGGTGTTGTATTTATAGGTAAAAAATAGGATAAAGGAAAAAAAAAAAAAAAACAAAAATTAAATTTTGAATTTAATTTATACGCTCCCTCGATCCTCGCCACACCCCCGACGGATTCTCTACCCCGTCGAAAACACGACGTGTTGTTGACGACGCCGGCCACGACGGCTCGGTGCCAACGCCGTCGTGGCTCGACGCAAGCTCGACGCCCCCCGACGGATAGCGTTGGCAGCGGTCTTATGAGTATTTTCACTTTGCTCCATTTCTCTCGGTTTCCTAAATATCTAATGTAAGACCACTGAAAATAATGTAAAAAGAAAATATATATTATTCCTACTTGATATTTGATACTTAGACAAACTAATTTTATCACTTAATATTATTCTTTAATGCTGACAAATATCTTTAATGCTGACAAATTTCTTTATCTAATAAGAAAACAAGTAGGAACACATGATATAAAAAAAAATACAATTACTCATATTGTATTAGAAAGAAATATATTTTATATTAAATGTTTAGTTAAGTGAATAATATTACACCAAATTTTGTATAATTTATTCAATGACTACATTAGAATAGTATAGTGTTTAGTGTGCACGATTCAAACTTTAATAAGAGCTGAATATATTTCATAAATAATATAATAATTTGAAAACAACTATGACAACATTTAAGTTCTTATAATAGTAATATTCTTAACAAATGTATATTATAAAAATATTGATTCTGAAGATAATAGATAAGCAAAAGTTATATTGTCTTTTAATATTTCTATATGTAATCTACATTTGAAGTAAAAAAAAGTTGGTATTATTTGCGAAGTGGTCTAAGTGTCTGACAGCTTGGATATCCGCAACTACAACTAAGACCCGTCCCAACAAGAGGAACCGAAGAGTTCAGTTGGGGCAACCAATGGTGTCACTCGTCACGCTCCATCAGTTTGATGAAGTCGATTTTGGACATCGGCTTGAGGAATACATTCGGTTGATGATTTGGTGGATAATTTTGGGGCCCAATTTAATTTAATATACTCCCTACGTCCCATTTTTATTATCCATCTTACTATTTTAGTTTGTCCCGAAATAAGTGTCAATTTCAGAATACAACCAATCATATGAATTATAAGTGGGTAAATATGAGATTCTATTGGTGGACAATGCAATAATTGTACTTTCTTAAAACTGTGTGACTTTTATCTAGTGGACAATTAATTTGGGACGTAGGGAGTAGTATTTAATATTTGGTGTGTGTATATTTTATAACTGTGGGACTAAAAAAAATAGAAGAGAAGATGGATTGTTGGCATAAGTATGTCACTTTTATGTCGGTTGAAGTGTAAGCTGAAGTGACGCTAACTTGACTAAGACTAAAGTATTAATTTATGTCCCTAACAGGTAAGATGTGAAAATATATATTTATAAATGAAATGGGTTAATTTCATATAATAGTAATCAAGTTTCAAAAGTGTTCCGTCTAGGTTACTCCAAGTTTATCTTCATTCTATAAGTGTAACCAAGTTTCAAAAGTGTTCAAATCATGTGTATTTTACCTTTGATTATAGGTTATCAACGCATTTTTATTTAATTTATATAAAAATTCATTAATAATCCAAAAAAAGCATTAAATCATTTATCTATATGCACAGAAACGTTTTTACTGGCCACGTCGATCACCTGCTTCTGTCCTCCAATAGGATGATTTTTACCGCCTTTCACACAGTTCTTCTCCTGGCTCTACCGCCTTCACCTTGTTCAAACCGTCTTCATCTTCTTCTCCTTTACGCTTGCTTCTTTTAGGTTTACTCAGAGTCACCTTCTTCGTTTAACAGCTGCCAATTTCTGGTTTACTCGGTTCCCCTTCTTGCTAATTGGAAATTAGGTATCGTAATCTTCTTTTCCGTTCCGAAATTAGGGTTTTTGCTAATTGGAAATACTCACCAGATATAGTAATGTTCTTTTCCGTTCTGAAATTAGGACTTTTTTTCCAAATCAGGTTCTGATAATTGGTGGAAGAGCTACATCTAAAAGTGGAGCATAAAAAATCGATCTCTTAATCTTCATCGGTAAGTTCTCGCATTTTTAATTTTCGAGATGCTTACTTTTAATCGAAATGAGTCTATTAATACAACTGCTAATGATTCATTGGATTTCAGCATTTTTAATTTTCGAGATGCTTACATTTAATCGAAATGAGTCTATTAATACAACTGCTAATGCTTCATTGGATTTCAACATTTTTAATTTTTCAAGATGTTAACATTTAATAGAAATGAGTCTATTAATACAACGGCTAATGCTTCATTGGATTTCAACAAATTGTGGAAGCCTCCACTAAACTATGACTTCACCCCGTTTGTTGAACCAACTACATCTTATTTAGGTATTAATTGGATATTTAGCTAATATGAAAACATGTCAAATCAAATATTTAGATAAAGAGAAACAGGTCAACGGTCCAAAGTGTATTTGTAAATATGATGTTTTATGACTTATTAGTCCCAATATATTTACAAAACCCTTTTTTCATGGAGATATGTGATTGAAGAAGAAAATGAGCTTACAACTATTAGGTAAATTTATTATTCAATTCAATACTATATGACATTAAACGTAGGGTTAATAAATGATAATTACTTGGTTGACCCATTTTAATCAACCTACTACAGCAATTAACCTAAAATTTGGCAGCAATTTGACCAGTAACTTGATTTTGGCAGCAATCTGAATTAACTGTTTGGGTGAAACTGTTTGGGTTCCGGGTCAGGTCATGTTATTTCGGGTTTAAACCCGATTATCTTAAACAATTATAATGACAAAATAAGTAGCATCTATTTGATCCACAGAATACCAAAATGGAGCAGATGAGTTTTACATGTCCGAGATGACATCTGACCCGTCTGCTAATAATTGGTAGACGTCTGCTGCCTTTTAATCTTTAATGAGGCTCAAAGTCACTACTTTTAATTGAGTCACTACTTTTAATTGTACTTCCCTTTTACTATTAATACACTTCTCTTTTACTATTAATACTTAAAAATAAACTTCTATCATAACAATAGAATTGTTGTGATACAAAATAGCCAAACTCTAATATTTAATTCCAACGATCATGTTCATATATTTTGGTGTAGTAACAAACATACATCTCAAGCTCTTTATATAGGCCACAAGTTGGCACTATAAGAGTCATAGAATAAATGACCATTACACAAGTTAATGATAGGTGTAAATATAAGAAAACCAAAAGACTAGTGAGTTACAAATTTAGGGGTGAACATGCTACGGTACCACGTATATTTTCTTCATACCGTGTACCGTACCAACTATAATTGGTACACCGATTTATCTACCATTACCATACCAAGTTTACTTGGTACCAATTTGTTTGGCTACCAACAATCTTGGTTGGTACAAATTGGTAATGGTATATACCAACATCACTAACTCATATGAAATTAAAAAAATTAATAACAAAAGAACAATGATATTTTATCATTATCGACCAGTTAAATATATTAACAAGTGTTCCGAACATAGAACAAAATAAGCAAAATGATGTAATATGTTACGTGCTATATAAACATAATCTAGTATGATAAAGTAACAAAAGATGTAGCTATCTTGTCGTAACTGAATCACTGATTTGTATGAATGTACAGATAAAATATTATATTTTCAAAGATAATTTTAGTTTCAAAGATAAAATAAGTATGTCTTATTATATTATATTAGTTTCAGAGATATGTTTTGGGCACATCTATAATTTAAATAAAATATCGTATACTTTTTAATATCTAATCGGAATATTGGGAAAATAGGTTGCTAGTTTGTTATAATATACTAAACTAAAAATCATATAATATATATCTTGGTTGGTACGGTATACCATGGTATTTAAAAATTTTGTACCATTACCGTACCATGATTACACAATTGGTACGGTACTACCAACCAAACATGTTGGCTACCAATATATTGGCTACCAACTATACTTGGTATGGTTGGTAGCATGTTGGCTGGTTTTGTTTGGTACAAATTTGACACCCCTAGTTACAATAATCCCCCTTGGTTGCTTAGATTTATATTGAACTATACATGCACTTCATCTTGTATCTTCAGACAATCCTTGAAACATTCGCCTCGTTAAAAACCTTGACGGAGAAAACCCTTTGGGACAAAACTCTGGTTGAAGGATAAAAGAGTACGATCAGGATGTCTTGAGATAGGGAAGGAACCATATATGATGTGCCTCATTAAAACCTTGTTAAGAGAAAACCCAGTGGGACAAAAACTCTAACGAAGGACAAAAGAGTGCACAATGGTTAATAAGTATTCAACTGATACTCCCCCTGAATTTAACAATTCCTAGTGAGAATGGGGTACTTGTTAAGAGAAACCCCAATGGGACAAAACCCTTAAAATAAAGAAAAAGAGCACACAAGCATTCATCGGGATGCTCCCCCTCACATGCACTCAACAGGGTGCAAAGCATACGTCCAGATGCAATTATTATTTATACATAAGTGCATGATACATGTCACTTAGGTAGCTCGAAGACTTTCCTAAGTCCAATAGCTTTGACATGTTTTTGGAATGAATACTTTGGCAGTGATTTGGTGAACAAATCTGCATGATTCTTCTCCGATCCAATATGTTGCACTTCAATCTTTTGGAGTAACTGTTGTTCATGTGTAAAGAACAATTTTGGAGAGATGTGTTTAGTGTTATCTCCTTTGATGTAACCATGTTTCGCTTGGTCAATAACGGCAGAGTTATCTTCATACATAACAACTGGTTCATCGGGGTCATAAGCTAAACCACATGTACTTCGAATATGGCCAATTACAGATCGAAGCCATACGCACTCTCTAGTTGCCTCAAAGAGCGCAAGTAGTTCAGAATGATTTGTCGAAGTAGCAACTAGAGTCTGTTTACAAGACCTCCAGGATATCGTTGTAACACCTCAAATTTTAACACAAAACATTTGCCCAAAAATAAAACATTTTTCATAAATAGAAGAACTATTCCAAAATATGGATTTACAAAAACCTTTGGTATGAAAATCAGAGTATAAAGTTGGTGTTACAAAATAGATCAAAACCAAAGCTAAGCATAAATCCAATCTAAGGTTCTTCTATTCTAGGCCCCGCATCTCTATCCATGCGTACCTAAACCTTCGATCCCGAACCTGAGTACATAGCAAAACAAAACAAGGAGTACGTGAGACAAAAACGTCTCGTGAGCTACATGGGTTTAGACCCGATAATAAAATGAAATGTCACGTTTCATAAAACCAATCAATATACATATATATAAATCCAACTACCCATTCTAGTCACCTTAGTGTGACTCTACAACCTTGCCCACCGGAATACGTCCAATGAGTAAGACTACTAATGTGGTTGAGTCGATGGGAATCCACCCAACTGCCCCTCACACCACCCTATCGTGGTTGAGTCGATGAGAATTCACCCAACTGCCCCTCACACCACGCCTATCGTGGATGAGTCGATGGGAATTCACCCAACTGCCCCTCACACCACGCCTATCGTGGATGAGTCGATGGGAATTCACCCAACTGCCCCTCATTCCACCCTCTCATGACCGGGGGTTCCCCGCATCATCACATTATCTCAGCATATCATAACTCAATAGTTATGTCAATCTAGCTCTCGGCTATCACGTCTATCATCAAACAAGTTAGTTCAATACTATCATCGGTATAACTAACTATCAACTACTAGTCTACCCAATTAAGCAAATAGACCATAACACAAGTAATGAAAGTATTTAAAAGGGCTATGTACTCAGTAAATTCCACACGTACTCACCTTAGCAATAAAGATGCTCCAACTGTGTTCTTGACACCAAAGCTCTTGCTTCACAATCCAATCAACTTTCCAAGACTTCACCAAAAGCCTAATACAATTATCACAATATGATCAACATCAATTACTACTACCAATGTGTTCATCTACCTCTAGATAACACCCATCAATCCATTTTCCCCAAATATGGTGATTACCAAACCCTAGGTTTAACCAACCTTTAAGATTCTTACAAATCAAAATCATACACTTGTTTCCTTTGTCAAAATACCATCTATTAAGTGTATACAACCTTTATTTAACCATTAATCACCAACCCAAGAACTAGGGTTTCAAACCCAAGCTTCTAAACCCATAGATCTAAAGCTACAACTACAAAGGATTGAAGATATACCTTTAATCTTCAACTAGGAGTGAAGAATCACAAGATTTGACCAAGAAATCTGCTCCAAATGATGCTTTACACTCAAAATCGTTCACAAACTCGAGTGGGAGAAAAACAAGGGTGTTGTTTCTGCAATAATGACCAAAACCCGACTTTTAATCCTGCACAGACGAAAGATCGCGCCGCTATCCCCAGGATAGCGCCGCTATTTCTTGCCCGCGTTAATTCGCGTCGCCACTTCGCGCCGCTATCTCCCAACGCTATCTATTTCGCGTTTCCCCTTCATACGCTATTTCGGGTCGCTGTCCGACCCCCACAAGATCGCGTCGCGATCTTCCCAGATAGCGCCGCTATCTGGGCTATGCAGCTGAGGCTGCATTTTCCTTTATTCCCTTCGACACGGTTTCGCCCATAACTTCCTCATACGATGTCCAAACGACACGAAACCAATTCCTACATTCTTTAAACGATTTATCCTTAATTATCATATTTTTATATATTTTATTTATTTACAAATTTCGGGTCGTTACAACTATCTACCCCTTAAAAGGATTCCGTCCTCGGAATCACTCAAAAAAATTCCAATCCACATTCTACCGAGTATCCATTTTCATTCTCCCGCGGTTATTACCGTCAAACTGTTTCTCATCCCGAATTAGTCAACAATATGCATGTAAACATTCAATTAATCCCGTTAGATCCAAACGGGTCAAAAAAATCAATCTTAAGCCTTTAGTGCCCAAATGGGCAAAACTTGCACAATTTTGACCACAAGACTTTCAATCCTCTAACCGATCGTCTTATACTCATAGAAATGACATGACCCACGCATTATAATCAACTAATTGACCAACACCAATGTCAAAGTCTAGCTTCGACCAAGTTACCATATTCCAACCTCGTCTAACCCTTGACTTAAGAACAAAGTCAACTGTACTTTAACAATTTCCTTTACCATCGACCTCTAATTATGATTTATCAACCATTAGATACCCAATTCCCAAATTCAACTTGAAAAAGCCCAACGGGTCAAAGTCACATATTTTGACCATAACTCTCTTAATTATGTCATTACCCCTTTTTCATACACACAACTAATACATTATACTCTCATCATCGCGAGTCATTCGAAACGAAAGTCAAAACCCATCCTTAACCAAGTCAACTAATCACATGTTGACTAATCTTGACTTTTGCCTAAAGTCAACCATACTTTTTCCAATTAACAGATTCCCTACCCTCGAGATCTCATTCTCGACTTATCACTTCCGGTTACACCCATTAATGTTTCCTAAACAATCGTCCATATTCCAAAATTCCCATCTTTTCACACTTCTCCGAGTTCTCACATTACCTTATGGTCACATCAATCCTTACCGCTTCTTGACCTTCATTCGGTCACTTATACCATTACCTAGAACCATTTCAATCATCTTCGCCTCACATACCATAATTTCACACAAGTTGACCATATCCTGGTTCTCAATAACAATTGCTTTCTAACAGCATCCTTTTTCTCTTATTCGAGAAGTCGTAGGCATCCCATACCTATACATGACCTAATGCAACCCGCATTTCCAATCAAATTCTCATTTACCATAACATAATAGCAATACTCATTAACCCATTGGTTCTATATTCGTCATATAAACGCATAAGCATACACACCTACATATATATATACTTATATATGTATATCTATCACGCCAACTCAATCTAACCATATCTAATGTGCACATATACAACCATATGCGTATGACACGCCAATGTCATCTGACATCCATCTTTTCACATCGCGTAGCCTCGCTACTATCTCACCCATTCGATCATCCAGTCGCTCATCGTGCGTTCTAGCACCTCTCCCATAAAAATCGCATTAACTTTTTCTTCCCTATTCATATGTCTCCCATCGAACATAGTACTTAGCACATTTCATATAATATTATCTTTCCATTGTCATATGCCTTCCAAGACCATCACATAATGCGCATGCATTGTACCTCGCGGGTATACCAATAAGATCTCCGATTGTCATTTACCGTTTCACTTACACGTTAATCACCCTTAACCGGTCCATTTCCTTGTTACCGGTTTCCAAACCCTTTATCACCACCGGGGTAACCACCGATATATTCCTTTGACCAAAGTTCACCGGCCAACCCGGTCACCTTTGAGTCAACCAATCGACTCCGGTCTACATTTATAACCCATGACTTGGCACCCATTAGCCCAACATTCCATGTTCCCGTCTTCCTACATCGCGATACCTTGAAATATTTATTTCCCAGTCGTAGCCTCATACACACTATGTCATATTATATCACATCATTATTATGACATCTTACCCATAATCGTCATCTTACCCTTAGTATCAAATCGATCATCCCTTGTCACGAAACTTGTTATGGTTACATGCCAAATTTTTTTTTTTTTTTTTTTTTTTTTTTTTTTTTTTTTTTTTACTCCATTCTTTCTAACAATTAAAATATGCCATTCCTGACACTTACTACTTTCCACTTATGTTACATTTATTTGCTCCAAGGCATCGCTATACCTTTAATCATTCTTTTCTTTCCCATTTACATATATTAACATTACATTACTTATCCAGATTCCCGCCAAATACACAAGTTTAAATTCCAAGATTTCTATTTCCAAATTTCCATCCTTACTACAATTTTTACCAAAGCTTAGTACTTCGTTATACTACTATCCATTTATTGGAAACATTTACCGTCCTTGCGGTTCATCTTTTGATACCATATGTTAACATCAACTCCTACATCCTTACTATCTGCGACACACCAAACCATATTCCTTTTAAAAAAAAAATTTCCATACACATAACTAACCGGGAAATCATTCCCCAAAATAATTATCCACGTCATACAACTTACCTCCAATTCCTATAACCACCAATCCGTACGAGCATTAAGCTATAGTCACACAATACCTCGGCTTGGTGCATACCCAACCAATCCCTACTGATAATCACGTCAAAATCCTTCTTTCTCATGGACATAAATCAATTTTTAAACTTTTTCCCATTTATTTCTAAATCACAACTTCTATAAACAAATTCGATCGTTGAGATTTTCCCATTGGCTACCTCTATTTCATATTTTTCATCTAACAACATCGGTCGGCACATTTAACTTTCTACCAAACTCGTGAGACCAACGAATAAGTAGAATCCGAATCAAATAATATAGAAGATGGCATGAAGTTAATGAATAAAGTACCTGATACTACATCGTGCACCTCTTTTGCCTCCTCTCGAGTCACCTGAAAGGAACGCCCCTTCACTTTAGCCGGTTCCTCTTTCTTTTGAGCCGCGGGCACCTTTGGCTCGATCCTCTTTTTCGGGCACGCATTGCTATAGTGTCCCATTTCATGGCACGAGTAACACTCCACCTCGAAGAGTGTCTTGGATCTACAATCCCGTGCTATATGCCCCGTCTTTCCACAAATATAGCACACCTTCGAATCTCCTCGGCACTCGCCGGCATGGTTCTTCCCGCATCTCTTGCACGGGACAATGCTTCCTTGCTTGAAGGAATTTGATGTGAACTTCCCCTTTTTAGAAGTTCCCGAGCCACTCTCGGCTTTCCTTTTCTCGTTCACATGGGCCCTCACGGCATTCCTTGTCGCATCTACCTCTTCTACACCCTGGGCGGCACCAATGGCCTCATCGAGTGTGACCGCTCTCCTTACCTCCAATTGGTAATCCCAAGGTAGCCCACAAGCATACCGGACTACCCTCGATCCTTCCTCAAAATAAGTTCTTGCAACAAACGGGAGCAATCCCGTGAATTCCCTTGAGTACTCCTCAACCGACCTATCACCCTTCTTTAGGTTTACAAACCTCTCATGCATCTTTTCCAAATCCCTTTCGGGGCAAAACTTTCTCTTCAACCTCGTGGTAAAGTCGTCCCATGACATCTTTTCAATCACCTCCCTCCCGAGGGTCTCATACACGATATCCCACCATACCATAGCATCTCCTTTTAATAGTTGTGACGCATACGTCACCACATCGGCATCCTTACACTTACTACTATCGATAACCCTCTCGGTCTCTCGGATCCACCTCGTAGTCACCTTCGGGTCCGAACTACCCGTGTACACACTTGGCTTACAAGCCATGAAAGATTTAAAAGTACAACCATATTTTTCATCGGGCCTTACCCTAGCATCACCGCTACCACCTGTTGAGGACTGATCCCCTCGGGTACCACTACCCTCGGTCCTCGCATCCGGCCTAGCATCGGATTTACGATCACTTCCCGACTTTTCGCGGTTCCTCAAAATACGGTGCACTTCTTCGGCCACCGTCCCTTTGATTTGTTCAATAATAGTTTGGAGATCCGCCATGGTTACCGGAGTCTTATTAGCTCCGACCTCCGATTCATCATGCATCGACGGTTGATTTCCTTGTTCAACCACAACCTCAACACGGGGTATCTCATCCCCTTGATCTTGTGGAGCCTTTCCACCTCTAAGACTGTTCACCATTTCCTTTCGTTCAAGACTATACGATAGACATCAAATAATTTAGCACTCCATGTACAACCCATTAGTCGCATAGGACTCAATATCCAAAATCATATCAAATTCATCGGTCCCCCTGGGTTCAACCCTAAACTTAATATAAAGTCTCAAGGTCAACCTATGATCTCAAGGAATCTTACATTCCTAATGCTACAGTCTAAGACTAGGATGGTCATCCAACCTAATTCACTTAAACTATAGCTCTGATACCAAGTTGTAACACCTCAAATTTTAACACAAAACATTTGCCCAAAAATAAAACATTTTTCATAAATAGAAGAACTATTCCAAAATATGGATTTACAAAAACCTTTGGTATGAAAATCAGAGTATAAAGTTGGTGTTACAAAATAGATCAAAACCAAAGCTAAGCATAAATCCAATCTAAGGTTCTTCTATTCTAGGCCCCGCATCTCTATCCATGCGTACCTAAACCTTCGATCCCGAACCTGAGTACATAGCAAAACAAAACAAGGAGTACGTGAGACAAAAACGTCTCGTGAGCTACATGGGTTTAGACCCGATAATAAAATGAAATGTCACGTTTCATAAAACCAATCAATATACATATATATAAATCCAACTACCCATTCTAGTCACCTTAGTGTGACTCTACAACCTTGCCCACCGGAATATGTCCAATGAGTAAGACTACTAATGTGGTTGAGTCGATGGGAATCCACCCAACTGCCCCTCACACCACCCTATCGTGGTTGAGTCGATGGGAATTCACCCAACTGCCCCTCACACCACGCCTATCGTGGATGAGTCGATGGGAATTCACCCAACTGCCCCTCACACCACGCCTATCGTGGATGAGTCGATGGGAATTCACCCAACTGCCCCTCATTCCACCCTCTCATGACCGGGGGTTCCCCGCATCATCACATTATCTCAGCATATCATAACTCAATAGTTATGTCAATCTAGCTCTCGGCTATCACGTCTATCATCAAACAAGTTAGTTCAATACTATCATCGGTATAACTAACTATCAACTACTAGTCTACCCAATTAAGCAAATAGACCATAACACAAGTAATGAAAGTATTTAAAAGGGCTATGTACTCAGTAAATTCCACACGTACTCACCTTAGCAATAAAGATGCTCCAACTGTGTTCTTGACACCAAAGCTCTTGCTTCACAATCCAATCAACTTTCCAAGACTTCACCAAAAGCCTAATACAATTATCACAATATGATCAACATCAATTACTACTACCAATGTGTTCATCTACCTCTAGATAACACCCATCAATCCATTTTCCCCAAATATGGTGATTACCAAACCCTAGGTTTAACCAACCTTTAAGATTCTTACAAATCAAAATCATACACTTGTTTCCTTTGTCAAAATACCATCTATTAAGTGTATACAACCTTTATTTAACCATTAATCACCAACCCAAGAACTAGGGTTTCAAACCCAAGCTTCTAAACCCATAGATCTAAAGCTACAACTACAAAGGATTGAAGATATACCTTTAATCTTCAACTAGGAGTGAAGAATCACAAGATTTGACCAAGAAATCTGCTCCAAATGATGCTTTACACTCAAAATCGTTCACAAACTCGAGTGGGAGAAAAACAAGGGTGTTGTTTCTGCAATAATGACCAAAACCCGACTTTTAATCCTGCACAGACGAAAGATCGCGCCGCTATCCCCAGGATAGCGCCGCTATTTCTTGCCCGCGTTAATTCGCGTCGCCACTTCGCGCCGCTATCTCCCAACGCTATCTATTTCGCGTTTCCCCTTCATACGCTATTTCGGGTCGCTGTCCGACCCCCACAAGATCGCGTCGCGATCTTCCCAGATAGCGCCGCTATCTGGGCTATGCAGCTGAGGCTGCATTTTCCTTTATTCCCTTCGACACGGTTTCGCCCATAACTTCCTCATACGATGTCCAAACGACACGAAACCAATTCCTACGTTCTTTAAACGATTTATCCTTAATTATCATATTTTTATATATTTTATTTATTTACAAATTTCGGGTCGTTACAATATCGTTGTGTTCCCAACGGTAAAGACATAACCAGTTTGGGAACGTCCCTTATGCGGGTCTGATAAGTAACCTGCATCAGCATAGCCAGTAAGGGTTGCGTTATTTCGAGTAAGCCCATATCCGTAGTACCTTTTAGGTAACGAAAGATGTCTTTAATACCATTCCAGTGCCTGCGTGTTGGCGCATTGATGTGCCTAGCCAGGCAGTTCCCAGCAAACAAGATGTCCAGTCTAGTACATTAAGCCAAGTACAATAATGCGCATATTGCACCCAGATATGAACACTCGAGGCTCAATATCTCTTCATCGTCCTCCTTTGGATGGAATGGGTCCTTTTTAATGTCTGGAGAACGAACGACCATGGGAGTAGAAGACGGCCTTTGCATCATGATGACTAAAGCGTCTTAACACCTTTTGGGTGTAATTTTCTTGATGAAGAAAAACACCATCACTACGTTGCTCGATCTGCAGGCCGAGGCAAAAATGTGTCTTCCCAAGATCTTTCATCTCGAATTCCTTCTTTAGGATTTCAGCAGTTTCGATCAACTCTTTCGAGGTTCCTATGAGATTCATATCATCTACATAGACTGCGATAATCGCATATCCTGAAGTGGATTTCTTTATAAACACGCATGGGCATATCTCATTGTTCAAATATCCCAGTCCGATCAAGTACTCACTTAGACGGTTATACCACATCCGTCCATATTGTTTTAATCCATAAAGTGATCGTCTCAGTCTTATCGAGAACGTGTTCCGTGGTCTAGAACTACTTGATTCAGGCAACTTGAGTCCATCAGGGACTTTCATGTATATCTCTGTGTCAAGATCCCCATAGAGATAGGCTGTGACCACATCCATAAGCTACATATTCAGTTTTTCGGAAACTACAAAACTGATTAAGTAGCGGAACGTTATAATGTCCATTACGGGAGAATATGTCTCCTCGTAATCAATTCCAGGGCGTTGAGAGAAGCCTTGCGCCACGAGGCGAGCTTTGTATCTAACAATCTCATTATTCTCATTACGCTTCCTTACGAACACCCATTTGTAACCAATTGGTTTAACATTGGGTGGTGTTGGAGCAACAGGTCCAAACACTCTTCTTTTCGCTAAGGAATCCAATTCTTCCTGGATTGCTTGTTTCCATTGAGGCCAGTCCGTTCTACGTTGACATTCAACAATAGTACGTGGTTCCATGTCATTATTGCTCATAATGTCAGTGGCCACTGTGTATATGAACACATCATCAATGACAGTCTCGTTTCACTTTAGAATATCGTCTAAGCTAGCATACTCGACAAATATTTCAAGGTTATTGGGATGATGAGAAATCGGTGTTTCATCTGAAACACACTCCTCCAATACACTCACGTGATCCTTAATGATCTCATGTGGTAAAACGGATTCAGAAGAATTTCTCCTCTTTCGAGGCAGAACATCCTTGGCTGGTCTTCCTCTTTTCTTAGGAAGAGCAGCGGACTGGAAAACTGATGGTAGCGTCCTTTTCACGGTGGGTACGACCGGTGCAACATGTTCAAGAGGAACATGGCGTCTCTCAGGGGCGTCTATCCTTGCAGGCACATTTGCAGTAGGTATATGTGATCTCGTGACATTTGCTAGGTCATTAAATGCGTCTGGTAGATGATTAGCAACATTTTGTAAACCTAGAATTCTTTGCACATCCTTATCACTATGTGTAGTTGGGGGATCCATATGAGACAAGTTGGGTTCATGCCACGTTATTTCACGTCGTTCCTTATCAACGTTAACGTGCAAATCTCCCCCTAACGACGGGAAGATTGTCTCATCAAAGTCACAATCCGCATGTCTAGCGTTAAATAGATTGCCTGTCAAGGGCTCTAAATAGCGTATGATGGACGGGGATTCATAACCAACATATATTCCCCGTCGTTTCTGAGGTCCAAATTTCGAACGCTTTGGAGGTTCAATTGGAACATTTACCAAGCACCCAAACACGCTTAAGTGTGAGACATCAGGCTCATATCCAGTTACCAGCTGGTACGCAGAAAGTGGTTGGGTGGCCATGGGCCTCAGAAGGACCAATGCAGCAGCATGCAATATCGCATAACCCCATGCAGAAATTGGAAGTTTTGTACGCATAACTAAAGTTCTCGCAATCATTTGTATTCGTTTAATGAATGCTTCTGCAAGACCGTTTTGGGAATGAACGTACGCAACAGGGTGTTCAAGATCAATGCCCAATGTCATGCAATAATCATCGAATGTTTTCGATGTAAACTCCGCAGCATTATCAAGTCTAATTGACTTTATTGGATAATCTGGATGATGAGCCCTCAACTTAATGATTTGGGCTAGGAGTTTAGGAAATGATGCATTCCTTGTGGACAACAAAGCGACGTGTGACCATCGTGTTGATGCATCAACCAATACCATGAAATATTTAAATGGTCCGCATGTTGGTTGGATAGGTCCACATATATCCCCTTGATTCTCTCAAGAAAACGGGAAACCACTTTTGTAGGTTTTACATGAAGTGGTTTGAGATGTGTCTTGCCAATCGAGCATGCTTGGCATAGGCTTTTCGGTTTAATCACGAAATTTTTACCTCCAAGAGGATGCCCATGAGATGCATTCATAGTTCGAAGCATCGTATTTTGACCCGGGTGTCCCGGCCGGTCATGCCATAACATATAAGTTCCCTCATCAACGGGGGCTCGACGAATGACTAGATTGCTTTCAATGTGTTTTATCGTGGTTAGATACAAACCATTTGACTAACATCTCACCTTCTCCAATATACGCTTTTGGTCGTATTTATCAGAGGTAATGTAGAGGTATTCAATACCATTTTCAGAAGCAGTTTCAATATGAAACTTGTTTTCTCGAATATCCTTAAAACTCAACAAGTTTCGACCAGAACTTGGACAATATAAGGCTTCATTAATGGTTAACACAGTACCATTTGACAACGTAAATTGTGCTTTACCAAAGCCTTGAACAAGGGTCGACGGGCCCGAAATAGTTGTCAATGAAGTTACTTTAGGCGTTATGTTGATGAAGTAATCCTTGTATTTTAAGACAGTGTGGGTTGTACCACTGTCAACCAGACAATCAACTGACCTAATATGCATGCCTAAAAGTAAAAATAATTTAAAATCGGTCACACGTATGTAGTATTTTCATAAGGAAAAACTTTAAGTTATTTCAAGAAATGCGTTCATTGTAAACAAACCATTATCCAAAAGATAAACATTATTTAAACTTGAAAGCATAAACAAACATGATCCAGGAGCTCAAAAATAGCTCTAATCTTCAATCTGAGCCACAAAATTAGGTGTCTCAAAAGACTCGCGTGTGTTGGTTTCAACCACATTTGCTTCAGCTCTTTTCCCGTTATGATAGTTACGAACTTCGTCGGGAGTAGCCTTACAAACTCGTTGCATATGACCACAATCACCACATTTGTAACAAAGGGTATGCTTATCAGTATGTGCCCTTTCATTGGGACGATTGGTCGTCCTGATATTGTTCCCAGTACGAGATGGCTTAGAAGCCGAAGGCCTCCGGTCAGAGTTATATTCTGAATCACGGCCTGAAGGTCTTCGGTGCGAGTTATATTCTGAACCTCGACCTGAAGGTCTTTGGTATGGATTATATTCAGAACCTCGCTTCGCTTGGTGAGGTTTACGCTCACCATAGTGCTTTGGCTTTCGGGACGACTGGCCCTTATCTCAGTTTCCGTTCCGCGATTGAGGCCCACGAACATTATTAGCATCAGGCATTGGAATTGCCTTTGTCCCAGCAGGACGAGAATTGTTATTTCTCATTAAAACAATGTTATTTTTCTCATCCAATAACAATTGGGTAATGAGCTCGGGGAAAGTTGTGAACTTGGATTGGCGGTACTGCTTTTGAAGCAAGTTGTCAGAACTAGGAATTGTGGTGTAAGTCTTCTCCAACAAGTCAGTATCAGTTAACTGTTGACCACAGTAGTGGAGAAGTGCACGAATTCTACAAACTCCAGCGTTATATTCAGTAACCGAAGTGAAGTCTTGGAATCGTAAATTGAGCCAATCTTGGCGGGCTTCAGGAAGCCAAATGGTCTTTTGGTGATCGAAACGTTGTTTCAAAGAGTCCCATAATGTCTTGGGTGAGGTGATTGATATGAACTCAGACTTCATCGTGTCTGACATATGTCGACGAAATAATATCATCGCATTAGCATTCATTTCGCGGGTAACTTCAACCTCACGATTATCCTCGTCATAGATGATGACATCTAATATGCCTTGAGTATCTAGATGGTTTTGGATATCTTGAGTCCAGTCTAGATAGTTCTTGCCGGCAGCATCCAAGATCGGGAAATCAAGTTTGATAGACATTTTCCTACAACGGGAGGAGATGTTCAGTATCAATCATCATTCAAGATGATAAGTTTATATGTTTATGGTTTGTATAAGCACAAATTGTGTGTCGAATCAGCAGGTTCGAAAAAACACAATTGCTATTAGGTTCTCATTTATCGAACGACAAGTCGATTATGAGACACCGATTCAGCATATGTATATAAACACATTCAGAGAAAAATTATTTAGTCAACCCTTTTCGGTAGATCTATTCGAATACAACCAGGAAAGACGGTAAGGGTAGACAGCGCTTGTGCATATCGGAACCACCCTTATTAGGAGTCAGAAAAACCGCCTATCTTTCCTAGACATTGTTAAGAATAGGTGAGCCTAGTTGGGGATGATTAATAACTTTTCAAGGAAGTGCATATAATGCTAAAAAATCCACAAGTGCTTTAACTTTTGAAGAAAAAAGAAATTGTAGTATAATCACTACATTAAGAAATGATTAATTTGTATTTTCATGATTTATCAAAAAATACAACTTTCAACATAAAAGAATCTCAAAATAAATTTTATATAAGGAAAATCATTTGAGCATAATATTTCATATATCATCGATTTAAATAAAATATTATTCTTTTAGGATAAAAATAAATTACATTTTTATAATTGTATAATCATTGATAAATATATCATCTAACCATATTTACTAATACATAATTCTTATTATTAAAATGTAAAAGGTAACAAAACATAATTGTTTATATAAGAAAAATATGGATTACCACATAGCAAAAAAACTGTTGACTTAGCCGAATTGTTTAAAGAAAAAAAATTTGGGCAAACTTTTAATTACTTAAAATTGTGGTTTGACAAGATATGTAATCTTTTGTAATTTTTTCTTCGAAAACTGAATGGGAAATACTATTTGAGAATCATCGGCCATGAGTATTATATTTAGTATTAGAAAAAAAAACCCATTGTTAATAAGTTGATTAATTTTATTTTATTTTTTAGATGAATAACCATGTATATAAGCAAATTTTTAAGCCTTCATAAAAAAAAACTTCCAACAGATTAACAATTATGTTTAGATTTCGATGGATCTTCATCCACTATAATAAATTGATATCAAATAGAGAAAAGAGATGTGTTTACCTTAATGTTGTGAAGAATAGTTGGTGAGATTACTTGGTTCGAGCAAAGTGTCGATAACGTGTTGTGATACAAAATAGCCAAACTCTAGGATTTCATTCCAACAATCATGTTCCTATATTTTGGTGTAGTAACAAACATACATCTCAACCTCTTTATATAGGCCACAAGTTGGCACTATAAGAGTCATAGAATAAATGACCATTACACAAGTTAATGATAGGTGTAAATATAAGAAAACCAAAAGACTAGTGAGTTACAATAAGAATCACAATTTATTGAACTGAAAAGTATGTTCTTGTAGGTGTCTCTTTAACTACCAGACCGAACTCAGGTTTCTTAATCAATCCACCTGTTGGAGAACAACTACAACTGCGCACCTGGTATCATTTACATAATTTTTTCCTTTTCCTTTTCATTTACTTTACTGTTTTCTTGAAACAACAGTGATATATTCACTGTATATATTTACAAAATAGGTATAATAACAATCGTGATGAAGTACAAGAGTTGCTATCAACAACAAATTTTCGCTCTGCAGCAACTTCAAATTTATAAAAATGTAAGCTAACTTATGACTTGAAACAAATATCTTATTATTATTTTATACGCAATATTTATTAATACTCGATTTATATCATCCACACAAAGGTAAAACCGCCAGGATAAAAGGCAATTTATCTCTACCCGAACAAGACCGCAAACTATGGTACACTGCATGTTCGAATTGTCTTAAGTCTATAGAAGCAGACACAGCTTAGGTTGTTACGTGTCCTTCTTGTCACACTAAGTCAGAAATCCAACACATGTAAGCATGAATACTCTTTTATCATGCACTAATAAAATACTTAATTTTTAACTAGCAAAATAAATGTAGGTCACGATTAATAGTTTTGATAACCAACGAAAGTGGAAGCACAAAATCGAACCTAAACACACCCGGAGTTGAAAAATTTATACCGTTCTGCCCAAATGATCTGCAAATCTGTGATGAAACTGTAGATACCGAATTATACTTCATACCTTCTTTCTAACAAAAACTTATATATTTATTATTGATGTATAACAGGGTGAAACAATAAATTCTAATTCTGCATGATGCGATCGCTGCAACAATAAATTCTAATTCTGTTGTAGCATTTGTTCGAGCTTATGAAGTACACTTTCAAGGAACAACTTACATTAATGTTAATATTTTCAAGGCTAACATTACAAAGTAAATTATCCCATTTTGAATGTTGGTCATAGTTCAAACATTGGTGAAAGCACATCAGCATCTCCGATCTCCCTCCCAACTGGTGAAGTTCCAAAACCAAATGTAGAAAATGTTGTTAATGAAGTTAATAATCAAAGGCCAAGCAAAAAAGCAAAGTAGCAATGTCCTTCAAAAGTTTCTATCTATGTACTTGATCTTTTTGCGAATATATTAAATATGTCTATTCGATATGTAAATATTGGTTACCTTTTGCGAATAGATTAGATATGTCTATTCGATATGTAAATATTAGCTACTTAATCTGACTGTCTATCTTTCGATGTTATCACTTCCATTGTATAAGTTATGAAAGTTTATTGTAGATATCTTTACGATTTTATGTAAAACATGCTTATCAGTATCCAATACAATTTATTTTATTAATTAGTGTAACGTCCTGAATTTTTCTTGTGAATTTAATTATATACTTATATTAAATAAGTTATGAGTTATTTATTTAGTTGAGATTATGTGTTATGTGTGATTATTGTGTATGTAATTTGAGTAATTAAATGCGTGACGTTCCATATAAATAACTAGATGGTTATTTATTTCGAGTTATTTAATTACGTAGAGTAATTAAATGACTTAGACGTTTTATTGTTTTCGGGTGAGTTGGGCGCTTGAGTTAGAGTGCTCAAGGCCGGTCGATCAGGCCAAAGCCTTCTTCTATGGTTCTTTTTCTAGCTGAGCTTAAGCCTTTACGCGTCGATGAAAGAGGAAAAAGGGGCTGAGCCCGAGTTGTTTTAGTGAAGGGCCGAACCCCTTTGTGTTCTTTTATTTTGTTCGGTTAGTAGGGAGGAAGAGAAGGGCCCGAGTTTTGATCTAAGCCCGAGAGGAGGAGCTAGCCCGATCCAATTAGGAGCTTTTAATCCCTTTGCCAGCATAATTATCATCTAATCCCACCCTAATTCCCTAGTGCAGCCGTGACCTAGAGCATCTCCATTATCCTGTTTGTCTCCCTCCTCATTCCAGCCATCGTCAAATGGCGTAGCCATGCGTGATTCAAATGGCCAGCAAATATAAAGAAAATGAAGATTTGTTTTGCTGATGCTTGGTGAAGTCCTCAAACAACTGGTATTTTTAAAATAAATATTGACCACATATTAAGGATCAACAATTCGGTCAGCAAGGAATTAAATCAAGATGTGGATCAAAATTATTGATGGGTGGTGCAACACATGGGGCGGCAAGCAGGAGACTTTTATTTACTTGTGGCTTCATTCGATTAAATCAAGGAAGGAGATTTAAGAGTGGTGTTTGAAACAACTTGTGTGGTAATCGTTTTCCCTTATTCCATTCTTTAATCTAATTCGTTCATTGTATTAATCCATGCTTGCTTCTGGTCTCTCGTGATTTGTGATTTTGGTGGCAGGCGTTCGAATGAGAAGGGAATCCATCGTGAGCAGATTAACGAATTTCGCGATTCCGAGCAAAATCCCATTCGGTAGACTGTTGAACCATTTGTCTGTTTTCATATTCTTAATCTTGTTGAATTCTCGATCTTATTTCCATTGTTACAGATTGAGCATGCTCTCGAGTTTCTAGTTTGTTGATTTTTGATTGTAGAATAAATTGTTAATCGTTGTTGATTCTAGCTGTTGAACCGAGTCTTGTGCTAAAATTGTTTTGGCCATCTTGTCGTGAACTGTGGTACGGGAAATGGTCACTGAAATTCCGGGAGTGTCGGGTATGGTTTGGGTTAAAACCATTTGTTAATAATCTAAACATTTTACAATCGAGAAACGGAAACTGAACCTTAGGGTTCTTGGTTTCCTAAACCGAGATAGAATTCTATTTAAAGGACTACACTTATTGTGAACATATTTCTGAGATTATAAATGAGTTTCGGGGCTGTCGGGTGCCTTGGGAATTAACGAGATGATGTCGAGTTTGTTAAATCGGGTTTTATGTAAATACATTTTTCTGGCAGATTCTGCCCAACAATTTCGGGCCTGTTTTGGCCTGTTTAAAATACGTTTCTGGAATTTCGGCCCATGTAGATCTCTAGTTTTCTGAGTCCTCCTTCTAATGCCGCTGACGGCTCGTTAATCTCATTTACGGTTTAAAAGTTATCGCCGTTTTAGTAAACCATCACAGAATAGTTTTCGGTTCAGCTATTCTGTCTTGTAAGCCTTATTTGAACCTTTTCTGTTTGGATTCAGTTTCCGAAGTCTTCTGTAAAATTGTAGTCCTCTGAGTCATTTAACTACTTTAAAAATTTGAATAATATCTAGTGAACGGTTTGAGAGTTATAGCCGTTCCCGCGAAAGTGCTGAGTGCTGTTTAGTTCTGCTGAAACAACCTTTGAGTCTAATCCTAACCCGAGTTTCCTTGTACATTGTAGGACCTTCTAGGACCTGTTAGAGACGCTCTTCAGTACCGAGGATATTTAGGAGCTTACGGTTATTCGAGGTGGGTGATCTCACTATAAACTTGTACTTACTTTCGATTCATGATTTTGTACTATGTGTTGTGAATTGTCTTGTTGATTGAGCTTGAGTATTGATTGGGTGATTTATTTGAGTTATCTGTGATTTGAGTTATCTGTGATTTGAGTTATCTGGAGCCTGAGTTATCTGAGTTTTGAGTTCTTGAGTTAAAACATTAAACATAATATACTTGAGTTGTCTTGGCACCAAAGAGTACTGGTGCCAGACGTTTTGACTCAACACCGAAGAGTGCAGGTGTTGAGCCTTGAGTTGTGTGAGGCGGGTCGAGGTTGATCTCTCGTCCCAAGTCACACAAGCGCGCTATATAAATTTAAAATATGAGAAAATAAACTTGAGTAATTGAGAATTGAGTAGAGTCTCTAGGGATCATTTATGTGGCTTGAGTTGTTTGTATTTATTTGTTTATTTTGATATTATTCACTCAGCGGTGGCTGACCCCAATCACTTCCCCCATTTTTCAGGTACTAGCAAGGGCAAAGAGAAGGTCAATGATTGATGAGCTGCGTTTCTATTTTTATATTTATGGATTTGGATTAAAACATTTATTTCGAGTCAAACATGTGTTGTTTTTAAAACCTTCAATTATTCCGCATTTAAACCACGAGACGGTTTTATATTTTACTTATGAGTTGGGACCTTTGAGTTACTTGTACTCTTGGGGGAAATTATTTGATTTTATTATTTAAATTTTTTTAAATTTCTCCTGATTTTTGGGTTGTTACAATTAGTTTTCCTTTTTCTTTTCTTTTGATCAAACATTCATTTTGCATACTTTGTTTTCATATAAATCACACGTACTTAAAATTCAATTAACTTTTAACAATACATGTTGATAGTCACACACATTCTTACCTACTATAGAACTATAATAATAAAGATTTTGTTTCTAGCAAAGAATAAATATTCATGTACTTAATTTGATCAACTTATATCTTATTCTAGATTAAAAAAAATTTTAAGACACTTCTTATAATTTGTTGATTCATTATATGTCAAAAGCAGTTACATAATGAGCTTCTTCTTGAGATTAATAAATTATGTTGTACTACGTTCATGCCACCTTCCATATTGACCACCACCTCATCGATGCATAAAACGATTGTTGAGGGCCGTGGGCCCTCCTGACTACCTAGTTCAACTATATTCTCAAGAATAAGAAAAACATCCTTCTAAAATATCTCCAAGTTTCGAAATTCGTAGTCCTTTCTTCCTTGATATGCAATTAATTTCGCATAAATAAAACATCCTTCAGCAATCATAAATCTGTCACGAACTATTGATCGATAAACATGGCAATACCTGTAAATGGGAGTTAAGTTTCTCTTGAATCAATGATTTGTTGTGATTAGCTTCGTTAAGGGCGGATGACAGGCTCGAAAGACGAGCAAGCTTCGTTATGGTAGCTTTAATATATTTTCATTTTTAATGATTTTTTTGGATTATTAATGACTTTTTTATATAAATAAATTAAAATGAGTTAGTAATCTATAATCAAAGGTTAAATACACATGATTGGAATACTTATGAAATTTGATCACTATTATAGAATGAAGATAAACTTTAAGTGACCTAGATGAAACACTTTTAAAACTTAATTACTATTTTATGAAATTAACCCAAATAAAATTTGTATCACTTATTGATATAGAGGTAGGTAGTATGTTATTGTCAAATTAGTCATTATACATCTATTTAGGAAAATAATCAAGGAGAATTTGTAGCATTTTCTTTGTAAACACAAAGGGGCTATAGCTATCATCTATTCAATATTTAAACAGTTCTTTACATCGCATTATCATGAAACGGTCAAAACTGTGTCACTCAAATCTGAAAGGCCAATAATTTCCAGATATGGTGCCTTCAAGTAACAATATACGAGATCTGTTTGTTAGTTGATTGACACGTGTCTTCGTTTTTTACATCTATGAATTAAATCAGCAGACGGTAGGGTAGGTGTGGCCACCCTCGCTTATATTTGAGTGACGGCAGTACTCTTGTGCCGATGAAGTGATGCCCCGGCGGTGGAAGAATCTGGTGAAAGGACAAGACTTTATGTAACATTAATATAATCATTCTTTTATCTATTTGCTAATCGATTTCAATCGGAGTTGAGAGGATGTTGTCGCAGTCTCTCCATCTCCGGCTGCCGGCTCAGCTTCCGACGTTACACCGCCGGTCGCAGTTATCTTCATGCCGAAACAAACGAACTATAAAATTCCGTTCAGTAAATGACCATGATTTAAGACCTCATATCAATTCGATATCACGAGAGCACAATTCTGATCCTATACTATCAATTACTCCGAATCATGGTAACTTGAGTCGTCGATCTGTAAAGGTCAGATCTAGTTTGAATTTTCCGTTAATCTCACCGTCAGATCATTGGGGCAACTGGACTGCTCTATTTTCAATCGGAGCTATTGGTAGCTGGTAATCTCAATTCTCTATTAAATCGTGTTTTAATTTGTATAATTATTCATGATTAACTGATGTGATCGTTCAATTTGTAAGGTCAGAGAAGACAACGATTGGGAACATGTTAAGTGGAGCATTATTGAGCACATTGATTGGACTCGCTGCTAGTAATTTGGGGATTATTTCTTGTGAAGCAAAGGCTTATTCAGTTGTGTTGGAGTATTTGTTACCATTAGCTGTTCCCCTATTATTGTTTAGAGCAGATTTGTTTCGAGTTTTTAGGTCAACTGGCAAGCTGCTTTTGGCTTTCTTGATTGGATCAGGTAAGCTTGCGGTTTTTCTAACCTATACATTAGGTGCAGTTAAATGAAGTGGTATTATCCTAATATGTTTAACATTAATGAATTTTAAAATATGCATTAAATACAATATTTTATTTAAATGGAATTTTGATGTTCATTAATTGTACTATGACAAGACCTTATACAGTTATACAACATACATCAATGATACCACAATGGTAACACTATCTTCAAAATATTTCTATTTATGCATATTAAATTTGTTTTATTTTTATATTGACAGTGGCAACAACAATTGGGACAGTTGTGGCTTATTGGATGGTTCCAATGAAACCACTCGGCCAAGAAGGGTGGAAAATTGCTGCTGCTTTAATGGGTAGACATATTGGTGGAGGTAATTAACTAAGAAAACAATTAACTAACTACTATACCCAAATTGTTACTAATTGCCATATTTGTTTCTGATAATTTGTAGCTGTGAATTATGTTGCAATTGCTGAAGCTCTAGGGATTTCTCCTTCAGTTTTAGCTGCTGGACTAGCTGCAGATAATGTTATTTGTGCTGTATATTTCACCACATTGTTTGCACTGGCTGCTAATATATCTCCCGAGAATTCACCAACAACCACTGGTTTGTTAATTGTTATAATACTTATTTCCTATATGATCATATCATTTTATAATTTATTTTATAAAATTGACAGATGTTGAAGAGGATGTGAAATCTGAATCTGGGAGCAAACTTCCACTGCTGCAGTCTGCAACAGGCCTTGCTATATCTTTTGCCATCTGCAGAATCGGGAGTTTTGTAACTAACTATTTTGCAATACCAGGAGGGATCCTGCCAGCTGTAACCGCCATTGTTGTTGTTTTGGCAACTGTATTTCCAAAGCAGTTTACTCACCTTGCACCTTCTGCTGAGGTTATGGCAATGATTTTAATGCAGGTTAATTAAACATCCAACTTTAATTTATTAATCTTCCTTTCAACCGATTTGAAATTAAAAAAAAAACTTTTTTTTGGCAGGTATTTTTCACAGTGATTGGGGCAAGTGGGAACGTATGGAACGTGATAAACACAGCACCTAGTATATTTCTGTTTGCTCTTGTCCAGCTGGCAGTCCATCTGGCAGTTATTCTAGGTTTAGGAAAGGTGTTTGGGTTTGAATTGAAGTTACTGTTGCTAGCATCGAATGCGAATGTAGGTGGGCCCACAACAGCTTGTGGAATGGCCACAGCCAAAGGATGGAATTCATTGGTTGTTCCTTCAATTCTTGCGGGTATTTTTGGCATTTCCATTGCTACTTTTCTTGGTGCTGCTTTTGGAGCTAAAGTTCTTCAGTATATGTAAACTCTCTTAACACGTTTCTGTTGTATAACATGTAATTTTTCTATGTTATTTATTTTTGGATTGTGTTGCAAGTTAAGCAATTCAAGTTTTATTTGTTAAACTTTGCTCCACTTGAAAAGAGACATCCCATTCCCAACCTAAACAGTTTTTGTTACAAAGTGTTGATGATTAAATAATTAGATTGTAGAATTGTTGAGTGTATTTACAGAAACTAACAGCTGAAACAAATTCCAAATAATATTACTTATGTTATCATAATTAATAATTTAAGATGCATTGTATAGTGGGTTTTACGTTGCATGAAATAAATTTAGTAATTGTATAAATGACATCAGTTTTCATAAGAAAACAAAACCAAGAATATATCGTTTTATCTTTCCCTTATGATTACAGAAGATATATTCATAGAACAATTATCTAGCTTCTTTATGTAATTGTAATTCCAACTACCAAAAAAATAAAATAAAAAATTAGTAGGATTTAGCAAAAATTGCAACTTCTTGTGCTGGGCCACCTGTCATTAGACATTTTTTGGGGCCTTGAGGTTGATCGAAAGGAAAACATCTAAGGGTCGCCCCTGTTTCTTCTTTCACCTTCAGTTCATCTTCATCACTATAAAAACAAAAAAAATTGACCCGTTTATTTTGGGTTATGTTTTATTTTAGGGGTCAAATAGGTTTGTTAAATTATACTTCATAATATAATATAAGGTAACAAGGTACCTTCCAAGCCATGGACCCCTTGCCCATTTTCCCTGTGATATTGCCTCTTTGAGTTGGTCATATGAGCTCACATCCACAATGTTGCTGCAAATAACCAATAAAAAGAAAAAGAAAAAGAAAAATATTATAAAATTAGAGTATTGGCCATAAGATATTAGGATTGGAGTGTAAACCTGTCTCTAAAGGCTGTAGCCTTATCCAGAAGGGATATTTGGATCTCATCTAGCTTTTGTTTAACATAAGGTACAATAACGGAAGGTTCCATAGATATTCCAAAAACTTTTCCTGGTTTTCCAGGAATATCTCTTCTAGAAACAACCACACTCTTGCTTGAAACGTCACGTGGACCAATTTCAATTCTTAAAGGCACCCCCTGCGTCACAACATTTTTTTTTTAAAAAAACATTTTTTATGAGTAACTTCAGAGTCTATTTAGTAATTAATATCTGACCTTCATTTCCCAGAAATTAAATTTCCATCCTGGTGTTCTTTGATCAGAATCATCTAGCTTTACTTTAATCCCACCACTATCAAGAACATCTTTGATACATAATGCAGCATCAAGAACTTCCTTCTTCTCATTGGCTTTCTTCCAAATCGGTACTATCACCACCTTAAAGTCAGCATTTTTTTTAATTCTTCAATATAACAACTAAAAAAATAGGCCAAAATGCATTTTTAGTATCCCAGAGTTGGCTGACTAGGTCCTTTACTACCCAGAACTATTAAATGTGCAACATGGTCCCTGAACTTTGACAAAATGGTCGATTTAGTACCCCGACTCACTAATTTGGTCGTGTATTCTCACGTGATTTGCTTCTAATATCTATATATTGAGATGAACGTATATATTTTAGTCCAGTCCATCAAAAGGTCCAACAAAAGTAAGTCAAGTAAGAAAACGCAATTAAATTAATGAGTTAGGGTACTAAATCGACCATTTTGTCAAGTTTAGGGTACCATGATGCACATTTAATAGTTTAGGGTAGTAGAAAACCTAGTCAACCAAGTTTAGGGTACTAAAACGTATTTATGGCCAAAAAAATATATCTGAAATTAGAGGTTTAGATTGATAAAGAACACAACACCTGTACAGAAGCCAACCTCGGTGGAAGCATTAATCCAGCATCATCTCCATGTGTCATGATTATACCACCAACAAACCGAGTACTTATAGCCCAAGAAGTTTGCCAAACATGCTTCCTTGCACCATTTTCATCAGCAAACTGTACGTATCATATCAACAAACTTTATATTTTTTGATTTTCTTTTTTCTTTCAACAACATACATTCCAACATGAATTATATATCTGAAGAAAATAAAACCTGTGTATTAAAAGCCCGTGAAAAATTCTGTCCAAGATTGTGACTGGTTCCTGCCTGCAATGCCTTACGGTCACCCATCATAGCTTCAATTGTGTAAGTTTTATCTGCTCCAGCAAATGTCTCTACCCTTGATTTTCTACCTGGGATTACAGGTATTGCAGCTTCTTCATAAGCAAACTTTGTATACACATCAATCATCTGCATCGCCTGCAGTTTAACCATATAAAAAAAATATTAAAAAAAAAGGTAAATTACATAAATTGTCTTTGCGGTCTTCCAAATTCTACGATTTCAAATTTCGTCTATTTTGACCTAAAATTACCAAAATACCCTTGTAAACATTTTATCTGTTTTTAATTTATTAAATAAATTAAAAATTCAGAAAAAAATATTTATAAGGGTATTTTGGTCATTTAGGTCAAAATGGACGCAAAAAATGAAATTTGTAAACCACATGGACAAAAATCACGAAATTGAAAAGTATATGGACAAAAAAACGAAAAAAAAAATTATAGGGACGAAATCATAGAATTTGGAAGACCACAAGGACAATTTATGTAATTTACTCTAAAAAACAGTTAGTAAAGAACAAAAAACATACCTCTTTTTCGGCTTCCTCTGGAGTAGTATGTGCAGTATGTCCCTCTTGCCAAAGAAATTCAAGAGTCCTAATAAAGGGTTTG
Source organism: Calendula officinalis (assembly GCA_963853835.1). Classification (NCBI taxonomy): domain Eukaryota; kingdom Viridiplantae; phylum Streptophyta; class Magnoliopsida; order Asterales; family Asteraceae; genus Calendula; species Calendula officinalis. The sequence continues at coordinate 23,643,799 of OY970820.1, forward strand.
GTACGCATTTCCCATCTTGTCACATTTGCCCACTAGTAATTATTAAAAAAAATAAAAAATAAGTACTAAATATTATAAAAAATGTGGCGATGAATAATAAAAGATTAAAAGTAAAAGTGAACCTGGTTAATCATAAGAGGAAGATCACGATAACTATGAATCCACTGTGTAAACATGTGGTTCACAATGGTTTCACTGGTAGGTCGAACCTGCAAGAGTCTCACAAATTGCAAGAATCAAAGTCACACTCGTGTTGTAATTGTATCAATATTTACAAATTTTACTTTTATCCTATTATTAGTTAAATAAAATGAAAATATAATAATTAGTGTATATTGGGAATGTTATAGTACCACAAGTTTTTCTTCAAGTTCTTTCCCTCCTCCAACAGTCACAAGAGCCAATTCTGGACTGAAACCCTCAACATGGCTGGCTTCTTTCTCTATAAATGAATACGGTATGAACTGCAACCAAATTCAAATAATATTTAATATAATAATCATTTAAAATAAATAACTGAATTATACCTACCTGTGGAAAATACATGTTACTATGCCCGGTCTCCTTAAACTTAACATTCAAATAATCCTGCCAAACGAAAATCATATATTAATAACTCTACAGAAGATTACTAGGTCCAATTTATTTATTCAAAATTCTGAATTATAAAAAAAAAAAAAGAAGGTACCTGAATAGCTTCCCAAATTGCATAACCGTAAGGTCGAATAACCATTGTACCACGAACAGGACCATAATCAGCCAGCTCAGCCATTGATATGACATCAAGGTACCAAGCATTGAAATCTTGAGAACGAGGTGTAATGCCTTGTTCCTGCTTCTGGTTTGACTCGACCGGAGCAACCACCGTCGCCGGAGAACTTTCGCCGGAAACTTTGGTGGCAGAAGTTAGTTGCCGGACATGGATGTGGTTGCTCCGGCGGAGAAACAAGGAGGAGCGGGCGAAAGAGATGGCGGAAAGTGATGTCAGAGATGGAATCCGCAGAGCCACCATTTCAATCACAGATCCAGAAAACAGCTTATTTTTAGCTGATATGTAGAAAGCAGCAACACAAAAGCAAAAGGAAACAATTAGCAACTAAAAGACGATTTAAAGATAGAAAGTTAGCAATCATGATCACATTGACCAATTTCATAGCTAATAACCTACTATGCCACAATAACTAATTAACCAGTTTAAACCAACTTATGATCAGAATTCATAAATAACATAACTAATACATAAATTAGGTCGTCGTCGTGATCAGATTAGAAAAACAACAGCAAAAAGCAACTTATGCAACCAAAAAAACAGTTTAAAATTAGCAAATGTGCAGATTATATATAGCACAAAATAAGTTAGCATACAACAGAACTTTTATACTAAATTCAATAAATAATCTGAATCAGACCGCAAACTCAACCACGTACACAAGCATTTAATTAAATTGGATCTGCTAGTGAAACCGCAAACTCAACCACGTAAACAAAATAACATTTTATAATCAAAAAAGCATTTAATTAAATTGGATCTGCTAGTGAGAATAAGAAGGTATACGTACACAAGCTGTACACAAAATATTGCATTAAAAGTTTCGACTTAGAGAGCAAAGTAATCAAGTAAACAACCTCTTTAGTTACAAAAATTCCGTGCTAAAAATTTATGTGAGATAACTCGAACCAGACAGCAAAATTGAACTCGTAGATGATATTTCTAACTATACAACGCCAAAGTGCAGCATCAAATTAAGCAAAAACGAACATAAATGTACTGATTTAACCAAATTATACTCGTTAAAAGGCTGAAACAATCTGGATCAAACAGGTAAGAAAACAATGTTTCTATATTATGATTTGCCCTAATTTCGCCCTAGAATCAGAAACCACAAGTATTACTTCGATAATAAATTGGGGTGAGCAAAGCAAACTTACTCCGGCGGCCGCTGTCGTACAGAAGAGGGATAATACGTACGGGAGAGAAGTTTTATCTTAATGGATAGCTTTCTTCACGCTTATTCAGAGCGTGTATTACTCAATGAGGATACTGCCGATAGGGTGAGAAGTCTAGGGGTGGCAATTTCTACCCGACCTGAAATTGACCCGAAAATAAACAGGTTTGGGTGTGGAAAAAAATAATTAGGTCAGTCTCGGATTGAGTCAGCTGACCCGTTTATTAAACAGGTTAAGTTCAGGTCAATGATAATTTAAATAGGTCGACCTGCCAACCCGTTTAATTATTAAAATATATTTTAAAAAATATATATTTATACTTAAATTATAGTTTACTAGTTAAAACATAATTAATAGTTAGATAAAAATTAAAAATGTTACTTAGTAATTTGGTGTTTAGTATTTTGTTATCAATTTGTGTAATAATAAAAACATTTTGACCTATTTAACCCGTTTAACTTGTTTGACCTGATAACTTTTTTAACTCATTTTATTAAATGGGTTATATGGGTTAGGTTTGGGTTGAGGTTAAACAGGTTAGGGTTGAGATATCTGACCCGTTTATATAAACAGGTCGGTTTCGGGTTGAACGATTCTGACCTGCCAACCCGCGAACCCGAACCTGTCAACCCGAACCCGACCTGAATTGCCACCCCTAGTGAGAACTGGTATATAGTGGGACTCGGATGACTAGGATGAAATATCAAATAGAAATTACTTCCTCCTTATCAAATTAACACATTTTCTATTTTGGGGCGTATTAAAATAAGTGACATATTTTGAAAACTTTCCTTATTTGGTAAAAATAATGGGACTCATACCCACTAACTATCCACTTTAATAAAGTGAAATTACTCTTATACTCTTACTTTTACTTTTAAAACTCATTAATATTACTTTATTCAAGAAAAATGGGACTCATTCTCCACTAACTATGTACTTTAATTTATTTTAACCTCTACTTTAATCTTTTACCTCAAAAGACGTGTAAGTCAATTTATGTCACTTATTTTGATACGGAGGAAGTAGAAACGATGAGTAAATTAGTGTACGCTGCAATTTAAATAATAAATGGGTCGAATGGTGTTGCTCTAAAATACTTGTGGCATTTATTTGGGCTAGTTAATGGCAGATCTCCAATTTTATCAGGCCCATAGTGGTTCTGCTTCTGATTTGAGATTTATGGGGTGTCCTGGCACATTTTGGTGATATCGATTAGTATGATTTGTTTAAATTTTGAGATGTATTAGGGCGCAATTGGTGTTTGTTTTGATACGTTCTTGTAATGCTAGTTTTCGTTTATTTTCAATATATTTGTGTGGTGGTTTTTGGGCGGATGATGACATTGTCAAAGCTCGCTATGTTGCCTCCTTTTGTCATTCAAACAAAAATCTATATTAATCTATATTAACTTAAAAAACGAGTTCCACAAAAGAGGTAGCATTTAATTCTCATGCATTTAATTCATTCCAAAAACGAGTTCCCATCAAAAGTTTAAAACTTTAATTTCATTACAACAGAATAATTCCTTGAGTTCCAATCAAAAGTTTAATGCCATTATTAAAACTTTAATACCATTACAGTAGAATAATTAGTTGATTTCCAATCAAAAGTTTAATGCCATTATTACAGTAGAATAATGTCATTGAACCCAAAAAAAAACCCCGCCTTACCCTTTTAATTATTCAATCAAAAACGCCTTCAACCCTTGAAGTCTTCTAGCCTTCAATTCTCATACATATCTTCATCATTTAATCCACCCTTTAATCCATCCGTTTCACACCAGCCTTTAATCCAGCCCTTTCACTACCCACATAATCGTTTCAGCAAAGTATGAAAAAGAAGGTTGAATTATCTATTCGTTTCAGTAAAGGTTGAATTAAATGCCCCACCAGCCTTAGATACAACCGTTTTAAAGGCCATTAGAAATTCCACAATCATGCATATAATCACCTATTATATAAAAACGGGTCAGCAGCTATACTGTCCACAACTGCACACCCTGGAAAACATCTGAGCCAAAAAGAAGAGAAGGTAATCATTTAAGAGTTAATACTTTACCTAATCTTATAGAATGTATAATGCATTTTTAGACGCAAACACTAATGTATATCACCCCCCCCCCCCCAATGTTTATCAAGGTACATTCAAGAGAATTCTATTATGGAGTAATAAAACAGCCTACGCCCTACTGTTTCCGGCCAGTGTGCTTAACGATTGTCCAGAAGCCCAAAATCAAAGCCAACTTTTTAATATACAATATTTTGTTTTTGGTTAATTGCAGCCCAAAACCCACTACATATAGCTACAAAGAAATTAAGATGTTTAACAATATCCTTCTCGGAATCTATTATCCAAAATTTTGAAACATCTCGAAAAAGATACATTTTTCTACCAATACTTCAAGATGGAATACAAAGTAAACAATGAAATTATAACAATTCAATTGTGTTTTTTTCACAAAAAAAAAAAGAAAAAAAGAAATTCCAAATAAGTTGTAAGTGTTTAACAATTAAATCTTTAAAAAAATGTTCAATTTTAGGTATTTCTTGAAATTGTAGGAAAGTATGACAAATTTTTAGTAGATTTGGATATTCAGATATTCAAATCTTGGTCATCAAAAAATTCGAATATCAAATACAATAGCAGAGTCAAATTAGAGAAGTAAAATTTAACATTACCATTGAGAAACTTAAATTTTAAACATCTAAATGTAGGTATAATCTGAATTAGAAAACTTATATTTTAAATTTGATACATTCAATTTCACTCAACCTCAAATCCGATCACAGTAACATACGACTCAAATCTACTAAATAAAATAAAAAATGCTAAACTCAAAATTACCGTTAAGAGAGGATTGTTTCGGGTTATAAGAAGTTCGTGATAAGTGTTCGGGGGTTAAGAATCAGTGGGAGACAAAGCATCCGGTTGTGGAGGTTGGCAAACAATTCTGCTGAGGGTGAGAAGAATGAGCCGTCGACGGATGACATGGCGACAATTGCATATCACGTGGCTGAATGAGCCCTAATTGAGAAGTCTGTTATGGCATTGGGCCATATACATTATGATGGCAATCAACTACTAAACCCAATTCACACTTGCTCTAATCCCTCTTGTACGGAAGGTTTGACCAAACACGAGCCACGATTTGGGAATGAAACACCCACACATGTAACCATCGCCAAACCGAAGCTCTGATACCAAGTTGTAACACCGCATTTTGAAAACCATTTTTTATAAATAGACATCCAATTTAGTATAAATCTAAAGGTTATGGAAGCATGTAGTTAAGTTCCTAATTACGTTAAGTTTACAAACCGTGGTCCCACAAAATATTACAAACCCAAGTGTTAGTTAAAAGACGGTATTACAAAAACTAGGCTCCTTTAAACAAAACACTTATAAAACGTATGGTCGAACGCCCTCGTCCAAAGCCCGGCCCGTTTCAAGCCTTCCAACCTGAAATACGTCAAAGAGGGAGGGATTAGCACAAAAGCTAAGTGAATGAATTACTACTAACTATGCTGTAACACCCGTATTTTTAAAACATTGTTTAAAACATTTAAAATACAATTTCCAACATTATCATGTTGTTCAAAATACAGTTTAACAAAAACTTTAAAACCTTTATCAGATTTCACAAAACTGCGGAGTCACCAAGTATATCAAAACCATAGGCAAACAGGATCTACCTATGAGCTTCTGAGCTAAACATCTCTAGGCCACTTCTAGTGCAACCTTCTATCACTTCAAACATGTACCTGAGTACATAGCCACAAAACAAATGTAGTACATGAGATAAAATAGTCTCGTGAGATACATGGGTTTTAGACCCGACAATAATATATAAATAATCACACATATTAAATATATATATATATATAAATATACTTTAGTTACCTCCGTGGTAACCCTAACACATTCATATACATCGATCACCTCCTCGGTAATCCTGTCACATTCATTCATATCGTTAAGTTGTTCGGAATGCCTCCAATCCAACGAGACCCCATTTTTATCCTACTAACCAGAATGCCTCTGATTCAGTAGAACCCCCTTTGTCACCTTGTCCAAGCAAGGTGACCCATCTTATCTTACTAATCAGAATGCCTCCAATTCAGTAAGATCCAACATCTTGTTGAGTGATCGGAATGCCTCCAATCCATCAGTTTAAAGATACCGTGATAACCAGAATGCCTCCGAATCTACCACGTACCTGTCCTATTTCAGTCTACCCGTCATAGCTATTACATGTGACTATATGTCACATCTATCAACAATGTCGTGAGGCCATCATACAATCTATCCACATACTAAACTTAATTAGTATTCACATAATCAAATCAACTAGTTTCATCATTAGTAATCATATATTATAAAAATATACTCATTTACATCATATCAATAATTAGTTAATAATTACTTTTCATTATCATGATCTCTTTCAAAATCATCAATCATTTTAGACATACTTAGATAGTCTACTATTTACCTTTTCTCATCTTTTCAATCATATCTTTATTAAAATCATTTATTAATAAAGACCCATAAAACATCATATGTATTTTCAAAAACCATTTGCTATGTACCCAGTTTTAAAAGTCTCATGTACTCACCTTAGCGATAGCTAAATCCATATCGTGTTTATCAACACGAATCCTTTAGGTCCTTGCAACCTATCAATATAATCATCACATTTCTAGTTATCATCCATAACTAGACATCAATTATCAACCCATAATAACATTCCTAACCACCAAGTTCATCCAACTTGGTGAAATCTCAAACCCTAGTTCAAAATTTACATCATGAAATTCCAAATCTAGCAAGAACACAAGGTTCCTAAGCTAGCTATGAGTGTTTTACACTCTCCATAATCATCTTCCCCAAATATCCATGGTAGGTTGCCCAAACCACCATTTTCCCCCAAATAAATCTCATAACTAGTATATATCTAAGTTAAAAATATGTTTCCCCATGTTTAAACATAATAGATAAGAGTTCTACATGCTCTATTTCATCATCCATGAAAACCCCAAAAGCTAGGGTTAACATTCATTCAACCAAATTCCCCAAATCTTACATCTAAAGCTTAAGAAAGGAGAGATTTACCTTAATCTTCAACAAAGGAAGCAAAATCACTTGATTTGGACCCAAAAATCGGCTCCAAACGACCTTTTCCACTCAAAAACGTATACTCACTTGATAGGAGAGAAGTTAGGGTTTGTTTTGGCATTAAATGACAAGAAACCCGATTTAAATGCTGCCAGCGACCAAAATCGCGTCGCTATTACCCAATAGCGTCGCTATTTCCGTCGCTATCTTTAAGTCGCGATCGAACCCCCAAACGCGAATTCGGATTTCTGTTTTGGGACGAAAAATCGAGTCGCTAACCCTCAATCGCGACGCTATTTTGGTATCGCTAAACAGGCTGCACTTTTTGTAGTTTCCTTCGACACGGTTTCGTCCATAACTTTCTCATACGATATCCAAATGACACGAAACCAATTCCTACGTTCTTTAAAAGATTTATCCTTATTTATCATATTTTTTCATAATTTATTTAACACAAAATTCGGGTCGTTACATATGCTAAACATTAAGAACATAAGCAATCAGCATCTCTGATTGGGGTAACCACTATTTGAGAGGATCGGTGGCTTTACGGGCCTTAAACCATGGTCGGCCAAAACCACGGTAATCGATAGCGCTGTATCCAACACCCCGGGTAAACCCCTTTAACCGTGCAACGTATACATGTAAGGTTGAATACCCTATTAGTCGATACACTATGTTCAGCCGATATCCTTCCGACACTAACCTCGTCACGAATGTGCACATAGTCATGTATGGTATTCCTCTAACGCTAGGCATACATAACAAGTAGACTAGCTACGTAAAACACCACGAAAAAACATCGCAAGAAGTTCCCAGGCGCGAACTATAGTTCGCGTTCGCGAACTAATGTTCGCGTCGGGAACCATCTCGCGAACTACTTCACGACTTTCTCCCCGATTCTCTGTTGTCTCTTCCCGATCGCGAAGAGGAGTTCGCGACGCGAACTCCCCAGGTCAGCCAGCCCTGCGTATTACACTAGTATACACTACTAATTGGGAATTATTCAAGACCCGAGTTGTAGGTTAAGTCCACTCACCTTTCAACCTTCGATCCTGTCAACAATTGTACCGAGTTAGTTGTAACACCTCAATTTTTAATACAAAATATTTCCGTAAAATCCTTTTAAAATTAAAACATTTGGAGTATTGTCCCAAAATATGGATTTACAAAAACCTTGGTATAAAATAAAAGTCATTAGTTGGTGTTACAAATATATCATAACCAAAGCCAAACGTAAATCCACCTTGCTATCTCTACTAAACCCGTGCGCCTTCACTAGGAAACGCACCTAATCCTTAGCTCCCGAACCTGAGTACATAGCATCACAAACAAACATAGTACGTAAGACAAAATCGTCTCGTGAGATACATGGGTTTTAGACCCGACATTAACATATAAATAATCGCACATATTAAATATATATAGATATATATTTATATACTTTAGTTACCTCCGCGGTAACCCTAACACATTCATATACATCGATCACCTCCCCGGTAATCCTATCACATTCATTCATAGCCTGTTCGACCCGTCAAGTTGTTCGGAATGCCTCCAATCCAACGAGACCCCATTTTTGCCCTACTAACCAGAATGCCTCCGGTTCAGTAGAACCCCCTTTGTCACCTTGTCCAAGCAAGGTGACCCATCTTATCTAACTAATCAAAATGCCTCCGATTCAGTAAGATCCAACATCTTGTTGGGTGATCGGAATGCCTCCAATCCATCGGTTTAAAGATACCATGACAATCCAGAATGCCTCCGAATCTATCACGTACCTGTCCTATTTCAATCTACTCGTCATAACTATTTCATGTGACTATATGTCACATCTAACATCAATTCCATCAGGCCATCATACAAACTATCCATATACTAATCTCACTTAGTATTCACACAATCAAGCAACTAGTTAATATAAAGAAATTAAATAACTAGTTTATCATTAATAGTCACATATTAAAATATTTCTTTACCGCTATGTACCCAGTTTTAAAGTTCACATGTACTCACCATAGCCAAGCTTATCCAATGTTGTGTTCCTTGAACACCAATATCACTTCTCAAGATTTGAATGCCTCAAATCCTTCAACCGATAACCTATCAACAAAACCAATACAATGGTTTGCATCAATCGTCAATACTAACTACATAATCCATGGCTAGTCAACTACTAGCACCATTTTCCCCAAGGTTACCAAATCCTAATTCCATAAATCACCACATTTTCGTATTTCCATATCATGACTACATTTTCCTTGTTAAAATACCATAGATCTAAGTTATATTACTTCCATTTAACCATTTATGTACAAACCCATAACTAGGGTTCATGATTCAAGCTTCCCTACTTGAATCTAAGACTTATAGCACAAGAGGGATGAAGATTTACCTTTGATCTTCAAATATGAGCAAGAATCTCCAAGATCTTGTGTAGATTAAGCTCCAATCGCCACTTTACACTCAAAAATCGCACACACAAGTTGAGAGAAGAAAACTAGGGTTTAGTGTGTAAGAAATGAGGAAATCCCGACTTTAATGCTGGTGTCGAGAGAGTTCACGATCGTGAACTCGAGTTCGCGTCGTGAACTCTGAAAAATACGCATACTTCGCGATCGGGACTGGGTCGGGAACTTCTTCACGCCTGAATGCCCAAATCTCTGTTGGCTGTTCACGATCGTGAACAAAAGTTCACGCCGTGAACTCCTTATGCAGCCAAGGCTGCACTTTTCGGTCTTTGCCTCGACCCGGTTTCGCCCATAACTTTCTCATACGGTGTCCAATTGACACGAAATCAATTCCTACGTGTTTTAAACGAATTATCCTTATTTATCATATTTTTCCATAATTTATTTGATTCGAAATTTTGGGTCGTTACAACTATCTACCCCTTAAGAGGATTCCGTCCTCGGAATCAACTCAAGGATTTCCAATCCCCATTCCGCTTCCATCCTTTTGTATTTATTACCATCAACCTTTTCAAATCATGATCCAATAACAATTATACATTTAAAGTCACTTAACACTGTTATGTCCAAACGGGTCAAAATCCCATAACTCAACTATAACACTTCCAATCATTTAACTAAATCCTTTTATCAACAAACGATCTATACCCAATCATTACTATTATTAAATCAATCAAAACGAAAGTCAATGCCTAGCTTTGACCAAGTCGCCATATCCCAAATTTGTCAACCCTTCACTTAAGCACAAAGTCACTACACTTCGACAATTTCCTTTCTCACTAAAAGTTCCATTAATCATCCTTTCCCTTTACAATCGACCTTGCATTCACGATTCATCAACAATCATACGCTCAATTCCAAATTTCAACTTGAACACACAACGGTCAAAGTCACACACTATAATTATTTTCGTTGATCAATTAACCATTAAAATATACATGTGAGCGATACATTATGTTCTTGTCCTCGCCTAATCATACTAAGCGAAGGTCAAAACCCAATTTTGACCCAAGTTAAAAATCCACTAGTTGACCAACCTTGACTTATGAATAAAGTCAAACTTACTTTGCAAAATTCACGTATCCGTTAATATTGAGACATCACTACTCAACTTTTCATTCCCAAATCCGATATATATCTTTCCTTTCTCAATTGTTTCCTCTTTTCCTGGATTTTAATTTCCACGATCGGTTAACAATTTCCATTTCAAGCAATACCAATCTCTATTACCCTTCTAAACTATCATTCAAGTACTTACACCATTTAAACCTCTTCTAAACATCCGCATACCATACTTGCAATTCTCGATTACCGGCTTTAGAGCCTCTAACACATCCATCAGTGGCCTAACCACTCATCATACAACTTTCACCACTCATCGGCTACTATTAGACTTTGCTTCCTAAAAGCACCCCTTTTATAATCTATAAACTTGTAGGCATCTCCTACACATACTTACACTTAAACACAAACAATATTTTCAACTCAAGCTCTCATTTACCATAAAATCGTATCAACAACTAACCATATGGTTCTACATACGCCAGCTACAATCACGTATCCCGGATACAACAAATCATTCATTAACTATCTTATCGAGATGATCGGAAAGCCTCCAATCCATCCCGACTCCAAACAGTCACAATGATCGGAAAGCTTCCAATCCATAGTGACTCATCAAATCTCGTTAATCGGAAAGCCTCCGATCTAACAAGATTCACGCAATACCATTCTATCTTGCACACTATTCGTGCATGCACCATTCATTTAGCATCAAGCTATCACTTTCTTTCTTAATTGCCCATTAAATTTCCATTTTTCACATAATATTATCTTCCTAAAATCACACGCCTCCCGCCGGCCATTACTCCCACTTATACACTATACCACATGGTGATCACATAATCATTTCTAGTGCTTTCACCCAATCTACTCGTTTATCAATCGTTCTTAGTCGATTCATTTCCTCATTACTAAATTTCCCAATCTTTCTTTTACCATCGAGATAACCACTAATACCTTCAATTTTCCACCTTCTTACCAAATAATCCGGTCAACTCGAGTCACCCAATTGACTCCGATCCAAATCCCATTATAAGTTATCACACTTTTCCTATGCCATTTTTTTATAGTTTATTGTTTCTCTTGGCTTAGCATACCATTTCGGTAACACTTTACACTCTATCAATCTTACCTAGAAAATTTTACCACTTTCATATTTCGTCCTTGATGCCCCATGGCACCAAAGTTTTCCTCTTTACCAATCATAACATATTGATCCTTCATTTAATCCCACTTTATACCTTCATTAAAGTTGCCCATCATCATCCCCTTCAATATACTTTAATTTCATCTTTCTCATTTCCACTCTTTAACTTATCACGCTTAACCAAATATATGTCGTGCATGTTAACTCTAATAACTACTTTCACATCAAAGACTCATATAGCAACCCCAATGGCCCATCCTTAAAAGCATTACCTCGTGCGACTTATCGACAAGTAATTATTGAATCTTATAACATAATATTTAGAAACATAGTACCTGAAGCGATATCGTGGCTCCCTCTAGCCTCACTGTGAGCAGTTGATGTCAGCATACCGGTTCTTTTCTTCGGGCATGCACCACTAAAATGCCCCATCTCGTGACACGTGTAGCACTCCACTTCTTTGATGTTATTCACCCCGCAGTCTTTTGCCCTGTGCCCAACTCTTCCGCATGTGAAGCATAAAGTTGTACCCGACTTGCATTCTCCCTTGTGGCCCTTACCAAAATTATGACACTTTCCGGCACCAACTTTATTGGTCAAAGTCGGTGTGAACCTCCCCTTCTTTGATGGCTCCGAACTATCTTCGATTCTCCTCTTTTCCCCATCTCTTGGTAGCCCTTGGACCACCCACTGATCCACTTTCTCGGTGTACACATCCACCGGTTCATCTCCTTTTCTTAAAATCACAACCTCTTCTTGAACTTCCTCTAAGTTTCTCTTGGGGCAAAATTTCTCTTTCAAACGGCTCGTGAATTCATCCCATGACATCTTGTATATCGCCTTCTTGCCTAATATTTCGTACATCGTAATCCACCACACGTGTGCTTCATCTTTCAACATTCTAGAAGCATATGTCACCATATCTTCCCTTTTACATTTGCTACTCTCCAAAGCTTGTTCGGTTTCTCGAATCCACCGAACGGTGACTCTTGGCTCAAAACTTCCCGAATACACCTTGGGCTCATATGCCATAAATGCATCGAACGAACATCCATTTCTCTTATCAAGGCTCATATCATTTTCCTTTTCAGTCGAGAATTTCTCCAAGTGGGCCTTGCTACCCGAACACTTACTCTTTACACCCGGTTTGGAATTACCTTCCCTTTCCTTGGTCATCCGGTCATCAATAATCCGGTTCACGTCCTCTTTTACTTCTTCCCTCATTCGGTCAAACATGTCACGAACCACTTCTAACACTGGCGTGTAGTTAGCATAAACGCCTGGATCCTCTTCCGAGTTAAGTGGAGTTCGTCCACTTTCCACATTCACCATTTTGCTATAAATAGATGACAACTATTTCATAATCAATCATTCATTCAATAGTCCATTACGACTCTCAAGCTCGGAAATGACCACATAAGGCAATTCTTCCTAGGGTTCGACCCTAAGACAACTTAGCCCTATAGCTTTCAAGGTCAACCTAGTTATCTAACGGAAATATATCATTCTACTCCTACAACTTAAGCCTAGGGTGGTTAACCCAACCTAATTCGCTTAAGCTATAGCTCTGATACCAAGTTGTAACACCTCAATTTTTAATACAAAATATTTTCGTAAAATCCTTTTAAAATTAAAACATTTGGAGTATTGTCCCAAAATATGGATTTACAAAAACCTTGGTATAAAATAAAAGTCATTAGTCGGTGTTACAAATATATCATAACCAAAGCCAAACGTAAATCCACCTTGCTATCTCTACTAAACCCGTGCGCCTTCACTAGGAAACGCACCTAATCCTTAGCTCCCGAACCTGAGTACATAGCATCACAAACAAACATAGTACGTAAGACAAAATCGTCTCGTGAGATACATGGGTTTTAGACCCGACATTAACATATAAATAATCGCACATATTAAATATATATAGATATATATTTATATACTTTAGTTACCTCCGCGGTAACCCTAACACATTCATATACATCGATCACCTCCTCGGTAATCCTATCACATTCATTCATAGCCTATTCGACCCGTCAAGTTGTTCGGAATGCCTCCAATCCAACGAGACCCCATTTTTGCCCTACCAACCAGAATGCCTCCGGTTCAGTAGAACCCCCTTTGTCACCTTGTCCAAGCAAGGTGACCCATCTTATCTTACTAATCAGAATGCATCTGATTCAGTAAGATCCAACATCTTGTTGGGTGATCGGAATGCCTCCAATCCATCGGTTTAAAGATACCATGACAATCCAGAATGCCTCCGAATCTATCACGTACATGTCCTATTTCAATCTACCCGTCATAACTATTTCATGTGACTATATGTCACATCTAACATCAATGCCATCAGGCCATCATGCAAACTATCCATATACTAATCTCACTTAGTATTCACACAATCAAGCAACTAGTTAATATAAAGAAATTAAATAACTAGTTTATCATTAATAGTCACATATTAAAATATTTCTTTACCGCTATGTACCCAGTTTTAAAGTTCACATGTACTCACCTTAGTCAAGCTTATCCAATGTTGTGTTCCTTGAACACCAATATCACTTCTCAAGATTTGAATGCCTTAAATCCTTCAACTGATAACCTATCAACAAAACCATACAATGGTTTGCATCAATCTTCAATACTAACTACATAATCCATGGCTAGTCAACTACTAGCACCATTTTCCCCAAAGTTACCAAACCCTAATTCCATAAATCACCACATTTTCATATTTCCATAACATGATTACATTTTCCTTGTTAAAATACCATAGATCTAAGTTATATTACTTCCATTTAACCATTTATGTACAAACCCATAACTAGGGTTCATGATTCAAGCTTCCCTACTTGAATCTAAGACTTATAGCACAAGAGGGATGAAGATTTACCTTTGATCTTCAAATATGAGCAAGAATCTCCAAGATCTTGTGTAGATTAAGCTCCAATCGCCATTTTACACTCAAAAATCGCACACACAAGTTGAGAGAAGAAAACTAGGGTTTATTGTGTAAGAAATGAGGAAATCCCGACTTTAATGCTGGTGTCGAGAGAGTTCACGATCGTGAACTCGAGTTCGCGTCGTGAACTCTGAAAAATACGCATACTTCGCGATCGGGACTGGGTCGGGAACTTCTTCACGCCTGAATGCCCAAATCTCTGTTGGTTGTTCACGATCGTGAACAAAAGTTCACGCCGTGAACTCCTTATGCAGCCAAGGCTGCACTTTTCGGTCTTTGCCTCGACCCGGTTTCGCCCATAACTTTCACATACGGTGTTCAAATGACACGAAATCAATTCCTACGTGTTTTAAACGAATTATCCTTATTTATCATATTTTTCCATAATTTATTTGATTCGAAATTTTGGGTCGTTACATTAGTGATCGATCCACCAAATTGTCAAAATCGTCAATTTTACAAATTACCAACTCAATATCACCCAAAGCACATTCAAATGACATTAATCAACATTTCAATATCAACAACAAGTCATTTGACCGATTATGACCATCTAGCATTTCACTACAATTAGTTGACCCAAACGGGCCAAAAACCCGAATATAGCCATAACACTTCCAAGACTACATCAACTAGCACATATTCCATAGATTAAGAATTCCTAATCATCTAACAATTCATCGAGTTCACAATCACCACAATTACAAGTATCATACTTGCATAATCACTAGTTAACCATTTTTACCCAAACGTCCCAACACTAGCTAGATTACTTCACTACTCTAACAATACTAGGTATTTAACATCCATAACTTAACAAACATGTTTTCTCACCCTAACAAGAATTTCAATCCATTCAAATGTCAAGAATTCCAAGGTTTGTCAAAACCCACCTTCAACATCCACCATTAATGGAGGTTGAAGGTGATTTTCACCAAACCTTGTCTTCCACCAACTATAAACCATACATTTCATGTAAAAGCTTGCATAAACTCATGAAACAACATCCATAACAAGATTCAACCACCAAATACTAGAAATCATAAACCCTAGTTCATATCAAACTTCAAGAACACCAAGAACAAGTAAAGGAGGAGGTGTAACTTACTTCAAAGCTTCTCCTACACAAACTTTAGTATGATTTTCGGGTTCTAGCTCAAAGATCCACCAAGAATACTCTAGAACAAGTATGTGGGTTTTAGGAGGAAGACTAATGGAATAGTGGATAGGGTTTTTTCAAAAAGAAGAGAAGAGAAGAGGAGGTTATCCTCCTCTCTCTCCTTGGCCGGACAAAGCAAGAGGGAGTGGGGCCCCTCTTGGCTTTTTTTTCTCAATTTTCAGTGTACGTCTAAAATGTCCCTTGCGTAGATAATTTATTTAAAATAGCAAACGGACTCCAATTTTTAAAAACGAAAGAATTTCCGGAAACGAAATTCAACAAGGGATCTAAAGACATAAAAATCACATTTTCACTACGATCATATCACAAGTTGGGTATATTAACCCCTTGGTTAAAATACCGCAAAAGACGAAAGGCTAACTAAATTAACTGAGCATTTAATCAGATAATCATTTAATAAGATATCTTAAGGTCCATAAACTACTAGGCCGGGTTTTGGGATGTTACAAAACTCCCCCGATGTGGGTTATCTAGGTAAACTCCGCCGTTTCCGGGTTATCTATTGCTCCCCCGATTTCCGGGTTATCTGAAACTCTCCCGCTTTCCGGTTATCTATTTCTCGGCACATTACCCTTGCGCAGGGTGGTACCGCCCCAAGTAGGTGTCACTAACTCGCCCAACCTGTGTGGGTTATCTGTGATCCAGATCCTTTTCTCAACACATATTGAAATCATCAAATGCGGGTCTATGCCCCAATAATACATACTCAAACATAAATTAGAATACATCTATTCTAATTATCATATTATTCTCGTTTCTTATTCAATTTCAATATTGACTTTACCAAGTCCTTTATTAAATAAACATATTTATCATTTATCAAAATTATATTACTTTAACTTCTCTTTGACTAGAATGCATATTTATTACTAGTCACTTTATACCTATTCTCTTAGCAATTCAATCACTACCTTTATTAGTATAATATACTAATCAATATTCGTTACTTAAAAATCATTGCTATTAGCTTTATTAATACATATTATTAATAAACCAAATATCATACTTTCTTAATCATAACTCTTAATCAACCATCATGTTAATAAAGAGTTATTAATTACTTTCAATTATCATAATCTCTTTAAAAAATCATTAGTCATTTAGACATACTTAAATAGTCTATTACTTGCATTTTCTTACCTTTTTAATCATGTCCTTATTAAAAACATTTATTAATAAAGACTCATAAAACATCATAGTTTTCAAAATCATTTGCTATGTACTCAGTAAAAGTCTCATGTACTCACCTTAACCAAGTTAAATCCAAATCGTGTTTATTAACATGAATCCTTGCTCCCACCTTTGGAATATCTCCAACTTCTAGGTTCTTGCAACCTATCAACACAATCAACATATTTCTAGTTATCATCTATAACTAGACACCATTTAAATCATCATAATACCCTTAACCACCAAGTTCCCCAAACTTGGTGGAAATCTCAAAACCCTAAGTTACGGTTAACCCAACAATTCACAAATCCAACATGAACACATGGTCCATATACTTTCCATGGGTGTTTTACACCCTCCATTAACATACTTAATCAATATTATTGACAAGATATCAATATCACCATTTCCCCCAAATTTGGTGACATTCTTGAAACCCTAGATTTCACAATCTCTTAACTAGTATAGATCTAAGTTAAAAACATGTTTCTCCATGTATAAACACCATATATAAGAGTTCTACACACTATATTTCATCATTCATGAAAACCCCAAAAGTTAGGGTTTATAACCCAAATCAATCTTCCCAAATCTACACTAAAAAACAAGTTAAGAGATTAAGATATACCTTGAGTCACCCATTAGGAGTGTTCCTACATAAGATCTGAGGTCAAAATCAGCTCCAAAGCACTCTCTCTTTCCACTCAAAATATGCATAAACTTTCTAGAGAGAGAGTGAGGGGTGAAACATGAGCATAAATGGCTGAAATCCCGCTTTTATTCAGTTTCAGCGAAAGTTCGCGCCGTGAACTCATGCGTGAACTTCCCGCGTCAGAATCCTTATTTATCATATTTTCCCCATAATTTAGTCGATACAAAATTTCGGGTCGTTACAATAATCATCTTATTCCTTATAATGCTTTTTCGTTTCGACTAGAATGCTTTCCGTTTCCGTTTCGACTAAAAGATTATAGAGGACCTTGGGAACACAAAGTGAATTGTTTTCCCTTCGACTAGAATGCTTTTTGGTTGCTTCTTCATCTTCCGGTTATTTATACACTTCGACTGATAATTCTAATTCTAGTGTACTATATGTATTCATAAAGAAAATGAATAAAAATTAATATACTAGTGACATAATTAATAACATGATATAATTCATATGATGAATCTTGTTGCTACTTTTGCATATGAAGAATTATTTCCTTTTGCATTATAACTACACATTGGGTGTATTTATCATTTAGAAAGTATTTCATCTTACTCATTATGAAAACAATTGAAGCCAAATCAACCTCATATAATGAGATCCAATACTGAATATGTTTTTGAAGTTGTATTAATTATTCTTGAAACATTAAAGAAAAAGATTTTTTATTTGGCGTTTCTAATACTCGTTGTATAGTTCATGTTAGAAAATTATGAAGTCGAACAACATTTATTTGCCACGAAATATAATGACATGGTATCCGCCGTGACATTGCGCGGATACTCTGCTATATTATTTTATTTCTTAATTAATTTTAAGTCAAATACTACATATTGTATTTCTCACTCAAGGCTTGCTAGTCTATTGGTATTGGAGATTGATACAAGGTGTTGCTATATCATAAGTTTAAGTCCCGATATAAACAAAAAATTGTAGAAATAGAATGTGTGTTAAGCCGTTAAAAAAAATATTTTGAATTTCTCAAAATGTGTCGCCCTATATTAGAATGAAAAATTCCTACTTATATTCCCACTCTTGTACATATATTACAAATAGGACGTTCTTGGCCGTGCTAAGCATGGCCCACGTTATAACAAAAGCTACAAAAGCTAACGCAACGACGGTTATCTTAACTTCATTTACTTGTGCTTAGCCTGGTTTGTAAGAGTGAAGAGCATTGTCTGATTTGAACCTCCTAAAGTGAACACAAATTCAATAAGATCATATCAAATACGGACAATCCTTTTAAGACAAATATAAGGCAGTAACTAAAAAGAAATCACACCGAAGAACGCTTAATTTGAGGTTGAGTGGGTATTCTATGACATCTAAAGATCGTAAAACAATCAACGAGAGAAAATACCAATTTCAACCTGAAAAATAGTGCACATGTGAATTCATATATAATCTATACTCTCTCATAAAGCATTTAGACATTGGTCTTAATCTCTTAAATTTACAAAAGTGAAGTTTACTAAATCGCCCATTCTTATTTTTCAATCTTATTGTAGCTTTTCTTCATTTTTGGAAACTATTCTTTTGTTGGGGTTTGTTTTTTTTTTTTTTTTTTTGCAAAGTAACTTCTTCGTTGTAGCTTTACAACTATACGAAGGCTGGGTAACGGGTCAAAACGGGCCAAGTTATAAACTTTTTTTTGTCCATTTTTCTTTTATAGTACGTACTAAGCCTTGATTATGATTTTAAGACCTTTAGAACTGTATGCGGGTTGGGTAACAAGTCAAAACGAGACGAGCTGGATGGACTTTTTTGGTTGCCCGTTCCCGTTTTAGGTAAATCTGTTGATATAACTTGTTTGAAATTCAACACTACCCAAACTAATTCGTTATTTTCACCTCAAAGTGTTGACCATGAATCCTTTTCATCATTGATACATGGAAAAATTAGAAAATAGTTGCATTGCATCTATCCAGCCCAAAAAGATTTAAAAAAATAAATAAATAAATTTTACTTTTTACCTCCTCATCACAATCATCTCCACCAGATTCATTTCAATCCGTTCAACATTATCATCATCTTCATCATGTAAAACAGCTGCAACACCATTTGTCATTTTAGCACCACCCAAGTTCATGATTTATGCCCTTTAGAACTACATCATTTAACAGTTACTTAGTTTTCTCATAGTAGCAACTATCTTATTATAACATGCACTAACTTGATTAAATTAAAAAGATATTGATATTCAATTCTCTGAATATTCCTGAAAAGATGTTTTTGTTCTATCTTTAATTTAATAAGATCAAAGTAATGCATATATGGTCCTCCAGGAGCATATCTTTCAAACTCAACATAATCAATCTAAATTTATAATTAAACCAATTCAAAATTTTATATTTCAATACTTAACTCACCTAAATGGTCTAAAGATTCTAAATTTACAACTCATTTTAATCAAATTTGATCCAATTACCACTTTTTAAGATCGCGATTTCCTTTTTTCGTCTTTTTAATGAATTTCCAAAATTTTCCCGTACTTGGATATTTTTTCAAACATTTCTCGAATTCGCCGACATTGTTTTTCTCCAATTTGATTTGATTTTTATAAATAATAATGTGCTAAATATATGAAGATGGAAAATTCACCTCAGCCAAAGCAACTAATGCTTTCTCTTCAAGTTTCTCACATGTACTGTTTTCCTTGTTACTTCTTGCCGATGTGAATTTTTATACTAAATGGACATAATATAATCAGAATTCAGATACGAAGTACATCATTTTAAGTACGTTTATATATCATATACAAATGCGGAAATTCAAGTCTCCACTAATAGCAAACTGCTGAAACATAAGTGCTTTTTCTCCGCCTATAATCATAATAATTAAGAAATATTGTTACCACAACAAAATTCCTAACTAATAAAATCACAGAATGCCTAATTTCATGGTCTCTTGCTATATGGCACAACTATATGCACTGAATATGATCATACAAGTATACTTAAATAATGTCCATTAACAACACAAGAATCCATTAACAATCTGTTCTAATCCTCTTAAATTGCCCAGAGCACGGGCCTAAACCTTCTAATCAGTATCAAAAGAATCCACAAATTAAACAAAAACGATCATTTCCTTATTAACAGATTAATTCGGTATAAAGCCCCAAATTTTTGACTGAATAATAATAATAATAATAATTAGACCACCATTCCTGATTTTATGATTTAAAGTAAAAGTGGCAATTTCAACCCATTTACTTATAAATGAGTGTACTTTGGTTATGTTGTATTATTTTAATATAAACTTTAAATTAGCAAGGCGCGCATGTATTAAATGTTATGATCCCACATTGGCCAAATAAAGAACTAAATGGTAGCTTATAAGTTTAGGTGTCCCCTCCTCCTTCAAGCTAGCTTTTGGGAGTGAGTTCTACACTTGGACTTATGAGCATGGTGCGAGCCTAGTATGGGATGGGTTCGTATCAATTGGTATCAGAGCTAGCCCTACGTTGCGAGGTTCCAACACTCGGAGTGGTGGCCTGTGGAGTGGTGGCTTGGACCCGAAGGGAGGGTGCCAACCGTGACCACCATAGCCGTGACCAACGAGCTCGGAGTGGTGGCCTGTGGAGTGGTGGCTCGGACCTGAAAGGAGGGTGCCGACCGTGACCAGCATAGCCGTGACCAACGAGGACGTTGGTTCTTCAAAGCGTGGGGTATTGTTATGATCCCACATTGGCCAAATAAAGAACTAAATGGTGCGAGCCTAGTATGGGATGGGTTCGTATCAATTGGTATCAGAGCTAGCCCTACGTTGCGAGGTTCCAACACTCGGAGTGGTGGCCTGTGGAGTGGTGGCTTGGACCCGAAGGGAGGGTGCCAACTGTGACCACCATAGCCGTGACCAACGAGCTCGGAGTGGTGGCCTGTGGAGTGGTGGCTCGGACCTGAAAGGAGGGTGCCGACCGTGACCAGCATAGCCGTGACCAACGAGGACGTTGGTTCTTCAAAGCGTGGGGTATTGTTATGATCCCACATTGGCCAAATAAAGAACTAAATGGTGCGAGCCTAGTATGGGATGGGTTCGTATCAATTGGTATCAGAGCTAGCCCTACGTTGCGAGGTTCCAACACTCGGAGTGGTGGCCTGTGGAGTGGTGGCTTGGACCCGAAGGGAGGGTGCCAACTGTGACCACCATAGCCGTGACCAACGAGCTCGGAGTGGTGGCCTGTGGAGTGGTGGCTCGGACCTGAAAGGAGGGTGCCGACCGTGACCAGCATAGCCGTGACCAACGAGGACGTTGGTTCTTCAAAGCGTGGGGTATTGTTATGATCCCACATTGGCCAAATAAAGAACTAAATGGTAGCTTATAAGTTTAGGTGTCCCCTCCTCCTTCAAGCTAGCTTTTGGGAGTGAGTTCTACACTTGGACTTATGAGCATGGTGCGAGCCTAGTATGGGATGGGTTCGTATCAATACACACGCTTATATTACCTCGAAACTTTGTCAAACATGAAAAGCATCATATACTTGTCCTGAGCTTTGAGCTTTCAGCAGTTAGTGCCAATTTCGCCAAAGATGATGTCTACAAAGATGATAATGATCATTTACAATCAAAACTATATGTGTTGAATATTATTACACATTTGATTATTTGATTTTAGTTAATTAGACCAAAATCGTTATGAAACACGCACATCCAAACACTCCCTAATACATAGATGCTACTTTAGCAATACTAACCAAGTATTGAAATTTGAAATATTTGATTTCTTGCAACAAAATCAGTTTAACGGTTAAGTTCAATAACAACAACCTTTGTGCCATTCTGTGCTAAAACAAGCAAACCCTTAGTTGTAGTTCAAACCTGACTATTATGATGCAAAAATCGTTCCTCATTTTCTCAACTCCTTGTGAGCAACATCTGTAAGTATAAGTAGAACAATCATCATATTATATTTTGACAAAATGAACACCAAAAAGAGAGAAAAAAAAAAGGAAGATTTTATTTAACCCAAATCCCAGTTGCAATCAATAAGAGCAGATTTGATTCTTATAAAAACCAAAAGATTGTGAGTTTTAATAATACTTACCCTTGATTTAGGTGCACTAATTGAAGGTGCTGAAAGAAGGAGAAAAACGAACATTGTGAAGCAATTGAGTAATATCTAATCTAAATAAACAAAAGATCTGAAACCATACCTTTTGCTTGGACCAACCCCACTCGTTTCTAGTGGTGGTTTGTTCTCAGCAATTGAGTATAAATCTGGCCGGAAGAGGTCTGAAATAATTAAATCGGACATGGGGAGGCAGTGGTGATTTGTTCTGAGCGGTGCTAGTTGATTAGCTCAACTTAACATGAAAAACAACAGTGGTTTATTATCTAATAGACATTGGCTAGGGTTCTAGAGTCGGTATTAATTGAAGCCTAATTTGAAAAATATGAACATGAAAATGAGAAAAGAAGATGAAAGAAGTAAATTTCATAAATTGATGCCAAACCAAATTTGAAGATTACGAACTTGAAATTGAGAAAAGAAGATGATAGGCATGATGTTAACTGATGGTAATAGTGGACGATGGCTATGGGGATGGTAATAGTTGAAGCCTAATTTGAAGAATCAAACTATGAATTTTAGAACAGAAGAAGATGAAAGACGTGAATTTCTTAATTATATGTTATTAACAGAGGCGGTGGACGATGGCTAAGACGGTGGGCAAATGCAATTGGAGGATATAAGCTGGTTAATGACGTGGCTTCAAAATCATATCTATATCTATATACTTCCTCCGTATTAAAATAAGTGACACAAATTGGCTTACACGTTTTTTAAGGTAAAAGATTAAATTAGAGGTTAAAATAGATTAAAGTACATAATTAGTGGAGAAGGGGTCCCACTTTTCTTGAATAAAATGATATTAATGAGTTTTAAAAGTAAAAGTAAGGGTATAAGGGTAATTTCATTGTATTAAAGTGGATAGTTAATGGGTATGGGTCCCACTACTTTTACCAAATAAGGAAAAATTTTAAAGTGTGTCACTTATTTTGATACACCCCAAAATGGAAAGTGTGTCACTTATTTTGATACGGAGGAAGTATATAATAAAGGAGAGTTTTTTTGAATTATTGTCCCATTAATAAAGCCATTTGGCATGTTCAAAAAAAGACACCTCAATGAATGACATGGAAGTCCATGTCACTATGCTCCTTATCACCTTATGTGTGCATGAGTATATGCCAGGAATTCCCATTTAAGACGTTAAAAGCCATGTATACTTATACATTAAGTTAGGCGTTAAAAGTCACGTTGAGATGCAACGAATTTTCCAATTTCTTCCCAATTCAATTTTTAATAAATTGTGTAATCAATGTAAAACCGTTTCAATATTTTGTATGCAAATCTCTGTGATTCCATCCGCACGTACATTACAAAATCAATTCGGTAATCAATGTAATTAATTACAAATTCCTTCCTAATTCGTTGTTTAATTATTTGTGTAATCAACGTAAAACCGTTTCAATACTTTTGTATGCATATTTTAACTTTCACGGAGATTATTTACACGTTACAAGTCTTTCAATCAAACATGAGTTACAAATCTTAGTATTTTCACAATCACCATATATATTGTAACGCCCTAAAATTTACAAAATTTTTAAAATTTTTGAAAACAAAATTATAATCAAAAGGTCCCATAAATAAATCTCAGAAATTAATATTTAACATTTAAAACGTATTTATTGCGGAAATAGTTAAGATAAAGTAAAGTGTTTTAAAATATTAAATGATGTCCACATCAGTAATGAAAAGATACAGCGGTCAACCGTCCACCTTCTCCTTTCCTTTGCTGGTACCTGAAACAATGTGGGGGAAAGTTTGGGTCAGCTGGGGAAGCTGAGTGAATAATTCTCAAAATGCAAACAATCATAACATACAACACATGAGGGCACATCGGTGTACTCCTACTCAGAATCCACTCGATTAATTACTCAGATTTATTTCTCAGATTTTATTACTCAGATTTATTTCTCAGATTTTATTACTCAGATTTTAATTTATATAGCGCGCTTGTGTGTTTTGGGACGAGAGATCAACCTCGCCCCTCCTCACACCTTAGATAGGCGTAAGCCAAAACTCATACGGGAGTGATCCCAAAACTCAGACGGGAATAATCCCAAAAACTCAGACGGGAGGTGATCCCAAGATAGGAATATAGCCAAAACTCAGATGTGTGTTATTATGTTTTATTATCTCTTTAACATAATTATCTCAGATTGCCCTAGCAAGTAGTAGCACAGAATGACCCTGTGCCGAGCTCAGTTACCCAGGCACAATGTCTCAGATCATGAATAAATAAACAGATGCTCAGATACTCAGATAACAGGTCAACTCAGATAACAGATCAAACTCAGATGACAGATCAAACTCAGATAACAAATATGGTGCAAGAAACGTAACACATAAGTCATGCATGTACAACGTTAAAACTGAATACACGGTGAGAATACTCACCTCGAGAAACGTAAGCTCCAAAGGGTTCCCGACAATCAGAAGGACAGCACGTTATCTCCTAGACGGTCCTAAAATCAAAAAGCGAAACCCGGAATTAAAATCCTACCCGAGGGCTTATTTCAGAAAACTGGCAGCACCCGTCAGTCTCACGGGAACTGACATAACTCTTAAACGGCTCATTAGATTTTTCCCATATTTTTACCATGACAACTAGACAATCAGAACTACAAATTACTGTGAGACGGTCATTGGCCAAAACAGAATCTAAGTGTCTCAAAACAGTGTTGCAAGACAGACATGCTGCACAGGTCAACTTCCTAACAGCAGCATACTAAATTAGCTATAACTTTTAAACCGTAATACGGATTGACGAGAGGGTTGCGGATTGAAAAGCTAACTCAGAAAAAAAGTGACCAGCACGGGCCAAAAATCCAAAAACATATTTTAAGTGTGGTAAAAACAGGCTCGAACACAGACTAAAGAATCTGCCTAAAAACTCAGCATGTCGTTTAAACCCGTTTTGAATCCCGACATTCACCCGCTTATTACCGAGACACCCGACAGTCCCGTAACCCATTTATAGTTTCAGAAACATGTTTTCACTAAACTAAATCTTTTGTTTACAATAAGTTTCGGTTTAGGGAACCAAAACCCTACGGGTTCGGTTCCCGGTTTTTCGGTTAATAACGTTTATCTAAAACGACCACGGATTTACCCAACCCATCCCGACATCCATACGAAGTCAGAAACTCAGCGATTAGGATTACTACAACCCGCGACGAAAACAGATTTCATGCAAGACTCGATTAAGAACGACGGCTACAACGAAACAACAATAGAACCGAACTCAAGAATTGATATAACAATGACAAAACGAAACCGAGCCCTCCACGACTCAGTCCCAACCCGGTGATACACACTCGCACCTTACAATAAAACTCAATTAGTCATAGATTAAACGTAATCAAATAGCAAAGGAATGGTGTAGAGTTCTGCCGAATAAATGGCACGATCGGGAAACCTGCTCAAGAAAAGTTCTCCACAAATCTGCTTGTTGCTTTCTTACTTCTTGTTTGTGGCCACCAATCCCCGACTTGTAATCTGCTCGGCGATTTCACTATTCAAACCCGACACCCGATATGCAAATCTCGATCATACCCGCAACACAGAATTCTGCTCGATGGTGGTTCTTGGTTGCTTTGCGTCCTATCCTGCCGGAGATCACATGGAAAATAAAACCAAGGTGGTGGCTGGATGGATGTTGTCGGAATTAAAGAAAGAAAAATAGGAATTGGCGATGGTGTGTTGCTGTCTTTGCCGAATCAATTAACAAAAACAAGTGATGGGTTTTTCTTTAGGATTCTGCCGGAAGAGGGAAAAAAGAAAGAGCAAGGTGGCGGTGGTTTTGGGTTTATCGGAAATACCAAAACAAAGAGGAAAATAAATAGATGACGGTGGGACTCCATTGGTTTAGCCGGAATCCCAATTAAAATAAAAGATGACGGTGGAGCTTCAACGGCGGTTTAGAGATGATCGAGGGAACCAATACGAGGTGGTTCACGGCTGGAAAAGATTTTGGGAGGATTAGGGTATATTTAGCTTAAGTATTAAACTCTATGGGCTCTAGACTTTTAAGCCAATAATCGGGCTAAAGCAAAACACCACAAACGAGCTCAAACAACCGGACGGTAAAGAGTGGAGAAGGCCTTGGCCTTCTGCCGGCCCGACTAATTTAAAACCCAAGGCACACTAACTTACATGCTAACTAATTAACGCCTAAAACTTGTGAGACATCTAACAATTTAATTATAACGTCTAATAATAACGGACCGTCTAACTACAGGTTGACTAAATAATTTAAGGCGGCTGACTATTAACGTCTACTGATATGAACCATGTAACTTCATTATAATTAATTTACTAATTAATCCATTTAAAATAAAAAAATGTCCATTAAGTTGATATTGTTTAATTATTAAAATTTCAGGGCGTTACAACTCAACTCCACTTGAAATAGACTTCGTCCCCGAAGTCATTGCTCGGAAGAAGGTCAGGGTAGCAATCCCGCATTTAGGTGTCAGGCTCGTCAACAACACTCATCCGCACATGGGGAGACACGAAAAATGTTAAGAATAGAAATGAAGCTCTTCCGGGTGAACTACCCGATCATAATCAACTCTGACTCCTGCAACTGCTCATACAATCTTCCGTCTCTAAAGGCACAAGAGATGAGGTTTAAAAGAAAAAAAAATCGAAATGCTTTCTAAAAATCTTGGTTTATCTCAAAAATAAAGGATGTCGATAATAAGTACAAAATGACTCACGATACTCCTGCTGAAGGCGTCTTCTTGCTCTCGTGATCGAACACAGTTGTTGCACCCAACGATTAACGTAGTATTGAATCTCCGATTCAACTCCACTTGGAGATTTGTTACGGTTTGGTTTATGGCGGCAGAAGATCTCGGTGTGGTACTCGGTCATCCAGCCAATTCTCGAGTTCACACTCGACTCTCTTATGGTGACAACAATAAGTCTTATGGGAAAACTTCTCGCACAGCTCTATCGAAATAGATCAGAGGTCCTCTACTCTACGGGACAATAGTTTACTTAGGGTAAAAATATATATAGTGGTTTACACCGCTATCAACAAATACAAAAACATGCAAATTATTCACAAGGAATATACATATGACACTGAATTCTTATATACTCAAGTACATAACTCAGAAATATGATCTAGTAATATAACTCAGAAATCTAACTCATAAATGAACTTAAAACATATCTCAGAAGTATAACCCGAAAATCTGTCTCAGAAATAAACTCGGACATATAACTCGAGAGCAAACTCAGAAATCTTAACTCAGAAGCAGAACCAGAAATCTAACTCAGATAAACTCATAGAGTAATAATATTTACTAGCAATAGCATTAGGTATAAATCACATTTTTACTCATTCTTATTACTACTCGCGTGTTCCAATTTACCAGCTTATAATACTTGGAATGATATACTCTCACTCAACCGTGTTATTGGTTCTCAAAATAACTCTTCTTTAACATTATATTGTTACCTTACTCTATTAGGTTTGCATATCACCGATGTTGATAACCCTTTAAATAGCTCAAATTAACGATCTTGTCATTTAATTCCCCTTTAATAGGTTCTCATTCTATTACATTTAGTGGTTTCTCGATAATATTTTAATAGATGTTCTCTCATTCATCTAGTTTAACGATCCTTTAATAGACCGTTTCACTGATTTTACACAATTTAAAATGTCCCTTAATTATTTTGACCATATCTACTCATTAATTTCATGTTACCCACAAAAATTTCCAATTAAATTTCATACTCTTATTTATAATGATTTCTCGTTACTCAAATTACGAATTAATTCCTTAGTTCTCATTTACTCAATTCACAGTTACACTTTATTCTAAATCTTACGGTTTACTCATGGTTCATCAATTCTGTACACTCTCGTCTTTTCGAAATTTCTCCTAAGTTTAATATAAATTTATTGAATAGTTGTTCTCATCTCAAGTTTAATAATTATTCATAAATAGAGTTTTCTCATATAATTTTATAATACCTCAAAACTCATAACACTTTATAATACTTCAAAAATTTGAATAAAACTTCCCGTTAATTTAATACTTTTCTCTTTTGACTCATTTTATTAAGTTGCTTATGTAACTCGATTTGTAAATTTCTTATAACTCAAAATTACTCCATAACTAATCAAAATAAAATTTTATCATTTAACTCGTTTTAATAATAACTCATTACCAGCAAATTACCGATCTCATTTTAACTCATTTTCCTCAAAATTTCATTGTAGCAGTTTTCTCATATTCGACTCATTAATAAGTTCTCATCACTTTAATTTAATGATTTCTCATTATCACCTTTATAACCACCCAAGAATAAGTATACTGTCTTATTTTGTATATAATTGTAGTATTACTACTTCCCTTTTGCACGATATTCATTCAACCCAATTAACTTGATTTGTTAATTTTCCAGTAAACCCGATCTATCATTTTGTTGTAAACTCTATATTTACCCATGGAGTAAATTAAATTCTTCTCAACTGCCTGATTTGATAGTTACTCTTATAATTTATTTGATCAATTATATGTGTCTAGATTTCGCACTTTAAATTTATACCAACAAACTCTCTCTGCATAAGCATCATGCTCATAATATTTATAAATAATAATTAATGATAATTATTTCTTGACAATTTCCCTTTTTACCCCTACTCAACTCCACTTGGAGAAAACTCGTCCTCGAGTTTGGAACTAGTATTGTCTACCAAACTAAACAAGCAAGTATGTAGTCACACAAACAATTAGGATACACATACTAAATTCACAATAACAAGCATTGGTCCATCGTTCCCTTCAAAATTTCCCCCTAACCAACCAAAAGTCCTGTGTGTACGGTAATAGGGGCCCTCTATTACTTTCGACACATGCTTTTGTTTGGTCACGAGTCAATCCCAAAGTTCACAACTTCCCACATAAAAACCACCAATAAATCATACTCCGAAGAAAGAAAAAAATAAATTATTTTTCCATATTTGATAATTCGATAAGTACAGATATGCACTCAGCTGTGGGTACTCAACCTCATAAACCTTACTCAGAACATCATGCGTATATTTAGTCTCATACGCGATACTCGGATAACTCAGATTCATAGAAATATTTCCACTTAGTTACTTTCACAATACGAATATCGTTTTATCTTCTACTCTTAGTTATCTCATTTACATTTCTCATGAATCACGTTTATTCTTTCTCAAAATTTTATTCCGATTTATTGCCGTCTCGAGCGACAATTAATATTTTCTAGTTCAACATTCTCGGTTAATTATTCTAATAAGCTTATATAGCTCGCTTCAATAAATACACTTTTAATATAAATTAAATTTTCTAATAATTTCGATGTAGCTATTTCTCATTATTTAGACATACCCTATATATCGTTTTATTAAAACTATGCTCAATCCTTTTCCCTTTTAATTTAAATTGATTAATTCTTACAACCCTTTATAAGTTCTCTTTTACTCGTGCTTCATTACTTCTTATACTCTTGTCTCAATACTGTTTCAGTTAATTCAAAACACAAATGATTACTCTCTGTTTCATCAAGATCACCACAAATTTTTTTTCTCTTTTAGTACATTCTATAGATTCTTACACAAATTTGGAATTCCATATTAATGTATCTTTTGGTTACTTGATCTTGATTCAATAACTTCTCATTATGCATACTCATTTTATTATCAAAATTTGGTTCGATATATTTTCGTTTAGCTAAAATGTAATTATTTCTCATTTTATTGACTGAATAATCCTTTGGAAAATCCTCATAAAAATATTCTTAATCAATTTGATTTACTAATCTCTGATTTACTCGTTTAAATGACTCGGTCTATTAAGTGTTTGCTCCCATATGAAAGTTGTTAATATTTTCCCAATACGAAAATTTAATACTCCTCTTTAATATTAATAATTTTCTCTTTTCTCAATTATTCAAAGCATGCGAATCATAAATTAATATCCCGTTATTACACTTTTGGTTAAAATTCCTCAAAATTTATAAAATCTCATTTCAACTCTATTAGGTATTCCTCTAAATTGGAAACTTTTATTATTCTCATTAAAATTTATAATTCCTCGGGTATGCGTATTTGTATATGCATAAATATATTAAATACTGGGAATTAAATCCAGGTTTTTACTCAGAATTATGCTCTAAATTATACTCAAAATTATCAAACCTCGCATTCGTATATCTATGTATACATAGTATTTAATCGTACTATTCATATGAAATTTTCGTATGTTATTATAACTTTTAGGGTTTATTTCACAGATGTAATCAGAAACAACACTCGGAAAAATATACTTAGAAAATAAACACAACAATCTCAGACTACTCTACTCATCCATACTCAGAATACAACATACATCTCAGATAAATAAAAAAACTATTAAATACTACCAGCAATGGGAAAAGCGAGAGGTCGACGTGACATGCTGTATGCTTGATGTGGAAACTTTTCTCAGAAATATTTTACTCAGTTCGCGTTTTAAAACTCGAGACTCAAACTTGAGATTGAATCCACCCCTTGTGAATCCAAATCCCTCAAGTCAGAGCTCTGATACCAACTTGTAACACCCTAAAATTTACAAGATTTTTAAAATTTTTGAAAACAAAATTATAATCAAAAGGTCCCATAAATAAATCTCAGAAATTAATATTTAACATTTAAAACATATTTATTACGGAAATAGTTAAGATAAAGTAAAGTGTTTTAAAATATTAAATGATATCCACATCAGTAATGAAAAGATACAGCGGTCAACCGTCCACCTTCTCCTTTCCTTTGCTGGTACCTGAAACAATGTGGGGGAAAGTTTGGGTCAGCTGGGGAAGCTGAGTGAATAATTCTCAAAATGCAAACAATCATAACATACAACACATGAGGGCACATCGGTGTACTCCTACTCAGAATCTACTCGATTAATTACTCAGATTTATTTCTCAGATTTTATTACTCAGATTTATTTCTCAGATTTTATTACTCATATTTTAATTTATATAGCGCGCTTGTGTGATTTGGGACGAGAGATCAACCTCGCCCCTCCTCACACCTCAGATAGGCGTAAGCCAAAACTCAGACGGGAGTGATCCCAAAACTCAGACGGGAATAATCCCAAAAACTCAGACGGGAGGTGATCCCAAGATAGGCATATAGCCAAAACTCAGATGTGTGTTATTATATTTTATTATCTCTTTAACATAATTATCTCAGATTGCCCTAGCAAGTAGTAGCACAGAATGACCATGTGCCGAGCTCAGTTACCCAGGCACAATGTCTCAGATCATGAATAAATAAACAGATGCTCAGATACTCAGATAACAGGTCAACTCAGATAACAGATCAAACTCAGATGACAGATCAAACTCATATAACAAATATGGTGCAAGAAATGTAACACATAAGTCATGCATGTACAACGTTAAAACTGAATACACGGTGAGAATACTCACCTCGAGAAACGTAAGCTCCAAAGGGTTCCCGACAATCAGAAGGACAACACGTTATCTCCTAGACGGTCCTAAAATCAAAAAGCGAAACCCGGAATTAAAATCCTACCCGAGGGCTTATTTCAGAAAACTGGCAGCACCCGTCAGTCTCACGGGAACTGACATAACTCTTAAACAGCTCATTAGATTTTTCCCATCTTTTTACCATGACAACTAGACAATCAGAACTACAAATTACTGTGAGACATTCATTGGCCAAAACAGACTCTAAGTGTCTCAAAACAGTATTGCAAGACAGACATGCTGCACAGGTCAACTTCCTAACAGCAGCATACTAAATTAGCTATAACTTTTAAACCGTAATTCGGATTGACGAGAGGGTTGCGGCATTGAAAAGCTAACTCAGAAAACAAGTGACCAGCACGGGCTAAAAATCCAAAAACATATTTTAAGTGTGGTAAAAACAGGCTCGAACACAGACTAAAGAATCTGCCTAAAATCTCAGCATGTCGTTTAAACCCGTTTTGAATCCCGACATTCACCCGCTTATTACTGAGACACCCGACAGTCCCGTAACCCATTTATAGTTTCAGA
Organism: Calendula officinalis; assembly: GCA_963853835.1. Lineage (NCBI taxonomy): Eukaryota > Viridiplantae > Streptophyta > Magnoliopsida > Asterales > Asteraceae > Calendula > Calendula officinalis. The sequence goes on from OY970820.1 coordinate 23,676,697, forward strand.
AACATGTTTTCACTAAACTAAATCTTTTGTTTACAATAAGTTTCGGTTTAGGGAACCAAAACCCTACGGGTTCGGTTCCCGGTTTTTCGGTTAATAACGTTTATCTAAAACGACCACGGATTTACCCAACCCATCCCGACATCCATACGAAGTCAGAAACTCAGCGATTAGGATTACTACAACCCGCGACGAAAACAGATTTCATGCAAGACTCGATTAAGAACGACGGCTACAACGAAACAACAATAGAACCGAACTCAAGAATTGATATAACAATGACAAAACGAAACCGAGCCCTCCACGACTCAGTCCCAACCCGGTGATACACACTCGCACCTTACAATAAAACTCAATTAGTCATAAATTAAACGTAATCAAATAGCGAAGGAATGGTGTAGAGTTCTACCGAATAAATGGCACGATCGGGAAACCTGCTCAAGAAAAGTTCTCCACAAATCTGCTTGTTGCTTTCTTACTTCTTGTTCGTGGCACCCAATCCCCAACTTGTAATCTGCTCGGCGATTTCACTATTCAAACCCGACACCCGATATGCAAATCTCGATCATACCCGCAACACAGAATTCTGCTCGATGGTGGTTCTTGGTTGCTTTGCGTCCTATCCTGCCGGAGATCACATGGAAAATAAAACCAAGGTGGTGGCTGGATGGATGTTGTCGGAATTAAAGAAAGAAAAATAGGAATTGGCGATGGTGTGCTGCTGTCTTTGCCGGATCAATTAACAAAAACAAGTGATGGGTTTTTCTTTAGGATTCTGCCGGAAGAGGGAAAAAAGAAAGAGCAAGGTGGCGGTGGTTTTGGGTTTATCGGAAATACCAAAACAAAGAGGAAAATAAATATATGACGGTGGGACTCCATTGGTTTAGCCGGAATCCCAATTAAAATAAAAGATGACGGTGGAGCTTCAACGGCGGTTTAGAGATGATCGAGGGAACCAATACGAGGTGGTTCACGGCTGGAAAAGATTTTGGGAGGATTAGGGTATATTTAGCTTAAGTATTAAACTCTATGGGCTCTAGACTTTTAAGCCAATAATCGGGCTAAAGCAAAACACCACAAACGGGCTCAAACAACCGGACGATAAAGAGTGGAGAAGGCCTTGGCCTTCGGCCGGCCCGACTAATTTAAAACCCAAGGCACACTAACTTACGTGCTAACTAATTAACGCCTAAAACTTGTGAGACATCTAACAATTTAATTATAACGTCTAATAATAACGGACCGTCTAACTACAGGTTGACTAAATAATTTAAGGCGGCTGACTATTCATGTCTACTGATATGAACCATGTAACTTCATTATAATTAATTTACTAATTAATCCATTTAAAATAAAAAAATGTCCATTAAGTTGATATTGTTTAATTATTAAAATTTCAGGGCGTTACATATATATATATATATATATATATATATATATATATATATATATATATATATATATATATATATATATATATATATATATATATATATATATATATATATGTAAACAAACCTGTCTAACATCTGAATCAATATCCGTCTTCGCAACCGCCCGCATACATTTACAGGTTAGTCATAGTAAATTTGAAAATTTGAGCAGTATTAATTCTAAATTTTTTGCTGTAACTAAAACTTTAAATTTGAAATGCATGACAGATAAAAGGATATTCTGTGTATACTTCTCACATATGCATTTTGATAGAAAATGTAATGTCGTTGTTAGCTAATAGAAGATTGATAAGTTTGGTTTGTTTTTTTAAACTTTTCATTCGATCTGGTAGTTTAGAATTTGTTCGTTTTTTAAGTGGTGGGCGGGTATAGGGTTGTTGCACTCGAATTTTTCATTCTATGGATACGGGTTTTAAAAGAGATTGAAAATTTGATATTGGTTTTTAAAAATTTGTAGTACAATCATGTTGAGATTTGGACTGGAGAGAAATATTTGCAATCAATAATTTTGCTATTATGGACCTATGAATCAAGATGCGATTAGTGAAAAGGTAAAAAAAACAAGACAAGTTTTTTGTGTCTGTTTTTTAGGAGTTGTTTATATGACAAAAGATTTCTATTCAGCTATTAACATATTCTTCTTTATTCGCATCCGTTTTATCTTAATTCTTGATTTTGATATAATCGGGTGTTTTCAATCTCTTTGGTTCGAGAATAGAAGCAAATTCTGACTCCCAAATTGAACTATAAGCTCGATTTTCTTAATTTTAGCTCCATAAAATTAATAACTGACAGTTTGTGCTCTTATGATCCCCAAAGGTTTGATTATCGCCACCATATTCATATAATATTTAAGGGTTGACACTTGACACTCTACCCAAATAGCACTCCCAAATTGGTTGCAATTGGGGTGCACACTACAAGTCTTCAATGATAACATTGGAGAATTGTGCTTTAGAATGCTTGTCAACCGCTTGCTATGAGCTTATTTTTTAGTGTTTACAGAAAAATATCATGTATGCTTACCTAATAATGGTTTCTGTGGATTCTTTGTGCAAATGCTTAATTGAGTCATTTATGTATTAATTTTGTTGTCTTATAAGCTAATATTTAAATTTTGATTGCAGATATAGTCAAAAGTCTAGCCTAATAACATAAGCCGGATTGTGTCCTGAAATCGTTAAATTGCGGTTGTTTTCCCCCATTATTTCATTTTGAAATCTCATCTAACCCTAATCCAATTGTTCTCATGAACAGTGTTGTAAAACTCGGCCTACTCGGCCGAGTACTCGTCGGGTAACCGCTACTCGGTGGTGTGCCGAGTCGGGTAGGTCTGAACCGGTAAAATTACTCGGTCAATATAAAACTCAGTGAAAACTCGGCCAACTCGGTGAAAACTCGGCCAACTCGGTAAAAACTCGGCCAACTCGGTCAAAACTCGGCCAACTCGGAAACTCAGTCAAAATTTGGAAACTCAGTCAAAATTAGGAAACTCGGTCAAACTCGATTAAAACTCGGAAACTCGGTTAAAATTCAGTCAATTTCTCCAAAATATGTTGTATTTTTATGAACTAGGAAAATTATATGTATATTATATATTTTTATAAATAATTATATACGAAAATCTCAATCCGAGTACTCGCCGAGTACTCACCGAGTAACCGAGTACTCGCTACAAGGTTGTCGAACGAACGGGTAGCGAGTAGCGAGTTCTGCAACCATGCTCATGAATATAATGGTTTGGCTTCATTTATTTCCTAAATACAAATTCGCGTTAGCTGAATTCTTCTGCTTATGGTGGCACTACTGTAACAAATGGCGCATCTCTAATATAATTGACTGCGCTTACTTTATTATCAGAATTACTACAATTAGTTTGATTAAGTAGATATTTTGATTTTCCTATTCAGAGTATAACAAAGAATTCTTGTGTAATTATGCTGAATCTAAAAATGTTGTATTTATTTACGATTTTAGGTGCATCTGGTGCTCCTGCTACAATTGCTACTCTAAAACCATTTGATGCATCAACCCAAAAGAGTACCCCAGGTTTACAAAGGGCCCCACAGTGTAATGCGGGTTCCGATCTGTTGGTCCTTCAACTCCAACAAACGGTAAGTTCGGTATTTGGCGTATGTTCTAACCGCTTTACATTATTAGTTATATTTATGCTTAATATATATAACTTGAGTATAGATGAGCTTTTTTGTGTGTGTTTAGAGCTAGCAGATTCTTCTAAGGCATTTCCCCTTCAGTTTGGGTCAATTAGTCATGGTTTAATGAATGGAATGCAGGTAATGACATTCTATCCTAGGTGTTCTGCGGATGTTTTTTTTAAACAAACACCCAGAAATCTTTTTATAGGCTAAATTAAATATACACACTAAAGAAATCAAGAAGATCTAATTTATTTTAATTTGTGTGCATTTGTGGTTGTAGATATAATTAAGAACTTTTATGATCCACAGAAATGGAAGATTATAAGAAGTCGTGATGGGAATTTAGGGACTTAGTCTTTTCTGTAAATTTCTTAATTTGATGTACTAATGTAAGTATTTATGTATGTAAATTATGTAATATTTATGTACGTGTATTTACTTTTTTAATTTTTTACCTATACTGGCAATGTAGGAAGCCTTTTTTGGCTATTACTACACTTGTAACTTTTCAAATTCTAAGCAATTTCAATAAATAAACTACTAAAGATTATGAAACTTTGTATAAGTCACTCGTGATTTATCACGGATTATAGGCTAGTTCCTTTCTTATAGGTATAAGATTTATCCCACATTCAAACGCCACGTCAATTTGTTATTATTTGGTGGGATAACACATCTAATTCAAAAGAGAGTTGATTCGTACAGAATTATTTTTATTCATATATAGTATTTTCATATTAAAGGACAATTATATACTTAGTGAGAGAGGTAAAATGCAAAATGTGGTAAAAGAAAAGGAAGTACATAATTGTCATTTGACATGAAATTACTCTGTATAAATAAAAATTACTATGCCTCCCAATTAAAAATATTAACTAACACAATTAATTATTACATTTAATTAATACTTAACCTAATGCCAAGCAGACACGACGTTGAGTGTCCGTCCCAACCACCCAAAACTAATGCCATCGGAATCTTCTTTCACGGTAAAACCTGGATTGCCACGTGTCCCTGAGTTTAACTTTGACATCAACGACTCCACAGTGAGTTGACTCATTGGTTTGGAATCAAACCCGGCCATCCTCATTCGGGCCCGCCATTTACCAAAAACCTCGCATCTCTCAACGCGGTCCCTCCCTTCACACGCAACCGAGTTAACAATTCTCCGACTCAATCCTTCCTCTATCTTGACTCGTACCGGGTTATCCCTCGGAATCATCGCGTCACACGAGTCCAAAAACGTCGTGTAATAACTAAACGTTTCGTTTACACGCGCCTTGAATGAAGCTGTATTCCCGTTTAATTCCTGCTCCGCCACCGTCACCACCGCCGGTGACAACCCTTTCACGCGCCGGAGAACCTCGTCTCTCAGATTCTCAGTCGTGACGCTTTCGTCCGGCAACTTATTCAACTTGAAAGCGAAATTTACAGCCAAAATGTCACCATATTCAACCGCTAAACCCGGTTTATTGATACCAGATAATTTAAAATCCAAAACGTTATAATAAAACAAAACACCCAATTTGTTTGAAAGCAATTTTAATCCATCACCAACAAGCTTCAATCTTTCAACACCCCCATTACCAAAATCCTTAAAAGTTGTTAGCTTTAGCGATATTGGTAACCCACTCTCAGCCTTACGCGCCGCAGCAATCTCGTGAATCAAGTACACGTACTGAAGCCCGTGTCCTATATCGAAATCCACCACATGGATCAATTTGTTGGTTTGGGCCGAACCGGACAAAGCTTGCATGATTAGATTATTAGCCGCCATGAAAGCTAGCTTGAAACACGGCGATTTATCGTAGAGCAGTTGCGTAGACAAAATGTGCTCTTTTCTGTACAACTCTGTCGCGGAGGGTTGTTCATCCGCCGTGGAATTCACGCGCAAACGCGATCTTAGAGCAGACGCCATATAAAAACCCAATCGTTGATCAGGAGTCCAACGCGCGTTCGAAATTTGATTAACGCGCGTGATTAACTCCAATGCAATCTCTGATTTCCCGTCTGTTATTGCCTCGGCGGCGTCTGATATTAGCTGCTTTGGAGAAACTGTCGTTGAAGAAGATGCACAGGACGATGAAGACGACGTCGTTGGCGAAGGTGAAACGGTTTTTTCCTGATTTTGAGACTGAACCGGGTTCAGTAACTTCTGAATCGTTTCTGACAACTCGGTGTCTGTCACAACCGAAACGGCGTCGTTTTCTCCTTCTTCATCGTCTAATAGAAGCTCTTTCTCCAGTTCTTTTAGACGATTCAACATCTTTCTGTTCATTTCAATACTCGCCGGAGGTTGTTGAGAAAACTGACCACCGTATTCCGAAGACGACGATGATATGATATTAGAAATAGAAGAAATTTCCGGCGAAAGCAAAACATCCGTCTGCTGATAATAAGCCCTTGGTTTAACGTTTCTCGAGTAAACCGAAGCATGTTGCCGGAGATGCTCTGGCTGTTGGAAATCTGCCAACGATCGTTTTCCGACTAAATCAGATCGTGGACCGATTAGATCCAACGGTGACCTATAATTCACTTGCTGGTTATAACTACTTCTGTTGACGTTGTAGTTTACATTCATCATGGACATGGATCTTCCGGCAACGTTGCTTACACCGTCTCCGTTTACATTGAAAATATCCGGAAACCCGCCGGAAAAGCCAGTCGACATTGTCGCCGGAGGTAATTTTAATGAAATTAAAAGGAAAAGCTTTGATTTTTACGGTGTAGGAGTCATACAGAGGGAAATTTAAAAGGAGTTTCGTGAATTTGATCGAAAAGCAAAATTGGATTGATTCTTGTTTTTGATCATAAAGCGTATTGAGAGGAATTATAAGTATTTGTATTTGTGTGTTCCAACTTCCAAGTGGCTTATAAAAAGCTTCCTTTCCTTGACGAGAGCCACGTATTACAATAAATATATTCTACATAATTTGGTTGATTATTTAATTAGAATATTAAATGTGGCGAGGCAATGTGCTAATGTTTGATACACATAAATATTTACCGTTAAAAACTTATGATTTTTAGTTTTGCAATAACTAAATTGTAATCGTTTGGTTGCATCTTTATATTGTTGAGAATGAATCTACTTAGTAAAACATAAAGATATTGAATACATATGATTAGTTAGTTCACTTGGTTAAGTTATCATGCTAATAGCAAAAAGGTCACATATATTCGAATAATGAATATTTTTAATCAAACATAAATCTATTCCAAATTAGAAAGATAAAGACTCTTACTCCATATGCTTTAATGTTTTATAAATGATGAATAACCTAAATATAATATTTTTAAGAACTTAAAAAAGGATATGTTTGTCATTCGTTGGTGGATACCAAGTTTTAAAATAAGTTAATCTTGTTGTGAGGTTAATGAAATAAGTTATATAAATTTTTGTAAGAAATTCTTTTATGTTTTCATGTATAATTAAACAAACGGTTAATTGTAACATAAAATGTATTTTTTATTTATTTTCATTAAGTTGTTGGTTTTACTTTGCGCATTCATAAACAACGTCGACTATCATACCCCTTACTTCTCATAGCACACTTCTAGAGAAGAAGATGCGACTCAAAAGTAGAATTGAAACGTGAACTCTCGAGACAATGTTGTTTATATAGTATGTAATCAATTCTCCGTAAGTCCGTAACAAGAAGTCATTTTAGACCTTTGATATTTATTAAAATAGCTTCACATATTAAGTTGGTTCTAAAAAAGTAGATAGTAAAATAAAAGATTCATTAAATTTACACAAACAGAGTACACATTTATATTTCTTTCTCTCTTCTTTTTTTTTTCTTTTAAATTCGTTTCTTTTAAGTTTGTTGTAGTGTGGAAGTTTTACGTGCCTAAATATAGAATATTATTTTAGCGAAAAGGTTCTATGCGTCTTTTAAAATTTTAAATATAACTTGGGAATTGGTTTTAATATATTTTATTTACTAACTTTTCCACCTTTGTCTTGAAGTATGCAATAAAGTTTGTTCAACTATAAACAATATTCAAAATTATGCTTTAGTTTAGAAAAGACAAGTGTTAAAAATAACATTCACATATGTCGTCCATCTTGTTTAGAATATATCTCAATACAAAATATATACTTACAGATAAAGCTCGAACCTAACCGAAGTGAAATAATGGATAAAATATTGATTGATTTAATTAATGTATAATTGGGTATTCTCTTTGTGGCTTATGGTTGCAGACAATGCATCTAATCATTGCACCAAGTCTTCTTCACTAATGACAACTCAAGCAACCCTGGTGTTTGGTAAAGCTTATACATGAAGCTTATTATCTTATAAGTTTAAATAAACTTGCATTTATAGGTTTATTTATGTTCATACTTCGTATAAGATAATAAACTCATTTGCATAATCTTTCCCAAACACTACCCTAGAGGCATACATTCGTGTGTTGTTATTTCTATTTAAACAGGAGATCATATTTAATGCATCTTCTAAAATTGTGTAAATACTAACAATCAGAAAATAATTGTATTACACCCAACCCAACAATAATTAATAGCCGGAATTCAGTTAAATTTGTTAAATCATCATACTTTAATCGTCCTCGTATTAGCACACATTACAACTCTTCCTACACGTCCCATAATAATCAGCAGTTCCTATCATATATACCGGGTTCCTTTCACACTCCCCAATCTCAGCCCATTTTGGACAGTTGTCATCCTCATCTGTGCATAAATCATCATCTGATGCTAAACGGGTGGTGACAGATTTCATTTTCACCACAAAAACCTTGGTGGCCCACCACATGTCACCCTCAGTTATTGGACACCTGGCGTGTGAGCTACTCGGGTCTAAACTAGTATTAGGATGGAGACTGAAGAACAAAATTGCATTGCCTTTAATTGGTTTTGTTATTTGACTACTTTTTGTACAATCGGGCCGTATCTTGTTCTTTAGCCCTGAGCTTATTGACTGCAACATGATTAAAACCATTAGGACAATAATTCTCTAAATCCATGATTATACACATAAAAATTACTAAATAGTTTTCCATTTTTGTGTAACCTCGGCTCCTGGAAAGAGGATTTGACCACCTTGTGTGACATTTGAAAGATACATGACAACTGTCGCCATTACACTTTCACCACTTAGCAGTAGTGACTTGTTGCCCAAGTAATTGTGGTTCTCTTCAAGACCAGAATAAAAAACATGCAATGGTTTTCCATTTCCTGTAGATGACAAAGTCAAACTGACCATGAATACAAAGGGAGAATAATGGAATGGTGATAAAACCTTTGGGAAGAAAAGTCCATGCTGAAATCCTTTCCTCAATCCTTGCAGTTATTTCATCCTGAAACGTCACATTTTTATTTTGAATGTTACACATAACATAAAATTTAGAAAAGATGAACTAACCTGGGTTTCTAAAGAGGTATCCACAGCATTGGCTGAATTGTTGCTACTGGATTTGTGTTTGTTTTCATTTCCCTATAACCAAACAAATACAATTTGTATTGTAACACACAAATTGTATAAAACTGAGATTCAAGACGGGTGATACTTGACGGGGCCCAAATCTTAAGTTAAGTAGAAGAAATTAAGAATTGGGATTTTACCAAAGATATGAGGTGCTCACACTCTTCATCAGATAAGAATCCATTGTACAAGAATACCCTGTTCAAAGAAAAACCATGTTAAAAAACAATCTCTGCATATAAGTGTAAACCAACTCTTCCATACAGATTGGTACTTGTTTTTTGAAAATTTTAGCAGTCTCCCAAAACACATTTTCTGAACAATGATGGAAGTACCTGACCTTGGTCGCCAAGAGAGTTGAGTAACTCGTGAAGGATCAACTGTGTTAGAGGGAAGTGCAGCAGCTAATTGTATAACATTCTCTTTGCTTCTTAGTTGCTTCCGGCTAACATAACAAATAAAATAGACCATATTAATACCACTTAAGACATAATAATTGTCATGATTATTATTTCTCTACATAAATAACATTGACAATTGCAGAACACTAGAAGATACCCGTTGCAGACATTCTATATCACTTTCAGTAATTCTAGAAATACAATTCAAACACTATATACCTCTTTTGCTAGGGCAAGTGTAATAATCTGCTCCCTCAATTTCACAATTAGGGCTCAAATTTCGAAGTAATAAATAACAAAAAGCTGTAATAGATTTCTTACCTTTCTGCAAAATAGCTCGAGAAACAACACGTAAACGCTAAAACAAGAACAACTGAGAGATGTTTCTCCATGAAAGATGTCGGTGTTAAAATGGGGGCGATTGACGGAAACTATCATCAGAATATTGCGGTAGTAGCATTTATTAATTCTGGCTAAATCTCTACTCTTTCGTTATTAACATGAACCGATCGCGGGATTAAGCTGATCGTAGCGAGTGTTAACCGATTAAGGGCCGTTTGGTTCTAACGTTTGAAATGGAAATGATTGATTCGTGTTATAGCCTATAGGACTGGGAACAAAAAAAGAGTTGGGCCATAGGCAAAGCCTGGATACAGGCCCGATATTTTCTTTTCCTAAAAACTTTTTTTTGTAGATGCATTTTTGTTTTTGTTTTACATTTTAATCTTTTTGTATTAAGTCAAAATTGTTTTCAACATGTAACTACAATGTTATATATTTTATATCTTTATAAATTAAATTTAGGTACTTTTGTAGAAGCTAAGCTATATTTTTAACGAAACTAAGGTGCCGTTTGTTTTTTAAGTGGTAGAACGTCTGTCGTCTGCGGACCACATCTGCAGAGAAAATGTGGACCAAATATCTGCAGTCTACAAGAAAAAGATTGTTTGTTTATAATGTCTGCAGACTGATAAAATAAAGTGAAATTTAAAAACACGCATTTTTTTTGGAAATTAAATACTTTTAAACAATAACTAGAATTTACAACAATCTTTACTAATTCTAGAGTTACAACGTGCTTAAAAAGATCAAAAATTTTAATAAAATAATCATTCCACATTTTGCATAATTGCTCAACAATTTCATTATATTCTCGTTCAGCTATACTACCATGATGTCCTGTTCAAAATAATTCCACAATTAATTTATCCAAAATTAATTCACGGAATTGCAACTCAGGTTATATTTCACAAGTATATAAAACATAATTCACAAATAAATAAGCATTTACACACAAATAACGGAAATTCATCATGGTGCCCAAATTGAACACCATTTGCGATGAGAAGAAGAACAAATGTAGAAGAAGAAGAATTTTCGACTGAATCTAAGAAGAATAACTTTTTTTGAGCGACAGTCTTCAAAAGAGAAAGGGGGCGGCGGAGCTTTGTCCAGCAGCGGCGGAGGAGATTTGGCCGGTGGTGGCAGAGGTGGCGGCAGAGGTTTGGCCGGTGGTGGCCGGCGACTAGGTGGAATCGGCGGGAATGGGATTAGCTTTTAACGTTTTGAGGGATGTTGGATGAATGAGGTGTGCGGATGTTTTAATCTAATGGGAGAAAAAGATTTTTTAGGTTTTATAAAATGTCTTCCAAATTTGGAAGCATAGGATCCAAGTCTTCCCCAAGCAGATCACAAAAAGACTTTTCCAGTTCTTCTGACTTCCAAAAAACAAACAGTCTTTTTCCATAACATCTTCTCGCCTGCAGACATAAGATCTCAAAAAGACTTTTTGTCAAAAAAACAAACGGCACCTAAATATTTAGAAGTTCTATTTTTTTTAACTCTATAGAAAGTTAACTTTAAGAGATTTTTAATCTTAATTTAAACTAATATCATCAATAAAAAAATTAAAAGGAAAAAATGTTAACAATAGCCCTTAGTACTTATGGCTTATAAGCTTATATAAGCTTAAATAATCTCTTTAAAAAGAGATTATTTAAGCTTATAAGCTATAAACACCTCTAAATAAGCTTTCCCAAACAGTGGTAAACACCCTTAGTTAAAAAAAATCAAATAAGCTATCTGAAGTAATAACTATAAAATGATACAAAAAGTAAGTAATTATAAAACTTATCCAAGAAAATTATCACATATTTTGGACAAAAACTATGATATAGTTGGAAGAAATGAATCAATAAATGAATAATACAACACATCCATATATCTTACAAACATTAACACCTCAATTGTTGCATATAATACATGAATATCACATAAATCAATCAACAGAAAGTGATTTTTTCAGCACCATGTGGCCCGATTCATCCTTGTCAAATAAGCGCTCGATTAAATCATTCCAACTTTCAGCGGGCCTTTGTTTTCTGCCCGAATCCTCGTGCTCCTGAAATGTGCCATATTCAGAAGGGAAAACCGCATGGGGGACCGCCAGTCTAACCGCCCTCTGTAATGCCGCCTTGTGTTCCTCATTATGTTCTTTCGCCAATGTTTGTTGTCTCTCCATCTTTTGTTTTGCAGGAATCTCCATTATCGGATCTTCCTCTAACATAATCTTAATTTTCAAAATTAAAATCAGACATTTTGAATATAGAAATAGGTTCGTTTAAGGGTAGGGGGTGTGAGTATGGGCGGTCCTTTTACTAAACTCAAACCCCGAACCGAAACTTCGGATTTTAAGAATTACAAACCGTTCGGTTTTGGTTTTTTGGGTTTCGTTTTTTAGTATTTTCTCAATAAATCGGCTTGGTGTCGGTTATTTTCCCTTTAAATTTACCAATTTGTAAACTTAAAAATTATATTAGCTTGTTCCGTCTATAAATAATACAAACAAATAGTCCAAATTTCCACCGTTATACTATTATAAGATATAGAAAATATATGATTAAAACGTGTGAAAACATCCAAAATTCAAATGAAATATTCAATTTAAAAAAAAAAATATTTAAGCATCAATTTTTTTATAAAAACAAGAATATTTTTACAAAATTTGAAAAATATATATGGCGGGGCTGGGCAGTTTTTTTCGTATGCACCCGAGCCCTAAACATTCATTTTTTTCTAAAAAACAAAAGCGGCCGCATCAGTTATTTAAATGGTTTGGTTTTCTCAGTTCGATTCGGTTTTTCGGTTTTTATGGTCACCCCTAATTAAGGGAGATAAATTAACGAGAATTTACATTTAACGCCCGTTTAGCTTCGCGTTCTATCCAAATGATGGCATGGTCAGAGGTGGCGTTGCAAGAAAGAACAATGTGTTCAAATCTTCCGTCAACAGGTACTGCTGTTCTTACAACGGGTGGAAACCTACCACATCTGCAACCATAATAAGCAAATAAATTGAAAAATTAAAAGCAATATCTTTGACTTAAAAAGTCAAAATGTTGACTATTTAGATTGTACCTGAAAGGCTTTCTCTCAACAATGTGATAGAGTCGACCAGGTGCATATAGTCTTCTTGGATCTTTGATTTTCTTCTCCTCCGATGTGAATGTGTCTCTTATGCATCTTAAGCATAATAAACATGGCAAACTGTTCAAACAAGAATCACGACTATTATTAACACTTAACACCCCCCATATAAACAAATTTATTAACCTAATAATATTATGTAATTTAGAATAAGTAATGATCCTAACAAGAACCTCTTACCAAAAAACCGATTTAAAAATGTCTTCCAACGGTGTGGCTGTCCTCGGCAAGAAATCATCCTGCTTAAAAAAAATCAGGATTAAAACGAAATTGTTTCAAATGTTTTAAAAGTTAGACTAAATTACAGAAATTGTCTTTAAGTCTTCTAAATTCTACAAAAATAAAATAAAATTTGGACGATAAAAAATGGGGGAAAAAAGTTTGACAAAACGTGAAAAATAAGAAAGATCATATGTACAATTTCTATAATTTAAACTGTGAGAAATGGAAAATGTCCAAAATGGCCTCACATGCTTGGCACGTGAGGTGTCCAATTTAGACAGAATTGTACGCAAGATCAAAATCAAGGAAATATAAGGATCACAACAAAAAAAAAAAAAACGAAATTAAAAGGTTAGGGACAAAATCGTAGAATTTGGAAGATCACATGGATTATTTTTCTGTAATTTGCTCTAAAAATTATACAAAAACTTGCCTGGAGCACGACAGAATTGATAATATCTGCATATCTAACTGCCAAATTCAGTGACATGCATCTGGCAGGTGCAATGGAATAACATCGAACCCTATTCCTCTCAATATTCCCCAATTTGTCTCGGTTTTTTACAACCACTATTGCCAGCAAGGCAGCCACACCCGACCCGAGTGAATGACCCGTAAGAGTCAAAGTATAACTCGGGTAACTCTCCAACAACTTCTTCAAAGTCTCACTTTCCAAATCCAACACAATTCCAGAAGCTTTCAACAACCCGTTATGAACATACCCGCCATCAAATTTCCTTTGACCCAACTTATTATCCAACAAAACCGCATAATCTTTATGGCTTGCTAAGTTAAGCCCCCTAATAGCAATAACTATGTCACTATTAGCATGATCTAGACACAATAGATACGGTGGGGCCCGCCCGTGAGTATCGTCATAAGTTCTTTTTTGAATTAAACAATTCGGGTCGATTCCGTATCCACCGGGCGGTTCCCAAAGCGGGTGTCGAAGATCATCTTCGTATACTGCGAGAATGTATCGACATAGTCTCGGAACGGGCTCAAATTCGTGGGCTGTGGCAATTCCCCATGTCTCACTGTCGTGGCCCGCGGAATGAAGGCATCGTTTCCAGGCCCATCGGGCACAAGCTATGCTACACACACATTCGAGAAGAGGGATGCCACATATGATTGACATTGTGGCTTCAAAGGTACAACAATGTCAGGAATAAAGTTGATTCGTACTGAGCAATTTTTGTATTATGCATACAGAGTAATTTCATGTCAAGTGACAATTATGCCCTTCCTTTCCTTTTAATGGGAGGTGATGAAATGAAAAGCGTGATAAAAGGAAAGAAATTGCATAATTATCCTTTGACATGAAATTGGTCTCTATGCATAAAAATGACTCTTTACGTACAACTCTCGTATATAAAACTAGACTGTTAAATTATTACTAAAACCGTTATTTGTTCAGGTCACTTGATATTGTATCATGGTTGTCAAATTTTTCATAACCAGTTAAACTGAGTGACTGAAATGAAACAATTATGAAACTTGGTTAGTATTAAGTTGTTTTCAAGTTTAACCTGAAGTAACTGGTTACTTGTAAACCACATGAGTTATAAAATTGGTAATTATTGATTTTCAAAATTCAAAAAGCTTTAGCAGAGATTTTTATAATCAAATGAATAAATTATAAGTAGATGTTTTAGATGCGGTGCTAATTATTGCAATTTTCCCTTAATCGAGAGCAGAAAGATGGATGTAATTGAAAGTTAAAGCTCAAGAGTCAAGACATTTGATCGGAGGGCCAAAATTGAGAAGTCAATTGGGTGCTCCAAGTTTTTTATGATTTTACAACTTCGCTACAAACTCGAGCTAAAATGCTAGATTTCAGATGATCAAAGAAACAATAATTAAGAATTTTAAGATATCTATTCAAGACACAAAGTAACTTCGTAATTAAATTAACCCAACCAAATAGAAACAGAATCAAAGTCTGATGAGGAACACCAAGAATCCAAAATTTGTATAGCTAAACGTAAAGAGAGTTGAGAAAATAAATTCGGAATTACCTTCGAAATTGGGTCAACTGGTTCACCAAGCATCGAGTTCTCGACAGTAAATCAAATTATCAATTATTTATGTTGTGAAAGAAAGCAAAGTCCGCATGATTCAAACATAATCCACACACAGAAATCGGATATTCCCCATTTTACAAAGTCACGTGACGTGCACATGTTTTTGGGCATCATGTCACAAAATTTTATTGGGCCCGTGTTATGGCCTGTAATCGAATGGACATGTCTACAGTGTGGTCAGTACTTATCACCGAGCGTATTTTACCATTATGCCCTTGCTCTAGCCCAATTTACCCTTTCGAACCCCAACTTAAACCCTGATATTTTTTTGCTAATTCTCTTTTGATCGTTACACCAAATGTGCGAAGGTAAACAGTTTTTTCAAGGGTATTCTGGTTCATAACAAGCTTTCCGAAGTAGCTCAGTGTATGTTTATGATGTATTGTAATCTAACTAACTGTTTTAAACATTTTAGTGGCCCATTTAGTAAATATTTAAGGTTACAAGTGTCTGGTAACTGCTACAAGGCCTAACAACCCAATTACAAGAACATGATTCTGTTTTCTCATTACAAAAAACAATAAAATTATAATGAGCATTAAAGTGAATAAAACTGTGAATAGAGGTATTCTCGAATCTTGTAATAATCTTCACATAGTGGACTTTCGATAACTATCGGTTGAATAGCATCACCACCAGTACCACCCTACAAAACAAATTTAAAGAATACAATTCTCAAGATTAGACTAGACTACTTTTTTTTTTTAGTTTCACATAGGCTTGTCCAAACTGGACCGAGAAGGTGAGAACCAACTGAAACCACAGGATCGAAACAAAGGATATAGGTTCGGTTAGCGGTTCTAATTTTTATGCAAAAATCGGTTCTTGGTTCGGTCCAAAACCGTTAAAAAACCGAAAAAAGTTGAAGAAACTTTATCAGTTCTCGGTTCAGTTTGGTTCCAGTCTCAATCTGCTTTGGTTTCGAGCGTTATCGGTTCGGCCCGAGTCCGGCCGAAACCATGTTCTCGGTTCGGTTTGGGTCAGTTCTTAAACCGTGTAAAGACCTAGGTGCTGTTTGTTTTTTGACAGAAGGTCTTCCTGAGGTCTTTTGTCTTCGCGGCGCAGACCACACGCAGAAAAAGGCTTGCGCAGATGTTTGTTTTTCGGAAGCCCGCAGACCTTATATTGTCTGCCTAAGGTCTTCCCCAGGAAGACTTGGGTGCTGTTTGTTTTTTGACAGAAGGTTTTCCTGAGGTCTTTTGTCTTCGCGGCGCAGACCACACGCAGAAATAGGCTTGCGCAGATGTTTGTTTTTCGGAAGCCCGCAGACCTTATATTGTCTGCCTAAGGTCTTTCCCAGGAAGACTTGGACATTAGCTTCTTGGGTCTTCCAAACTTTAAAAAAAAATCTCCAAACTTAATTAATATTATTATATTAATATATATTGTTATATTAATATATATTATTATTATGTTAATATATAATATTATTATATTAATTATTATTATTATTATATATTAATTAATATTATTGTTATATTAATATATCTTATTATTATGTTAATATATAGTATTATTATATTAATTAATATTATTATTTTATTAATTATATATTGATTAATATTATTATTATATTAATATATAATATTATTATATTTATTATTATATTATTAGATAATAATATTATTAGATAATAATATATATTATTAAATTTAAATTATATATAAATATAATATAATACTAATATATTAATTAATACAATTATTATTATATTAATATATAGTATTATTATATTAATATATAATATTATTATCTTAATTAATATTTCAGTTTATTTGAGTAGTCTGCAGATGTTAAAAAACAAACAATAGTTTTCTTGCAGACTGCAGACCTTTGGTCCATCTCAGAAGCTGCAGCAGCTGACAGATGTGATCTGCAGACAGCAGATCTTTTTGCTCTAAAAAAACAAACAGCACCCTAGTTTCTCACACCATAACTTTTGACCAGCATCATTAACTTTCCTCAGTGTCACATACTCCCCACAACGTAGTGCCCCACCTGCAAATTCTACCTGAAATGGTCATGCATAACATCAACAAACCCATCATTTTTAAAAAAAATGTTGCTCGTTTAGACCCGAATCCATTATGACCCGTTACCTGGATACCCTTTCCACCAAGAAACTGCTTAAAATATGCCATTTTTAAATCCCTAACAAGTACCGATTTGTGAGGAGGAGGTGGCGTTGTTGAAACTTGAAAGAGGGAGAGAAACGTAAATACGTTTTTACCCGGTTATATTAGATCACAAATTTAATAATGTGTATATCAGTAGTTTTTTTCTTATTCAAATTTTAATATCTAACAAATTTAAAAAGTCAAAATTCATATTTTGTATGTGTGTTGACAATTCTGTTGATTTAATTAATTTGAATTTTGGGATTTAAGTGTAGTGTGACATGAGACTAAACTTTAATATATTTAGAGTTCGAATTGGGTAAGTTTCATTAAATAACAATGATAAATGGTTCCTTAAACATTTGCAAATAGGTTTAATAGTAACACATCTAATTGTAAAATAAGTGACAATAAAATATCACAAATACCCATATATGGATTTCTTTTAGTCAATCTTATTTAGAAAAACATGGTATCAAGATATCTTCTAGCAAAAGCTAATGGTCGTTTTCTGTTGCTGTAATGACCCTTTAACCGATAGTACAATAAAGGAGTTAAACTTTATGATAAAATGTTGTATGCTGCTATTAATATCTTGATATCTAAACTTAGGTACAACTAAGTTAGTGAGGGGCGAATGTGTGTATTTAAGAAACTTAAAGGGTAAAATATAAATACTTTTATAGTTTTACCTTAGCAAGACATAACTTACATAATTACATACTGCTAACGTATCATATAAAAATTACACAGTTTAAAAAAAAAAATACAATTATTACACAATGAAATTGATAAAATTTTATCTCTTCCATCTAATTGTTTAATTGATTTGTGAAATTTACAAGCGAAAAGTAATTTTTGGACATATTAAAACGAAAATATGATCAATAAAATTGTGACAAAGAAAATATGTGTTATTAAATACGATGTTTGGGGTGAAACTAATTTATAAACTATTAGGTTATACACATGTCTGGGTGAAATTAAATACGATGAAATTAACTATGATGTTTGTTACTGATGATCGTACTAAATGATAATATAATCTTGAAACCGCCAATATGTGGGCATTTAGTGTAATTATTAAGTTTACGTTAATGTAAATATTTGTTGGACTTACCTTAATGCGAAATATACATTTGAGTTATTCACCCTAAGGCTTGTAGCGTAGTGATATTAGAGGAGGATTTAAAGTGTTGCTCATGATTAAGGTCATGGGTTCAAGTCCCGTCGTGGATAAATTGGTGGAAGGTTTGAGGGAAGACATACTGGTCCTTTTGGATGTCACTGCCTAGGCTCGAACCACTAACCTAATAACTAGCCGTTCAAAAAAAAAACATTAGAGTTATTCAGTTTTCCTTAATTTCATACATTTAATGCAACTTACCAATGTCAAATATTTGTTGCAAACTTGCAATTATTTGATTTACCATAATGTCAAGTATTGATTATAGTTTAATATACTTGTCAAACTATTTACGTATTTAAGAGATGGACGCTTGAGCAAAAGCATATTACATGGAATGACCCATGAAGCAACGAGGGAGCAGGGGCGAAATTAGAAACTTCCGCCAGCGGTAGCACTTTACGGGTATAAAAAGGCGAAGATTAAGGGAGATGCGCCCATTTCGGGGATCCCGTTGCCCGCTGACCGCCGATGTCGATGGGGATACCCTCACGGGGTTCGGGGTAGCGTGCCAAAAAAAAAAAAAATATAAAATAAGAGACTCTATTATAGAATAATCATGTTTGATTGTATAAACCAACCACAAGAACTGATTTCATCCTACAAGATAACTACAAAATTTTAAACATAAAAGCTAAAAATCTTATAAGACACTTACTTTATTTAATTTTTTTATAAATCAACTTGGTTTATTGTTAATACTTTAGTTATTTTAATATCATTATGGGCTATTGCTAACATTACATACGTAATTTAATATAAGTCTAATATTGTTGTATTTTGGTTTTCTATTATATGATTAGAGGTTTCTGTGTTTAGAAGTTCACGAGCAGAAATTATAGATGTCCTAGAGTCGTGTCATTCATTAAAGATATTAACTAGTCCATTTTAAAACTAAGCTTAAAGATATCCATGACTAGTCCACTGGCAAAAATATAATTAGCTCATAATACTTTATGTGTATAAGTCGAAAGCCCGTTTCTCTTTATAGCCCAAAAATATAATTAGCCCAACAACTTGACTTGTATTAAAAGAGTGTCTCTGCCCTAATTAGGTTTTTAACACAGCCGTTTTCTTATCATGAAAGCTTTTTAGTCTTTATGTTATGCTCTCTATCTCTCTCAATTTATAGAAGAGATGGTAAGTTTTGTGAGTATTTCTTTGTATAGATTCATAATGTTCATGAATCCTTGTTAATCTTTTGTATGAAAGTTTGTAATCAATATTTATCTCTTGTTCTTTATGAAATTGGTTTATATTTTGTATTTTAACCTTCTGGGTTTAAGATCTTGAGTTTTTAACAACTACTGGGTATGTTTTAATCCGGAAATATCACTCTAATACCAAAAAAATTACTAAAATTTTATATTACGTACAAAAATTTGAGTAGTAGCACGTGCCACCGTGTGCTACCCTTCAAATCCGCCCCTGCGAGGGAGTATAAGTTGAGGCAAAGACATTGTCTAAGGAATTGATCACGATCCAAGGTGATAATCTAATTTTAGTCAAAATTAACGAGCGATTAGACGTTAGGAACGTAGGTCAATAGAATATGGAATGAATTGTAGAACTAATACTCACGATTATGGTAGCATTTGAAAACTCTATAAACACTTGAATCAGAGTATTAAGTATGTAAATGTACTATGTTAAAGATTCAGGGGTGTCTCTGAGGAAGTGCAAGAGGCGCAACCGCACAGGATCCCTTTTTCTATAGGGGCTCGATTTATATACTTTCTCCGATTCAAAATAAGTGTAACATTTACATTTTCACGGATTTTAAAGTAAAATAGTGTAATGGAGATTATGATAAATTAAAGGGATAATTAGAGAAAAGGGTCCCACCATAATTCTTATCTTTATTGAAGAAAGAGAAATTAATGATGTTTAATAAAATTAAGTAGGGATAAAATTGTAATTTTATAGATTATAATATGCCAAATAAGGAAAGTGTTGCACTTATTTTGAATCACCTCTTTTTGGAAAGTGTTGCACTTATTTTGAATCGGAGGAAGTATATGTATATCTTATATATAATATTAAAATTTAATCCATCTTAATAATTTAATAGAAAAAAATAGAAAGTCAAAATTTATATAAAAATCTTGTATTCAGAAGGCTCATTTTCTTGTTTTCGCACAGGGGCTTTAAATTCTCGGAAACGTCCCTGTTAAGATTGGAGAAGCTATATACTTTTGTTATGTGTTACTCCCTCCATTCTAAAAAAATTCTTCTTTTTAAATTTTTATTTCTCACATTAATAGGTCCACTTAATAAAATATTATTATTAACAAGGATCTAATTATTAACTATCTCCTAAAAACACATTTTCTTTCACAACTAACATTACATTTTAATCAAAATATTATCAAGATCCCACCACTACTAACTAACTTGATGTTAAATAAAATAAAATAATTAAAGAAAAATAAGAATATTTTTGTATGATGAAAGGAGTACGATATTATTCATATGTATTGTGTGAACTACTTTTGATAGCGTACATAATATAACCTTTTATTTTAGGAAAATGATAATGACAGACCTAAGAGCTGTCAATATGACGTCAAGACACGTATTAAAACTTGTACAATAATCAATAACCGCTCATGCATTTTAAGAATCAACTCTCACTGATAAAAGTACAAACGATTTATGCACGCAACTACCTCTTAATGACAGCCCTAAGGGCTGTTATTAACAAAACACTTTTATTTTATGGTATTGATAAAATTTAACAATTGTGAAAGAAAAAGGTAATTAGTTGGTAATTAGTTAGGCAAACCAAAAACTGTGACTCAATTTTGACTTTCCCTCCAATATTTCACCAACTGGACTCTGGCAGGGGCCCGCCCACTCACCAATCCATCTCGAAATGGGCCCCCACTACATTTAGTGGGCCCTGTCTTATCTTTCACCTATTGCCATCGCTCTCCCTTCCCCGCCCGTCTCCATATTCGAAACCCAAACTTTCGTTTTATTCTTCGTATTTCTCTGTAAATTAATTCCCATCATTATCCCTCTTGACTTCTTAATTCTTTTATCTTCTTTCTCACGAATTGTGTTTTTTTTCTTCTTTCTGATTTATGTCCATAAACCTTACGATTGATTCAGTTTTCGTTGATCGCGATTTAGTTTCCACATATCAGAAAAGCCTAAATGAAAAGTTGCTCAATTCGATTTTTCCACACTGAAACAATGACGAGATTTATACAATTTTGCGCTTTTCAGATTTAAATCGAAGAGAGTTCATAAGCTTATACGCGACAATGGAGCTTGTTATCACGATCGCGTTGTTCATCGTGAGTTTGCTAACATGCGCCAGAACCTCTGTTTCTTCCGACGATCGGCTTTTGGTGAACATGACGGTAGTTCGCCGTGCTGCCGCCCTTGGAGCTTGTATGTGATTTCTGCTTATTATTATTATTTTAGTTTACTGCTGGTTTAATTACGTATTTCTGAAAAAATGATGTATGATTATGATTTTGTATCATCTGCGATAGATTGCCTGGACGGAAGTTTACCGGCGTATCATATACACAGAGGTTTCGGTGCCGGAGCAAGCAACTGGCTTTTGCAATTTGAGGTACTTTACCTTTTTTCTCTTTTTGCCTTACTGTTTTAAGACTAAAAAATATTAAAGTGCCACTTTTTTGCATTCCAGATCTTTTGCTAACTCATTTATGGAATTATTATTAAAACTTTATTATAGTGAAAATTGGAATATCATGTTTCAGTGTTGTCTTTTTGTTCCATGTGTATATGCAACTAATATTATATCAAGTGATTTTGCTTTAATTTTTACTTTTGTTTTTCCGAATTAACGTTTTTATTAATGAACTTTAATTCTTATATTATAACTCATATGGTCAAAAACTCAAAACTTAAAAAGTAGAAGTACTAGGGTATTATTGCACAGCTATATTATTTACGTCTTCTTTTAATAATATAAATGCAATAAAATATGGTTGACCTTCTTTTTGAGAAAATATGTCTTCAAATACATATTTGGATCATTGATTCGATCAATTCATGGGTAATCACTTAATAGATGATTAAGAGAAGGCTCAAAAATGGTAATATTAATAATTATATCATATATATTATGAGTATAAATTCAGGCTCAGAAAACCTTTATAATACGAATATCGTTAAAAAGAATATGTGCAAACATATCCTTGTATCTATGAAATTTATATTTTTGGTTAGATTTTTGACGTAAAAGTTACACTTCAACATTCGAATAAAACAAGTATGTGGAACACCGTCAGTCACATGCCTTGAACCTACACATAACAGAGGGTGACAACCAAAACGACATGATCCACCTAACTCATGTCAAAACCAATTAAACGAAATGACATGACAAAATGGTATTATCTCATCGTTCAAAATTATGTGTTTCACGTGAGCTAAAACAACATGATGCACCTAACATACAAACATATGTTTTAATATTTGTTTTAAAATTTAGACTGCCTTTTTTATTAGTAAAATAATTGTCATATGGAATTATGTTAAACATTTACACTAGAAAGCATACAAAGAAAATTAACACGTGTTTATTCAAAATTTATTTTCTTACTTATGAAGCGCGTTTAACTCCTCAACAGAATCCAACGAGTTATACATAATAATGTTATTAGATGTAGATTCACAAATTCTTAAATCCTTGGTTTGTAGCTCATTTACCTTGCTCATCTATGTATCTCCCATTTTGAAGACTATAAATATCACAAAATCTATTTATACAAAAAAACCTCAATTTTTATAAAGTCGCTAATTGTTACAACTTTTAATTAAGTGATTTGAGATCAAATGCAAGTTGAGGAGAATAATTATAGTTTGTTATAATTAGGGTTCTTGATACATAGAGCATACTAACTTGCAGTGGTTTTGATGATCATATTAGGGTGGAGGGTGGTGTAATGATATCGAGACATGCGCAGAGAGAGCCCAAACTCGCCGTGGATCTACACGTTTGATGAACAAATTAGAGACTTTTTCGGGGATCCTTAGTAATAACGCGTCTCGCAATCCCGGTAACCTTTTTCTCTCTCCTTTTTTTCACGTCATTTCTAGCTTATTTTGATGATCATCACCTTCTATCTAATTCTTATACTTCCTCCGTATCAAAATAAGTGATACACTTTCCATTTTGGAGTGTATCAAAATCAGTGACACTCTTTGAAAACTTTCCTTATTTGGTAAAAATAATAGGACACATATCCACTAACTATCCACTTTAATAAAGTAAAATTACCCTTATACCCTTACTTTTACTTTTAAAACTCATTAATATCATTTTATTCAAGAAAAGTGGGACCCATCATCCACTAACTATGTACTCTAATCTATTTTAACCTATACTTTAATATTTTGTCTCAAAAAACGTGTAAGCCAATTTGTGTCACTTATTTTAATACGGAGGAAGTATGCAACTTTTTATAAAGTGACGTAACGCAAAGAAAAGAAAAGCTCACCAACCCCAAATATAGCTAGACAGATAAAACGTACGTGCGGGTTGAACCCGGTGAATAACGGGTCAATATGTGTTCAGTTCAAAAAAACTAAAATTTTAGTATGGGTATATTAAATTATATAAATCCAAATTTTGATTAAACAATTTAAGAGGATGCATGTATAACACTTCAAATAACGTCCCATACTCCCATTAGTCTGACCACTTAATTATTTATAATAACTAAATTTTTTTATTTGAAGCATTTAAGACAAGTCATAACTAATATCGAATAACTAATAAGTTAAATAGTAATGATAATGTTTCTTACAATTTTTTTGGATTGACTATTTGCACACCCTTTTCTACTATTTGAACACCTTAAAAATTTAATAATTTTTATATAGTTTTCATCATACTTCGCCGCTAACCACCACATTTACACTACAAAAAAATTCTTGAATAGCTACGGACAAATTCCGTAGCAAAAAGCTGATTTTCCGTAGCAAAAACTGGTTTTCCGTAGCTAATCAGGATTTTCCGTAGCTAATCAGCAAAATTCCGTAGCAAATTTCTTCCTCGCAAATGAGTTCCGTCGCAATTTCCGTAGCTATACCGGATTTTTCTTGTAGTGTTACCAACTCACTCGCATCGGAATTAGCCGACCACCGTCGCCGCTTACTCTAGCATTCACTCGCCATCACCAACATACTCCACCAATCATTCCGCCCCCACCAACTAACTCCTCCGCTAACTCCGCCACCACCATCGAATTTTCCGCTCAACACCACCACCGTCGACCACCGGTTTTAAGTATAAAAAAAGCGTGAATAATCATATTAATTAATTTTTTGTGATTATAATTTTCAAGTTTTTTACTTTGGTTGGGGTGTTTATTTAGTACAGGGGTGTGTCCAAATAGTAGGACCCATAATTTTTTCATACTCATATTCTTACACATTTGATTATGACAGATGTCATAATCAAAAGATGATATGAAAAAAGAAAATTTATAAATGATACATGTTAAATTTAGAAATTAGACATATGAGTAAAAATAAGATGTAATAAGAATATCATTTCTTAAAAATAAATGATGAAACTGAGCGAAAACTTGTCGACGTTACTTTTATGGAAAGAGTTATTGGTTAAAACGACTCTCTTACGTAAGGATGACAATGAAAGTCGATGTTACCAAGGGACAATTCTTTCATATTTATGGATATCGTTCATCGATTGTTTTTGCCATAAACATCATCGCTTCTCACTAGAACCATATGTTTGTTACTTTTTTCTTTCTTGTCTCACTCATTTTGTGACCAATCAAATCACCATTCAATCACATCACACATCAAAATTCGAAATAACTCTGAGTTAGGCAAACTCGCATGGAGAATGACACATGGGGTAGTAGTATGGTGGCACACTGGCATGGCATGGCTGCGCACGATAGAGGTGTTAGTGAGACAGTGGTAGACACAGGATAAAAATCTAGGAGTAGTATAATTTTTTTTAATTGTCCTCATTTTAAGAAAACGAGTCATACATTTTCTTTCGTAACCGTCAAAAGTACCTACTTTTCTACGCTAGAATCAAAGCCCCATTAAAAAATTCATCACATATTCTATTATGCAAATTCATATTGAATAAATTTAGAGTTCGTTTAGCGTACGTGATTGTGAATGTTTTCCGTTCCACCATCAAGCTAGAGAGGTACGCAATCCCTTCAAGTTAGCAATTGAGCTTTGTTTGTTAAATTAAATTTTCGTTTCGGCTCCCTAATAATCTAAACTTTGAATCTTTCAAGTTTGAACTATTTTTTCTGAAATTATGAGTGAAAGATAGTCCAACGTTTTAATGGATAATATCAACATATAAATTATTGTTTTTTTGGAAAATTTAAGTGTAACCCGGACTTCCGAGGGCTCCACATGGGCCCGCCTCTAGGTGCTGCATAAGAGTGGCACCGGACCCTCTAACTATGTACGGATACATTGTTAGACTATCAAAACTCTGTAAAAATATACTACATCCGTATCAAAATAAGTAATACACTTCCTATAAAGGGTGGAACAAAATAAGTGATACACTTCTAAAATTTACCTTATTTAGTAAAAAAAAGTGGGATCCAATCTCCATTAATTATCTACTTTAATAAAGTGAATTTATCATTTTACCCTCACTTTTACTTTTAAATATTATTAATATCAATTTATTTAAAAAAGTAAGACTCATTCTCCACTAACTATCCACTTTGATATATCCGAACCCATATTTTCATCTTTTGCCTCAAAAACCGTGAATCATCAAATGTATCACTTATTTTGATACGGAGGTAGTATTATATTTCATTAAAATAATGAAAATTATTGAGCCGTACAGTTTCTGCCCAAGATGACTGAAATCCAAGTGTCGACAAATTAAACCATAAAGGCACATAAGCCATTGTTGTAGATCTGGAAACCATGTGCAAATTTTCAGTTGTCGTTTTCACGTGTTCAATCAATTATTATATATAGACAGACAGCTACTGGATATCTTCATCCCTTTCCTTTTTTCAGCTCTCATGGCAGTCTGAGAATATCAATAATACCCTTTCCTCTTAAACTTGATCTTATGTAATGGAAGGGTGCAAACGTCATTTGCCTAAAATGACAAACTGTGATGTTCATCATATAATATAATAATTGAAAATGGTCAACTGCCATGTTATCAGTGTACAGGAGCACGGACTGCCATTTGCAATCCCATCTGGCATGATATGATTGTTTTTAGGGGAATATTATGTGAATGGGAAGGACAAACATAAATCATCTTGCAACAAATGGCAGATTTTAGCTAGGGTAATCGTTCATCACAACAATATTCTTTTCTTCGTTTACGTTCGCTAACATAATTGTCCTCAAAGTTTGGTTATGGTCATTAATGTTTACTAATTAATATTCAAACATAATACATAGATTCTGTGACACTTTTCTTTGGTAATTATATGAAGTATATTAATAATTCCCAAAGTTTATATTTTAAAGTAACATTAAATAAATCTGAGCAGATTTTTATAACTGGAACCGTGTGAAGCTTAGATACTGCGATGGAGGTTCTTTTGCTGGGGATAATAAGTTTGACAATGGGGTACGTACATGAACATGACATATAACAATTAATTAAGAAATTGATCATGTAATTAACATGATCAACAGACATTAGTAGTTTTTTTCCGAGGGCAACGAATTTGGCAAGCAATCATTGAAGACCTTCTACTGAAAGGCTTGAGCTCAGCTAGCAAGGTATATAATAATTCAAAAGCAGACATATTTATGAGGTTAATTAATATAATATTTCTTTTCAGGCTTTACTTTCGGGGTGTTCAGCAGGGGGTTTATCAGCCTACTTGCATTGCAATAACTTCAGTAGCTATCTACCAGATACTACAACTGTCAAATGCCTAGGCGATGCTGGATTCTTCCTCGACTCGTATGTTAACCTACTAGAGGTCACGGGTTGGGTAACGGGCGGGTCAAAACAGTCAACCATGTGGTCCAATCCATTTCAGATTTTGAATTTTTCACCTCTGCTTTCTTTTTTCCTAGTAATTAATCTGATCTTTTGCAGACCAGACATCACTATGAACCATACCCAGAGAAGTTTCTTTGAGCACCTTGTCACTCTACATGGAATAGAAAAGAACTTGGATCACAACTGCACCACTTTTATCAGTGATCCCAAACAAGTAAGCTTCGGTTCTCTTCATCTTCACTCACTTTTTTTTTATTTATTTTTTTACATTTTTAACAAATTATTTTCACACTTATAACAGTGCATCTTCCCACAGTACTTAATCAAGTACATCACACCACCACTTTTCATCTTAAACTCTGCATACGATGTATACCAAGTAAGAATATCGAATTTTATACCAATAATATATTATTATTATTATTAACCTTTTTATCATACAGATTCACCACATATTAGTTCCACCATCTGCTGATCCACGTGGACGTTGGAATCGCTGCAAATTGAACCCAAACGCATGCCTTCCTGACCAAATACGAATTCTGCATGGTTTGTTATTTTTATAAATTATTTCACATTTCACATCTAAACTTACCAATTTAATATGTTCACATAAATGTTTAGCTTTCAGGGTAGAGATGCTGACAGCTGTCTGGTCATTCTTGTTCAATTCAACACGTGGAGGTGTTTTTATAAATTCATGCTTCGCTCACTGCCAAAGTGAATCACAAGACACCTGGTTTGCATTAGACTCCCCACAAATCCGTAATGAGGTTCGTCAAACTAACTTAATTGACCCGTATCAAAATGGCCCGTTTTGACCATTTTCAATTATTATCCAGACAATTGCAGATTCAGTTGGGGACTGGTACTTTAGCAGAAATGTTTCTAAAAAAGTTGATTGCCCTTATCCGTGCGATACCACCTGTCATAATCTCATAGGCTCCACCAACGATTATGTGTAATGTAATGTGCTCAAAGCAAAAGTAAAATCAATATTTAATAGAATACATGTAGAGTGGGCATATATACGTCAACAACAAAAATACATGGTTAGTTGCAGCCTGCAGGTAACCCAAATACAAAATTAGATATAAAATAGTAATTACGATACACAAAATAGGGCCTTAATTTGTAGCACAAGATGTTGTATTTTTTATTTTTCATCATTGAATTCAGTTGAATAACACATTCTTTTAGAAAAAGATCGTGTTCTGCGACAAGTGTCATCTGGTCGCACAAAATATGTTCTCGTCCCACATAAATATGGTCGGTGGAACCAAAAAAATTAAGTGTTATGGCCTATGTTGAGAAATCTAAGTTGCACAAGTTTATTTAGGGGAAAAAGTTTAGTTTTGGGATCTAACTCTATTAAAAATGAGTAAAATCTAAACTATATCAAATGTAATCGTATATGAGTAAACAATATTAAACATAGTTTATTCACTAATACTCGACTAATCATAATCAGTTGCCCCTGTTTAAAATTAATCTAGAAATTGAAACTATTGAAGTAAAGAGAGATAACTGTTTGAACGCCATTGCATTGAGATAACGCGGGCATAGATTTTAACACGATTCAGATCCGTTAATCCAGTTACTCCCGATGCCGATGTTATTCCTTTTCATACAATCTGATTTCGAACAATTGTAGAAATATTTTGATGCAAAACATGTATCCATGAAGGTTTACGGACACAAATCACGAATATACGTAACTCACCATGTCTAGCGTTCCGCCGAGCAGATGAAGAGTTGGAGTATGGAGTGTGAAATGGCGTTTTAAGCGATACGAAGTTTTGCCCAACGATGACGTCACCGAATTGGGTCCATAGCTCAGTGGTTGAGCATTTGACTGCAGATCAAGAAGTCACCGGTTGGGGCTTCTGAATTGTTTGTTTTAAATTTTGATTAAAAATTGTTAAGTAAATACTTGAATTTACAAGGAAATTTATTTGATGGGATACAACTAAGTTGATTGTTTTTCTTTTTGTTTGGTTAATTAGAAGCATGACGTTTTAACTTTGTTTTTCTTTGATGGAAATAACTAATGTTGTCTATCTTACAACTTACAATAACTTTGTTCAAAGTTATTTTGATTCTTAAATCTTAAGTTATCGATTAGAAATTAAGATAAGTTGATTACGTTAGGTGCTTTAGTTCAACACCCTAACAAAAACCCAATAATTCACTACCACTACTAGCATGCTAGTTTATTAGGTTGGGTTCACAAAGCTTATTATAAAAACGGCTTTAGGTAGCTATTAACTATGTCATTTTTCTTAGTAATACTTCCTCCGTATAAAAATAAATGAATCATTTTTCTATTTGGGGTGTATCAAAATAAGTGAATCGTTTTAATAATTTATCTTATTTGGTAAGTTTTTACTTTTAAAATTACCCTTTTATCCATACTTTATACTTTTTTAAACATCATTAAAGGTGTGGGGTCCATCATATTTTGCATCTTCCTATAAAAGCAACACAATAACAAAAAGGTGGGTCCCCATCCATTCTAATTACCCAATTTAATTTCACTAATCTCTTAAGGTGCGTTTGGTATAGAGAATGTAATTGTAGAGAAATGATTGCAGAGAATGGAATTGCAGAGAAAGAGAATTGGGGTGGAGAATGAGAATTGACTCATCTGTTTGGTAGTACAAAGACTTCAACAGAGAAATGTAACAGAGAATCATTTCTCTTGTTTGGTATAATATAAAATTCAATAGAGAATTGTACCAATTTTATCATTAGCACACATATTTTTTTTTACATAATAATCGTGACTATGACACAAAACATATAAAATATGGATAAATTAATAATAAAAATACAATAACAAAATCAATGATAACATCTAAAAAAAATTAATCAATCTATAATCACATTCAAAAACATCATTACAATCATAGTGTAAACAAAAGATAGAAGTCAAGAAGGACAAACACATGAATAACTAGCATCATTCCTTAACATACAATTCCTGATTTTTGGAAGTATTAAACAATTAACTGACTCCAAAACTAGTATAAACCTCTGACAACTCTTTTCATCTAATTCATCATCATCTCATGACAACAACGTGTTCAAGAACTCATGTATTCCTGCGAAAAAATGTATGAATTAAAAATTAAGTATAAATCAATCGTGATGTTAAAAACATAAAAATGTTTTTTTACCTCTTGAATGGAAGTACTATTGTAACACCTCAAATTTTAAAACACCTTTTAAGTCATATTTTTAAATAAAAATATTACAAAGTCCAATATCTCAAAATACGGTTTAACAAAAACCCTTAAAAGTTTATTGGAGTATTCAAACTAGTGTTACAAAACAATATCATAACCATAGGATAAACAGGATCTACCTACGAGCTCCCGAGCTAATCAACACTAGGCCACTTCTATCGCGACCTTCTAATCCTTCGATCCTGAACCTGAGTACATAGCCAAAAACAAAGTAGTACGTGAGACAAAATAGTCTCGTGAGATACATGGGGTTTTCGACACATTCTCAATATAATTTATAGCATTATTTATAACATTACATATACTTATCCTTATCCTTTCTATTAACTCGAATCTCATCTTCTATTAATTTAATCGTATAAACTAATAAGCTTACCATAAGCTTATTCATCATTTAATCACATATTTGTAAGCTATCTCCAAGCTCACACTTTCTT
Source organism: Calendula officinalis (assembly GCA_963853835.1). Taxonomy (NCBI): domain Eukaryota; kingdom Viridiplantae; phylum Streptophyta; class Magnoliopsida; order Asterales; family Asteraceae; genus Calendula; species Calendula officinalis. The sequence continues at coordinate 23,707,917 of OY970820.1, forward strand.
TATCACATACACAACAGACCTCTCCGAAGCCAACTCTCCTGATGTGGGACGTCATAGGTAAACTATCAAGGTAATTGGGAACCCCCATCTTACCGAGATTCATGCTCACCCAACACTGGGTGTCGTAAACTGTGACATTCTACTCTTTCCGCAGGGAGGTACCACCCCAAGTAGACGTCTCATGCTCCCCCATTTCTGGGCGGTCATATTCCGGATATCTCATTCATCACTTATGAGCCTTAGCTCCTTTCATCAAATATGAGCATAGCTCCGTTCATCAAATTCATCACTTATTAGAATACATCTATTCTAATTTATCATATCATTCTCTTTACTTATTCAGTTTCAATATTGACTTTACCAAGTCATTTACCAAATAAAACATATTTATCATTTATAAAAAACATATCACTTTTTAACTTCTCTTTGACTAGAATACATATTTATTACTAGTCACTTTATACTTATTCCCCTAGTAATTTGATAACTACTTTTATGAGTATAATATACTAATCGATACTCATTACTTCAAAATCATTGTCTTAAGCTTTATTAATACATATTATTAATAAACCGATTATCATGCTCTTTTAAACATTATCTTTATTCATACATGTTATTGATAAGAATCAATAATTACTTTTCATTATCATAATCTCTTTCAAAATCATTAATCATTTAGGCATACTTAAATAGTCTGTTACTTGCATTTTCTTATCTTATCAATCATATCTTTAATAAAAAAATTTATTAATAAAGACTCATAAAACATCATAGTTTTCAAAATCATTTGCTATGTACTCAGTAAAAGTCTCATGTACTCACCTTAGCTAAGCTAATTCCAAATCGTGTCCATTGACACGAATCCTTGCTTTCCAACTTGTGCAATGAGACCAATCTTTAGGTCTTCATGACCTACCATCAATATCATCATAAAATGTAGTTATTATCCATAACTAGTTACCAATAACTTCATAACAACTTTCTTAACCACCAAGTTCATCCAACTTGATGGAACCCAAAACCCTAGTTCAAGATTTCCATCAACAAAACCCAAATCCAACAAGAACACAAGATTCTTAAGCTTATAAAGAGTGTTCTACACTCATATTAGTCATCTTCCCCAAAGATAACTCGGTAGGTTACCCAAACCACCATCTTTACCCAAATAATGTTCATAACTAGCTAGATAATCATTAAATCCATGTTATGAAAACATTTCCTTGACAATATGTTGTAGATCTAAGTTATATAAACTCAATTTCAACACCCATTACAAACCCTCCAACTAGGGTTTGCATACTTCATCATTTTCAACCAAAAACATCATCTATAACTAAAAGGAGTAGAGATTTACCTTTTATCTTCAACAAGGAAGCAAAATCACAAGATTTGAAGTGCAAAATCAGCTCCAAACACTCCTTTCCACTCAAAATGAGTATAAACTTTCTAGAGAGAGTGTGAGGGGTGAAAAATGGGTTAAGAAACCCGAAATCCTGACATTTATTTGTGTTCAGCACCCCTCGGACGCGACAGCCCGACCTTCGAGCCGCGACCACAAGATCCTGCGTCCGGAGTTCAGCTTCCGTGCCTGCTCGCGTCGTGAGGGTATCCTGCTCGCCCCGTGAGAGGCTCATGCTCGCATTCCGTGACCAACCCTCGCATTCCGTGAAAGGCTTTTGTCTGATTCTGGTCTTCCAATGGGATGTTGCTCGCGCTGTGAGAGACCCCTGCTCACGCCGTGAGTGTCTGGAACTCAGCATTTTCCTCATTTTTCCATGTACAACTATACCTTTGACCCGGTTTCGACTTAAACGATGGATTTCACATAGCAAATGGTGTCCAAATGATACGAAACCATTTCCCATGCATTTTAAACGATTTATCTTTATTTATCATATTTTTCTCATAATTTATTCGATACAAAATTTCGGGTCGTTACAACTATCTACCCCTTAAAAGGATTCCGTCCTCGGAATCAACTCAAGGATTTCGAATCCCCATTCCGCTTCCAATTATGATTCAATAATACTTATGCTTTTAAACGCCCACTTGACCCCGTTATACCCAAACGGGTCAAAAATCAAACTTGAGTTCCTAATACCCGAACGGGTCAAAATTGCATAATTTCACCATAACACTTTCAATCATTTAACCAATCCTTTTATCCACTTAGAATCGATATGACCCAATTACTACTATTAGGCAATTAATCAAAATGATAGTCAACATCTAGCTTTGACCAAGTTGTCAACATTGCCCAATATTTGACTTAAGCATAAAGTCAACCATACTTTGACAATTTCCTTACTCACTAAAGGTTCCATTAATCATCATTTCCTTTACAATCGATCTTACATTCATGGTTCATCAACAATGATACTCGATTCCCAAATTCAACTCGAAACACCCAACGGTCAAAGGCGCACACTATAATTATTTCCATTAGTCAATTAACCATTATCATATACATGTAGGCGATACATTATGTTCTTATCCTCGTCTAACCATTTTAAACGAAAGTCAAAACCCAATTTGACCAACGTCAACAATCCACTAGTTGACTAACCTTGACTTATGAATAAAGTCAAACTTACCTTGCAAAATTCATATACTCTTTACTAGTGAGTCATCACTTCTCAAGCCTTTCGTTTCCGATTCCGATATTTACATTTCTTTTCTCAGTTGTTCCCTTTTCCCTCGGTTTCAATTTCCACCACCGATTAACAATTTCCATCTAAAGCAATACCAATCTCTATTGCTCTTTTTTTTATTTCCATCCAAATACTTATACCATTTACAATTTCTTTCAAATATTCTCATACTACACTTGCAATTCTCGATTACCGGCTTTAGAGCCTCATTCAAATCGAATAGTGACCTAACCACTCATCATACAACTTCCACCACTCATTGGCTACTAATAAACTTTGCTTCCTATAAGCACCCCTTTTCATAATCTATAAACTTTTAGGCATCTCTTACACCTACCTATACTTAAACACGACCCGTGTTTTCAACTCAAGTTCTCACTTGCCATAAAAATCATAACAATAACTAACCATACGGTTCTACATACGTCATATACAAACATTATATCCCTGATATAACAATTTATACTTTAACTATCTTATCGAGATGATCGGAAAGCCTCCAATCCATCACGATTCCAAAGTGTCTCAATGATCGGAAAGCCTCCAATCCATAGTGGCTCATCAAATCTCATTAACCGTAAAGCCTCCGATCTAACAAGATCCATACAATATCATTCTATCTTGCATACAATTCACGTATGCATCATTCACTTAGCATCATGCTATCATTTTCTTTCATAACTAATCACATTCTCTATTCAATTTACATTTCCCCACATATCACATAATATTACTGAAACGACCCGAAATTTTGTATTAAATAAATTATGTAAAAATATGATAAATAAGGATAAATCATTTAAAGAACGTAGGAATTAGTTTCGTGTCATTTGGTCATCGTACGAGAAAGTTATGGACGAAACCGTGTCGAAGGAAACAACAAAAGTTGCAGCCTAACTGCCAGCTAGAGTTCGCGACGCGTACTAATGATAGAGAATTTGGGTTTTTGACGTTTGGAGTTCACGACCAGGATCACGACGCGAGGAGTTCGCGACACGCGAAGTTCGCGACGCGAACATGGGTTCGCGAACGCGAACTATTACGGGGACAACTTTATAAACGAGATCTTTAGGGTTTTTGCTCTTTTTTTTTTTTTTTGGTAAACTGGGTTCCGACTCGCTTTGCAAGCCGACTAATCCCAGGGCGACCACCCTCTTCTTCTTTTCTCAATGCAACCAAACAAGAGATTTGATTGCTAATTCTATTTCTCTCTTCTCATTTCTCTGTACCAAACACACACTTATTACCTTATATTGCCTCAAAGTACGTGAACTTCAAAGTATGTGAACTTCAAAGTGTGTGATCATTTGAGCCTAAAAATTGAACCGAACAAAAAGTCAATTGAAATCGAAAACATGTAATCGGTTCGGGTTTCTTTTTCTTTTTCAAATATCATGGTTTTTTGTTTCGGTCCGGTTCGATCTAGTCATTGGATAGGGTGAGCATTTGGGCCAAAAATCCGAACTGAACTGAAACAGGAATCATGTAATCAGTTCGGTTTTGATAATCCATCATTATCAATTTCGGTTTGGTACAGTTTCTAGAATATGTTCACCCTAACAAGAGGTCCTTTATTAAAAAATCTTATATGTGTACTTGTTTTTATTTAAAATAAACCATCAACAAAAAATAAAAAACGGACTAACTTCTTTACTCTACTCCTTCATGTGCTACTTTGCTTTTAAGAGTTGCATTTAAGGATTTATATCATTTTTACAAAGTATCGAGTAACAAATCTTAAACAGTAGTTAATAAGTCTAATAGTCAAGATTAATAACATATTTTATACATTCGGGGTATTTTGGTCATTTAAAAAAAATTAATTTTTTATTATTTTTTATTTTTAAAAAAAATATTATTTTTCATTAACAACACATAATGTGATTGCATACTGAATCACATGTGATTGTATACTAAATCACATGTGATTGTGTACTGAATCACATGCAATTGAACTAAAATATCAAATATGATTAAGTATACAATCGCATGTAATTTTACATTAAAATCACATGTGATTAAGTAATACACGTAATTATCAAATAAATATTATTTTTTAACGGAAAAAATTAAAAAATAAAAAAAAAATTTAAAATTTTAAAATAAAAAATAAAAATAAAAAATAAAAAAAATTAAATTTTTTTAAGTGTCAAGTGACCAAAATACCCCTTCATGTATAAAATATGTGATTAATTTTGACACTTAGATCTCATTGATCAGTGGTTGAAATTTGTTTCTCGAGATTTCGTAAAAATAATAACCTTCTTTATCGTTTCTCTTGCTCTACAACATGATCAATGTGAAATTTTATAAAAATTGATTATCACAGGTTTGTTACTAGGTTAGGCTAGTTCAATTCAGGGTTTCCCCATTTAAACTATACTTAATTTTAATAAAAGTGATACTTTTCTTAATTTCAATTTCTATGACAACAATGATAACAATAATAATAATAATAATAATAAGTAATATAATTGCTCACTTATGAGTAATTATGACCGGTAAATGTTATAGTTTCAGTCTCTTAATATAAACCTGAATGTTTTGCGAATTCTAATACTCCCTTCATCCCATTTTTATTGTCCACTACAAAAAAGTACACAGTTTAAGAAAAGTACATTAATTATACTATGTCACCAATTAAATTTTCTCTTTCCCACTTAAATGTTTCTTGATTGGTTAATATTTAGGAAAGGACAATCTTTGTGGGACAAACTAAAATAGTATTATGGACAATAAAAATAGGACGGAGGGAGTAATATAATTTCTCATTCTCTTGATATAAAAAGACCAAAACAAATTAAACCAATAAAAGTCAAATAAACGGAATGCATAGCGGCCCCATATGCCATATCGTAGCCACATTATCAATGTGGGTTTTCGACGTTATTTGCGTGCAAGCACCAAGCGTGTGCTCGACCTGGAGCCTTACGAGTTTTGACATGACACATGGTCCCCCGTCCCCTATCGTCGGCCTCAAATTCTAATTAATAAATTATATAATTAAATCTAACTTAAGTGTTTTTTTATGAAAAATAAATGGAAAAGCATAATATCTATATCATATACAACGTAAATAATATCACTTTAAACCTTCTTATAGTAGGTGTTATTTTTTCGTATTTTTCTCACAAATGATAAAAGCTACATACATATCTCCCATTCTCCCTATAAGTAATTTTGTGTTAAATTCGACTTAAAGTTGTATGGTAACCGTTATTAGGGATCACAACTTAAAGTGAAAATTCAAAAAGATGGGTACTTGTTGAGGCTTGGGTCCCGTCCCAATTGTCTAAGGTTTTTATGCCTATATTTCGTAACTAGCAGGGTTCATGTATGTAATTTTTGAAATAAATGATAATATAAATGAGATATATCTAGTGTATGTAATTATGTCAGTAGACGTATGCCAACTACATCGACTGATAAGAACCAAGCAATTTTTTGTGTGTTCATGTGATTGTTTTCTTTTTATCATGTGATTCCAACTAACATGTTATTTGCCATTTCGCACACGAGTTCCCAAGCGCGTGCCATAACGTGGATTTTGGTGTGTGGTGTGAATGAGTGGTATTTTAGTGAGTTTCAAAATTATTTTGAAGTATGAATGTGGAAAGACGAGTGTTGAGGTGAGACTGAGATGGCGAGATGTTTTGAGCACCAAAATTTTGCAATGGATTTTGACTTAGTTTTGTTGAACACCAAAATTGGTAGAATTAAGCATACATGGATCATTATGTTCGTACACTCTGTTATTATCGTTTTACTGCAGATTTGAATGGTTTAATTGCTTTTGTGACTTTGTAAATCATGATTAGAGTCTAGATTAAGCAACAATATGCGTTTTAGAGAAAAAAAAAAAAATAGGATGAGAGAGATTAAAGAGAGAACTTATTAATCTTGTATAAAGATATGCAATTATGAACCAATTGGTCTAGATCAATTAGCCACCAATGATAGCCTTCAGGTTTTCCGTCATGAGGTTTTGAGTTCAAACCTTGTTGGAGGTAAAACTTGAAGATTAAAAGGTGGTGAGGTTTATTCTCCATATGTGAAGGGTTCGAGAGAAGACACACTGTTATTTGTGAATGTCACTGTATAGAGTCGAACCACTAACTTACAAACTTGCCGTTCAAAAAAAAATAAAATTAAAAAAATATGCAATTATGCTTACAAAGAGGTGAGAGTTACAATGTAATTAACTCTATTTATACCCTAATGTTAATTAGAAGTACTAATCTACAATTAATCCCCAAACTTTCTATTAAGTACAAAAAAACCCTACAATTTAAGAGTTCTTTTACCTTTTTATTTTATTTGTATATAATCATACACACTCATTGAACATGTCCAGGGGAGGACTTAGTATGGTGTACGGGGTTGCCCGTGCAACCCCTGAAAATTTTCTGAATAGTATAAAATAGTGTTAAAATTTTTAAAATTTCTTTTTCCCAGTATAGGTGACACCCTGAGAATAAATGTGCAATCGGTGACACCCTTCTACTTTTTTTCTGGGTCCGCCACTGAACATGTCATAGATACCCTCTGGATATGAAATATTCATGTTTAATACATTCATAATAAAGTTATTGAATATATAATATGAGATGTTCGTATGTCACAATAAAAACTTGAATCAACATCAATAATTTAATTTGAGATGAAAAATTGAATGGAGTGGACAACAGCATTATTAATAAACGTTAACTAAGTAGTAGTATTAATAGGATCCCATTAATCAAAATGGTCCATTAATGGCTCATGCTCTCATAATACTCAGAGACCAAGGACCAAATGTGGGGTAAGTGCATGTGGAGGATGTATGTTGTGTCTGTTGAGTGTTGATATCAAGCTTAGCTGTTTATTACCATAATTAGCTCTCTGGGGCTAGTGGGTATGGGCACCACATGTGGTGGTGCCCTTTTCCGCCACATCATCGCCACCTCACACCCCCACACCACCACCACATCACATCATTTGGTGGAAATACCCACCACACCACACCACACCATTTTATTTTCCAACTCATCATTTCATTTCCATTTATTTTTCACACAAATAATATTTTATATAATTTAAAATTACATTACATTAAATAAAATTAAAACGACAATACTTTAAATTAAAAGGAAAATACTAGAAATTAAACATTAAAATACTAGAAATTAAAAATTACAATAATTAAAATAAATTATTACTCTTCATCGTCTTCATCGTCGGCGTCTTCATCGTCGGCATGTGCGTTGTTGTAGAGATGGTCCGCCAAGTCCTGTCGAAGTCGTGCGTGTGTTGTTTCGTCTCGAATGTCGACAACCCTGTGCAAATATTCTGCACTTCCCGGTACATACAAAGCATGTCGGGGACCGTCCGGCACATATGGAGAAATCATCCGACCAGTATCTTCGACAACCATATTATGCATTATAACACATGCATACAAAATATATCTTAATCTTTCAAGGTCATATGGACGGGCCGCGTTTTTGACAATGTGCCACTTCGACTTTAAAACTCCAAAAGCCCGTTCCACATCCTTACGTGCGGATTCTTGTTTTTTGGTAAACAAGACCTCTTTTGGATCAACTGGATGTCGGTAGGCTTTGACAAATGTCGCATGACAGGGATATATACCATCGGTAAGGTAGTAACCGAATCTATATGGATTGCCATTCACCGTGAAAGGCGCATCGGGTGCCTTTCCTGATAACAAGTCGTTGAATATTGGTGACTGATCAAGCACGTTAATATCATTATTAGAACCCGCAACCCCAAAGTAAGCATGCCAAAACCATAAATCTTGGGAAGCAACAGCTTCTAATATCAACGACGGTACTCCATGATGTCCACCGGTGTACTCACCTCTCCACGCTTGTGGACAGTTCCTCCAATCCTAGTGCATACAATCAATGCTACCAAGCATTCCAGGAAAACCATGTCTCTCTTCGTGTGCCTCATATAATTTTTGCACATCGGTTAGTGTTGGTTTTCGCAAATAAATAGGTCCGAATATTTCCAAAACCCCTTGTGAAAATCTATACATACTTTCCCTAGCAGTTCTTTCAGACATGCGTAGGTACTCGTCAAGAGAATCAGGGGATGACCCGTAAGCCATAGATCGAATTGATGCAGTACATTTTTGCAAAGCAGTGAATCCCCGCCTACCTCTAGCATCGTATCTGAATTGAAAAAAAGGATACCTGTTTTCTAATGCGGTACATATGCGCATAAATAAATGTCTGGACAGACGAAACCTTCGTTGGAAATTGTTGTCGTCATAAACAGGATCATCCGCAAAATAATCTCGGTATAGCATGTCGTGTCCAGCTTCTCGATTTCTATTTAGCTTCGCGGTTCTAGTGTCAAAGACTTCTTCATTTTCATCGGAGGATATATCATCGAGGAGTTCCGAGTATATTGTTAGCATAAACAAGTCATCGTCGTCAGATGATGAACCAAGATAATTCATTATTTGTGAGTTGGGGTATTTTGGTAGAGTTGTGGTATGTTTTGGTAGTGTTTTGGTAGTGTTTTGAGTGTGTTTATATAAGAAATAAATAAATTAAATTAATTAATTAAATTTTTTTTTTAAAATCACCAACGACTATATAGCCGTTGCCAACGGTCAAATTCGGCCAAAATAAGCCTCTCCACGCCCGTTTCTCTGCGTGCTCCGTGCCCCTCTCTCGCCACGCCGCACCCCAACGGCGTTGGGGGGGCGGTGTTGTCTTCATGGCCACGGCGTGGCCGCCTAGTCACCCCCCACGCCCCTTTGTGGCGTTGGACCATACCCGAGAGCCTGAGGGGTATTTTGGTCATTTGGCACTAAAAAAAAATTATTTTATTTTATTTTTTATTTTAAAATTTTTTATTTTTTTATTTATTTTTTATTTTTTTTTATTTTTAATTTTTAACTGAGGGGTATTTTGGTTATTTTAAAAAATATTTTTTTTATTTTTATTTTTTATTTTTTATTTTAAAATTTTTAATTTTTTTTAAAAAAATTATTTTTTTAAAAAAAATTATTTTATTATTATTATTTTTTTAAAAATTATTAAATTTTCATTAATGACACATAATGTTATTCCATAGTGAATCACATGTGATTGCATTCTGAATCACATGTGATTTAACTAAAACTTGATTTTACACTAAAATCACATGTGATTTACACTAAAATCACATGTGATTTTACACTAAAATCATATGTGATTAAGTTATACACGTAATTATCAACTAAATATTATTTTTTAATTAAAAAAATTAATAAAAAAATAAAAAAATAAAAAAAATAAAAAAAATTTAAAATAAAAAATAAAAAAATCAAAATTTTTTTTAAGTGCCAAATGACCAAAATACCCCTTCATAATAAAAAATAAAATAAAAAATAAAAAAAATAAAAAATAAAAAAAAATAAAAAAAAAATTATTTTTTAAAAAATGACCAAAATACCCCTCAATAAATAAAATATGTAATTAATCTTGACCATTAGATCTTATTGATCAATGGTTGAGATTTGTTCTTTGGGACTTTCTAAAGATGATGGATCTCCTTGAACGTTTCTCTATTACTATATATATTAATTAACTGTTCTTGAACACTGTATTTCTTTTAATAAAATACTTCCTCCGTATCAAAATAAGTGACACAAATTAGCTTATACGTTTTTTGAGGTAAAAGATTAAAGTAGGGGTTAAAATAGATTAAAGTACATAGTTAGTGGAGAATGTGTCCCACTTTTCTTGAATAAAGTGATATTAATTAGTTTTAAAAGTAAAAGTAAGGGTATAAGAGTAATTTTACTTTATTAATGCGGATAGTTAGTGGGTATGGGTCCCACAATTTTTACCAAATAAGGAAAGTTTTCAAAGTGTGTCACTTATTTTGATACACCCCAAAATGGAAAGTGTGTCACTTATTTTGATACGGAGGAAGTATAATGTTATGAAAATGTTAGTTTGTATATATGTTGTATATATATATCCTTGCAAATCTGTCCTGAAATGCAGACTAATTTGTAAAAACAAGCAACTAACTTTATTCGCACAAAAAGCGTGACAACGTACAAATTAAAACTAATAATTTTAAGACACATGCAACCACATTCGATTTACGTCAACCGAATAACCCTCTCCCTTAATTCGTCACTTTCCCCAGTACCACTCATTCAGCTTCCCACCCATCCTAATCCGGCCTATATAATTAAATCCAACAGATTTACAATCGATACACGCAAAAACGCTAGATTTCTGTCTGTACGTTGTAGCAGGTGGAAGCTTCCAAAGGGATCGCATTGATCCATTTTATTTTCAAGTTATTTATTCCATCTCCTGGATTTGATTTTCGATCTGATAATTTGGATCATGCGATCTCCTTGGAAGTTTCCAACCATGGCGCTGCATGTTTAATTCCACCTCTTCATCATTCGTTACTTTCTCTCTCTAGTTTTAATCTGATTCGAAGGTCATCCTCTCTCTCTCTCTCTATTTTTTAATCGTGAAAAACATATTGATTTGTGTTATAAATTAGATATGATTATGATCCTATTAGCAATTCATCAAAGAACTTGTTACATCTATAACAAGAACATAAGATGAAGAACAATAACTAGAAAGAAGAGAGGAAGAGAAGTATGTAAACACTTATGAAAGTGTTGAGGTGCATTTTATTCATCCATCTCATGGGTATTTATACTAAAAGTTTTACCCTTGCATTACATGCACATACAAATGAAAGGTAAATAAGTAGACATAGATTTGATGGAGAAGACATGAAAGGTTGAAAATGTGGCAATCCATTTAATGGCTTTGTCTTGTATATTCATAATACTCCCCCTTGGATGACACATTTTCCAACTACTACTGCCTCGTTAAAAACCTTTGCTAAAGAAAACCCAGTGGAAAAAAACTTTAGCGAAGGGAAAAAGAGTGCAGTGCCTAGTTTACTCCCCCTCATTTATGTAATCACTATTCTTCACATGCTATGCACATGTCGCATTCCGATACCCGATACATGCTTTCTAAAGATTGCAGTGGGAAGTGCCTTCGTGAAAAGATCTGCTGCATTGTTACTGGATTGAACATACTTTATCTCAACTTCATGATTCTTTATAAGATCTTGAGTGTATTCAAAAAACTTTGGAGGAATATGTTTTGTCCTGTCGCTCTTGATATATCCTTCTTTCATTTGATTAACACATGCCGCGTTATCTTCATATATTAAAGTTGGGAATTTATCTTTATCCAGTCCACATGAAGTTAGTATGAGTTGCGTCATTGATCTTAACCATGCACATTCTCTGCTTGCTTCATTTAGTGCTATTACTTCAGCATGATTTGAAGATGTGGCAACAAGTGTTTGCTTTTGAGAACGCCAGGAAATTGCAGTTCCTCCATTCATGAAGACATATCCAGTTTGAGATCTTGCTTTATGAGGATCAGACAAATACCCTGCATCTGCATAACCAATCAATCCTTGTTTTGAATCATTAGGATAAAATAATCCTAAGTCACTAGTTCCTCGAAGGTATCGGAATATGTGCTTGATCCCGTTCTAATGCCTTTTTGTCGGTGATGAACTGAACCTTGCTAATAAGTTTACAACAAAAGAAATGTCAGGTCTGGTACAATTAGTAAGATACATTAGGGCACCTATTGCATTAAGGTATGGTACTTCTGGACCAAGAACCTCCTCATTTTCTTCGCATGGGCGAAATGGATCTTTGTCAATATTTAGTGATCTAACAACATTGGGAGTACTTAAAGATTTGGCTTCGTTCATGTTGAAACGCTTCAAGATCTTTTCTGTATAATTCGATTGATGTACAAGTATTCCATTAGGCAAATGTTCAATTTGTAATCCAAGACAATACTTGGTTTTCCCAAGATCTTTCATTTCAAATTCTTTCTTTAAAAGTTCAATAACTTCAAGAATTTCTTTATTCGTTCCAATGATGTTTAGATCATCAACATATACAGCTATGATCACATATCCAGATGTTGTTCTTTTAATAAATACGCATGGACAAATAGTATTATTTTTGTAACCTTTACTTGTCAAGTAATCGCTTAAACGATTATACCACATGCGTCCAGATTGTTTTAACCCATATAAAGATCTTTGTAGTTTAATTGAATACATTTCTTTAGGTTTTGTATTCAATGCTTCAGGCATTTTAAATCCTTCAGGAATTTTCATATATATATCACTATCAAGTGATCCATATAAGTAAGCAGTAACAACATCCATAAGACGCATCTCTAACTTTTTAGAGACTGCAAGGCTGATTAAATACCTAAAAGTGATTGCATCCATAACTGGAGAATATGTTTCCTCATAATCAATTCCAGGTCGTTGAGAAAAACCTTGTGCTACAAGTCTAGCTTTGTATCTTATAATTTCGTCTTTCTCATTTCTCTTTCGAACAAAAATCCATCTATACCCTAATGGTTTCACAACTCCAGGTGTCATAATAATAGGTCCAAATACCTTTCTCTTGTTGAGAGAATTCAGTTCAGCTTGTATAGCTTCTTTCCATTTAACCCAATCATGTCTATTTTGACATTCATTAACAGATTGTGGTTCAGAATCATCATTCATAATATCACATGCGACAGCATAAGAAAATTTCTCATCAATATTTTCTATAACATTACTTTCCTCAACCGGAGGATTGTTTTTTGTTTCTTCAGGAACACTTTCCTTATGATCAATTGCATTTTCTGTTAGTTTTCTTTTTTGAGGATTTTTATCCTTTGAACCAATTGGTCTTCCACGCTTCAAGCGTGTCTTAGATTCTTGAGTGAATTTATCATCAGATTGCCTATTTGGAATTTCAATTCGAGCTGGAGTATTAACAGCTGGTATATATGATTTAGTCACTCTTTTTGTATCAGTAAATGTATCTGGCAATTGATTAGCTATTTCTTGGAAATGCATTATCTTTTGAACTTCAGTTTCACATTGTTTTGTGCGAGGATCAAGATATGACAAAGAAGGTTCATTCCATGAGACATTCTTTTCTTGGTTTTTCGTTTCTGCACCTAATGGTGGAAAAACTGATTCATTGAATTGACTATCAGCAAGACGTGCTGTAAAAACATCACCTGTTAAAGGTTCAATATATCTTATAATAGACTTTGTCTCATATCCAACATATATACCCAACCTTCTTTGGGGACCCATCTTTGTACGTTGTGGTGGTGCAATAGGAACGTATACGGCACATCCAAATATTCTAAGATGAGAAATATTTGGTTCTTGACCAAAAGCAAGTTGTAAGGGAGAGTATGCATTATATGAACTTGGCCTTATGCGAATTAATGATGCAGCATGTAATATTACATGACCCCATATGGAAACAGGAAGTTTGGTTTGCATTATCAATGGTCTAGCTATTAGCTGTAGACGTTTAATTAATGATTCAGCTAAACCATTTTGTGTGTGTACATGAGCTACGGGATGTTCAACAACAATCCCTACAGACATGCAATAGTCACTGAATGCTTGGGAAGTAAATTCACCAGCATTGTCCAGTCTTACTCTTTTGACTGTATAATCAGGGAAATGTGCACTAAGTTTAATGATTTGAGTAAGAAATTTTGCAAATGCCATATTACGAGATGATAATAGGCAAACATGAGACCATTTGCTAGATGCATCTATCAAGACCATAAAGTATCTAAATGGTCCAGATGGTGGATGAATTGGTCCACATATATCACCTTGAATTCTTTCAAGAAATCTAGGTGATTCCTTGTCAACTTTCATCGGTGAAGGTCTTATAATTAATTTTCCAAGGGAACAAGACGTACATGGTTTCATATTACTTGTTTGAGGGAATTTCTGGTCCTTCAGTGGATGACCATGTGTATTCTCAATTATTCTTCGCATCATTGTTAATCCTGGATGACCTAACCTGTCATGCCATAAACTAAATATCCCAGGATCACAATGTTTTTCTTTAACCACCATATTTGATTCTACTTTATTTATATATGTATGGTGTAAATTGGAATCAAATTTTGGTAGTTTCTCCAACACTCGATTGTCATTTATAATAAGCATAAATTTCTTATTATCTATTGTTTTGGTTTGCGTGTCATATCCGTTAAGATATATATCACCAAAACTCAATAGATTTCTGCTTGACTTTGGAGAAAATAAGGCATTATCTATTTGGAATTTTGTACCATTAGGTAATATGAAATTAGCTTTTCCAGTTCCCTCAATCAAGTCTACAGGACCCGATATAATACGTATTGAACCCTTTGTTGGGTTTATTTTGGAGAAGTATTTCTTTGATTTCAAGATAGTATGTGTAGTACCACTATCTGCTATTAAAAGATCTCCAATATTTCCTTGATGTTGTGCCCCATTTGAACTCATATTGAACTTCACATATGAAAAACAAATAATGAGGTTATTATAAAGAAACTTCATTTATTGAAGGAAATATATTACATAACACAGACTTCATTTGCTGAAAGGAAATATATTACATAAAACACACTTTATTTGCTGAAAGGAAATATATTACATACGACAGACTTCATTTGCTGAAGGGAAATATATCACATAAGACAGAAAGCAAGTAAAAACAGGCTACAACAAACCACTGATTTCCTTAATCAATGTCTTCCATGTCATTGCAGAAATCGAGAGTACTGAGGTTGGTAATATCATCAATGTTGAATTCCATGTTGTTAGTTTCAACATTATCAACGAGATTTACTTCTTTTCCCTTTCCTTTGAGGGAAGCTTGGTAAAGTTCACATAGATGTGCAGGTGTGCGGCATGTCCTAGACCAATGGTCCGCGCAACCACATCTATAACAACAACTCTCAGCATTCTTTGATTTACCAGCATCATACCTTGCCCCTTTGGTCTTATCTTGTGTTTGGACATTGTTCTTTTTAGTGGCATTATAATCATTATTTTTATAAACACGACCACGACCACGATTATAATAATTGCCTTTTCTGTAACACACCGATTTTTTTTCAAAACAATTAAAACTTTTTAAATAAACAAGTTTAACATTAAAAATCCATAATATCCGAAAATGTGGATTAAACAAAACATTTGGAACAATTGGAAAGTATCAAAACCGGTGTTACAAATATATCAAAACTATAGTCTAGGGAATTAAATAAGTACACCGAGCTAATCCATCCAAATGCTAACTACGGGCCGCCTAATCTTTTGCTCCCGAACCTGAGTACATAGTCAAAATAAACGTAGTACGTGAGACAAATATTGTCTCGTGAGAAACATGGGTTTTAGACCCGGTTAGAAATAATTTTGCAATAAATTAATAATTAATAAATTATCAAATCGCACATAGTCAATCAATCTCTAAGGCTTGCCATAAGCCAAACACATACGTAACGGGCCTCCCCGAAACAACTCCCCCGATATGGGTTATCTAGGTAAACTCCCCCGTTTCCGGGTTATCTATTTGCTCCCCCGATTTCCGGGTTATCTCAAACTCCCCCGATTTCCGGGTTATCTATTTCTCGACATACTACTCTTGCGCAGGGTGGTACCGCCCCAAGTAGTAGTCACTAACTCCCCCAACTGGTGTGGGTTATCTAGGATCCAATCGATTAGCTACCACATAACAAATCATCAACTTGGGTCAAAGCCCATATCACAACTCAATCATACTAGTGGTAACTAAGCAAATCAATTTACAATTCAATTCAATTCAATTACATTAAATTAAATTAAATTAAACTCATGCTCTATCAATTCTATCTTTTCTTTATTAAAAGTATTTATCTAATAAAGACTCAAAAATCATTTCAATTCATAAAACATGGTTTACTATGTACTCAGAAAGATCACATGTACTCACCTTAGCAATGCTATCCAACAATTGTGTTCAACAACACAATCCTTACTTCCAAATTGAGGAAGTACTTCCAATCTCAAGGTCTTCTTGACCTAACATCAATATCAATACAAAGTCTAGTTATAATCCATAACTAGCTACTAAGTAGTCCATCTAAACATTTCCAACCACCAAGTTCATACAACTTGGTGGAATCTCAAACCCTAGTTCAAGATTTTCCATCATCAATCCCAAATCTAACTTGTACACATTGATTACAAGTTCACAAGGAGTGTTTTACACTCATGAAAGTTCATCTTCCCCAAAGATGATATGGTGGGTTCCCAAAACCACCATTGCTACCCATACCAAGCTCAAAATGAAGGTAACTAAGTGAAATAAGCAAGAATTCTTACCCTTGATGCTTAAATCCTTCAAGAAGATGAAGATTTGAGCTCCTTAGCTCCAAAAACCGCCCAAATGCTCTCAAAAACGGCTGCTATAAGTCTAGGGTTCGTAGGTGTTATGAGCCCTAGCTTCTACACAACTTTATATACTCCAGACAGACCTCGCGCCCCGCTCGCGTTTGCCTCGCGCCGCGAGGTGACGCGGGTTGTCCTCTTGGTCGCCGCAGGAACACCCAACTCGCGCCCCGCTCGCGCCTGGCTCGCGCCGCGAATCTCAACGCGAGATCGGCGCGAGTCTCTCGCGACTGAGCTCTGAACCTACTGTTCGCTCTCGCGTCTGGCTCGCGCCTGCCTCGCGCCGCGAGGGCTGTTCCAGTCAGATTCTTGGCCTTTAAACTTGTTTCCATCCAAGTTTTGACCCATACTTGGTTATACCAAGTCCCAAACATTCAATCATTCGATAAAACACAAACCGAAATGAAAACTAACATAAATAACGAAAATTCACATAAATCCCGAATAATTACACGAAATGAAAAACGTAAAATTACGGTCGTTACAACTATCTACCCCTTAAGAGGATTCCGTCCTCGGAATCGTCTCATAATCTACAAAATTCGGGTAGCGTTTCTTCATCTCATCTTTGACTTCCCAAGTCAAATTTGGCCCAAGGGAATGCTTCCACTTGACCAACACTAGCTCAATCTCTTTGTTCCTCAATTTATTTGTTTGGGCCTCCAGTATGGCCTCGGGCTCTTCAATCAACCGGTTGGGTGCATCGACCCGCAAATCTTGGAGTGGAATAATATTCTCCACTTCACCCACAAATTTCTTCAAATTACTAACATGGAAGGTGTCATGGACACCTTGCAACTCAGGTGGAAGTTCTAACTTAAATGCTTGTAAGCCGACCCGTTTCAAGATCCTAAACGGGCCTACATACCTTGGGCTCAATTTGCCCTTCTTTCCAAATCTCATCACGCCTTTCCAAGGCGACACCTTCAACATCACCATATCACCGACATTTAAATCATAAGGTCGCTTTTTCAAACCCGAATAGCTCTTTTGGCGATCTTGTGCCACTTTCATATTCCTTTGAATTATTCCAATTTTCTCATTTGTTATTTTTACAATCTCGGGACCCGTGAGTCTCGTCTCACCCGCCTCTAACCAACAAGAAGGCGTCCTACATTTCCTCCCATATAAAGCCTCAAACGGTGGCATCTTAATGGTCGAGTGATAACTATTGTTATACGAAAATTCAACTAACGGTAAATGTTCATCCCATTTACCACCAAAATCCAAAACACACGACCTCAACATATCTTCAACCGTTTGGATCGTTCTTTCACTTTGACCATCGGTTTGCGGATGGTAAGCCGTGCTCAACATCAACTTTGTCCCCAACTCTTCTTGGAGTGATCTCCAAAATCTCGAGGTAAACCTTGCATCCCGATCGGACACAATTGACAATGGTACCCCATGCAAACGGACAACTTCATCAACATACAATTTTTCCAACTTCTCGAGTGGCATGGTTTCCCTAATAGCTAGGAATAACGCACTTTTCGTTAACCTATCAACAATCACCCATATAGCATCATGATTTCTACTAGTCTTTGGGAGACCAACAATGAAATCCATTGTGATGTCATTCCATTTCCCGGCCGGCACTTGTAACGATTGTGCAACACCATAAGTCGGCTTTCACTTGTGCACACGTGGCACATTTTAATATGAACTTTGCTACCCTCGACTTCATCCCGGGCCACCAATAAATTTTCTTCAAGTCTTGATAAGTTTTTGTACTACCGGGATGAATCGAATACTTAGACTTGTGAGCATCATTCAACAACACTTTTCGGTTTCCACCGAATTTCGGGACCCAAATTCGACCATTCGCGGTTTTCAACCCTTGACCATTTTCCTCAAACACTTGGTTCTTTCCCAATCTCTCTTGTCTATACTCGTCTTTTCCCATCACTTCTATTTGTGCGGTTTTTATACTTTCAATGAAGCTAGATACTACATCAATCCGCATTAACTTAGCCTTAACCGGTTTTTCATAAACTTTTCTACTCAAGGCATCGGCTACCACATTGGCCTTCCCTTCGTGATAGATGATTTCACAATCATAGTCACTAATCAATTCAATCCACCTTCTTTGCCTCATATTCAAGTCTTTTTGTGTAAACACATACTTGAGACTTTTGTGATCCGTGTACAAGATACACCTTGTGCCATATAAGTAATGCCTCCAAATCTTTAAGGCGAAAATAATCGCCGCCAACTCCAAATCATGTGTTGTATACCTTTCTTCCGCATTCTTTAATTGCCTTGAGGCATAAGCTATCACTTTCCCTCTTTGCATCAAAACACAACCGAGACCTTTATTCGAGGCATCACTATACACCACGAAGTCTTCCATACCATCGGGTAGAGTGAGGATCGGTGCATTGCACAACTTCTCTTTCAACAAGGCAAAAGCATCCTCTTGCTTTTTCCCCCATTCGAACCTTACATCTTTTCTCGTTAGTCTAGTGAGTGGGACCGCCACTCGGGAAAAATCTTCAATAAACATTCGGTAGTAACCGGCTAACCCAAGAAAACTCCTAACTTCGGTCGGGGTCTTCGGTGCTTCCCAATTCTTCACCGCCTCGATCTTAGACGGGTCAACTTTTATCCCGCTTCGAGATACCACATGACCTAAGAATTGAACTTCCCGCAACCAAAACTCACACTTTGAGAATTTAGCATACAATTTTTCTCGTTTCAACACTTCTAGAGTTTGCCTCAAATGGTCTTCATGTTCTTCTTCGGTTTTGGAGAAAATAAGAATATCATCAATAAATACTATGAGAAATTTATCGAGAAAAGGTTTACAAACCCTATTCATGAGATCCATAAAAATAGCCGGGGCATTCGTCAAACCGAATGGCATAACTAAAAATTCATAATGCCCATAACGAGTTCTAAAGGCCGTCTTCTCGGTATCACCTTCTTTAACACGAACTTGATGGTAACCCGATCTCAAATCAATCTTGGAGAAATAATCGGCTCCTTGAAGTTGATCAAATAAATCATCTATCCTTGGCAAAGGATATCGGTTCTTTATCGTCATCTTGTTAAGCTCTCGGTAATCGATGCACATCCTCATCGAACCATCTTTCTTCTTCACAAATAGAACCGGTGCACCCCAAGGTGATAAACTAGGACGGATAAAACCTTTATCGAGCAAATCTTGGAGTTGGGCCATCAACTCTCTCATTTCGGTGGGAGCTAAACGATACGGGGCTCGGGCAATCGGCGTCGCCCCCGGAACTAAATCAATTCGAAACTCGACTTGTCTCTCCGGTGGCAAACCGGGTAAGTCATCGGGAAAAACTTCGGGAAAATCCCGAATAATCTTCACATTCTCAACCGTCTTTTTCTCTTTTCTTCCGTCTAAAACATAAGCTATAAATGATGCACAACCTTTCGCTAAACACTTTCTTGCCTTAATGGCGGTTAACAAGTTTGGCATATGATGCCTCTTTTCCCCATAGATATACACCTTCTCATTCTCGGGTGACTTAATCGACACCAACTTCTTTCCACACAAAATCTTGGCTTGGTGGACCCCCAACCAATCCATTCCAATAATTACATCAAAAGCCTTAATCCCCATAGGCATCAAATCAACCTTGAACTTCTTACTATCGATTTCTAACTCACAATCCCTATAGATGTGTTGAACCATAGAGGTCTTTCCATCGGCTACTTCTATTTCATACAAATCATCAAGCAACTCTAGTGGAACCTTAAACTTTGCACCAAATTCATGGGACACGAAAGAATAAGTAGAACCCGAATCAATCAATACATATGTGGGTATGGAGTTTATGAATAAGGTACCTGAGACGACATCATGAGTCTCCTTGGCTTCTTCACGCGTGAGTTGGAAGGCACGACCTTTGACCTTCATCGGCTCCGGTTTCTTGTGAGCGGTTGACACCAACGTTTCGGTTCCTTTCTTCGGGCAAGCATTGCTATAATGCCCCTTCTCGTGACATGAGTAACATTCAACTTCATCAAGGCTCCTCACCTTGCAATCTTTAGCCTTGTGGCCAAACCGACCACATTTGAAACAACCATTAGAATCCGCCTTGCATTCTCCTTTGTGGTCTCTACCACACTTCCTACATCCACCAACACTTCCTTGTTTTGACCCGCTCGGGGCAAACTTACTTTTCTTGGATGGCCCCGAAAAGCTTTCAAACTTTCTTTTCTCATTACCAATCGACCTCTCTTGAACTCTCCTTTTACTAACCTTCTCAACACTTCGGGCGACGTTGATCGCCTCATCAAGAGTGGTTGCTCTCTTCACTTCGAGCTCATATTCCCATGGTAACCCATTGGCAAACCGAACCACACGACTACGTTCGGTTGGGTAAGTACTTGACACAAACGGGAGATATCCCGTGAACTTCTTGGTATACTCATCCAAGGTCAAATTGCCTTTCTTGAAGTGCAAGAACTCTTCCAACAACTCCTCCAACTCCCTTTCGGGACAATACTTCTCCTTGAGTCTTCTAGTGAACTCATCCCACGACATCTTGTAAATGGCTTTCTTTCCCAAGGTTTCATACACGGTGTCCCACCATGTAAGAGCATCATCTTTGAACAAACGTGAGGCATAAGTCACCATGTCTTCCTCTTTGCACTTGCTACTCTCAAGCACACGTTCCGTCTCCCGAATCCATTGAACCGTCACTTTCGGTTCCGTACTCCCGAGATAGAAGTCGGGACGACAAGCAAGGAATGTTTTGTAAGAACATCCTTCACGTTCAATCTTTCTCTCTTCACCACTTTCCCCATTGGAGGATTTCTCGGTCGGGTTGGTGTTTCCCGTTGACTTGGTCTTAGTGAGTTGAGGGGAATCTTCACCTTCCTCCCTTTCATCATCATCACCTCCTAAGTTCAACCGATCGTTTATGATCCGGTTAACATCTTGTTGCATCACATTTCTCATATTAGTGAGCATGGATTGAATGGCCTCCATAGTTACCGGAGTATGGTTATTCCCGATACCCGAGTTAGCCAAACCATTCCCGTCTTGATTCAAATTCGAAGCTCGTTCCTCATCCAACAATCGACCACTTCTTGTTCTAGCCATCTTACTATAATAAGATGTCAACCCAATTAGAATCCAATAAGTTGGCTAAAAAGTCAAAATTAGACATAAGCATAGCTCGATATAAAACAATTCCCTCAATGGTCAACCCTAGTTCTCAAAGGTCAACCTAACTTCCTATAGAACATAATGTCCCAAAAGCAAAGTCTAAGTCTAGGGTGGGTAACCAACCTAATTCACTTAGACTAATGCTCTGATACCAAGTTGTAACACACCGATTTTTTTTCAAAACAATTAAAACTTTATAAATAAACAAGTTTAACATTAAAAATCCATAATATCCGAAAATGTGGATTAAACAAAACATTTGGAACAATTGGAAAGTATCAAAACCGGTGTTACAAATATATCAAAACTATAGTCTAGGGAATTAAATAAGTACACCGAGCTAATCCATCCAAATGCTAACTACGGGCCGCCTAATCTTTTGCTCCCGAACCTGAGTACATAGTCAAAATAAACGTAGTATGTGAGACAAATATTGTCTCGTGAGAAACATGGGTTTTAGACCCGGTTAGAAATAATTTTGCAATAAATTAATAATTAATAAATTATCAAATCGCACATAGTCAATCAATCTCTAAGGCTTGCCATAAGCCAAACACATACGTAACGGGCCTCCCCGAAACAACTCCCCCGATATGGGTTATCTAGGTAAACTCCCCCGTTTCCGGGTTATCTATTTGCTCCCCCGATTTCCGGGTTATCTCAAACTCCCCCGATTTCCGGGTTATCTATTTCTCGACATACTACTCTTGCGCAGGGTGGTACCGCCCCAAGTAGTAGTCACTAACTCCCCTAACTGGTGTGGGTTATCTAGGATCCAATCGATTAGCTACCACATAACAAATCATCAACTTGGGTCAAAGCCCATATCACAACTCAATCATACTAGTGGTAACTAAGCAAATCAATTTACAATTCAATTCAATTCAATTACATTAAATTAAATTAAATTAAACTCATGCTCTATCAATTCTATCTTTTCTTTATTAAAAGTATTTATCTAATAAAGACTCAAAAATCATTTCAATTCATAAAACATGGTTTACTATGTACTCAGAAAGATCACATGTACTCACCTTAGCAATGCTATCCAACAATTGTGTTCAACAACACAATCCTTACTTCCAAATTGAGGAAGTACTTCCAATCTCAAGGTCTTCTTGACCTAACATCAATATCAATACAAAGTCTAGTTATAATCCATAACTAGCTACTAAGTAGTCCATCTAAACATTCCCAACCACCAAGTTCATACAACTTGGTGGAATCTCAAACCCTAGTTCAAGATTTACCATCATCAATCCCAAATCTAACTTGTACACATTGATTACAAGTTCACAAGGAGTGTTTTACACTCATGAAAGTTCATCTTCCCCAAAGATGATATGGTGGGTTCCCAAAACCACCATTGCTACCCATACCAAGCTCAAAATGAAGGTAACTAAGTGAAATAAGCAAGAATTCTTACCCTTGATGCTTAAATCCTTCAAGAAGATGAAGATTTGAGCTCCTTAGCTCCAAAAACCGCCCAAATGCTCTCAAAAAAGGCTGCTATAAGTCTAGGGTTCGTAGGTGTTATGAGCCCTAGCTTCTACACAACTTTATATACTCCAGACAGACCTCGCGCCCCGCTCGCGTTTGCCTCGCGCCGCGAGGTGACGCGGGTTGTCCTCTTGGTCGCCGCAGGAACACCCAACTCGCGCCTGGCTCGCGCCGCGAATCTCAACGCGAGATCGGCGCGAGTCTCTCGCGACTGAGCTCTGAACCTACTGTTCGCTCTCGCGTCTGGCTCGCGCCTGCCTCGCGCCGCGAGGGCTGTTCCAGTCAGATTCTTGGCCTTTAAACTTGTTTCCATCCAAGTTTTGACCCATACTTGGTTATACCAAGTCCCAAACATTCAATCATTCGATAAAACACAAACCGAAATGAAAACTAACATAAATAACGAAAATTCACATAAATCCCGAATAATTACACGAAATGAAAAACATAAAATTACGGTCGTTACATTTTCCACGACCATTGTTATGGTTTGGATTTCGATTAAAATGCCCACGGCCTCGTCCATAACCACGACCACGTCCTCGTCCACGTGTATTGTTTCTAGGACCATCAGTATTAGTAGCATTTGCTTCAGGAATTGCTACTGATCCCGTTGGACGAGATTCATGGTTTTTCATTAAGAGCTCATTATTTTGCTCTGCAACAAGGAGACAAGTATTCAGTTCAGAATACCTCTTGAACTTTTGCAATCGATATTGTTGCATTAAGTTTATGTTTGATGCATGGAATGTGGAGTATGTTTTCTCCAACATATCTTCGTCAGTAATCGTTTGCCCACAAAATTTAAGTTGGCAACAGATTCTGAACAAAGCAGAGTTATACTCAGTTACTTTTTTAAAGTCCTGGAACCTCAGATTTCGCCATTCATCTTTGGCACTTGGAAGTATAACTTCCTTTTGATGATCAAATCTTTCTTTTAAAGACATCCAAAGAACACATGGATCAGTGACATCAAGATATTCAAATTTTAACATGTCATCAATGTGTTTACGAAGAAACACTTGTGCCTTTGCCTTGTCTTGGGATGAGCATTCATTGTTTTCATTTATAGTTTCATGAATGCCCATCGATTCAAGAATTAGTAAAACATCGATGGTCCATTGCATATAGTTTTTCCCAGTAACTTCAAGTGCAGCTAGCTCACGCTTTATAATACTAGACATTTTGAAACTATAGATTTTGAACAAAAACAAATTTAAAAATTAGAATCCATATATATCAATATGAAGTGCACAAAACAGCAGTGGGAGAACAATCATCCCATACATGAACAAATAAGGATAAAATACATCAGGAGGGAGATTACTAATTAGGATGCCAAGTGCTAAAACTAATACAATTACAAAAATCAAAAGCGGGTGAATCATTCTTGATCTTGATTTTGAAGATGAGAGAAATTATTTTTGTGGTATAAAGAAGTGTGGATGATGTGTTTATTTATAGTGTAAAAATTTATAGCCGTTGTAAATTTTTAATATTAAAATATTTTTTTTACCGTTATATATATAGCCGTTATATATATATATATAATTTTTTTAATAAAGAGAATAATTAAAGTAATAAATTACATAAAACATATTTGTAAAAATATTAGTGAATGTTATATGAATTAGTAAGAAATATATAATATGCATAAATAAACGTTAGTATACATAAATGAAAGTTAGCATACATAAATAAATGTAGTAACATAAATAAATGTTATTAACATAAATAAAAGTTAGATGCAATAAAAGTAAATGTTAGTTTGCATAATTAAAAGTTAGAAGACATAAATGTAAATGTTAGTTTGCATAAATTAAAAGGGTTAGTAAACATAAGAATAAAATTAGAATAATCATAAATGTAAGTATGTTAGTAGTCCCAAGATTAGTAGTCCAAATGTCATCATAATGTCCTTGATAGAATATGTTTGGTTTCATTTAGTTTATTATGATAATTATATTACAATTTTATGTTAAGAAATTGTTTACCTTATGTAATTAACTTGATTAATTGAATGTACCTTGTGATTAAGTTGATCTTCCTCGATTAAGAACTTTCGTGCTGATAACGTGTTATAAATTAGATATGATTATGACCCTATTAGCACTTCATCAAAGAACTTGCTACATCTATAACAAGAACATAAGATGAAGAACAATAACTAGAAAGAAGAGAGGAAGAGAAGTATGTAAACACTTATGAAAGTGTTGAGGTGCATTTTATTCATCCATCTCATGGGGTATTTATACTAAAAGTTTTACCCTTGCATTACATGTACATACAAATGAAAGGTAAATAAGTAGACATAGATTTGATGGAGAAGACATGAAGGGTTGAAAATGTGGCAATCCATTTAATGGCTTTGTCTTGTATATTCATAATAATTTGCTAATTTTGTAGAGTCATTTGCTTGAATAATGCAGTATAGCCCAGGACTGCACAAGTAATGCTGTTTTTTACCCTTTTGCAAAACTAATGCTAACCGGGTATAGAATTCCCGGTTTGAACCACAAGCCGACACGTGTCCTACGAGGTGGCAGTAGACTCCAGCAGCTTTTTTCACTTAAACGGGGGTTCCAAACCCCGGTTTGCTTTTTTGACTGAAACGGGGGTTTCAAATCCCGGTTTGCTTTTTTGACTGAAAAGAGGGTTCCAAATCCCGGTTTGCTTTTTTGACTGAAACGGGGGTTCCAAATCGCGGTTTGCTTTTTTGACTGAAACGGGGGTTCCAAATCCCGATTTGCTTTTTTGACTGAAACGGGGGTTCCAAATCCCGGTTTGAATCTGACACCGGGGTACCCCATACCCGGTTTGAAATGCTCTACCAGTATAAATAAGACAACCTTCCCGGTTTGAAATGCTTAACCAGTATTTCAAATTCTTCGTAATTATATTTGGTCAACGAATCTTCTAAATCCTGAAGTTGACATTGAAGTTCAATGATTAACACTTTTTGTGTTCGCCACATCGTAATAAAAAAAATGTTATTTTGAAATAATATTTTTATATTTATTTTAAGACAAAATGAGAACACAAAGATGGGGGTGTGATTTTCTTCCGGGAAGGCTGTCTTATTTATACTAGTAGAGCATGCTCAAACCGGGTATGGGGGTGTCAGATTCAAACCGGGATTTGGAACCCCCGTTTCAGTCAAAAAAGCAAATCGGGATCTGGAGCCCCCGTTTCAGTGAAAAAAGCTGTTGGACTCTACTGCCACCTCGTAGGACACGTGTCAGCTTGTGGTTCAAACCGAGAATTCTATACCCGGTTAGCATTAGTTTTGCAAAAGGGAAAAAAACAGCATTACTTGTGCAATCCTGGGCTATACTGCATAATTCAAGCAAATGACTCAATTTTGTAAAGGTTTTGTTACTACGTGCTCATGTCATACGACAACGAATGTTTAATAAACTAATATTTCCTTAATTAATTAGAGTAATATTTATGAGATATTAACATTTTGTGTTATACCAATTTTAATTTTACCATAATTGAAAATGATGGTTTTTGATGAATTATATGTAGGGATATAAAAACATTTAACATTACTAGCACATACTGGAAAATCTTATTTTGTAATTTGATCAGATGAGTTATATTATTAATTCGGAAAAATAAATTAAGAAACTTATTGAAACGTTTAACTGTTATAGACGTATAGTACTTGTCTAAGCATCGTCAATCGTGGACGACACTTGATATAATCAAAAGATACAGTAGTTTATTTTATCGTACCTTTGATAATATATAGCTTATAGCTAGTTTTACTTCTGTGACAAATAATTGGCTAGGGGTAACTATACATGATAATTAATATTTCACAATTTTCCAGCTATTTGGTAAGTCATGTATATGCTCAATTTTTATTTCAATTATTCGGACAGACCACCACGCTACAAGAATTTCCGTACACCCTAACGACATTTTTGACTTCATAGCTACGAATTTTCGTCTGGACATCCTTTCCTGACGACAAGTTGTTGCCAGTCCTCGGCTGCAATATGTAGCGACGACATGTTATCGTGACAAAGTTAATATCTAGTGTTTTTACTAAACACAAAAGGTCTACCTTAAGTGCGCATATAAATAATTTTAAAAATATGGTGTCATATGCTTTATCCCGTATATATGAAAGACAACAGAATAATTGATCATGGAACTCTGAGTAGTTGCATCGTGGTAACTTTACCCCGTATAAATAACTTTAGACGATTTCTAGTTGTGCCAATTAATTTTTTAAATATGGTAACTTTTTCTCATGCCCAGATTTTTACCAACTAGCTCAATTAATAATTATTTCAAAATAATCGCGTTTTTTAACTAAACAATAAATTATAAATGCTGTCCGTTGTCATCCTTAATTACTTTGCTTGGGATCGTGACCAAGAGGTACACATTAAAAGTTGATCCTGATTAGGAAACCGGATCCTGATTAGGATCGGTTTCAAAACCGTTTTGTAACTGGATTGAAGCATACCATATCGTTGAAACCGGCGGATTGAGATAAGTTTGAGTATAACTGGGCAAACCGGTTTGAAAACCAGATTATGAAAAATTGGTTTGGAGAAAATCGAATTCAACCGGATTCAAAACCGGATTAGCGTATTTATTAGTTATTATAGGTGAAAAATCTACAAACAATAAATCCAATACGTTTTTTATCCGATCTGGTTTCAACCAATTTTTACAAATTCGCCCCAAATCTGGTTTGAAACCGAACCGGTTTTGACTATCTTTGACCGAATTCAATATGGTTTTTATCGTAGTTTGTGTTTTTTATTATTATGCGGTTCGTGCACGTCTTTCTATCATAACCTAACACTTATATGTAGAGGTGCACACTTGAACCGGATTTTTAACCGAACCGGTTTTTTAACCGGTTTGAAACCGGTTTTGAGGTCGGACAAAGCAGATCGAATCGAGACCCGCGGATACGAACCGGATAGGGGTTTCATGCATGAACCGGTTTAAAAACCGGATCCCCTAAACCGGTTTTTGATCCGGTTTTTTAACCGGATTTTTACTACCGTTGGGACAAACCGGTTTAAAACCGGTTAAATATGACCGTTGGGACCGGATTTACGAAAACCGGATCAAAAACCGGTTTAAAAACCGGTTTACGACGCTGAAAGATATTACCGTTAATATTACCCTTTTTTTGACTGTTTGATCGAGTTTCTGCCCATTTTGTTTGTGTTTTAGTGTCCCCAATACACCTATAAATACCCCTTAGGTGTTAAGGATCAATCACCACTCAAAACACTCTCATTTCTAGCTTATAAACTCACACCACGCTAAAAAACGCAAGTTATCGTTGCTATGATTCCGATTCTCAACCTTCGGTTGGTATGGGTGAATCTTCTACCGACGTTACCGTTGTTAAGATACTTCCTAAAAAGAGAAATCCGGAGATTTGGTGCCATTTCTGTAACGACCCGAAATTTGTAATAAATAAATTGTACAAAAATATGATAAATATGGATATATCGTTTAAAGAACGTAGGAATTGGTTTCGTGTCGTTTGGAGACCGTATGAGAAAGTTATGGGCGAAACCGGGTCGAACCTAGACCGAAAAGTGCAGCCCTGCTGTACGAGGGAAGTTCACGGCGTGAACTTTAGTTCACGATCGTGAACTCCCTCCAGGGATTGTTGTATCTGGCGATTGAAGATCACGATCCGTTAACGATCGCGAAGTTGGCGTGCAAGCGCAGAGTTAGCGACGCGAACTTAGTTCGCGCCGTGAACTCTGGTCGACAGCATTAAAGTCGGGTTTTGGCTCATTTAATGCATTTCCAAAACCCTAGTTTTCTCCTTGGCGATTTTCGAGTGCAAGAGCTGATTTGTGTCGAATTGTTCATCAAAGCTTGATAGATTTCACTCCTAAGTGAAGATTAAAGGTATATCTTCACTCCTTGATCTTTGTAGCTTTAGATCTATGTATTTTGATGGTTGGGTTGAAACCCTAGTTATTGGGGGTTATGGTTTATGGTGAATAAATGATGTATACACTTAAGATGGTATATTAACAAAGGAAACAAGTGTATGATTTCGATTGGTAAGAATCTTAAGGGTTGGTTAAACCTAGGGTTTGGTAAATCACCATAATTGGGGGAAATGTTAGTTAATGGTAATTAGTGGTTAATGGATACATTATTGATAGTATGAGATGTTGAACATCTTGTGATTGTTGTATTAGGCTTTTGGTGAAGTCTTATTGGAAGTTTGACCGAATTGTGGAAGCAAGAGTTTTGGTGTCAAGAACACGGTTGGAGCATTAATTGCCAAGGTGAGTACGTGTGGAAATATACTGAGTACATAGCCTATGAAATCCCTTTATTACTTGTGTTATGGTCTATTTGCTTAATTATGTAGACTAGTA
Source organism: Calendula officinalis (assembly GCA_963853835.1). Classification (NCBI taxonomy): domain Eukaryota; kingdom Viridiplantae; phylum Streptophyta; class Magnoliopsida; order Asterales; family Asteraceae; genus Calendula; species Calendula officinalis. Next base: position 23,737,916 of record OY970820.1, read on the forward strand.
GTTAGTAGTTAGTTATACCGATAATAGTATTGAACTAACTTGTTTGTTGATAGACGTGATAGCCGAGAGCTAGATTGACATAACCATTGGGTTATGATATGTTGAGATGATGTGATGATGCGGGGACCCCCGGTCATGAGGTGTGGTGTGAGGGGAAGTTGGGTGGATTCCCATCGACTCCACCACGATAGTAGTCTTGCTAACTGGAGGTAGTCCGGTGAGTAAGGCAGGTATTGGTAGATTGGGCGAATCACTCTTGCCGGTATCTTGAGGCTTATTAATGGCGATGGATTTCGGTTAATAAGTCAAGGTGGTTCTAGTTAGTTCGGGGGCAACCCGATAACTAGATATGATTGCTAGGAAAGCAAAGTATTAGAGTCACAATAGGGTGACTAGTTAGATGGATGATTTACTTACATGTTTGTCTATATGCCATACGATTATCATTGTTATTGGGTCTAAACCCATGTAGCTCACGAGACGTTTTTGTCTCACGTACTCCTTGTTGTTTTGCTATGTACTCAGGTTCGGGATCGAAGGTTTAGGTACGCATGGATAGAGATGCGGGGCCTAGAGTAGAAGAACATTAGATTGGATTTATGCTTAGTTTTGGTTTTGATCTATTTTGTAACACCAAACTTTATACTCTGATTTTCATACCAAAGGTTTTTGTAAATCCATATTTTGGAAATAGTTCTTCTATTTATGAAAAATGATTTATTTTGGACAATTGTCTTGTATTAAAATTTGAGGTGTTACAATTTCGACTTATGTTTGATGTCGGATGGGGGGAAAAAGCTCGGTGCAAAAAATGTTCGCGTTTCTTTAAAGAAGATGGAAATACAACTTTGAGGACTCATGCTAATAAAAGTTGTAAGGTCGTGAAACTTGGCTCGACGAGTGGCCAAACAACCATGGGAAATGACGGCAAGGTGTTTAGTTTCGAAGCTAGTAGGCTTCGTCAACGAATGGCGAAGTTGGTGGTTCAAGAGGTGTTGCCCATTAACTTTTTCGACAACAAAAAGGTTGACGAGCATGATCCAAGAAGAGTTGGAACCACGCTATTCCCATGTAAGTCGTACTACCTTAAGACATGATGCTATAAAATTGTGAAAACTTGCTAAAGATGATTTAAAAAAAGGTTTTGAAAATCTACAAACGGGGGTTAATTTAACTAGTGATGTTTGGACCGCTCCAAATGCTACACATGACTCGTACCTTTGTGTTACCGCTCATTGGATTAATCCCAATACTTGGGTAATGATGAAGCGTACGATTGCGTTTGAATTATTTGGGGCTCCACATTCGGGGGAAAATTTGTACCAAATTTTAGACTATGTTATAAGAAGTTATACATTAGAGTCAAAAATCTTTTCAATGTCTTTTGATAATGCTTCCAACAATACAAATGCGGTTCAAAAACTAATTCTTAAATATAAACCGATTTGTAACAGTATTTTTTTCCATAGTCGATGTGTTGCACATATTATTAATTTAGTTGTGCAAGATGGGTTACGTTGTATCGAACCAACAACAACCGCTTTTAGAGTAATGCTAAAAGATGTTTTTGGTACTACCGGTTTAAGACATAATAAGTATATGAAATTTTGTGTCGATGCGGGACAAGATTGGTTAGGTCCAAATTGGGACGTGCCTACGCGTTGGAATTCCACTAGCCACATGTTTGAGTGTGCTTTGCGTCAAAAATCATCTTTAAAAGCTTTCCATAATATGTTAGCCGATCGAAACCGTGTTGTACGATTTGAGGAGTCTAGTTGGGAAACGATCAAACAAGCTACCGAATTACTTGGTGTTTTAAAAAATGCAACAACTTATTTGCCAGGGGTTTACTATCCTACAAGTCCATTGTTGTTAAAACAACTTTACTTAATGTGTTAAAAAATAAATGACTTTGAATTCAGGGGTCACCCATTTACAGAAATGGTGGTACCGATGAAAGAAAAACTTCTGAAATATTTTACCGAAATGCCCCCCGTTATGATAATAGCCGCCGCTTTAAACCCCATGATAAACACGTCAGGGGTTGAGGTGTTACTTACCCAAATTTGTACCGAATTGAATTTGTGTGACGAAGGTGTTCATTTTGCTGAAAATACCATTGCACATTTCAACAATTGTTTGAGAAACATGTTTGACGTTTACTTGGCTAAATATGGCCCAACAACACACATTCATGCCATGATGCAAGATGGGGCCTCTGGTTCGGGTCATAAGGATTATGATGAAAATGTTAGATTCTACAACACTTTGAAAAATGAAAATAGCAAACGAGCTCGTGATGTAACACCCAAAAATTTACAAGATTTTTAAAATTTTTTTGAAAATAAAATTGTAATTAAAAGGTCCCATAAATAAATCTCAGATATTAATATTTAACATTTAAACGTATTTATTGCGGAAATAGTTAAAATAAAATAAAGTGTTTTAAAATATTAAATGATGTCCACATCAGTAATGAAAAGATACAGCGGTCAACCGTCCACCTTCTCCTTTCCTTTGCTGGTACCTGAAACAATGTGGGGGAAAGTTTGGGTCAGCTGGGGAAGCTGAGTGAATAATCTCAAAATGCAAACAATCATAACATACAACACATGAGGGCAAACAATCAATACACCGATGTGCCCTCATGTGTTGTATGTTATGATTGTTTGCATTTTGAGATTATTCACTCAGCTTCCCCAGCTGACCCAAACTTTCCCCCACATTGTTTCAGATACCAGCAAAGGAAAGGAGAAGGTGGACGGTTGACCGCTGTATCTTTTCATTACTGATGTGGACATCATTTAATATTTTAAAACACTTTATTTTATTTTAACTATTTCCGCAATAAATACGTTTAAATGTTAAATATTAATATCTGAGATTTATTTATGGGACCTTTTAATTACAATTTTATTTTCAAAAAAATTTTAAAAATCTTGTAAATTTTTGGGTGTTACAAGTTGGTATCAGAGCACTGACTTGAGGGATTTGGATTCACAAGGGGTGAATTCAAACTCAAGTTTGAGTTATGAGTTTTTAAAATGAGAAATGAGTAAACTATTTTCTGAGTAAAGATTCCACATCCAGTATGCAGCATGTCACGTCGACCTCTCGCTTTCCAGTTGCCGGTAATATTTTAGAGGTTTTATTTATTTGAGAATTTCGTGGTATTCTGAGTTTTGAGGAATGACAAATATGAGAATTGTTGTTATTATTTTGAGTATAATTCTGATTTAACTCTGAGTGTATTTCGCGACGAGGATCGCTTTTCTGAATATATCTTCCGTGTGTAATTCTGAGTGCATTTGCGTCATACATGCTAAAAATTATAATTACATACAATTTTATATAATCTATGAGGTTTTATAATTCTGATAAATTTGTAACCAAAAGGGGTAATAAATGGATATGAAATTTTGATAGTAATTCCATAAGTTATTTGATGAGAACATGTCTTGGGTAAATAAAAATGAGAAGGAATAGATTTTTCGTTTGGGAAAAGCACTTAATAGAAAGAGTTATGGAAACGAGTAAATGAAAAATATTTTTACTATCAACCGATTTAAAGAATATTTTTATGGTGGTTTATCAAGTCGAGTGAAGTGAAAATACCAAGAACGTATTTTTTTTTTTAAAAAAAAAATATTTAAATTTGATATTTATTTTAAGTTATTTACATTTGAACTAGACGAGAAAGCTTAACTAGAAGTGGATTTTATTTTTATTCGTTATTTCAGAGTCGTTTTAGTTTTAATATTAAAACTTTAGTTGGATTAAGCATGTTTTTTTAAATGTTGAATTATCATTTGAGATTCTATTTAGTGGAACCTTTTCACTTATTTATCAAATTGAAAAATTTTAAATTTATGAGAAATTCGGGTGTTATGAAATCTTTGGACAATTAAAAAGGAAAATATTTTTTTATAAAGAGATGAGACATGATGTATTGGGAAAATCTTTTTGCTGAGAAAATAATAAACCGAGATTTATTAAATTGAGATCAAATGAGAAAACTTTTAAAGTATGTGATTTTAATAGCTGAGTCTGAAAATCCATAATTTTTTTATGAATTCAGTGAGAGATTATTAATTTAACACAGAGATATTGAATAACTTATATAAGTTTGTTATACCAACTAATTGAGAAATTTCTGAGTCAAATTAATCAGATATTATTGAAGCTCATCATAAAGAGTAATTATATAAGAGGATTAAGAGGAAGCTAACGTCATCAATTTGATGATGATTTATTTAAAAACGAGTTAAAAGAGCGATAAATGGAATCAAATTAATCGAGGAACGCAATAACTGAGAACTCTGATCAAAAAGATATTAATCGGCATGGTCACAAATTACAATAAATTTAATATAACTGTGAAGAGGATATAAGTTATATTTATGAGGAATGATAAATGGCATATCCAAATGAAAAGTTTAAAAGGAGATTTGAATTGTGAAAATAACTAAGTGGAAATATTTCTATGAATCTGAGTTATCCGAGTATCGCGTACGAGACTAAATGTACGCATGATTTTCTGAGTAATGGTTATGAGATGTTGAGTATGCACTGTTGAGTGCATATCTGTATTTATCAGATATTGAAAATAAAATTCCTTTCTCCTGAGTGTGATTAAAATTCCTTTCTTCTGAGTGTGATTTGTTGGTGGGTTTATATGTGGGAAGTTGTAAACTTTGGGATTTACTCGTGACCAAACAGAAGTAGGTGTCGAAAGTAATAGAGGGCCCCTATTATCGTACACACCGAACTTTTGGTTGGTTATGGGGAGATTTTGAAGGGAACGATGGACCAATGCTTGTTATTGTGAATTTAGTATGTGTATCCTAATTGCTGGTGTGACTGCATACTTGTTTTTTTTTATTTTGGTAGACAATACTAGTTCCAAACTCGAGGACGAGTTTTTCTCCAAGTGGAGTTGAGTAGGGGTAAAAAGGAAAATTGTCAAGAAATAATTATCATTAATTATTATTTATAAATATTATGAGTATGATGCTTATGCAGAGAGATTTTGTTGGCATGAATTTAAAGTGCGAAATCTAGATACATATAATTGATCAAATAAATTATAAGAGTAACTATCAAACCAAGCAGTTAAGAATAATTAAATTTATTCCATGGGTAATTATAGAGTATACAATAAAATGATATATCGAGTTTACTGGAGAAATTAACAAATCAAGTTATTCTTGGGTGGTTATAAATGTGATAATGTGAAATCATTAAATTAAAGTGATGAGAACTTATTAATAAGTCGAATATGAGAAAACCGCTACAATGAAATTTTGAGGAAAATGAGTTAAAATGAGATCGGTAATTTGCTGGTAAGTTATTATTAAAACGAGCTAAATGATAAAACTTTATTTTGAGTAATTATGGAGTAATTTTGAGTAATAAGAGATTTACAAATCGAGTTACATAATCAAATTAATAAAATGAGTCAAAAGAGAAAAGTATTAAATTAACGGGAAGTTTTATTCAAATTTTTGAAGTATTATAAAGTGTTATGAGTTTTGAGGTATTATAAAATTATATGAGAAAACTCTATTTATGAATAATTATTAAACTTGAGGTGAGAACAACTATTCAATAAATTTATATTGAACTTAGGAGGAATTTCGAAAAGACGAGAATGTACTGAGTTGATGAACCATGAGTAAACCGTAAGATTTAGAATAAAGTGTAACTGCGAATGGAGTAAATGAGAACTAAAGAATTAATTTGTAATTTGAGTAACGAGAAATCATTATAAAAAAAATAAATTAAAAAAAAAAATTTAATTGGAATTTTCAGTGGGTAACATGAAATCAATGAGTAGATATGGTCAAAATAATTAAGAGACATTTTAAATTGTGTAAAATCAGTGAAACGGTCTATTAAAGGACCGTTAATCTAGATGAATGAGAAAACATCTATTAAAATATTATCGAAAAACCATTAAATGTAATAGAATGAGAACCTATTAAAGGGAATTAAATGGCAAGATCGTTAATTTGAGCTATTTAAAGGGTTATCAACATCGGTAATATGCAAACCTAATAGAGTAAGGTAACAATATAATGTTAAAGAAGAAGTTATTTTGAGAACCAATAACGCGGTTGAGAGAGAATATATCATTCCAAGAATTATAAGCTGGTAAATTGGAACACGCGAGTAGTAATAAGAATGAGTAGAAATGTGATTTTTACCTAATGCTATTACTTGTAAATATTATTACCTTATGAGTTGTTACAGAGTTAGAGTTTTGGGTTGCTTCTGAGTTAAGATTTATAAGTTTGCTCCTGAGTTATACAATTTTGAGTATTACTCCTGAGATATGTTTTGAGTTTATTTCTGAGTGGGACTTCTGAGTTATATTTCCAGATCATATTTTGGAGTTATATACCTGAGTATATGAGAATTCTGTGTGATATGTATATTCCTTGTGATTTATTTGCACGGTTTTTATATTAATTGGTAATGGTGTAAACCGCTAAATTATTTATTATGCTGTTAACAACTGTTGACCCATAGAGTAGAAGACCTTCCAAGTCATTTGGTGAAAAATTGTCAATGATGAAATTTTTTTATCTGTTGCTAAAATGTGTAAGTGGTCATGTGATGGAGTTGTGCGGGAAGAAAATTTTCCATAAGAACTTGTTATCGTCGTGAGAGATCCGAGTGTGGTTGTGCAAATGGTTTGGATGACCTGGTACTACGCTGAGCATCTGGTATCGTCAACAAATCTATAGTAAATTTCCAAGTGGAGTTGAATCGGTGATTCAACGCGACGTTAATCGATGAGTGCAACAACTGTATACGAATGCGAGAGCAAGAAGACGCCTTCAGTAGAGTATCGTGGTGTTTTTATGTTGATTATCGACATTTTCTTTACATATTGAGATCCATAGTGAGCCTCCTGACCCTATTTCTTTTAGCCTTATTCGTTTTGCGCCACTAGAGGCGGATAATTGTATGAGCACTTACGTGATCCGCAGTTCATTTCCTATTAAGTAAATTCTCCATGAAGAGCTTCTTTCTATTCATAACTTTATCGTTTTCATTCTTCTTTTCCATTTGAGTATGCATGTCATAGGATACCCTGATGAATTTCCTTTTCATTCATAATCTTATCATTTTGTTTCTTTCCCCATTTGAGGACGTGTGTCGATGACAAGTATGAGTTGAGACGCGAGATTACTACCCTGAGTTTCTTCCGAGCAATGACTTCGGGGACGAAGTCTATTTCAAGTGGAGTTGAGTTGTAACGCCCCGAAATTTAAGTTATTTGACTAATTCATTTTAAAATGAATTATATATTTTAAATAGTTAATATTTGTCATTAATGAAATTATTAGACGACCTGTAGTTGGACGGTTCCTATTATTTAGGTGACCGGTAATTAGACGGTTTGTTTTAGTTAGACATTTTTTTATTATTTGGATCGTTATTTGACCGTTCGAGTCATGGGGTATTCTTTTTACTCGAGGCTGAAATCCTAGACTTTTGGTTGATCCCGAGTTCAGTTTGAAGGGGGAAATCGAAGCCCACTTGTTCTTTTCTTGTTGTATCCGATCAGTAGAAGCCAAAAGGGGGCCGAGACCCTTTTTCTTTTCTTTTCCTTGTAGCCCAGCAATAAAAATAGAAGAAAGGCAGGAGTAGAGAGCCCGAGATATTATTCTAGCCCAACTCCGATCCATTTAAAGCCTTTGGTTCCTCTAGTTCGTATTTAATCTTGACATCAACCCTAATCCTACCCTAAACATTCTCTTTTCAGCCGTGATCTACGGCAACTCCATCCCTTCACTTTGTTTTCTTGCAAACCATCGAGAACCACTTCACCATGTCTTTTCCTTGCGGTACTAAGAACAATTCTGATCACCAATCCCTTGTCTAGTCGTGGTCGAGCAGAATCAAGCTTACAATCAATACCGATCAGAATAGTGGGCGGGTGCCGATGTGATGAGCAGGTCGCAGCAGGTGTTTCCGAGCAAGAGAAGCTGACACCGAGTAGTTGTTCGGTAACATGTATATCTTCCCGTTTTGTTTTCTGGTTTCCTCCACCCCCGATTATTTAAACGTTTGTGTGGTGTTTCTGTCGGCATGGTGGTAACATCAGTTAGCGGAAGACAGATCGAGAAATTGGGAGGAGAAACAAACTGTGATCGAGCAGATCATTCAAGGGAGACTCGTTCTAGTTGAGACCAGTCATGGAATTGAGTCAGTGCAGAATTCTTCCTGTTTCAACACCTGCCTTTGTTCGTTGAGCATCTCCAATTAGAATTCTCATTTTTGTTCCTGGAGTGTTGGTCGAGCAGTAACATGTGTGGGTGAGTATTCTTCCCTTGCCTACTTCCTTCGATTTCCTTCATCATTGAGGGCCTATTATAACTAGCTGTCGGTTTTGTTTCTGTGATAAACCATCGAGCAGGGACCAAGCAAGAGTGAAGGAAGCAAGTCTATCGTCTCATCGATCAACCCAGAGGTGGCGTAGTCAAATCGTGACCCTGTTTCGGTATAACTTATGTCCTTAGTCCGAGTTGATAGTATGGATTAAAAAACTCGTTTTGTAAAAGGGTAATCGGTCATGTACTGTTCCTAGCAAGTGGTCTAAATACCGCGGGTCGGGTTTGTTAAAATGTTTTTCTAACTAATGTAACTTTTCTGACAGAATCTGCCTTTCTGTTCTCAATCATTTTTAACCTACTTAAAATAACATTTTGAGCTTTTGGCCCGTGGTGGGACCTTGTTTTCTGAGTTAGCTTTTCAATGCCGAAACCCTCTCGTCAATCCGAATTACGGTTTAAAAGTTATAACTATTTTATTATGCTGCTGTTAGGAAAATGACCTGTGCGACATGCCTGTCTTGCAACACTGTTTTGAGACACTTATAGTCTGTTTTGGCCAGTGACCGTCTCACAGAGATTTGTAGTTCGGGTTGTCTACTTTTCATGGTAAAAATATGGGATAAATCTACTGCACATTTTAAGAGTTATAGCAGTTTCCGTGAGACCGACGGGTGCTGCCAGTTTTCTAAATTGAGTCCTTAGAACGGATTGTAATTCGGGTTTCATTTTTATGCTTTTAGGATCATCTAGGAATAACCGAGCAGCGCTTTAGAGTATTGAGGATCCTTTGGAGCTTACGTTTATCGAGGTGAGTATTCTCACCGTGTATTCAGTTTTAACGTTGTACATGCATGACTTATGTGTTACATTTCTTGCACCATAATTGTTATCTGAGCTTGAGCTGTTATCTGAGTTTGATCCGCTATCTGAGTTTGATTTGTTATCTGAGTTTGACATGCTATCTGAGTATCTGAGCAGCTGTTGATTTATTTTAATCTGAGACATTGTGCCTGGGTAACCGAGCTCGGCACAGGGTCATTCTGTGCTACTACTTGCTAGGGCATCTGAGATAATTATGTTAAAGAGATAATAAAACATAATAACACACATCTGAGTTTTTGGCTATATGCCTGGGATCACCTCCCGTCTGAGTTTTGAGATTATTCCCGTCTGAGTTTTGGGATCACTCCCGTCTGAGTTTTTGGCTTATGCCTATCTGAGGTGTGAGGAGGGGCGAGGTTGATCTCTCGTCCCAAATCACACAAGCGCGCTATATAAATTAAAATCTGAGTAATAAAATCTGAGAAATAAATCTGAGTAATTAATCGAGTAGATTCTGAGTAGGAGTACACCGATGTGCCCTCATGTGTTGTATGTTATGATTGTTTGCATTTTGAGATTATTCACTCAGCTTCCCCAGCTGACCCAAACTTTCCCCCACATTGTTTCAGGTACCAGCAAAGGAAAGGAGAAGGTGGATGGTTGACCGCTGTATCTTTTCATTACTGATGTGGACATCATTTAATATTTTAAAACACTTTATTTTATTTTAACTATTTCCGCAATAAATACGTTTAAATGTTAAATATTAATATCTGAGATTTATTTATGGGACCTTTTAATTACAATTTTATTTTCAAAAAATTTTTAAAAATCTTGTAAATTTTTGGGTGTTACACGTGATAACACCACTACTAGCGAGCTTGGGAGGTATACACTTACCGATTTTTTGTCAACTATAAGTGTAGAAGAATTTCCAAACTTTGATATTTTGGATTGGTGGAAAGGAAAGGGTATCCAATTTCCAATTCTTTCCGCTATGGCTCGTGACCTACTAAGTGTCCAAGCTTCTACGGTAGCTTCGGAATCCGCTTTTAGTTTTAGCGGTAAGGTTCGAAGCTCACACCTTTGTCGGTTGAAGTTATAATTTGTTTGAAAGACCATCTCGATGCAACAGAACGTTTACAACATATTGCATCACTTGAGATCGAGTTGGAGGACGTGGAAGAACGATTACATAACATGGAAATAGAAGGACATATGTCGGTACCTCTAACACTCGAAGAACTTCAATTCGACATGGAGCTACACAACAATGTCATGCGAGCTGAAGAATGAAGATGAAGAAATGAAGGCGGCGAATGAAGACGAAGACATGAAGAATGAAGACTTAAAATTATCGTTTAGTTTGTATTACGTTTATGTTTAAATTTATGTTTAAATTTATGTTTAAAACTCTTGTATTTGGATTTAAAACTCTTGTATTTGGATGGTTTCATTTAATTAAAAGTCGATTTCTATTGTCTTTTTACATATTTTGTTCATAAAAAATACAAAAAAAAAATGAAAACCCATAAATCCGGGTTTTAAACCGAAAACCGGTCCGATCAAACCGACCCGATCGGGTCCAATCCGATCGGATCCTATCCGATCAAACCGATCTGATCCGGTCCGGTTTGAAACCGGTCCGAACCGGTTCTTGTACACGTCTAGTAAAACCGGTTCCAAAACCGAACCGGTTTGGACAAAACCGGTTTTGACCGGAGTTGACCAAAACCGATCCGGTTTTTGAAGAAAACCGGTTTGTGCACCTCTACTTATATGGAATAGGATTCATAAATGTTATGATGTTAACCAAGTGGGCTAGCTCACTTGGCCACCAAGCTTGTCTTGGGGGGATTTTCCCTAGGTGGTCATGGGTTTAAACCCTGACAAAGGTGTATTCTAACGAGATGATACTAATTTCTAACCACTAACATATGTAATATTTACCGGTTAAAAAAAAATGTTATGATGTTAAACAATTATATTAGACTATGTTTGGGGAAGGCCCATATAAGGTACAAATTTCAAACCCATAAAATTAGGTATTGGCGTTGTAAGGTTCCAGAAAAAAAAAAAAAAACGTTGATTTACTTTTAATCATTGCACTAAATAAGGAGCACTAAAAAAATTCGGTACTGACGTTGTAAAATTCGGTATTGGACTATGTTTGAAGACCACTTAAAAAATTCTAAAATTTTGTATCGGACTATTATTAATTTAAAAAAGAATTAAATGAATAGTGAATTTTTACATTCCGAATCCGCTATCTGGAATTTAGGATATCCGAAATCAAGATATTTGTTATCCGGGAAAACCAAAGTATTCAAATATTTTTGGGATATATCAAATATTTTTTGGATATTTCAAATATATTTCGAATATTGGATATCCAAAATTTTTGAAAACACTATCCAGATTTGGTATCCGATATCTGAATCTACGACTACCCATATTTCATATATTGGATATATTCTTTCAGATATTCGAATTTTTTGATATATTTAAACACCTACTTTTATTGATAGTTTTCAACATTTTCAAAGTAATTATTGTAGCAAGGAATTTGAAGAGCACTCAAAAAAATATTCTAATATCACATAACATCAATTAATGAGAATTAGAGAATACCAGTCCATCACCCTTCCATATAATAATGTGATGTACTGTAACACCTATAAATTTACAGGATTTTTAAAATTTTTGAAAATAAAATTATAATCGAAAGGTCCCATAAATAAATCTCAGATATTAATATTTAACATTTAAAACGTATTTATTGCGGAAATAGTTAAGATAAAGTAAAGTGTTTTAAAATATTAAATGATGTCCACATCAGTAATAAAAAGATACAGCGGTCAACCGTCCACCTTCTCCTTTCCTTTGCTGGTACCTGAAACAATATGGGGGAAAGTTTAAGTCATGCATGTACAACGTTAAAACTGAATACACGGTGAGAATACTCACCTCGATAACGTATGCCCCGAAGATCTCCCGACACTCCGCACTACTGTCCAGCTAACGTGTAGACGATCCTAAAGCACGTAAAATAACCCCAATCAAACTCGACTCACACTCGATAAAAATATGTCTTTCCCACTATTAAATTAAAAGTTTTTCTTTGATTTATTTAACACAAGTCTTCCCTTTGATTGAATAATAAAATGTTTACCATAATGTATTCCTTTTGATTAAATAATAAAATGCATTCATGTATTCCTTATGATTAAATTATAGTAAAAGGTATTCCTAGATGTTATTCTGCCAACAATAACCAAACCCAAAATACTCACTAAAACCCAGCAAATTTCAAACGCCGAAACAAACAGAAACGGAAAGGGAGTTATACCAATCTTTATTTTTGGAGCTTGTATTCTTCTCCAATGTCACCGGACAAACTAGCTACAAAACCCGGAAATCGCGGCCGACAATGGCTCTGGAATAAACTAGACTTCCCGAAGTAGAAACAAGCTTAGCTCGCCGGAGCAGAATGTACGGCGGCGGCGGAAAGAACCCAACGCGGTGACGGAGAGGAGCTCCCGGCGACAAAACAGAAACAAGATGGGATGGTGGGGTGTTTCTCCGATCAAACAGACAAAAATGAAGGTGGTGCTCGGAAATGTAACCCACCGTGGCATGGCAGGAAAACGGATATAATGGTTTTGTGGTGATTCTCAAAAACGAAAATGGGGCTTACGGTGGTTCTTGGTAACGGAATAATGATGGTGGCGGAACACAGTAGCGGTGGTCACCGGTGAAAAGAAAACATTAGGGTGGTGGCGTTTGCCGGCGTGATACAGAAACGAGGTGAGGTTTGGAACCTCCGGCAAAACAAAACGTGGTGGAGTTCGCCGGTGAAAAGAAACGGATATGGTGAAGGTGGCGGAAAGAAGCTCAGGGGAATGAAAAGGTTACGGTGGTGTGACGGAAATCAGAAGGAGACTCGGTGGTGGTGAATGGAATTCAGGTGGTTAAAACAAGACAGATGGCGATGATATTATCGGCAAGACTGAAACGAATGGAGTTCTCCAATGGCAAACAGAAATGAACGCACGGTCACCGACGACTAGCAAAAACGAGGAAACGAATGGAGTGCTGCTCATGGTTGCTGGATATGAGTTTTCTTCGTGGAAGAGGATAATGATCATAAAAATGGAGAAGGAATGAATGTCGGCTAGGGCGCCTACTCGGGTATTTATATTCCTCAATTTTCTAATTTTGAGGCCATGGACCAGATCCCAATACCACATGGGCGATCCACTAAGGATTGTACACAAGCCCACCTCACTCATATCTAGTCGGACCCAAGCTTATTACCGAAATTATACAAAGGGATACTATTAGGGGTCATAATTAGGAAAACAGAGGATTAACTTATATTTGATTAATTAAACATAAAGAGACTAATCACTAAAGAACAAAATTAACCCTCATTTAATTCCACACTGAAGTAATTAACCCTTAATCAAAATTTAATAATAAATGTAATATTTAATTTTACCAGAATTCAGGGCGTTACAACTCAACTCCACTTGAAATAGACTTCGTCCCCGAAGTCATTGCTCGGAAGAAGCTCATAGTAGCGATCGCGCATCCCAGACTCAGGCTCACCAACGACAAACATCCTCAAATGGGTTGACACGGAAAATCTTATGAATAAATAAGAAGAAAGAAGAAAAAAAAAAACTCTTTAGGGTGACCTACTTGGTCAAAATGAATCTCCGGCTCTCGCAACTGCTCATACAAATCTTCCATCTCTGGTGGCAAAAGACAATAAGGGTTAAAAATCGGAACATTAACTAAAGATCTCGGTTTTCCGTCGAAAATGGTGTTGATACATGTGCGAAATAACCCACGACACCATGCTGAAGATGTCTTCTTGCCCGCACAGCCGGACACAGCGTCTGCACTCAGCGGTTGACGTTATGTTGAATCTCCGATTCAACTCCACTTGGAAATTTGCTACCAATTTGTTGATGATGTAAGATGGTCTCGGCGTAGTACTTGGTCATCCAATCTATTTTCACAATCACACGCGGCTCTCTCATAGCGATAGGGATAAAGTTTATGGGGAATTCCTCCCTGCACATTTTGATCAAACACTCGCGATACACTTTAGGAAAAGAAAACGTCTTATCATTAACAGGTCTCTAACAATAATGGCTCATGAAAGGTCCTCTGCTCTATGGGACATCATCTTGCTAAAGCATAAGAAACGAATGTGTGGGTCACGCCACAGTCAAATAACACAAAAGTAGGCACGTTGATCACATGGAATGTACCTATCACACAGATACCACAGATAATGCACACAGAATTCAAAATCACCCAGTAGTACTCATGCAATTTACTCAGAAACGTCACTCAGGAATGTAACTCAGAAGTCTAACTCGAAATATATCTCAGAAGTATAACCCAGAAATCTAATCTCAGAAATTTTAACTCAGAAATAAACCCAGAAATGTAACTCTGAAATTTTAAGTCAGAAATAAACCCAGAAATGTAACTCAGAGGGTAGAAATATTTATTCTTAACAGTGTTACCTACCACATGTAAATCTCATATATAATCATGAAAAGACATACTTACGAACATCTGATTCATCTCCCATCTACTCGTTATATATATATATATATATATATATATATATATATATATATATATATATATATATATATATATATATATATATATATATATATATATATATATATATATATATATATATATATATATATATATATATATTAGGTCGCCGCCGATTAATTATTAAGATATATGAACCACTAATCAGAACGAATTATTTTAATATTAAATATCTCTCCAAATTTCTCATTTTGCATATACTCCAGATACACTCGATTAAAATTTTCATGATTCAGCTTTTAACTTATTGCAATCTATACTAACACTTTATTGTTAACGATTTCTCATTACTCAATTTACGAATTAATTCATTTGTTATCATTTACAATTAAGCATTACCCTCTATTCTCACTTTAAAATGTTACTCTTTACACCTATATTTAGCGATTCCTTGTTTTAGTAATTCTTAGTGCTCATTTATTATAGATCTCATTGTTTTATTCACTTACTAAATTCCTCGTTCACTCAATTCAATAACTATTCTTAATTCAATAAATTAAATATAATAAAATATATTATTTGATAACTTTAAGTGATAAAATATATTACTCAATCCAATAATTTCATTTGATAATTCCCCTCAACTCCAATCTAATAATTGCTTATAAAATTTTCTCATGAAGTTTTATAACACCACAAAATTTTTAAATATTTAATAATTAATAAAATATATTATTTGATAAATCTAAGTAAAATATATTACTCACAAATAAAATTTTCTCATAAAATCTTTATAACACCTCGATATTTTTTTAAATATTTAATGATAAGATATATTATTTGATAACTCTAAATAAAACATATTACTCACAAATAAAGTTTTCTCATGATAAAAATTTTATAATACTTCAAAGCTTTTAGATAAAACTCCCCGTAAATTTAAAACTTTTCTCTTTGAACTCATTTTAGTAACTTGCCCACTTAACTCGATTTATAAATTTCTTTTAAGCTCAAAAATTTACTCAATAGTCAGTAACAATAAAATTTTCTAATTTGTTTTAATAATTCATTATCTCTTCAATTTAACGACCTCATTTTAACTCATTTCCTCAAAATTTTATTGTAACAGTTTTCTCATATCCAACTCATTAATAAGTTCTCGTTAATTAAATTTTGATAATTTCCCTTTATCTCATAAGCTCATTATCTCATTATAGCCACACAAAAATAAGTATATTTATCCTCTTTTGTATAGAATTATAGTATTTATTACTTTTCTTTTGCACCATTGCATTCCACCCAATTAACTTGATTTATTTATTCTCCATGAACCCTGATTTATCAATTTCTTATAAACCCATAATTATATCATAAAATGAATTTAATGATTCTCAGTTACTAAATTCGATAATTACTCTTATAATCTCTCTAATTAGGTATACGTAATTCAGAAAATAAAATCTTCATGCACAAGCATCATACTCATAATATTTATAATTTATAATTAAAATATAACAATACTTATTTCTTGAAAATCTCCCCTTTTTACCCCTGCTCAACCCCACTTGGAGTAAAACTCGTCCTCGAGTTTGGAACTGACATTCTCTACCAGAATAAAACAAGCAAACATATAGTCACTAAAGCAATTAGGATGCACATACTAAAGTCACAATAACAAGCATTGGTCCATTGTTCCCTTCAAAATCTCCCCATAACCAACCAAAAGTTCGGTGTGTACGGTAATAGGGGCCCTCTATTACTTTCGACACCTACCTTTGTTTGGTCACGGGTCAATCCCAAAGTTCACAACTTCCCACACATAAATCCACCAGCAAATCACACTAAAAAGGAAGAAAATTTTACTTTCATATCTGATAAATTACTCAAAATCTTATAAACATTACTCATAAATGCACTCAGCAAAAAGGCACTCAGCCAAAGTATTTTATTATGTTTTTAACTCAGAACATAATATAACTACTAAGCTCTTCTGATTCATTTTTAAATAAATCATCACTGAATTCATGATGATAGTCTCCCTTTAGTTCACTTTTAATAAATACCCTTTAAGATAAACTTGAATAATTTCCGTTTAATTTGACTCGGCAATCCTCGATTAGTTGGTATAACAAACTTATATAGGTTATTCAATATCTCTGTGTTAAATTAATAATCTCTCACTGAATTCATAAAAAAAAAATTATGGATTTTCAGACTCAGCTATTAAAATCACATACTTTAAAAGTTTTCTCATTTGATCTCAATTTAATAAATCTCGGTTTATTATTTTCTCAGCAAAAAGATTTTCCCAATCATGTCTCATCTCTTTATAAAAACATTTTCCTTTTTAATTGTCCAAAGATTTCATAACACCCGAATTTCTCATAAATTTAAAATTTTTCAATTTGATAAATAAGTGAAAAGGTTCCACTAAATAGAATCTCAAATGATAATTCAACATTTAAAAACATGCTTAATCCAACTAAAGTTTTAATATTAAAAACTAAAACGACTCTGAATTAACGGATAAAAATAAAATCCAATTCTAGTTAAGATTTCTCGTCTAGTTCAAATGTAAATAACTTAAAATAAATATCAATTTTAAATATATATATATATATATATATATATATATATATATATATATATATATATATATATTTATAAAAATATGTTCTTGGTATTTTCACTTCACTCGACTTGATAAACCACCATAAAAATATTCTTTAAATCGGTTGATAGTAAAAATATTATTCATTTACTCGTTTCCATAACTCTTTCTATTAAGTGCTTTTCCCAAACGAAAAATTTATTCCTTCTCATTTTTATTTAACAAAGACATGTTCTCATCAAATAACTTATGGAATTTCTATCAAAATTTCATATCCATTTATTACCCCTTTTGGTTACAAATTTATCAGAATTATAAAACCTCATAGATTATATAAATTGTATGTAATTATAATTTTTAGCATGTATGACGTAAATGCACTCAGAATTACACACGGAGAATATACTCAGAAAAGCGATCCTCGTCGCGAAATACACTCAGAGTTAAATCAGATTTATACTCAAAATAATAACAACAATTCTCATATTTGTCATTCCTCAAAACTCAGAATACCACGAAATTCCCAAATAAATAAAACCTCTAAAATATTACCGGCAACTGGAAAGCGAGAGGTCGACGTGACATGCTGCATACTGGATGTGGAATCTTTACTCAGAAAATAGTTTACTCATTTCTCATTTTAAAAACTCATAACTCAAACTTGAGTTTGAATTCACCCCTTGTGAATCCAAATCCCTCAAGTCAGTGCTCTGATACCAACTTGTAACACCCATAAATTTACAGGATTTTTAAAATTTTTGAAAATAAAATTATAATCGAAAGGTCCCATAAATAAATCTCAGATATTAATATTTAACATTTAAAACGTATTTATTGCGGAAATAGTTAAGATAAAGTAAAGTGTTTTAAAATATTAAATGATGTCCACATCAGTAATAAAAAGATACAGCGGTCAACCGTCCACCTTCTCCTTTCCTTTGCTGGTACCTGAAACAATATGGGGGAAAGTTTGGGTCAGCTGGGGAAGCTGAGTGAATAATTCTCAAAATGCAAACAATCATAACATACAACACATGAGGGCACATCGGTGTACTCCTACTCAGAATCTACTCGATTAATTACTCGGATTTATTTCTCAGATTTTATTACTCAGATTTTATTTATATAGCGCGCTAGTGTGACTTGGGCCGAGAGATCAACCTCGACCCGCCTCACACCACCTCAACACCTGTACTCTTCGGTGTTGAGTCAAAAAGGCCTGGCACCAGTACTCTTCGGTGCCAAGTCAAAACGTCTGACACCAGTGCTCTTCGGTGTCAAGTCAGATATAAACTCAGACGGGAATAATCCCAAAACAAGGCCTGGCACCAGTACTCTTCGGTGCCAAGTCAAAACGTCTGACACCAGTGCTCTTCGGTGTCAAGTCAGATATAAACTCAGACGGGAGGTGATCCCAAGATAGGCATATAGCCAAAAACTCAGATGTGTGTTATTATGTTTTATTATCTCTTTAACATAATTATCTCAGATTGCCCTAGCAAGTAGTAGCACAGAATGACCATGTGCCGAGCTCGGTTACCCAGGCACAATGTCTCAGATCATGAATAAATAAACAGATGCTCAGATACTCAGATAACAGGTCAAACTCAGATAACAGATCAAACTCAGATAATAGCTCAAACTCAGATAACAATTATGGTGTAAGAAATGTAACACATAAGTCATGCATGTACAACGTTAAAACTGAATACACGGTGAGAATACTCACCTCGATAACGTATGCCCCGAAGATCTCCCGACACTCCGCACTACTGTCCAGCTAACGTGTAGACGATCCTAAAGCACGTAAAATAACCCCAATCAAACTCGACTCACACTCGATAAAAATATGTCTTTCCCACTATTAAATTAAAAGTTTTTCTTTGATTTATTTAACACAAGTCTTCCCTTTGATTGAATAATAAAATGTTTACCATAATGTATTCCTTTTGATTAAATAATAAAATGCATTCATGTATTCCTTATGATTAAATTATAGTAAAAGGTATTCCTAGATGTTATTCTGCCAACAATAACCAAACCCAAAATACTCACTAAAACCCAGCAAATTTCAAACGCCGAAACAAACAGAAACGGAAAGGGAGTTATACCAATCTTTATTTTTGGAGCTTGTATTCTTCTCCAATGTCACCGGACAAACTAGCTACAAAACCCGGAAATCGCGGCCGACAATGGCTCTGGAATAAACTAGACTTCCCGAAGTAGAAACAAGCTTAGCTCGCCGGAGCAGAATGTACGGCGGCGGCGGAAAGAACCCAACGCGGTGACGGAGAGGAGCTCCCGGCGACAAAACAGAAACAAGATGGGATGGTGGGGTGTTTCTCCGATCAAACAGACAAAAATGAAGGTGGTGCTCAGAAATGTAACCCACCGTGGCATGGCAGGAAAACGGATATAATGGTTTTGTGGTGATTCTCAAAAACGAAAATGGGGCTTACGGTGGTTCTTGGTAACGGAATAATGATGGTGGCGGAACACAGTAGCGGTGGTCACCGGTGAAAAGAAAACATTAGGGTGGTGGCGTTTGCCGGCGTGATACAGAAACGAGGTGAGGTTTGGAACCTCCGGCAAAACAAAACGTGGTGGAGTTCGCCGGTGAAAAGAAACGGATATGGTGAAGGTGGCGGAAAGAAGCTCAGGGGAATGATAAGGTTACGGTGGTGTGACGGAAATCAGAAGGAGACTCGGTGGTGGTGAACGGAATTCAGGTGGTTAAAACAAGACAGATGGCGATGATATTATCGGCAAGACTGAAACGAATGGAGTTCTCCAATGGCAAACAGAAATGAACGGACGGTCACCGGCGACTAGCAAAAACGAGGAAACGAATGGAGTGCTGCTCATGGTTGCTGGATATGAGTTTTCTTCGTGGACGAGGATAATGATCATAAAAATGGAGAAGGAATGAATGTCGGCTAGGGCGCCTACTCGGGTATTTATATTCCTCAATTTTCTAATTTTGAGGCCATGGACCAGATCCCAATACCACATGGGCGATCCACTAAGGATTGTACACAAGCCCACCTCACTCATATCTAGTCGGACCCAAGCTTATTACCGAAATTATACAAAGGGATACTATTAGAGGTCATAATTAGGAAAACAGAGGATTAACTTATATTTGATTAATTAAACATAAAGAGACTAATCACTAAAGAACAAAATTAACCCTCATTTAATTCCACACTGAAGTAATTAACCCTTAATCAAAATTTAATAATAAATGTAATATTTAATTTTACCAGAATTCAGGGCGTTACATGTACCAATAAAAAAAGTTATTACACATTGTGATGGTATATCATTTCTCTATTAAAGGCAAGTATGATTTTCTTTGAACAGCTATACATTTACTAAACTAACTACTAAATCTATATAAAATTGTACATAACGAGACTTGAATTCATGATAACATATCAATAAAAAATATTTTCTAACATCTTATACAGTGGCGGATCAAGAAAAAAAGTAGAGGGGTGCACCGGTTGCACATTTATTCTCAGGGTCTCACCTACACTGGGAAAAAGAAATTTTAAAAATTTTAACGCTATTTTAACACTATTCAGAAAATTTTCTGGAGTTGTACGGGCAACCCCGTTCACCATACTAGGTCCTCCCCTGATCTTATATCACTAGACTATAATCCTTTTTGATAGATTATGTATGTTCTTGTAGTGAACAACCTTAACAAAGAAAACATCAAGCTTACAAATTAACATATGTACGTGGTGTGAGACCTAATTACTGTGTTCCTTTTGCCCGCAAATGACGGCAAAGAAATGAGAAAATAAAGGCATTTTTTACACGACCTACTTTTCTACTGTTTCTAGAAATATTCCTATTTTGAAAAAAAGAAATGTTATGTAGGTTTACTTAAATGAGTTAATAAGTAGGCATAAAAATGTGATAATGAAACATATTAAAATCAAAAGTTATGTACTTCCTCCTATTCAAAATAAGTGACACACTTTCCTTTTTAAGATGATTCAAAATAAGTGATACACTTTGAAAAATTACCTTATATGGTATAGAACGCACACTCACTAACTATCTACTTTAACAAAGTGAAATGACTCATTTACCCTTACTTTTACTTTTAAACATCATTCCTCACTTTATTCAAAAGGTGTGGGACCCAATCTCCATTAATCATCCAATTAATTTAATTTAACAATTATTATAATCTTTTGCCTTAAAAATCGTGAAACTTAAAGTGTGTGACTTATTTTGAATCGAATGCAGAATCGGATGAAGTATTGAATTAATAGATGACACTTGTTGTTATGTATTGAATGAAGTAATTATTTTTGAAGATCTATTTATTATGCTAATATAATATCTCTCTTTTCTCTAGCTTGTTATACATGCCTAATATCTTGGAAAATATACATTATTGCATGTGTCCGTCATTTGTCAAGCGTCAACTATCACAACCTTGACAAAAAAAAAGTTTTGGCATGTTAAGTGGAAATTTTGTGTTACTTGTTGCTTTGTCACCTTTCTCGTTATGCAGGTAGGTATGGGTTTTATTGATCACAATAAATTTGTTGTAACATTATATTTCGTATAACATTTAAGTAACCACATCACACTATTTGAAGAAAATACATGCCACATGACAATACCCGTCAAATGACCGAAACCGAAAATCATTAATTTGCAAAACTGAATATAATACCGATTACATGTTTTCGGGTTTTTCGCCTAAACGTCCATCCCTATCCAGGGACTGAAGCGAAACCGAAAATGATGAATTTTCAAAACCAAAGACCGAACCAATAACATGTTTTCGGTTTCGGTTGGTTTTTGGTTCGATTCGATTTTTTTCCGTCCAAATGCTTGCCCCTATTGTTTATGATACAATACAAGATTTGGATATTTGATTACCCGTCAAGTAGGATGGAAAAATCAACTTCCCTGACTAAGAAATTAAAAAAAGTCTCTTGCTAAAGAATTCCACAAGCCATCGAGAAATATAATTTTGGAAGCAGCTAGTGTAATACGCCATGAATGGTGGAACCCAAAGTAGTATAAATTGGAACCGTTTAAACACCAAACTTAACCACCATCACTTCACATAGCTTCTAAAAGAAGATTAAAGTTTTCAAATTTATTTCTCGATCATCTATATTTTTCCTAGATTTTTTGTGCTCTCATCAATGGATTCTTCAAATTTGCTCAAGAGTCTTTTAGTTTGCATAGTTATTGTCGCCTTCTCCGTTCAAGCTACACTCGGTAATTAAATACATCTCGTTCAATTAAGTTTTGTTTTCATACAAATATAACATTCTATGAAGTATTTATTTGATGGGAAATTTGGCTGTAGGGAATATTACATGTGAGAATCTTAACAAAGATTCATGTGCATTTGCGGTATCATCAAGCGGGAAACGTTGTGTGCTCGAGAAAAACATTAGAAGAAGTGGGCAGGATGCCTTTGTTTGCAGTACCTCACAAATCGAGACCGACAAGTTGACAAATTGGATTGAAAGCGAACAATGCTTAGAGGCATGTGGGCTTGACCGTAATGTCCTAGGAATCTCCTCGGATTCCCTTCTCGAGTCGCCATTTATGCAAAAGCTTTGCTCAACTCAATGCTACAATGGTTGTCCCAACATTGTTGATTTATACTTTAATCTTGCCATCGGTGAAGGTAAATTAACTCTAAACATCAATTGAACAATTTCAAAAAATGACACATTTTGATAATTTACTGCATTTGGTAAAAGTTAGTAACACAACTATCTTCTTTATGCATATGAAATGACCCTTAATTTTATTTTTTATAAAATCATAAACATCATTTTAGTAAAAGGTAGTGGAACACACATACTAACTATCTCCTTTTAATCTATTATAATATTTATTACTATAATCTTTGGCCTCATATTGTATAAAAGAACAATATATCACTTAAAACAAAATGGATAAAGTATATGTTTACTTTATACATGGTTATAAACAATAAACTACTTATATCATTGTTTCCTAAGAACAAAAAAGAACTATAATTTGCTTTATCAAATAACTTGTTAACGAAATATGTCATGGTGGTATGTGAAAAGTTTGACCAAGTTGTCTATCATGTAACACTTAATTTTGACTATATTCACTACATATTTGAGTATGTTTAACTGAAGTTTTATTCTTAACTTTTTATATGGAAAGGTGTATATTTGCCGAGCCTATGTCAATCACAAGGGGATAAGAAAAGAAGAGGAATGAGTGAAATCAAGAGCTCGGGCTATGTTGCTCCTGGACCGGGGCCCCTGTGAAACTCATGGTTGATGGTTCACCGATTATGGCCCCATCTCCGGCTACTTCCTATTGGTGAAGTTTGATGATGGTACAAAAAGAGCCTAAGTATTGATGTATGATATGCATGTGGTTGCTACTTTGTTTTTTTCTTTCTCAAATAAGGATTTTCATCCAAAATAAAGTTGTGTAATTTCATGAAATATATAGTGTGTACAATACAAAAGACCGATAATATTATTGTTATATAAGTATTTGGTGTTGTGACCCTAGGTCCATTTGTAAGTTTGTTGTTTTTCCTTTGTGTTTTGTTATATGGTCAAACTCCTTGCTAGTTTTCTAATGCATTTTGCTTTTCATATATGTTTCTCTTTTTAGACATTTATTTTATTAAGACCTATTTTAACATATTTAAAATACATAATATGTTAAATAAATATGAATAAAACATGGAAACTAATTTAACGTAAGTATTGAACTTACATAAAAGATAACGTTGTGTAAGGCTCGGAAAAAATTTAAGGCAAATAAGCTTCTAAGCGAATCTAAACGAACCGAACAAACAAAGGGAAAAAATGTTAATGTACAGTTCTAAACGTAAACAAACAAACACACAACCGAAGCTTAATAATGTCAATTAACCCATTATTATTGACAATCTAAATCGTAATTTTGTTCAAAGTGATTTTGGTGGGCTTTTATTAGATTATGGGCTTTAGAGAAAACAAGGCCTCATTTTTTCAGAGTGTGCTGCCAGGGTTTCTTTTCTTTGATAACCGCCCTTCCATCTTTGTTTGTTCTTTCGGCTTACAAAAATGGTGAGCAAAAGACAAATATTAGCTCGCAGGCGATTCAAGGAAGAGAACCCGGGACTGTTTCCAAAACCCGAGCCCACACCTCCAAAGGATCCGAATAAGAAGAAGAGGAAGAAGAACAAGAGTGATTTCAAGCGCAAGAAATCGGATTCCAATGACCCGAATAAACCCAAGAGATCCAATAGCAAAAAACACCCACTTAGAATACCTGGAATGAGACCTGGCGATAGCTGCTTCATTTGTAAAGCCGATAATCATATTGCCAAAAATTGCCCTGAAAAAGCTCAGTGGGAAAAACACAAGGTTTTGTTTCTTCTATTCCGCAGTTGATTTTAAATTGACTTTATTATAGCTTAACTATTTAAAAATTACCTAAATTTGATAAGTTAGGGTTTTTATTTAACCCAGTGGTGTGTCCGGCAACTTCAACTTTGGTTTCTAATTGGGGCTTTTGTAATTTCAAGCTTTAATGTGCGCTAATTGTTATTAATTTGACTTTATTATAGCTTAATTATTTAAAAATGACCTAAATTTGATAAGTTAGGGTTTTTATTCAACCCAATGAATAACAGTGGTGTATCAGGCAACTTCAACCTTTGGTTTCTAAGTGGGGCTTTTGTAATTTCAAGGTTTAATGTGAGCTTATAATTGTTGATAATGTGTTTGCAGATATGTTTATTATGCCGGCAACGAGGTCACAGTCTGAAGAACTGCCCTGATAAAAATGTTGACAAAAAGTTATGTTATAATTGTGGAGAATTAGGGCATTCTCTGGCTTTATGTCCCCAACCCCTTCAAGATGGTAAATTTATGCGTATTTAAAGGGATGTTTCGATATGTGTTTAAAGTTTAAACTGATTGATTATTGGAAATTATAAGTTTTAATAATCAATTTTAAGTTTTTGGGTGATAGATTTGTTCTCGGTGTTTTATTTTAGGGCTGAACATAATTTATAATGCAGGGGGGTCAAAATATGCAACTTGTTTTATTTGTAAGCAGCAAGGACATTTGAGTAAGGATTGCCCTAAAAACGCTCATGGAATTTATCCAAAGGTACATTTTCATTCTTTTTGTTTGATATCTTTAACTGGATGTAGTATTTTTAGGTTTATGATATAATTGACGTATGTTTGTGTGTGTAGGGTGGTTGTTGCAAAATATGTGAAGGTGTGACTCATTTGGCCAAAGATTGTCCAAACAAAAGCGTTAGAAGTTTTGGCAGTGAGTCTGGCAAAAGACGTAAGAATTATTCACCAATATTTTGTTAAAAAAAGAATATGATAACTATAGTAAATTTTAAAGTGATGATTTATTTATTTGTTATTTGTGGGATCTTAGCAGCAAGTAGAATAGAAGGTTTGGCGAGAGGGCAGGTGACTAAGTTTGCTAGTGGCGATGATCTCGATGATGACTTTACAATGATTGATGATGGTAAACACAAGAAAACGCCTGAGCTGAAATCTGACAGTGAACCAAACGTAAAACCCAACAAGAAACACGGAACCAAAGTAGTTAACTTTGTGGGTTAAAGATTTTCTCTGTGGATTCATTTTTTTCAACTTTTTAGATGTCTGTATTTTATGTTTTGTGTTAACGAGAGTAAAATGACTATTAAGATTCGAGAGGTACAAAACATCAATTATATTGTTACTGAAGACAACATAAGTTTTATATTCTGTCGACTTAATAAACTTTGTGCAAGGTTGTTCACATGACATAATTAGGGATGAGCATCTAGTCTGAAAAAACGTCCCGAAACCGAAAAGCATTTAAGCTAACAAAATCGAACTGAAACCGAAATGAACCAAAACCGAAAACATGTAATCGGTTCGTTTCAGTTTTGAATATTCATTGTTTTTCAGTTTCGGTTCGGTTTTTGGACCGTGCTTACCCCTACAGTGTACCGAAACATATAGGATTGAAGCCAATAGTGATGAATTTTCAGAACAAAAACAAAATGGATTACATGTCTTAGGTATGATTTTTTAAGCCCAAATGCTTACCCGCATATGAGCACCGGTCTGAAACCAAAAATCATAAAATTACAAAATCAAAACCAAACCAATTGCATGTTTTCAGTCTCAGGACATTTTGGTTGGTTTTTCTGTTTGATTCGGCTTTTTGGCTCAAATGCTAAGCCTACGCCTTACCACTATACCACTACACCATCTGTTAGTCTGTTACGGACAGTAAGTAGTAATGATAAATAATTATTTTTCACATTACTCGTGAGGTCCACAGAACAACTTGATTAAAAAATAAAAATTCGAAAAACATCAACCAAAATTTTGTTGGTTATAATAAGAATATATAATGAACGGTGAACCATAATAAGCTCTTCTTTCACCGCATTTCATTGAGAAAAACTTTGATTGTTTTCCAAATTTGAAGGATCTACTCCATACTCAATTCTCATCCTTACTTCCCTCTTTTTCATTTCTGTTCTTCAGCTAATCCTTCAATTATACAACCAAACATGGTATGTTTCTCTTTATAATCTTCTTGTTAGTTTTATTACGATATTTTCATTGATCATGATCTCAGTTATGTGTTTCTGTGCATTGATGCATGAATCGCATGTGATGGATGCAATCCCATGTGTTTTCCATTTTTTGTTTTTCTGTTATAATAATTTGTGGATTAGGCAAACGCGGCGTCTGGAATGGCAGTTCATGATGAATGCAAGATAAGATTTTTGGAGTTGAAAGCAAAAAGAAACTATCGATTTATTACCTTCAAGATTGAGGATCAACAAGTCACGATTGACAAGATTGGTGGTCCTGACCAAAGCTACGAGGATTTCACAAACACTCTCCCCTCCGATGAATGTCGTTATGCTGTCTTTGACTTCGACTTTAAAACTGATGAAAACTGTCAGAAAAGCAAGATTTTCTTCATCGCATGGTATTCATACAATGAAACAGCCCCACCTTATAGCATGTTTATGTTAATACTTGTTTACGGATACATAAATGACAATAATGATTTATTTCAGGTGTCCAGATACATCAAAAGTAAGGATGAAGATGGTGTATGCGAGCTCTAAGGATAGATTCAAGAGAGAATTGGATGGGATTCAGGTCGAGTTGCAAGCAACGGATCCAAGTGAGATGAGCTTTGACATTATTAAAGCACGAGCAATCTAAACAATCTCTTCTACGAACGAGCTCGGTTTGATGAACCCTAATTAATTAATGCTAGTTTCCCTACGCATATTTTGAACCTTTTCTTAATTTTGTGCTCTATATTTCTATGACAAAAGTCCTCTATATTGTATGTGTTATGGAACATTACTACGCCTTCATATTTATTGTCATTGGTATTCATTATTCATTTAAGTCCTTTGTCTATGTAACAATATTTATCTATGTATTTATTTTTTAAATTGTTATACAAATACAACTCGTAATTGGAAGTGTCAGGATCTAATACCAAAACAGAGGTAGCCACTTTTTAGTAAGAGGCAAATTTTCACTTGTATGTAATCCGCGTATGGAAAGAGTCAATATCTGTCATTGTTGACTAAATGTATGGTGTCATTCTGTACTTGATTTACATGTCTTTTAGGAATAAGTCTATTTCTTAGCAAATCAGGACTCATTCACACTGCATACGGGGATTGACATTAAAAAATAATACTTCGTAGTAAATTGATATTCGAATATTAAGTTTTAGCCCAAAATCTCAGGTGATATTATTGGGCCTTACTCAATATCTGGCCCATGAGTTGCGGTGACAGAGAAGCCCACGGTTTAGCTTCCTACACTGCTTTTTTTTTTTTTTTTTGGAACAGTGGAGAAATCATTTTAATTTTTTAATTTTTTTAAAAGATATTATAAATGCTCGTTTTTTTTGAACAGATATTATAAATGCTCATAGTTTACTAGTATTGGTGTAAGGCTTAAGATATTGCATACGGTTCAAATCCCGTTGTGAATAAATAACACTAGATTAATGTCGTTAAAAAAATATTACGTAGGAGTTTGCATAAATATTTTTTGAGCGATTGTGTGATTAGATAAGTATGATCATTTAACTAATAAAAAATATAACAAATTATTCACGTTTTCTCTAATTTTGTTATGCATCTTTATCTTTATTAAAAAAAAAAACAAGTAAGAATAAAAAGGGAGAGAAGGTATCGCAGCCGGCGGTAAAGTAGACACGATAATCAGAGAACACCGATCCACGTGACATCGATCTTATACCAACCACCCAACCCACGTTGCAGTTCATAAATCACACCAATCCAACGGTCAACTCCGGATATCTTATCTCCCCTCGATCCAAAGCATAAGAATTAGATTAGATTAAACACAAGATAATTCAGAAACTGATTGAACCTTGAAGAAGAAGAAGTAGAAACAAGATATGGGGTTGCAAATGAACGCGGTGCACCTTTCGTACGTGGTGCACGTGCTCGGGGTCGCCGGTGCAGTTATGGTTCTCGTTTGGAATATATCCTTCAGAGGCGGATTGGCTTGGGAATCAGCTAACAAGAATCTTATCTTCAATGTAAGCAATTTTATCTTATATCTGTTTCATATTTCTGTATTTATGTTAGATTAGGGTTGTGGAGTAATTTAATTTCAACAATTCGTTTTCCTACAACACGAATTTGGTTTGTTTTATTACTGGAAAATGTGAGTTTTAGGGTTCTAATCGCATTTCTAACTTTAAGCGGATATCGTTGACTTTCGGGTACCTTGAGATTTAATGCTTCTAGCGACAATAGAATTATAAGTTGTTCCTAATTACTTGTATTTAATTGAATCTTTGACTTCAATCAGTACTTAATTTGGGATTTTATGATGTTTTTTTAATTTATTTCTTATTGGAGGTTATCTTGTGTTTTACTTTTATTATAACTTCACCAGGTCCATCCCGTGTTGATGCTTATTGGTTTGGTTATTATGGGTGGTGAAGGTAACGCTCCTTTTTTTATGATACTAAAATCTTGCATTTAACTTGCTATTTTACAATAATATGCAGCCATTATTAGCTATAAAGCTCTTCCTTTCAAAAAAACCCGAGAAGAAGCTTATCCATCTTATTCTTCACGCTACCGCCCTAATACTCGGTATTATTGGTATTTATATGGCATTCAAAAACCACAATGAAAGCGGTATTGCAAATCTTTACAGTTTACATTCCTGGATTGGTATCGGGGTTATTACTCTTTATGGCGTTCAGGTACTTCACCATATAATTGCATTTACAAAACTCATTTCATTTTTACAATCTAACTGTTGTAACGCATTTATGAAATATGAACAGTGGATTTATGGGTTTTTGGTGTTTTTCTACCCGGGTGGAACTAGTGACCTTAGACGAGAGTCCCTACCATGGCATGCTCTGTTTGGGATGTTTTTGTACATTTTGGCTGTTGCAAATTCAGCACTCGGGTTTCTTGAAAAGTTGACTTTTTTGGAGAGTTCGGGTGCTGTTGACAAGTACGGTAGTGAGGCGTTTCTGGTCAACTTCACTGCCATTGTTGCTATACTTTATGGCACGTTTGTAATTCTGACTGCACTTTCGCGTGCTCCTGCTGAAGAAGACTACAGTTACTCCGCTATATAAAATGTGTTCACGTGTGTATTATTTATTATTCATCTATTGTTTTTACTCATTTTAGTTTTTGTAGTTGTTGAACGTATAATGGCTACGTATTATGCATCTATGGCTTTATGTATGGTGTGCCTCATAAAGTATATTACAGTGCCGGATTTGTAGCTTGTGTGTTTTATGTCTTAATAACGATTAAAGATGTATGTTTGTTGTTAATTAATGTCTATTATTGTATTGTTAGTCGCATATTACATTTTAGACGATCTAAAATGAAAATTTTGTATTATCCTTTTTAAACTTAGGGTTCATCTAATTCATATCCTAATAAAATGAGATAATATACATCATATCAGCTAGAAATTTCCTAAACAATTCAATACACATTTAATATGTATCACATAAATTGATAAACGAAATAGAGTCCATTGATGGTTAATTTACACAATTTAAGTATTTTTTAGATCATTAAATGTATTATATCTCATGTTCTAAAGGTATGAGTTAGATAAACTCTTACAAATTAATACCAAATTTTTTTAGCTTTGAGAAATTATATAAGAGTATTTTAACGGTTTGATATTATGCAGATCAGCCTTATTTGTAACCCTGAGCTGGACAAATTACAGGCAGAGAAATGTTCCAATATGTGGAAAAACAGAGCGCCAATGATTTCAAAACTTTATCTGGCCATACGACTATTGCATTGCAATTTCTACAAACAGAATCTGTTTTTAATAATTGTTCGGAAAAACCCCTCAACTATTATACTATGTCTAACTCTAACCTTCATGTATTGCTTTTCTTAAAAATTAACACCATTCAATTGTTTCAGACACAAAATGAAAGTAAGCACATGTGTTTGAGCATAGACGTGTATTGTTGAGTTGTGAAGAGTGATTTAACATTGGAGGCGCTATAAAGCCATTGGTGAAACGAAAATCACCTATCTTGAGTTCTTGACCATCTATTCTAGTTAATTATATGTGAAATCATTATAGTATTAATTTCTGTGACATATATATATATATCGTAGCTCTCAAAGTTTATTTCCTTATATGTTGTTTCCAGATCAAAATCACTTGTACTTAATTTATTCATTTCAACATTGGAACGTAATTTGCAAGGAAAGGAGAGTCAGGGTAACAAATGAAAAGTACCAAAATAGGTGCTATTTTATGATTACTCGCTTTGCAAATGAGAATCTGCATCTCTGTGTTTTCTTGGAAAAGCAGTTGATGAGTTGGTGACAGTTATTACTCCCAATTTATTTATCCAATTGCTCTTTTATAAATTTATTAATCTAAGTTGTCAAAAATATTAAATAGTCCTTAGTGATAAGTACGTCTGAAATGATGTCACATAGGTTACAAGTTCGATCAATTACTCATACTTCCTTCGTATCACAATAAGTGATACGTTTGGAAGATCACGGAGTTTGAGGCAAAATATTAAAGTAAGGTTAAAATATATTAAAGTATGATTAAAATATATTAAAGTAGATAGTTAGTAGATGATAAGTCCCACTTTTCTTGAATAAAGTGATTAATTAGATTTAAAAGTAAAAGTAATGGTATGAGGGTAATTTCACTTTATTAAAGTGGATAGTTAATGGAGGTTGAGTCCCACATTTGTGCCAAATAAAGTAACTTTTGAAGGTGGATCACTTATTGTGAAACACTCATATCACTTATTGTGATATGGAGGAAGTATAAAAATTTACGAATAATAGTTAGGGGAAGGTAGCAAATCTCAAATAATGTGGAGAGTTAAACAGGAATATCCTTAAAAAAATATAAATATTAATAATGTTTTTAAGATAAAAAATGCGGGTAGGTCAAAATTTAATTATCATTAAAATAAGAAAGTAGCGTTTATTACATAATTGAAAGGTTGAGTGAATCAAGCGTAGACAACTCACCAAGACACCAACCAACCTTTGGGCTGGGGTCATGATCCTCTGTATTGCATAATCTACGCAGCTTTACAGCAACTTCGCTACCCGTTAGATCAATAATCTTAACCCTGTTAATGATACAAGCCATTACGAGTGGTCTTATATTGCTTGTGTTTCATATACATAGGCGTCTCTGAGATTTTAAGGGTCATGTGCGAAAACAGGAAAATAAACCCCTGAATACAAGATATTTATACAAAATTTGGACTTTCTAATTATTTTTTTCTATTAAATTATTAAATTGGCTTAAATTATAATATAATAGTAGTATATAAGATATACATAAAAATTGGCTCCCTATAAAATATAGGTCATGTGCGACTGCACCTTCTCAAAGACACCCCTGCGTATCCTACCCTATATATGAGGCCTAAATTTGAAGAGGGTTTGACACCATGGCAATTTCAAGCATTCCTATTCGTCCATAATGCCACTTGGAATTCCCTGATTGGTCCACGTCATTTGCACTAATACAAACGAATCTGGTACAGCTTACGGTCTACATTCATACGCTCCATATACGGCAAACGAATCTGGTACGGCTTACGGTCTACATTCATATGCTCCATATACGGCTTCCTACATACAAGGAAACAAATAAATAACTATTTAAAAAATCCTACATACAAGGAAACAAATAAATATTTAAAAGATCAATCAGCGACTCAATCGTATTTATTCAGAAGTGATACACGACTCAATATAATTTCCATAAAACCGGCATTCTATGATTACGGCATAAAAAGCTGGATTGTGCAACGGAACCAGACTTCAGATATTACGGATTACGGCATAAAAAGCTGGATTCTTCATTTAATAAAATGCCCGTGTAACATTTCTTCATTTACCGTTTTTTGTACAAAATCATCATCACATCTATCGATTATTATGTCATCTAGAAATATATAAAGTTTTTGGACATTTTTCTACATACTAAAATTTACAGCATACCCGCCCATCGGGCGAGTTTTGTAGCTAGTATATAAATATGATTATAATGATAATCTAGATTATATGATTGATTATAGTTAAAGATATGTACTAATAAAAAGTTTTGAAAGAAACCAGAGAAAAGCAACTAAAAGTGCTGGTGCTCTGCTTTCATAAAAACCAACGGCTCTTGGTTCGCTTTATCAAAAAATCTTTAATTTGAAAAAAGAGAATTTAAGAAGCAAGCAACAGGCTATTGGTAGGGTTTGCCAACTCAGTTCATAATATAATACATAATTCCAGCATTCTATAACTATCATAACTCCTTGTCCTTTCACAACCACACTTTAATATTTCCATTTGTTTCATAATCCAAAATTCATAATACTCCTTGATTTCAACAAATATATTTCAACAGAAAGATGACAGTTGAAGAAGCCAAGAAGGTTGAGGTAGAACCTGAGTGCCCACCGGAACCACCAGTTGCCGCCGTGGAGGAGGAAGAGAAGGCCATTGTACCGGTTGAACCTCTTGTTTGTGAAGAGAAAACTACCGATGATACTAAAGCTCTTGTCGTCGTTGAAAGTAATTTAATATCTTATCTTTTTTATTTGTCTTGATCCGTTATTTAAAAAATATTGGGGAAACAACAAGTTTAAATTGAAGAAATGGTTTTTTATGAAGATTAACTGTTTTATAAAATAACAGATCCAACAGAAGTTTGTGAAGAGAAACCTAAAGAGGGTTCTATCAACAGAGGTAATATAAACAATATCGTATTATTTTAAGAGGAAATTACAAAGATTGTCACTTAAGTTTACATTAAATTTTATTTATGGTCATTTTTCATAAATTTATATTGACAGTCTGTTTTTTGTAAACATTTTATACGCACCCTTATATAGCCTAAAGTTCGTTAATTTTTTTTATTGAAAAATTACACCGTAAGTCCTTTAATATTACATAGGTGGTACTTTATCGGTCATTATATTTAATAGAGGTTAGACTAAAGAAATATAGATGCAAATTTTTTAAAAAAAATACTATCAAGATAATTTTTTTAAAGTAAAGGAATATAGGCGAAATTCGAGAAATACATCAGAAATATCCTTGTAATTTATTCAAATTTTAATTAAATATGATTAGAATTTTTTAAAATAAAAAATTGATAATTAATTAGATATCATTGGGTGTTTGTTCAGATGAAGTTCTTGCTAAAGTAGCTACAGAGAAGAAAGAAGCACTTATTAAAGCATGGGAAGAAAGCGAGAAGTCTAAAGCTGAAAACAGGTAAGAACACAATTGGCATAAAGTTTTTCCATTTTGGTTTTTCGAATTAGTGGAATTTAATCTAATGTGATTAAACAGAGCTCAACAGAAGCTATCTTCCATTGGAGCATGGGAAAACAGCAAGAAAGCCGAGCTAGAAGCTGAATTGAAAAAGCTCGAGGTAAATATTCGATTAATTTCACAATACTATATATTAATAAATAGTACCCATACATGAAATTATGAAAATGGATGTCTAATTAGGGTTTAAAATTGTTGAGCAGGAGGATTTGGAGAAAAAGAAGGCGAAATACATCGAAAAGATGAAGAACAAAATAGTTTTAATCCACAAAAAAGCAGAAGAAAAGAGGGCAATTACAGAAGCCAAATGTGGAGAAGAGATTCTCAAGGCTGAAGAAATGGCGGCTAAGTGTCGTGCTACCGGCGAAACACCAAAGAAACTCCTCGGATGGTTCTAGACTAGAAGTTGCATTTGTCTTTTAAATCATTTTTTTTGTTATATTCATTTTTTCATGTGTGCTTTATTTTATTCTTATGATGTATGATTGTTTCAATGTTCCATTATTTGTGTGCATATTTATATGTATATTAGCATTTATGAAAACCAAGATTGCAAGCAACAATTCTATTCAAATACCTGTTCTTGGTTCCAAAAGTTTTGATCTCTAACTCTAAACAGGTTAATGTAATCCATATTCATCATACTTTCCGAAAAAGTTAAGTTTAGTTATTCTACTTGTTTTTATTAAGTTTTGATCGGACCGAGACTGATAGGACCAAAATTGGAAATTATGAATTGCAAAACCAAAAACCGAACCAATTACATGTTTTCGGTTCAGTTTGATTTGGTTCCGTATTTGTGTGTGCAAATGTGTTTACTCATGTAAAGTGATTATATAATTAACTAGTGAAGTAACAATATGATTAACTTTATTTATTTGCATAAACATTTTCAATCTTTGCTAACAAATGAACTACTCCTTACATATACATAAAATCATCTATGTCGAAATCTCCATCTTTGAAGCTGAAAACTTGATCAATTCTCATCTGGCCGGTGTGAAACATATCTTCATTTAAACCAATAATATTGTTTAAAGTGTTATGAGAGTCATTGCTCTCGTGAGTTGATAGGCAATCATGCACATGGTATTTTGACCCTTGGCTAAGAGGCTGACTACTTGACTTTCCAAAGTCATGTTGAAATTCGTCAAGGCTGATCCAGTCAGCAAACAGGATTTTTGGTGAGCTGGTGATCTGTGGGACCAACCGATCGGCTATGTCACCCGATGAACTATTCGTGAAGTTGGATGTATGCATGCACGAGGAAGATGATGTACTTGCCATATTTGTGTTTGGGCAATCAAGATTTGGATGTTTTTGAAGATAATCCGATTTCACTATTCTCTTTTTGAGGTGAGAATTCCAATAATTCTTTATCTCGTTATCCGTCCTTCCAGGCAAATGTTGTGATATCTGAGACCACCTGATCAACAAAAATAGAATGAAAAGAGGAGTTCACAATGAGTGGCGGACCCAGGAAGGAAATTTGTGTGGTGTCAATGGTTGTTTTTTTTATGAGGTGTCACCCACACTAAAAAAACAATTAATTTTTTAATACTATCTTAACATTATTCAGAAAATTTTGAGGGATTGTACAGGCCACCCCGTTCTACACAATAGGTCCTCTGTTCAGAATGCTAGCTAGTAAGAACACAAATGTCGTCTTTTAATAAAGTTCTGTTCTTAATTATTCAAGTCAACCGTCGTAATGATTAATGACGTTAAAAAGAAAAGGGATTCTGATGGAGAATCGATTATATAATAGCGCGGTTAATGTATTAATTACCTGTTGCCTAACAATCCATGAAGGGTCAAAATGGTTTCCTCTTCTTGTGACGAAAATGCCCCTCGCTTTAATCCTGGCCTGAGATAATTAATCCACCTTAATCGGCAGCTCTTCCCATTCCTTTGCAAGCCTGAACCAAAACTATGTTGGATTTAATTAATAAAGAACACTGATAAATATTTGATAGCCAATTAAATTAAAAATTATGTCAATAGAATGAACAATAATACGAAGATTATATGCCATGCATTACATTCTCTATACTACAATGACTTGAAATGCGAAACAGGTCGAGTTTAGGTTGACTGATTCCAACCCGCTAACCCAAACCCGACCCATCTGCCACCCCTAAATAAAGTTACCAGCATTAATAGGGACGGAAGTCCAGCAACTATGACCATAGTTCATGACATAACATGTTAGCTTTTGGTCCTCATCTGGTGACCATAGCCCCTTTTTGAGCTTCAGTCTTGGCTTTTGATCAGATGTCTGGTAACTCATTTTCGGGTAATCTTAATATCACAAAAGACGTAGTTTATAAGAAATGTTGCTAATTCAAATGGAGTAATTTATAATGAAAAAAGAGAATGATATATGTTGATGAATGAGATGGTGCAGATGCATTAATTCTTGGGTATATATAGAGGGAATATCAGGCTATTTTAATCTTTTTATTATGTGCATCCAACCACCAAAACAAAAATTATTAAGATAAACTAACATATGTAGCATAATATATGTGTAGTAGCTAGGTTACAACAATCTCCATTCAAGAACTATTCATATGCATCAATGGATGTTTCCAAGATTCTTATTTAACAATTGTAAATCCCATATTAAAAGATTGTAACGTCAGTCTGGACACAAAAAGGTTAAGACAAAAATGCGGTCGTATATTAATCAGTTTGACGAGTCCAAATCAAACTTCAATGAGTAAATTACACGAATGGTCCCGGTGGTTTACACAATGTTTTGGATTTGGTCCCTAAGTCTCAGTAATTAAACCCGTGGTCACTGTGGTTTACACGTATTGGTTTTAGTCCCTAATACTAACAGCCGTTAAAATTTGCTGTTAACTTTTTTTAATTGACAATTTTACCCTCACCATCTCCTTCCTCTTTCCTCTTTCCTTCGTGGACTTGCCGAACAATTCCACCGATGAATACCTAGGTTTACCTCCCATTGCCGCTAATGAACCAATTTTGTGTTTAATTTGGGAACAGATCGCTATTTTATACACCGGAACCCTAGATGACCGGTCCGACGCAGCTGCATCACTCGTCTCGCTGGCACGTGATAACGATCGGTACGGAAAGCTGATAATTGAAGAAGGTGGAGTCAATCCGTTGTTGAAATTGGCGAAAGAGGGGAAATTAGAAGGTCAGGAGAACGCAACGTCAACAATTGGATTCTTAGGTCGCGATCCTGAGAGTGTTGAACACATGATTCACGCCGGTGTATGTTCAGTTTTTGTTAAAATTCTCAAAGAAGGTCCGATGAAGGTGCAGGCGGTTGTTGCATGGGCTGTATCAGAGCTCGTTTCACACTACCCTAAATGTCAAGATCTATTCGCACAACACAACATTGTTAGGCTACTCATTGGACATCTTGCGTTCGAGACAGTTGAAGAACATAGTAAGTATGCTATTACTAGTAACAAACCAACTTCAATTCATGCTGTTGTTTTAGCTAATACTACCAACAATTTAAACGGGTTTATCACCAATCAAACTAATAAGTCAACAACAGTCAACAATGAAGACGATAAGAATCGAGTTGCACATCCTACTGGTACTAATCCTAATAATCAGCAACCGTTTAGGATGCATAGTGTTGTAGCTAGTACAATGGACATAAAAACCAAACAAATGGCTCTGTTCCAAACCCTAATCAAAAGACCGAAAATGTTATTGTTAAGAAGTAAAACCATCACCATCATCCAAACATTTCACTATCTACCAACAGTTTACATAAAGGTCGAGAATTGGAAGACCCTGCAACAAAAGCTTACATGAAATCAATGGCTGCTAGAGCTCTTTGGCACCTGGCAATTGGTAATCCCGCCATTTGTAGAAGCATAACTGAATCACGCACGTTATTATGTTTTGCTGTCCTATTAGAAAAAGGTCCAGAAGAAGTCCAGTACAATTCAGCAATGGAACTTATGGAAATCACAAGTGTAGCAGCACAAGATTCTGAATTAAGAAGATCAGCTTTCAAACCAAACGCACCTGCTTGCAAAGCAGTTATCGAACAATTACTCAAAATAATCGAAAAAGCAGACTCAAAACTATTACTTCCAGACTCAAAACTATTACTTCCACGAAGGAAAGAGGAAAGAGGAAGGAGATGGTGAGGGTAAAATTGTCAATTAAAAAAGTTAACAGCAAATTTTAACGGCTGTTAGTATTAGGGACCAAAACCAATACGAAGTGTAAACCACAATGACCACGAGTGTAATTACTGAGACTCAGGGACCAAATCCAAAACATTGTGTAAACCACAGGGACCATTCGTGTAATTTACTCAACTTCAATTCTTGAAAGTCAGAAATTGTATAAAAAACGCCGTAACAAGATGCTAAGGTTTAGAATTACATAACTCGCTAGTTTAAAAACTACAAGAGGGATACTAGAAGGAACTTCAACATGATCATCACTCCGATCCTGACTAGACAACTTGAGAAAAATAAATTAATATAAAATCTAGCAATATGCTAGAAAAAGTATAATGAAACAAAATTAAAAGAAATTACAAGGACTAATACACCACATACTTTTAAGGAGATCCCTAAACTTAGCCCTATATTTCAACCAAGAATACAAGGAAAATTAAAACTTGTTTTTAACCAAATAAGCAGGAAATCTTGTGCCCTTGAAAGATTAAATTATTTCCAGCCTTCCACATGAACCGTAATAAACCACCCATTGGGTCTTCTAAAAACATCTTTTTCTTTGAAGAATTCCTGATTTCAAGAATTTTAAAGATCAGCTAATTCAAAGGAGTCGTGCTGTTATATTTGAGGGTTTTTAGGAGGGGGGTGATAACAATGCCGAAGCTCTCTCTTAGGAATTTTCCTTTTTTTTTGAAAAAAAAAGAGTCATGCTGACGCACATCAATATTACACCATGACTTTTATTGCATGCACCGCATATAATTGTACAATTGACCATAAAACTTGTACTGTGTTGTATATGAGTTAAAACTTGTGTTGTAGAAATGAATTCTCAATCTAAAAACCAACTCCACAAATCCTTCAAAAAAGAACAAGAGTATAAAAGATGCTCCGTCGATTGATCCTCAATACCGCACAATTGACAAAACAAATTAAGGAGTGTTAATACTTCTTCGATTCAGATTACGTTTGATGGCGATTCAGTTAAGCAAACGACGTCAAACAAAGCAATTTACGCGAGGGGCCATCCAGTTATTCAAAAAATGCAAGTCACTGGTGTAGGAATTAGAAAGATTGTCTATGATTCATTATAACGACTTAACTGAATAAATCCCGCTAGGATCCAACTCCAACTATCCGGCCTTCCTTTAAATCAACATTTCTAAGCATTAGTTTTAATTAAAAGAAAAATTATATCTTCTTACTAGCATCAGTTTTAATATACCAATCTGATCAATTTCTGCATGAAAAATTGAAATAACGACTTGTATTTAATTTTAGAAACAACCCGAACATGAGAGGCGAGAGAGAGAATATCGGAAGACAAAAAGACAACGACGGAGAATGGAGAACGGTACAGCGGAGGAACGGCAACCGGAGTAGATCAAATCAAATCCACCAAGAACACCAGAATATCGGAGAGAAGAAACCCAAATCCACCTCTTTCTTCATCACCAACTTTGCTGAAGAACATACAGAGGATATTCTTTGGAGAGAATTTAGGAAATTCGGGAATCTGGTAGATGTTTACATCGCCAAGAAAAGAAATAACGATGGGAATAAGTTCGGGTTTATCAGATTTAAGGGGGTGTCAGATCCTTATTACCTTGAACGTAAACTGCACAACATCAAGATCGGGTGGAGCATGGTCTCAGTTAACATCGCCAGGTTTGATAGGGTCCACAACCCAAGACCCCCACCACAAAAAGTGAATCATACATATGCCCCACCACCTCCTCCGCCGTCCGACAAGGACAAAAGGTACGCCCCGAACAAAAATCTTGGAAGGTCTTTTGCCGATGTGGTTAATGGTAACCATCGAGAAGAAAAGAAAGAACTTCCTACCGTCCGTATCGAATCTAATCCTACCACTAGAAAATGGTTGGCTCGTGATTTAATCGGAAGGGTCCCAAACTTTAAAACCCTTTGGAATTTGGCAGCTATTAAGAATGCAGATGGTTGCAATGACATAGATATCAGATATTTGGGTGGGCTATCGGTACTGCTAGAGTTTGATGCAAGAGATGATGGTAAGAATTTTCTTGAGAACTCAAAAAACATTTGGGGAAACTGGTTCTCAAGCCTAACATTCTGGTCGCCGAACTTAGTCATATCGGAGAGATTTGCCTCGATATTGATTTACGGAGTGCCGGTTCATGCCTGGTCCACAGATACCTTCAATGAAATAGGTAAAACTCTAGGAGAAGTGGTCATAGAAGAAGATTGTTCTCCTAATAACGCAAACAACGTGGTTGGAAGAATCGCCGTCCTAACCACACATATAGGCTGGATTAATAAAGTTATTAAAATTCTAATCGATGATAAAGAATTTTCGATCAGAGTAACAGAAGACCAATCTGAATCAATAAGACTTATCCCCGGGTCTGATCATGAGAAGCAATGGGGGTCATCCGATGACGAAATCGACTCAGACATATCAGATGACGTGGACGAGTCTGAAGATGAGTTTGAAGACGGCGAATTCCGGGGTGAAATTGAAAAGTCTCATAGTTACATTCCTAGAGATGAGGAAGGGTTCCAGCACATAGTACAAGATCCTGGCTCGAATTTTGATGGTGGGGATAATAATGAAAACGTCGACAGTGATACATTCCCGGTGGGGCCTATTAAATATCCTGTAGCGGGTATTGATGAGACAATTCCTCTTTCGGTGTCCAGTAACTCGAGTGAGCCCATTGGTGTGGCAAATCCCGACCCAATCGGTAACCCGGAGCCCAACTACTGTCAAGATAATTTGGAGCCCAATTTAAATAAGGAGTTTGTGGTATTATCTCAACCCACTGCGAATAATTTGGGCTCCAGCTCAAATAGCCCAATCTCCAGAGTTAATGAAAGCTCTACTTTCCCAAGCCCAAATATAAATGAGGCCCCATCAATTGAGGTAGTAAAAGAAGCCCCACCAGAGACCAGAATCCCTGAAATTGATCTGAACATTCCGTGCTCATCCGGTGCGTCTTCAGGCAGAACTATTTCACTTCCGTTAATATTCGGAAAAGCATCTAGAAATAGATTGGTGGAATTAAGCAAGAACAAAAAGAAGGGTAAAAAGAAAGTCCAACACCAGTCTCGGGAAGAATCAACGGGGTCAATTCCGACGTCGGTCGAAATACAAAACACAGTCGATGTTGGTAATCTTGTGGGCTTCCAAATGGACGAATTTGACTCGGAAATTAGGAACGTCATCAACGGTGCAGGTTTGAAATCTGTGTTTTAATGAAGCTCCTATCTATTAATATTAGAGGTGTTAACAATACCTCGAAAAAAAGGTGGATCCAAGGTCTAATAAAGGCTAATAAAATTCAATTCCTAGGCATTCAAGAATCAATGTCGAAACAGCCTGATTCAGGACTGATTAGGGCATATTGGGGCAGAGATAATTATGATTATGATTTCTTGGCTTCTTCCGGGAAGTCTGGTGGTTTAATTTCGGTTTGGGATCCATCGTGGTTCCATAAATCTGACATGACTATGGGGAGCGGATATCTAGTAACGCTTGGTTCGATTGTCGGAGCTAATGTAGTATGTGGCTTGGTTAATTTGTATGCATCACAAGAGTTAAAAAAGAAGCTGTTGCTTTGGAATAAGGTATCAGAGATGATAAAAGCAGATCCTAATAGACTATGGATTATCTTTGGAGACTTTAACGAGGTCCGAAAAAGATCGGAGAGATCCGGGTCATCATATTCCCACGCAGGTGCTAGAGCATTTAATCATTTTATTGCAGAGTCGGGGCTCCACGAAGTGAAGATGGGGGGGAGAAGATATTCCAGAAGCACCCTCGACTGTGGTTCAATGAGTTTGATTGACAGGGTTTTGGTTTCCAATTCCTTCTTTCAGGTATGGCCAAACCCTATTGTAACCATTCTCCCGAAGGGATTTAGTGATCACTGCCCCCTGATTTTGAAATCCTTAAATGTCGACTTTGGGCCGTCATACTTTAAATTCTTCAATTCATGGGCCTCGATACCTTCTTTGGAGCCGGTTGTTTCTGCGGCTTGGGCAATGCCCGTAGGTGGTAACCCGCCACCTATTCAACGGTTTTGTAGGAAATTGAAGCAGGTGAAATCTGCTATAAAAACATGGAAAGCAGCGGAGGGAGAAAATAGATTGATTAGTCTGCAAAATCTAGCAAACAAATTTGATATTAAAGCCGAAACAGTGGGGTTGTCTTCCGAGGAAAAAAACAAAAGAGTCTCCATTGATTTTCAAATCAGAGATGAAGAAGCAATAAAAACCCGAAACATCAAACAAAAAGCTAGATTAAAATGGAACATTGACGGTGACGAAAACTCAAAGTTTTTTCACGCATCTGTGAATCATAATAATCGGAAAAACTTTATACATGGTTTATCATTCAATGGTGTTTGGACAGAGGATCCATCGATGATGAAAAAAGGCACCGCAAATTATTTTTCTAATATATTTGCAGATCCAATTCGAGCAAGGCCCAAATTCTCTAGCAATAAGTTTAAAACTTTATCGGTGTCTCAGAAAATGCTCATCGAATCAAGCTTCACTAGAGCCGAAATTAAAAAAGCGGTTTGGGATTGTGGGGTGGATAAAGCTCCGGGTCCGGACGGATTTACATTCGCCTTTTATAAAAAGTATTGGAATATTATTGAAGACGATCTAATGAATGCAGTTTTATCTTTTGAAAATGGTGGCGATTTTAAAAACGGGTGCAATTCTTCTTTTTTCACACTCATCCCGAAGTGTGAAATCCCTCTAGTTTTATCAGATTACCGACCAATAAGCCTTATTGGAAGTTTTTACAAGATTATTGCTAAAACATTGGCTAATCGAATCAAATCGGTGATTAATGAGGTTATTAGTATCGAGCAATCGGCTTTCATTGAAGGTCGTAATATTCTTGATGGCCCACTTATTTTAAGTGAAATTATGTCATGGTGTAAAAAGATGAATAAACAACTGTTGATCTTTAAAGTAGATTTTGAGAAAGCCTACGACACCCTTAATTGGGATTTCTTAGATTCGGTGATGGCCCAAATGGGGTTCGGGGAGAAATGGAGAAAGTGGATTAATATGTGTTTTTCTTCCGGTAGGGCATCCGTTTTACTTAATGGGTCGCCTACATCGGAGTTTGATATCAAAAGGGGCCTTAGACAAGGTGACCCAATGGCTCCTTTTTTATTTATTATAGCGGTTGAAAGTATTCACGTTGCTATGCTTGAGGCAACAGAAAAAGGCGTTTTTCACGGAATTTCTCTCCCAAATAACGGGCCTCTATTATCCCATCTCCAATATGCCGATGATACAATTTTTCTGGGAGAATGGTCCGAATTAAATGCTAGAAATCTAACTCGCATTCTTAATTGCTTCTACTTATCATCGGGGTTAAAAGTGAACATGTCTAAAAGTAACATACATGGATACGGTGTTCCGAGAAGAGATGTTTGTAGGATCGCCAATCGGTTGAATTGTAGTGTCGGGTCTACACCATTCAAATATCTCGGCCTAATTATCGGGGCTCCTATGCACCGAATTGAATATTGGGATGTAATTGTTGAAAAATTTAGGAAAAAACTTTCTTCTTGGAAAGCATCTTCTTTATCATACGGGGGTAGATTGACCCTTGTGAAGTCAGTATTGGGTGCTCTCGGGATTTATTTTCTCTCGATTTTTAAAGCCCCCGAAAGTATAATAAAAAAGTTAGAGTCAATAAGAGCTAACTTTTTTTGGGGATCAAAAAATGGGGAAAGGAAAATTAACTGGATTAAATGGTCTAAAATCCACAATCCAATCAAGTCGGGTGGGCTAAACGTCCCTAGTATAAAAGCTCAAAATCTTGCCTTGCTAATTAAATGGTGGTGGAGGTTGAAAAAGGAAGACGGTGCTCTTTGGAGAAACGTGATTGTGTCAATTCATAATATATCAAGTAATCTTACTCCATCAAGCAAGTTTTCAGGTGTTTGGAATAACATAGTCAAGGTGCGAAATCATTTAGAAAAAATTAACATCCCGATTGATTCTTGGTTTCAAGCCTCTCGAGATCCTAATAATTCGATTGTAAGGTGGTCATGGCCCCTAAATCCGGACGGGATTTTTACTGTGGCGTCAGCAAGGT
Organism: Calendula officinalis; assembly: GCA_963853835.1. NCBI lineage: Eukaryota > Viridiplantae > Streptophyta > Magnoliopsida > Asterales > Asteraceae > Calendula > Calendula officinalis. The sequence goes on from OY970820.1 coordinate 23,782,464, forward strand.
TTGCAATAGAAGATACATTATCATGCCCTCGGATCACAAGCAAGTTTAAGTGGGTTAAAGAAGTCCCGTCTAGAATAAATATCTTCTTCTGGCGAGCGTGTCAAAATAGACTCCCAACGTGTTTTAATTTGCTGAAACGGGGAATTACACTGCAATCTGCAGTATGTGTGTTATGCGAACGGGAGATCGAGAATGAAAGTCATCTATTCTGGTGGTGTCGCAAGGTTCGGGAAATCTGGGTTGCTTTTTGCATATGGTGGAGCATAGGCATAGGCGACATATCGAGTCTGGATCAGTTGATAGAATGGCCGGATCGGGCAAATATGTCAAAATTAAAAGCCCGACATTTTTTGACTGCGTTTATTTCAGTTGCTTGGCTTATATGGAGGTACAGGAACGATGTAATTTTTAATAATAAAACAGATGGTTTTCACTTAATTTTTGATGAAGCTCAAGCTCAGGCATTTTATTGGATCAAGAACAGGTCGAAATGCAAATGGAGTTGTAATCAGTGGGCTCAGTGGATTACAGACCCGGAGGGCACTTAAACAGGCTGATATCCCGGTTATTTTGGTGTTTTTTTTTAGTCTATTTTTTGTGTATATAAAATAGGAGTGCAGGAGTTTCGTTTTGGTTGATTGGATGCAAACTTGGTGTATTTTTGCTAGTCTATAGCTTGTGTGATTAATATAATTTGGGGTCTCTTTGCGGGGGTGATGGCATTGTCGAAGCTCCCGTTAAGTTGCCTTTTTGCCGTTCAAAAAAAAAAAAGTTTTAATATACCACCGTTGTGTAGTTCCCATTTGGTGTGTATATTCTGCAATGTCTAATTAAGAAAGAACGATGATAGCTAATGATAACATCACTTTTTCGAAAATCTGAATTCTGAAAACACTAAATGAGTAACAATAATTTACTCAATAGATATAATGTATCTCAAATGAAGCTTCACGAGGACATTAAAAATTTGATACAACCAATTGGGAACATGATTGGTGTTTATGAACAAACATGACAATGTAATTATTAATACATATAATTAAGATGTAGGATAATCATTATCAGTCATTTTAGCGTGCGTTGAAGTAGAAAGATTTTATTCTATTTATTTAATCAATCAATATTTGCTCATTTGCTAAAGGAGTTTGACACACAGCTTTTGTCGCATTCATCAGCTAGTCTTCTGATTGTTGAGTTGAGATCTTCAAGTATAAATTTAATGATTAACATTCTGTTTAGTTCCCACACAATCCTATGATTTTTAGTTGTGATCTTCGAATAATAAATTATTCCGATTTTGTTTTATTCTTAATGATTTTGTCGCAAAGGTGGATAATTTGATTTTATTAGCACTTAAGAAGACAATAGGCCGACACAAGGATTCATAGTCGTTGTTTGAAGTTACAAAAGGGGAAAATAACAATTCTTCTTTCACATTTCGCCCAAAAATTCAAATTCCAAAAGGACAAAATCTCTGTGTTTGACAAAAAAAAAGGCCACAGATTAACTAAAGTGGCATATCTCCAACATCCTAACAACTGATTGATGAAAACCTCTGATTTCATGCAACTTTCTGTTTGAAATAGTGTCCAACACATCAAATAAACCGGTATTTCGATTCGGGTATTTTAGAGTCCTATTCGGGTTGCCCTCGAGGAATCAACGAACACGAGAAATAACGTAGTGTTTAATTAAATGGACTAACTGGCTAGACGGGCTAAACTAGTTAATGGGTAATTAACTAGTTATCGGTATCGGGCCAAGTAGTAATTAATAGTTTAATTAAAGAACTTGCGGGCTTAATTAAAGAGTTAATTGAAAGCGGGCTTGGACCAATTGTGGCGTTACCATAATTGTGTTAGGGAAGTATATATATTAAGGTTAAGGGTTTAACCTAATAATAACATTCAATACTTGATCTTTGCCTCTCCCAAAAGCTCGGCCGAACACCACCACCTTCGACCGAACCGCCGCCCCACCTCCGGCGTCGGACCGCCGCTGCTCCGCCGCCGCCGTTGCCGGAAATCGAAAGGGTTTTCGATTTTGGTGCTTGTTTCTCAAGGTGTTTTATACTACGTTGTGGTATATTGTCCTGTTCGTGATCAACCTTGGGTGTGAACCAATCGAGGGATTCTTTCTTGAATCCTAGGCTTTGTGTGATAACTGGCAAGAACGAGATCACAGGGTTTGTCCAATTCGCCAACGAACACGAGAAATAACGTAGTGTTTAATTAATAGTTTAATTAAATGGACTAACGGGCTAGACGGGCTAAACTAGTTAATGGGTAATTAACTAGTTATCGGTATCGGGCCAAGTAGTAATTAAAGTTTAATTAAAGAACTTGCGGGCTTAATTAAAGAGTTAATTGGAAGCGGGCTTGGACCAATTGTGGCGTTACCATAATTGTGTTAGGGAAGTATATATATTAAGGTTAAGGGTTTAACCTAATAATAACATTCAATACTTGATCTTTGCCTCTCCCAAAAGCTCGGCCGACACCACCACCTTCGACCGAACCGCCGCCCCACCTCCGCCGTCGGACCGCCACTGCTCCGCTGCCGTCGTCGCCGGAAATCGAAAGGGTTTTCGATTTTGGTGCTTGTTTCTCAAGGTGCTTTATACTACGTTGTGGTATATTGTCCTGTTCGTGATCAACCTTGGGTGTGAACCAATCGAGAGATTCTTTCTTGAATCCTAGGCTTTGTGTGATAACCTGGCAAGAACGAGATCACAGGGTTTGTCCAATTCGCCAAACCACAATCAAGTAAGATTTCAGATCTATCTATTTAATTGTATTAAATTGATCTAGTTGCTTTAGAGTTGTAAACCTAACGGTCCAAACAGTTTTAATCGGGTCAGTGTTCTACCAAGTTGCATTTGATTTCTGCCTTAAGCAAAGTGTGGCTAGATGCATAGAAAATCCAACAGTGGTATCAGAGCGCCATTGGTTTACAAGTCTAGTAGTGCTAGACGAAAATTCGAAATCCATGTATTGTCTGTGATTTTCGGTAATACCGAAAATTGTTTTGGGTATTCCGAAAATTAGTAAAAATACATTAAAAATTGTTTTTAATTAATTTCGGTAATATTAAAATTGTTTTTAATAATTTCCGAAAATTCGGATATTATTTGTTTAATATATAAAATCGTTTTTATTATTAAAATAAATAATTATGATAATTTCAAAAGTTTGGAATTATCAAGAATTTGAATAAAAGATTTTATCAAATCTAGATTTTTATTTAAAGATTTAAAATAAATATTTTATATATTTTATATGTTTTTCGGAATATATAAAAGGTATAAAAGTTATTTATTTAATAATTAAATAAAAGAAATCCTATTTAAGTATATGTGTATTTGTCGAAATACATATATGCCAAAAATAGTTGATTTGGCAAATATAGAAAATATTTGAAGGTGTTTCAAATTAGGATAAAATTTGAAAGTTCAAATTAGGGATATTAGATATATCCGAAAATTTTAATAAGATTTAAAAGATGTAATTTTAAAAATTAAAGATATTTTAAATATGGATATAAATATATCCGAAATTTATTTTCGGTATATATTTATATATATTTTAATATTTTTCGGAATTTTTAAATATTTAAAAGGGTTTTGAATTTTCGAGTATTTTTATTATTTATCTTATTTGCTTATAATCGTTTATAATAGGAATAATGGAATAAATATTAAAGATATTAATTATATATTAGATATTAATTAAAAGTTTAATTTAGAATATATATATATATATATATATATATATATATATATATATATATATATATATATATATATAATTTTCGAAATTCCTATATATATCAAATAAGATTTGATATTCCTCCTTTATATATATAATATTATGTAATAATAGTTTATTAAATATTATATATAAGATATAGTTATAATAGAAATTAAAACGTCGCGTCCTCACGCGTTTATAAAATTAATTATACTATATAGAATTTTAGTAAATGTAATTAAAAAGTTTTAATTATCATAGATATAATTATATAATAGTTTATATATATATTATAACTAAAGTTAATTACATCGTCGCTTATGTCATTAGTAGGCTCACTCATGGTTTAAGGCATCTAAAGGATGAATAGGAAGAGATATAGATCTCTAAACGGGGTTGCGTTTTTAACACGCCTTGCGCTGAACTACCCCGCCGCTTCCCTTGTCTTAGAATGGAGCTACCGAACGGGCATAATAGGATGATGTCAAAGATTAAAAGTATAATCATAAGATTAAACAAATCCTTCCCGTTTAATATAAATGTGAACATTGTGTGCTCTCCATAGAATAACACACTCGTATTATAGTCTGATTAAAGGAACTCGTGTGGTTAACCGGTACGTTAACTTTGAGATTATTTTATGAGTGAAACGATTCTCGCGATACTCAAGCGAACTTGAGCCGAGAAGTCCACGTGGGTGTTCCATGGTTGTTTCACCTTCAAATATATGATCCACGGTATCTCTGTCATATAGATTAGAATGAGCATTGATTCGAGATTAACATATCATTCTCCCTCGAGAATGAATCTCAAAGAACTAGGGATTTCATAAGATTGAAATTGACAATAGTTTTCCTACGACCCGAAATTATTCGGTGTGAAATACGTCATCCCTCTTCACATCGTATAACTAGTGGTCGTATCCTAGCCTTATAAATAAAGATTGGGAAAATTATTATAAGGATTAATTAATGAATACACTAACAAAGAAATTATTTCTTTTATAGATGGGTTCCAACAACAATAACAATAACAATCAAATCCCACTTCCTCCACCACCTCCACTTACACAAGGACCACAAAGCTTTGCTCTTATCTCAACCTTGAATCGTGAAAAGCTCACTGGACCAAACTACATTGATTGGGTTCGTACGCTTAGAATCACGCTGAGGTACGAGGGCAAAGAGTATGTCCTCGATTGTAACGCCCCAAAATTTTATAAATTAATATAAGTACGTTTTATTCATTATTAAACCATATTGTATTATTTATTTGATAAAATAAATAGGTGACGTGTCATTTATATGATCTTTATTATGATGTATTAAATTAATTATCGTGACGTTTTAGTTACTTGCATTTATGTGACGTCTCATTAGGTGACGTTTTATGATCGCGACGTCTAGATCGCGAGTCCTCATTAATCTAGCAATTATTTGTCTAGTTTTTGTGTCGAAGTGAGGCCGGCCATAGGCCAAGGTCGAGCCCGGGTAATTTATTTCCCGCAAGCAATTATCCGCCTAATAGAGATCGCCTAAGAGTGTTAGTTAAGCCGTCAATTCTTTGATCTGGTTTTAGAACCATAATGATAATCGAGGCTGGCCCAAACACTTAAACCCAAAGCTTGTTTCTCTTCCTTTCTCCCTTGGTCCGGTCGTGAGGCAGAAAAGAGGAGGTCTGCATGGTTATTTCATTTTTTTTAGCCCAATCTCATTAGAGGCTTAGAGCCCGTCCAACTTGATACATAAATTCACGCTCTTTTGACAAGTGCCCTACTTCTATTCGGTCGTTCTGCTTTGTCGTGAGAATATAATCTGGTTGTAGTCGTTTTCCTACTTTTCTCGTTCCTAATTAACCAACGTTTTGGCAGCGTTATATTCGAGCAATGAAGAAGTTGTTCCAGCCACACCTAGAGCATCTCTAATTCGGGATTTTAACCTTGTTTCGGTAGTCCTTTAACCCTATTTCATTGTATTGATTTGTTTTCCGTAAACCAAACTTGTTAACCTATTTCGCGTAGAGGTCTAGCAGGGATGCGATTTTTATGGCTTAGTACCGAGCCTTAGTTGGGTCCGGTTTAGTTATAGACTCGTTGTTGTTGTTGTATCGTCCCAATCGATTAGTTAGTTCCGTGACCTAGAACCGTTTTACTGATTTCGCATCGAATTAGAATCTGTGGACTGAACAGCTGATGTCAAACCTCGGGTTGTCCGGGTGAGTTGGGACTTGGGATGGTTTAATCGTTTTCATAAAAATTGAGAACTTATAGCCGAAGGGGAAACCGAACCCGTAGGGTTCTCGGTTTCCCAATCGAGAAATTTTACCATCAAGTTTTATAAAACCAGACATAATTTGAGAAAATAACATTTTTAAACTGCTGGGTATCTAATTTGGAGTGCTCGGGTTTTTATGGGCCGGGTCGGGTTGCTAAAACGGGTTTAAAAGTAAAGTACAATTTTCTGGCAGATTTAGTGGGTCGAGTTCATGTCTGCTTTTAACCAGTTTAAATTAAGCTTTTGGATTTTTGACCCGTGTTGGGACCTAGGTTTCTGAGTTAGCTTTCCAATGCCGCAAACCTCTCGTCAATCTGATTTACGGTCTAAAAGTTATACCCGTTTTAATATGTTGATGTGAGGAACTTGACCTGTGCAGCATGCCTGTATCGTGACACCATTTTGAGACCCTTAGATTTTTTTTTGGCCAGTGACCATCTCACAGTGATTTGTAGTTCTGGTTGTCTAGTTTATACGGTAAGAAGATGGGAAACATCTAATTGTCCGTTTAGAAGTTATGGCAGTTTCCGTGAGACCGACGGGTGCTGCCAGCTTTTCTAAAGTAAGTCCTTGGGTTGGATTTTAATTCGGGGTTTCGTTTTATGTTTTAGGACCGTCTAAGAGATAATATGCTGTACCTTTGATTTTTGGGAACCCTTTGGAGCTTACGTTTCTCGAGGTGAGTACTCTCACCGTGTATTCAGTTTTAACGTTGTACATGCATGACTTATGTGTTATACTATTTAACCCATAATTGTTATCTGAGTTTGATCTGTTATCTGAGTATCTGAGCATCTGAGCATCTATTTATTTATTATTTATCTGAGACATTGTGCCTGAGTAACTGAGCTCGGCACAGAGTCATTATGTGCTATTACTTGCTAGGGCACCTGAGATAATTATGTTAAAGAGATAAAAACATAATAACACACATCTGAGTTTTGGCTATATGCCATTTTGGGATCACCTCCCGTCTGAGTTTTGGGATCACTCCTGTCTGAGTTTTGGCTTACGCCTATCTGAGGTGTGAGGATGGGCGATCGACCCGAATCACACAAGCGCGCTATATAAATTAAAATCTGAGTAATAAAAATCTGAGAAATAAATTTGGGTAAATAACTGAGTAGATTCTGAGTAGGAGTACACCGATGTGCCCTCATGTGTTGTATGTTATGATTGTTTACATTTTGAGATTATTCACTCAGCTTCCCAGCTGACCCAAATCTCCCCCATTGTTTCAGGTACCAGCAAAGGAAAAGAGAAGGTGGACGGTTGACCGATGTATTTCCTCGAGCTGATGTGGACAGCACTTAACATTTTATAATACTTTATTTTATTTAAACTATTTCCGCATTAAATACATTTTAAAATGAAAATATTATTATTGGGTTTCAATTATTTAAGTTATTGGGACCTTTTTATTTAAAATCTTGTACTCAAATTTTTTTAAAATTTTTGTGAATTTTTGGGTGTTACATCGATAATGAGATTGCTGAGTTGACTGACGATTCGAGTGTCGTAGACAGAGCTGCCTACGACCTCCATCGTTCTGAGTCGGAAAAGGTTGCTTGCCTGATGCTAGCCACTATGTCTTCTGATCTCCGAAATAATTTTGAGAAGATGAGTGCCTATGACATCAATCAACAGCTCAAACAAATGTTTCTAAACCGAGCTAGGCAAGAACGTTTCGACGTGGTAAGTTCCCTGGTAGGATGCAAACTGCAAGAAGGACAATCTGTGTGTAGCTACGTCCAAAAGATGAAGGGCTACATAGACAGGCTAGCGAATTTGGGTGATCCCTTACCGAAGGAGTTGACCACTGATATGGTCTTGAACTCGCTTCCACCATCCTACTCACAATTTATAGTTAACTATAACATGGGTGATATGGATAAGACACTCATGGAACTGCACGGTATGTTAAAGACTATCGAGGCTAGCTTGATGAAAGCAAAATGTTTCGCTCCTACTGCTCCTGTCTTGGCTATTCGTTCTGAAGGTGTTAAAAAGAAACGCCGTCCTCCTAATGGCAAAGGCAAGGCCAAAGTATGTCAAGCCAAACATGGCCATAAGAGGAAGGCTGATTCTGACATAACACCTACCAAAGATCCGAAAGATGCTGTTTGCTACTAATGTCAAGGAAAAGGTTACTGGAAAAGAAGCTGCCCAAAGTACTTGGATGATCTGAAGAGTCAGAAAGTCCAAAAGTCTGGACCATCAGGTACTTTTATGATTGAACTCCATAATACTTCTATGTCTAATTCTTGGGTTTTAGATACATGGTGTGGTACTCACATTTGCACTGATATGCAGGGACTTAAGAATAGTAGGAAGTTGAAGCATGGAGAGCTTAATCTGATCATGGGAAACGGAGTCTCGACTGCTGTCACCAAGATAGGAGATTACGAGCTCATGCTTGGGAATGGATGTTCTTTACTTTTATTAGATGTTTTTTTTCGCCTTCTATGGCACACAACATTATTTCATTTTACGCATTGTTTAAGGATGGTTTTAATTTCATTTTTAATGAGAATGGTTCTATTTTGGTTTATAAAAATGATGTGTTTTATTTTAAAGCTATTCCTTGTGCTAGTATATATGAAATTGATGGTTGCGTAAACAATAGAAATCTAATATTAAATGTTGATTCATCCTAAGGTGTATTGGATAAGTCATGTCTATGCATTGTCGCTTAGGACATATAAACAAAAAACGCATAGCTTAACTCCAAAAGGATGGAGTGTTAGAATCATTTGACCTCAAATCGAATAATGTGTGTGAATCTTGTTTACTTGGCAAGATGACAAAGGCGCCATTCACAGGGTCATGTGAAAAAGGCAAAGACTTGTTGGACCTCATACATACTGATGTGTGTGGACCGTTTAAGTCTAACACTAGACATGGTGAACGATACTTCGTCATGTTTACTGATGATTTCAGTAGATATGGCTATGTTTATTTGATTAAACATAAGTCTGATACTTTTGAAACGTTCAAAGAATATCAGAAAGAAGTAGAGAATCAACTGGGCAAGAAGATTAAGATGCTCCGTTCTGACAGGGGCAGAGAGTATCTTAGTCAAGAGTTCATCGACTATCTAAAGAGTTGTGGAATAGTATCTCAACTCTCTCGTCCTCGAACTCCACAACTTAATGGAGTGTCAGAAAGGAGAAATCGAACCTTGCTTGACATCGTACGATCAATGATGAGTCGATCGACACTTCCAGTGAGTTTTTGGGGATATGCCTTAGAAACTGCAGCACATATCGTAAACCTTGTACCAACTAAGAAGGTTGCCAAAACACCCTCTGAAATGTGGACAGAGAATCCTCCCTCCCTCAAACATTTGAAAATCTGGGGTTGTGAAGTTTATGTAAGACATGAATCTCACGACAAGCTAGATAACAAATCAGAGAAGTGCTACTTCATTGGCTACCCATGATAGTCTTTTGGATATCGGTTTTATAATCCGAAAGAGAACAAAGTGTTCGTATCTCGAAGAGGATTCTTCCTCGAGAGAGAGCTATTGTCCAAAGAAGACAATGGGAGCAGTATTGATCTTGAAGAGTGTCAAGAGTCTACCAATGAAGATGTAGTGGAACCTATAGTTGACACTAGCACTCAACCAGAGGATGAGATTCCTGTTGAGGAAAATGATGTAACTCCTACCGTTCCACGTAGATCCTCTAGAACTATTCGCCCTCCTGAGAATTATGGTGATTATTATGATTTCCATATTGCTGAAGGTGATGCATCAACTAGTAATAGTTTGTCAGTTGATGACGATGAGTCATCGAGTTATAAGGAAGCTATGGAAGGCCCTGAGGCCGAAAAGTGGAAAAGGGCTGTGGAGAGTGAGATTCAGTCCATGTATGATAATCAAGTATGGAACTTGATTGAGACTTCTACCGGTGTTAAAACCGTTGGATGCAAGTGGATCTTCAAGAAGAAGATCGACATGGATGGGAATGTGCACACCTATAAGGCTAGGTTGGTTGCAAAAGGTTATACTCAAACTCATGGGATTGATTATGATGAAACCTTTCAACCAGTAGCCAAGATAAAGTCTATCAGAATATTACTTGTCATAGCTGCATTTCATGACTATGAAATTTGGCAGATGGATGTTAAAACCGCCTTCCTTAACGGAAGACTTACTGAGGATGTCTATATGGCACAGCCATAAGGTTTTATCAACAAGAAATATCATGATAGAGTGTGCAAGCTTGAGAAATCCATCTATGGATTGAAACAAGCATCTCGAAGTTGGAATCTTTGCTTCCACGAGAAAGTCAAGGAGTTTGGTTTCTCTAGGAGTGAAGATGAGTCCTGCGTTTACATCAAAACTAGTGGGAGCGTTGTAGTCTTTTGAGTACTGTATGTGGATGGCATACTCCTTATTGGAAATCATATTCCTACACTGCAAGATGTGAAGTCTTGGTAGGGAAAATGTTTAACAATGAAGGATCTAGGAGATGCAGCATACATACTCGGTATAAAGATATACAGAGATAGAGAAGGACGTCTAATTGGATTGAGCCAGAATACATACTTGGATAAAATACTAAAACGTTTTAGTATGGTTGATTCCAAGAAGGGGTATCTACCCATGAATCATGGCATAACATTGTCTAAGAGTCAATGTCCCAGTACTGAGCAAGAACTGGAGAAAATGAGTCGAGTCCCATACGCCTCGGCGATTGGATCGATCATGTATGTCATGGTATGTACTCGTCCGGATGTCTCATATGCTTTGAGTATGGTGAGCCGGTTCCAGGACAACCCTGGCAACGATCATTGGACTGCGGTGAAAACGATTCTCAAGTACCTAAGGAGAACAAAGGATATGTTCTTAGTGTATGGTGGGAAAGACGAACTTGTTGTGGATGGTTATTGTGACGCGAGTTTCCAAACGGATAGAGATGACTCGTGCTCACAATCTGGGTGGGTGTTCTTGTTAAATGGAGGAGCTGTCACTTGGAAGAGTTCCAAGCAGAAGACATCGCTGACTCGACTTGTGAATCTGAGTATATTGCTGCTAGTGAGGCAGCAAAAGAAGCTACTTGGTTGAAGAACTTCATTGGTGATCTTGGTGTCGTAACAAGCATCAAGGAACCATTGAAGATCTTCTGTGACAATGAAGGTGCAGTCGCTTTGACTAAAGAATCCAAAGATCATAGTCGAATCAAGCATATACTCAGAAAGTATCACTATGTGAGAAAGCGCGTTGAGGAAGGTGACATCATAGTGACTAGAGTATCGTCGGAAGAAAACCCGACTGATCCTTTCACAAAAGCACTAAGTCGTGCCAAGCATGATATTCATGCGAGGACGATAGGAATTAGATTTCATAGTGACTTGTCATAAAGTTTTATTCATTTGAAATTTGTAGCGAATATTAAATTGTATGAATTGATGATTTATTTATGGAGATTAAATAATTTGCAAGTGTTCTATCATCCATATAGTATTTAATTATTCCATTTCACCTTTTGCATGTTTAGAACCTATTCCAAAGTAACCTAAGAGATTACTTTAACGTCCACAGTCAATCGTCCTTATGGGAATAAAAATTGAATTAAGATGTCATGGGAGAGTTAGTAGATTGTTCAAAGGTATGAACATTGCATGGAGATTGCTGCTACTCTCATGAGCATTTAAAAGGTGTATTTAAATGTTGGACTAACCCACGATCAGAGTATTACCCCATGGACTTCATCATGGGTAATAGTGAGGCGAGAATATCGTATGAGTCTTCAAACCAAGATGCATCGTTTCCCTAATACGATTTCATGGTGCATTGGTCTAACTCCAACGCTATTCGTAACTGGTAGCTATACAGATTAGTTCCATGTATCATGTGATGACTATGAAGGAGATGGTGTAGTTAAGGTTTATTCGTTCCCTCTGATCAAAGTGATATAGGAGATATCTATGGGGCCCCTGTTGATTTGATGTGACACTGAAGTACCTGCACAGGTCATGACTAAATTGAAAGTTCAATTATGTAGTCTAATCGTCATCATAAATCTCGAATCAGGAAACATAATCGTAACTAGAGTGATTGACATGTCCATGTCACTAGGTACATGATATCGTGCAAAGAAGGACATATGATCACTTATCATGGGACTGTTTCTAATAGTTCAGAGTTCAGCAGCTGCACATGCTATGCACACTCTAAAGGATACACGAACGCGTACCGTTTATAGTTGATGAGATGTCCAAGTGGGAGACTGTTGGAAATAGTGTCCAACACATCAAATAAACCGGTATTTTGGTTCGGGTATTTTAGAGTCCTATTCGGGTTGCCCTCGAGGAATCAACGAACACGAGAAATAACGTAGTGTTTAATTAATAGTTTAATTAAATGGACTAACGGGCTAGACGGGCTAAACTAGTTAATGGGTAATTAACTAGTTATCGGTATCGGGGCAAGTATTAATTAATAGTTTAATTAAACAACTCGCGGGCTTAATTAAAGAGTTAATTGTAAGCGGGCTTGGACCAATTGTGGTGTTACCATAATTGTATTAGGGAAGTATATATATTAAGGTTAAGGGTTTAACCTAATAATAACATTTAATACTTGATCCTTGCCTCTCCCAAAAGCTCGGCCGAACACCACCACCTTCGACCGAACCGCCGCCCCACCTCCGCCGTCGGACCGCTGCTGCTCCGCTGCCGCTCCGGAAATCGAAAGGGTTTTCGATTTTGGTGCTTGTTTCTCAAGGTGCTTTATACTACGTTGTGGTATATTGTCCTGTTCGTGATCAAATTTGGGTGTGAACTAATAGAGGGATTCTTTATTGAATCCTAGGCTTTGTGTGATAACCTGGCAAGAACGAGATTGCAAGGTTTGTCCAATTCGCCAAACCACAATCAAGTAAGATTTCAGATCTATCTATTTAATTGTATTAAATTGATCTAGTTGCTTTAGAGTTGTAAACCTAACGGTCCAAACAATTTTAATCGGGTCAGTGTTCTACCAAGTTGCTTTTGATTTCCGCGTTATGCAAAGTGTGGCTAGATGCATAGAAAACCCAACACTTTCATAACAAGATAAAATTATAAAACCAAAATTCTGAAATATTCAATTTATTAAACATCTGTTCGTAATAAAATTTCACGTACCCATGTGTCTATCATACGAAAATCATTTCCTTTCAATTCGATATCCTTGAGGACCGATGGTGTCACAATTTTTTAGCTACATATAAAGATTTCACTAGGGGCGGCAATTTCCAACTCGACCTCAGTATTGGTGAATTCATAATCAAATTCAACTAGGCATAGATCCGCCCCTGCCGACCTGTTACCCGTCACGAATCCAAACGAATAAAATCAGGTCAGGGTTAACAATAATGGTTTCGGGTTAAAATCAAGTCATCCCGTTCAATCCATTTATAAATCAGGTCGTGTTCGGATTGACTTATTTACAAAAGGGGTCGATCTGTCAATAAAACCTTTAAACCCCGCCAAACTCAACTCCAACCCAATGACCACCCCCTAGTGTTCACGCATTACTACTATAAGATAAACAATCACATAAAAAAAATTAACATCAAATTAATTAATTTCCAACGGCATATATGGGACAGTAGTTCCCATTTGTGTGTTCACCGTTGAATATGCAACTTATAACATAACAAAGGAATAAGTTTGAATATATATATATATATATATATATATATATATATATATATATATATATATATATATATTTAACTATACATTCCGAAGGAAGATTCACATGGACAATAATATAAGAACTAACTTGGAATCTTAATTAGTTTATACATTAACAAACATCGTAACATCTGGTAATACATATCAAAGAATTGAAATACGATTCAGTTTGATGAAAACGCCGTACTCATTGAGATGCACTATGTACAATCATTGTCAACATTTTGGCATGCCCAAAAATAAAAATGAAAAATATTTATTAATTGTTATATAGAACAAGTTAGATAAACTTAGCTACTTAAACCGCTTCCAACCATTGTCACTACTAATACTTCAGTTTTTTTGAAATTAACTTCGCGTCATCTGACATTTTCACGATATATTATTATAACTACGTGTATCTAAATATTTTAAAAATATTATTATAACTAAAAAAGATAGATTTCCGAGAGTTTTGTCAAACATTTAATAATGTTTTGTGTAATATAAGCGGTAATTGATTATAAATTATACTTTTTAGCGTATCAAAATAAGTGAATCACTTTCCTTTTCGGGGTATATCAAAAAAAGTGAATCACTTTAATAATTTACCTTATATAATAAGTTTTTATAATTAAAATTACCCATTTACCCTTACTTATCCCTACTATCTATTATGCATTTAGACCTTTCCCTAAATAGCAGACAGAAAATTCAGCTAAATTCTTGCTATTTATGGAAAGTAGCACTTTTTTTTGGAAACGACAAATAGATTAATATAATCAACCTTAGCAAGGAGCTTAGAAAGAGAACAAAATACAAAGTTTAAGACGAAGAAATAAAAGGAGAAATACATCACCCTACCCAATTACAAGGGCTTTTACACCTATGTTTCAACCACATATAAGACATTGAAATAACATCACCGGCAATCACCAAATGAGACTTGTGGGTATCATTAAACATCATATCATTTCTTGCCTTCCAAATACACCAAATGAGACACTGAATTATCATTGTGACCATTTTCTTCTTTTTTGGGCAATTGCCCCAAGTCAAGCCGAATTCAATAAGGTCCGTCACCGAGTTGAAAGAAGGAAGTGCAATCCCGCACCACCGGAATATCCATGATAGAACATTAATCACAAACGGGCATTGTATAAAAATATGATCGACATCTTCCTCACCATGATTACACATTTTACAGGTGGTAGAGCTAACAACAACACCTCTTATCTCCAAAATTTTTGTAACCGCTATTCGACCCAGTCCGACTTTCCAAACGAAACATTTAATCTTGAGGGGGACTACATGCAGCCACGGCATATTGACATAACCCTCCGTTGTTAATTTCATATCGATCCATTTCCTAATATGTTGCACCTTAAAAGATCCATCACGTGATAGTTTACAAGTTAAACCATCACCGGTGCAATGACCCGAAATTTGTAAATAAATAAATTGTATAAAAATATGATAAATACGGATAAATCATTTAAAGAACGTAGAAATTGGTTTCGTGTCATTTCGACACCGTACGAGAAAGTTATGGACGAAACCGGGTCGAGACGAAGATCGAAAAGTGCAGCCCTGCTGCCTTGGGAAGTTCGCGACGTGAACTGGAGTTCCCGATCGGGAACTCCATTCAGGGAATGGTGGTTTTTGGTCGATCGGAGTTCACGCCTAGGTAACGATCGGGAAAAGTTCACGACGCGCATAGTTCACGATCGTGAACTAGTTTACGTCGTGAACTATGGCAGACAGCAATATTAATGACGGGTTTTGGTCATAAATGCAGCCCACAAACCCTAGTTTTCTCCCATTGGCGATTTTGGAGTGCAAGGGCTGATCTTGGTCGATTTCTTCATCAAAAGTTGATAGATTTCACTCCTAAGTGAAGATTAAAGGTATATCTTCACTCCTTGATCTTTGTAGCTTTAGATCCATGTATTTTGAGGTATGGGTTTGAAACCTTAGTTCTTGGGGTTATGGTTTATGGATTGAATAAGTGATGTATACACATAATAGATGGTATTTTGACAAAGGAAACAAGTGTATGATTAAGATTTGTAAGAATTGATGACTTATTCGACCGATTGCAAGGTGCTAGTTACTTCTCGAAGATTGATTTGAGGTCGGGTTATCACCAAGTTCGGGTGAAAGAAGGCGACACCGAGAAGATGGCTTTTTGTACGCGATATGGTCATTATGAATTTCTAGTGATGCCGTTTGGTCTTACAAACGCGCCGGCCATTTTTATGGATTTGATGAATCGGGTTTGTAAACCGTTTCTTGATAAGGTTTTGATCGTGTTCATTGATGACATCTTGATCGATTCGAAAACCGAGGAAGAACACGAAGGTCATTTGAGGCTTGTGTTAGATGTGTTGAAACGGGAAAAGTTGTATGCCAAATTCTCGAAGTGTCAATTTTGGTTGCGGGAAGTACAATTCTTAGGTCACGTGGTGACATGTGATGGTATTAAAGTTGACCCGTCCAAGATTGAAGCGGTGTCAAATTGGGAACCTCCGAGGACTCTTACCGAGGTTAGAAATTTCCTTGGATTAGCCGATTATTACCGAAGATTTATACAAGACATCTCGAGAATCACGGTTCCACTAACGAAGTTAACGAGAAAAAGTGAGAAGTTTGTGTGGGAGAAGAAGCAAGAAGAGGCGTTTAATTTATTGAAGGAAAAGTTATGTAACGCTCTGATTCTTACGTTAGCGGATGGTATTGAAGATTTTGTAGTTTATAGTGATGCTTCAAACCAAGGGCTCGGTTGTGTGTTGATGCAAAGGGGGAAGGTGATCGCGTATGCTTCGCGACAATTGAAAAATGCGGAATTGAGGTACACGACACACGACTTGGATTTAGCGGCGATTATATTTGCTTTGAAGTTGTGGAGACATTATTTGTATGGTACTCGGTGTACATTGTACACAGATCATAAAAGTCTACAATACGTGTTTACTCAAAAGGATCTCAATGTGCGACAAAGAAGATGAATCGAGTTGATCGCCGACTACGATTGTGAGATTGTGTATCATGCGGGAAAGGCTAATGTAGTAGCCGACGCCTTGAGCCGAAAAGTTTATGAGAAACCGAACCGAAGAATATTAACACGTATAGAAGTCGTTTCGAGTATTATCGAAAGAATCAAGAACGCCCAACGAGAGGTTATGGGAAAAGACGAGTTAAGGCAAGAACAGTTGGGAAAGAACCAACATTTTCTTGAAAATGCACAAGGGTTGAAAACCGTGATCCTAAGTTCGGGGGTACCCGGAAAGAGTTGTTAAATGACGTGCACAAGTCAAAGTATTCGATTCACCCAGGAAGTACAAAGACGTACATTTGAAACGAGTTTATTGGTGGCCCGGAATGAAGGCGAGAGTAGCTAAGTACATCTCGAAGTGTGCCATGTGTGCACAAGTGAAAGCCGAGCATCAAGTACCGTATGGGGTAGCTCAATCATTGTTAGTACCGGCCGGAAAGTGGGAAGACATAACTATGGATTTCATAGTTGGCTTGCTAAAGACGAGTAAGGGTCACGACGAAGTGAAAGGAGTTTATTACCGGAACCAAGACGAAGTGAAAAAGCAAAACGAAGTGAAAAAGCATCAAAGAAAGCATCAAAAAAATCATACCCAAATTTTGTTAGTTCCGATGAAGCTCTAGCAATGTTACGCCAAGTGCCACAAGATGCATTACTTGCCAATATATGAACCGGTTTTGATCTCAACTTATGAATCGCCATAACTACATCTCTCCAAATAGTTTGTTTATATTCTCTCAATCGCCACCACCATTTGGAAATGAGTGCATAGTTTTGAGCTTTCAAAGACCGGACACCAAGAGGTCCAAAACCCTCATTCGCCTTAGGTGCACGAACTGTGGACCAAGCAACCCAACATATCTTATTGCCATTGTTGACACCACCCCATAGAAATCTTCTACGTATTCTTTCAAGATGATCAATAATACAAGAAGGGGCTTTAAACAATGAGAAATAGTAGAGGGGCAAGCTACTAAGTACCGACTTGACCAAGGTAAGTCGACCCCCAAAAGATAAATTATTGGATTTCCAACCGGATAATATAGATTGGAAACGGTTGATAAGCGGAATCCAATTCTTTTTAAGGTTCATATTTGCACCCACCGGTACACCAAGATAAGTGAATGGAAACGAGCCGGAAACACACCGAAGGGTATTTGCCCTATTGGTTACTTGTGATGGAGAGACACCAATTCCAAAGACTTTCGATTTATGAAAGTTTACTTTCAAGCCGGAAGATGCGTGAAAGCACCTTAGAATTCTCGCAAGATTAGATAAATTATCACCCGAGCCATCACAAACAAAAATTGCATCATCCGCATAAAATATATTGAGATAACGAGCCCGTTTGTACCAATCAATGGACCCCGAAATAGATTTTTTTTCTTTTGCCGTTTTCATTGCAACGTTGAGACCTTCCATAGCCAGAATAAATAGAAAAAGGGGAAAGTGGATCACCTTGTCTTACCCCTTTCATTACCTGAAATTCTTTTGTCGGGGAGCCGTTAATTAGTACCGATGTAAATGATGATGATAAGCAACCACGTATCTAAACCCGCCATTTTGAACCAAAATTCATTTGGCAAATTTGTAACGACCCGAAATTATGAATCGAATAAATTATTGAAAAATATGATAAATAAGGACAATTCATTTAAAACACATGGAAATTGGTTTCGTGTCATTTAGACATCGTATGAGAAAATTATGGACGAAACCGGGTCGAAAGTTAGACCAAATCAGCAAGAAAATCGGACCAAGGGTACCAGTTGTAACGACCCGAAATTTTTAAATAAATAAATTGTACAAAAATATGATAATTTTGGATAATTCATTTAAAACACGTAGAAATTGGTTTCGTGTCATTTAGAGATCGTATGAGAAAAGTTACGGGTCAAAGACTTGACCAAAACAGCCAAAAAAATCGAGTATCAGGTCAGATAGGCTCGAGCACGTGAGCCGTGGGTCGTCGAGCGCGCGAGCGGTACCGAAATTGGGCAGAGGACTTGGTCGCGCACGCGAGAGACCCCGTCGAGCGACGCGAGTCGTGCTCGAGCGGCGCGAGCGATTGTTGAGCCGCGCGAGCGTCCCTGCTGTCTGATGTGCATTTAAAGACGGGTTTTGTGCATTTATTGCTGAAATGAAACCCTAGTTCTCTCCCACAAGTGTTTATACTTATTTTGAGTGGAAAAGGGCATTTGGAGCTGATTTTGGACTCCAAATAACGTTATTCTTCTTCCATTTCTGAAGTTTAAGGTAAATCCTTACTCATAATAATTATAAGTGGTGTTTTTGGTGGAAAATGGGGAAGTATGCAAACCCTAGTTGGAGGGTTTGTCATGGATGATGAAATAGAAGTAATATAACTTAGATCTACAACATTTTGGCAAAGAAAAGGTGTTCATAACATGTATTTGAAGTAAATCTGGATAATTATGAAGTTAGGGTTTTGTAAGTCAACTAAATTGGGGGAAAATGGTACTAGTAGATAACTAGTAGTAAGAGATGTAGTTAATGATGGCATTTGATGTTAAATCTTGTGATGATTTATAAATAGGTTATTAGCTGAAGGATTTGAGGCTTTCAAATCTTGGGAAGTGATATTTGTGTTCAAGGGACACACCTTTTGGATAAGCTTGGCTAAAGGGAGTACATGAGACTTTTAAAACTGAGTACATAGCAAATGGTTTTTGAAAATACATATGATGTTTTATGGGTCTTTATTAATAAATGATTTTAATAAAGATATGATTGAAAAGATGAGAAAAGGTAAATAGTAGACTATCTAAGTATGTCTAAAATGATTGATGATCTTGAAAGAGATAATGATAATGAAAAGTGATTAATAACTAATTATTGATATGATGCAAAGGAGTATATTTTTATAATATGTGATTACTAATGATGAAACTAGTTGGTTTGATTGTGTAAATACTAAGTGAGATTAGTATATGGATAGTTTGTATGATGGCCTTACGGCATTATTGATAGATGTGACATATAGTCACATGTAATAGCTATGACGGGTAGACTGAAATAGGACAGGTACGTGGTAGATTCGGAGGCATTCTGGTTATCACGGTATCTTTAAACTGATGGATTGGAGGCATTCCGATCACCTAACATGATGTTGGATCTTACTGAATTGGAGGCATTCTAATTAGTAAGATAAGATGGGTCAACTTGCTTGTACAAGGTGACAAAGGGGGTTCTACTGAATCGGAGGCATTCTGGTTAGTTGGACAAAAATGGGGTCTCGTTGGATTGGAGGCATCCGAACAACTTGACGGGTCGAATAGGCTATGAATGAATGTGATAGGAATACCGAGGAGGAGATCGATGTATATGAATGTGTTAGGGTTACCACGGAGGTAACTAAAGTATATTTATATATAAATATTTTATATGTGTGATTATTTATATATTATTGTCGGGTCTAAAACCCATGTATCCCACGAGACAATTTTGTCTCACGTACTACGTTTTTTTGTGGCTATGTACTCAGGTACAGGTTTGAAGTGATAGAAGGTTGCACTAGAAGTGGTCTAGAGATGTTTAGCTCGGGAGCTCATCGGTAGATCCCGTTTGCCTATGGTTTTGATATACCTGGTGACACCGTATTTTTGTAAACTCTGATAAAGGTTTTAAAGTTTTGTTAGACTGTATTTTGGACAACATGATAATGTTGGAAATTGTATTTTAAATGTTTTAAACAATCTTTTAAAAATACGGGTGTTACAACTTGGTATCAGAGCTATAGTTTAGGTGAATTAGGTTGGATGTTCATCCTAGTCTTAGACTGTAGCAATAGGAATGTAAGATTCCTTGAGTTTGTTAGGTTGACCTTGAGACTTTATGTTAAGTTTAGGTTTGAACCTAGGGGGCCTATAGAAGTTGTTATGAAATATGTAATGCGAAGTCTTTTGAGACCGTAGGGCATTAGTATGATAGTGTCGACCCCTATGAGAAATGCCATGTTTCGATCTAATGGTGTTGTTTTCGACTGTTGAGTTGATCGTTTGAATCTTGTTTGTTGGATACGTTGGTATGACGAAAGAATGAATGTGAAAAGTGGACGGGCTTCACTTAATTGAGAAGGGTAAAGAATGAGGATATGAACCAGATTTTGGATAATCGAATGAATGAGGGTAGGTGGAATGATCCCGATACCCATATGAAGGAAGATTCATCGAATGGCGAAGTCCGTAGTGGGAAGCATCTACATAAAAAGGTAACATGACCTAGTCGGAAGAAATGAAAGTATGTTGTATAAGGCATTTATAGCGTGTAAAACCGCTGTGTAATTCGGAACATCTGAGTCGGAGGTCCAGGTTTGGTGGATTCGGTAGACTGAGCAAGTGCTAGAGAGTAGCAAGCGAAGGAAGAATGATGTGGTGACTTTGGCATCACCATTATTGAAGGATGAGGTGTTGACTAGGTGGAACGTGTTGTATGAAACTTTGGGAAAGAGAGAGTGGTACAAGATGTTGTGAAAGGAACTCACGAGTGAGTTGAAAGGGGAAGCCTGCTCGGAAGGAAATCTAGAGGGGGGGTTCATGATGCCACCTCGGGGATCTTAGGTAAATGAATGATATGAGGTTATGACTTAATTGTTTGGTTGTTGCACGAATTGGTGCTTATAGAAATTGGAGATAAGTTGTATGATCTAGAGATTTCTTTTGGGAATGGTCTTCCCGGTTAGTATGTGTATAGAAATTATATATTGGGAAGGAAATAGACCGGTGTATCGCATGTAGTACGGATAAAAGGGTTGATGCTATTATGTAGCATAAAAGGATGAGACACGAGATTGGTGAATGTTTCCAATAAGGGGATGATGGTATAATGAAGTACTAAGTCTTGGTAAAAATTGATAGTTTGGATGGGAATTATAGAAATAGAAACCTTGGAAACGGAATTTGGATATTCGGCGGAAATCCGGATAAGTAATGTAATATTATTATACGTGAATGGTTAAGGAAAGGATGACTAAGGTATAATTATGCCTTAGAGCCCATAAATGGGAAGTATGTGGAAAGGATAAGTGTCGGGAACGACGAATTTTGATTGTTGAAAATTGTTGAGTAAAAGTAGGCATATAACCATAGTTAAGTTTGTGGCAAAAAAAAAAAAAACAGTTGATGGATTCGACATTAAGGGTAAGAAGACAGTTGTTTTTAAAATGTCATAATAATGGTATGACAATATACGTCATGGGGTATTGTGAGACTATACGGTTGGGAAAGGAATATTTCTATGTCTCGCGATGTATAAAGAGTAGAACATCGAGTGTTGGGCTATTGGGTGCTAAGTCATGGTTTGCAAGTGTAGACCGGAGTCAATTGGTTGACTCATAGGTGACCGGGTGGGCCGGTGAATTATGGTTAATGGAATTGATTGGTGGTTACCCCAGTGGTGACGAAAAGATTTGGAAAATTTTGTAATAAGGAAATGAACCGATTAAAGGTGGTCAATGTGTAAGTGAAAAGGTAAATAGTAATCGGAAATTTTGTTAGCTCCCACAGGGTACAATGCATGTGCATTATGTGATGGTCTTTGAAGGCATATGAAAATGGAAAGGTAATGATATGTGAAACGTGTTAAGTAGTATGTCCAATGGGAAATATGTTAAATATGAAAATTATAATATGATATTATGGTAAAGGTGCTAAAGTGCATGATGAATAAGTAGAAGATTAAATGTGTAAGATAGTGGTAAAGCTATGTGAGGTGAAAAGAGGTATATTTGTATGGTATGCAATATAGAATGAAGAAAAGATGATGTGGTAGTTCGGGGGATCCCCGGCTACTATGATGTTTGGGGGTGGAATCGGTTGGGCGAATCCCAATTGTTCCATTCCATGATTGGAGATGTTCCAATCACTGTGACAATTTGGATCTTGATGGATTAGAGGCTTTTCGATCATCTTCATAAAATAGTTAATGTATGAATTGTGTGTTTATATAATAATGTTTATATATATATATATACATAATGAATGTAGGACCATGTGGTTATTGTGTATTGTTATAATATTATGTGATAAATAAGAAGTTGGTTTGCTAGTGCGGGTTGCATTAGGTCATGTATGAGTGGGAGATGCCTTCAATTTGTGGAATATGAGAAGGGTGATGCTTTTAGCAAGCAAATATTTGTTGGTAACCAAGATATGGTAAACTTGTATGAAATTGGGAAATGTGTTGCGGTAGAGAATCTAATACCGGTAATTGAGAATAAAAGTTATGAAATTGATCGATGTGACAAAAATATGGTTGAACGAATTCTAAGGGATGGTATGAGTGACCAAATGATAGTCAAGAATCGGTAAAGGTCGGTGTGACCTTAAATAAATGTGCGACTCTCGGATTATTTGGGGAGAAATTGAAAGTTTGGAAAAAACGGGAACGATTGTTAAGGAAACAATAATGAGTAGAACCTTAAGTGATAAGTTGGTAATGGTATTTCGTGAGTACGGAATTTGTTAGTTTGGAAAAGTATGGTTGACTTTATGCAAAAGTCAAGATTAGTTAACTTGTGATTAGTGACTTGGTGAAAGACGGGCTTTGACTCTCGTTTTGAATGACTACTGAACGATGAGAGCATCATGTATCGATTGTGGGTATGTGAAAAGGTTAATGGAATAATTAAAAGAGTTATAGTCGGATTATGCGACTTTGACCCGTTGGGTGTTTTCGAGTTGAATTTGGGAAACGGGTATATGATGGTTGATGAATCATAATTAAAGGTTGATGGTAAAGGAAATGATGACTAATGAAACCTTTAGCAAGTAAATAAATTGTTAAAGTATAGTCGACTTTGTGCTTAAGTCAAAATTAGTCAATGTTGAGATATGGCGACTTGGTCGAAGCAAGACATTGACTTTCATTTTAATTGATTAGCTAAGAGTAATGATTGGGTCATGTCGTTTCTATGTGTATGAAAGGATTGGTTAAATGATTGAAATTCAAATTGTGCAATTTTGACCCGTTTGGGTACTAAAGGCTTAAGATTCATTTTTGACCCGTTCGGGCCTAACGGGGTTAAGCAAATGTTTAAATACATATTGTCGGGTTAATTGAAATGGGAAAGTTCGATGGTAATAACAACAAGGAAATGGGAGCGTAATACTCGGTTGAATGTGAATTGGAAATCTTCGAGTGATTCCGAGGACGAAATCCTTTCTAAGGGGTAGATAGTTATAACGACCCGAAATTATGAATCGAATAAATTATTGAAAAATATGATAAATAAGGATATATCATTTAAAACACATGGAAATTGGTTTCGTGTCATTTGGACATCGTATGAGAAAGTTATGGACGAAACCGGGTTGAAAGTTAGACCAAATCAGCAAGAAAATCGAACCAAGGGTACCAGCTGTAACGACCCGAAATTTGTAAATAAATAAACTGTACACAAATATGATAATTTTGGATAATTCATTTAAAACACGTAGAAATTGGTTTCGTGTCATTTGGAGATAGTATGAGAAAGTTACGGGTCAAAGACTTGACCAAAACAGCCAAAAAAATCGAGTATCAGGTCAGACAGGCTCGAGCACGCGAGCCGTGGGTCGTCAAGCGCGCGAGCGGCACCGAAATCGGGCAGAGGGCTTGGTCGCGTACGCGAGAGACCCCGTCGAGCGACGCGAGTCGTGCTCGAGCTGCGCGAGCGACTGTCGAGCCGCGCGAGCGTCCCTGATGTCTGATATGCATTTAAAGACGGGTTTTGGGCATTTATTGCTCAAATGAAACCCTAGTTCTCTCCCACAAGTGTTTATACTTATTTTGAGTGGAAAAGGGCATTTGGAGCTGATTTTGGACTCCAAATCACGTGATTCTTCTTTCATTTCTAAAGTTTAAAGTAAATCCTTACTCCTAATAATTCTACGTGGTGTTTTTAGTGGAAAATGGGGAAGTATGCAAACCCTAGTTGGAGGGTTTGTCATGGATGACGAAACAGAAGTAATATAACTTAGATCTACAACATTTTGACAAAGAAAAGGTGTTCATAACATGTGTTTGAAGTAAATCTTGATAATTATGAAGTAAGGGTTTTGTAAGTCAACTAAATTGAGGGAAAATGATACTAGTAGCTAACTAGTGGTAAGAGATGTAGTTAATGATGACATTTGATGTTAAATCTTGTGATGATTTATAAATAGGTTATTAACTGAAGGATTTGAATCTTTCAAATCTTTGGAAGTGATATTTGTATTCAAGGAACACATCTTTTGGATATGCTTGGCTAAGGTGAGTACATGAGACTTTTAAAACTGAGTATATAGCAAATGATTTTTTAAAATACATATGATGTTTTATGGGTCTTTATTAATAAATGATTTTAATAAAGATATGATTGAAAATATGAGAAAAGGTAAATTGTAGACTATCTAAGTATGTCTAAAATGATTGATGATTTTGAAAGAGATCATGATAATGAAAAGTGATTAATAACTAATTATTGATATGATATAAAGGAGTATATTTTTATAATATGTGATTACTAATGATGAAACTAGTTGGTTTGATTGTGTGAATACTAAGTGAGATTAGTATATGGATAGTTTGTATGATGGCCTTACGGCATTATTGATAGATGTGACATATAGTCACATGTAATAGCTATGACGGGTAGACTGAAATAGGACATGTACGTGGTAGACTTGGAGGCATTCTGGTTATCACGGTATCTTTAAATTGATGGATTGTAGGCATTCCGATCACCTAACAAGATGTTGGATCTTACTGAATTGGAGGCATTCTGATTAGTAAGATAAGATGGGTCACCTTGCTTGTACAAGGTGACAAAGGGGGTTCTACTGAATCGGAGGCATTCTTGTTAGTAGGACAAAAATTGGGTCTCGTTGGATTGGAGGCATTCCGAACAACTTGACGGGTCGAATAGGCTATGAAAGAATGTGATAGGATTACCGAGGAGGAGATCGATGTATATGAATGTGTTAGGGTTACCACGGAGGTAACTAAAGTATATTTATATATAAATATTTTATATGTGTGATTATTTTTATATTATTGTCGGGTCTAAAACCCATGTATCCCACGAGACAATTTTGTCTCATGTACTACGTTTTTTGTGGCTAAGTAGTCAGGTACAGGTTTGAAGTGATAGAAGGTTGCACTAGAAGTGGTCTAGAGATGTTTAGCTCGGGAGCTCATAGGTAGATCCCGTTTGCCTATGGTTTTGATATACTTGGTGACACCGTATTTTTGTAAACTCTGATAAAGGTTTTAAAGTTTTTGTTAAACTGTATTTTGGACAACATAATAATGTTGGAAATTGTATTTTAAATATTTTAAACAATCTTTTAAAAATTCGGGTGTTACATAATTTACTTAAACCAGCTGATCTTGTCTTCAATTGGCTAATTTACTTAAAGATTATTTAATAAACATGCCGGGTATGTTGGTTTCACAATATAGTACGGGCATCTGGGCTAGGGCGCATGCCAAACGAATATGAGCCTCCTCGATTGAACCAACCCACCATTGAATGGATCGACGCCTCCTCGATTCCATCCATTCTTTTATTGCGGGCCTTTCAGTTCCTTCTTCCCTCTCCTAAGCGTCTCGTCCTCAATTACTTTAAAAATGAATATCCTTCTCCAAATGCCTCTCGATTCCATAAAAACTTGCACAAATCTTCAGCCTTTATATACAACATTGAAGAGGAAGAATTCAATGTTACAGTTTTTTGTTTGAATTTTTCTATATCGGTCAATTTCGTTTAGATTCTGAATCTCCTGCAAATTCTTCCGCCGACGCCCTCCGACACCATATCCTATTATCCTTCTCCGGCCAATTTCACTACAGGTTTGTTACATTCCGATTTATCCCTCTTTTTCTAGTTGTTTTGTTTTTATGCAATCGTTTAGGGTTTTACTTGGATATGGTGCTTGATTCGAAAGCTAGGCGGGTATGTAGATTTGCTGAATCTCCTTTTAAGTTCCTTGGATGCGGTATTTAATGATTCTCAATGAATCAATGTTGTAAAAATCGCTCGGCGGTACCTCGGCGGTCGACCACCTTCAAGCGATTAATCGGTCTCGGCGGCGATTAATCGGTTTCTAGGCGGGTACTATTAAATACAAAGAAAATTTATTTTTTTAGAAAAATATATATAATATCTTAACAAAATAATTAAATTAGTCAATAACAATATATAAAATACGAACAATAAGTTTGAATACTGGATTTTGGAAACTTAAGTTGGATCAGGGTGTTTTGAAATATAACAAAACGAAGCCCAATAATGAGACAAACCAATCTATCATTCTAAAACAGACCCACTCCAACTTATTTATCAATTAATATACCAATGAAAACCTAATTTCTTCATCGCCGTCTTTTTTCCTCTTCAACATAACGACTGAAACAAAAAAACAGGCCCACTCCAATCTTCTTCATCACCATTTTTTTGACCGCCAAGGGCCGCCTAGGACCGAGTTTGACCAAAACCTTCAAACTCCAACGATTAGGCAATTTCTCACTCGGCAGCCGACCGCCAAGCGCCTAGGCGCCGCCTAGGCGGCCGCCAAGACCGATTTTTACAACACTGCAATGAATATGTTGCAGGGCTGTCAAGATGATGTTCCAACCACTGGGAGATGTTTAAAAATTTAAATTACAAGAGAAAAAGCTAGCTTTCTCATAGTTTTAATTACATTCAAATGATAACGGGCATTATGATTGACTGGTAGTATGTTACGTTTTAGATTTAAATTACATTCATTAATTATATGCTTGTATGACCTTGTAGTTATGTCGGTGTACTTCTGAACTCTCTTGCAGCAAAAGATGTTATATCTTTGCAAGTGGACTTTCACTTATTGTAAGTTGATTTTAATTTCTTTGTGTTTTTAGAAAACCACAAGTGTTTCTGATACACAGGGAGCTTTTGTGCATCGTGTATTTTATATGAAGCTTTAATGTTGGCAGTTATCGAAGTAATGAATTTTGGGCTCTATATTTTTACACCGAATCAAGGTGGGCTGCTGATATTTAAGTTGATGGGTTTTTATATTGACCTGAATACTGGAGATGAATCAAGTAATAAGATTGTTGATTTTTTTTCAATATGTAAAGTTGATGGCTGAATATTGGTTACATGTTTCTTATGCGGGGATTTAATGTATTTACGAGTGGTTAGTTTTAACAAAAAAAATGAAAAATAATGATAGAAACAAACACATCTACCAACAATTTGTAATAAACCCCAAAAGCTGGTGCAAAAGGCGGACCACGAAAGGTCAACCACCACATAATGTGTCATTGTGTTGATTGTTGCGTATGCATGGAAGAATTGGTATACATATTTCAAATGATGTATCTGTGGTTTAGCAGTTGCGATGAAGACTGGTGATGCAAGTGTAATAATTATAATGTAATTGCTTGTTTTACAAATAAATGAAAGACAAATAGCCATGAAAATTCAAAAAAGTTTAAGTGTACCACAAAGCAGTTTATTAACCATTTGAAACTATATCCGACTGAGAAATCCATGGTATTTTTATTTTTACTATATATAAATTTGAGACTTTTCTAAATTAGAAATTGTTAATTTTTCAATAACATACTTGCTATTTCTTTGCATGTTTGTGTTTATATTAATTCTCTCTACGTGGAAATTTTGTTGTTCACATTTTTGTTTTGGTTTGATCTAAAGTAATTGTTCTACTCTTAAGTTTCAACTAATCAAATAATTAAGTGAGAAAGAGATAATTTTATTAAAATCATATATAGTGTAATCAATTTACTTTTCTTCAACTAAGTGTTTTTGTCTAGTGGACAATAATATTGGGTCTTAGGGAATACATATCATGCACGACTTGAACTTGTAATCTATGCGTTAATAACTAACACAATGTGTTGGGATGTAAATCAGATATAACATTCTATTACTGATGCTGCAGTTGTTATTGATTCAAGTATACTGAAGAATAGTACTGATGGGGCAGAACTGCATTTACTACTGATGCTACTGATCTCAAGAATACTACTGATGTTGGCAAACAGTACTGACGTCTATTTTTGGTGCTGATCGTATACGAGATTCTAGCATAGTTAGTTACGGAATGTATATCTTTATGTAATTCAATTGTAATCGAATCCTAGAATAACTAGGTTAATATTTTAGGCTTCAAGGACTAGTATATATAGTTCCTTATGAATTGTAAACATACGTGTGTATTGATCGACAATATTAATATACATTGAAGCTTTTTGTGAATTACTGTGTTCTTATTTACATTCGCATTCATTAACAGTATTCATTGTTCTTAATCAATTAAACTAAAGTGTTGATCCGCTGCAACTTCTTATAGTTTGTAGATCTGTGATTAATTAATCCTTCTGGGTTAATCGATCCTGACAAGTGGTATCAGAGCTTTACGGTTCTAGATCTACGAATTAAGAACATCAAAAAGTTTCATACTTTCGATCTCAAAATTGTTAATCATGTCTGATAACAATGAAAGTACTCAGGCAAACAAGATTCCAGTTCTCACTCCCAACAACTTTGGGATGTGGAAAAATAGAATCAAGCAATACATGCTGGTTACTGATTATTCCATGTGGGAAGTGGTTCTTGAAGGCAACAAGACTATTCAAACTCAAATAGCCACCACCTCAACTGAAGTTGACAAACTCAAGTGTGAGAAAGAAAAGAAGGACAGAGGGATCGAGCTCAAAGCCTTAAGCACTCTTTTGCTTGTCATTCCCAATGATTATCAACATCTCTTTGTTGAATATGATGATGCAAAGAAGTTATGGCAGGCTCTGGAAAAGAGGTTTGTTGGTACAAAGAGCACAAAAAGAAACATGAAGTCTGTTCTGAAACAAGACTTTGAAAACTTCAAAGGACAGAAGAATGAATCATTGTCTCAAGTATTTGATAGGTTCAACAAACTCATTGGTGAACTGAATCAAGTTGGTTACAAACCAGACAATGATGATGTCAACAGAAAGTTCCTCAGGTCTCTAGGTGAAGAATGGTCTATGTACACTGTGATATATAGACAAGGAGATGCACTAGAAGAGAAAGAGCTTGATGAACTCTACAATGAACTAAGAGTGTTTGAATCAGAGGTAAGTAATAAATCTCCTAATTTACCTTCAAACAATGCTGCGTTTGTGTCTAGTACAGGAACAGGGAAGGACAATACAAAGAATGCAGGTATTGAAGATATAGCAAGAGAATCTTTCTTCACTAGTCATGTGCATACTGCATTGATTAGTGAGGATTTAGAACAACTCAATCCTGATGATTTGGAAGAGATGGACATCAAGTGGCAGATGGCTATGCTGAGCTTAAGAACCAAAAGGTTTCTTAAAAGAACTGGAAGACAAAATCTGTCTTACAACAAAGGTGATCGTGCTGGATTTGACAAAACCAAGGTCAAATGCTACAACTGTAGCAATCTCGGTCACTTTGCCAGAGAATGCCCGAATAAAGATCAAAGATCAACCTACAACAAAGACAGCACTTCAAATTCAACTGCTTTAGTATCTCAAGAAGGACAAGGGTATGACTGGAGCTTTCAAGCAGAAGAACATGCACAGAACCAAGCTCTCATGGCCTTTACTACGGATCCTTCTACTACTGAGGTACATTCTAAATCTTGTACTCCTGAATGCATTAAGGCATATAAAGAATTAGAAAAACTTAATAAAGAAACACTTGAAGAGATGATACTAAACAGAAATAGAAGAATTGAATACAATGGTTGTATAGCTGATTTAGAAAACCAAATTAAAATCTATAAAATAACTGATCAAAAAATAAAAGATGAATTGTTACAAACCACTTATGAAAAGGAACATATTGAATTAAAACTAAAAGAAACTTTGATCAAATTAGAAGAATGTCAAATGGAATTAGAACAGAATAAACTAGTTATTAAGAAATTTGAAAGAAGTTCTAAAATTGTTAATGAATTAACTAGTAATCAAACCACAGAAAAGGTTGTTCATGGAGTGGGATATCATGCAGTCCCACCTCCAACAAATTTTATTCCTCCTCTTAAGTCAAGCACAGAAAGAGTTTTAAATGATTTGAAAATTGAAAGTTAAACTGAAACTGAAACCAGTAATGAATCAAATGAATCTTCTGATGATGATCAAACAACTGAATCAAATGATACAAGTTTTCACACAACACAAAGTCAAACTGAATCTCCAAAATACAACTGAGAAAATATACCTACAATTCTAAGAAGGGGAAATCAAAGAAATATAAATCAGTTAAAAGAACAAAGAAAACCAGAAGGTGCTAAGTCAACAAAATTATCATGCTTAATTTGTAACAAGGTTAACCACATAGCTAAAAACTGTCACTTCAATCCTATTAATAGTCAAGAATTTAAAGAATTTAAAATCAACAAAGAAAAGGAAAAAGCCTTAAAATTAAAACAAATTGAAGAAACAAAAGAAAAGGAATTCAATAAACCATGTGTTGAAACTCATAAATTTGGAAGAACTGCACCACGATGTGTGCAAAATATCAGGTATAAAAGTCCAAACAAAAGTAATTATTTCAAAAACAATGGAAAACAAAATCAATTTCCTCAATATTCAAAGTTTTCAAACATCAGTAGAAACTATTCCAGGTTTACTACTGGTAAAAACCCTAATTACAATGTTGTCTGGTATAATTACAAAAACACTACTGGTTGTGCTCAAAACTCATATTATCCAAACACTACTGATCCATCAGTAGTAAAATTTTCAAAAGCCAAAAACTACGGATATAAACCTAGATCAGTAGCAACTAAGAACACCAGTACTAATCAAACAACAAAACACAAAACTGCATATAAGGCTCATTTAGTTAGAAAGTCTTACTCTTCAAAGGATGAACCCAAGACAAAACAAGCTTGGGTTCCCAAAATTAACTAATCCTTTTTCTTTATGTGCAGAGTATCCAGATCCCTGAAGAAGGTAGAACATGGCATATTGATAGTGATGCTCTAGACACATGACTGGAAATCTTCAAATACTTAGAGATTTCAAGTCTTTTGAAGGAGGATATGTTGCTTTTGGAGAAAATCCAAGAGGTAGTAAGATTACAGGTAAATGTACAGTATCAAATGGTAAGATCACTT
The DNA here is from genome assembly GCA_963853835.1 of Calendula officinalis. NCBI lineage: Eukaryota > Viridiplantae > Streptophyta > Magnoliopsida > Asterales > Asteraceae > Calendula > Calendula officinalis. The sequence continues at coordinate 23,814,331 of OY970820.1, forward strand.
TTGATGATGTATTTTATGTTGCTGAGCTTAAATATAATCTGGTTAGTGTCTCACAAGTCTGTGATAAGAAGAACAAAATTCTTTTTACAGATGTTGAGTGCATCATTCTTTCTCCTGATTTTATTTTAGATGAAAAATTTGTTGTTTTAAGAACACCAAGGAGAAACAATGTGTATTTCCTGGATATAGGGGGAGAACTCATTTCTTCAAATGAGATCAACTGTTTTATATCTAAGGCAAACACAAATGAATCAGAACTTTGGCATAGAAGGATGTGTCACACAAATTATAAAAATATGAATAATTTAGTTAAAAAGAATTTGGTAGTTGGTCTACCACAAAAAGAATTTATGTGTGATCATCATTGTGTTGCCTGCCTAAAAGGTAAACAACACAAGACTTCTCATAAGACCAAAGCAATTAACTCTATTTCTAAACCTTTGCAGCTCTTACATATGGACCTTTTTGGACCTACAAATATTATGAGTATTGGAAAGAAACAATACTGCCTTGTTATTACTGATGATTTTTCCAGATACACTTGGGTCTTCTTTCTTAGGACCAAAGATGAAACAAGTGAAATAATCAAGAATCTGATTGTAAAGCTGGAAAATACAAGAGATCTCAAAGTGAAAGCAATTAGATGTGATAATGGAACTGAATTTAAAAATACTAACCTAATTGATTTTTGTGATCTTAAGGGCATTGACAGGCAGTACAGCTCACCAAGAACTCCACAACAAAATGGTGTAGCTGAAAGAAGAAATAGAACCATCATTGAAGCAGCCAGATCTATGCTTGCAGAATTCAAAATTACCAATAACTTTTTGGGCTGAAGCTGTTAATACTGCTTGTTATGTTCAGAACAGAGTATTAATAGTTAAGCCTCACTTTAAAACACCATATGAACTTTTCAATAAAAGAAAACCATCAATAAGTTTCTTAAAATCATTTGGTTGTCCTTGTACTATTTTAATTACAAGAGAACAAATTGGTAAATTTGACTGCAAAGCAGATGATGGAATATTTGTAGGATACTCTACTCAAAGCAAATCTTACAGAGTCTTCAACAAAAGGCTAAGGATCATTGAAGAAAGTGTAAATGTATCCTTTAATGAAAATCTGATGAATGAACAAGGAAATGGTCCAGATTGGTTGTTTAATATTGATAATCTAACCAAATCTTTTGATGTTAATTATGAGCTCAATACAGGAGTTTCAAACAATCAAAGTCAACAAGTAGGGCCATCATCAAGTGGAAGATAAGAAATCATGAAATATATCTTAGTTAATACTGATCCCACAGTTGATACTGAGGACAGTAGTAACTCTGGTTACCCTAATTTCATTGACACCAGTAATAACACCAATTCTGTAGATACTACTGATCCCAGTAGTAACTCTGAATCTCATAGTTGTGATGATGATCTACTCAATACTAATGTCAGTAACAACAATGACCCTCCTGAGGTCAATGAAGAAAATGTTACTACTGACACCAGTAGCAATGATGAAACTCCACAAAATGCAAACAATCAAGAAGAAACATGGACAGATGCACAAATTCCTGAATCCAATGAGTCAAATCTAGATTCTCAAATCACTGTTGACAAAGTCCCTGGAACCAGAACTGAAAAGAATCATCCATTGGACGTAGTCCTAAGTGATGTCAATTCTAACATGCAAACATGAAGCAAATTTAATTCTTCATTAGATTCAAATGTTTGTAAGATAAGTTTAATATCTAATGAATGCATGTATGAATGTTTTCTGTCACAGGAAGAACCTAAGAAGATTCAACAAGCTATGAAAGACTCAAACTGGATCATAGCAATGCAAGAAGAACTTCTTCAATTCAAACTGCAAGCTGTATGGACTCTTGTACCTCTACCAAAAGGAAAAAGACCCATTGGCACAAGATGGATCTTTAGAAATAAGAAAGATGAAAGGGGTATAGTGATCAAAAATAAAGCAAGACTTGTAGCCCAAGGATACACACAAGAAGAAGGAATTGATTATGATGAAGTATATGCTCCTGTTGCCAGAATTGAAGCAATAAGAATATTTCTGGCATATGCTTCATATAAGAAATTCAAGGTATACCAAATGGATGTAAAAAGTGCATTCCTTTATGGGAAAATTGAAGAAGAAGTGTATGTATGCCAACCTCCAGGTTTTGAAGATCCAGAACATGATGACTATGTGTACAAGCTAGACAAAGCTCTATATGGCCTCCATCAGGCACCAAGAGCTTGGTATGACACATTGTCCTCATATTTACTGAAGAACAACTTCAAGAGAGGTGCCATTGACAAAACACTGTTCAAAAGAAAGGTCAAAGATGATATACTACTTGTCCAAATATATTTAGATGATATCATCTTTGGATCAACAAATGCTCAACTATGCAAAGAATTTGAAGAGTTAATGCAGATCAAGTTCAAGATGAGCTCAATGGGTCCAATGAACTTCTTTCTTGGACTCCAAATCAGTCAAAGATCACTGTATCTTGATCAATCAATCTAAATATGTCAGAGATATTTTAGAGAAATTTGCAATGAAAGACAGCAAAAGTGCAAGCACTCCAATGGAAACTCACAAACACCTACATCCTGATGTTGAGGGGGAGGATGTAGATGAACACCTTTACAGATCTATGATAGGTTCACTAATGTATTTAACTGCATCAAGACCTGATATTATGTATAGTGTTTGTGTATGTGCCAGGTATCAAGCAAAACCTAAGGAATTACACTTGCAAGCTGTCAAAAGAATCTTTAGATACTTGAAGGGAAAACCCTCTCTTGGTCTTTGGTATCCACATGCATCACCATTTGAACTAGTAGCCTACACTGATAGTGATTATGGTGGTGAATGTCAAGATAGGAAATCTACTACTGGTGGATGTCAGTTCTTTGGATCAAGATTGGTGTCATGGCAATGCAAGAAACAAACCAATGTTTCAACATCAACTGCTGAAGCAGAATATGTAGCTGCATCTGCTTGATGTGCTCAAGTACTATGGATTCAAAATCAACTTCTAGACTTTGGTATCTTTATCCTTAAAACTCCAATTTTTATAGATAATCAAAGTGCTATCAGTATTGTGAATAATCCAGTAAAACACTCTAAAACAAAACACATTGAAATTAGATTTCATTTTATAAGGGATTGCAATGAAAAGAAACTAATTAAAGTCGAGAAAATTCATACTGACCATCAATTGGCAGATCTTCTTACAAAAGCATTTGATGTAGGAAGATTCAGCTTTTTAGTTAGCAGTATTGGAATGATTTTAATAAGTTAAGTCTTAAAAGAAAATCATTTGTAAAGTGTTTCGTATAATTCTAATTATTTTACTACTGGTTATTTACTACTACTGATTGTATGTTTCTACTATAATTTAGTACTGAAACGCTTTCTCAGTAGAATTAGGTTAAGTATAAAAACAATGGTTACTACTGATGTTTCTACTACTGACACTTAGTTACTACTGATAGACCGTTATCTAGAAAATACATAAATTACAATACTGACCCTCATGAAAATAGCCGTTGGGTTATTATTCGAAGGATATTTTGGTCGTTTTGCAGGATAAATCGAAAAATATAAATAGCAGACTGAGATTAGTTTAGCATTATCTTCTCCTCGATTCGATAAACCCTACGCTAAACCCTAATCTCTGCAAAATCCGATCAAAACCCTGCATCAGTAACAACTCAAATCCTTTCACAAACTTGAAATTCTTGCCAAAACGACCACTCTCTCTGAAAGATTCATAACAAAAGATCAAAATCAATCAAAATGGCAACCCTAAAATCCCTTACAGTCAAAACCGATCTTAAATTCTCTGAATTTCACAACATGTGTGCTTTCCTAAGAAATCCTGATGGCACAAAGGACTTTCGTCCCATAGTCATGTTTCTGAAAAACTCTCCTATCAAATTTGCATTAACCATCAATCCCAGGGCTTATGAACAACACCTCATCGATTTCTGGACAAATGCTGAAAGAACTGAAGATTCAAACATGTCCAAGATCAAATCAACTGTAGATGGAAAGTCCATCACCATCACTGAACAAACAATCAGACACCATCTTCAACTCAATGATGAGTCATGTATGTTTTCTTTACCAAAGGAGGGTCTTGTTGATGTTTTACAAAAAATGGGGTATGAAGGAAGATTAGACATTGTCACATTTCAAAAGGGTCTTCTTTCACCCCAATGGAAATTTTTAGTGCATATTATTCAACACTGTATCTCTCCAAAAAGAAGCACTTGGAATGAGTTCAACAAGTCAATAGCTTCTGCTGTTGTTTGTCTGAGCATAGGACAAGTCTTCAATTTTTCAAATATGAGTTTTGAAGGAATGCTTGGAAATTTGTCATCATCAAAATTTTTAATGTATCCAAGATTCCTCACTTACATAATAAACTGTGAACTTCAAAATCTTTCTATTCCTAAAAACATTTTTGTTACACCAGAGTTAAATAAAAATGTGTATGCAAATATGAGGAAACAATTTAAATTTTCTGGTAAAGATACTCCATTATTTCCAAACATGATCTATGATCAACCCCCAACTGGAGAAGGTTCAAGTCACCCCATTGAACCCCAACCCACTCCACCACCAAATACAGCCCAAACAGAACCCATTCAGTCTACTCAACTAAATGAACCAACAGATGTCCTGAATGTGTCCCAGGTACATGAGATTAATCCCCAGAGTGCTACTCTTCACTCTGAGGAAGACCAGACCATTGCCAAACAAATTTCCAAAACCTATAAAAGGAAGAAATCTTCCTTAAAGGACACCAGGGGACCAATTGAGTCAAACCCCAGACTCCAAGAGTTGTCTTCCAAGGAGGAGAGAGGGCATGAGGAAAGGGCTCTCACTACTGATGCCCCAAAGGTGGGTGCACAGGATAGTGAGAACATCAATAGGACCCAGACCTCGGCAACTCTAAGTGATGACTCAGAATTTGAGGAATTACTAAGAGGACCCCGGTGCCAAGAAACCATAAGGGGGGCACTACTGCTTCTTCTAGGAAGAAGAGAGTGTCCAAACAACCCAATTTATCACCAAGAAGTGATAAGGGTAGAACTTACCAAACTGAATTGACGGATAGGATGGAAAACCTTCAAACCAATGTACCAAATGAGCCCAATGATCCACCCAAATGGGCTGAGGGCAGTATTAAACAAACAAAATTGACGGATAGGAAGGAAAACCTTAAAACCACTGTACAAAATTGTCTGAATTTACTGAACAATCAAGGGAAAACCATGACCTACATGAAGCATTACATTAATACCTTGAACAGAAGACATAAGAGGTTCGAGCATAGGCTTCAAAAGCAATCCAATTTGATCAGGAAACTACAAAGAAAAATTGCTGATAGTGAGTCTCAACAAGTTGAGATCACTAAGGGGGAGAAAGATCAAATTCAAGGGATGATTGATCAATCAATAGCAGCAGCAGCCCTTCTAAACTTAAAAGAGGTCCATGGTGAAACAGGTCAAAGTGTTGATGAGAACCTGTATAAAGAAATGGAAAACCTGGATGAGGATGTATTTGTGTCTGCAAATCAGTCACAAACTGCAGAACAAATGAACTCAGAACAAATGAACTCACCAGTTGCTACTGAAATTATTGAAACTACTGATCCAATGGAAATTGAAGAAAATAAGGATCAAGAGGTTGTTACTACTAACCCTATCGAAGAAAAAGAAACTCCAGTAGTGAATGCACCAGAAGAAGAATTTATGGATACTACTGATGCCCTAGCAGTAGTAACTCCAATAGCAACCTCACCAGTAGTAAATGAAAATCAACAAGTTATGGTATATGAACCAGAAAGTACACCAGTAGCAATCACACCAGTAGCAACTGCCTTGGTTACTACTGAAGAAGAAGATGAAGAAATTCCAGAGATTCTTGAAAGAGAACAGATCATAATTGTTACAAAACCTAAAACACCAGAACAACCACTTGTCATACCTGACATTGATGACAATGTGAATTGGTATGAAGTTGATGAATGTGAACTTCCTCCACACCCCAAAATACTTCCAGAGAATAAAATTCATCTATTCTCTCCATCAATTGTGTTCACTCATGTTCTTGATATGAAGTACACTCCACCTCCTCTAGCAGCCTGTATTGGAAAAGGAAAAGAGAAGTTTGATGATGATTATCCAAACAGAGCCTTAGGTCACTACATGGTAAACAAAATGAACCATGTCAGACCTGCTAAACAAGATAAATGGAAGGTGAACAGGATAAGGTACTTGAGAAAAGTTGCTAAAACTCAAGCCCTTGAAGACAAGAAAAAGGCTGAAAAAGAAAAATTAAACAATCCTGAAAATCAAGAAGCTGAAGTACAAATTCCACAGATAGAAGGAGTCCTGGTAGAAGGTCAAAAAGCAGAATTTGAAAGATAAAGAAAGATAGAAGAAGAACACTTAAATTGTCTTGAAGACCTTGTAGCCGAATGTAAAAGAGAAAAGGCTGATCTACCAGATGATATATTTGAACAGAAAAAGAAGATGATTGACTTTTTGAAGTCAAAGGGACATAGTGCTAAATCTTTTGGTAGAATGAAGATGATTACAATAATAGACAAATATTGTACTGCCAAAAAGAAAGAACTAGCTGAACTGGAAGTTGAAGCTGAAAAGGAAAAAGTATTAGTTGAAATAGATCCCACAATAATCCTCTCTAGAACACCAACAACTGGAGAACCTTCAATACCTCCTCAGAAAAGGAAAGGAGCTGAACCTGAAACTGAACAAAGAAAGAAAAGAAAATTAGCAATACAGGTATTTGATAATCATGTTGCTCCTATTGAAGATAATACAATCATAAATTGGAGGATGGTTGGTGATGCTATTGAAATCATAAGACAAGACAAATCAGTTCAAAGATTCACTGGATGGAAACCATTAGTTATGTCTTGTAGTAGAGCTGATATTATTAAATTCCTGATTATAGGCAAACCAAGAATGACCAAGAAGTCATGGAAGAATTCAGGAGCTGGATACTTAACCAAAATGATAGATGCTGCATTTTATCCAGATAAATATCCTGAAATATTCTCAAACAAAGAAAATGTGTATGCTTGGAATGTGCTACCCACAGTGAATATGTATTTCTTTAAAAGATCAAGCAAAAACTGTGAGTTATACTTATATGAAAAGGAATATCCACATTCTGAGGAAACAATGTATCAATTATACACAAACACAATGATGAAACCCTATGATGCTGTAATGTTTCATGACAAACTTAATTATTTTATCAAAAGAAACAGCAAGTATATTATTGCTCAAAGAAAGCTGCAAAATCAAAGAACCATTGAAGGTAGACAAAGAAGAGCTAAAGAACAAACTGAAAAGAATGAAGAACAGAAGAAACTTGATTAATTCAAAAAGAATTAATAAGTTTAGGGGGAGATTGTTGGGATGTAAATCAGATATAACATTCTATTACTGATATTGCAGTTGGTACTGATTCAAGTATACTGAAGAATAGTACTGATGGGGCAGAACTGCATTTACTACTGATGCTACTGATCTCAAGAATACTACTGATGTTGGCAAACAGTACTGACGTCTATTTTTGGTGCTGATCGTATACGAGATTCTAGCATAGTTAGTTACGGAATGTATATCTTTATGTAATTCAATTGTAATCGAATCCTAGAATAACTAGGTTAATATTTTAGGCTTCAAGGACTAGTATATATAGTTCCTTATGAATTGTAAACATACGTGTGTATTGATCGACAACATTAATATACATTGAAGCTTTTTGTGAATTACTGTGTTCTTATTTACATTCGTATTCATTAACAGTATTCATTGTTCTTAATCAATTAAACTAAAGTGTTGATCCGCTGCAACTTCTTATAGTTTGTAGATCTGTGATTAATTAATCCTTCTGGGTTAATCGATCCTGACACAATGCCTTAACCATAATCAACCGTCAATACCCTTTGCGACCACCACCATCACCACTCTCATCATCACCTACCAATTGGTTGCCGCAAAATATAGTCACATGGTACCCGCCGCCGCATTGCGCGGGTACCCTGCTAGTCTCTCTTTAAACATCATTAAAGGTGTGAGGTCCATCCACTTTTGTCATCTTCCTACAAAAAGCAACAAAATAATATAAGGTGTGGGGACCATCTATTCTAACTACCCCATTTGATTTTACTAATCTTTTATTACTTTATTTTACTAAAAAAAACATGAACAGCGATTCACTTATATTTATACAGAGGAAGTATGTTATTTGAGAGAAACTAAAAATACAAATACAGAATTAGAATGCAGGCCGGTCCAAAGACTGGGCAATCTGGGCTTGGGTAATAAGTAAAAGTGAAATGGATAATATCAAATCCAAATAGTAATTCCATACCGAATGGAATGTGGCAACTGGCAATAGAATCTCGTATTAATAAATAAAAGAATCTTTCTTTTTTGGATAATCCTTGGTGGCTAAGGTACTTTGAAAACGTGTATGGAGTTTACCGCAAAAAGACAAAGGAATCAACAACTTCACTTTCCATCTCATTTCCACTCCACTTCAATTCCCCTTTTCCCATTGCGCTTCCTATAAACACATATTTTTCAGTTTCCCATTTCCACCCACAATCAAACTTCTGAAAGCGAAAGGTAGTAAATTTTCTTACGAAAACAAAAGCCATAATAGAGATCGATCATGGTGAAGCTAACAATAGTTGGAAGGGTGAAAGATGGATTACCCCTTTCACAAGGACCCGTTTACGATGAAGATGATCATGAAAACGCCATCCACAAGAAACATGCAGAGTTCTTGCTTCATGAAATCTCCATGGCCGCCTTGCCACCTTCCACCGCCACCATCTTCCTGCACCATCAAAATTGCTTCAAGTACGTTACCTACTCTTTCATTTTTTTTAAATGTTATTTAATTTAAAGTACGTAGCAAACATTTCTCCGAATTGAATTTAAATATTCTTGTGATGATATTTAATCATGAAGCTACATGGTGAAGAATGGGGTTTGCTTCATCACATTATGTGACGTCACATATCCAAGAAAGCTTGCATTTCACTATCTTCAAGATTTGCAAAAGGAGTTTGACAAGATTGAGCTCGAACTTGTTAACCAGATTACCAAACCATACAGCTTTCTTAAATTCGGTAACTAGTCGATCTTCAGAATTTTTTTTCTTTTCATTAATTTTATGTTTAGAAAAGTAAATGATTTTAATTATTCTGGTTTATCTGTTTTATGACACATACAGATAGTATTATTTGCAACATAAGAAGGCAATACATGGATACAAGGACTCAGGCAAACCTGTCGAAGCTAAATGCTAAACGCAGACAAGAGCTAGATGTTTTTACTGAACAAATGTCTGTAGTTGTTGAAAGGAGGAGGAGATCAGGTAATTTTCCTTCTGTCATAAGAAAAGTGATCGCTTTTGTGGTCTCTTCATATAATGTTTTCGACATTCATTTAATAGTTAACCATATGATAATTTCTCAGCGGCGTCTGGAATAATTTCCTATAGGTAGTTTGATAAATTCTTTAAGTAAACATTTCCTAAATGATCAGATGAAGGTTTGAGAACGACCACGCTAATTGTTAAGTCGCGTACTAAAGTATTATAAACGAGGATAACTTTTAAAAAGAAAAATGAACATGCATTTCAATAGTTGTGAAGATAAGATTAATTATTTGTTTTGTGACATGTTTAATTCTCTTGTTAATCGTTAGATATGATGGAGCAAATGATGAAAGCACATAAAAGTACTTTCCCCGTGTGGGGATCCAAGACTCTAGAGGTAAATACTCCCTCCGTCCCTAAATAAAGTTCCCATTTGCCCTTCAAGTTTTGTCCCTAAATAAAGTTCTCATTTCTCAAACATAAGGGGCCCACTTAATATAATAATATTATTACCAATACTTTTACCACTAACTATCTCTTAAAACATTTTCTCTCTCCAATCAAACCTTATATTTTAATCAAAAGTAATACCAAATACCCCACCACTAACTATCTCCTAAAATGTTGTGCCCAACACAAATTAGAACTTTATTTAGGGACGGAGGGAGTATATAGAAGAAACATATTTTCCAACCCGTTAATTAGTTGTCGCAAACAAATTAATTAGTTTTTGTCATGTGATAAATAACTTGTATGTATGTAACAGGATATTGCTGTGAAATGGACACCGATCACAATCATCATTTTCGTTCTTGCATTTGTTCTAATATGGAGCATCTTTAAAGCATGAGTATCCATCTGTAAGTTCATATATATCATTCTCAAGAGAGGAAAAAAACGAACATCAAGCAATTGGTTATGGATGTCGATGTATAGATATATGTGCATAAACATATGCAAGATTGTTGGAACAAATCACAGTTCAACTTATTACTGATGTTGCAGTTAGTATTGATCATAGTTACTACTGATGAAGACTATGATTGTTACTGATGGGGCAGAAACACTTGTTACTGATGAGTTGATACTGGTGAAGTCTATAACTAGTTTACTACTGATCATGCACATATTGAAGATACTACTGATCATTAGTAGTTACTACTGACGTTGGTTTTGGACTTACTACTGATTACCAGAGTTACTACTGACGATGCTTATTTACTACTGGTGATTGGAATTACTACTGGTACGCGTTTATGAAGCAAATCAAGTCCGAGATCTTCGCAGAGTTAGTTATAGAATGTTATTCAATGTATATCTTTTATAATTCGATGTAAATCAAGTCCTAGAATAACTAGGGTAAATAGTTAGGCTTCAAGGACTATTATAAATAGTTCCTTACGAATTGTAAACGTACGTGTGTATTGTTAATTAATAATATACATTGAAGCTTTTTGTGAAACTGTGTTCTTAATATTATTGCATATTGTTCTTACAGATTCATTGTTCTTAATCATATTGATATAGTGTTAATCCGCTGTAACTGCTATTATCAATTAGATCTAAAGGTGTTTATTAACTAATTCATAGTTAATCGATCATGACAAGTGGTGATGCTGCAAGAGAATCCTTCTTCACTATTCATGTGCATACGGCACTAATTAGTGATGATTTGGAACAACTGAATCCTGATGATCTTGAAGAGATGGATCTTAAGTGGCAAATGGCCATGCTGAGTTAAAGAACCAAAAGGTTCTTAAAGAGGACTGGTAGAACAAACCTTAACTATAACAAAAGTGACAAGGCTGGATTTGACAAAACTAAAGTCAAATGTTACAACTGTAACAACCTTGGGCACTTTGCTAAAGAATGTCCTCAGCCAGACAAAAGATCAAACTCAACTGTTCTTGTTTCACAACAAGGACAAGGCTATGATTGGAGCTTTCAAGCAGAGGAACATGCACAGAATCAAGCTCTCATGGCTTTCACTGATTCTCCTGCTAAGGTACATTCTAAATCTTGCACTCCTGAATGCATTAAAGTATATAAAGATTTAGAAAAACTTAATAAAGAAACACTTGAAGAGATGATTCTAAATAGAAATAGAAGAATTGAATATAATGGTTGTAGAGCTGATCTTGAAAATCAAATTAAAATTTATAAAATAACTGATCAAAAGATAAAAGAAGAATTGCTACAAACCACTTATGAAAAAGAACATCATGAATTAAAATTAAAAGAAACTTTGATCAAACTAGAAGAATTTCAAATGGAATTAGAACAAAACAAATTAACCATCAAAAAGTTTGAAAGAAGCTCTCAAATTGTCAATGAATTAACAAGTAATCAAACCACTGAAAAAGTTGTGCATGGAGTGGGATATCATGCTGTACCACCTCCATACAAATTCATTCCTCCACTTAAAGATAGTTCAGAAAGAATCATAAATAAATTAAAAATTGAAAATCAAACTGAATCTAATAATGAAACATCTGAATCAAATGATTCTTCTGATGATGATCAAACCACAGACTCAATTGATACAATCTTTCACACAGCACAAAGTCAAGATGAGTCTCTTAAATATGATGCAGAAAATATACCAAAAATTTTAAGAAGAGGAAATGAAAGAAATAAAAATCAACTCTTAGATCAAAGAAAACCTGAAGGTGCTAAGGATAAGAAACTAAGATGTGTTATTTGCAACAAAGTAAACCACTTAGCAAAGGATTGTCACTTCAATCCAATTAACTGTAAAGAGTTCAAAGAATTTAAAAATTCTAAAGAAAAAGCAAAAACACAAAAGTTAAAAGATACTACTGGTTCATCAGTGGTAAATAAAATAAAATCTCAAAAATCTGAAACACCAAAATTTGGAAGAAATGCACCAAGGTTTGTGCACAATAAAAGAGTTGGAAGCCCAAAGAACAGCAACTATTTCAAAAATAATGAAAAAACAAATCAAAATAAACAATATTTTAAGTTTTCCAACACCAGTAGAAACTTTAACAGGTTTACTACTGATCTTAACCCTAATTACAATGCTGTTGGGTACCAGTACCAAAACACTACTGGTAAAAACCCTAAATTTAAAAATACTACTGCTGCCAAACCACATGTTAAAAACACTACTGGTCATCCTAAACATGGTAAATACCTAAATACTACTGGTCCATCAGTAGTAAAGCATTCAAAAGCTAAATATAATGGGTATGGACCAAGGTCAGACACCAGTAACAAATCAAAAAGGGCAGTAGTAAAACAAAACACCAGTACTAAACAGGTATGGGTACCAAAAATGTTTAAAATTAAATCTTCTAAATCTTACTTCTCAAAGGATGAACCCAAGACATATAAAGCTTGGGTTCCCAAACTTAACTAATCATTTACTTACTTGTGCAGAGCATTCAGATCCCTGAAGAAGGTAGGACATGGCATATTGATAGTGGATGCTCAAGGCACATGACTGGAAATCTGCAAATTCTTAAGGATTTCAAGTCATTTGATGGAGGATATGTGGCATTTGGTGAGAACCCAAAGGGAGGTAAGATTATAGGCAAAGGTACAGTTACTAATGGTAAAATTACCTTTGATGATGTATTTTATGTAGCTGAGCTAAAATACAATCTTGTCACTGTGTCTCAAGTATGTGATAAAAAGAACAAGATTCTTTTCACAGATATTGAGTGCATCATTCTTTCTCCTGATTTTGTTTTAGATGAAAAATATGTAGTTTTGAGAACTCCAAGGAGAAATAATGTGTATTGCCTGGATATAGGGGGAGAACTCATTTCTTCAAATGAGGTCAACTGTTTTATATCCAATGTAAACACTACTGAATCAGAACTTTGGCATAGAAGGATGTGTCACACAAACTTTAAAAAATATGAACAATTTAGTAAGAAAGAATTTGGTAATTGGATTACCACAAAAACAGTTCATGTGTGATCATCACTGTGTTGCATGCCTAAAAGGTAAACAACATAAGTCTTCTCATAAGTCCAAAACTGTAAATTCTATTTCTGTTCCTTTACAACTCTTACATATGGACCTTTTTGGACCTACAAATGTAATGAGTATTTGAAAGAAACAATATTGTCTTGTTATTACTGATGACTTTTCCAGATATACATGGGTTTTCTTTCTCGGGACAAAAGATGAAACAAGTGAACTCATCAAGAACTTAATTGTTAAATTGGAAAACACATCTGATCAAAAATTCAAAGCCATAAGATGTGACAATGGCACAGAATTTAAAAATGCTAACTTAATTAACTTTTGTGATCTTAAAGGTATTGACAGGCAATACAGCTCACCTAGAACTCCTCAACAAAATGGTGTAGCTGAAAGAAGAAATAGAACCATCATTGAAGCAGCAAGATCAATGTTAGCAGATTCAAAGTTACCAATCATTTTTTGGGCTGAAGCTGTTAATACTGCCTGTTATGTACAAAACAGAGTATTAATAGTTAAGCCACATCATAAAACACCATATGAACTTTTTAACAAAAGAAAACCGTGCATAAGTTTCTTAAAATCATTTGGTTGTCCTTGTACTATTCTGATTACAAGAGAACAAATTGGTAAGTTTGACTGCAAAGCTGATGATGGAATCTTTGTGGGATACTCTACTCAAAGCAAATCATACAGAGTGTTCAACAAAAGATTAAGGATTATTGAAGAAAGCATCAATGTATCCTTTAATGAGAACATTCCTAATGAACAAGGAAATGGTCCAGATTGGCTATTTAACATAGGCAATCTAACCAAATCCTTTAACACTAACATGGATCTAAATGCAGGTGATTCAAATTGTCATACTCAAAAGGAAGGAACATCATCCTTTAATACTGGTCAAGAAAAGATGAGATACATAGTAGTTGATACTGTTCCCACAGTTAATACTGAGGACAGTAATAACTCAGATTCTGAGAGCAGTAGTGATTCAGACAATGAGGACATTAGTAATTCAAACACTACTGGTATCAGTAATAGTACTCATAATACTACTGGTCCTAGCAATAACCTAAATTCTCTAAACACTACTAATCCCAGTAACAACCTAAATACTACTGATCCCAGTAGTAACTATGAACCAGCAAATGATGATGAACCAAACATCCAGGACAATGAAGAACCTCAAGAGGAACAATCTCCTGAGACAAATGAGTCCAATCTTGAAAACCAACTAGGTGTTGATAAAGTTCATGGCACCAGAACTGAAAAGAATCATCCTTTGGATCAAGTCCTTAGTGATGTGAACTCAAGCATGCAGACAAGAAGCAAATTACATAAAAGTCTAACTGCAAACATGTGTAATATAAGTTTAATTGCTAATGAATGTATGTTTGAATGTTTTCTGTCTCAGGATGAACCAAAGAAGATTCAACAAGCAATGAAGGATTCAAACTGGATTGAGGCAATGCAAGAAGAACTCCTTCAATTCAAATTACAAGCTGTTTGGACACTTGTACCTCTACCTAAAGGAAAAAGAGCCATTGGAACAAGGTGGATCTTTAGAAACAAGAAAGATGAAAGAGGTATAGTGATCAAGAACAAAGCCAGACTTGTAGCCCAAGGATACACTCAAGAAGAAGGAATAGACTATGATGAAGTATATGCCCCTGTTGCTAGAATTGAAGCAACTAGGATATTCCTAGCATATGCTTCATACAAGAAGTTTAAAGTCTATCAAATGGATGTAAAGAGTGCTTTCCTATATGGGAAAATTGAAGAAGAAGTATATGTATGCCAACCTCCAGGTTTTGAAGATCCAAAACATGGTGACTATGTATTCAAACTAGATAAAGCTCTATATGGCCTACATCAGGCACCAAGAGCATGGTATGATACATTATCATCATACTTACTGAAGAATGACTTCAAAAGAGGAGCAATTGACAAAACTTTGTTTACAAGAAAGGTCAAAAATGATATACTACTGGTGCAAATCTATGTAGATGATATCATTTTTGGATCAACAAATGATTCATTATGTAAAGAGTTTGAAAATCTCACGCAAATCAAATTCAAGATGAGCTCCATGGGTCCAATGAACTTCTTCCTTGGACTCCAAGTCAATCAAAGAACAGATGGCATTTTGATAAACCAATCAAAATATGTTAAAGACATCTTGGAGAAGTTTGATATGAAAGACTGCAAGAGTGCAAGTACACCAATGGAAACACACAAACACCTACATCCTGATGCTGAGGGGGAGGATGTAGATGAACACGTATATAGATCAATGATAGGCTCTTTGATGTACTTAACTGCATCAAGACCTGACATTATGTATAGTGTTTGTGTGTGTGCAAGATATCAAGCAAGACCTAAAGAACTACACTTGCAGGTTGTCAAAAGAATAATCAGATACTTGAAAGGCAAACCATCACTTGGTCTATGGTATCCACATGATTCACCCTTTGAACTCATAGCCTACACAGATAGTGACTATGGAGGTGAATGTCAAGATAGAAAGTCCACTACTGGTGGATGTCAATTCTTTGGATCAAGACTAGTGTCATGGCAATGCAAGAAACAAACAAATGTATCAACATCAACTGCTGAAGCAGAGTATGTAGCTGCATCTGCTTGTTGTGCTCAAATACTTTGGATTTAAAACCAGCTGCTAGACTTTGGTATCTCTATCCTTAAAACTCCCATTTTTATTGATAATCAAAGTGCTATTAGTATTGTGAACAATCCACTAAAACACTCTAAAACTAAACACATTGAAATAAGATTTCACTTTATAAGAGACTGCAATGAAAAGAAGTTAATCAAAGTAGTTAAAATTCATACAGCCAATCAATTAGCAGATCTTTTTACAAAAGCATTTGATGTAGGAAGATTCAGCTTCTTGGTTAGCAGTATTGGAATGATTTTGATAAATTAATCTCTCACTCAAAATCATGTGTAAAGTTTTTTTTGTAAAAAGTTATTTATTTGTTTAAGTGTTTTACTACTGGTAGGTCACTACTACTGGTGTGTATTAGGTATACATAAATACTACTGGTAAGACAGTACTACTGGTATCCACATATACTACTGGTCTTGTGTAATGGTGATTACTACTGCTAGGGTTGGTAAATTAGGTCAGTATTAAAATTTCATTAGTTACTACTGATGTCTACAGTCTCTACTGATGTCAAAATCCTTAGTTACTACTGACGTTCTTAGATACTACTGACGTTTTCTTACTGACATCTAATTTACTACTGGTCTTTAAACTTTCAAATTACCAACCTAACCCCCATGAAAATAGCCGTTGTGTTATACTTCGAAGGGCAATTTAGTATTTTTGCAAGATAAATCGTAAGATATAAATAGCTGAAGTCGATTAGTTTAGCATTATCCTTCCATCGATTTGCTAAATCCTCTCGATAAACCCTAACTCGCGATCATAAACCCTGCACCAGTAACAACATTCTTGCTTGTTTCTCTAAAATCAAACGATCAAAACTTCTCAAAATACAGAAGCAATGGCAACTCTACAATCTCTTGATGTTCAAACAACTCTCAAATACTCAGAATTTCACAACATGTGTGCATTCCTAAAGAATCCAGACGGAACAAAAGATTTTCGGCCAATCGTAAATTTCTTGAAGAACTCATACATAAAGTTTGCTTTAACTGTAAATCCGAAAGAATATCAACAACACTTAGTTGACTTCTGGACTAATGCTGAAATAATTGAAGGGTCGACTATGTCAATGATCAAATCAACCGTGGATGGCAAAACTGTCACTATAACTGAACAATCCATCCGACACCATCTGCAACTACATGACGATGAAGGTATGTTTTCTCTTCCTAAGGAACACATTGTTGAAATATTGAATAAAATGGGATATGAGGGAAGACTTGACATTGTCACTTTTCAAAAGGGTCTTCTCTCCCCACAATGGAAATTTCTTGTACACAATATTCAACATTGTATTTCTCCCACAAGAAGTACCTGGAATGAGTTTAACAAATCAATAGCATCTGCTGTTGTTTGTTTATGCACAGACCAAGTATTTAATTTTTCAAACATGATTTTTGAATGTATGTTGGGAAATCTTAGTGCTTCAAAAATTTTAATGTATCCCAGATTTCTTCAACATATTTTAAATTGTGAATTACAAAACTTGTCAACTCCTAAAAATATTTTTATAACTCCTGAGTTGAACAAGAAAGTTTTCTCTAATATGAGAAAACAATTTAAATTTTTGGGCAAGGAAACCCCTATGTTTCCTAACATGATCAAAGATCAACAAAATCTTGGAGAGGGTTCAATCAAAGATACAGCCCCAATTGAACCTCAACCCACTCCATCAACCCCAAATGCAGCCCAAACACAACCCCAAACAGTCACTCAATCACCCACTCAAATAGATGTCCTGAATGTGTCCCAGGAACATGAAATAAATCCTCAGAGTGCTACTCTTCACTCTGTGAAAGACCTACCAAATGTAACCCAAAATATATCCACTATTTATAAAAGGAAGAAAACTTCCTTCAAGGACACCAGGGGACAAATTGAGTCAAACCCCAGGCTCCAAGAGTTGTCCTCCAAGGAGGAGAGAGGACATGAGGAAAGGGCTCTCACTACTGATGCCCCAAAGGTGGGTGCACAGGATAGTGAGAACATCACTAAGACCCAGACCTCGGCAACTCTAAGTGATGACTCTTTTGAGGAATTACTAAGAGGACCCCGGTGGCAAGAAACCACAAGGGGGGGTACTACTGCTTCTTCTAGGAAGAAGAGAGTGTCCAAACAACCCATTTCATCACCAAGAAGTGATGAGGGTAGAACTGAAACTGTTGAATTGACGGAAAGGATGGAAAACCTTAAACCCAATGTACATGTTAGTGAGCCTGATGATCTTGCTAGAAGGAGTGAGGGCAGTATTAAACAAAACCAATTGACGGATAGGATGGAAAAACTTGAAACCATTATACAAGACTGTCTGAAATATCTAACAAATCAAGGAAAAACCATGTCAGTTATGAAGAAGCATATTAATACCATCAACAAGAGAATGAGAATGTATGAGCACAGGCTTCTTCAACAAACAAGAATCATTAGAAAGTTGAAAAATAAGGTTGATAATAGTGATGCTCCACCAGTTGAGCTCACTAAGGGGGAGAAGGACAACATTCAAAGTATGATAGATGAATCAATTGCAGCAGCAGCAACTTCTCTCCTCAATCTCAAAGAAACAAAAGTTGATGAAGGCCAAGTTAATGATGAAGGCCTAGAAGACATGGATACTACTGTTGAGCCTACTACTGATGAACCTATAGAAGAATCAGTAGTAATTCCTACTACTGATATCATAGCAGTAGAAAATCAAGAAGAGGAAACAATTGCACCAACAACTACTGATGCCCTATCAGTGGTAACTCCTGAAGCCACATCAGTAACTACCTTAGTTACTACTGAAGAGGAAGAACTAGAGCTCCCAGAGCTAATTGAAAGAGAACGTTTTGAAGTCATCACCAAACCACCAACACCTGATCAACCACTTATCATACCTGACATTGATGATAATGTGAACTGGTTTGAAGTTGATGAATACACACTTCCTCAACATCCAAAGATTCTTCCAGAGAATGAACTTATATTGTTTTCTCCATCAATAATAATCAGAGGTGTCCCTGATATGAAATATATTCCACCTCCACCTTCAGCTTGTATTGGAAAGGGAAAAGAAATTTATGATGAAGATTACCCTAACAGAGCACTAGGTCACTACATGGTGAACAAAATCAATCTTGTTAGAGCTGATAAACAATTAAGATGGAAGGTGAAACATAAGAGATACTTAGAGAAAGTGGCTATGTATCAAGCTCTTGAAGAGAAGAAAAAGAAGGCTCAAAATGAAAGATCAACAACTCAAAAATCTCAAGAAGCTGAAGTACCTGTTCAAATAACAGATATGCAGTTAGAAGCTCAAAAAGCAGAATTTAAAAGACTTAGAAAAGTTGAAGAAGAACATCTAAAATGTCTTGAAGATCTGGTATCTGAATGTAAAAGAACAAAAAGTGAATTAACAGATGATGTGTTTGAACAGAAGTCAAATATGATTGAATTTCTAAAATCAAAAGGGCACAGTGCAAAGTCCTTTGGCAGAATGAAGATGATCACAATTATTGAAAAAATATTGTACTGCCAAGAAGAAAGAATTGGCTGAACAAGAAGATGAAGAAGACAAGAAATCAAAAGCTTTAATCCCAATAAATCCAAAGTCAATTAAAACTAGTAGTATATCAACTACTGGTGAATCCTCAACTCCTCAAACAAAGAAAAGAAAGGCTCTTACTCAAGAACAGAGTGCTCAAAAGAAGTCAAAAACAGAACAAATTATTCCTGTTCTTGAAGTTCCAGTTGCTCCCATTCAAAACAATCCAATCATCAATTGGAGAGTTATGCCAAATAATGTAATAGAAATTATAAGGGAAGACAAAGCTGTTCAAAGATTTACTGGATGGTTACCATTGATTAGATCCTGTTCAAGAAGTGATGTAATCAAACTTCCGATCATTGGAAAACCAAGGATGACAAAGAAATCATGGAAAGAGTCTGGTGCTGGATATTTAACAAGAATGATTGATGCTGCATTTTATCCATATAACTACCCAGAACTATTTACAAATCCAGAAAATGTATATGCTTGGAATGTACTCCCAACTGCAAATATGTACTTCTTTGAAAGATCAAGCAAAAACTGTGAGCTATACTTGTATGAAAAAGAATATCCACATTCTGAAAAGGTTATGTATCAGATATTCACAAACTCTATGATGAAACCATATGATGCTGTAATGTTCCAGAATAAATTGAACTATTTTACAAAGAAAAACAGCAAATACATCATTGAACAAAGAAAGCAACAGAATCAAAGAACCCTAGAGAAGAGAAAGAGGGAAGAACAAGAACAAAAGAAACTTGAGTAATTCAGAAAGAATTAACAAGTTTAGGGGGAGATTGTTGGAACAAATCACAGTTCAACTTATTACTGATGCTGCAGTTAGTACTGATCATAGTTACTACTGATGAAGACTATGATTGTTACTGATGGGGCAGAAACACTTGTTACTGATGAGTTGATACTTGTGAAGTCTATAACTAGCTTACTACTGATCATGCACATATTGAAGATACTACTGATCATTAGTAGTTACTACTGACGTTGGTTTTGGACTTACTACTGATTACCAGAGTTACTACTGACGATGCTTATTTACTACCGGTGATTGGTATTACTACGGGTACGCGTTTATGAAGCAAATCAAGTCCGAGATCTTCGCAGAGTTAGTTATAGAATGTTATTCAATTTATATCTTTTATAATTCGATGTAAATCAAGTCCTAGAATAACTAGGGTAAATAGTTAGGCTTCAAGGACTATTATAAATAGTTCCTTACGAATTGTAAACGTACGTGTGTATTGTTAATTAATAATATACATTGAAGCTTTTTGTGAAACTGTGTTCTTAATATTATTGCATATTGTTCTTACAGATTCATTGTTCTTAATCATATTGATATAGTGTTAATCCGCTGTAACTTCTATTATCAATTAGATCTAAATGTGTTTATTAACTAATTCATAGTTAATCGATCTGACAAAGATTCTTTAATTTTTTATGTAACAATTGACGATCTACATTAATTATTTCGATTTCTTCACTCTCTAATTCTTAACGTACTACAATTTACATATGCATGAATTCATCTATGTCATTTGAATTCAAAATCTGCGTCGTCGAATTCAAAATTTTGATCAATTGTCATTTGAGTACGTGTGAAGCATATCTTCATTTGAACCACTTTCTGGACAGTTTCGAGTTTCATAAACAGACATCAGTGAGTTAATTTCTTCAATAAAACTGGACTAGTGATCGATTTTAACTGAAATATATAAGTAGCTACTATTACGCATTCAAGCCTGCAAAATTATGTTACAAAATGATCCTGGACTTTGTAATGTTCAAAATGCACGCCAGCTGTTTGATAAAATGCCCGAAAGAGAATCTTCACCATATGGACAAGTTAGAGATGGAAAAGTTTTAATAATCTAACATATACACCAATCTACTGCACTTTGACAATTAAACGAGATCTTTTGTTGAAAAAAAAGACACTTTAGCATATTACTTGTTATACTACTTGTTATAGAGAGTACATACATTCAGTTGTTTAAAAGCTAGCTACAGCCTACAGCCTACATCATCAGATTCTTGTTCTTGTTGTTTAGATAATTATGAATGGAGTTTATGCATGGATCATGTTGAACTGAAATCTAGACAGTTGTTGCGGAATGGTGGATATAACAGGTCCATATCTCTGCATCAAACCACTAAGATTGAGATTTATTTTACCGTATCACAGTCACAGAAACATTTTAATCCGCGTTACCTGAATATTATCATAAAGCTCAAACAATGGAACCACAAGAAGTTTCAAATTTTTTGGCACTGCAAAGTATTCCCTTTCTGACAAGTGAACAACATAAAGTTTTTTACACTCCTGCATAATATTAAGGACACAATACATTTTAGTACCCTGAACTTTGGCTGACTAGGTTATCTACTACCAGAACTATTAAAGGTGCAACATGGTACCCTGAACTTGACAAAATTGTCGATTTTGTACCCTGACTCATTAATCTAATCGCATTTTCTTACTTGACTTACTTTCGTTAGAGCTTTTGACAGACTAAAAAATATACGTTCATCTCAATATTTTAAGTTTAGAATCAAATCACATGAGAAAACAAGGACCAAATTAATGAGTCAGGGTACTAAATCGACCATTTTGTCAAGTTCAGGGTATAGGGTATCATGTTGCACCTTCAATAGTTTAGAGTAGTGGAAAACCCATTCAGTCGAAATGTATTTTGGCCTAGTATTGATCAACCACACCATAATTAGCCATTCCATATATAATCAAGATGCATTTATGCAAAAATTCACCTTTGGTTTGGTTATATGCGGAGGGCAGTATGGGTACATGATTGTCTCAAAATTAGGCCTCCACCAGATAGCAACACACTCTCCTATCTGCAAAATCACTAACCCTTTTTTAAACATAAAATAATTAAGAACAATTTCAAGGTAAAATATATTGTAAAGCCCAAGAGATAGATACCTGCCAATCAGGCAGAAGTCCAGTAGAATTAGCTGCAAGTTTACTAGACAGTTTCCTTTTCAAACCCTCAACTTCTGCAGAATAACCAAAAAGCCCCTACATGATTTGATTTACAAGCTATGAAAGAAGTATAAGGATACCATTTTCTCCTGGCTTCAGGCGACCACCGGGAAGTTTGCAGAAAGTATTTCCGATTTGCAAAAGCAGAATATGAGGATGATTATGTTGAATTAACCCATTTATAAATATAAAATATAAATAAATGAACTCAGTAATAAATAAAAAGATAGAAAGACCAGCAAAATTCCTTCAACGCTTGTCCTCGTGCCTTCCTTCATATAGCTGCAACACAAATCAAACAAAAGTAATAATAATTATATCTAGTAATTGTTCGGATATTTAAATAAATAGTTATTATTATCCATTTGCTATCATAATTAGCATTATTTTATAATCATATCTTCCTACCTTTAAATAATCATACTGTTTTCTTGTACGACAAACTATATATAAAATTATATAATTGGATGCATAATACTTTCATAAGAATAGTAGCAGCTCCCAAAATGCTATATTTGGGCATTTCGAGCTAGGGCTCTGATCATAAAACAAACAGACACATAATATTTCAGATCGCAGCTCCATTGTTAATAAAAAATTGAATTTGAGAATTAAATTTTTAGGTAAATTACAGAACTTGCGCATCTGTTATACCCGATTCTGCATTTCTTTCCCTAAACTTTTTGTCGGTTTTTTTGTCCTTAAAAATTTTTGGATTTCACTTTTCTATCCTTCCGTCCAATTTTGGCCATTAACGAACCTCACATGCAAAACATGTGAGGGTATTTTGGTCATTTTCTCCAAATTAGATGTACTATGTGCTTTAAAATGTGTACTTTCCTGGATATGTCTTTCTAATCATAAAATCAGGAACATCTATGAATCTGTGGGTTTATTAATTAAAAGAAGAAATGCAATTTTCCAGTCTAAGAAAAATAACTTGAAAAACTTTGGAGCTAATATTCAACAATCATGAAACGCATGAACAATATTTATTAAAAGAAGAAATCCATTATTGCTTGCCCAAAAAGCACAACCATCAAGAACATAAAGAGCCATTGTATCAATTACATCGCTGATTTCTGGATCTTCACGTGCAAGAGGAGGCGCAATCCCCATCGAGTTCTTGACTTTCTTTCATACGAGCGAGGCGGTCAGCGACGGAAGTGTCCTCCTCCATCTTCGGCATTCGCAGTTACAAAAGTCAAAAGTCAAAGTCAAAACAGTGCCTTATCGTCGCGGTAAAAGTGAAATGTCTTGGGCTCTTAGCATCTTACTACACATGTTGGGCCCACCCAAGCCAATTTGTATTTTATAAAACGATGTGTGAATATGTTGTATGCAAACTATACATCCTAGTCAATCTCATCCCGTTATTAATATTCTTTTGGAGCCACACAACTCCGGAGACCCACTAATATTAACTATTAATGGTAGGTTTATATGATTTTGATGTGTCGATTGTCATGATATGATAATGAATTATGAGTAGCTGCAATAATTTTGAAAAGGGTATACTGGACGTTACGGTGTACCTGCACAATAGCACATGAAATTCAAAACATTTAAAATAACTGTTTATTTTGTAAATTTTATACTTGCATTTTTATTAATATATAATATACAAACAATATAGTAGTAATTTCAAGATAAAGAACGTTTTTTACATAGTGAAAGAAGGCAAACGGGCAATAAGCTGCGCCGCTATCCCTTTTTGAATTGCAAAACTTATTCTTTTAAAAACAACATTCGTGGATCTAGGTGTCATATTTAACTGAACAGCTGGAGATGGAAAACTGAAATAATGTAAGGTAGTGTTCGGTTTACAATAGGTATGAGTTAACTATTCGTTAGTTTATGCTCATAACCATAAACCAAACATATATGAAAAAGATGTTCTCAGTTTTGTTTTAAATAAAGCTTAAGTTTTCTTCTTCAAGAATTATATGACCTGACTTCTTGTTATATAATAAAAATCACAAATTACAATCCAGTTAAACTTCGAATTAGATAGCACTACAAAAAAATGTGATCTTATACAATTATTCGGTCATAAAAAGGGAATCAATATAGAATTAATGTTTTATGACCAGGATAAAAGGATTTCAAAACCAAAAATAACAATTAGTTATAAAAATGTTGGTACGATATTTGGCAATGTTTAACGATCAGGTGCCGGTCAGACAAGATTAATTGGTTGAATTAATATTAGGTCTGGCAATGGAGCGGGTTTGGAGCGGATCGATCTTGATCCAAACCTTTTTAACAAATTCCAAATGATGATCCAAACCCGATTTGTGATCCGCAGGGTCTTGAAAAGTTGAACCCATACCCGTATCCATTGAATCAACGGGTATCCGACCCATTTACCCGACCCATTTACTGTACACAATTCTTGATTTTAATTTGTAAAATGGTTGTCAGTTTGAATATTTTATATATAAGTTTTGCTAATATTTACACTAAGTCATACTATAAGAAATATTATATATATATAGTGCCCGATTCAACGCAGAACCGTTTAAAGGTGCAGAACCGCAGAACCATCCAAACATCCAATGTTTTCTGTGTTATACATAAGCTGTAAATTTTCATACACGATAACATTCAATGTTTCCAATTTTTTATACAAATAGTATATAAATATATTTATATATTATGTGTATAAAAAATTGGAAACATTGAATGTATAAATGTGTTACAACGTGTATGAAAATATACACCTTATGTATAACATAGAAAACATTGGATGTTAAGATGGTTCTGCGGTTCTGCACCTTTAAACGGTTCTGCGCTGAATCGCACCCTATATATATATATATATATATATATATATATATATATATATATATATATATATATATATATATATATATATATATATATATCTCACTCATATATTAAGTTTTAATTTTCTCTATTTCTTAATTTTAGCAAGAGCATCTTTAGTATAACACATCAAAATTAATAATTCATTAATGTCAAATTACATTAGTTAAGGAAAATTTGGCATTAAATGCATGTTAACATATGCCACATTATGAAAAAATATTTTATATATAATTTCGGTAGTCGACAACAACTCAGCAACAAGTTAATGAATTAAGTTGGAAAATTGGAACCGTAATTTCTAACTTCTAACTCTTAATTTCTATTGGGTTTTTAAGGAGATCAATTATATAAACCACAAATATGAAAAATATAAATTAGTTTTTTCTAAAATTACATACGGGACGGGTTATAAACGGATCGGAGCGCGATTGATCCACACCCGACCCTTTTAGTAAAAGGGTTAACGGGTATGGGTCGTTAGTGGGTAAATGAATCACAAACTTTGATCCAAACTCATTTAATTATTGCGGGTTCAGGTCGGATCATGGTCAAAATCCGCTACATTGCCATGTCTAATTAATATTGCATTACTTTGTTGGTAAATACTTTTTTATTGGATTTTTTATGATTTGTTATGATGTTTGTTTTATATTTTTTTAAAAAATTATATATATTGGAAAATGATAATGACAGCCTTTAAAGCTGTCATTAAGAAGACAAAACAACAAAAGACAACCTCCAGAATTTTAGGAATATTATTTTTATAATCAATGTACAAGCTTTTTATACATGTTAGTGACAGCCCTAAGGGTTGTCATTAACAAATCTCATATATATTTGGCATTATTTACTTATGATTTTGTTATGATGTTTGTTTTATGGAAAATGCTAATGACAGCCCTTATGGTGTGTTTGGTACAGGGAAATGATGGGTGAGAAATGAAATTGGCAATCAATTCTTTTGTTTGGTTGCATTGAGAATAGAGGAGGAGGAGAAAAGACAATTTCTTTTCTCTAAATTTAATTCTCCTTTAAACATAGGGAAAGAGAGAGAATACAAAATAGAGAATTGAAAAGGAAAAACACGGAGATTTGAAAGCTCAATCCAGAGCGTATTCAACAATACGCTCACATTCGTACATTCAAAACATAGAGAACGATCTTCTTCTCCGCAGCCCTGCATTTCGTAGGTCACAAAAACTCAGATTTGTCTTTCTCTCCATCTTGATCTATATGTCTACTTTCTCTTTGTCTCGATCTACGTCTCATATATATATCTCTCTCTCTATCCAACTCTCTCCAGCTGATTCCAATTATCTGTTGAAGGTACGACACCCTAACTCGAATTTTTAGTGATGTTGGTGAAATAATTGTGATAAAACTGATTTAGGTCAAATTTTTAGTGATGTTGATGAAATACTTGTGATTACATACTGTGTAGTTGATGTCTATTGAGGTTGATTAGGTCAAATTCTTGTGATTAGTTTTAGGTCAAATACTTGTTAAATAGATGATTCTGCATGTATGCTTTCATGTTTATCGGTTGCAGATTAAACATTAAAATCTGGGTATTGTTTTAACTTCAATTCGGGGGAAAAGGGTTCTTTTTTATTTAAATTAAGTGTTGTAGTTATGGGATCAAGGGTAGAGAGACGTCAACATCAAGATCATGATTTTATACCATTAGCTGCATTGATCAGTAGCTACAGGTTTTGTCAAAATTGATAAGGAGTTCCAAAACAAAGGCAAATCAACCATATTTGTGGTTGCAGTTGAGGCCCAAAAAGAAGATCAAGTAAAGACTTGGTGCTTTGTTGGAAAAAGGATTTTGTTTTGGTAAATTTTAGTCACTTTTGTTGTTTAAGATGGAAGTAAACTTGCTGAATTGTTACAAAGTTATTGAAACTAAACATCTGAGTTTTCATAAATTTGAATTTAATCATCTGGGTTCCTATAATGTTTTAGTTTTCAGTTGCTTTACTTCATCATTTTCTGGATGTTATCATTGATTTTATTAATTAATCTTTATAAGTATCCATATTTTTTTATTTTGTGTTTGAATAATGAAGTGGTATATTTCTCTATTGAAATTTTTGTTATACCAAACACGAGAATTGATTCTCTATTATAATTCTCTATTGAAATCTCTGTGCTACCAAACAGAAGAGTCAATTCCATTCTCCAGACTACTTTTATTTCTCTGCAATACCATTATCTGTAATCAATTATCTGCAATTCCATTCTCTGTACCAAACGCACCCTTAGGGCTGTCATTAAGAAGGTAAAATACACAAAGACAACTCCTGAATTTTAGCAAAGAGAGCTGATTCGTACAGAGCAATTTTTATCCATGCAGAACAATCTTATATCTAATGACAATGATGCCCTTAGTGAGAGGGGTGAAATAAAAAATATGATAAAAGGAAAGTAAGGACATGATTATCATTTGAGAAGAAAATTGCTCTGTATAGATAAAAATTGCTCTGTATGTTTTATAAGCAACAACCAATCCCATTCAAAATCCGATTATTTGGGCTTTACAAATTAGAACGGTCCAATCTCGGAATCCGATTAACTTATAGAGGGTGGACACGTGCCTCCAAGACACCGTACTAGGGGTGCCCAACGGGTCAACCCGACCCGACCCGGCTCTTATCGGGTCGGGTCCGTCGGGTTTGAGGTTAAAAAACTCTAACCCGAAACCCGACCCGATAAGGATTCGGGTTTGTCGGGTTCGGGTTGGTCGGGTTTCGGGTTTGTCGGGTTGACCCGATCGGGTTGGTCGGGTTACACTTGAGTTAGGAATTTTTGGTAAAAACTATAGAAATTATTTAATATATTGAATTTTATGAATATTTATTTACCACTTTTAATTGTTAATTGATTTTTATTGAATACTTTATCATATAATTTGATAATTAATTGATTTAATAGTAAAAATATGTTAATTTTTATAGGAAATAAAATACTTAAACTTTAATCGGGTCTAATCGGGTCAACCCGAACCCGATAAAGGCAAGAAATTATAACCCGAAACCCGACCCGATAACGAATCGGGTTGGTCGGGTCGGGTTTAAAAAACCCGATAATAACATGGAACCCGAATAGACCCGACCCCGTAAGCGTAATCGGGTTCAGGGTCGGGTTAGGGTCGGGTCGGGTCAACCCTTTGGGCACCCCTACACCGTACCGTCTTAGAAAAATTATTCCGATGCGGCGCATTATTACTTTTCACGCAAATATTTTTTATTGGACACGTGGCATTAAATAAGCGGGACACACCGACTAACCCCGCTCATCATTACCAATAGACCGACCTTCCAGAAACTTCTTGGGAACTCGTGGCTCAGAATAGCCGAACCCATCCTCCGGTTCATATCGCGCCACGTGGACAGACACCAACGTGAGCATCCATCGTGGCACCCTCTTCCCCCTCGAAATTGATACGCCCTCTCTTCTTATTCGCATGCTACGATTTAGGGCACTTTCTAGAAGTTAACTTCTAACTCTTGCTAGATTCAACTTCCAAAAACGTTAGAAAACAGCATCAATCATACAATTACGCATTGTTCTGTTACATCCAGGTGATTTTGGGGTTTTTTTGTTGTTAAGTTCTAGTTAGGGTTTGCGATATGAATGGTGAAGGTGACGAAGATATGAAATTGGAGATGAATAGCATGGAGAAGTCGGTTTATATGTGGGGATATTTACCAGGAGCGTTACCTCAACGGTCGCCGATATTGTCTCCGATGCAAGTTAGGCTTCCTCAGTCAATTGACGCTGGTCGGTTCTGGACGGATGTTTGCGGCGGCGGTTGTGGATTCGCGATGGCCATTTCAGGTTAGTAGTTTCTCTAACTTCAAATTTATGTGAAGTTTGTTTCCCTTACAATTGAACTCATGTTCAATCAAAAGTCAAACAAAATGTATCTATTAAGCTAATTAATTAAC
Source organism: Calendula officinalis (assembly GCA_963853835.1). Classification (NCBI taxonomy): domain Eukaryota; kingdom Viridiplantae; phylum Streptophyta; class Magnoliopsida; order Asterales; family Asteraceae; genus Calendula; species Calendula officinalis. The sequence continues at coordinate 23,843,757 of OY970820.1, forward strand.
CGGCCTTTCTGTAATGATCAGACACAGGGAAGCTAATTACTTGGGGTTCAACAGATGATCTAGGTCAAAGCTACCTTACATCTGGGAAACATGGGGTATTAAAATTTAAATTAAAACTAAAATACTGCTTGCTTGATAATTTTATTCATTTTTTGATCCAGAATTTTGTTCTGTTTCGATTTGAATTTGAAATTGAAAGAAGAAACTCAATTTGTTTAATTGGTTTTGTTAAGGAAACACCAGAACCTTTCCCTCTTCCAAAAGAGGTTTCATTAGTGAGAGCTGCAGCAGGTTGGGCACATTGTGTCTGTGTAACAGGTACTCCATTTAATTTTCTCTAATTCTAGTTGAATCAGTTATATTATAATGAATGTATACTCATTTGTAAAAAAAAGCTCACTTTTTTTCTGTTATTGTAGTGGCAGGAGAAGTTTATACATGGGGATGGAAAGAATGTGTTCCTTCTGGGAAACTTGTTGGCGACCCAAACACAGCTCAAAGTCAAGACCAGAATCACCCGTTTTTAACTGACCAACAAGGTACTAACAACTAACTCCATTTCATTTCAACTCTTGAGGAGTTTTTATTAACCAAAATAATATATCAAAGGCTCACAAGCATCAAGATCCACTGATAATGGTAAAGCAGCAGCAGTTGTAGGGGATGAAAGCACCAAAAGGAGACGTGTATCATCAACAAAACAAGCGGTTGACAGCTCATCGTCCGGTGATGAACCTTTGTCAGCTTTGCCCTGTTTGGTAGCCTTAAATCCAGGTGTCAGGATAGCCACAGTTGCAGCTGGTGGCCGACATACATTAGCATTATCAGGTAACTATTACAATTTTCAAACCATATAATTGTTGATTTATTAATAATTAATTTTTCAAATTTCAGATGCGGGACAGGTGTGGGGTTGGGGTTATGGAGGTGAGGGTCAACTAGGGTTGGGGTCGCGCATACGGATGGTGTCATCCCCACATCCTATACCTTGCATTGCCACGTCATCACACTCAATGGGAAAAGCAAGAGGTGGAACCGAGGGTGCTGGTGGTTATAGAGTCCCTGGTACTTATATTAAAGGGATTGCTTGCGGAGGAAGACACAGTGCTGTAATTACTGGTATATTTTTCATTTTAATTAATAAACCATATATAATAATTATATTTTGTGGCTTTTAACTTTGTATTTATGTACTTGTACAGATGCAGGGGCTTTAATGACTTTTGGTTGGGGACTCTATGGACAGGTAGCATTAAACCACATGTCATTTGTTTCTTGATTTCCTGAAATGGTGGAGATTTCTAGTCATATGTTTCTGTTATTTAGAAAATGATGATGGTACCAAATGCTTATAGTTTCTTGTGTGTGTGTGTGTGTTATGTACCAAATCCTAGTGGAGATTCTATGAATGTGCAATATTGACTTGTTGTGCACAATCGACATGTAGGTAAGGTAGATTTGATGAAGAAAAAGCAGACTACCTGAATGTTCAAGATCAAGTTCTATGTGAAAGGCGATAAAAAAAAAAATTGAATTTATATTTATATCTATGCTCTTTGGTTTGACTTTTTATGACAAGTAATTTATCAGTTGCATGATTAATGGTTTTAAGTTTTGTGTTTTGTGATGTAGTGTGGGCAAGGAAGCACTGATGATGAGGTAAGCCCTAGTTGTGTGACATCATTATTGGGCATCCGGATAGATGGAGTTGCTGCAGGTCTCTGGCACACAATCTGTATTTCAGGTGATGGTGATGTGTATGCTTTTGGTGGAAATCAATTTGGTCAACTGGGTACAGGCACTGATCAAGCTGAGGTAAATAATTAATTTAATCTTTATGTTTATGTTTTTCAAACCGTGAATTAAGAGGTTGTTAATCTGTGGTCAGACATTACCAAGGTTGTTGGATGCTCCTAGTATGGAAAACGAACATGCAACAGTTGTATCTTGTGGTGCAAGACACACTGCTGTAGTTACAGCTAGTAAGTATTTTCTTTACATAAAAAATTATATTACTAAGGTCAAATTGCATTTTAGTACCTTGAACTTGGGTAGTAAACTTGACAAAATGGTCGATTTATTACCCTAGATCACTAATTTGGTCTTCTTTTTAGTCCGTCAAAAGTTCCAATGAAAATAAGTCAAGCGATAAAATTAATGAGTCAGAGTACTAAATCGGCAATAATTTTGTCAATATCATGTTGCACCTTTAATAGTTTAGGGTAGTAGAAGACCTAGTTAGTCATATTTGGGGTACTAAAATGTATTTTGGCCTATTACTAGATACACTTGTTACTAAATTACTGACTGACTGTTAAATTTGAATGTGAAGATGGGAAGGTGTTCTGCTGGGGGTGGAATAAGTACGGTCAACTAGGTCTGGGAGATGTGATTGACCGGAATATTCCAGCTGAAGTTGGTCTAGAAGGCTGTATTCCAAGGGTTGTTGCATGCGGTTGGTGGCACACACTTGCTCTAACAGAATCTGTTACATGATGGGTTTACTATTAAGCACAGTTTTGTTAGCTCACACTAGAACACTCTCTCTTTCGTTGAGTACATACAATACTCACTCAATTATGAATGTCATCATCATTCGAGTCATTTGCCAAAATGATGCTCTTTTTACCAGAAATGCACAAATAATGCTGTTTTTTGACCCATTGCAAAAATAATGCTATCCCCCATTTGGAATCCCGGATCCCCCATAATCCCCTGCTTGAAAACCCGGATCCTACATGTTTCTGATTTTTTGTACTGTTTTTGTACTTTCTGTACTTTGTCCGACACCAAATGTTGAAAGGGTGGTTATTTGATTAAGGATGTGTTTTATTTACAAAAACAGTACAAAAACAAGTACAGCAAGTACATAAAGTACAAAAATAGTACAAAAAATCAGAAAAATGTAGGATCCGGGTTTTCAAGTAGAGGATTATGGAGGATCCGGGATTCCAAAGAGGGGATAACATTACTTTTGCAATTGGTCAAAAAATAACATTATTTGTGAATTTCTGATGGAAAGAACATCATTTTGGCAAATGACTCATCATCATTCTTTAAAGCTTTCTTGATTGTAGTAGTGGAATTGATTCTTCTTGCATTATTGTATATATGTCAATAAAACTTTATGTATTTCCACGTGCATCATCCTTTATCTGTATTAATTAGATGATTCTTAATGTCGGGTTCCATCTCTTTTGACAAATATTTACGAGAGCAAAAATCGGTTATCCTTATAAATAGAATTTACATTGTGGAGACGAATTGATGAGTTTCAATGGTGTTAATTTGATATTTTGTTTTATGGCTCTTATAGTCTAATATGCTCTGTATGCGATTAGCAGCAGGTGTGAGCGATTCTACTGATTACGAGTAGCCCTCTGATTCATGCTTGCCTTTTTATGCTGTTATAAGTGCTCAACAATTTGAATATGATAGTAGGTGCAATTATACAAAATTGATTTTGATTTTAGACTTTGATCTGGAGCATGTTGCTAACTGATGCATGAAATTAAGCTTTTAAAAAGGTAAAATCATATTTTATGTACCTTGATTGAAGATATAATCAATATTGGGATTGCATTTAAAGCTCAAAGAAAGAATAAGATTGGTTTTGTAATTAAAGCTCATGTAATGTAATGTTTCCATTTTTGCTTTGAACTTGACTGCCATTAATTTTCTCTCAGCAACTCAACTGCTTATAGTGGTTCTAAGATTTAAGAATGTCAAGACACGAGATCTGTGAGATGGGATGAAGGAAAACTATCAGAAACCGAAACCAACAAACCTTTAGGGCAGAAAATTACCGAACCAAATGGTACGAATGATTTTGATGGTAAGTTGATCCACCCAAAATCTGTTTGTCTTTACTAATATTAATGTTGTTAAATTTCATATTGTGTGTAGGATCTTTAGCCCTAGTTTCTCTGAACAGGATGATGCAAATCCTTGTGTATTTAATGATATGATTTCTTCCAATGATAACAATACGTCTGGCTGGACTTCGTCAGAGGATGAAACAGATGTAATGGATGAATATAATCAAGGTTTTTCTAATGCATTTACATATTTTTTTAATAAAATAAAAAAATGATACAAGTGTGTATATTGATGTTAGGCAGGAGTTCAAGCTTCAAGGAGCAGAGACGAGCTCATTATGATGAATTTCATAAAATAAGAGAATTGAGACGAAATGGATCCTTAGATGGATCATCAAATAATGACAATGATGATGAGAAATTGAATGGTGAATCTTCATCTTTTGCCTAGTATCTTGCAAAGGCTTAGGCATATAGACATGATCCAAGAATTTGGCATAAGGCTTCTTTTATATTAAAGCCAACTTTGCTTATATTATGTTTTTAAGTGTATTAAATGAGCTGAGCAATATGAATTAAATATATGTAGTTGTTTAGTTATAAAAATGTTTAGATATGATACTTCCTCCGATTCAAAATAAGTGATACACTTTCCATATTTGGGTGTATCAAAATAAGTGATACACTTTGAAATTTTACTTTATTTGGTAAAAATTAGTGGACTCCACATCCACTAACTACCTACTTTATAAAGTGAAATGACTCTTATACCCTTATTTTTAATTTTTAAACATCATTAATCTTACTTTATTCAAAAATTGTGGGATCCATTCTACACTAACCATCTAATTAATCTAATTTAACCCTCATTATAATCTTTTGACTAAAAAACCGTGAAACTCAAAGTGTATCACTTATTTTGAATTGGAGGAAGTATTAACTAAAGAAAAAACGCGTTGGGCCAGCCATTTAAACAAATATTGTATAGTATTTTGGGCCTTCTTTTTGGGCCATCATACTGACAAAATGTTATTGGGTTAATAGGGGTGTGCATGAGGCGATTTGGGGTGGTTTTAGGCTCAACCGAACCGAATCCGCTAATTTCGGTTTTAGGATTTTCAAATCCAATGGTTTCGGTTTCTAACGGTTTCGGTTTTAACGATTTTTAGCCTTTAACGGTACGGTTTCGGTTTTAAAACCGAATCCACCTCGTCTTAAACATAGATACATAATTTCATGAACTAATCTTTATTTTTTTAAAATTACATACGAATTTCAATAATAATATCTAACTTACATCATTAAGTTTAATGTCTAATAACATATTTCAACAATGAATACCATTTTCAGCCCAAAATTCAAACTATAAACGTATTTTGTAGCATATAATAATGATATAAGCATTAATGAACCATAGTAGATGGACTTTCAAATACTTAAATTGGTCGACTTCTATTTAATAAGTATAAAAATAAAAATTATATATAATATATTAAATATTAGTGGGCCGTTTCCTAATGGGGGCAGTTTTGGTTAAAACCGAAACCGAATCCATCGGTTTTTTCAAAATCTAAAACCAAACCGTCGGTTTTGAAATGGTTTCGATTTTATCGGTTTGATTTTGACGGTTTTAACGGATTATTTCGGTTTTTCAGTTTTTATGCTCACTCATTATTACATGTGTTTAATGCTTATGCTGATCGAAAGCTCCTCATTATTCAAAAGCAAATGATGAAAAATAATGAAAAATAAATGTTAATGATTACATATTTTATATTTCCCCGTTTCAAAATAAGTGACATAAATTAGCTTTCACGTTTTTTAAGGCAAAAGATTGTAATGTAGGTTAAATTAGATTAAATTGTATAGTTAGTGAATGATGAGTCCCACGTATTATGATTAAAGTGAGTTTAATGATGTTTAAAAGTAAAAGTAAGTGTAAATGCGTCATTTCACTTTATTAAAGGAGATAGTTAGTGGGTATGGGTCTCACTATATTTTAACAATTAAGGAAAGTTTCAAAGTGTATCACTTATTTTGAAACACCCCAAATTAGAAAATGTAACACTTATTTTGAAACGGATGAAGTATATATTTAAAAAAAAATGAAGATTAAATGATTGAGATGAAAAATCAATGTTAATACTCACATGTTCAATATATTCATTATTACTTCCTCCGTATTAAGTAAGTGACACACTTTTCATTTTAGGGTGTATTAAAATAAGTGACATACTTTGAAAACTTTCCTTATTTGGTAAAAATAGTGGGACTCATACTCACTAACTATTTGACTTTAATAAAATGAAATTACCCTTATAACCTTACTTTTATTTTTAAAACTCATTAATATAACTTTATTCAAGAAAAGTGGGACTCATTCTCCACTAACTATGTACTTTAATATCTACTTTAATCTTTTACCTTAAAAAACGTGTAAGCCAATTTGTATCACCTATTTTGATACGGAGGAAGTATAACATTATTACTCAATTGGGATTTTTGGCGACACAAAATACCATGTGGACATAAGTGTGCCACATATAAGTAACATAATACAAGAATGCCACTTAGCAATTTATTTTCCCCCATTATCTTTAATGGCAGATTCTAGATAGTCATGGGACCATAGTCCATATGTGATACAGTGATAGTGATTTTTTATGAACTCCCACTTTTTGAATTTCATATTACTCCGTATTACGTTTTTCTTACTGAAAGATTAAGTAGTAGTAAAAGCTTCTTAGTCTGGTCGGACTAGTAGTTTACCATATTAAGATTTAGAGGTTAAATTCTTTTTAGAGAAAAATGTCCCTTATTCGTAGCATGGTAGATGTTTAACACATAATTTTCTTGTAAGGGTATAAAATTAAATTATTTCTTTAAGCTAGTCTAATTTTTGTTTGATTTCAGATATAGATCTTTCTTTATAAGTAACTAAGATCTCTATTATATTATAAAAATGTATTTAAGGTAATCGTTGACTTTTACATAGTTTTAAAAGACAAATCTCAACTATTGATTAATATAAGTAATAGTTAAGATTAGTTACATATTTTATACATTGAGAGGTATTTTGATCATTTTTTACAAAAATAAAAAAATAAAAAAAAATTATTTTTTAGGGTTTTGCTAATGACAGCCCTTAGGGCTGTCACTTGTAACACCGTAAAATTTAGAAAACGTTTTTTTTTAAAGGTGTGCGGAAGCATAAAGATAATAAATAGTTTAGGTTTACAAACCAAACGTCCCAAAATAAAGTCCGAAACATTAATATTTAAACGGTGTCACTTAAAGACATGACTCATTTTACAAAATATATCCATTTGAGCTTGATCACCCATTCCGTCCAAAGCACCGATCAACCTGAAAAGAGTCAACGAATGAGGGATTAGCACAAAGCTAAGTGAATGAACATAATCTACAAATTATATAAAGCTCAACAAGCAAGCACCAACATCTCCACGATCGTTACTCCTCGTAACCACTTAACCACTGTTCCACTGAACCACTGTTCCACCGAACCAGTAACCGCTAACAGTCTAATCACTAGGCACAGAAGTAACTCTACATCTCCGCCTACTAACCTCGGAAGTAATTCTACATCTCCGATTGCTAAACACGGAAGTATTACTACATCTTCGCGTTGGGTAACCACTAAGAGAGAGGATCGGTGGCTTTGCGGGCCTTAAACCATGGTCGGCCAAAACCACGGTAACCGATAGCCTGTATCCAACACCCCGGGTAAGTCCCTCCCCTTAACCATGCAACGTATACAGGTAAGGTCGGATACCCTATTAGTCGATACACTATGCCCAGCCGTTACCCATCCGACACTGACCTCATCCCTATCCTCGATTGCCACTAACCGAGTTGTTGCTACCAATCAAGCAAAACCTTTCCATCTATGTGCACATATCCTATTTCGTCTAACCCGATCGAACAGGTACAAAACAAGCAAAATGTCAAAGATTCGCGCCCGAAAAACGACCCGAAAACCTGAAATCAGTAGTTCACGATCGTGAACAATAGTTCACGAACGTGAACTATAGTTCACGACGTGAACTAGAGTTCACGATCGTGAACTCACTACAGGGAACGTTTCCTGCATTTTTCCTGTATTTTCCTGCATCTTTCCTGTATTTTCCTGCACCTTTCCCCAAACAGGCAATACCAAACCGATTGTAACCGAACACAAGTTTGAGGTTAAGTCCACTCATCGTAACCTTCTCCTTGTCACCAACTCAGTAGTCTAATGTCACTGAGTTGTCCACTCGTTTCCTGTGAATCCAAAGGAATACCGCATTAGTATATAATTCCACCAAAATTATAAACAATGTTAAATATACATTTAACACTAATACTTGCACCACATGAATAACTACACTAGCAACATCAATTTAACATGTCATGGTCATGTTACACTTTTGTAATTCAAGTCAAATACTACCAAGCCATAACTAACCAATTTAGCACATTACACCCAACAGGGTCGCAATCCGAATTATTAAAACAATAACACATTCTACAACTATCAAAACGTCAACAACTTACAAATCACCAAATTATGCAATTTACCATATTATCTCCTTCCATAATCAAGTCAGACCATACTATGCACATTTAGCCAACTTTCACATTATATACCTCAACGGGCCAAAACCACATTTATAACCACAATCATGTTTGACTATTTATTTTAAAAGAATGTCAATACCCATATCAAGGCCAAATATCATGTTTTACAAGTTATGCTTTGAGACACCTAAACCTTTCTTAATACATGCTTGACCCGGAGAAGACATGTTCGACACCTTTTACTAACTCAGAAATCTGGGTACTATTCTGGCCATATCAGTCCAAGAAAGTATGATATAATTAAACTAGACTCGAATACCTTTAAGACGACTGGTCGCACGCCCAAAACGGAGTTACGGTTCATTTTATATGATTTTTACAAGATCGCTAAAATTTGGCAAACAAGCTGCCAAATTTTTAGCCTACGGGTTTTTTCACCAAAAACAACCAAACACTATCTTTAATCTATTAAAACTACCAATTCATGATATGACTAATTACAAACTACAAAGATCATCTTAAACATGTTATTTGACCTAAACAAACAACATTTAGTATAAAACTTCAAGCTTCCAAAAGTTGGAAGAAAGCTCAACTTCTTTATAAAAACTCCATTAATGGAGGTTGGAGATGGAATTCCACATATCAAGGTTTCAACCACAAATAATACACACATTACTCAAGAAAGCTTATATGAACATAAAATAAACCATCTAAAACAATATCTAACAAGATTCGACAAGAAATCATCAACTAACAAAAACTAGTTATCCATTTAGCAAGAACTTCAAGAACAAGTAGTAAAGAACAAAGACTTACCCAAATACTTCAACTAATTTGAGATTTAGGCTAGAAATAGGAAGAATCAAGCAAGATCCAAGCTAAATGTGAAAAATACAAGTTGGGGTTTTCTTTGGTGAGTTATTTTTTGAAGTAAAGAAATGAAATATGGTGAGAAGATAAGATCCCACCCTCCCCCATATGGGATTACGATCTGCAGCAAGGGCAGGGCCCCATTTGCCCATTTTTCTGCTTTTTAGCTTTTACACTGTTTTTACGAAAGGTCCGGTTCGTAATTAATTTATTTAAAATACTAAACGAACTCTGTTTTCAACAATGAAGATATTTTCGGAATCACAATTCAAAAGAGGATCTAAAAATATAAAAGTCGTATTCACAATAAAATATTTCAGTAAAAAGATATTTTAACCCCATGGTTAAAATATCAAACCATTTAAATAATTAACCAAATAATACCACATATGGTCAAATAATTATTTATCATATACCAAATATACCTAAAATACTAGGCCGGTTTTAGGATGTTACAACTAACATACATAAAAAGCTTGTACATTGATTAGAAAAATAATATTCCTAAAATTCAGGGGGGTTGTCTTTTGTGTATTTGCCTTCTTAATGACAGCTCTAAGGGCTATCATTAGCACTTTTTTTTATTATTTGCTTTAAAACTATTGTAACTTTTTTATAGGGAATGTTAACAAGTGCCCTTAATACAATGATTAAGAAAATTTCAGTGCTTAAAAATTATGTACATTAATTACATAAAAAACTATTTATACATTAACTACTTTAATTGTTCTTAACCATTGCCCTAAGGGCATGGTTAGCAAAACCATTTTTTTATTATAATTTTTTAAAATTATTTATTTGTCGTTAATAACACATAATGTGATAATCACATGTGATTGTATACTGAATCACATGTGATTGCAAACTAAAATCATATGTAATTAAGTACCACACATAATAATCAAATAATATTGTATTTTAAGAAAAAATAATAATAATAAAATTAAAAATTAAAAAAATTAAAGATTAAAAATTAAAAAAAGTAATAAGAAATTAAAAAAAATATTGAATTATTTTTTACGTACTTTTCATGTATAATATATATGGTTAATTTTGACCATTAAATTTTATTAATCAATCATTAAAATTTATACCTTAAGACTAAAGACTACCAATATTTTAGTCTAACTAATATACCTCTAAATAGTTAATGAGTATCATATCTACATATTTTGATTAAAGTGCGTTTAATAATATTTAAAAAGTAAATTAAAATAAACATCTCACTTTATTAAAAGAGATATATATCATGTATATATCTCATTACTTTTTATTAAATAAGATAAGTTTCAAAATATTTCATATAATTTAAGACACATTTGTAAAGTGTACAACTTATTTAGAAAGTGAAGGGGTATATAATCTCTTTGAAATCTATACCTATTTTAAAACTCAAATGCAAACCAAACACCCCTAAAAAATATTCGTGTTGGAATATATGGTAAAATAATACAGTATTAAGAGATGATTGGAGGATCCGCCGACTAAAGTTGATAATATGTGGATGGTTTGATCGGGCCGCCAATCACTTGACACATATTCAAATCCAATGGAGAAACAGAAACTTCTGGAAAACGTATTGCGTACCTTCTCGTTCTTTCCTCTTCAACCTCTGCCTATTGCAATTCACCCTCTTTTCTCCTTTCTATTTTTTTCCCTCTCTCTCTCTCCTCTTTATCTACCATTTCATCTCCAACGCGGAACGTTCTAGAATCCTCAAACTTACTCCTCCGATCTATCAACCAGATCCATCAACATACATGCATTTACTAAGCACTTGATTCATTGGTACAATCTGATGTTTTATTTATGCTTTTTTTATCCATTTTTAGATGATTTTTGGTAGTTTTTATAGAAAAAATCTGGATTCATGTATGTTGTTTTGGTATGCTGAAGCTGGTTTCTATAGGTGATAGCTCCGTCGCCGGTGGAGCGAAGCGGCATGGAGTCACCGGGTGGAGAGGCGGCTGCTAGATCTCTTCCGACACCGTTTTTGACGAAAACCTATCAGCTTGTGGATGATAAAGCTATCGATGATGTGATATCGTGGAACGACGACGGATCTACGTTCATCGTCTGGAATCCAACTGAATTCGCCAAGGATTTGCTACCGAAGTACTTTAAACACAATAATTTCTCAAGTTTTGTCCGTCAGCTGAATACATATGTAAGCTTTGATCGATGATTTGATCTGAGTTTCAATCGAACAGTTAGATGTGGTCACTATTTTTATGATTTCGATTAATATTGATAGGGATTCAGGAAGGTTGTGCCTGATCGATGGGAGTTCTCGAATGAGTGTTTTCGTAAAGGAGAAAAGAGACTGCTTTGCGATATACAACGTCGGAAGATCGTAGCAGGTACAGCTCCAGCTCCGCCTCCCATTTCGGATACTCCGGTGGCTACGATGGCAGCGGTGGCAGCTCCGCCGCTTAGAACGGCATCTCCTTGCGATTCTGGCGAAGAACAAGTCATGTCGTCTAACTCATCCCGAGGTGCTACAACCAATCTATCTCGAGAAACAACAGGTTCCGGCGGAACAAACTCCGAACTTGCCGGTGAAAACGAGAGATTAAGGAGAGAAAACGTTCAACTCAATAAAGAGTTGAGTCAGATGAAGAATCTCTGTTCTAACATATATGCGATGATGTCCAATTACGCGACCGATAAACCGTCGGAAGGGAGCAGTTCACACCAACCGTCGCAATCCCCGGCGCCGGCCACTACCTTGAAACCGCTAGATCTGTTACCACTGAAGCGATTAGCCGAGGAGTGTTTAGGGAACGTCGCCGGTGGCAATCACCTAGAAGCGACGGAACTTGGGAGAATCAACCCAAGGTTATTCGGTGTAGCAATAGGTCTGAAACGGTTGAGGGAGGGAAGCTCCGGTGAAGTGGCGGATCAGTATAACGAGCTGCAGCTTCAACAGCCTGGAGTAGATATGAAATCAGAGCCGTCGGATCATAACGAGAATGGTAGTAGCGTTGATAATAATGAATCTACATGGATGATGAGGCAATCTGAGCGGTCAGATCGTAAAGCGCTGTAATGCGTAATTAGATTGAAGACTTTTAAGATAAAAGAGAAAGAAAAGGTGGAAAAGTGTAAATGTGGTAAAGTCCACACGAGGAGATAGCACGTGCCAGTTGAATCACGTGGCATGCATATCCATTGTTGTCGGGTAGATAGACGTGGACCAAGTGCTAGAAGTTTCTTGGTCTTTTTTTGCCTTGGTTTTTCATTGCGTTCAATTGTCATTTTTTATTCCAGATAGAATTTCTCTGTTTATTACTTTATTATTATCCATAACATAATCAAAAGATTTGAGATTTTCCTTTTTTGTGAAAAAATCAAGACAACTGTAATATGATAAGCACAAATTTGATGGGTTTAGACTTCGATTTTTGAGAAATGATGTAACTTTTTAACAATGGATTATTAATAACTCGAGATGCTTATATTGGTCAACCTAAGTCTTAAAATTTAAAATTCGATTTTAGTAGCCTAGTTATGTTGGTCAAATCCGTAATTCTCACTATTATGATCCAGCTTAATCGTTTGTTTTTTCACAGCTGAATATTGTAGTTGTTGCACAAAATATATATTTCATTGCAAGATGCTCTTCCAAGATTAAAAATAAGTGACATATTTTGTTTTTTATGGTGATTCAAAATAAGTAACATATTTTGAAAAGTTATCTTATTTGGCAAAAAAAATAGTGGGACTCACATCCATTAACTATCTATTTTAACAAAGTGAAATTACTTCTTTACCCTTACTTTTGTACTTTTAAACATCATTAACCTCACTTTATTCAAAAGGTGTGCGACCCAATCCGCACTAACCAATCAATTAGTCTAATTTAATCATTATTTTAATCTTTTACCTCAAAAACCGTGAAACACCAGGTATGTCACTTATTTTGAATCGGAGGAAGTAGATATGATACATTTTAGGATGGTGTTATCGAAGTCAAAAAGACTTAGGGGGCGTTTGGCTCAACGTAATTTCCGTAATGTAATTGAAATTGGTTGTAATTGAATTCGGTTGGAATTGAATATGATTACGCGTTTGGTTACCAAAAATTTGAGTTGTAATTCAAATCAATACTTATGCATTTTTTTAAAATTTATTTATTATTTATTTTTATTTTTATTATTATTATTATTATTATATTTTTATTTATTTATTATTTTTTCAAAAAAAATTATTATTTTTTTAGTTTTAAAAAAAATATTTTTTATTTATTTAAATATTTTTATTTTTTCTTAATTTTTTTTAATTTTTTAATCGATTTTAAAATGTGAAGCATATAAAAATATTTAAATTTGTTAGTTTACAAAGGACCGTAATTGAATTCATATGGTGTTGGGGCGAAATTCAATTACAACGAATATCGTAATTCGAAATTACAGCGTAATTGAATTACGAAAAAAAGAGTTCATCCAAACGTCCTCCGTAATGTAATTGAATTACAATTACGGAAGATTGCGAAGATTACATCAAAACAAACGGGACCTTATGGTTTATTAGACACCGCAAACTAAAAATTCTTATCCGTAACGCAAACTAATAATTCAGGTTTTGCCAAATAGCGCCATATCAGCTGACATTTTGACTGATATTCAATTGACATACTTATTTCATCATAACTTTTTTTCTCTTCATTTTTTGGAGTTTCACCATTATGAAATATACACATAAAATACTAAATATCATATTAAATTACCTTGGACCCATTCCAAACTCATCTCAACTCGTCGCTACTCGCTACAATTCAAATCAAACTGACACCCCCAAAACGATGGGTCGTTCCATCATCGGTTGGGGTGAATAAAGAATTTGATGGTTTGTGAGCAGTCTTTTACGCATGAATTGTTTGTGTCGGTTGAGTTCGGGAGCAGTCTTTTACGCATAAATTGTTTGTGTCGGTTGAGTAATTTAACTCAACTACTCTGTAGGCCAAAGTTGGTGTTTTGTTCAGGATTCTTGAGGTTGTTACTTTCATTTAATCCTTTCTGCAACTAACTGTTAGAACAAATCACAGTTCAACTTATTACTGATGCTGCAGTTAGTACTGATCATAGTTATTACTGATTATGGTTATTACTGATGGGGCAGAAACACTTAATACTGATGAGTTGATACTGGTGAAGACTATAACTAACTTACTACTGATCATGCACATATTGAAGATACTACTGATCATTAGTAGTTACTACTGACGTTGGTTTTGGATTTACTACTGATTACCAGAGTTACTACTGACGATGCATATTCACTACTGATGATTGCAGTTACTACTGGTACGCGTATTTGGAACAAATCAAGTCCGAGATCTTCGCAGAGTTAGTTATAGAATGTTATTCAATGTATATCTTTCATAATTCGATGTAAATCAAGTCCTAGAATAACTAGGGTAAATAGTTAGGCTTCAAGGACTGCTATAAGTAGTTCCTTACGAATTGTAAACGTACGTGTGTATTGTTAATCAATAATATACATTGAAGCTTTTTGTGAATCACTGTGTTCTTAACATTATTCATTATTCATTCAATATACAGTATTCTATTGTTCTTAATATATTAATACAAGTGTTGATCCGCTGCAACTTCTTGTTATTAGTAGATCTGGGTTGAAAATAACTTGTTTTGGTTATTCGATCCTGACAAGTGGTATCAGAGCTTATTGGTTCTAGATCTACGAATTTTAAGAACAACAAAAAGTTTTAATCTTTAAAACACACATATTGTTAATCATGACTGATAACAATGAAAGTACTCAAGCAAATAAAATCCCTATACTCACTCCCAATAACTTTGGGATGTGGAAGAATCGTATTAAGCAATACATGCTTATTACTGATTATTCCATGTGGGAAGTTGTTGTTGAAGGAAACAAAACCGTTCATGGTCAAGCAACAAGCTCTGCAACTGAAGCAGACAAACTCAAGTGTGAAAAGGAGAAGAAAGACAGAGGAGTCGAACTCAAAGCTCTAAGCACTCTTCTACTGGCCATTCCTAATGACTATCAACATCTCTTTGTTGAATATGATGATGCAAAGATGTTGTGGCAGGCACTGGAAAAGAGATTTGTTGGCACCAAAAGCACCAAAAGAAACATGAAATCTGTACTAAAACAGGACTTTGAAAATTTCGAAGGCCAAAAGAATGAATCCCTATCTCAAATCTTTGATAGGTTCAACAAACTCATTGGTGAATTGAATCAAGTTGGTGTGAAACCAGACAATGATGATGTCAATAGAAAGTTTCTCAAATCTCTTGGAGAAGAATGGTCTATGTACACAGTCATATATAGACAAGGTGATGCTTTGGAAGAAAAGGAGCTGGATGAATTGTACAATGAGCTTAGGGTGTTTGAATCTGAGGTAAGTTCTAAAACTCCTAATTTATCTTCAAACAATGCTGCTTTTGTGTCTAGTACAGGAACAGGTCAGGAAACTGCAAAGGCTGCAGATTGTGAAGATACTGCAAGAGAATCCTTCTTCACTAGTCATGTGCATACTGCACTAATTAGTGATGATTTGGAACAATTGAATCCTGATGATCTTGAAGAGATGGATCTAAAATGGCAGATGGCTATGCTGAGCCTGAGAACCAAAAGGTTCTTGAAGAGGACTGGTAGAACAAACCTTAACTACAACAAAGGTGACAAGGCTGGATTTGACAAGACTAAAGTCAAATGTTACAACTGTAACAACCTTGGGCACTTTGCTAAAGAATGTCCTCAGCCAGACCAAAGATCAAACTCAACTGCTCTTGTTTCACAACAAGGACAGGGTTATGATTGGAGCTTTCAAGCAGAGGAACATGCACAGAATCAAGCTCTCATGGCTTTCATTGATTCTCCTATAAGGTACATTCTAAATCTTGCACTCCTGAATGCATTAAAGCATATAAAGATTTAGAAAAACTTAATAAAGAAACACTTGAAGAGATGATTCTAAATAGAAATAGAAGAATTGAATATAATGGTTGTATAGCTGATCTTGAAAATCAAATTAAAATTTATAAAATAACTGATCAAAAGATAAAAGAAGAATTGCTACAAACCACTTATGAAAAAGAACATTTTGAACTAAAATTAAAAGAAACTTTGATCAAACTGGAAGAATGTCAAATGGAATTAGAACAAAATAAATTAACCATTAAAAGGTTTGAAAGAAGTTCTCAAATTGTTAATGAATTAACAAATAACCAAACCACTGAAAAAGTTGTGCATGGAGTGAGATATCATGCTGTTCCTCCTCCAACTAATTTTATCCCTCCTCTTAAATCTAGCACAGAAAGAATTTTAGATGATCTAAGAATGTCAAATGAAACTTGATATTTTGATACATCTGAATCATATGATTCTTCTGATGATGATCAAACTACAGACTCAATTGATACAAGTTTTCACACAGCACAAAATCAAGATGACTCTCCTAAATATGATGCAGAAAATATACCAAAAATTTTAAGAAGGGGAAATGAAAGAAATAAAAATCAACTCTTAGATCAAAGAAAACCTGAAGGTGCTAAGGATAAGAAATTAAGATGTGTTATTTGCAACAAAGTAAACCATTTAGCAAAGGATTGTCACTTCAATCCAATTAACTGCAAAGAGTTCAAAGAATTTAAAAATTCTAAAGAAAAAACAAAAACACAAAGGTTAAAAGATACTACTGATCCTTCAGTAGTAAATAAAACAAAATCTCTAAAATCTGAAACACCAAAATTTGAAAGAAATTCACCAAGGTTTGTGCAAAATAAAAGAGTTGGAAGCCCAAAGAACAACAATTATTTCAAAAATAATGGAAAAACAAATCAAAATAAACAATATTTAAATTTTTCCAACACCAGTAGAAACTTTAACAGGTTTACTACTGATCCTAACCCTAATTACAATGCTGTTGGGTACCAGTACCAAAACACTACTGGTAAAAACCCTAATTTTAAAAATACTACTGCTGCCAAGCCAAAGGTTAAAAACACTACTGGTTATCCTAAATATGGTAAGTACTCAAATACTACTGGTCCATCAGTAGTAAAGTATAGACCAATGTCAGTAGTAAACTCAGACACCAGTAACAAATCCAAAAGGGCAGTAGTAAAACAAAACACCAGTACTAAACAGGTATGGGTACCAAAAATGTTTAAAATTAAATCTTCTAAATCTTATTTCTCAAAGGATGAACCCAAGACATATAAAGCTTGGGTTCCCAAAATTAACTAATCATTTACTTACTTGTGCAGAGCATTCAGATCCCTGAAGAAGGTAGAACATGGCATATTGATAGTGGATGCTCAAGGCACATGACTGGAAATCTGCAAATTCTTAAAGATTTCAAGTCATTTGATGGAGGGTATGTGGCCTTTGGTGAGAACCCAAAGGGAGGTAAGATTACAGGCAAAGGTACAATTACTAATGGTAAAATTACTTTTGATGATGTATTTTATGTAGCTGAGCTAAAATACAATCTTGTCAGTGTGTCTCAAGTATGTGATAAAAAGAATAAGATTCTTTTCACAGACATTGAGTGCATCATTCTTTCTCCTGATTTTTTTTTTCGATGAAAAATTTATAGTTTTGAGAACTCCAAGGAGAAACAATGTGTATTGCCTGGATATAGGGTGGAACTCATTTCTTCAAATGAGGTCAACTGCTTTATATCCAAGGCAAATACTACTGAATCAGAACTTTGGCATAGAAGGATGTGTCACACAAACTTTAAAAATATGAACAATTTAGTAAGAAAGAATTTGGTAATTGGATTACCACAAAAACAGTTCATGTGTGATCATCACTGTGTTGCATGCGTAAAAGGTAAACAACATAAGTCTTCTCATAAGTCCAAAATTGTAAATTCTATTTCTGTTCCTTTACAACTCTTAGATATGGACCTTTTTGGACCTACAAATGTAATGAGTATTGGAAAGAAACAATATTGTCTTGTTATTACTGATGACTTTTCCAGATATACATGGGTTTTCTTTCTCAGGACAAAAGATGAAACAAGTGAACTCATCAAGAATTTAATTGTTAAACTGGAAAACACATCTGATCAAAAAGTTAAAGCCATAAGATGTGATAATGGCACAGAATTTAAAAATGCTAACTTGATTAACTTTTGTGATCTTAAAGGTATTGACAGACAATACAGCTCACCTAGAACTCCTCAACAAAATGGTGTAGCTGAGAGAAGAAATAGAACAATCATTGAAGCAGCAAGGTCAATGTTAGCAGACTCAAAATTACCAATTACTTTTTGGGCTGAAGCTGTTAATACTGCCTGTTATGTACAAAACAGAGTATTAATAGTTAAGCCACACTACAAAACACCATATGAACTTTTTAACAAAAGAAAACCTTCCATAAGTTTCTTAAAATCATTTGGTTGTCCTTGTACTATATTGATTACAAGAGAACAAATTGGTAAGTTTGACTGCAAAGCTGATGATGGAATATTTGTGGGATACTCTACTCAAAGCAAATCATACAGAGTGTTCAATAAAAGATTAAGAATTATTGAAGAAAGCATCAATGTATCATTTAATGAGAATATTCCTAATGAACAAGGAAATGGTCCAGATTGGCTATTTAACATAGACAATCTAACCAAATCCTTTAACACTAACATGGATTTAAATGCAGGTGATTCAAATTGTCATACTCAAAAGGAAGGAACATCATCTTTCAATATTGGTCAAGAAGAGATGAGATACATAGTAGTTAATACTGATCCCACAGTTAATACTGAGGACAGTAATAACTCAGATTCTGGGAGCAGTAGTGAGTCAGATAATGAGGACAGTAGTAATTCAAATACTATTGAGACCAGTAATAGTACTCAAAATACTACTGGTCCAAGCAATAACCTAAACTTTCAAACTACTACTGATCTCAGTAATAACTTAAATACTACTGATCCCAGTAGTAACTATGAACCAGCAAATAATGATGAACCAAACATCAATGACGATGAAGAACCTCAAGATGAACAATCTCCTGAGACAAATGAGTCCAATCTTGAAAACCAACTAGGTGTTGATAAAGTTCATGGCACCAGAACTGAAAAGAATCATCCTTTGGATCAAGTCCTTAGTGATGTGAACTCTAGCATGCAGACAAGAAGCAAATTACACAAAAGTCTAACTGCAAACATGTGTAACATAAGTTTAATTGCTAATGAATGTATGTTTGAATGCTTTCTGTCTCAGGATGAACCAAAGAAGATTCAACAAGCAATGAAGGACTCAAACTGGATTGAGGCAATGCAAGAAGAACTCCTTCAGTTCAAATTACAAGCTGTTTGGACACTTGTACCCCTACCCAAAGGAAAAAGAGCCATTGGAACAAGGTGGATCTTTAGAAACAAGAAAGATGAAAGAGGTATAGTGATCAAGAACAAAGCCAGACTTGTAGCCCAAGGATACACTCAAGAAGAATGAATAGACTATGATGAAGTATATGCCCCTGTTGCTAGAATTGAAGCAATTAGGATATTCATAGCATATGCTTCATACAAGAAGTTTAAAGTCTATCAAATGGATGTAAAGCGTGCTTTCCTATATGGGAAAATTTAAGAAGAAGTATATGTATGCCAACCTCCAGGTTTTGAAGATCCAAAATATGGTGACTATGTATTCAAACTAGACAAAGCTCTATATGGCCTACATCAGGCACCAAGAGCATGGTATGATACATTATCATCATACTTACTGAAGAATGATTTTAAAAGAGGAGCAATTGACAAGACTCTATTTACAAGAAAGGTCAAAAATGATATACTACTGGTGCAAATCTATGTAGATGATATCATTTTTGGATCAACAAATGATTCATTGTGTAAAGAGTTTGAAAATCTCATGCAAATCAAATTCAAAATGAGCTCCATGGGTCCAATGAACTTCTTCCTTGGACTCCAAGTCAATCAAAGAACAGATGGTATTCTGATAAACCAATCAAAATATGTTAAAGACATCTTGGAGAAGTTTGATATGAAGGACTGCAAGAGTGCAAGTACAACAATGGAAACACACAAACACCTACATCCTGATGCTGAGGGGGAGGATGTAGATGAACACTTATACAGATCAATGATAGGATCTTTGATGTACTTAACTGCATCAAGACCTGACATTATGTACAGTGTTTGTGTGTGTGCAAGATATCAAGCAAGACCTAAAGAACTACACTTGCAGGCTGTCAAAAGAATATTCAGATACTTGGAAGGCAAACCATCACTTGGTCTATGGTATCCACATGACTCACCATTTGAATTCATAGCCTACACAGATAGTGACTATGGAGGTGAATGTCAAGACAGAAAGTCCACCACTGGTGGATGTCAATTCTTTGGATCAAGACTGGTGTCATGGCAATGTAAGAAACAAACAAATGTATCCACATCAACTGCTGAAGCAGAGTATGTAGCTGCATCTGCTTGTTGTGCTCAAGTACTGTGGATTCAAAACCAGCTTCTAGACTTTGGTATCTCTATCCTTAAAACTCCTATTTTTATTGATAATCAAAGTGCTATTAGTATTGTGAACAATCCAGTAAAACACTCTAAAACTAAACACATTGAAATAAGATTTCACTTTATAAGAGATTGCAATGAAAAGAAGTTAATCAAAGTAGTTAAAATTCATACTGACAATCAATTAGCAGATCTCTTTACAAAAGAATTTGATGTAGGAAGATTCAGCTTTTTGGTTAGCAGTATTGGAATGATTTTAATAAATTAATCTCTCTCTCAAAATCATGTGTAAAGTTTTTCTGTTGTAAAAAGTTATTTATGTTAATAAGTGTTTTACTACTGGTAGGTCAGTAATACTGATATGTAGTTATGTACACAAATACTACTGGTATGACAATACTACCGGTAAACAATTGTACTCACATATACTACTGGTCTCTAAAATGGTGGTTACTACTGCTAGGGTTGGTAAATTAGGTCAGTATTAAAATTTATTAGTTACTACTGATGTCAAAATCCTTAGTTGCTACTGATGTTCATAGATACTACTGACGTTTTCTACTGATATCTAATTTACTACTGGTCCTTATATTGTCAAGTTACCAAACTAACCCCCATGAAAATAACCGTTGTGTTATGATTCAAAGGGCAATTCAGTCTTTTTGCAGGTCAAATCGTAAGATATAAATAGCTGAAGTCGATTAGTTTAGCATTATCCTCACTTCGATTTGCTAAATCCTCTCAATAAAACCCTAAATCGCGATCATAAACCCTGCACCAGTAACAACATTCAAACGATCAAGAAACTCTACAATCGTAACAACATCATAAAATCCAAGACAATGGCAACTCTACAATCTCTTGATGTTCAAACAAATCTTAAATACTCAGAGTTTCACAACATGTGTGCATATCTAAAGAATCCAGACGGAACAAAAGATTTTCGTCCAATCGTCAATTTTTTAAAGAACTCATACATAAAGTTTGCACTCACTGTAGTCGATGATACGAACTTCACTAAGATTAGGTCAGTAGTAGATGGAAAAGAAATCTTTATATCAGAACGATCAATCAGACACCATCTACAACTCCATGATGATGAAGGTATGTTTTCTTTACCCAAGGAAGACCTTGTTGAATGTTTACAAAACATGGGATATGAGGGAAGACTTGACATTGTCACTTTCCAAAAAGGTCTTCTCTCCCCACAATGGAAATTTTTAATACACACCATTCAACACTGTCTTTCTCCTAAAAGAAGTTCTTGGAATGAGTTTAACAAGTCAATAGCATCTGCTGTTGTTTGATTATGCACAGACCAAGTCTTTAATTTTTCATATATGATTTTTGAGGGAATGTTGGGAAATCTCTCTTCTTCAAAATTTTTAATGTATCCCAGATTTCTTCAACATTTAATAAACTGTGAATTGCAAAACTTGTCAACTCCTAAAAACATTTTTATAACTCCTGAGTTGAACAAGAAAGTTTTCTCCAATATGAGAAAACAATTTAAATTTTCGGGCAAGGAAACCCCTCTGTTTCCTAACATGATCAAAGATCAACCACATCTTGGAGAAGGTTCAATCAAAGATACAACCACAATTGAACCTCAACCCACTCCTTCACCCCCAAATGCAGCCCAAACACAACTCCAAACAGTCACTCAATCATCCACTCAATTAGATGTCCTGAATGTGTCCCAGGAACATGAATTAAATCTGCAGAGTGCTACTCTTCACTCTGTAGAAGACCGACCTTTAACCAAATCAATCCAGAAAAGTTATAAAAGGAAGAAATCTTCCTTAAAGGACACCAGGGGACACATTGAGTCAAACCCCAGGCTCCAAGAGTTGTCCTCCAAGGAGAAGAGAGAACATGAGGAAAGGGCTCTCACTACTGATGCCCCAAAGGTGGGTGCACAGGATAGTGAGAACATCACTAAGACCCAGACCTCGGAAACTCTAAGTGATGACTCTTTTGAGGAATTACTAAGAGGACCCCGGTGCCAAGAAACCAAAAGGGGGGGCACTACTGCTTCTTCTAGGAAGAAGAGAGTGTCCAAACAACCCATTTCATGACCAAGAAGTGATGAGGGTAGAACTGAAACTATTGATTTGACGGAAAGGATGGAAAACCTTAAAGCCAGTGTACCTGTTAGTAAGCCCGACGATCTTGCTAGAAGGAGTGAGGGCAGTATTGAACAAAAACAATTGACGGATAGGATGGAAAACCTTGAAACCACTGTACAAGATTACCTGAAATATTTAACAAATCAAGGGAGAACCATGTCCTATATGAAGAAGCACATTAATACCATCAACAAAAGAATGAAAATGTACGAGCACAGGCTTCTTCAACAAACAAGGATCATAAGAAGGTTGAAAAAGAAGGTTGATAGTAGTGATGCTCCACCAGTTGAGCTCACTAAGGGGGAGAATGACAACATACAAAACATGATAGATGAATCTATTGCAGCAGCAACTTCTCTCCTCAACCTTAAAGGATCAAAAGTTAATGAAGACCAGGTTAATGATGAAGGCCTAGAAGACATGGATACTACTGATGCTCCTATGGTAGAACAACCAGTAGTAATTCCTACTACTGATATCATAGCAGTAGTAAATCAAGAAGAGGCAGCAAACACTACTGATGCCCTATCAGTAGTAACTCATGAAAACACACCAGTAGTAACTGCCTTGGTTACTACTGAAGAGGAAGAACAAGAGATCCCAGAGCTAATTGAAAGAGAACGTTATGTTATCATCTCCAAACCACCAACACCTGATCAACCACTTATCATACCTGACATTGATGATAATGTGAATTGGTTTGAAGTAGATGAATGCACACTTCCTCCACACCCCAAAATACTATCAGAAGATGAACTTCATTTGTTTTATCCAAAGTTTGTACTTCCTGGTATCCCAGATATGAAATATATTTCACCTCCACCATCAGCTTGTATTGGAAAGGGAAAGGAAATTTATGATGATGATTATCCCAACAGAGCATTAGGTCACCACATGGTGAACAAAATTAATCATGTCAGAGCTGAAAAACAATCAAGATGGAAGGTGAAACACAAGAGATACTTAGAGAAAGTGGCTATGTATCAAGCTCTTGAAGAAAGAAAAGGGATAAAAAAGCAAGATTAAACAATCAACAAACTCAAGAAACTGAAGTACCTGTTCAAATAAAAGATATTCAGTTAGAAGCTCAAAAATCAGAATTTAAAAGACTTAGAAAAGTTGAAGAAGAACATCTAAACTGTCTTAAAGATCTGGTAGCTGAATGTAAAAGAACAAATAGTGAACTAACAGATGATGTTTTTGAACAGAAGGCAAACATGATTGAATTTCTGAAGTCAAAAGGGCACAGTGCAAAGTCTTTTGGCAGAATGAAGATGATCACAATTATAGACAAATATTGTACTGCCAAGAAGAAAGAATTAGCTGAACAAGAAGCTGAAGAAGAAAAGAAACTAAAAGCTTTAATCCCAATAAGTCCAAAGTTAATTCAAACTGGTAGTATATCAACTACTGGTGAATCCTCTACTCCCCAAACCAAGAAAAGAAAGGCTCTTACTCAAGAACAGAGTGCTCAAAAGAAATCAAAGACGGAACAAATTATTCCTGTTCTTGAAGTACCCGTTGCTCCCCTTCAAAACAATCCAATCATCAATTGGAGAGTTATGAATAATAATGTATTAGAAATTATAAGGGAAGACAAAGTTGTTCAAAGATTTACTGGATGGTTACCATTGATTAGATCCTGTTCAAGAAGTGATGTAATCAAACTTCTGATCATTGGAAAACCAAGAATGACAAAGAAATCATGGAAAGATTCTGGAGCTGGATATTTGACAAACATGATTGATGCTGCATTTTATCCAGATAACTACCCAGAAATATATACAAATCCAGAAAATGTGTATGCTTGGAATGTACTCCCAACTGCAAATATGTACTTCTTTGAAAGATCAAGCAAGAAATGTGAGCTATATTTGTATGAAAAAGAATATCCACACTCTGAAAAGGTCATGTATCAGATATTCACAAACACCATGATGAGACCATATGATACTGTAATGTTCCAGAATAAATTGAACTATTTTACAAAAAAAAACAGCAAATACATCATTGAACAAAGAAAGCAACATAATCAAAGAACCTTAGAGAAAAGAAAGAGGGAAGAAGAAGAACAAAAGAAACTTGAGTAATTCAAAAAGAATTAACAAGTTTAGGGGGAGATTGTTAGAACAAATCACAGTTCAACTTATTACTGATGCTGCAGTTAGTACTGATCATAGTTATTACTGATTATGGTTATTACTGATGGGGCAGAAACACTTAATACTGATGAGTTGATACTGGTGAAGACTATAACTAACTTACTACTGATCATGCACATATTGAAGATACTACTGATCATTAGTAGTTACTACTGACGTTGGTTTTGGATTTACTACTGATTACCAGAGTTACTACTGACGATGCATATTCACTACTGATGATTGCAGTTACTACTGGTACGCGTATTTGGAACAAATCAAGTCCGACATCTTCGCAGAGTTAGTTATAGAATGTTATTCAATGTATATCTTTTATAATTCGATGTAAATCAAGTCCTAGAATAACTAGGGTAAATAGTTAGGCTTCAAGGACTGCTATAAGTAGTTCCTTACGAATTGTAAATGTACGTGTGTATTGTTAATCAATAATATACATTGAAGTTTTTTGTGAATCACTGTGTTCTTAACATTATTCATTGTTCATTCAATATACAGTATTCTATTGTTCTTAATATATTAATACAAGTGTTGATCCGCTGCAACTTCTTGTTATTAGTAGATCTGGGTTGAAAATAACTTGTTTTGGTTATTCGATCCTGACACTAACTAGTACCAAATTTCGTATATATATTTTCTTTTGGTGTTAGTTGTGTTGGGGATTCTTGAGGTGGTTACTTTCATTTAATCCTTTCTATGACTAACTAGTACCTAATTTCGTATATATATTTTCTTACAGACGTTTACAACAGGACGCATACCTATATAAGAATGCTCTTAAACATAATTTCAACTAATATTTCAGTTTTTATTAAATAAGTGCTATTTCAGTTGATGCTCCAACTAACATTCAACTAATATACTCATGTCAACAATAATCATTCACTTAATATTTTATACTTCCTCCGATTCAAAATAAGTGCTACACTTTCTATAAATGGGTGATTCAAAATAAGTGCTATATTTTCCATAAATGGCAAAAAAATAGTAGGACACACACCCACTAACTATCTACTTTAACAAAGTGAAATGACTCATTTACCCTTACTTTTTACTTTTAAACATCATTAACCCCACTTTATTCAAAAGGTATGGGACCCATTATCCACTAATCATTCAATTAATCTAATTTAACCATCATTATCCTATTTTGCTTCAAAAACCGCGAAAGTAGAAGTGTAGCACTTATTTATATACTAGCAGGGTACCCGCGCAATGCGGCGGCGGGTACCCAGAAACTATATGTCGCGGCAATTAAATGTTGTTCGGTTACACATTTTGAAACAATTATATTTGAAACAGTTATATATCTCGAGGTCGATTCTGTTTTCATTTTCAACATAAACTTAGAAGGAATCATTAATAACACAGAATTTCCAAAATCTACATTTCCACAAGAAGCAAGAGTCGCCATCACGATCTTGCATTTTTTTCATTATTTATTAGATTAAGGATAATCATAGAAAAATTTCCCACAACTAAACGCCCCTAATTACATATTAAAAAACATCAAAACTTAGATGTGTACAAACAGGGTGCTCGCGCGACGCGGTAGTGGTTACCTTAATTAACTATATTGTTCGACATTTGTTCGACAACTCTTTTCTAGATTTCTTTCGACACAAACTGTAGAGTGTGAATCATGATTAACTCTATACATAACATGTTATGTAGATTAAATGTGAAGCATATTTCATGATCAAAAGTAATACTTACAAAGTCGTTAACATCCCAACTTGGTTGTAACAAGGTTAATATATCATGTTTTTGGAATCTTACATTTCTCTAAAGAGAGTTAGGATTTAGGAATACAAATAGTACTATGTTAGCCCATCTACACGGTTAAATCCAGAATAGAACTAAAAACCCAGAAACACACTACACCTGCAAGTAGGAATCAAATCTTGAAGTAGGAATCAAATCTTCAGCATCTCTTATCTATAAAGATCTAAAAAACCTTTTTAATTGCTTTTGTGCATCCAATTCCAATAGAGTATTACAACATTTAAAGTTGATAGCAGGGTACTGTGACTATATTTTGCAGATAGAATTGTTGTTCGATTACATTTTTTCTAACAATATATATGAATGTCTTGGAGATATAACTACCCTTCTTCCAAATCAATAATCATGCATTATTTATATTATTTTTCAAGAGCTCTAAGCCAAATTGGATGCCTTTGAGATTGATCTAAATTCAAACCACTCTGGAAGAAAATCCCCAAAAAGACAAGAGAATATATGGTGGTCTCGTCACTCCATGAATTTACTACTTGAATCAAATGCTGAGAAATGAAACGATTCCACTGTTTGGTAAATTGATATGAGGAATTAACAGATAAATAAATTCTCTTTTTGGTAGCAAGACCCTCTTGTTTGGTAGCAAAACCCTGATAATTGAAATGGCTATCAATTCCGCTAATGCCATCAGTTTTTTTTCTTTTCGTATAATCTAGAATAACAAGGGTAAAAATAAAAAAACAAACTTCAAATAAGTGAAAAACAAACTATCTTCATTCATAATACACATATTCTAACTTCAAACAATCCAAAAGTAGATCAGCATGATGTACAACTTGTTTGCCCCCGTTTGAAATAAAATATATTATAGCTTTCCAAAAACAACAATATAATGCCATTATAGTAATTCGTACAATATAGTGACAACCAATAAAGATACATTGTAGTAAGTGGCACAAACAATATACTGTAAGAAAAATTGCTATAAAATTGAATTTTCTACTACTTACAAAGCAATCATGTTACTACTGTGAGAACTCACAAGGATAATAAAATAGGATTTTTGTTGATTTCTCAAATTAACCTACTTGGAGGTGCGATCTTCAATCCCGAACACACCTGCATGCACCATACTCATGTGAAATGTGGTGAACTTGGTGGTAATCGACAACTGCACATTCTGACCCCCCCATTTTGACCCAAACCAACTATGATCCATTACAAAAGAACAGAAAAAAAGATCAGTCCCTAATTTAAAGAACTAATTGTAAAAAAAAAACTACACCAATAAACAAATTTCTGATCAAAATACATTGATTTCCAATGACGTTGACCCGTTCACAAGTAAACGGGTCAAATGACATTAAATTAGACTAAATCTCAGTCATTTTATTTGCTTCAATCAGTTAATTAGGTTAATCATTAATGTTCATCCCTACCAACACATATGAATCCCAAAATACGGTCTTATTTATCTTGAAAGAACCCTCCGAAATCATTTTTCAAAATTTTTGCATTCCTATTGAAATAATATAAGAAATGTAACAATATATGAAACACTGATTATCTATTTTAAGATTACATAAATTTAGGACTTAAAATATTTTGTGTCAATCAAACCCAGCACACACCAAATTTAATATACCCACTAGGAGTATTTAGGACTGATATCTACTTTAACCCGTTCGACATTTCCACTAATCATTATAATACAGACTCTCTAGTATACAGGAATCGATATAAACTTAGTTTTAAAAAAGACATCAATTTAATGAAAAATGAGTAGCTTTAATGCAATTAGCTCCACTAATTGCATTAAGAACTTTCCCCTAATAAGCAGATTCAACTTAAGGAATCGATATAAACTTAGTTTTAAAAAAGACAAATCATTTTGTGGGAAAATGTAATTTATCAAATACATATTAATAGATCGCAACAATATTGGAAACCGGAGAGATGAACAAACCACATATACAAGAGGTGTACCTCAATTAATCCGGGATTTTCATAGCCATCAAGGGTAACATTTGACATCGGTGAAGTACCCTTCGAAAGGAAGCTTGAGATCGGAGGTGAGGGTAATATTGAACGAAAGGAAGCCTGCAGAACCATTCACCATGGTAGATACATTCTACTAAACAAATTATTAACTCACATATATAATTATTTAACCTAACCTGGAAAAACAGGGGTGCTTTTAGTCACATATCCACATCCAGAAATCATATTCCTTAATCACATCTGCAACAACAAGAACAATAAAAATATTAGAACACAACGAAACTGAATGAAATTGATAAAATTGGGTGAATTTCGTAACATATAGGGAATTTTGGGAGGATGGATTGGGAATTTATCGACATGGATTTAGAGAGGGAAAACAAATAAATTTTTTTGAATAATGGTTATGATGGTGGCGGAGCATGCTTGAAGGAACCAAGGAGGGTGGGAATCGAGGAGGGGTTGAAGGAACCGAGGGATGGGAATTGAAACGACGGGTCGTTTATGAGGTAGGGTAAATAAGGTCCGCGTAGAAAAGAATATTATTGTTGTTTTGCAAGTGAAAAACGTAGTACCATGTAGTTCAGTTGGTTAGCGATTGTGTTCTATATGCTCGTGGTCTTATGTTCGATTCCCACTTTCTGCACTTTTTTGCTTAAATCTAAAGGAGACCCAAAAATAGAAAGTTATTGGCTGAATTTTCAGCATGCTATTTAGGGAAAGATCCTAAATGCATTATAGATAGTAGAGAGATAGTAGAGATAAAATAAGGGTTTTGTTAGGGTTGTCTCTAACGTGCATAAAACACTTGTATATTTATTGACCGGATAATGTTCCTAAAATTCAGGGGCTGTTTTACTTTATTTTTGTCTTCTTATTGACAGCCCTAATTGTCACTTTTCATAAATTAAACATACGGAAAACACAAATATTTACTAAATTTACTCTCCCTCGTCAGTTTTGACTTCTCTAAACCAAAGAGATTCAGTCGACGCAAGAAACAAAGAGAAAGTACCAATAATATCATTTTACCTAAGTCAACTAACATCCAACCGAAATGAACTGAAGGATATATTGGCATCGGCGTAGACTTCATTTAGTCTACACATTAAGATTTGTGTGCTGCTTTTCTGGTGTCATAGAATGATAACGAGAGTAATTCCTACCACGCGTTGCAGCGGGATTTAATTTCCACTTTATTTGACATAAAGATAAATATATTATTTCAATCGATTTTAATTTACCTAGTTTATTTTTATCATTAGTCATTATGTATATTCATATTCTTTGGTTACACTCATAATAGTGGAAGAGTAAATGTAACTCATGTAAACCACAAACTTTATCGTAATTATTAGATCAACTATTTATTATTTAGAAATTTAGAACGTGGGGAAGCTAAATTTGAATACCAAATCGACTCCATTTCATATTAAAGTGTCAATGTTTTAAGGCACTGGTTTTAAATCAGATCGGCCAAATGGCCGGGTTGAAACAGATTACAATATTATTCCATATTTATGATAAGTTTATAATGTAAAAAGTACATAAATGTTAAAAGAATCTAAATAAATTCAAAAGAAACATTATAACAAATCCAAAAAATCTAATATCAATATTTTCCAACAAAAGTAATGTAATATTAATCTAACTTTTTCATAATTTATTGCATTTTTCAAAATCATTTAGGATTAAAAAACAAAAATATCTGGTCCAACCCGGTGTTAACCCGGTTCGGTCAAAAATTGGCGGTTCAATCCAACTCACTTTTTGCTTATTGACTGGCTATATCCGGCGAACCAGTAATATTAATTTATAAGTATGAAATTTTTTAACTCAAAAATCGTAAAACCTAAATTGTCATACAAAAATAATAACATTAAGGGTAATCGACTTTTATTTTAAGGATTTTGCGAACAAATGCCCTAAGGGCAATAGTTAAGGAGAAGTTGTATGTTTAAAAATTTTGTACATTAATTGTAACGACCGGAATTTTCGGTTAATGAATTAAATGGAAATATTGAGGAATAAAGTTGGTGAAATATTTAATCGAGTCTTCATTGGGTTTTATCGAGTGTTTGAATGTTTGGGACTTGGGGTAACCAATTACGGGTCAAGACTTGGATGGAAACAAGTTTAAAAGGCAAGAAACTGACCCAGTCAGCCCTCGCGGCGCGAGGAAGGCGCGAGGCAAGCGCGAGTTCAAACAGCAACTTCGGAGATCAGACGCGAGAGGGTCGCGTCGAGGTCGCGTTTGGTTCGCGGCGCGAACTCGGCGCGAGCGGGGCGCAAAATCTGGAAAAGATCGGCTTCTAAAAGGCAAACCCGCGTCACTTCGCGGCGCGAGCTCGGCGCGAATTTGGTCTGGAATATATAATCTTGTGTGTGAGCTAGGGTTTCATTTCTCATTCAACTCCACACATAGTGCAGCCGATTTGGGAGTGTTCTTGGTCATTTTTGGAGCTCAAGAGCTCAGATCTTCACCATCTTGAAGGATTGAAACATCAAGGGTAAGTATTCTTGATTTTCTTGCTTATCTACCTTGATTGTGAGCTTGGTATGGGTAAAATTGGTGGTTTGGGAACCAACCATGTCATCTTTGGGGAAGATGACTAAACATGGGTGTAGAACACTCATTGTAAGCTTGTAATCGATGTGTACAAGTTGGATTTCGGTTTATTGATGGAAATCTTGAACTAGGGTTTGAGATTCCACCAAGTTGGATGAACTTGGTGGTTAGGGTTGTAGATATGGATTGATTAGTGATTAGTTATGGATTATAACTAGTTATTGTGATGATATTAATGGTAGGTCAAGAAAACCTAAAATTTGGTGACATTTCACAAGTTGGAAAGCAAGGATTCGTGTTGTTAGACACGATTTGGAGTTAGCTTGGCTAAGGTGAGTACATGAGACTTTTACTGAGTACATAGCAAATGATTTTGAAAACTATGATGTTTTATGAGTCTTTATTAATAATTATTTTTAATAAAGATATGATCAAAAGAATAAGAGAATGCAAGTAATAGATCATTTAAGTATGTCTAAATGACTAATGATTTTTAAAGAGATTATGATAATGAAAAGTGATTGATAATTCTTTATTTATATGATGTTTGACTAAGAGTAATGATTAAGAAAGTATGATATTTGACTTGTTAATAATATGTATTAATAAGGCTAATAATAATGATTTTCAAGTATCAAGTATTGACTTAGTAAATTATATTAATAAGAGTAGTGATTGAATTGTTAGAAGAATAAATATAAAGTGACTAGAAGTAGATTTGTATTCTAGTCAAAGAGAAGTTAGAGTAAATGATTTTGATAAATAATAAACATGTTTTATCTAATAAAGGACTTGATAAAGTCAATATTGAAATTGAATAAGAAACGAGAATAATATGATAATTAGAATAGATGTATTCTAATTTATGTTTGAGTATGTATTATTTGGGCATAGACCCGTATTTGATGATTTCAATATGTGTTGAGAAAAGGATCCGGATCATAGTTAACCCACAAAAGTTGGGGGAGTTAGTGACACCTACTTGGGGAGGTACCACCCTGCGCAAGAGTAGACTGTCGAGAAATAGTCAACCCAGAAATCGGGGGAGAAATAGTTAACCCGGAAACGGGGGAGTTTCAGTTAACCCGGAAACGGGAGAGTTTACCTAGTTAACCCACATCGGGGGAGTTTGCTACGGAGAGGTCCGTAGCGTATGTGATAAAGATTTAGTAAGCTATGAATAGCTTACAAGTATGTGACTACGTGATGGGTAAGCTTACGGTTAGCTTACTAGTAAATACGAATAAGCGGTAAGAATATAAGATAATAATTAATAAGTGATTAAAGAAAAGAAATGAATAGTAATGACTTTTATTATATTTGAGAATGGGTCGAAAACCCATGTATCTCACGAGACTATTTTTGTCTCACGTACTACTTTGTTTTTGGCTATGTACTCAGGTTCGAGATCGATGGATTAGAGGGTCGCGATAGAAGTGGCCTAGTGTTGATTAGCTCGGGAGCTCGTAGGTAGATCCCGTTTATCCTATGGTTATGATATTATATTGTAACACCGGTTTTAATACCCTGATAAACTTTTAAAAGGTTTTTGTTAAACCGTATTTTGGGATATTGGACTTTGTAATATTTTTATTTAAAAATATGTTTTAAAAGATGTTTTGAAAATTGAGGTGTTACATTAATTACGTAAAAAATTACCCTTAAAAATCACAAACCACCTTGTAGTGGTTATGCATAAACACTTGTACAAAAACCACTTTATTACCTCTTAACCATTGCCCTAAGGGCAATATTTAGCATAACCCTTATTTTAAAAGAAACAAACATAGATATTGATGCGGGTGCAGTCATGATATGCTTCTTTTGGATTTCTTAAAATATGAGTTGTCAATATTGGAAGTATATTGAAATTTCCCAAAATGGCGTTTTGTGTGGTCAATAGAATGGTAAAACCCCGTTTTGTGTTTTCTAATGAACAGGAACCTAACTATGACTAATGTATTAAAGGAGAATACTATATAAAGAATTAAATATCAGTACTGTAGTTATATACTGAATTTAAATTTATAAAAATATGTGTTGTTTATTATTGCTGATTTGCTGTTAGATATTATGTTAAAGTATCACCCAGGTTTGTTCAGGGAAGTCCTTAATTATCTCGAATCCACAAGAAACAAATATCAACAATTGATCAATAAAATTAATGGTCTGGATTAGGGACCAAAGCATGACAATAGAATTTGAACCTATACTAAAGGTTTAGAAGACCTCTGTCCTATCCATTAAACAATGGACGCTTTTCATTGTGATTTTTGGTATTCAGGGACTACCCGTGAAATTTTAGGGACCAAATCAAAAAAAATTTAACAAACCATAGGGATGTAATATACTCAAGAGTAAATATAAGTAAGTGATGGTAGGTTTGATAACATCATATATCTTATATTCAATCATTGTTAGTTTTTTTGAACGTACTAAATACCATGTATATCCACTATCTTACTGCTAGGCCAAGATCCCTTTGGTTTATATTCAATTATCGTCACCAACTACCTGTAATGTGTACTTGATGGATGGAAATAGATGGCAGATGGTGTTTCCAATGGGCTAGGTTGCTGATTTGCCTTTTTAGTTTTTAGTAAACTTAATGGTATTATCCATCTCGGAAACTTACAATTATCAGGTCCATTCCAGGTCAAGAGATATTTTATTGTCAATTGATTTGACCCAATTTAGTTGTGGGCCGGGTCAACCCATTTGGTGTGAGTTTTACTGTCAGCCTTAAACTAAGAGAACATCTCCATTGGTGACCACAAATCAAAGCTTTAATCTCTTAATTTCCTTTTTGTTTAAGTTCTTATATGATTAATCAAACATCATTTCGGATAATGCGAATAAACTAAACTTTATGTTTCAGGATCATGACAGATATTCCGGGTACAACTGATGCTACTTTGGTATGTCGTGCATGGATATTTGTTAAATCACTCGTACTCTTAAATTAATATGTGCTGAATTTCATTAGATTATGAACATTTAACAGGAAGGGAGATTGTAAGCTATGAAAAACCAAAGCCAGTGATAGGAAATTAGGAATCCATTGATATGTGTTTCTATTGTTCAAGCAAAGAAGCTAGGCAAGCATCTTCTAATAAAACCTTTAAATTATAGTTTTCATTATGCATTGTTCTTATTTTGATTTGTTCGTGATATGTATCTTGCTTTCATGTTTAGGTGTATTTGTGGTATACAAGTTCAATTAGGGATACAGTGATGTTGTTCTAATTGCTTATATGATGAAGTTTCTGTAAACATGTTCTATATATATTATAGCTTAGACCTAAATACTAAATTTCAAGGAAAATTAGGTTGAAGACCAATTTGAATTTTGAATTGGAACGAGGATGATTCTAGTAGCTCAAATTTGAAAGTGGGGCAGGAGATTTTCAAAATGTTAACTAAAATGGATTCAATTCCAAATGTAAGACCTAGAAATCAATTAGCAAACCGTCAATTGCTCAATCACACGCAAACGAGGTACAGAGTACCAACCATATAGAAAATTGCGGAATCATGTTAACTAGATTCAATCATACATGCATCGAAATTCACACGGGAATAAGATTGATGGAGACGAAATCAAGTTACTCACCTGATCACATTAATTCCAACACCGGCATCAGCTCCGTTGTCAAGCAGCAGAACCACAATCTATAAATTAGTGAAAATACTGGCCGTAGAAACTGCTAAAAACGATATAAACATCGATTAGAATTCAAATAATGAGAAGGAACTGAGAACCGAAAAGAGATTGCAAGAGTGCTGTGCCCTTTACCGGTGGCAAAGTGAAGAGGATAGTTCAGTATGCGATTATCTGGCGAGGTATTCCAGGCTACAACGAAATCACATTCTCCGGCCATCCAGATTTCACTCACGGCGCCAATCACCGAAAAGAGTTTCTCGTTTCCAGCTTCGTCGGGAAATATGAATCTTCTATAAGGGGAGAGTAAGTTATAATTTTAGTACCTGAACTTCTACTAGATTCACATGTTCAGTCCATATTTATTTTCTACCGTTCAAAATGCAAGTATTTCATTGAAGTTACAATTTGTTAAGAGAGGTGGTATTGCTTCGTACATAGTATTTGTTTTTATTAATTTTTCTACTCATTAAATTAAGATAAATGTTAAAATCAATAAATGATATAAAGAAAAAAAAATTAATAGATTACACATGTTCAATTTAAAAATAAGTAGAAATATAAGTAGGAAGGAAAGATAAAAAAAAAAATCATCTCTTTTGTTAAGGGTTTTTCGAATTTTGGATAAAATAACCATTACAATATTATCCAAGTTAAGGCCGTTCGAATTGATAAACCCCAAAATCCGAATGATATTTAGAAATTATTACAGTTACACATCTGAAATATAAAGTTCTTGTAATTTCTTTTTATGACTTTTAAAAAAATTCTGAGAAATATGAATATTTATGAAATTGATATTAATATATAGCAAATTTAAAAGTAATAAAACATAAGAATTATAGAAAATTATACCAGAGATTCAATCCATTAAACTTTACACTTTTGAGTTTTGACTGGGTTCCAGATCTTGAATGGTGAGTCGGAATAAAGAAATGATAGGATATAATTTGTAATAGGTAATTACAAGAATAGTTTATAACTCGTTTAGACTACTCCCATTGGTATGGTTTGGGGTTGGATCACCTAATAAAATAATAATAAAAGGAGAGAGAGGGGGTCACCAAAAGAGGTGACATAGGTTGGTGGAGGAGACCAAGATCACATGAGGGTCACTCATTATTTTATTCTTTCTTTTTGTTTTTAATTTAAGGTGGAATTTTGTAATTGGTTGTTTTGATTTTAATAAGTAACAAAAATTTAGGTTGGGTTGGGTTGTTAATGTGAATGAAAAATAAGATTGGGTTGGGTTGTGTAGGTGGAAGAGAGAGATATTATTTTTTAATGAAAAAGTTGGGTTGGGTTGGGTTACTAATAGGGATAGTCTTACATCAAATTTTACATATGATTATTTATTTTGAAAAGTTATGTTGTTAGTCCTTTTTAAGAAAGAAATTGCACCTAAAGTCATTTAGCCTAACGTTCGTTAAATTTTTTACTAAAATATTTAACGGACCTTAGGTTAAAAGACTGTAAGAGTAAAAGACTTTAAAGAAAAGAATTAACAACGTAACTTTATAAATAAGTAACCATACATAAAATTTGGGGTAAGCCTTATAATCGTCCTTGTAATTTACTCTTGGTCACAAATATATCAAAGCTCAGTATAGTTACATGGATTAGTAATTAATTAACGCTCTAATACACGTACGGTTAATTAACCCTCTGGTTTACCCTCCTTGTTGACCGGCCGATCGAACAATGTCTTTGATTCCCCTAACGATTCGTGACACCATATCATTAACCATGCTGATGGTTTCCACTGGGAGGTTGGCCACTGGGAGGTTGGAACTAACCACGTCTTGTAGCAACACCTGAACCCCCACAGTAACCATGGATCCATGTTCATGACCACCACCAGGTGCACCGGGTTCACCATAGCCGGGAACAATACACAACCCGGTTGGAAAAAGAGCCAAAGAAGAAACGTCTCCACCCATAATCAGTGTAGAAACTGTCGGGTAATCCATAGTTGCATAGACTATGAGCGATCCCGTCATATCACTCGATGTCTCCTGCAATATCATGATCGAGTTCCCGTATGCCACCAAGGTCTTGTATAATACGTGCAAGAAACCATTAACATTAAGTTAGAAGGTAAACAATATTGAAATATGAAATAGCTAGTGTGGAGTTAGTTTCATCGAGAATTAATATGAATGTTGAGAACGTGAGAATAGATATCAGCCGTCCATCTGAGTACGCACGGCCTATGTATTCATGTATGAATATTTTTATTTATATATGAATACACAACACTTTTTTCATGATTTTTTTATAAAAAAAAAACAAAATAAAGTATGTTTATTCATATATGATTGGCAAGAATTAAAATTCTTAAATTTGTAAACTCACATAGGAACTCAAAATGGATATGGAGTTAGGGGCTAGTTTCATCTTGGGGCAAGGGGAAATGGAGCATGTTCCCAACAGCGTTCCCTTGGCAAAACACGTCCCACACGCATCTCAAGTCTCTATTCAGCAACAAATCGAACAAATGCCGATGTCTTGCTGGGATCCACTCCGAGGTGGTTGCACTCACGATGATGCCAGACGGTTCACCAAGATCATCCAAACTCTTACGTGTCATGATCCATGCTAAATTCGAACCTGGTGCTTGGGCAACCAAGTCCCATCGTTGACCGCCGGTCAAACAAACCCCAGCACAGAACCGACTGGTCATGCGGCGGGCTAGACCTTTTAAGCTCATTCTCATGCTAGGTGACAACATGTGGGTGGTGGTCGGTGTCGAGATGACTCTTAGGCTGTCACAATGCCGAAAAAGTGCACAAATCCATTTTTGTGCACCTAAGCCCATGCCCGACCTAAGTAATTGGCGATATTGATGGTGGACTAGGTATTCATCGTATTCTGTATGCTCGATCCAGGTTACCTACATATATTCATTTCAAATTAATATATCATATTAACATATTAGATGTTAACATATATTTATCAAATGGTTAATATATATATATATATATATATATATATATATATATATATATATATATATATATATATATATATATATATATATATATATATATATATATATATATATATATATATATATATATACTCGTACCCTTGAGAAACCATTTGGCAAATCGTGCAGAATACAACCGGAAGGAAGCCTTCTAGTTATGGCTCCTTCCGCCCTATCATCGATGGACAAATCAACGACAACCCAAACCCCCTCTGCTTGTTTCTGGCTGAAGCGGATAAACTCTAGTACTCGAACCGGTACTAAAGGTGAAACAAGTTGAATCTCGGCATTCATCTACATAAAGTTTGAATCGTTATTATAAACTTAGTTTATTTCAATAGGGGAACCATGGAAATCCAAAAATACTTACAATTTGAAGAACACCATTTCGTGAATCACCCGTACCATTAGAAATCACTTCCATAGTGGTACTGCTTCCGATCAAAAGCCAGCAAACATTTCCCTCCATTGATTCTATCATATAAGAAATTGATCACGTTAAATTTCCGTTGTATGTATTAACGTATACTCCCTCCGTCCCAATATTATCATTCATCAGACAAAAACACATTGTTTAAGAAAATACATTAATTACACTATGTCACCAATCAAATTTTCACTTTCCCACTTAAATGTTTTTCGACTGGTTGAAACTTAGGATTAGACAATTATTTTGAAACAAACCAAAATAGAAATGTGGATAATAAAATTGGGATGGATGGAGTACTATATTAACCACTAAGACATACAAAAAATAAATAATCTTACCGCATCGAGTAGTGTTTCCACGAGGGCTAAGCTAGGCATGGACACCATGGCACTAGCCCTTGAAGCCTCGGATGCGAATCGAGGTGGTTTTGGGCAAAGGAGGGGAGGAAAAACCCTTACATACTCGTAAAAGTTAAGGGTTTCTCCTCCACCTTCCATGTTTGTTTCCCATAGTGGAGCGTTGACCGACCCAAGTTTCATGAGCTCATCTGCGGCTTTTAGTGCAAGCTCGAGATACCCATCGACTGGGTTTAACCCACTGTTGTTGGTTCTTCCTGTTAAATTGTTCAAACGGGGATTATTCATTAGAAATATATGTAGAAATTCACATTTATGATTTAATAACTACATACAATATAAACTCTTTAAATTAATAATGTCAAGACTGGAAAATTTTATTAATTTAGATAGTTATTAATTCATCGATAAATTAATAATTATTAATTTAAAAGGTTTTTAAGTGATTATACTGTACATACCATACAAAAAGTCAAATTAGTCATGCCTTTTAAATTTACGTTGCAGTGAACTTTGAGACTCAACGTAAATTAGTAAATACATATATTAGAAATCAATAATTGAATCATATTTTAATAGTGTATAATATTTTTTTTTCTAGTTTATTAATTTATGATTTTCTTTGGACTGGAAATTATAAAAAGATTCCCCAAAAAATTACTAGCTTATTATTTTATCTAGATTTTTGATTTTTTGACATTGGCCAAAGTCGGGATCAGACAAACTTATTATTTTATAGAGCTCATTAATGTACCGAGTATTAATATAAAGATTTTATACGTATATTTAAAGGAATACGGATATAACGTACCCATTAGCCCCCCTCGACTATCACATTCGCATTTGTTACTCCTTGTGCGGTCGATGTAGTAGCTGTAACACCGCAAAATTTAGGAAACGTTTTTTTTTAAATGCCCGAAGGCGATTA
Source organism: Calendula officinalis (assembly GCA_963853835.1). Classification (NCBI taxonomy): domain Eukaryota; kingdom Viridiplantae; phylum Streptophyta; class Magnoliopsida; order Asterales; family Asteraceae; genus Calendula; species Calendula officinalis. Next base: position 23,883,473 of record OY970820.1, read on the forward strand.
GGTTATCCTCTAGGTTAGTTTAGTTTAGTTTAGTTTACAAACAAGGTCCCACAATGAGCTTCCAAAATGAACATTACTTTAACAATACAAAAACGGTGTCACTTAAACGACATGGCTCATTTTCCAAAACATAACAAACTGAGCTTGGTCAATCATCCCGTCCAAAGCACCGATCACCTGAAAAGATTCAACGAGGGATGGATTAGCACAAAGCTAAGTGAATGAACATAATCTACAAATTCTGTAAAGCCCAACAAGCTAGCATAGACATCCCTACGGTCTAAAGGCCACAGAACTACGTATCACCGTCCACTAAAACACGGAAGTTCTAAAACATCTCCGGTTGGGGAAAACACTGTTTGTTCGAGAAGATCGGGGTCCTGCCGGAGCCTTAAACCATGGTCGGCCAAACCACGGTAACCGATAGCGTTTCGTGCCCAACACCCGGGCAACTCCCTCCCCTTGACCATGCAACAAATACAGGTAAGGTCGGATACCCTTTAGTCGACACCCGATGCCCAGCGCAGTGACTTCTCAAACCTCGGTTACCAAACACACCGAGCCTCGGCTAACCAACACACCGAGTTGTTGCTTGCAATCAAGCCAAGTCACTTCACATTGTGCACATAACCTAATTGACTCAACTCTAGCAAATAGGTACTAAACTAGCAAGCAAGTTAAGCAAAATGACAAAACTGTTCAACCCAGAAATCGCGTCGCTATCTAGAAGATAGCGACGCTATCTCCAACAAAATCGCGTCGCTATTTCCTGTCCTTCGCTATTTCGGTGTTCTGTTTTCGACACTTTCCCCAGACCTTATCAAGATAGCGTCGCTATCTAAAGTTAGCGCCGCTATCTTCCCAGATCAGCCAAAATCCTGCATTTTCACAAGTATGCAATATACCGAACCAATTGTAACCAAACACAAGTTGGAGGTTAAATCCACTCACCGAAACCTTCCACTTGTCGAACTCAGAGGTCTAATGTTTCTGAGTCACGATCCCGATTCCTGTACACCAAGGAATACCGAATTAGTATATCATTCCACCAAATTATAAACAACGTTAAATATGCATTTAACACTAACACTTGCACTAATTAGATAACCAACCACTTGAACCATCATATGAACATGTCATGACCATCTACACTTACATAGCAAGTCAACTAGTCATTTGCAAGTCTCACATTCAAACGGGTCAAACCGGATTATTAAACAATAATACATCCTACAATTGTAAACATAACATCAACTTGCAATTCACCAAATGTTACCAATAACATTGCTAATCACATAATCCTAACCAAATACTTACATTTTCACAATCCAAGTTATTTTAAGTCATTTTACCACCAAATGGCCCAAACGGGTCAAAACAACATTTTTACTTCAACACTTTCAAGCACAACTATAATTGCTATAATCAACCATTTAGCAAATCATAACTAATAAATCAATCTAACAAGTTCATAACTATCACAACCCAACTATTTTACCTCAAAATCATAAGTTATAACTTTTGACCCAAATCATCCAAACACTAGCTATCAAATCTCACCAAAACTTGACATAATCCATAACTAACATATTTGACATATTATCACTTCCTACATATTAATTCAACCCACATTAACATTAAAACCCATATTAAGTCAAGTTGGAAGCATAAACCAAAACCACACAATTGATACACACACACACACACACACACAAACACACACACACACACACCCACGAACACACACACTCACCCATGTGTACACTTTGCTAAAAAGGTTGTACCTTGTGCCAAATCACTTGAACCCAAACAACAAAACATGTCAAACCTTGCATAAACACTTAACATACCATTTAACACCATAATCACCAACCAAAACTCAAGAACACATAAACCTTAATTTATCAACTATCATGGAATCGAAAATAAACACATATAGGTTGAAACTTACCTCAAGAGCTTTCCAAAAACGTGTTCGGATTAAAGATTGGCCAATAAACGAGCTATGGATCTTCAAGATCACTCAAGAACACAAAAGGGGTTTTAATGGAGTTTTTAGAGAGAAGTTAGAGAGAGAGAGAGAGAGAGAGAGAGAGAAGAGAGACGTAGAGAGAGAGGTGGAGACAAATGAATGAGAAAGGTGGAGGTTAGCCCTCCATACCACTGCCAACATACACACAAGGGGCCCTCTTTGTCATCTTTTAATTTTAAGCAATACAATATAAAAAGTCCCTTTCGTAGTTAATTTATTTAAAATAGCAAACGAACTCCAATTTTAAAAACGAAAGCATTTCTGGAGACGATATTAAAAGGAGAATCCAAAGATATAAAAATCACATTTTCATTTAAACATTTCAGAAAACAGATATTTTAATCCCTTGATTAAAATATCACAAAAGGACAAAAGGTCAAACAATTCATTTAACACTTAATCAATTTATTCCACATATGGTCAAATAGATATTTTCAAATATCAAAAATATACCTAAAACATCTAGGCCAGTTTTAGGATGTTACAACTCTACCCTCCTTAAAAAGGATTCCGTCCCCGGAATCCAACAACAATATTCAAATAGCAAGTATTAATCACAATATGTCTACAACTCTATTCCAATCAATGTCATACATACATGCTGAATCAAAACATCACATCCAATTTATCATACACTTCATACCGTACTTAGTAATTACAACTTTTACCTTAAAACATCCAATCAATTCATTTCATTTTCTCTATACACAAATTCAAAACATCCCGATAAACAAATATCAACTACCATTCATGGTTGAGTTAGAATTCCTCATGACATACAAGCGATCCACATGCATATGTTTAAGAATTTCTTACACAAAGTCACAACAATTAACCCAAGTCTCAATTATCTACTCATTTTCTTCTTTATTCCAACAAAATTTACAACCTTGACCCGCAATTTTAAGAATTTCCAATAACAATTTCCGGTCTTAATCAACTAATTTCAAAAAATTACACTTTCATAACATAAAGTCACACCAATTTTGCATACTAAGCGCAAACGGGTCAAAAACAAGCAATTCTCCGTGGCACTATCCAAGTCCTTAGTTAACAATACTTCTAACAATCATAAACTATTTTATGCATAATTAGCCATATTACAAGGATGACAAAATTTTACAAAGTCAAGTTGCACGTTTTGACAAAACAAGTCGAAGTCTACACAATTCAGGCCTACCCCACATATTTCATTACAATCATGGCAATGCAAATAGCAACATCTTTTATACCCAATTAGTCATACCTGTGACCTAACAGATCAAAACAAGTTTTATTATCCAAAAATTGTTTTATTACATCCATAACATGTTAAAGTACTTAACAAAACCAACTTATACAATTACCAACAATTATCATCATAATCAAGGTCTAGCAACTAAATGCATCCAATCAAGTCTTGACACTAATTACTTTTAACGGGTCAACATTGAGAAATTTATCATAACTATTTCAAACATACAATTCACAGTTCATTAACATGTCAAACTCATGTGATGACTAATAAGCATTTTCAATACATGTCAACTTTTACTTAGACCCCAAGTCAACCAATCACAATTCAACTAGTCTCGATTCTTATTCATTAACATCCAAATAGCATGATACTTTTCATCAATTCAATTCACAATTACGCATATACAACTTTTATTACAATCAATAAGACATCATCATCACCTTGAGTAATTTCAAAATTACCAATTCAAACTATGATCAATTCTTATTAACATAAATCATTTTAATTTTCCGAACTTGCCTCAAATAATTTCATAATCAATGCAAATCATTTAATGGTCTCTTTTATCTTCAATTATTACTATCACCAACCATCTCAAAAGATCTACACACACAATTTATTAGTCACCTTTCAGACTTCCAATTCAACATAGAAAACCAATCGGGTTTGCATCCTAACATTTCAGGTCATTTAGATAATTAACATTGACTGACGGTCATAATTAATGTCTATAACAAAATTAAACATCAATTTATTCACATTGCACAAACATTTCTGATTCTCACTATACAAGTCACTACATGTGACCCGACATGTCACACTAAAATTTCACTTTTCACATAACAAACACTAGTCCTACTTGGACTATTCAATTCACGCATACAATTCCATCCATTTTCATTACAGGCATCACCTTCACGAAGTTTACAATAATTACTATTATACTCAATTTGATCCATAGTCACATATGTTGTGACCGAAACCGACATACAACCGATTCTCTTCGCTTCTCCTAGAGTGAAGGAACAAACAAACAGTTACAATCAACATGTCATCAATTTTCACAACATGAAAACGAGAACTTTAACCACCGAGACACTATGTGTGTCCCAACAAACAAGAAAAGTAGCAATCTTTTATTAACTAGACTAATCCATACATCATATCACTCTAAACTTAGTCCAAGTTTCAACAAAAGGAACATGTAAGCATACATCACTTATATCTACAAAACTCCTGACACATAAGATATATCCCAAATCAACAAGCAATCAATTATTCTAATTCAAGTGACATAACACACCACGGGTAAGCAATTCAGTTCAACACAACATTTCACAAACCTTAGCTAAGCAATCTTCTCAATTATAATTCTACATAAACACAAGTATTGAGTTTATTAAAGCATACCCGAGCTATCATTGTCGGTCCACGGTTGGTGAAGATTCCCCGACCGCCCCCGTCCTTGACCCACATCCCATTTTCCCTTCCCAAGGTCAACTTCCATCTTGCCCAAATTGACCTCCTCTAATGTACTTCATTTTCCCCCGTGCGTATATATGCTCCTCGGGTAGTTCCCGCATCGTTACTTGATGTGCCAACATTTCCTAGGGCCAAGGGGGTCGGGTTCTCTTTACCTGTCATATCTATAACAATCACAACAACTCACGAAAGCTTAGTTTAAATCGTTAGTAATCACATACTAACTATAAACTAACTTCATTCACCGTTGCTCTAATCCCACTCGTCCGGAATGCTTGACCAACTCGAGCCACGATTTGGGAATGGAACACCAACCCCGTGTATCCATCGCCAAACCGAAGCTCTGATACCAAGTTGTAACACCGCAAAATTTAGGAAACGTTTTTTTTTTTTTTTAAATGCCCGAAGGCGATTAGGTTATCCTCTAGGTTAGTTTAGTTTAGTTTAGTTTACAAACAAGGTCCCACAATGAGCTTCCAAAATGAACATTACTTTAACAATACAAAAACGGTGTCACTTAAACGACATGGCTCATTTTCCAAAACATAACAAACTGAGCTTGGTCAATCATCCCGTCCAAAGCACCGATCACCTGAAAAGATTCAACGAGGGAGGGATTTGCACAAAGCTAAGTGAATGAACATAATCTACAAATTCTGTAAAGCCCAACAAGCTAGCATAGACATCCCTACGGTCTAAAGGCCACAGAACTACGTATCACCGTCCACTAAAACACGGAAGTTCTAAAACATCTCCGGTTGGGGAAAAACTGTTTGTTCGAGAAGATCGGGGTCCTGCCGGAGCCTTAAACCATGGTCGGCCAAACCACGGTAACCGATAGCGTTTCGTGCCCAACACCCGGGCAACTCCCTCCCCTTGACCATGCAACAAATACAGGTAAGGTCGGATACCCTTTAGTCGACACCCGATGCCCAGCGCAGTGACTTCTCAAAACTCGGTTACCAAACACACCGAGCCTCGGCTAACCAACACACCGAGTTGTTGCTTGCAATCAAGCTAAGTCACTTCACATTGTGCACATAACCTAATTGACTCAACTCTAGCAAATAGGTACTAAACTAGCAAGCAAGTTAAGCAAAACGACAAAACTGTTCAACCCAGAAATCGCGTCGCTATCTAGAAGATAGCGACGCTATCTCCAACAAAATCGCGTCGCTATTTCCTGTCCTTCGCTATTTCGGTGTTCTGTTTTCGACACTTTCCCCAGACCTTATCAAGATAGCGTCGCTATCTAAAGATAGCGCCGCTATCTTCCCAGATCAGCCAAAATCCTGCATTTTCACAAGTATGCAATATACCGAACCAATTGTAACCAAACACAAGTTGGAGGTTAAATCCACTCACCGAAACCTTCCACTTGTCGAACTCAGAGGTCTAATGTTTCTGAGTCACGATCCCGATTCCTGTACACCAAGGAATACCGAATTAGTATATCATTCCACCAAATTATAAACAACGTTAAATATGCATTTAACACTAACACTTGCACTAATTAGATAACCAACCACTTGAACCATCATATGAACATGTCATGACCATCTACACTTACATAGCAAGTCAACTAGTCATTTGCAAGTCTCACATTCAAACGGGTCAAACCGGATTATTAAACAATAATACATCCTACAATTGTAAACATAACATCAACTTGCAATTCACCAAATGTTACCAATAACATTGCTAATCACATAATCCTAACCAAATACTTACATTTTCACAATCCAAGTTATTTTAAGTCATTTTACCACCAAATGGCCCAAACGGGTCAAAACAACATTTTTACTTCAACACTTTCAAGCACAACTATAATTGCTATAATCAACCATTTAGCAAATCATAACTAATAAATCAATCTAACAAGTTCATAACTATCACAACCCAACTATTTTACCTCAAAATCATAAGTTATAACTTTTGACCCAAATCATCCAAACACTAGCTATCAAATCTCACCAAAACTTGACATAATCCATAACTAACATATTTGACATATTATCACTTCCTACATATTAATTCAACCCACATTAACATTAAAACCCATATTAAGTCAAGTTGGAAGCATAAACCAAAACCACACAATTGATACACACACACACACACACGAACACACACACACACACACCCACGAACACACACACTCACCCATGTGTACACTTTGCTAAAAAGGTTGTACCTTGTGCCAAATCACCTGAACCCAAACAACAAAACATGTCAAACCTTGCATAAACACTTAACATACCATTTAACACCATAATCACCAACCAAAACTCAAGAACACATAAACCTTAATTTATCAACTATCATGGAATCGAAAATAAACACATATAGGTTGAAACTTACCTCAAGAGCTTTCCAAAAACGTGTTCGGATTAAAGATTGGCCAATAAACGAGCTATGGATCTTCAAGATCACTCAAGAACACAAAAGGGGTTTTAATGGAGTTTTTAGAGAGAAGTTAGAGAGAGAGAGAGAGAGAGAGAGAGAAGAGAGACGTAGAGAGAGAGGTGGAGACAAATGAATGAGAAAGGTGGAGGTTAGCCCTCCATACCACTGCCAACATACACACAAGGGGCCCTCTTTGTCATCTTTTAATTTTAAGCAATACAATATAAAAAGTCCCTTTCGTAGTTAATTTATTTAAAATAGCAAACGGACTCCAATTTTAAAAACGAAAGCATTTCTGGAGACGATATTAAAAGGAGAATCCAAAGATATAAAAATCACATTTTCATTTAAACATTTCAGAAAACAGATATTTTAATCCCTTGATTAAAATATCACAAAAGGACAAAAGGTCAAACAATTCATTTAACACTTAATCAATTTATTCCACATATGGTCAAATAGATATTTTCAAATATCAAAAATATACCTAAAACATCTAGGCCAGTTTTAGGATGTTACAACTCTACCCTCCTTAAAAAGGATTCCGTCCCCGGAATCCAACAACAATATTCAAATAGCAAGTATTAATCACAATATGTCTACAACTCTATTCCAATCAATGTCATACATACATGCTGAATCAAAACATCACATCCAATTTATCATACACTTCATACCGTACTTAGTAATTACAACTTTTACCTTAAAACATCCAATCAATTCATTTCATTTTCTCTATACACAAATTCAAAACATCCCGATAAACAAATATCAACTACCATTCATGGTTGAGTTAGAATTCCTCATGACATACAAGCGATCCACATGCATATGTTTAAGAATTTCTTACACAAAGTCACAACAATTAACCCAAGTCTCAATTATCTACTCATTTTCTTCTTTATTCCAACAAAATTTACAACCTTGACCCGCAATTTTAAGAATTTCCAATAACAATTTCCGGTCTTAATCAACTAATTTCAAAAAATTACACTTTCATAACATAAAGTCACACCAATTTTGCATACTAAGCGCAAACGGGTCAAAAACAAGCAATTCTCCGTGGCACTATCCAAGTCCTTAGTTAACAATACTTCTAACAATCATAAACTATTTTATGCATAATTAGCCATATTACAAGGATGACAAAATTTTACAAAGTCAAGTTGCACGTTTTGACAAAACAAGTCGAAGTCTACACAATTCAGGCCTACCCCACATATTTCATTACAATCATGGCAATGCAAATAGCAACATCTTTTATACCCAATTAGTCATACCTGTGACCTAACAGATCAAAACAAGTTTTATTATCCAAAAATTGTTTTATTACATCCATAACATGTTAAAGTACTTAACAAAACCAACTTATACAATTACCAACAATTATCATCATAATCAAGGTCTAGCAACTAAATGCATCCAATCAAGTCTTGACACTAATTACTTTTAACGGGTCAACATTGAGAAATTTATCATAACTATTTCAAACATACAATTCACAGTTCATTAACATGTCAAACTCATGTGATGACTAATAAGCATTTTCAATACATGTCAACTTTTACTTAGACCCCAAGTCAACCAATCACAATTCAACTAGTCTCGATTCTTATTCATTAACATCCAAATAGCATGATACTTTTCATCAATTCAATTCACAATTACGCATATACAACTTTTATTACAATCAATAAGACATCATCATCACCTTGAGTAATTTCAAAATTACCAATTCAAACTATGATCAATTCTTATTAACATAAATCATTTTAATTTTCCGAACTTGCCTCAAATAATTTCATAATCAATGCAAATCATTTAATGGTCTCTTTTATCTTCAATTATTACTATCACCAACCATCTCAAAAGATCTACACACACAATTTATTAGTCACCTTTCAGACTTCCAATTCAACATAGAAAACCAATCGGGTTTGCATCCTAACATTTCAGGTCATTTAGATAATTAACATTGACTGACGGTCATAATTAATGTCTATAACAAAATTAAACATCAATTTATTCACATTGCACAAACATTTCTGATTCTCACTATACAAGTCACTACATGTGACCCGACATGTCACACTAAAATTTCACTTTTCACATAACAAACACTAGTCCTACTTGGACTATTCAATTCACGCATACAATTCCATCCATTTTCATTACAGGCATCACCTTCACGAAGTTTACAATAATTACTATTATACTCAATTTGATCCATAGTCACATATGTTGTGACCGAAACCGACATACAACCGATTCTCTTCGCTTCTCCTAGAGTGAAGGAACAAACAAACAGTTACAATCAACATGTCATCAATTTTCACAACATGAAAACGAGAACTTTAACCACCGAGACACTATGTGTGTCCCAACAAACAAGAAAAGTAGCAATCTTTTATTAACTAGACTAATCCATACATCATATCACTCTAAACTTAGTCCAAGTTTCAACAAAAGGAACATGTAAGCATACATCACTTATATCTACAAAACTCCTGACACATAAGATATATCCCAAATCAACAAGCAATCAATTATTCTAATTCAAGTGACATAACACACCACGGGTAAGCAATTCAGTTCAACACAACATTTCACAAACCTTAGCTAAGCAATCTTCTCAATTATAATTCTACATAAACACAAGTATTGAGTTTATTAAAGCATACCCGAGCTATCATTGTCGGTCCACGGTTGGTGAAGATTCCCCGACCGCCCCCGTCCTTGACCCACATCCCATTTTCCCTTCCCAAGGTCAACTTCCATCTTGCCCAAATTGACCTCCTCTAATGTACTTCATTTTCCCCCGTGCGTATATATGCTCCTCGGGTAGTTCCCGCATCGTTACTTGATGTGCCAACATTTCCTAGGGCCAAGGGGGTCGGGTTCTCTTTACCTGTCATATCTATAACAATCACAACAACTCACGAAAGCTTAGTTTAAATCGTTAGTAATCACATACTAACTATAAACTAACTTCATTCACCGTTGCTCTAATCCCACTCGTCCGGAATGCTTGACCAACTCGAGCCACGATTTGGGAATGGAACACCAACCCCGTGTATCCATCGCCAAACCGAAGCTCTGATACCAAGTTGTAACACCGCAAAATTTAGGAAACGTTTTTTTTTTTTTTTTAAATGCCCGAAGGCGATTAGGTTATCCTCTAGGTTAGTTTAGTTTAGTTTAGTTTACAAACAAGGTCCCACAATGAGCTTCCAAAATGAACATTACTTTAACAATACAAAAACGGTGTCACTTAAACGACATGGCTCATTTTCCAAAACATAACAAACTGAGCTTGGTCAATCATCCCGTCCAAAGCACCGATCACCTGAAAAGATTCAACGAGGGAGGGATTTGCACAAAGCTAAGTGAATGAACATAATCTACAAATTCTGTAAAGCCCAACAAGCTAGCATAGACATCCCTACGGTCTAAAGGCCACAGAACTACGTATCACCGTCCACTAAAACACGGAAGTTCTAAAACATCTCCGGTTGGGGAAAAACTGTTTGTTCGAGAAGATCGGGGTCCTGCCGGAGCCTTAAACCATGGTCGGCCAAACCACGGTAACCGATAGCGTTTCGTGCCCAACACCCGGGCAACTCCCTCCCCTTGACCATGCAACAAATACAGGTAAGGTCGGATACCCTTTAGTCGACACCCGATGCCCAGCGCAGTGACTTCTCAAAACTCGGTTACCAAACACACCGAGCCTCGGCTAACCAACACACCGAGTTGTTGCTTGCAATCAAGCTAAGTCACTTCACATTGTGCACATAACCTAATTGACTCAACTCTAGCAAATAGGTACTAAACTAGCAAGCAAGTTAAGCAAAACGACAAAACTGTTCAACCCAGAAATCGCGTCGCTATCTAGAAGATAGCGACGCTATCTCCAACAAAATCGCGTCGCTATTTCCTGTCCTTCGCTATTTCGGTGTTCTGTTTTCGACACTTTCCCCAGACCTTATCAAGATAGCGTCGCTATCTAAAGATAGCGCCGCTATCTTCCCAGATCAGCCAAAATCCTGCATTTTCACAAGTATGCAATATACCGAACCAATTGTAACCAAACACAAGTTGGAGGTTAAATCCACTCACCGAAACCTTCCACTTGTCGAACTCAGAGGTCTAATGTTTCTGAGTCACGATCCCGATTCCTGTACACCAAGGAATACCGAATTAGTATATCATTCCACCAAATTATAAACAACGTTAAATATGCATTTAACACTAACACTTGCACTAATTAGATAACCAACCACTTGAACCATCATATGAACATGTCATGACCATCTACACTTACATAGCAAGTCAACTAGTCATTTGCAAGTCTCACATTCAAACGGGTCAAACCGGATTATTAAACAATAATACATCCTACAATTGTAAACATAACATCAACTTGCAATTCACCAAATGTTACCAATAACATTGCTAATCACATAATCCTAACCAAATACTTACATTTTCACAATCCAAGTTATTTTAAGTCATTTTACCACCAAATGGCCCAAACGGGTCAAAACAACATTTTTACTTCAACACTTTCAAGCACAACTATAATTGCTATAATCAACCATTTAGCAAATCATAACTAATAAATCAATCTAACAAGTTTATAACTATCACAACCCAACTATTTTACCTCAAAATCATAAGTTATAACTTTTGACCCAAATCATCCAAACACTAGCTATCAAATCTCACCAAAACTTGACATAATCCATAACTAACATATTTGACATATTATCACTTCCTACATATTAATTCAACCCACATTAACATTAAAACCCATATTAAGTCAAGTTGGAAGCATAAACCAAAACCACACAATTGATACACACACACACACACACGAACACACACACACACACCCACGAACACACACACTCACCCATGTGTACACTTTGCTAAAAAGGTTGTACGTTGTGCTAAATCACCTGAACCCAAACAACAAAACATGTCAAACCTTGCATAAACACTTAACATACCATTTAACACCATAATCACCAACCAAAACTCAAGAACACATAAACCCTAATTTATCAACTATCATGGAATCGAAAATAAACACATATAGGTTGAAGCTTACCTCAAGAGCTTTCCAAAAACGTGTTCGGATTAAAGATTGGCCAAGAAACGAGCTATGGATCTTCAAGATCACTCAAGAACACAAAAGGGGTTTTAATGGAGTTTTTAGAGAGAAGTTAGAGAGAGAGAGAGAGAAGAGAGACGTAGAGAGAGAGGTGGAGACAAATGAATGAGAAAGGTGGAGGTTGGCCCTCCATACCACTGCCAACATACACACAAGGGGCCCTCTTTGTCATCTTTTAATTTTAAGCAATACAATATAAAAAGTCCCTTTCGTAGTTAATTTATTTAAAATAGCAAACGGACTCCAATTTTAAAAAAGAAAGCATTTCTGGAGACGATATTAAAAGGAGAATCCAAAGATATAAAAATCACATTTTCATTTAAACATTTCAGAAAACAAATATTTTAATCCCTTGATTAAAATATCACAAAAGGACAAAAGGTCAAACAATTCATTTAACACTTAATCAATTTATTCCACATATGGTCAAATAGATATTTTCAAATATCAAGAATATACCTAAAACATCTAGGCCAGTTTTAGGATGTTACAGTAGCTGACGATGACAAGAGCTGTTGGACAGTGCTATTGAGATGAGTAAGCTCGTCTCTTAGTCGGGAATTCTCGATCTTCAGTTTGTTATCCTTTACCGATCTATTTGGTAGATCAGGTAGTACCGCTTGTTTGCCACACTTTATGCAAATCGAGGTCCTCAAGGCTTCTCTCATTGCCATATTCTCAAGCCGCAGTGTTTCATTTTCTTGCTTGAGAATTGCATTGTCGAGACGCTCCAATTGAGTCTAAACAAAACAAATGTAGTACACCAAATAGCAATAAGTTAATATACATGAGCGTCTCTGAAATTCTGAAAGCTCTATGCGAATAAATGAAAATGAGCCCCCTAAATACAAGATTTGTATAAAAAACTGGACTTTCTAATTTTTTTTAATTAAATTATTAAATTGGCTTAAAACTTTAAGATTATATATATAAAAAACTGGACCCTTATAAAACATGGGTCATGTGCAACTGCATCTCATTCATCTCCTCAAAGACACTCTGACTTGTTAGTATAGGATTTATGGTAATTGGATATCATGAAACCTTAATTACCTTCATCTGAGTTCTTCTGTTTTGGAACCAGAATTTAACTTTATTCACTTCAATGTTGAATTTTCTTCCAATAACCGCCCTTTGTCTCTCGTTAGGGTGAGGGTTGTCCTTAAAGTAACTATTACCACAAACAAAATAAAATATAATTAAGAATCATGCATGCATGTACCAAGTCAAAATTGAAACTAAATTAAATTTTGGTCAAGACGCGAGTATAACTTTTCGAGTTCTTCGATTTGATGAGGAGTATGGCGGCTATGTGGTCCTCTTCGTGAACTCGAAGAAGACTCATGACCGCCATCACGACGATTTTCTTGTTCGTCGCTAGTTGCAACATGACCGAAATTCTCATTTTCACGTGACTCGGTTGCAGGTACTTCTTCCATGGTCCTTTGATTACCATTTCCTCCCAATGTGCTTTGCCATCTCGGATTTAATCCTCCAAATCGATCCATGTTTTTTTTTGTGTCTAATCATTACAAAAATTAAATTAACAATTTATTATATATAATAAAGAAGTTAATTAAATAATATAAGATAAATAAGATTTAATTCATATATACTTTTTTTATTTAATTTGAAAGGTAATAATATTAATTTTAAAGTTTGGAAAATATTTAGAAGGATTTGTGTTAATGAAGTTGTTTAAATAAACAGCTCGTACACATGTTATAATTTTTGAATTTCAAATGAATGGCAAAAAATACATGATTCATGAAACGAAAATCAACAAAATAAACCAAATTGCAATCATTCCCTAAATACTCTTTCACTCATAAATCATAACTCATCCTAAAATACCCCTTTAGAACCCATCAAAATACTCATCACGGACAAACTATCCCCTATAAAAATCCCTTTTTGCTTGTGCAACTTTCGCCAGACAAATGGCGAGCTACCTCACTTATGTAACAAAAAACTACTTAGACTACATTTGTCGCCCCAACAAACACCAAGTACATGATGACCATTAGAACCAAAAACCATTGTCTTGCCCGCACATTTTGCATTTCAGTTTAAAAACAAAAAATGTAAAATTCAATCCAATAAAAAAGTTATGAGTATAAAAAATATTATTTTCTTCAGAGTTAAGGCTAGATGTGAATGTTGGCATAGCTAAAAAAAAATCAAACTTGAAATTTGTTAACAAAAAAAAAAGAATATGTTACAACGTAAAGATAGTACTTGGGCGGGTTCAGTTGGATATAAAAACCGACCTAGAGTTGGTGAAGTAGTTAACAATAATCAACAAAAATTAGCTAACTTGCTTCTCCAAACCTTCTTTAACCAAAAGGACAAACTTCTAGGATGAATAGCCAAGATCAATGGGAGGCATATATAAAGAAAGAAAAAGGGGAAAGAATGAGAAAATTTGTTTTCTTTAAGGGTGTATATGAAAATTATTGCAAACTTTTATAAAATAGTATTCCCTCCGTTCCAAGGCATAACTTTTTAGTAGATAGTTATTGATTAGATCATTGATAATATTTTGATTAAGTGCATTTCCATGAAAGGTTTTTTAAGAGGTTATTACTATTTGATGTTTAATTTAATGTGTTTAATTTATATTTGGTTTTAATATGTATTTAGTATTTTATGAGTTGAAATTCAATTAGTGATACTAAATTAATTTATTTAGTATTTTATATATTTTGCATAATACATTATAATGTAATATATAGATTATTGAAGCACGCGCGTATAAAGTAGTAAATGGTTTTCAAATTGTTAATTTTATGTTTAAAATATGATTAAAATATATTTAGTTTAAGAATGCTAGTTATCTTTTAAGTGTTATCCAATATACAATGATAGAGATGTGTTTAAAGTAATCCTTAAATTTTTTATAATTTTAAGGAATAAATCTCAATTATTAATCAATAATAATTGAATGTCAAGATTAATCATATTTCCTCCGTTTCAGAATAAGTGACACAATTTTAGTTACACATTTTTTAGGCAAAAATTGTAATGAAAATTAATTAGATTAAACTGGATAGTTACTGAGTGATGAGTTCTACATATTATGATTAAAATGAGTTTAATGATGTTCAAAAGTAAAAGTAATGATAAATGAGTCATTTCAATTTATTATAGGAGATAATTAGTGGGTATGAGTCCCACATTATTTTACCAAATAAAGAAAGTTTCAAAGTATGTCACTTATTTTGAAAGACCTCAAAACGTAAAGTGTGTCACTTATTTTGAAATGGAGGAAATATATTTTATATATGGAGTGGTATTTTGGTCATTTGATACTCATATAATTATTATTTTTATAAACTTTTTATTATTTTCTATTAATTATTATTTTATTTTTTAATTTTTTTGTTAAAAAATAAATAAATATGATAATCACATATGATTGTATACTTGATCACTTATGATTATACAAAACATCACATGTGATCAAATATACTATCACATATGATTATATAAAAACATTACATATGATTAAGTATGTGTAATCACATGTCATTATCATATAATATTATATTTTAATGAAAAAATAAAATAAATAATTAATTAAATAAAAAGTTTTTAAATACAAATTAAATTAAAAATAAATAAACAAAGATATGTATTAAAATTTATGAGGGAGTCAAATGACCAAAAAACACATCCATATATATAAAAATATAAAAAATTTTGATCATTAGTTATTACTTATCAATGTTTAAGATTTATCCCTTAAGATTACAAGAAAATTAAGAAATATATTGAACAATTCTTATACTATTCTAGCAAAATCTTCAAAATAAATACCTTTTTACAATAAATTGTATATTATAGAAGAAAATTCATATTTCAAGGAATTAGTTCAATTTTTTTTTTTTTATCTTTACAAAGGTTAACCTGCGCCAACTCTAAACAACCCGCAAAGAAAGTTATCATTTTTTGATTAGTCGGCTTGAAAACCGAGTCGAAACTTAGATTATCAAAAAAATATATAAAAAATGTAATAATATATGGTTTAAATATTTAATGAATATACATTGAACATGGTCATGCTTTTTTATTGTTTTTTTTTCTTTTTAAAAATTTAATGAAGAATTTATATTTTTTCTATAAATAAATAAAATATCTGAAATAATTAATGGTATTATTATTAATATGTTGTATAATCTATCATCATAAGCTGTAATTAATAAAATACAAATATTTGAAGTGCATGTCTTTATATTTGTTCCAACTTTGATTTAGTGTGGATTTATGCTATACATGGTAATCTTGTTATTGCCTTCTCATTTTAATTTAATATCTTTATCATTTTTCCAAAAATAAATTTTTTATTCTAAAGTTTATTACAATAAAATCTCTTTATTTGACTACTTTTATTTATTTGTAATAAAGTTTAGAATAAAATGGTACTTTTGGAAAAATGATAAAGATATTAAATTAAAATGAGAAGGCAATAACAAGATTACCATGTATAGCATAAATCCACACTAAACCAAAGTTGGAACAGATATAAAGATATGCCCTTTAAATATTTGTATTTAATTAATTACAACTTATGATGATACATTATCCAATATATTAATAATAATACATTAATTATTTCAGATATTTCATTTATTTATAGAAAAAATATAAATTCTTCATTAAATTTTGAAAAAGAAAAAAAAATAAAAAAAGCATGACCATGTTCAATGTATATTCATTAAAGATTTAAACCATATATTATTATATTTTTAATATTTTTTTGTAAACCTAAGTTTCGATTCAGTTTTTGAGCCGACTAATTATAAGGTGATTACTTGCTTTGCGGGTAGTTCATAGTCGGTGCAGGTTAACCTTTGTAAAGATAAAGAAGAAACAAAAAACCGAACTAATTTCTTGAAATATGAATTTTTTTCTATAATATACAATTTATTGTAGAAAAAAAAATTAGCTTGAAGATTTTGCTAGCATAGTATAATTCAATCTATTTCTTAATTTTTTTCGCAATGTTAAGGGATAAATCTTAAACACTGATAAAAAAAATAGTTAATGACTCTTCAAATGTGAAATATTATTGATTGAAATTAACTTAACTTAAAGTTGCATAAACATAAGAACTGAAAGAACAAGACTTCATCTATATTATTATTTATTAGTGATAAAATGCTATTAGATATATATAGTTGAGCGACAATATTTGTTATTAAGACCCTAGGGATGACATTGACATGTAAAAATAAGAAATGAAAGTTTGAACATATATCTATAAAATTCAAAACTTCATGGATCAAAAAAACTGTATTTTGTTTTTTTAACACCGGATTTTCATTAAAATTGACAAGCAAAAAGCTAAAACCCAAAAACAGTTATATAAGAACATATCAACCAAGTATTTTAATAAACATTAACTTTGGAAGCTTGATTATTATTCAAAACATAAAAAATCATTATAAAAAATTTACTTCTACGAATAAAAAAAATAAAAATAGTTGCAAGTAAAAATCAGGAAGGCCAAGAATTATAATATTACATTCAATCATCTGTAAAAAAGATTGGCCACTTATTACCACAAATATGAAATGTTACATTGTCAAAAATCAAATAGTTTGTTGATTTAATTTCGATTAAATATAATTAATGTTTTTTAATATATTTTTTGAGTTCATCAAAACGCTTGTTTGTATCAAACATGATAACGCAATTTTCTCAACCGTATCAAGTGAAATGCTAAGGTGCTGTTTGTTTTTATAGAGCAAAAAGATCTGCTGTCTGTAGATCACATCTGCCAACTGCTGCAGCTTCTGGGTGGTCCAAAGGTCTGCAGTCGGCAAGAAAGTTGTTGTTTTTTTTTAACATCTGTAGACTCTGTAAGCTTGCTTAAATATATCAAAATTTAGTATATCCAACGTCTAACAACATTAAAATAATCAAAACAACAATATAGTATGTTGTTTGGAGGAGATGTGTTTTTTTAGGTTTGGAAGACTCAAAAAGCTATTGCCCAAAGCTTCTTGGAGAAGACCTTCTGCAGACATAAAAAGATCTGCGAACTTCCAAAAAACAAACATCTGCGGGAGGTTTTTTCTGCGCGCGGTCTGCGCCGCGAAGACAAAACACCCCAGGAAGACCTTTTGTCAAAAAACAAACAACACCTAACACATTTTTCTACATATCCAATGTTGTACGATTTAGATTTGTCATAATTAAAAAATTAAGGAACATCAAGGAAACATTCTAATTAAGATTGTTGGTAGCAATCATTAGTCTTCTACATTAATATGTGTAAACGTTAGAGAAAATCGAGCTGTTATAAAATATTTGTACGTATATATACACAATGATTTATGAAGAATATAAAAATTAGGAAAAAGTTAATTACCTGTATGAGAGATAACATCGAGTATTTCTTTGTATATAACCGTATTGATTTGAAGAACCCTTTTGCTAGCGGGGAAATACACAAAGGGTTTGATCGCGTTTATAAGAAGAAAAAGGAAATTGGCCATGTAAAATGGCCCCTGGGGAAATGAGCTTTGTTTTTAGGTGACGATACTCGTAATTGCGAGTTTTTTCATTTCAGAGTCGCCTTAATTTATAGAAAATTAATCGTGAAGTTTATGATCTTCTGTGTGCGCAGTGCATCGTAGTGTAAGAAAACGATGTGAAAAGAATATTCCGTTTTTATTATGACATGTTTCCGTTGAAGTATTTAATATCATTTTACAGTATAAAATTATACTTCCTCCGTATCAAAATAAGTGACACAAATTAGGTTACACGTTTTTTGAGGTAAAAGATTAAAGTAGAGATTAAAATAGATTAAAGTACATAATTAGTGGAGAATGGGTCCCATTTTTCTTGAATAAAGTGATATTAATGAGTTTTATAAGTAAAAGTAAGGGTATAAGGGTAATTTCACTTTATTAAAGTGGATAGTTAGTGGGTATGAGTCCCACTATATTTACCAAATAAGGAAAGTTTTCAAAGTGTGTCACTTATTTTGATACACCTCAAAATGGAAAGTGTGTCACTTATTTTGATACGGAGGAAGTATGTATATGTATTTTATGTTCATATGAAAAATCAAATTATAAGATAGTTAAGACTTAAAATAACCAAGTACATTTCATAACATCAGTAAAATAAAATAAGTTATTGATTTTGATATTTGCTAGAATATCGCATGTAACATTTGATAAATATGACCCTTTCCCTCTTTTCTTTTATGTATATTTTTTTATCAATGAAATTAAAATTGTATGTAAGAACATATATTTTCTGAAAAGCCCCCAAAAATTTCCCTTTTTTAATTAATTTTGTAATGATAAATAAAAAATAATATTGTATAATACATTTGAGATAACAGGGTAGAAACTCGTAAATACTGAACCGAAGGGGCTACAAACGCTCCATTTATTTCCTCGAGTAGGTTATATCGCATGTTTAAAACCCTACTTATTCTAGCGGTGATGATGTATAAGAGCGAAACGAATTAGGGTTTCTTTCTATCGAAGACAAAAACTGTTGCAGCAGCCGCCATGGTTCTCAAGTATGTTTCTTTCTATCTTTTCAATTGATTCATCTTAATTGCTCGTCGTTGTATCTGTTACTCTTATTTGTTTGTTTAATTGATTCAAAACTTGAAGAAGTTGATTAATCTACTAGGTATAGCTTAATGCTATTTCCCCCCAAAATTTCTATCAGCAAGCTTATTAACACCGAAAATGTGATTATATTTCGCATTAGTGTTTTCAACGTATACTGTTTGAGCAAGACCTGTTTAATCTGGAGCCTTATAATCGTGCTTAACCAACATGACATTGCGCAAGTTTCCCTATTTACAATTTTCATAATGATATCTGATTGTTTTTTCTATGGGTTTAATTTTGATTACTTTTAGTATCATTTCCATGTCATAATTATCAAGTCCTTTGATTTGCGTTTTGTTCAAATGTTTATGCGGAATGCTTATTCGGTTGTTTTAGAAATTGACATTTTATTATCGGTAATCATAGGACTGAGCTCTGCCGATTAAGTGGCCAGAAGATTTATCCAGGAAGGGGTATTAGGTTCATTAGATCCGACTCACAGGTATATGATTCGATTACAATGATGCTGTTTGCGACATTTTTCATTTTAATTAATATATTTGTATTCTATGTTGTCAATGTAGGTGTTCTTGTTTGCAAATTCCAAATGCAAGAGGTATTTCCACAATAAGTTGAAGCCCTCAAAGCTGACATGGACTGCCATGTACCGAAAGCAACACAAGAAGGTCTGTAAATGTTGTTAATGACATATAGCCTCTTAATTATATTGTTAATGACATTACTAATTTTGTTCTTATATATGAAAATATAACAGGACATTGCTCAAGAAGCTGCTAAGAAGAGGCGTAGAGCCACAAAGAAGCCTTATTCAAGGGCTATTGTGGGGGCCACATTGGAAGTTATCCAGAAGAAAAGAAGTGAGAAACCTGAAGTTCGTGATGCTGCTAGGGAAGCAGCTCTTCGGTATGACAGTTTTTAACTTTTTATATCAAAATTATTATGTTGCTAAACTTAATAATTATGTTTAAATTGTAGTGAAATTAAGGAGAGGATTAAGAAAACTAAGGATGAGAAGAAAGCTAAAAAAGCTGAAGTAGTTTCAAAACAAAAGACACAGGGAAAGGGTGGAAATGTGGCTAAAACAGGTAAGGGGCCTAAGCTCGGTGGTGGTGGTGGTGGCAAGCGTTGAGGAATTTTTTTTAATGTTTTGTATTTGTTATGATAGTTTTCTTAAGGTATACTTTTTGTTCAGATGTTTTGGTACCATTTCCAGTTTTGTTTATGGAACAGTTTCTGTTTATGTTTGATCTTACATTTACCAAAATGTGTTACAAAATGCAAAGTTTAACAACAAACTGTACAAGGTGCCAACAATAATGTCAACAAAACTGACATTCATCGTATGACATGTAACCATTTTGGTTAACAAAAGCCCCATGTTGCCTACTCACGGGCTTCTTGTATAGCAAATAACATTTATATGCGTAAATGAACAATAGTAGATAAATATATATTTATTAAATTTAATGTAAATCCTTGCAAACTGTTGCGAAATGCAAGTACATACTCTTCATTAGTTAAGGAATTGTCAACATATTATTTATTCAAATTTGATAATAAGACCTTTACCAGTCATTAGACACTTCCCTCAATTACTTAATTGTCCACTTGTAGAATCATAAAACTACAAACCAAAAACAAACCGAAAAAATATTATTCAAAACCAACTCTTTCCCATCACCTTCCTTCATGTCCACTTCAATTTCCTGAAATCAATTAAAAAACAAATTATAATTACTTGAATTTACAACTCCACGTCATACCAATATACCATAACAAATAAACTAAATATTACACAAATGAATGAAATTAATACTTGCTTTATAACTTTTGTACATCTAAAAGATTATCAAATTATGTCATAGTTATTGTTAATCGAAAATAAATTAAATAATACAAGTTGCATGCTTAATGAAAATAGATAAATTAATTATTTACCGCAAGTAACGGGGAGGTTGCACTGTGTAGGGAGACGTGATGCAATACGAATTGTGTTGCAAAGGCAATCGTGGTCAACTGCTTGAAGAGCCGAACAACAGTCTGAACTAGGTAACAAATTCGTCGAGCCAGGAACCACAAAGGGTGCACACACGTTTAGATTTACAAGCTGGTTGGGACAAGTTTGGCCATTGGTTCGAGCCACCAACAACACCAACAATATCACTTGACTCATTTGAGATACACCCATGCCTCCAATTGCTAATTATATATTGCTCTCTCGTTTAACCCTTAATTATCTGCCTTTAGTTTTTATTATTGCTTTCCTTTGTCTTTTTCTTTTTATTTTTTGAAGGCTTTTATTGAGTAATTTATAGCAGCACCCATAGTTGTGCAGCATATATATTTGCATGACTCACCTAACCGGTTTTGGAAGTCATATAATCCGTACCGGGTAAAATAGTTTTTGAACGTAATACTGTAAAATAAAAAGTATAGTATAGCCAAATGTTGAAGAAGAAAACTTAAGACCTCTCGGGGTGAAGAATGTAATTGTCTCAAGAAAAAGAATGTAACCTTTTTAAGAGAACAATTGTTAAAATAAAAACTAAAGTACCGCTCAAACTAAACAATAATAGAATAACGTAGAGAAAAAAAACATTAAAGTATGTCTTGGAACCAACCAAAGCTACCAACAACTTGCTTAAACGTCTCAAATGCTCACATATTTACGATTTCCGTTTGTAATTAAGTTCCACCTCGTAACACTATGTATTGAGACTACCCAAAAGTCTTTTTTAACTAATTATATTCTTGACAAGTTAATACTACTACGAAATTGACTTTTAGCCTACCAGTATCAACGTGATTAGGTGTCTCACAAGATTGTGGGTCCAAATCCTGATGTGGGCAAAATGGTATTGATAAGAATTGCGATTTACGTGTGTTTGTCGTTAAAAGAAGTTAATCCTACTTGGGGACACACAAATCAAACAATTGTAGCATAAAATATAATTTTTTAATACTTCAAACAAAATATTATTGTACTATTCTGTTTTTAATAGGTCAAATAAATTGAGCACAAATAAAGAGCAGTTTAGAAAAGAAGACAAAAATACTAAATAGCATAATAAGATATCGAGATTTGCATATGAGCCGTATACTAGATCATTAAAGTCTAAATTGACTTTTAAATACTCTTCAATACTTGCTATTAAAATAATATTTATATCAAAATGTCTTTTTCAATGATTCATGATATTCAGCTACAGATATATGAAACGGCACGTTATCTACGATTAATAATAATTTTAAAGAGTTTTTATATTGAAAAGGAAAAAAAATAAAAAAAAATTACAATATAGATCTAATTTCCAAAAATATGTAAAAATAGAAGAAGGCTAATTTTGACTTTTAGGAACCTTGGTCAGAATCAGCAGGGGCAGTCCAATACAATTTCACAGCGAAAAGAAGTTTCTCTCTCACCAAGGGACCATCTTCATGGTCAACTATTTGACTTTCCCAATTTAACCCATCTGCAATTCTTTTTACTCTCACCAATAAGTCCACGTCATCTCTTATTATTACACTCCCTTCTGGTCTTAATATTCTGTCCATTTCCAACATTATATCTTCCATCTCACATCTGCAACGCATAATTAGCGTATTAGAAAAAAAAGATTATAACAAATTAAATTTTGTTTTATAACAAATAAATACCTTTCTTTATACAATGTAAAAACCGAATCGGCATGGATGAGGTCGTACGTCCTAGGGTACGTCGACATTGCCTCACACCTAAATTAAAATGTTAAAGTAAGGGTATAATTTACTTATTTTAAATATATCTTATGAGTGATTATTTATATGTTATACCAGTTTTGATAAGTTCCAATTAGCCCACGCTCATAAATTGCACCAAGTGTATCGGCCTTGGCTTCTACGGGTACCATGTTCATGACCCATAAAGGATCTTTAACGAGTGAAGCTGCAAAACCGCCCAAAAACGCGTTCATATCAAGAAGATTACGGTATCTTCCAGGTTGACCGAGTTGATTGTTTACAGTTTTATAGTATGAAATTCTCTTCTTCCATAACAAGACATTTTCTTGGAAAATTTCGGGTGTTACGCCTTCGATGCTTTGACTAGTAATTCTCGGTGGTACCATGTCTAATCTTTGTGGCCAATTTGCTATTGCACCACCCGCAACTTCTTCAGTGCTCGATACTTCGGGTAATCGAGTCAAACATGTCTCGATGTTTGTATACCTACAAATATTTGATCATATCATTTAGATAAGGATAAAATGCATTTTAATATCATAAACTTGGCTGACGACTAGGTTTACTACCATCATGAACTATTAAAAGTGCAGGATAGTACACTGAACTTGACAAAATGATCGATTTAATACACTAACTCACTAATTTGATCGCATTTTCTCACGCAATTTGCTTCTAATATGAATATATTTTTTAATTCATTAAAAACTTCAACGAATGTAAGTCAAGTAAGTAAACGTAATCAAAATAGTGACTCATGGTACTAAGTCGATCATTTTATCAATATTTAGCATTATCATTTTTAGTTGTTTCTTATCGTCTTTAAAAGATGGTAAGAATCAACTTGATAATTAAAAATGGAACATGAATAATGATTGACTAACCACGCCGAGTCGGGATTTTGGACGGGGCAAAAAGGCGGGTTTTGGGTTATTTTACGATTTGTTTTACAATTCAAATGATTGATTGGTTTTTGCCATATCGAAAGATCACCCTTTTGGACCACTTTTTTCCAACAAAGACTTTTGGCAACTTTCTCGATTTGGGTTTGCTCCTCGTTTAAATCCCCCTCTGTTCTCTCCCATCCTTTCCAGTGGTTTTCCCAATTAATAGGAGGCCCGGAAAGGATCCAGTATCCACCGGGTCTAAGAACCCGATCCACTTCAATCAAGTACACTCCATCTGTATATTAATTGGACCAATAAAAAATTTAATCGATACTCAACATTACCTAAAATGAAATTAAAAAAATGACTTGTAGAGTGAAGGAAATTACCATATTGCCCCCAGGGGATGAGACAACGAGAGCAATGAGCCATGTCGAAAGCCCTAGAAGGATACGGAAGCCTCTTGGAAGCGATGACACCGATCAAAGCCGGAACACCACGTTCTAATGCAAATTGTACTTGAGCTTCATGTGTATCTCTTGGAGCGAATGACATCGCTATAATGTTTCTAGAGAGAAGATACGCTCCCCAACTTGCCACCTAAATTCAAAACATAAAATTTAAGTTGTGTAACGAATAATAGAATTATAATTAAGCCCATTTAATAATAATAATAATAACAATAATAATAATAATAATAATAATAAAACTTTGAGTACCTAAATAGATTAACAGAATTATGGGGTAAATGTGTCCTTAAAGACAACAAAAAATGGTAGCCAAAAGTTTGTGATGTAACAGTTTTGAATCAGATTGCAGTAATTTATGTACCTAATATGATCCTACTTGCAAATTGTGAAAACTTAAGATTCTACATATATCTGTTTTTCTTTAGTAAAGCACCATTTAAAGAAAATCAAAGCGAATAATTTATATTCCAAGTCATATATAGATACTCACCATTAACTATGTCTTTACAAAAGTTCATAATCAAGATAATTATAATATTGTATCCAAATTAACGTAGCTTCAAATTCAGTATTATTATAAACATGACAAATTTCGTGTGGGGTAATTACCGACGAAATGCTAAAATTATAACCAATTTTTTTTCAGAGGTTTTATTAAAAACAGACGAAGACAGTATACCTTAATAAGACCAAAATATTCTCTATTTAATTACAAAATTTAATAAATTTAGGAATATAAATTGAAATGGTCGGCTCGGTTTAATAAAACAACTTACCCCGCAACCCGTATCAATGGCGGTTCGGATGGACCCGTCATTAAGATTGATTAGTTTTCCAATATCGTCGATATAAGCATCGGCGCCGTTGGGAAACATGGTCCCGCCGCCAGGGAATCTAAACCGGTCACCCTCAAACCGGATCCAGTTCTGAACCGCTTTCTCGACCGTTAGATCCTTGTGTGGTACATTAGCGTACCATGCTAGATCCCTGCTCGTCGGCCACTTGAAGGGATTCTTGTAACCGTACGGCGCCGGAATACGGCATTTAAGAAGCTCAGTTTTCTCCGGGCAATGTCTTTCACGGTATATAAGACGGTCACGTGGGAACTTCAAGGATCTTTTTTGGTCTGTGCATGGTGTGTATTCGGAGTACTTGACGGAACACGATGGGTACGTTTTGACGGTGAAGCCGTCGTCAGTGGCGGCGGAATGGTGGGTGGTAAAGTCTAGATCTTTATTTGAGTCAGCTGCGACGTTGACTGCGGTTGAATTGAAAATTGAGGTTGTTGCGCAGTTAACGACGGTGGTCCGGAGGGATGTGACGGTGGAAGTGGGGGAGACACGTGGTTGCCATGAACCGTATAAGTAGAAGAAAGAACATAGGAAGAAAACCAGACAACCAAATAAAACGTTGTTTCTACGGAGGAGGTGGGTGGCGGAAGCGGCGGCGTTGGGTTTGGCGGTGGGGGTGTAGTACGGCGTAGTTTGTCCCGCCATTGTTAAAGTCTTCAATAAGCTGGTCACATCGTTTGAATATATATAAAAACTTAGTTCAACTCCTTAATACTGAGTTGATACAGTGTGTTTGTTATCGGAGCATTCTAATGGTTAAGTTATTATAATGACTTATTAGAATTGTCATGTAAACTTTCTACTCAACATTAGTAAAAAGACGTTATCAAAAAAGTTTTTGCTCAAATGCATGTAAATGTTGAAAAAGTTATTTGTGTATCTAAGGAATGACTTATAGAAGAAAAAAATTTAAAGTAAAAACTTTTTTTTTTTTAAAATTACCTTCAAATAACTAGAGAAAAAATAAAAGATTTTAGAAAAAACTCTCATGTGAGATGCTCTCAGAACGTGAATTTTTCTAATTTCATTTTTCTTTTTGGGAAAAAGGGTAAATTATTATTATCGGGAAATTGGACCGGGTAAGGACAGGCTGGGGTGGGCTGGGTCGCAAACCGTGATTTGGAGTGTTACCAATGAACTATGTGTGTTCTACTTTATTAGTTAATTAATTCTCATTTATCTTATTCAAATTATTTAGTAATATAGTTTTCTCATTAGGTAATTTTATATCTATTTTATATACAGATTCAAAACCTAATACTCCTTCGTTCCAATAAGATTTGAAAATATTATTTAACTAAAGTGGTAAACTACTAATCAAAATGTTTCAAATTTCTTCCACAAATAATCAATAATAAAATATAGAGTAAATTACACGGATAGTCCCTGTGGTTTGACTTGAGTTTTGGATTTGATCCCTAAGTTCCAGAAATTATACTGATGGTCACAAATTATCAAACTTTGTATCGAATTTGGTCCCTAAGACTAACAGCCGTTAGAATTTGCTGTTAAATCTTCACAAATGACAATTTTACCCTTTATACTTTAATTTTTAATTAAAATAAAATTATGCACCTTCTTCATCTACTCCATTCACCCGAGATATTTGACTTTTTACCTTCTCCTCTCCCACTTCTTCCCCATCTCCTTCTTCCATATTCCTCAAAACCACTCTCCTCTATCTTTTCTCTGATCTCTCTCACACCCACAATTTTTGAGTATCTCTTCAGATAAAGAATCAGAGTCAGTAAATTAATTGTTGATTTCAGTTCCACAATTACAGTTCTAGAATTTGATCGTTGATTTCAGTTTGGAAATTAATTAGGGGTTCTCTTATGAAGTTACAATTACAGTGACTTTTAATCCAGGAGCTAATTTCAATGGTCACTAGAGGACTAGATGGTGGACGGAATACGAGATCGGAGTCGAGATATGAAAGTGTGCAAAGCGGATCTGAAACATTGAACGAGGGGGTGCTGGTTGAGGTGGTTTTCGATGGTCGGTAGAGGACCAAGTGGTTGCCGGAAAAACATATCCCAGAGGGCGGCGATGGGACTTGTCGGAGTAGACAAAGGTTTTTTTTTCTTCAAGAGGACCAGATGGTCGTGGTGGTTTTTGTACGGTGGTGCGGTGGTTCTTGTGGCGGTGGGTTCAATCTTTCTGGTGTTGAGCTATGTTCACGAGTAATAGGCATTATTGGATTTAATGACCGTTTGTTCAGCTTCAATGGCTTTCCATAACAACAATCCGCGTATTCAAAAACCTCTCATTTGCTTAAATTTGTGATATTCTTCCCACGGTCCCACCACAATCATCAATTTACTGGAACATGTATTTTGGATAGATTTAGCAGGAAGATAAAGAATATTACGCAAGAGAGAGATGAGTTTTAAACTTATAAGAAAATGAAAAAAATAAAGCATAAGACTGGGCGTAATGGGTGACCAAACCCAGTTTGGTCACCCCCGCCACCTCTGCGCCACATCAGCTTTCTCTCTCCTGATCAATCACACGACCAGACAGCGACCAAATGCCCGTAATGGGTGACCGTTCGGAAATTTTTTTTTAAAATTTAAATTAAAAACAAATACATTAATTATAAAAAAACATTACATTAATAATTAAAAAAAAAACATAAAAAAAAATAACATTACAATAAATACTAAAAAAAATAAACTATCAGTCCAAATTATATTTGGCCCTGATTTTCGCCTTCTTTGCCAAAACCCACTCAAGATTTCTGCCGGTGAGGTGATCATGGGACGAATTGTAGAATTCCATGTGCTTGAGCTCTTGGGTATCTTTTTGTATCTCCATGAAATCAGATATGTTCGCTTTGCGGAAGTCAAAAAATTCGTTCGTGGCCTCTTTCCAATGCCCGACTAATTCCTGAGCCGATGATGGCGGGGGTGGGGGGGCACCGTAATCTGAACTTTGAAAAGCTGATGACGATGCCACTGCTTTCTTCTTCGCCTTGTCCCGCCCCATTGGTCGAGGGGGTGCAACTTCCACTTCTTCATCATACTGATCCTCCTCTTCTGGACCAACCCCTGAACCTTGCGCAGCGGATGATGACGAAGTCCTTGATTTTTTCCCCCTAGCCTTCGCGAACATCGCCAACTGTTTTGGGTATTCAACTTCCTTCCACTTTGGACGGTCCTTCAAAATTCTCCAGCACTCCACCTCTGTGAACTCCCCTGCATATTGAGCACTAAATTCACCACAAGCACGCTCGTACAAAATTTGGTCGTTCGCCCCACTTGGGTTTCTTTGTACGAGGTTGTCATAGATCGCACAAAAGTTTGTAATTTTAGGACGAAGCCTACTCTTCCACTTGCAATTGAGGGAGTCGTATGTTCGGTTCGTCCCACCCTTTTCGCTCGCAAAGCGAACTAACACATCCTGCCAAAATCCACATTTAGCCCTGGAGTTCGACTTGATGACATTTTCGGAAGTGTCGATCCAAGCCTTGCATAAGCCTATCTCTTCAAGCTTCGTCCATGACGCGCTTCCGCCGGTGACCCCCTTTGTCGGTGGTTGACGCCTTTTTGGTACCTTTTTTGGCGCTACAACGGGCTCGGGCTCGTCGGAAGACTCGGAAGACTCGACGTCGAGGGGCGCGGCTGGAGTGGCGGGGGAACCACTTTGTGTTCGTGGTTGGTAGTCGTATTGGTCGAGCCCGGCGAAAGGATCAAAATTTTGGTGGTCGTATTGGTCCCCACCAAAATAATTTTGATAACCTTGTTGTGGTACTTGTTGATATTGTGGTGGTTGTTGTTGTGGTCGGTATGGTTGTGGGAAGTAGGGGGGAGCAAATGGATTATTTTGATAACCCTGTGGGATTTGGTGACTTGTTTGGTGTACGAAACCGGGTGGTCGAAAGTTGATCGATGGTGATTGAGAGGGTGTAGTAGAGGGTGCTCCGCGTCGAGATTTTGTAGCCTTTCCTTTGTTCTTGGATGAAGACATTTTTAGAGAGGGTGATTGAGAGATTTGAGTGTGTGTTTGAGTGGAGAAAGAAATGAGAGTTGTGAATTATTTGGTAAAAGAATTGGGTATTTATAAGGTAAAAAGGGGGTGTTTTAGCCGTTGGAGAGGGGGAGAAAGAGCCGTTCAACGGTCGTGTTGAACGGTCGATTACTCGACCGTTGGAGCTCCTCGACGCGTCGCCGGAGAGGGGCCGTAACGCGGGGGACGCGTCGCCGAGGGTGACTTGGCCGGTCGCGACCGAGCGATCGGTCGTGCATTACGGGCGGTCTAATGGGTATTATAGTCATTTAATAAAAGTTAACAGCTTTTTTTAACGGACATCTGCCTTAGGAACTAAAAGCGTGACTAACTCCCATATTTAAGGACTATCTATGTAATTTTTGAGACTTAGAGACCAAATCCAAAACTCTCACCAAACCACAGGGACCATCCGTGTAATTTACTCTAAAATATAAATATAAACCAAGATCGGAGGCAATAATACCAAATAATGTTTATTATTAGGAAATAAACTAAATTGGCATTAAAAGATATGAAATTCCTTTTATCTAAAGACTACAGAGTGTTTTACTCTTTCTGAAAATAAATTGAATTATGCTACGTATCAAGTCATTATTAAACCAAAGCAAACATTTATGATTATATAAATTCAACATAAATTCAAATTGTTTTGTAACGAAAATGTATTTAGCTTATGACAAAATTCAACAAAAGCAACAAAGTTTTATGGAAATAAAATGCAAAACTCATGATAGAACTTTGTAGATATAATTTAGATTATGCATGACTAGTAATTAATTAGAGACTACCTACTTAGGCACATGAGCTAAGTTAATAGACTAATGGTTTAGACGGTTTTTGCACGTGAGAAAAGTTAACGGACCAATTTAGATGGTTATGGACGAAAGATAAAAATCACGAAAAAAAATTAATAGCCTCACTTAAGACAAATGGTTTTATGGTTGGTTTCTATTGATGCTATTACTATATCATGTAACAGTTACACAATTTTATAACGAGCTCAAAATATGTGACAGTACGTTTAATTTTAAAATAGTTAATCTAAATTCTGATATCATAATTAAAAAAAAAAATTAACAAACACACACGCTGATAAAACCGATTCCATATGTTAAAAAGTATATAACTCTATATAATTCTAGAAATGGCATCAAAATTAGTATGAAATTTATATATCTAACAGTTAAATTGGAGAAAGAGGGAAGAAATTTGAAATTATAATCTGAAAGATGGGTTTAGACATGTAATTAATATATTAATATCACTTAACATAGTGAGGATAACGTGGGGTGCATGAAGGAACAATAGCATGGCTGAAATAAACAGCAGGGCAATGACGAACAACAAATCCAATTTTTTGATAATTTAATTGTATTTTTTTTATTTATTATCCAAGAAATAAAGGGACTGTTATTCTGTTAATAACAAAGAAGACGATCCAACAAGAAACAAAAAAAAGTCATTTTTTGGGGTTAAATTTACCTCAAATCTCTACTTTTTAGTAGAAGTATAATTGATAAGTTAGGAAAACAAAACACATAAGTAAAGTAAGAAAACACGACCAAATTAATAATCCAACATATTAAATTAATCATTTTGTCAAGTTCAAGATACCATTATACATATTTAATAGTTCAGGTTGTAAAAGACATATTCAGACATGATGCTACAATGTATTTTCGCCCACTAAAATTGCCTAACATTGTCATTTATGTTTAAACCTTTTGATACTTATATTAAACTTGGGTTTTTTTTTTTTTTTTTGAACGGCAACCTAATCTACTCCTAATTTCACCTATGTCAATTATGGGACTTGAACCCTTAATCTTAAAGTTGGGGGCAAACACCTTTACCGCTAGGTCATTGGCCCTTTGGTATTAAACTTGAGTCTAACATGTTAGACAAGATATAAAACTACAAACTGAACTAATGAAGTTGCTTGATCCAGTCAAAAGGCTCAAAATCACGAGCAAAATTAGCGACGACATCTTTTTTCGTGTTCATAGACTCATACTCTCGAGAACAATGCAAGGCTTGTTCTGGTAAACTGAGTATACCCCTTATAACATTAACACCAAAATCACTCCTGAACTGTAATTCATCATCGATAACATGAACAAATCCTTTTTTCAAACCGAATTCCACATGGAAATATGGAAAATCTTTTGGTATTGACCTACGCAACCCTTTTTTATCACTTGTTTCAATTAATTTCTTTGCTATCATGGTTTCTAGAAATATAACATAATTTCCTTGCTTCCCAAACATCATCACTACACATTTCTTAAAGTTCCTAATTTCCTCCCAAATATTCTCGTCAACACCCCTCGTCGCTAACTCATGCTGAAAAAACAACAAATATTTACTTATATTAGTACAATATAATAGAGCATGAAATTCAAATTTAAAACTGATAACGTACCACATCTCAACGATACTACGAACACATGCATGGCACGTAACCATGCATGAAGGCAGAACGCGGAAAAACAAAATGACTAAACGACGAAGAATGACTCCTTAGTTCCAAGAATAACTTGCGTGAACGAGAAACAAGGAAAAGAAGACATGCATTTAATGCGAACGACGTGAAGGCTGCCCAAGGCGAAAGAACATCGTATGGACCGATGAATAACTAGCTCCGTCTCAAGCGTTTGTCCGGAGGATTAAAGGATACTGCAGGCGAAGGAGGGAAACCCGACTTTCCCGCCTAAGACTTCTCCGCTATAAAAAGGTATCGTCCGGAGACCTAAGATGCATTCAATTCACTCGCATTCAATACTATCATTCACTACAATTATTACGATCGTTCCTTTATATCCCTCCTTAAATTCACTATATAGATACTGACTTAGGCATCGGAGTGTCTTCACGAGGACACCCTCGTGAAGCTTCTGACTAGAGTTTCTTCGTGGTTGTTGCAGGATCTGAAGGTACGAAGCAGTCATTTCGTTCCGGAAAATCTTGGTTTCAACATTTGGCGCCATCCGTGGGACCTCGAGCAAAATGGTCTTCGAATCGACACCACCGGGAGATCGTCTTACTCCCCCTCCGGTCACCCCTTCGACTGTCATTAATACAACTCTATGTCCTCCTCCTTCTGGATCCGGGAAGGATGAACCAACGAAAGAAGAAATCGAAGAGTTCAACCTTTTTTGCAAATTTAGGAAGTTACGAGAAGTAGAAAAAAGTCAGAAAAGAACAACTGAAGGAAAGAGCGGAGTTGGAAGAACCCTTACTTACTCCAGCGAAGAATCCACTCAGGAAGAATCTACTAAAGAAAGTTCTAAAGGAAGAACCTCTCCTGTTCGGACCCATAGTCGAGAATCTGGGAGAGGAAGAAGAAGAGGGCGAAGTCCAGAGAGGGGGAGGCGAACTCCAGAAAGAAGAAGGGAAGGATCTTCCCAGCACCAAACTGCGGCATCCCGAAGCTTTCGGTCTCCGTTTACTGATGATATCAACGAAACGCCAATCCCCCCAGGCCTTAAGGGACCCAGGGTTAAGTCGTATGACGGAACGGGAGATCCCGATGATCATGTAGCAAGCTTCCGGTGGGCTGTGAAGATGATACCCATGGATCAGAAGCTATGGTGTCTATATTTTGCTGGAACACTAGAGGATTCAGCCCGATATTGGTTGTCCAGCTTGCCGCAGAGAAGTATATCCAGCTTTGAAGAACTCATTACACAGTTCATTCATAGCTTCATACAACAAAAGAAGTATCAACAAAAATCTCAATCCATAATGGCTTGTAGGCAGTGCGAAGGAGAATCCAATAAGTCGTATTTCAGAAGGTTCAATGAGCAAAGCCGGAAGATGCCCGTTCGAGAAGACTCGCTCATAATAGCAGCTTTTACATACGGTCTTCGAGAAGGAGAACTGTTTCGAGAATTGTCAAAGAGGGATTTCAGTAAAGCAGACGATATGATTAATATGGTAAATAAAGTGCTCAAACAAGAAGAAGAAAGTGCGGAGAAACTTCGATTCGAAGCTCAGGAGAAGAAAGGGGCGAAAGGAGCGACCTCGCACAAAGGGGGAGAGCGGGCTAAAACTTCATACAAGCCCCACAACGGAAGGTTTTCCTATAAAGGAAGAATGCCAGAAGGAAGGTTCCTATATGACCGGAGCAATACTCATCGTCAAGAAACTTTCCAAACCCAAGAGACGCGAAGAGCTCCTGTCAATGATGGTAGAATGGCAAGAAAACGATACCCTAGGGATCCCAATGCGTATTGTGATTTCCACAAAATCATGGGGCACACCACTGCATCTTGCGAGAGTTTTAAGAGAGAGAAAGAAGGAAAAGGGCAAGCGGAAGTAGCTATTGCCGAACCACCAGCAAAAAATGAACCGGCTGCTTATAATGCATAAATCTTTGCGTTGGAAGAAGGAAGTACGTCAAGATGCCGTGAGGGGAATAGCGAAGTTACTCACCTTAGAGATCACAAAAGAAAGGGAGCCGCGGTAGAATTTGGAAGAGGAGAGCCCATTCCGGAAGGATATGCCGGAACGGAGACCCTCGTAGTATGTGGGGTAATAACTAAGGTGATGGTCCGTCGTATTTATGTTGATGTGGGTAGTTCTGCAAATATCATGTACGAACACTGCTTTGAGAAGTTCCCAAAAGAGGTAAAAGCTCTTTTAAAGCCCGCCAACGCCCCGGTTATCGGATTTTCCGGAAGATCCGTATGGCCCAAAGGAAAGATACACCTTCCGCTTCGGTTGGATGACTGGGAAGGGCGTCAATACAAAACGATATTGGCTGAGTTCATTATGGTGGATGCTCCTTCTAGATACAATGCTATCTTAGGAAGAACCGACATGTGGCAGTTGCAAGCCATCGCCTCAACTATACACGGTTTACTTAAGTTCCCTTCGGAACAAGGCGTAATCACAGTACGAAGTATGCCGATGCCTCCGTTGGAATGTAACAGTGTTACTCACCAAGATAGCTGGACGGAGCAAGAGGAGGTTCAGATCGTCATTAACCCTGCGTATCCGGAAATCAAGGTCCGTATTGGAGGGGACCTTCCAAAGAAGTTAAGAAACGAGCTCGAAGTTTTGCTAAGAAAACATAAACAAGCTTTCGCTTGGGAGCCCAAAGATATGACAGGCGTATCAAGAACCGTAGCTGAACACCACCTGAACATCATACCTTCTTTCGTTCCGGTGAAGCAATCCAAACGCGGAATGGCTTTCGACTGAAATCAAATTGTCAATAAAGAAGTAGAAGATTTGGTGTCAGCCGGAGTCCTGCGAAGTACGCAGTATCCCGAGTGGATAGCTAACCCAGTCCTGGTGACAAAACCTGATGGAACGATGCGCATGTGCGTTGATTTTAAAGATCTAAACAAGGCATGCCCCAAAGACAGCTACCCTCTTCCTGAGATAGAGCAGAAGGTAGAGTCGCTAGGAGGGTACAAATGGAAGTCGTTCCTGGATGCATACAAGGGGTACCACCAAGTACAGATGGCTAAGGAAGACGAAGAAAAAACGGCCTTTCATACAGCAAAGGGAACGTTCTGCTACGTCAAAATGCCATTCGGGCTCAGGAACGCCGGAGCCACATACCAGCGATTGGTGGATAAAGCGTTCGGCGAACAGATCGGTCGGAATTTGGAAGTATACGTAGATGACATGGTCATCAAAAGCAAGGAAGATAATGACCTAGTGAAAGATGTGGAAGAAACACTATTACAGCTCATAAAGATAAACATGAAGCTCAACCCAAAGAAGTGTTCCTTCGGGGTAAGTAAAGGAAGATTTCTGGGCCACATAGCCACGTCAACTGGAATTCAAGCAAATCCTGAAAAGGTCGAAGGTTTGATTCGAATAAGTACTCCTCGAACGGTAAAAGATGTCCAAAGTTTAAACGGGAAACTTGCAGCCTTAGGTCGCTTCTTAGCCAAATCAGCAGAAAGGTCGATCACTTTCTTCAAGGCTTTACACGGTTGCACGAAGAAGGGAAACATAGAATGGACTCCAAAGGAAAAAGAAGCTTTCATACGGTTGAAAGAACACCTCAAAACGCTTCCCACCATGGCAAGCCCTGTCACAGGGGAACCGTTAATCATGTACTTATCCACAAATACGGAGGCTATTAGCTCCGTCCTTATCGCAGAAAGAGAGAAAAAGCAGGTGCCGGTGTATTTCATTAGCAGAGCATTACAAGGGGCAGAACTCAACTATGCTACGATCGAGAAACTCATACTGGCGTTAATATATACGGTGAGGCGACACAAGAGGTATTTTCAGGCACACAATGTAACAGTCTTAACAAATCAACCCATCAAGAACATTCTGCTCCAGCCAGAAAGATCAGGAAGAATGACGAAGTGGGCAATAGAACTAGGAGAACACGACATTGCTTTCAAACCTAGATCTAGCTTCAAAGGGCAAGTTTTAGCTGATTTTCTGGTGGAGATGCCTGAAGAAGAAGCCACGTTAAGTATAGAAGAAAAAGGTGCGGAAGGTTCGAAGGTTAGCTACCAGTCTGACGGAACACTTTGGAAGATGCATACTGATGGTGCTGCATGAGTAGAAGGGTGTGGAGCAGGAATCGTAATGGCAGGTCCAAACGAAGAGAAAGTCACATACGCTCTTCGTTTCGATTTCAAGTGCTCCAATGATGAGTCAGAATACGAAGCATTGTTAGCTGGTCTGAGTTTGGCAGAAAGTATCGGGGTACGAAACCTGGAGGTTTTCATGGACTCTATGTTAGTAGTAAATCAAGTCAACGGGGCATATGAAGCCAATGAAGTACATATGAAGAAGTACCTAACGAAGGTTCAAAAGCTTATCAGAAGGTTCAAAAAATTCGAAATTAGCCAAATCCCTCGAACCAAGAATAAAGAGGCAGATGACTTAAGCAAAATGGCATCAATGCTATATCAACATCTTACCAAAGAAGTCCTGGTAGAGATCTTGCCTAGACGAAGCATCGAGGAAGAAGAAAGTGAAGAAGCGGCAGACATCGATACGGAGGATGGATGTTGGATGACATCGATCAGGCGATACTTAGAAAATAATAACCTACCGGAGAATGCGGGAGAAGCAAGGAAAGTAAGAATAAATGCAGGAAGGTATACAATCCTTCGGGGAAGGCTATATCACCGGGATTTTTCTACTCACTGGCTTAAATGTTTGAACTCAATAGAAAGCCAAGAAGCCATACGAGAGGTTCACGAAGGGCTATGTGGTTCGCATTCCGGAGCCCGGGTTTTGACACAGAAACTCCTCAGAACTGGATACTTCTGGCCTCGAATGTCAAAAGATACGGAAGAATATATCCAGAAGCGCCCTCATTGCCAAGCATTCTCTAACGTACCCACATTGCCTCCAGTCAACCTAACCAGTATACACAGCCCTTGGCCCTTCTGCCAGTGGGGCATAGACATCGTCGGTCCTTTCCCCAAGGCTCCGGGAGGAGTTCAGTTCCTGGTAGTTGCAATAGACTACTTTACCAAATGGGTAGAAGCGGAGCCTTTAAGCTGCATTTCTGGTGCAAATATGATTAAATATGGTTTACCCCACACGATAGTAAGTGATAACGGAAAGCAATTCGCTAATAACCCGTTCCGTAGTTGGTGCGAAAAGTCAAGCATCCGTCAGAACTTTACGTCCGTAGCCCATCCCCAGACAGACGGAAGTAACGAATCGCACGATAGTTAAAGGAATCAAAACCCGGTTGAGCAGATCGAAGGGTGGATGGGTAGATGAGCTGCAAAGTGTACTGTGGGCGTATCGTACAACAAGTCGAAGTTCTACCAAGGAAACGCCTTTTAATTTAGTCTACGGTTCTGAAGCGGTCATACCATTGGAGGTAGCAATACCGTCTCCTCGAGTAGAAATGTTTCGTTTAGATGAAAATGAGGAAGCATTAAGGCACAACCTCGATATAGTCGAGGAAAGAAGAGAGGAAGTTGCACTCCGACAAGCGGCGTACAAGTCATTAACGGAAACATACTACAACCAGAAGGTTCGAAGGATAGTTTGTAAGGAAGGAGACCTGGTTCTTCGGAAAAACGTAGCCAGTCTACAACACAAGCCAGGAAAACTGTGCCCTAATTGGGAAGGCCCATACCGGGTTCGAGAAGCAAGAAGGAATGGTTCATATGTCTTGGAAACGATTGCAGGATCGTTAATACCCAGGACATGGAACATGAGGAATTTGCGAAAGTTTCATTTCTAAACATGAATGTTTTTCTTCGTAATTTTACTTATTTATGTATTTTACTTATATTGTCAGAGGTCGGAACATGGGAAGGAATAGTCCCTTTTTGTATCGAATAGATCGAATGACAATTAAAACTTTCGAGAAAGGTCTTTTGAAAAGTCTTGTGGCAATTTGTAATCAAAGAAACGAGTAAACGAATAAACGAATGAATGAATAAATGAATAAACGAATAAGCGAATGAACGAATAAACGAAATAAACTCATAGATATGAGTAGGTCTCCTACCTTCCAAAGGAAGGTACGATACCTACTTCCGGACGAAAACCGGAACAATAATCATGAAACGACGAAATCGAATATCTCTAAGGTTAGTAAGGGACGCCTTGCTAATCGAAAGATAAAATAAGAACGAAACAATTAACGATAAACGAATGCTACGTGATCAACAAGAAACTTTAATTAAACAAACAAGATTACAAGATACGATTCGTAAAGGTAATTACAAACGACCACACAATCAAAAGCTAAACCCCGAAGGGTAATCAAAAGACTATACAAAAACTAAACGGCCATGTAATCATTAAGCATCAAGATTTCATGCAGGGTTGGTACTCTCGCCAACATCTTCGGGTCCCCTGGAAGGAAGTTTGTTGATAAGCTCCTTCAGATCAGATAAACTAACGGCTCCAGCAATGAAAGAGTTCACCAGCTCATAATTAGGAGTCACTAGGTCGCCGAAGAGAGTCATGATATTGTTCTCAGCATCTGGGTAATCATGAACAAAGCGATTAGAACCGAGCAAGGCAGCATATTCTTTATGTGTATCCACACAACCCTGATATCGGCCAAGCCTTACACTTTCTTCTTGCAGACTAGCATTGCGGTTCACAAACTCTGGAGATGTTAACAACATTTGAGCAACATGAGGAACCCCTTTCCTCAACAACCATTCAAGATCGAGACGACCCGCCTCAACTAAACTCTTCTGCACCTCAACCTCTTGTTTCAAAGAATCAGCTTCAGACATGGCATCCACAAGGCGTTGGTCGGTTTCTCGAGATTGAAGGTCTTTTTCAACAGCAGAAGCAGCAATCCTGGCGGAGGAGGAATGGTTCTGCTTTTCCAGTTCTTCCTTGACCCGTTTCTGTTCTTGTAAATCAGAAGATAGCTCACCAATCTCTCTCTTTAAGTCAACATTTTCGTTGTTAGCAGAAACCAAGGATTCTTCAATCTTCCTCCGAGCCTCCGATTCTTTTTGATACAAGGATTTACACTCCTTCATCAATTGGTCAACTTTCCGAAACGCCTCGTCGCGCTCTGAAAGAGCATGCTCACGTTGAGCAAATCTATTTTGAAGGTCGTCTAACACCTCCACAACACTTAACAAACTCGCTTTGGCCTTCGCAAAAGCCTCCGCATCGGAAGATGTGCCAGGGTCAACTTTAGCAGCCACACACGTTGAGGGTTTCGGACCAACAGTTACCAAAGGAGATGATTCAGGAACAATTACAGAAGGAGGGGGAACCTGTGCACCCACTGAAGAGGTTTTTTCCGTTAAGACAGTACGAGAAGGTTCGACAACAATAGGATCAGGCACCGTCGAAGACGGGGTTGTACGAACAAATCCTGTAAAAAGAAAAGAACAGATAAATAAATAATTACGATCATAAAAGAAAAGGGAGACACAAAAATTAATCTTATATTAATACAAACCTCGAAAGGGGAGATTCGGTAATGACGATTGAGTCCTTGCTGAGGAAGAAGTTGGAGAACTTTGCATAAAAGACGAAGACCGAGCACCAGAACCAAGCATCCTGCTACCAAATAAAGCCAAAGCAGAGGAACTAGAGGACACTAAAGGGGCTCGCCAAGAAGTAAAAGAGCCAGATTGCACTGGTGGCAGAGAAACACTTGCAGTAACAGACGGCGGAATAATAAGACTCGAAGGAGTGAAGGAAACCACGTTAGTAGTCTTTGGTACCGACGAAGTAGTTACAGGAACGTCAGAGACAACCACATCTTCTGATAAATCTACATTCAGGAAAATAAGTAAGTACACGCTCACACATATAAAAAAAACATACCTTCCAGGAAAAACCTCCGACGTTTCGGTGGAGAAGAGGGAGCATCATCACGGCTTCTTCGTATACGGGCAGACCTTTTTCTTAAAGGAGGAGTGGCCCTAGCAGTTACCTTTCGAGACCTCTGCAATCCCACTTGAGGGTCACGAACTTCAACATCTTCAACGTCTAAACCAACATCCGTCACAGAATCAGCGTCGACCCCTTGCACAACAACCAAATCACCAGCAGACTTGGCTTCAGAAGGATCTGGTGACAAAGTAGCTTCAGAACTTGCACCCTCCTCGGGGGGTGGAATAAAAGGAACCAACGGTCCTAAAACAACAGAAATTTCTCCTTTGATGACCTCACTCTTACTCATCTGAAGACGCTCAAGCAAACTCACCTCACGATTATCGATCTGCCACGAAGGGCGAACACCTCGACTAAAATAGAAGGGGCTTAAATCAGCCATACCGAGAAAAATTTCGTCGGGGTCAGACCATTCCAGTTTTACGGAAGAAAGCTTTTCCACAATCTGTTGTTCTTCAGAAGAAAGTTCCGGAAGCGGATCGGAAGGCCTACCAGTAACTTGACCCCAAGGTAACACCACATCATTAAAAGTAGATCGGCGAACATAGAAAAAAGCAAACTTCCAATCATGAATTGAATCTTTAAGCCCCAAAACACGCTCCACCTGTCCCTGACGATGTGCGAGAATCGCCCAATCTCCGCGACCAGTCACAATATAGAAAAAGCGAAAAAGAGTAACAGAAGGAGAAATACCTAAGGAACGACATAGCATAATAAAGCCAATAATTTTGCGAAAGGCATTTGGGGAAAGTTGAGCAAGATGAAGACCAAGATCCTGAAGAAGGTGAAGAATGAAATTAGCAATAGGAAAACGGAGCCCCCCATGAAGAAATTGCAGACAAACTGGTTCGAATCCTTCAGACGCGGACCTTATCGTATCTGTGCTTTCCGGGATACGAACATCAAAGCGAGGGTCAATATGGAAATCGGATATTACTTGAGGAAGTTCGTCGGGTTTAAGGGTACAGAAAGTATTGAGGGCGGTACGTTTTGTTCGCACACCCTTATCGGTTTTCTCTTTGATTTGCCTATCTTTCTTCATGGCTTTGAAAAATAAAAATCAAAGGGGGAAAGGGAAAGTATAACAGAATAGTAGAAGAAGATGGAATAGTTAAAATGTAGAAAGAAAAGAAAATAACGGTTCAAATATATAGTGCAGGAAGATTAAACGACGCTCAAAGCTTTCCGCAACAAATTCTAACGCTCAAAACCCGGAAAACCCTCAACGGTAACTTCAGCGTGACAACGGTAATATTTTTTAACGAAAAAGAAATGAACAGAAGTAATAGTTAAAACCAATTAACTACGGATTAATTCGCATTTAACTATGGGGACTTGATAACGTACCACATCTCAGCGATACTACGAACACATGCATGGCACGTAACCATGCATGAAGGCAGAACGCGGAAAAACAAAATGACTAAACGACGAAGAATGACTCCTTAGTTCCAAGAATAACTTGCGTGAACGGGAAACAAGGAAAAGAAGACATGCATTTAATGCGAACGGCGTGAAGGC
The DNA here is from genome assembly GCA_963853835.1 of Calendula officinalis. Taxonomy (NCBI): domain Eukaryota; kingdom Viridiplantae; phylum Streptophyta; class Magnoliopsida; order Asterales; family Asteraceae; genus Calendula; species Calendula officinalis. The sequence goes on from OY970820.1 coordinate 23,925,202, forward strand.
TGCCCAAGGTGAAAGAACATCGTATGGACCGATGAATAACTAGCTCCGTCTCAAGCGTTTTTCCGGAGGATTAAAGGATACTGCAGGCGAAGGAGGGAAACCCGACTTTCCCGCCTAAGACTTCTCCGCTATAAAAAGGTATCGTCCGGAGACCTAAGATTCATTCAATTCACTCGCATTCAATACTATCATTCACTACATTTATTACGACCGTTCCTTTATATCCCTCCTTAAATTCACTATATAGATACTGACTTAGGCATCAGAGTGTCTTCACGAGGTGACCCTCGTGAAGCTTCTGACTAGAGTTTCTTCGTGGTTGTTGCAGGATCTGAAGGTACGAAGCAGTCATTTCGTTCCGGAAAATCTTGGTTTCAACAAAAACTGACCCGCATGGGGGATATGATACAATGGCCTGGTACAACAGATTGCCACTGGGGGGTAACATCAAATAACTGAAATTTCCAACTGCAACAAGATGTTGTGGTTTTGTAGGGTTCTCAAAGCAAAATTTGCAACATTCTTGTTAAATTCTAATGTGATTTTTGAAACCAACTTGTTGTTTCTCTTCATTTTCCTCCTCTGCCTCTTTCTGACATTACTCACATTACATAGTAATAGTTAATTAATAAAAACATTTAATTAAAGAACATATAAAAGTATAATTACTTGGTTTTGTACTAATTAATTACCAAAAGTGTGTCAGCTTCTTGATGGTTTCCTTTCATACGGAGGTGCATAACTTTAGCAGCCAACAAGCTTGTTTGCACTCGTTGTAGGATTTATGGATGGTTCTTCAGATTCGATCACATTTTTTGTAAATAAATGATTGATTTTCCTAGACTTAATTTCAGGTCTCAAACTTGCCCCAATTGTTAAGTTTTTCCGCTTTCCGCATAATAAAGAATCATCTACCTCTCGCTATTATTCCTTTGATGACACCAAAACCAGAAAACTAATCAATTAAATCATAGGCTAAATTTTGGCACGCAAAAAGCTACAAATTCTCCGCATGATTGATTATTCATCAATTGGACCATACCACCTGTTTAGGATTTTGTGACTATTGATGAACGTAGAATGGTAAGCCTCTGATTTGGGGTTTTCGTGTGATTAGGTTTCGACTGCACATGAACTTCACCATTAAACAACACATAACAAGTACACACTCCGTTCCTAAATAAAGTTCTCTTCAAGTTTTGTCCCTAAATAAAATTCTCATTTCTTAAACTTGGACTCACTTAATATAATCATATTATTGCCAATACTTTCACCACTAATTATCTCCTAAAACACTTTCTCTCTCCAATCAAACCTTATATTTTAATCAAAAATAATATTAAATATCTCACCACTAACTATCTCCTAAAAAGTTGTGACCAAGAGAAATGAGAACTTTATTTAGGGACGGAGGGAGTATAAATCAACTCAAATTTCGACCAAAACACATAACACGCACCAAATGCATCTAACTTTTGATAAAAAAAGACCTATAATCTTCCATCAATAAGGGTTGAACAGAAACGATATTCATAACAGCAACACAACATGTAATTCAAAGTATAAAATTCATTTTTACCTGTAATTTCTCCCGAAAACTCGACCTCGAACCTTATTTCTCTTCTTTCGGTATCCCGCTTATTAGAAAATTTCAAACAATTTACATTACAAGCCCTTTATTTTTTGAATATTTGTTTTACAGCTTACACCCTTTGTTTGTAGCTTACTAGTATTAATATAAGATGTTACACATGATCAATTGGTCATAAGTGTAGATCTCATTTGCAAATCTCATTGTTGATAAATTGAAGTAGATTATATATCGTAAAAAAAAACTAATCGAGTAGATGTTTATTTAGATACAATGAGTAAACAAACTTTTGGATCCCTAGACACGTAAACAAACTTGCATCCATAATAAGTAAACAACGAATGTGCAAAATGGCTAGCAAAGAGACGAGGAATGTGCAAAATGGCTAACAAAGAGACGAGGCGAAGGAAGGATATACAAATCGGTAATAGGGTATACGGTTATCCAATTATGAATTATCTGATCATTTTGAAGACTTGGATTCTTCATGTAATAAGGTATCTAAGGTGGTGTACAGCTTAATGGAACCATTCAGCGCTGAATGCTTCATTCAGCATTCAGCGCGTTTGTTTAGCGCATCTGAATGAAGTATATGCTGAATGGGACAACAAAAAACTGCTGAATCATTCTTCCTTAGAATATATGCTGAATCATTAAGCAATCAGAATTCTTATACAAAAATTTCTCACATTCAAAACAAGTTTTATATAAAACCTCTTAATCATTCAGACCGTTGAATCATTTCAACACTTAATCATTTTGTTCCTATCAAACAGCACCTAAGGTTTATGAGACAAGTTGATTTTGATGGTATAATTTCAAATCCTTAAATTAAATAAACGTTGATTCCATCATGGTTATCTTACTCCTACATAAATGTAATACACATAAAAATAGCCCACATGCCTGTTTTGTTGGTGACGGTTTGGGCCGGCCCTTTCCATTGGTTCATCACAATCTGATAGAGTGATAGCAACATCAACTTAGAGAGTGTTTTGGATTGCTATTTGAAGTAGATTATCTGCTTATTGTGCTTTAAAAACGTAAATAATCTAAAACTAGTGTTTGGCAAAAGATAATGAAATAATCACTTATTTGTGTTTTAGAGCTTTCAAAATGGAATTTAAAAAAACAGGTTAGTAGCTACTTATTTGTGTTTCGGAAATGGAGTTTTGAATATTACCTATTAACTAAACAAATAATCAGGTTTGCCAAACACTAAAAAACAGATTATTTGATTATTGCGATTTCAAACAGCATAATCAAATCCAAACACTACTTTTCAGAATTACGTTTTATTACCGTTGATTATCTGATTATTCATTTTCAAAACACATAATCTATTTTCAATAAGTAATCCCAAACACCCCCTTAGTTTGGGCCTAATAAGTTTTGGCCTTTTTAAATTCTTTTTGTTGCTGCTGATTTCTTTTATCCTTTTCTTTGAAAAATTAAATTTTTTGTTCTACCCGATGCTAAACTCGAAAATTATCTGACCTGGCCTAAAATCGAATCGGAACCGGTAATTCAGTCTGATTCTCAGTTCTCAAGTTTCTATAAATTTGGAATCCGGGTTTCCCAGTTCCGGTCCGGTGCGGTTCGTTTTCGGTACCCAACACACCCCTACATCTCACACCTCTACCCTATTAAGTCTAGAAAAATTACATGAACTTAAATATTATTAAGTAAATTACTGAAATTGCCCATATGGTTTTCCGAATTCCGCGATTTTATTTATTTTTCTCGTAATTTTCCTGAAAATCACATGAACAATTTTTGAAATCACAATGATAATTTCGGTAATTTATTCAATACTTTTTGCTTATAAATGTGAATACTTTTTCTGAAATTGTTTATAAGCCTAGACAAAAAAAATAAATTGATCATGTGATATACTATTTGTGTATCACAATAAGTAATATATTTTGTATTTATTTACACTTTCAAAACAAGTGATACATATTAAAATTTATTTTATTTGGTAAAAAAAATTGGAACTCATCCTCCTCTAATATCCACTTCTAATCGAAATGATAATTTTATAATAATTTTTACTTTTAAACATTATTAATATCACTTTATTCAGAAAGTGGGAGACTCATCATCCACTTTAATATAACGAAAAGAAATTTAACTCATATTTCTACTTTTAAACAATATTGGTATCGCTTTATTAAAAAAGAGTGAGACTCATCATTTACTAACTATCTATTTTAATTTATTTTTACACTCATTATAATTTTTTCTCTTCAAAAACGTAAAACCTACCATGTATCACTTATTATGATACAAATATAGTATATGTTTCTCCCCTTAAAAAAACCATGATTTTCTATCGTTTACCATGAACAAATTTAGCATAATATTACTGTCATCGGCTTCACCATGTGTATATATCCTACTCGATTAGAACCATGGCCTACTAATTACTAACTATAAAAATAATAGCTTGTGCCTTTGGTTGAATACATTTCTGTCGAGATATTAATGAGTCGCCTTAATATTCAGTAAATTAGTATTCTATTCTACCTATTATACAATTCTCATAGGGAATTATTGTTCATAAAAGTTTTCTACATTTTCTTAAAAAAAATAATCTTTATCAATGAAATTTTATCAGATTTTCTAATATATATAAATAAGTGGGTAAGTGAGCATGAAAGCGAAATTGCTCTAGTGGTAAGGGCGTAAGCCTTTGCGTGAGTTGCCAAAGATACCAAGATCAAATGGCGTTACAAACTTTCCTTTTCTATTTTTTTTTGTCCATTTCCTCCATTTACTATCATTAGAGTTAATTGCAAGAATAGTCCTTGTGGTTTGACCAAATTGCACGTTTGGTCCTTAAACTTCATTAAGTGCAGGCGCAGTACCTATGGTATGCGTTTTGTTGCACCCATGGTCCCTCCCCCATAACAGCGTTAAAAATGTCCGTTAGTTGGAGGGCATTTTCGTCATTTCGCAATATGGTCCCATCCAAACATTTTTTAATTATTCTTTTTTAATTCTTTTTTAATTAATTTATCATATCTTCTACCTGTTACAATTCCTTTTGACTTCAACCACCACCCCTCTCCCAAAACCCAAACAACCACGACTCCGACGAAATCTCCAACTACCAAACACCGTCTCCGGCCACCGTCTCCGTCGAACGCCTCTTTTCCGGGCATCATCTTTGTCAAAAATTGTGTTTCTTGCCCCCTAATCTCTTCACAAATGACTCTTAATAAAATGAAGAATCAGAATCTCACCGCCATCACCAACATCCTCTTCTTCTCCGGTGGTGTGTATTCAAACCCAGAAACGATTTGCAGGGTTAAATTTCATACATCAACAACAAAAATTCTAACAGGCGACAAGTGGTACCAGAAGACCCAAAAACAACGGCTAAAGTCGCGTTTCCGCCATGGGATTCCGGCGACCAGTCGCATTTCCGGTGATGTGCGAAAAGGTCGCGATTCCGGCGATCTAGGTCGCTTTTCTGGCAAGAAGTTGAGCCATTGGGAGCGAATCGAAGTTTGTGACCTTCAGTTTTAGCTTTTCCAGCGATCGAATCAAAGTTTGGGACCTTCAATTTAAAGATGAGATCTAGGGTTTTTCTAGTCAAATTGATTTTGTAATGAAGCTGTGATGGTGGTGAAACATAGATAACATACGAGAGAGAGATATGATGGTGGTGCAGGTGAACTAAATTTTCTAGTCAAATCGATTTTGTAATGAAGTTGTAATGAAGTTTGGGACGTTGCAGGTGAACTAAATTGATTTGTTTGGTTAAAGATTGTTTCAGAGACAAAAAGTAACTTAATTAAAAATTAATTTAAAAAGGATGATTTAATTCTAAAATGTTTAAACCTGCGAAATGACAAAAATGCCCTCCAACTAACAGCCATTTTTAACGCTGTTGTGGGGGAGGGACCATGGGTGCAACAAAACGCATACCATAGGTACCGCGCCTGCACTTAATGAAGTTTAAGGACCAAACATACAATTTGGCCAAACCACAAGGACCATTCTTGCAATTAACTCCTATCATTATGATTTTAACTCATTTTACACTAATAATTACGTAATAAATAAAAATAAATTAGATAAATCAAAGACGATTTAAATAAAAATACTATTAAACGAAAAAAATGTATTTTTTAAAAATTCGCGGTAACGCATGATCCTTTATTCCTCGTTCATTTACATTTGTAGATTATTATGTTTGATTAAAACTTCGTCGGCATTTGTTTATTAAAACTTCTCTAGCTATTATTTGTTGTTTTATCATTGTTATTGTCATGTGTAATTTTAACAAGTAAACGCGCACGTTGTTTCTTTACAATTTTAATTCACATGCCAGCGACACAATAATCAAGTTGAAATATATGAATTCGTTTGTTAGTAGAAATATGAAAAACCTTCACATGCATTAATATTAAATTATATTCATGTCAGCACAAGACAGAGCTAGTGGCGTTGATTTATAGTTTGATTAACCTCGGATATTAAGAAATGTATATGTCTATTGCTACTGTGGTTTGTGTGTAATTTTGGAATAGTTCTTACTTATTTTATTAGACGGGTGCCAATCATAGTGTTAGTTTAGCGCCGGTTTAGTGAGTTTGGGGACACTATTGGCACGGGTCCGCCAGTGATTCCGCCGGTTTGCACAAGCCAGTTTGGAGACGGAAGAGAAGGCAACGTTAGTTTTGGTGGGTGGGCCCAAAGGAGTTTTTTTGTGTGTGTGAGTTTTCTAATGGTGGGTCCCAAAAAATTAAAGGGACATGATATTGTTGGCATGGGTACGTCAGTTTAATGTTAGTTAGTGAGTATGCTGACATGACGCTGATTTAGCAACAACTGACGGTATCAGTGATGACTACCGTCGGGAGCAGTCTTATATATATTATCTTTAATATTAGTTATATTTCTAACTTGTCGTATGCAAGGCTCATCTAATTTATTTTTGGGCTCTAAGCAAAATCTAAATAAGTGAAACAAAAATCCGCCAATTAATTAGAGTGTCTCATCAATCCTTAGTTATATATTCATTTTTTCTTTTTCTTTCTCTTGAGTCATTTAGTATGCACATTTTTAATATTTCGTTGGGTTTAACTTAATTGAGCTTGGCACGCACATATTTTTTAAAGGAATTTTGATAATGACAGCCCTTATAGCTGTTTCTAATCGCATAAAAGTTGTACATGATTTCATGGGAGGAAGTGGTTCCCAAAATTCAGGGGTAGTTATAGATTGATGTACAAGCTTATGATGCGTGTCTATTGACAGACCTTAGGGCTGTTATTATCAAAACCCTTTGTATAATGGGTAGTGATTTTGGGACCACATAAATTATTTCAAATACCACAACCACTGCTTTACAGTACTTGTACAATATGTTTTAAATGTTGTACAGTGTGATACATGAGGTAATTTGTGTGGTCTTAAAATCACTACCTTTAGAATGATCTTCTAAAATTTGTGGACTTTGAGCAACTGTCCTATTGACCCATTCCGAGAACCGGCCCATATGGTGTAGAAGGATCATGCACATGTTGGAAGATATAATATTTGAAGTTGGTTTGATACGCCAACTATCATATGAAATCTTATTCTCCCAGGAATCCATGGAAAACTTTTGCCAAAAACTGGTCATTGACTACTTTTTTGTTCATATCTGTATGATTTTAATTTGAGTTTTTGCTGCTGCTTCTGTTTTTTTTTAACTAACTCTGGAAATCTTAAAAGTTGTGCTTAATAACTTCAAATTTGACAATTAAGAAAATATGCGAATTAACGGAGTTCTAAGTTTCAAGAGATTTACATTCATTACATGATCCAACAAGAAACCAAAAATATTGAAATTGGGGAGGAATTCAAAATTTCCAGTTAAACTAATTTCTAATCAATTTTTAATTCTATTATTTAACTAGGTAAATATATGCTAGCTCTTGTATAAACTCTGATTCAAAATATACGATTAGAACTTGAAAGTAGTACTAGCTTTATGGTAATATTTAGAAAATTACGGAAAATTTATATTTCTCGAATTGTGTTATGAAATACTCTGGTTGCTAGCAGCCTCGCACCAATCGTTGATTTGAAAGTTAAAAGATCAATTAAAAAATGAGATACCACAATTAATATAAGGGTGTTACTATTCCTACCGGATAATCTTTTTTTTCTTTTAAATTTCAATATTTTTTTTATTACTTTTTTACACTTTACGTATTGGGAGTCCAAAATTCTCAAAATTCCATCACTCAATCACATAAATTCATGAAAAAATGACAAAAAGGACAAAATTATTAATATTAATATTTTATTATTTTTTATCGATTTACCTTATAATTTTGTTTTTTTTCTAATATCGTGTAATATATATATTGTTAAGTACAAACTACAACGATGGACTGAATATGTGATAGCGTTTTTAGTAACTTTATTTTTTTCATAGTTTTTGATTTGTTTGTCGGTAAAATGTTTAATATATCACTGTGATTTAATTAATTTTACCTATACTTTACTATATTTTCAACTCGAGATATCTTTTATTTCTTTAAGTATCAAAATAAGTCACACACTTTCCATTTTGGGTGTTTCAAAATAAGTGACACTTTATAACTTTCCTTATTTGGTAAAAAATATGGGACACATACCCACTAATTATCTACTCATTAATATCACTTTATTAAAAAAAAGTGGGACTCATCCTACACTAACTATGTACTTTAATCTATTTTAACCTATATTTTAATTTTTTACCTTAAAAAACGTGTAAGTCAATTTGTGTCACTTATTTTGAAACGGAGGAAATAGTAAGAATCAATATAATTTCACTTATTATAATAAAAAAATCTTAGGACTTTTGAGTTAGCGTCAACAAATTTAAGTTTTTTAATCTAAATATGGAACACTTAAGTTTTTTAATCTAAATATAATTGCCGTTAAAAAAAATAGGCACAGCAGTCTTGTCATATATCAAATCAAAGTGGAAAATAAAATAAAAAGAAAATGGTAAAATCAATCATGTCTCTCGGTAGGGAAAGTGAAATGGTTTGGTAGGCATAGACACGCCCTTAATATAATCTTCAAATGGAATATTTTATTTTCAAATTTCACTAGGGTGTAAACAGGTAAGGCAAGATGCATGATCATACCATATCCATCAAGTGGGACCCTGCTTCAACAAGTTCAATTATGAATTCACTAAAAAAATTAAAAATGTGACAGTGAAGTTTATTTATAGGAAAATGGCATACATTTGAGGCCTACGTATTGATGATCAGACGTGACAGGATGAAAATCAGTTAGTGTCATGACCAGAAGTAGTTTATAAAAAAAAACTAGATATTACTGTTTCTCTTACTGTGTTAAATTGCGCATATAGAAACACAACATATTTATGATCAGACATGACTGGATGAAAATGAGTTAGTGTCATGGCTAGAAGGTATTTAAACAAAATAATTAGATATAAGTGTTTTTGTCAGTTAGTGGGGTTCCATCTTAAAATTAATTGGTTGTAAGAGGAGTAACTCATGACCCTTATAAGCACATTACAAGTTCGATATTTGTCCAATGTGGGACATTACTCAACACGCCCCCTCACGTGTGGCGTCATTTTTTTTCCCGCGGCTAACACGTGGATATTTTATGGGTTACGTGTCATCCGGGTGGCCGTTTGACCAACTACGGGTGAACCTTACTCTGATACCATGTCAGTTTGTGGGGTTCCATCTTAAAACCAATTGGTTGTAAAAGGAGTAACTCATGACCCTTATAAGTACATTATATGTTCGATATTTATCCAATATGACACATTACTCAACGGTTTCTCTTACTGTGTAAAATTGACCATATAGAAAGACATGTTTTGAATTTTCTCAAAAACCTTCTTTGTAATTTTCCATATATTTTGAGGGAAATTATATTTGAACTTATCTTTTAGTCCTATTCATAGTTTTAATCACATTTAAATTTGACATGTGTAATTTATTGGATCTCTTTAATCATATTATTTTTTAATTTGGGATAATTTGATACACGTCCTTGCGAACTTTCAATATTATGTAAATATCCTTGCAAACTTCATTATTACGTATATATCCTCTCCAAACTTCAAAATTAACATATATATCATTTTTACCTAATTCAATAATATTTAAACCTTTTAAAATTGATAAACCAAAAATCTAAATCTAGATTAATGGTAAAATACATGTGACGAAAGAATATGCAATTGTCCAGTCGGGCAAGAAAATACTCTTGACGAAAGAAAAAAACCCGTGACCTTTAGTGGCATTTAGAGCATTTTACCATTATATAGATTAAGATTGATGTTTTTTTAATTTTAAATAATTTAAATATTATTAAATTGTGTAAAATATTATATGTAAGAATTTTGAGATTTTGGAAGTATATATACATAAAAATAAAGTTTACAAGGATATATACATAGTGGTTTGTTCTAGGAGGTCCAAGAAAATTATAAAGTCCCAATGAAATAATTATTGGCCCTTGGATCATCATGATCAATGGCTCAGATTAAATCACAAATTAAATGGAGTTTTTAGGCAGAGGGGTATGTTGGTCATTTTACCCAAGACTTAAACCTAACTTGTTCCTCACTTTTCATTCTTCACTCTCTCTCTACCTCCCTACCTCTCGTCTGCTCCCCCCCTCCCTCTCTCACTAAAATCAATTGGAAACAGTCATGATTCAACTCGTTTTCGCCGATTTCTACCGTCATTTTGTGAAGATCGTTAGTTTTACACTCCTACAACTTCGGTCTTCTTCTACATTAAACTTTTACGCGATTTACAATGGGCGATTCTCGTTTTTCTTCGAAAAAACCCTCTGATGAAAATATATGTAAGTTCAAACGTGATTTTGATGTTATTATTATGTTTTTTTTTACAGTTTATGCACAAATAGATGATCATTTATGGTTTTTTTTTTGTATTCAGAACATTTCTAGGGTTTCTATATGATACTCCATCAATTTCATAACATTTTTGTTGATACGTTACTCTTTATTTTGTTGCTTACTACTAAAATAACAAGTTTATTGTTAAGTGCTTCAGCTTTCTAATGTTTATTAGTAAATCACATGTGATTTATCGAAATGTTAATAGTTCCCCTGTTTTTGAAAACCACTGTTTCAAATCACATGTGATTTAGATATGTTTTATTCTAAAATAAATTTTTTTAGTTAATCACATGTGATTCTAAGTCTATTTCGTTTTAAATCATCTTTTTTTTGTGTTTAAACATATGTGCTTGTAATTTTGTTTTAAATCACATGTGATTTTGAAGTTATTATTTGTTTTTTAGTTGTAAATCACATGTGATTTTACTGTTTTTATTATAGATTTCAGCTTTCTAGTTTTTTTAGTTATAAATCGCCTGTGATTTTATTGTATTCACATGTTATTTTCCGTTTATTATAATTTTGTTTACTCTGTTTTTAAATCACATGTGATTTTACAAATTTTATTACAGATTTTCAGCTTTCTAGTGTTTTTTAGTTGTAAATCACATGTGATTTTACTGTGTTCACATGTTTATTGTTTTTATGTTTACTCTGTTTTTAAATCACATGTGATTGTTATTTATTATTTGATTATTATGTTATTTAAGTTCAATCACATGTGATTGTTCTAAGTATCTCACCTAATCACAATCAAATAATTCATATCTTTCAATCACATGTGATTAGTAAGCTAAATTACAGTTGTTTATGTGAGATTGTGAGTTCAATCACATGTGATTTCGGTTTAACTATCTCATATTGTTATTAGTTGTCATAACTTGCTTCTTTGTGTTTTATAGGTGGTGATGATGAATATCCAACTATGTTATCTAAGTTGCCTGAGATACGAACTAATGTTAATATTGGTAGAAAAAGACTTCTATCACCATCAAAAACAAAAACTGATGAGGTGTCAAAGAAGATCAAAATAAGGCTTAAAAGATCAATTAGCAATGTGATTGGGAACATCATCACTAGTGATTTAATACTAAGTAACATGTTCTGTTTTTGTGCAATTGATGTTTACCGTAACACCTCAAATTTTAGTACAAAATATTTGGCTAAAATAATCATTTAATAAAGAGGAGAACTATCCCAAAATACGGATGTACAAAAACCTTTGGTATGAAAATCAGAGTATAAGTTTGGTATTACAAAATATATCAAAACCAAAGCTAAGTCTAAATCCGTTCTAGTGTTCTTCTACTCTAGGCCCCGCATCTCTATCCATGCGCACCTATACCTTCGATCCCAAACCTGAGTACATAGCAAAAACAACAAGGAGTACGTGAGACAAAAACGTCTCGTGAGCTACATGGATTTAGACCCCGATGATAATAATAATCATAAGACATATAATCAAACATACAAGTAAATCGTCCATCTACCTAGTCACCCTATTGTGACTCTAAGTCCTTGCTTTCCTAGCAATCATATCTAGTTATCGGGTTGCCCCCAAACTAACTAAAACCACATTAACTTATTAACCGGGGATCCCCCGCATTAATAAGCTTCAAGGTAAAGGCAAGAGGGAATCGCCCAATCTACCTATACCTGCCTTACTCGCCGGACTACTTCCAGTTAGCAAGACTACTATCATGGAATGAGCCGATGGGGATCCGCCCGAATGCTCCCCATTCCATATCCTCATGACCGGGGATCCCCCACATCATCACATCGTCTCATCCTTACTATAACTCAACAGTTATTTCAATCAAGCCATCGGCTATCATATCAATCATCAACAAGTTAGTTAACTATATTCATCAACATGTAACTAATTTTATATACTAAATTCTACACAAATATCAAATAGACTCGACATACGTAATAAAAGACATTTTCATGGCTATGTACTCAGTAAAGTCCACACGTACTCACCTTAGCAATAAAATGCTCCAACCGCGATCTTCACACAAAATCTCTTTGCTTACACAATCGATTAACCTTCCAAGACTTCACCGAAAGCCTAATATAACAATCACAAGTTGTTCAACATCACATATCACCAATAATGTATCCATTTATCTCTAGATACCATTAACTAACACTTTCCCCCAATTATTGTGATTTACCAAACCCTAGGTTTAACCAACCCTTAAGATTTTTACAAATCTTAACCATACACTTGATTCCCTTGTTAAAATACCATATATTAAGTGTATACATCACTTCTTCAACCATAAACCATAACCCCTAAGAACTAGGGTTTCAAACCCATACACTAAAATACATGGATCTAAAACTACAAAGATGAGGGAGTGAAGATATACCTTTAATCTTCTCTTATGAGTGAAATCTACCAAGGATTTGTAGAGAAATCGACCCAAATCAGCTCTTGCACTCAAAAATCGCCAATGGAAGAAAAATAAGGTTTGTGGACTGCATTAATGACCAAAACCCGACTTTAATGCTGCTGTCTGCCGTAGTTCACGGCGCGAACTAGTTCACGATCGTGAACTATGCGCGTCGTGAACTCTTCCCGATCGCAGCTATACGTGAACTCCTGACGAACAAAAACCACAACTCCCTGAATGGAGTTCCCTATCGGGAACTCTAGTTCGCGTCACGAACTTCCCAAGGCAGCAGGGCTGCACTTTTCGGTCTTCATCTCGACCCGGTTTCGTCCATAACTTTCTCGTACGGTGTCCAAACGACACGAAACCAATTCCTACGTTCCTTAAATGATTTATCCGTATTTATCATATTTTTTATACAATTTATTTATTTAGAAAATTCGGGTCGTTACAACTATCTTCCCCTTAAGAAGATTCCGTCCTCGGAATCTCAATATAGTTCACGAAATCCGGGTACCTCTTCCGAATCTCGTCTTTGACTTCCCAAGTCAAATTTGGTCTAAGAGAATGATTCCACTTGACCAATACCAACTCGATCTCTGTATTCCGAAGCTTCTTTGTTTTCGTCTCTAATATGGCTTCAGGTTCCTCAATCAACCGATTCGAGGCATCGACCCGCAACTCATGCAACAGAATAATATTTTCAACTTCCCCGATGAACTTCTTTAAATAACTCACGTGAAAGGTTTCATGCACACCTTGAAGCTCGGGTGGTTGTTCCAACTTAAATGCTTGAAGCCTGATCCGCGTCGATATCTTAAACGGTCCAACATACCTTGGACTTAATTTCCCTTTCTTTCCAAACCGCATTACACCTTTCCAAGGTGACACTTTCAACATTACCATATCCCCGACATCCATTGTTAGGGTAAAAACCCGGTCAAACCTATTTCTTTGTGAATCTGATGAACAAGGGAATATACATATGCTTAATTCTAATAATATAATAAGCTTAGTGAAACTCGACTCATACCGAGTTAGTCGGTATAGCTTAGTCTCATACCGAGTTGGTCGGTATGAGGTGATACCGAGTTCACGGACCGAGCTGCACAATCAGTGCATGATTTCCCATGACTTACTTAATTAGTCAAATCCTTTAATCATGGTATGTATTTATTAGAATTTGGAAGTTACAATAAAATAGGGTTAATTGTAAAACCTCTATACATTATAAATAGAGGTTTAGTCTTTAGATGTTAAGTATCCTTTTGGATCCCGGTTGATCATTTGTGTGGATCACCGGTAACCCAATTCTAAATGTAACACTTTGTGGAGTGTTCTTGGTTATTCCGCAACCAAGAACACATTTTATACGTTTGTGCTTCATAAGAATAATCGTATGACGTATATGATCTTGTCTTTACCGATGTTATTAACAATATTGGGATTCGTGGGTCCTATCAATTGGTATCAGAGCGGTTCAAAGTTATCTACAACTTTGATGATCTTATAACCCTATATATTGTTGAAGATCAAGTCTTTTCATAAAGAAGAACTATGCATAATTTTCGTCATATTCTGCGCACGGGTAGAAGAAATGTCGGATCTCCTTCGTTAACGGTCGAATTTGTATGAAATTTGAACAGGAGGTTCTCAACACACAGACACACTATCTGACCGTTCAGAATTGTAATTCGATTTTCTGGTAGAGAGATATGTATGGCGCAAAAAGTCAGATTCTTTGCTTTTTATTCCTTACTTTTTGGGCAGTCACGGTAGAAAAATCATCTCTCTTTCTTCAACCTTCCAATAAGCGTGCAATTTGGACAGAAGGTTCACCATAATGTTTTTAATGTTTTCACCATTCAGATCTTCAAAAGAAATCGTTAACTGAGAGATATATATATTTTTGAAGATTATTGACGAATATTTATGGTATGTTTTTAATTCTGCACAACTGTGATAAAACGGCTATTGTATCTTCTTTAACCGTTGGATCATCATAAATGTTGGATATTATATCCATAACACATACATGTACTCGGTATCAAAATTTCAGACTGATCCGAAACGTATACTGAGAGATACATTTTTTCAAAGTTGATGCTTTTTCTGATACCGGCTCTCATACAGAGTGGTCAGTATGAGACTGCTGTGATCGTTTCAACCGTTGGATCAATATGATTTTTAAATATGATGTTGAAGACAGATATATGTATGTTGTGTAAAAAATTCATAATGATCAGAAGGGTCTACATGGAGATATGAGATTTTGAAGTTGCTGCAAAGTTAGAGAAACGAAATTCTGAAAGCTAAATTTTACAAGTGAGTATATTTCACATGTTCTTCTCTTTTTAATCATATGAAATCATCTTAAACTGGGGAAATTCATAAGTTGATTGATTCTTTGGGGGGTTTCAAGTCAAAGATAAAATATATCGAACAATTTAACGTGAAAGTATATGATTCAGGGGGAGAAAAACTCAATGCGATATATGTTTTCTCTTAATATGAAGCTAAAGTTCTTGAAGTTAAAGTGTTCATGCTAAGTTAATCAATGGGGTACATGTCACATATTATTTTACAATCATTTGAATCGTTTTCAAACTGAGGAAATCTACTAGTTGAATGATTCTTGGGATATGTTTCTTTTCCACTCAAATATATCGGACCGTTTGAGGAGGAGTCAATGATTGTGGGGCGCTCAACTCTGGACAGGTGGTGGAAACTACCAAGCTGGAGTACGGTAGGGGCAGAGGGAATTTACGGTGGGCCGGAGACTCTCTTCAGATTGAGCCCAATTTTTTTAGAGGGGGGAGGGTTAAGGATTTACCCGGTGTGAGATATCACATTTTTCGAGGAACCCTAGATGCTGTCGGAGTAAAGGATCGTCAACAAGGGCGTTCTATTGGACCCGCATATGTTTGGTATTTCCATTTTTGGAATGGAATATTTATGGAATCTCAAAAGTTAATGTGATATATATTTTCTTGAAGTACTTAGTGAATAAAGAATATGAAAAGATCTCAAAAAGAAGACCATACAAGACAAGATCGTTATTATTTATTAGAATTAAGCGTATTCATTTGTTATCATCAGATAGGGGGAGATTGTTAGGGTAAAAACCCGGTCAAACCTATTTCTTTGTGAATCTGATGAACAAAGGAATATACATATGCTTAATTCTAATAATATAATAAGCTTAGTGAAACTCGACTCATACCGAGTTAGTGGTATAGCTTAGTCTCATACCGAGTTGGTCGGTATGAGGTGATACCGAGTTCACGGACCGAGCTGCACAATCAGTGCATGATTTCCCATGATTTACTTAATTAGTCAAATCCTTTAATCATGGTATGTATTTATTAGAATTGGGAAGTTACAATAGAATAGGGTTAAATTATAAAACCTCTATACATTATAAATAGAGGTTTAGTCTTTAGATGTTTAGTATCCTTTTGGATCACGGTTGATCATTTGTGTGGATCTCCGGTAACCCAATTCTAAATGTAACACTTTGTGGAGTGTTCTTGGTTATTACGCAACCAAGAACACATTTTATACGTTTGTGCTTAATAAGAATAATTGTATGACGTATATGATCTTGTCTTTACCGATGTTATTAACAATATTGGGGTTCGTGGGTCCTATCATCCAAGTCGTATAACCTTTTCTTCAAACCCGAATAACTTCTTTGTCTATCTTGTGCGGCTTTCATGTTGGCTTGTATTATACTGATCTTTTCATTCGTTACCTTCACGATCTCGGGACCCGTGAGCTTTGTCTCTCCCGCTTCAAGCCAACACGACGGAGTTCTACATTTTCTCCCATACAACGCCTCCTAAGGCGGCATCTTAATAGTCGAGTGATAACTATTATTATACGAAAACTCGACCAACGGTAAATGTTCATCCCATTTACCACCAAAATCTAACACACACGATCTCAACATATCTTCAACCGTTTGAATTGTTCTTTCACTTTGACCGTCGGTTTGCGGATGGTAAGCCGTGCTTAACCGCAACTTTGTACCCAATTCTTTTTGTAACGATCTCCAAAATCTCGAGGTAAACCTCGCGTCTCTACCGGATACAATCGATAACGGAACCCCGTGGAGTCGAACAACTTCATCAACATACAACTTAGCTAATTTCTCAAGTGACAACGTTTCCCGAATGGCTAAAAATAACGCACTCTTGGTCAACCGGTCAACTATGACCCAAATAGCATCGTGACCCTTACTCGTCTTTGGCAAACCAACTATGAAATCCATAGTTATGTCTTCCCACTTTCCGGCCGGTACTAACAATGGTTGAGCTACCCCATACGGTACTTGATGCTCGGCTTTTACTTGTGCACACGTGGCACACTTCGAGATGTATTTGGCTACTCTCGCCTTCATTCCGGGCCTCCAATAAACCCGTTTCAAATCTTGGTACGTTTTTGTACTTCCCGGGTGAATCAAATACTTTGACTTGTGCACATCATTCAACAATTCTTTCCGGATACACCCGAACTTAGGAACCCAAATTCGACCGCCTACGGTTTTCAACCCTTGTACATTTTCAAGAAAGTGTTGGTTCTTTCCTAACCGTTCTTGCCCTAACTCGTCTTTTCCCATAACCTCTCGTTGGGCATTCTTGATTCTTTCGATAATACTCGAGACGACTTCAATACGCGTTAAAATTCCTCGGTTCGGTTTCTCATAAACTTTTTGGCTCAAGGCGTCGGCTACTACATTAGCCTTTCCCGCATGATACACAATCTCACAATCATAGTCGGCGATCAACTCGATCCATCTCCTTTGTCGCATATTAAGATCTTTTTGAGTAAACACATATTGTAGACTTTTATGATCCGTGTACAATGTACACCGAGTACCATACTAATAATGCCTCCACAACTTCAAGGCAAATATAATCGTCGCTAACTCCAAGTCGTGTGTCGTGTACCTCAATTATGTATTTTTCAATTGTCGCGAGGCATACGCGGTCACCTTCCCTCTTTGCATCAACACACAACCGAGTCCTTGATTCGAAGCATCACTATAAACTACAAAATCTTCCATACCATCCGCTAGCGTGAGAATCAGCGCGTTACATAACTTTTCCTTCAACGAATTAAACGCCTCTTCTTGCTTCTTCTCCCACACAAACTTCTCACTTTTTCTCGTTAACTTCGTGAGTGGAACCGCAATTCTCGAGAAGTCTTGAATAAATCTTCGGTAATAACCGGCTAATCCAAGGAAACTTCTAACCTCGGTAGGAGTCCTCGGAGGCTCTCAATTTGACACCGCTTCAATATTGGATGGGTCAACTTTAATGCCATCACATGTCACCACGTGACCTAAGAATTGTACTTCCTGCAACCAAAATTCACACTTCGAGAATTTAGCATACAACTTTTCCCGTTTCAACACATCTAACACAAGTCTCAAATGACCTTCGTGTTCTTCCTCGGTTTTCGAATAAATCAGGATATCATCAATGAACAATATCAAAAACTTATCAAGAAACGGTTTACAAACCCGATTCATCAAATCCATAAAAATAGTCAGCGCGTTTGTAAGACCAAACGGCATCACTAGAAACTCATAATGACCATACCCCGTACGAAAATCCGTCTTCTCGGTGTCACCTTCTTTCACCCGAACTTGGTGATAACCCGACCTCAAATCAATCTTCGAGAAATAACTAGCACCTTGCAATTGGTCGAACAAGTCATCAATTCTCGGCAACGGGTAACAGTTCTTAATAGTTACCTTATTCAACTCACGGTAGTCGATACACATTCTCATCGAGCCGTCTTTCTTCTTGACAAATAATACCGGTGCACCTCACGGTGACGAACTCGGACGAATAAAACCCTTATCTAAGAAGTCTTGCAATTGAGTCATCAATTCTCGCATCTCGGTGGGAGCTAAACGATATGGAGCACGAGCAATCGGCGTCGCCCCCGGAACTAAATCAATCTTAAACTCGACTTGTCTCTCCGGTGGCAAACCGGGCAAGTCATCGGGAAATACCTCGGGGAAATCCCGAATAATCTTGACGTTATCCATCGTCCTCTTTTCTTTTCGGCCATCTAATACGTATGCAATAAAAGATGCATAACCTTTCGATATACTTTTCCTCGCCTTAATGACGGTAATCACATTAGGCATGTGATGTCGTTTTTCCCCATACACATACACTTTCTCGTTCTCTGGTGTCTTATTCGACACAATTTTCTTACCGCATAATATCTTTGCTTGGTGCATACCCAACCAATCCATACCGATTACTACATCGAACGCTTTTATCCCCATGGGCAATAAATCAACTTTAAACTTTCTAGCGTCTATTTCTGTTTCACAATTTCTATTAACACTTTCAACCATTGAGGTTTTCCCGTCGGCTACCTCTATTTCATAAATTTCATCTAACATCTCGGATGACACATTCAACTTACAACCGAACTCATAAGACACAAACGAATAATTGGAACCCGAATCAAATAATATATGAGTTGGCAAGGAGTTAATGAATAGAGTACCTGACACCACATCGTGTGCCTCCTTCGCCTCCTCCCGAGTGAGTTGGAAGGATCGCCCCTTCACCTTTATCGGCTCCACCTTCTTTTGAGCTGTGGACACCATTGACTCGGTCCCCTTCTTCGGGCACACATTGCTACGTGGCACGAGAAACATTCGACCTCGGCCAATGATTTAGACTTGCATTCTCGGGCCATATGCCCCGGATTTCCACAATTAAAGCAAGTCTTCGACTCTCCTCGGCATACGCCGGTATGATTTTTCCCGCACTTCTTGCACGAGCCAACACTTCCTTGTTTAGAGAAGCTCGGAGTGAACTTCTCTTTCTTGAACGAACTAGAGCCGCTCTCGGCTTTCCTTTTCTCGCCCACATGGGCCCTCTCGGCAACCCGTGCCCCATTCACCTCTTCCACACCTCGGGCGGCACTAATGGCCTCATCAAGTGTGACCGCCCTCTTAACCTCCAATTGGTAATCCCACAGTAATCCACTAGCGTACCGGACCACCCTCAACCTCTCATCCAAGTAGGTTTTAGCAACAAACGGGAGCAATCCTGTGAACTCTCTCGAGTATTCTTCAACCGACATATCACCCTTCTTAATCAAGCCATCGGCTATCACATCAATCATCAACAAGTTAGTTAACTATATTCATCAACATGTAACTAACTCTATATACTAAATTCTACACAAATATCAAATAGACTCGACATACGTAATAAAAGACATTTTCATGGCTATGTACTCAGTAAAGTCCACACGTACTCACCTTAGCAATAAAAGGCTCCAACTGCGATCTTCACACGAAATCTCTTTGGTTACACAATCGATTAACCTTTCAAGACTTCACCGAAAGCCTAATGTAACAATCACAAGTTGTTCAACATCACATATCACCAATAATGTATCCATTTATCTCTAGATACCATTAACTAACACTTTCCCCCAATTATTGTGATTTACCAAACCCTAGGTTTAACCAACCCTTAAGATTCTTACAAATCTTAACCATACACTTGATTCCCTTGTTAAAATACCATCTATTAAGTGTATACATCACTTCTTCAACCATAAACCATAACCCCCAAGAACTAGGGTTTCAAACCCATACACTAAAATACATGGATCTAAAGCTACAATGATGAGGGAGTGAAAATATACCTTTAATCTTCTCTTATGAGTGAAATCTACCAAGGATTTGTGGAGAAATCGACCCAAATCAGCTCTTGGACTCAAAAATCGCCAATGGAAGAAAACTAGGGTTTGTGGACTGCATTAATGACCAAAACCCGACTTTAAAGCTGCTGTCTGCCATAGTTCACGATCGTGAACTATGCGCGTCGTGAACTCTTCCCGATCGCGAGCTATACGTGAACTCCTGACGACCAAAAACCACAACTCCCTGAATGGTGTTCCCGATCGGAAACTCCAATTCGCGTCGCGAACTTCCTAAGGCAGCAGGGCTGCACTTTTCGGTCTTCGTCTCGACCCGCTTTCGTCCATAACTTTCTCGTACGGTATCCAAACGACACGAAACCAATTCCTGCGTTCCTTAAATGATTTATCCGTATTTATCATATTTTTTATACAATTTATTTATTTACAAAATTCGGGTCGTTACATTTACTTTCCAATTACTTGTGATTTTTATTAACAATCACATGTTATTGTTTCTATGTACATGTCACTGTTTTTTGTGCACATGATATTTACTTTCCAATCACATGTGATTTTGTTATGTATATAGACTTCTCTGTTTTATGATAAAAACTCTATTTTACATAACAAAATCATATGTGATTTTTAATGAAATCAAAAGTGATATAATAAAATCACATGTGATTTAATACTTAACAACATAACTAATAAGTTAATTTGTGAATTACACATAAATATTTATAATGACAAAATAGTCATCCAAGATAATAATCTACAACTAATAATTAACCATCATTAATTATCAAAACAAAATGTAAGTTGAAATAATACACCATTTGATAGTACAAATACCCACTTATATCAAATACATAAAATTAATACTCTTCCTCTTTTTTCTCAAAAGTCAAATGGTTTTTGGCTTGTCTCTTCCTCCTGTCAAGATTCCATTTCTCATCTCCTAGACTTTCATATTTTGGTTATGAGCTCATTTTCTCATGCATGCATGCATTCCCAAAGTTGTTCAACTTTCCTCATTAAAACACCACCCACAAACTTCCTTCCCCTTCATTTTGGTCAATCACAAGACACATGACACAACACTACTTTTCCACAATCACCAAAATGGAAATTCCTTTTTGCTTTTTATTTTCTTCTCAAACCAAGGTCATTGACCATCCAAATATGTTTGAACATCCATCTTTTTAAGTCTTGAATGACTTGTTACTTCTCTGCACACTCTCATCTTTCTAATTCTTGTAAAATTTTACAATCACATGTGATTTGTAAAGCGAATCACCTGTGATTTGTTTCTTAACAACCTCCCCTGTTTTTAAGCAAATAAATCACATGTGATTCGCTTAGCAATCTCACATGAAGCAGTCTACTAATGCATAGCATACAATCACATGTGATTTATAAAGCGAATCACCTATGATTTGTTTCTTAACAACCTCCCATGTTTTTAAGCAAATAGATCACATGTGATTCGCTTAGCAACCTCACATGAAGCAGTCAACTAATGCATAGCATACAATCACATGTGATTTATAAATCGAATCACCTGTGATTTGTTTCTTACAACCTCCCCTGTTTTTAAGCAAAGAAATCACATGTGATTCGCTTAGCAACCTCATTTCAACGCAGTCAAATAACGTAAAGCAAATAATCACATCTGATTTGTAAACCGAATCACTTATGATTTGTTTCTTAACAACCTCCCATGTTTTTAAGCAAAGAAATCACATGTGATTCGCTTAGCAACCTCACATGAAGCAGTCAACTAATGCATATCACACAATCACATTTGATTTGTAAAGAGAATCGCCTATGATTTGTTTCTTAACAACCTCTCATGTTTTTAAGCAAAGAAATCACATGTGATTCGCTCAGCAACCTCACATGAAACAGTCAACTAATACATAGCACACAATTACATGTGATTTGTAAAGTGAATCACTGGTGATTTGTTTCTTAACAACCTCCCCTGTTTTTAAGCAAATAAATCACATGTGATTCGCTCATCAGCCTCATCTCAACGCAGTCAACTAATGCATAGCACACAATCACATGTGATTTGTAAAGGGAATCACTTGTGATTTGTTTCTTAACAATCTCCCCTGTTTTTAAGCAAATAAATCACATGTGATCGTAGAAGCAAATCACATGTGATTTTGTTATGTAATAAACTCCCCTGTTTTTTTTCTTTCAAAAAACCACATGTGTTTCGCTTATGAATCTCACCCGATCGAATTCAAACAAAGCACAGCTTACGATCAAATGTGATTGCAAAAGCGAATCACATGTGATTTTGTTATGTAGTAAACTCCATTGATTTTACCTGAATCATGAATTATTTTTTACCTGAATCATCGATTTCTTTTCGGATTCATTACTATTGACAAATTTTGGATCTAGACTCATTGATAATGTTGTATATTTTGATTTTGTGATTCAGATCTGTGTTTGATTACAGTGATTTTATCCAATCATGATTTTGATTTCGTCTTTAGTATATCATAGCTGACCGCACCATGGGCTAGGCCCTACACCCACTGCACGAGTGGAATATTACTTAGTCAAGTAGAAAGGAACAAGGGTCTTACCACCTTCTTTATTTACTATATTTGAGTCTTTGGAGTACTTTGGGATTATATTCCGCGCCGAGGATTTGTGCTTGTTGAAGAACTGCTAACTCGCTTCGAGACATACTAAAATGGGTATTGATTGTTAAATCATTATAGACATACTCAATATCCTTATTTCGTGATTCAGATCTGATCGAATTCAACAAAAACGTGATTAGTTGTTTGTGATTCAGTCGATTCGATGAATGCCGCCTTATAGATCGCCGGAAAGTGATGAGACGTGATTCTGGCGTTCGTTTGGAAGATCGACGGAAGTGATGAAGACCGTCGGAAGTGAGGAAGACCTGATGCAGAAGTTTGTTTAATGCTTTCAAATGACAATAATACCCCTCCATGTATGATTTTTGAATTGATCTTGAGCATTGATTAGATCTGATCTGATGGCTGTGGGTTGTCCCTTGGGACTCTATAATTTTAGTAGGAAACAATATCACTTTTCATATTTTGAATTTTGGATAAAAACAAACAACATATGCAGGATTAAGTCTATGGTCTCAATCATTTGGGGGACTTTGCGGTGTCAGTAGTAGCACGTTTCCTCAAACACATGTTTTATAATCGCACAAGCTTTCAATTTTTTAAAAACACAAAATTTAATTATTTGTGTATACGTAGGAACGTGCGCGTCGTTATCGGCTTGTTTCCCTTTGCATGAATTCCAGCTATTTCGCCATTTAATTGTTATGCTTTTCGATCTG
The DNA here is from genome assembly GCA_963853835.1 of Calendula officinalis. Lineage (NCBI taxonomy): Eukaryota > Viridiplantae > Streptophyta > Magnoliopsida > Asterales > Asteraceae > Calendula > Calendula officinalis. The sequence goes on from OY970820.1 coordinate 23,949,138, forward strand.
GGTGAGGTTTCAAGCCACCTAATATTCATATAAAACTGTTTGAAATGAGTAACTGCTACTCAATTTGAAGGAAATCATTCATGTTCCAGTTTGATGAAAACTAACTTGATTAGAAAAAAGTAAGTTACTATATGATTTCCTTACGCAAATGAAATAACATGAGTTTGCATGTGTTCCTATAATTTTTTTAAAGAAATTTTTATTAAAACTGCCCGAGCAAGAGGTTAGAAAAATAAAGGAAATTACATAACCACTGATTACAATTTTACTGTACTGTTTACTCTTATAACTAATCTAATCAAATGAAGAGATGATTATCAAAATAGGTTAAAAAATGAACTTTTATAACAAAATAGACATGTGTGACTTGGATTTTCCAAAATAAACCGTGCAACTTCATGTTTTTTGTGCAACTATGTATTTTTTATGCGACTCATATGTTTTTTTGTATGACCTGATCATTTTTTGTGCAACTGACAGTTGTTAATTTTTGTGCAACTAGATCAGTGGATGACAGTTGTTAATTTTTGTGTAGAGGTCGCACAGACTATTATGAAAAGATTTGAAATAGAAGCATTATTTACTAATTTAGGCCTTAATTGCTTGGTTTATTTTTGGAAATTACCGAATGAAAGTAGTCATGATCGGTTAGGCGCATCGAGAACTATTGAATTGCAAACTATCCAGATCGATCAAAGGGTCGTTTTTAAATGAGAAACATTAAATGAGATTTTTGTTCATTATAATAGTTAATAGGGTCTTTCTAACATGTACCCCTAGACACATATTTAAGGACATTAAATTGTCAAAGTTTCCTAATAAAATTTTGTTACTCATTAATAAAGTTTACATTTCATATTTTCAATTGATGTACTCCCTCCGTCCCACAAAAAACTTCTCATTTGAGTTTGACACAAGTTTTAAGGTGATAGTTTAGTGGTGGGGTCATTGGTAATAATTTTGATTAAAATATAAGATTGGTTTGGAGAGAGAAAAATAGTTAATGGATAGTAAGTGGTGGGGTCCTTAATAATAATAGTATTTTATTATGTGGAGCCCATCAAATATATGAAATGGGAAGTTTTTTGTGGGACAAAAATTTAAGGTGAAATGAGAAGTTAAATAGATTTTTAATTTAATTGGAATATTTATACTAATTAATGCACCTAAACATATGACTAGAGACACATACTTCCTCCGTATCAAAATAAGTGACACACTTTCCATATTGAGGTGTATCAAAATAAGTGACACACTTTGAAAAATTTTCTTATTTGGTAAAAATAATGGGACTCATACCCACTAACTATGCACTTTAATAAAGTGAAATTACCCTTATACCCTTAGAGCATCACCAATGGTTAACCTCTCAAAAACTTATTATTTTTGCCACATCAACATTCCACTAACGAAAAACCCTTTCATAAATAACAACTCCAATGGTTAACCTTTCCAAAAAGCTTTTTCTTTTGCAAAATTTCTAATTTCTATATATATTTTGACAATTTTTTGACATTTTACAAAATACAATATTTTTTAAAATATTTCATACAAAAATATTACTTCCTCCGTATCAAAATAAGTGACACAAATTGGCTTACACGTTTTTTGAGGTAAAAGATTAAAGTAGAGGTTAAAATAGATTAAAGTACATAGTTAGTGGAGAATGGGTCCCACTTTTCTTGAATAAGGTGATATTAATGAGTTTTAAAAGTAAAAGTAAGGGTATAAGGGTAATTTCACTTTATTAAAGTGGATAGTTAGTGGGTATGGGTCCCACTATTTTTACCAAAAAAGGAAAGTTTTCAAAGTGTGTCACTTATTTTGATACACCCCAAAAAGGAAAGTGTGTCACTTATTTTGATACGGAGGAAGTATAATAATTAGCATTAGATATTATATAATTTATTTATTAACTAATAAAAGTATAATAAAGAATTTATATATTATGTATTTAAGGTTTAAAATGAAAGTTATTAAACATAGAGGATTAGAAAAGACAAACAATGAAAGTAAGTTAAAAGCTTAGTAGAAAAAAAGTCATTATAAAAAGCTTTTAGAAAAGCTAGTTATTTCAATGGTAAAAAGTCTTTTAAAGACTTATTGTAATAGTAAAAAGCTTTTAAAAAGGCTACCATTGGAGATGCTCTTACTTTTACTTTTAAAACTGGTAATAAGGCCGACCGCATAGGGGGAGGGAACCGAAAAGCTAAGCTTTGCGGAGCGGACCAATCTTCCAAACTCATTAATATCACTTTATTCAAGAAAAGTGAGACAATTCTCTACTATGTACTTTAATCTATTTTAACCTCTACTTTAATCTTTTACCTCAAAAAAGTGTAAGTCAATTTGTGTCACTTATTTTGATACGGAGGAAGTATTAGAAAAAACCATACTAAATAAATAAAAATATATAAATACATTGGGTTTTGCTAATGACAGCCCTTAGGGCTGTCAATAGACATGCATCATAATTTTGTACTTCAACCCTTAACTAACTCTTGAATTTTAGAAATTACCACACCCTTTGAATTGATGTACAACTCTTTATATCTTATTAACAGTCCTAAGGACTGTTATTAGCAAAACCCAAATACATAAATAGGCATATATGATACGGAGTAATATAATAAGAATGCGTGATCCACATTGGCCACCAAATGTCTCCGGCCACATCCCACCTTTCTTTAATTTTTCACACATATTTCCCATCTTCTTAACTGCCTACAAAATCAACATAACATGAACTAATTAATTAACAAGCTCAATCAATTCACTAATTATTTCTTTCAATGGGATCTGGTTTTTCAACCGCTAACGAAGATGGATCGCCGCCGTCAGGTCTTGGGGACTTACCGGAGAACTGTCTGGCTATGATTCTAGCACACTTGGACCCACCGGATATCTGTAACTTGGCAAGAACGAATAAGGCTTTTCTCCGGGCATCGTCGGCTGATTTCATATGGGAACCAAAGTTGCCTGAGAACTACCGGATTCTCGCCGAGAAATTGATGAGCTCCGAGTGTTCGGCGAAGAAAGACATTTACGCTGGATTGTGCTGTCCCACTCGCTTCTCCGGTGGTACGAAGGTATATATAGGATCTTTGATTCTCTGCTTCTCAGATCCTTGTGTTTCACACACCGAAAACACTGTAAAAACACATAGATATATGATATATACGTAATTATATGTATAATGCATGCAGGAAGTGTGGATGGAGAAAGAAAGAGGAGGTATTTGCATGGTTGTTTCTTGGAAGGGAATGAAGATAACAGGGATAGATGATCGGAGATATTGGAGACACATCCCCACTGTCAGGAACGATTAACTATAGACAAGTTAATAAACACTTTAGATCTAATTGAATATAGAAGTTGCAGCGGATCAACACTATATCAATGTAATTAAGAACAATGAACTGTAAATAATATGCGAAAGTATTAAGAACACAGTTTCACAAAAAGCTTCAATGTATATTATTGAGTTAACAATACACACGTACGTTTACAATTCGTAAGGAACTATTTATAATAGTCCTTGAAGCTAAACTATTTACCCTAGTTATTCTAGGACTTGATTTACATCGAATAATAAAAATATACATTGATTTACATTCTATAACTATCTATACGAAGATCTCGGACTTGATATTCTTCAAAAACGCGTATCAGTAGTAAAACTCATCACCAGTAGTAAATAAATAACATCAGTAGTAAGTCTGGTGATCAGTAGTAAGTCCAGAAACCATCGTCAGTAGTAACTACTAAGATCAGTAGTATCTTCAATCTTTGCATGATCAGTAGTAACTAAGTTATAGTATACACCAGTATCAACTTCATCAGTAGTAATATGTTCTGCCCCATCAGTACTAATTATTGTCAGTACTAACTGCAGCATCAGTAATAAGTTGATCTGTGTTTTGCTCCAACAATCTCCCCCTAAACTTATTGATTATCTTTTAATCAATCAAGTTTCTTTTGCTCTTCTTGTTCTCTTCTTCTTTTCTCAAGAGTTCTTTGATTCTGTTGAAGCCTTTGTTCAATAATATATCTGCTGTTCCTTTTTGTAAAGTAATTCAGTTTGTTTTGGAACATAACAGCATCATAGGGTTTCATCAAAGTGTTTATGAATATCTGATACATAGTCTTCTCAGAATGTGGATATTCTTTTTCATATAAGTACAATTCACACACTTTGCTTGATTTCTCAAAGAAGTACATATTAGCAGTAGGAATGACATTCCAAGCATACACATTACCTGGATCTGTAAATTGTTCTGGATAATTATCTGGATAAAATGCAGCATCTATCATTTTAGTTAGGTATCCAGCTCCAGATTCTTTCCATGATTTCTTTGTCATTCTAGGTTTTCCAATAATCAGAAGCTTGATTACATCACTTCTAGAACATGATCTGATTAAAGGTAACCATCCAGTGAATCTCTGTACAACTTTGTCTTCCCTTATGACTTCTATAACATTGTTTTGTATCACTCTCCAGTTAATAATTGGATTGTTTTGTAATGGAGCAATAGGCATTTCAAGAACTGGTACAATTTGTTTTGATTTCTTCTTTGAGCTTTGTTCTTGATCAACAGTTTTTCTTTTCTTTGATTGGGGAGTTGAAGTTTCACCAATAGTTGAAACACTACCAGCTTTGAGCAAATTTGGACTGATTGGGATTAAAGTTTTGGCTTTCTTTGATTCTTCAGCTTCTTGTTCAGCCAAGTCTTTCTTCTTTGCAGTGCAGTATTTTTCAATTATAGTTATCATCTTCATTCTTCCAAAAGATTTTGCACTGTGCCCTTTTGTTTTGAGAAAGTCTATCATAAGTGGCTTTTGTTCAAAGATATCATCTGGTAGATCACCTTTTGTTCTTTTACATTCAGCCACCAGATCTTCAAGACAGTTTAGATGTTCTTCTTCTACTTTTCTGAGCCTTTTGAATTCTGCTTCTTGGGCTTCTATCTGAACATCTTTGATTTGAGCAGGTATTTGAACAGTAGTTGCACTTTGAACTTTCTTTTTCTTTTCTACTAAAGCTTGATACATTTCCACTTTCTCCAAAAAATTTCTGTGTTTAATTCTCCATCTGGATTGCTTTTCTGCTCTTACATGATTAATCTTGTTTACCATGTGATGTCCTAAAGCTCTGTTTGGATAATCATCATCATATATTTCTTTTCCTTTTCCAATGTGAGCAGATGGTGGAGGTGGAATGTATTTCATATCTGGTATACCCATCATCAGAAGTTTTGGATAAAATAAATGTAGTTGACCTTCTGGTAAGATTTTAGGGTGTGGAGGAAGTGTACATTCATCTACCTCAAACCAATTCACATTATCATCAATGTCAGGTATGATAAGTGGTTGATCAGGTGTTGGTGGTTTGGAGATGATGACATGTCTTTCTCTTTCAATCAGCTCTTGGAATTGTAGTTCTTCCTCTTCAGTAGTAACCAGAGTAGTTACTACTGGTGTGACCTCATGAGTTACTACTGATAGGGCATCAGTAGTATTTGCTGCTTTCAATTCCTCTTCTTCATTTACTACTGCTATAATATCAGTAGTAGAGGTTACTACTGGTATTGCTTTTTCAACTTGTTCTTCCATTGTAGCAGTAGTAACAGGCTCATCTTCAGTAACCCTCATTTCTGGGCCTTCATCAACTTCTGTTTCTTTTAACTTTAGGAGAGAAGATGCTGCTGCTGCAATTGATTCATCAATCATAGTTTGTATGTTGTCCTTCTCCCCCTTAGTGAGCTCAACTGGTGGAGCCTCACTATCATCAATCTTCTTCTTTAATTTTCTGATGAGTTTAGTTTGTTGATGAAGCCTGTGCTCATAGAATCTCATTCTTTTGTTGATGGTATTGACATGCCTTTTCATTGCAGCCATCGTTTTTCATTGGTTTGTTAGATATTCAAGACAATTTTGTACCGTGGATTCAAGAGAATCCACTTTTTCCGTCAATTGGTTGATTTTAATACTGCCCTCACTCCATCTAGCAAGATCATCGGGCTCACTAACAGGTACATTGGTTTGAAGGTTTTCCATCCTATCCGTCAATTCAAAAGATCTGCCCTCATCACTTCTTGGTGATGAAATGGGTCTTTTAGACATCCTCTTCTTCCTAGAAGAAGCAGAGATGCCCCCCTTGTGGTTTCTTGGCACCGGGGTCCTTTGAGTAACTCCTCAAATGAGTCATCACTCAAAGTTGCCGAGGTCTGGGTCCTAATTATGTTTTCACTGTCCTGTGCACCCACCTTTGGGGCATCAGTAGTGAAAGCCCTCGCCTCATGTCCTCTCTCCTCCTTGGAGGACAACTCTTGGAGCCTGGGGTTTGACTCAATGTGTCCCCTGGTGTCCTTTAAAGATTTCTTTCTTTTGTAAAGTGTGGAAATATTTTTGGTTTTATCTGGTAGGTCTTCCACAGAGTGAAGAGTAGCACTCTGCAGATTTAAATCAAGTTCCTGGGACACATTCAGGACTTCTGTTTGGGCTGGTGATTGAGTGGCTAGTTGGGGTGGTGTTTGGGCTGTTTTTGGGGGTGATGGAGTGGGTTGAGGTTCAACTTGGGTTGTAGCAATGGTTGAACCCTCTCCAATTTGAGTTTGATCTTTGATCATGTTAGGAAACAAAGGGGTTTCCTTGCCCGAAAATTTAAATTGTTTTCTCATATTTGAGAAAACTTTCTTGTTCAACTCTGGAAGTATGAAAATGTTTTTAGGAGTTGACAAGTTTTGTAATTCACAATTTATGATATGTTGTAGAAATCTGGGATACATTAAAAATTTAGAAGAACTAAGATTTCCCAACATACCTTCAAAAATCATTTGAGAAAAATTAAATACTTGGTCTGTGGATAAACAGACAACAGCAGAGGCTATTGCCTTATTAAACTCATTCCAAGTACTTCTTTTTGGAGAAATACAATGCTGAATAGTATGAACCAAGAATTTCCATTGTGGGGAGAGAAGACCCTTTTGAAATGTTACTATGTTGAGTCTTCCCTCATAACCCATTTTTTGTAAAATTTCAGCAATGTATTCCTTCGGAAGAGTAGACATACCTGAATCGTCATGAAGTTGTAGATGGTGTCTGATTGATTGTTCTGTTACTGTGATATGTTTTCCATCTACTTGTGATTTGATCATTGAAATGGTTGTTCCTTCCGTTTGCTCAGCATTGGTCCAGAAATCCACCAAGTGCTGTTGATATGATGTTGGTTTTACAGTTAAGGCAAACTGTATATAGGAATTTCTCAAGAACTTGACGATCGGTCGAAAATCTTTTGTGCCGTCGGGATTCTTTAGGAAGGCACACATGTTGTGAAATTCTGAATATTTAAGATCCGTTTGTACATTCAAAGATTTTAGAGTTGCCATTTTTGTGTAATTTTGTGAAGAACAGAAGTGAATTTTGTTATTGACGAAGGGTTTTTGATCGTAAGCTAGGGTTTATCGAGAAGATTTAGCAAATCGAAGTGAAGATAATGCTAAACTAATCGACTGCCGCCTTTTATATCTTTCGATTTAACCTGCAAAACTACTAAAATGTCCTTCGAATCATAACATAACGGTTATTTTCATGGGGGTTAGTTTGGTAATTGTGTTTCTGAAAGACCAGTAGTAAATAAGATATCAGTAGTAAAACGTCAGTAGTATCTACCAACATCAGTAGTGCCTAAGAATTTTGACATCAGTAGTAACTATAGACATCAGTAGTAACCACTAACACACAAGACCAGTAGTATATGTGAATACCAGTAGTACTGACCACCAGTAGTATTCATGTATACTTAATACACACCAGTAGTATTTAACTACCAGTAGTATTTTGTGCACATGCCTACACACCAGTAGTACAGAAATACCAGTAGTAAAACACTTAAGTAAATAAATGATATTTTACAACAATAACTTTACACATGATTTTAAGTGAGATTTTAATTTATCAAAATCATTCCAATACTGCTAACCAAGAAGTTGAATCTTCCTACATCAAATGCTTTTGTAAAAAGATCTGCTAATTGATCATCAGTATGGATTTTAACTACTTTGATTAATTTCTTTTCATTACAATCTCTTATAAAATGAAATCTTATTTCAATGTGTTTAGTTTTTGAGTGTTTTACTGGATTATTCACAATACTAATAGCACTTTGATTATCAATAAAAATAGGAGTTTTAAGGATAGAGATACCAAAGTCTAGAAGCTGGTTTTGAATCCAGAGTACTTGAGCACAACAAGCAGATGCAGCTACATATTCTGCTTCAGCAGTTGATGTTGATACATTTGTTTGCTTCTTACATTGCCATGACACCAGTCTTGATCCAAAGAATTGACATCCACCAGTAGTGGACTTTCTGTCTTGACATTCACCTCCATAGTCACTATCTGTGTAGGCTATGAGTTCAAATGGTGAATCATGTGGATACCATAGACCTAGTGATGGTTTGCCTTTCAAGTATCTGAATATTCTTTTAACAGCTTGCAAGTGTAGTTCTTTAGGTCTTGCTTGATATCTTGCACACACACAAACACTATACATAATGTCAGGTCTTGATGCAGTTAAGTACATCAAAGAACCTATCATTGATCTATATAAGTGTTCATCTACATCCTCCCCCTCAACATCAGGATGTAGGTGTTTGTGTGTTTCCATTGGTGTACTAGCACTTTTACTGTCTTTCAAATCAAACTTTTCCAAGATGTCTTTGACATATTTTGATTGATTTATCAAAATACCATCAGTTCTTTGATTGACTTGGAGTCCAAGGAAGAAGTTCATTGGACCCATGGAGCTCATCTTGAATTTAATCTGCATCAGTTCTTCAAATTCTTTGCATAATAAATCATTGGTTGAGCCAAAGATGATATCATCTACATATATTTGTACCAGTAGTATATCATCTTTGACTTTCTTTGTAAACAAAGTTTTATCAATGGCTCCTCTTTTAAAGTTGTTCTTCAATAGGTATGATGATAATGTGTCATACCATGCTCTTGGTGCCTGATGTAGGCCATATAGAGCTTTATCCAATTTGAACACATAATCACCATGTTTTGGATCTTCAAAACCTGGAGGTTGGCAAACATAGACCTCTTCTTCAATCTTCCCATATAGGAATGCACTCTTAACATCCATTTGATAGACTTTGAACTTCTTGAATGAAGCATATGCTAGAAATATCCTTATGGCTTCAATTCTAGCAACAGGAGCATATACTTCATCATAGTCTATTCCTTCTTCTTGAGTGTATCCTTGGGCTACAAGTCTGGCTTTGTTCTTAATCACTATACCTCTTTCATCTTTCTTGTTTCTGAAGATCCATCTTGTTCCAATGGCTCTTTTTCCTTTGGGTAGAGGTACAAGTGTCCAAACAGCTTGTAATTTAAATTGAAGGAGTTCCTCTTGCATTGCCTCAATCCAGTTTGAGTCCTTCATTGCTTGTTGGATCTTCTTTGGTTCATCCTGAGATAGAAAGCATTCAAACATACATTCATTAGCAATTAAACTTATATTACACATATTTGCAGTTAAGCTTTTGTTTAATTTGCTTCTTGTTTGTAGTGGTGAGTTAACATCACTTAGAACAAGGTCTAATGGATGGTTCTTCTGAGTCCTTGTAGTTGTAGCTTTATCAACCACTAGTTGATTTTCAAGATTGGACTCATTTGTCTCAGGTAGTTGTTCTTCTAGAGATCCTTCATTGTCATTGATATTTGGTTCATCATCATCTTGGTCAGAGTTACTATTGCTATCATCTTCATTGAGATCAGTAGTGTTGTTGTTGTTACTGGTATCAGTAGTATCTTGAGAATCTAGGTTATTGTTGGGACCAGTAGTATTTTGAGTACTATAACTGGTATCAGTAGTATTTGAATTACTACTGTCCTCATTCTCTGAGTTACTACTGGTTCCATAACTTGAGTTATTACTGACATCAGTATTAACTATTGGAGCAGTATTGACTACAATGTATCTCATCTCCTCTTGACCAGTATTAACTGATGATGTTCCTTCCTTTTGATTGTGACAATTTGACTTACCTGCATTGAAATTCATGTTAGAATTAAAGGATTTGGTTAGATTGTCTATGTCAAATAGCCAATCTGGACCATTTCCTTGTTCATTAGGTACATTTTCATTAAAGGATACATTGATGCTTTCTTCAATTATCCTTAGTCTTTTGTTGAATACTCTATATGATTTGCTTTGAGTAGAATATCCCACAAAGATTCCATCATTAGATTTGCAGTCAAACTTACCAATTTGTTCTCTTGTAATCAAAATAGTACAAGGACAACCAAATGATTTTAGAAAGCTTATGGAAGGTTTTCTTTTATTAAAAAGTTCATATGGTGTTTTAAAATGTGGCTTCACTATTAATACTCTGTTTTGAACATAACAAGCAGTATTAACAGCTTCTGCCCAAAAAGTAATTGGTAACTTTGAGTCTGCAAGCATTGATCTTGCTGCTTCAATGATGGTTCTACTTCTTCTTTCAGCTACACCATTTTGTTGTGGAGTTCTAGGTGAGCTGTATTGCCTGTCAATACCTTTAAAATCACAAAAGTTAATTAAGTTAGCATTTTTAAATTTTGTGCCATTATCACATCTTATGGCTTTAACTTTTTGATCAGATGTGTTCTCCAGTTTGACAATTAAGTTCTTTATGAGTTCACTTGTTTCATCCTTTGTCCTGAGAAAGAAAACCCATGTATATCTGGAAAAGTCATCAGTAATAACAAGACAATATTGTTTCTTTCCAATACTCATTACATTTGTAGGTCCAAAAAGGTCCATATGTAAGAGCTGTAAAGGAACAGAAATAGAGTTCACAGTTTTGGACTTATGAGAAGTCTTGTGTTGTTTACCTTTTAGGCATGCAACACAGTGATGATCACACATGAATTGTTTTTGAGGTAGTCCAGTGACCAGATTTCTTTTTACTAAATTATTCATGTTTTTAAAATTTGTGTGACACATCCTTCTATGCCATAGTTCTGATTCAGTGGTGTTTGCCTTGGATATAAAACAGTTGACCTCATTTGTAGAAATGAGTTCTCCCCCTATATCTAGGCAATACACATTGTTTCTCCTTGGAGTTCTTAAAACAACATATTTTTCATCTAAAATAAAATCAGGAGAAAGAATGATGCACTCAATGTCTGTGAAAAGAATTTTGTTCTTTTTATCACAAACTTGAGACACACTGACAAGATTGTATTTTAGTTCAGCTACATAAAATACATCATCAAAGGTAATTTTTCCATTTGTAACAGTACCTTTACCTGTAATCTTACCTCCTTGGGGATTCTCACCAAAAGCCACATATCCTCCATCAAATGACTTGAATTCTTTAAGAATTTGCAGATTTCCAGTCATGTGCCTTGAGCATCCACTATCAATATGCCATGTTCTTACTTCTTCTGGGATCTGAATGCTCTGCACAAGTGAGTACAGGATTAGTTAAGTTTGGGAACCCAAGCTTTATATGTCTTGGGTTCATCCTTTGAGAAATAAGCTTTTGGGGATTTAACTTTAAACACTTTTGGTACCCATACTTGTCTATTACTGGTGTTTTGTTTTACTACTGCCCTTTTGGAGTTATTACTGGTGTGAGAATTTCCTACTGATCGTGGTTTATACCCATGATTTTTAGCTTTTGAATACTTTACTACTGATGGACCAGTAGTATTTGGGTACTTACCATGTTTAGAATGACTAGTAGTGTTTTTAGAGTTAACACCAGTAGTATTTTTGAAAGTTGTTTTGGGAGCAGTAGTATTTTTGAAATTAGGGTTTTTACCAGTAGTATTCTTGTATTGGTACCAAACAGCATTATACTTAGGGTTAACACCAGTAGTAAAATTGTTAAAGTTTTTACTGGTGTTGGAAAATTTAAAATATTGTTTATTTTGATTGGATTTTCCATTGTTCTTGAAGTAATTGTTGTTCTTTGGGCTTCCAACTCTTCTGTTTTGCACAAATCTTGGTGCGCTTCTTCCAAATCTTGGAGTTTCAGCAATAGGCGTTTTAATTGTATTCACTACTGAAGGACCAGTAGTATCTTTTAACTTTTGAGTTTTTGCATTTTCTTTAAAAATTTTAAATTCCTTTAACTCTTTGCAGTTTATTGGATTGAAGTGACAATCCTTTGCTATATGGTTCATTTTGTTGCATATAACACATCTTAATTTCTTATTTTTGGCACCTTCAGGTATTCTTTGATCTAAGAGTTGTGTTTTATTTCTTTCATTTCCCCTTGTTAGAATTTTTGGTACATTTTCTGCATCATATTTGGGAGAATCATTTGGACTTTGGGCTGTGTGAAAACTTGTATCAATTGATTTTGGTGATTCAGTTTGGGAGATTGTAAATTCAATTGATTGATCATCATCAGAAGAATTATTTGATTCAGATGTTTCATTAGGTGATTCAGTTTGATTTTCAGTTTTTAATTCATTAATGATTCTTTCTGAACTGTTTTTAAGTGGTGGAATGATTTTATATGGAGGTGGTACAGCATGATATCCCACCCCATGAACAACTTTTTCTGTAGTTTGATTATTAGTTAATTCATCAAGAATTTTAGTGCTTCTTTCAAACTTTTTAATTGTTAATTTATTTTGTTCAATTTCAAGTTGACATTCTTCTAATTTACTTGTTAGTTCTTTATTTTTTATTTCATAAAATTCTTTCTCATCCACAGACTAAAGCAATTCTTCTTTTATCCTTTGATCAATCATCTGGTACACCTTTATTTGATGTTCTTGATCAGTAATCACACCATCAAATTCATGATTTCTTCTCACTGCTTTTGCTAAATCTTCATTTAATTTATTGTTTTCTTTTTCTAAGTTTTTAACAATTTTAGCACATTCAGAAGTACAAGGTTTAGGTTTTACCTCAGTTTTGTTGTCAGTAAAGGTCATGAGAGCTTGATTTTGAGCATGCTCTTCTGCTTGGAAGCTCCATTCATATCCTTGTCCTTGTTGTGATACAAGGGCAGCTTGATTTTGTTGTCAGTAAAAAGATATTCGTTAAATTAGTTGATAATATAAATATATTTTATTTACTCGTTTCACAGTTTATTCGTTTCAATAACTCTTTTTATTAAGTGCTTTCCCAAAATGTAAGATTTTAACATTTTCTTAATGTGACAAATTCATTATTCTTCATTTCTTATTTACCCACAACATGTTCTCATAAAATAATTTATGGGATCTATATTATAATTTCATATCCACTTACTTGTACCCCTTTTGGTTAAAGTTTCTCAATTTTATAAAATCCCACAGATTATACAATGTAATTATAATTTTTAGCGTGTATAACGCAGATGCACTCAGAATTACACACGAAAATATACTCAGGAAAACGATCCTCGTCGCGAAATACACGAAGAGTTAAATCAGAATTATACTCGAAACATCAATTCTCATATTTGTCATAAAATTCATTACTCCTCTTTAATACTAATAACTTCCTCATTTACTCAAGCATATTTCTCATTTAAATTGTTTATGGATTTTATATCCTCAGTTTATATCCATTTATTACACTTTTGGTTAAATTGTCTCAGAATTTTATGAAATCTCACTTCAACTCTATAAGGTGTTTCTCCAAATTGTAAACTTTTATTACTTTCTCATTGGAATTTATAATTTCACATTTCTTCATTATATGTTTTTGTATATATAAATATATAGAACTCTAATAAATTAAAACCAAAACTGTGCTCAAATTAAGCTCTAAATAATACTCATAATTATAGAATCTTGTATTAGTATATTTATATACATATATGTTTATCCATACAATTCACAGGTAATTCTCTCAGGGAATAAGCTGAAAATTTTCAGAATACGCTACTCGTCTACACTCAGAATATAGCAAAATCTCAAATAAATAATACTCTAAAATATTACCGGCAGTAGGAAGCGAGAGGTCGACGTGACATGCTGTATGTTTGATGTGGAAACTTTTCTCAGAGAAAAATATTTGACTCTTTTCTCGTTTTAAAACTCGATACTCAAACTTGAGTTTGAATTCGCCCCTTGCGAACCCAAATCCCTCAAGTCAGTGCTCTGATACCAACTTGTAACACCCTAAAATTTACAAGATTTTTAAAATTTTTGAAAACAAAATTATAATCAAAAGGTCCCATAAATAAGTCTCAGATATAAATATTTAACATTTAAAACGTATTTAATGCGGAAATAGTTAAAATAAAAATAAAGTGTTTTTAAAATATTAATTGCTATCCACATCAGTGTTGATAAGATACAGCCGTCAACCGTCCACCTTCTCCCTTCCTTTACTGGTACCTGAAACAATGTGGGGGAAAGTTTGGGTCAGCTGGGGAAGCTGAGTGAATAATTCTCAAAATGCAAACAATCATAACATACAACACATGAGGGCACATCGGTGTACTCCTACTCAGAATCTACTCGATTAATTACTCAGATTTATTTCTCAGATTTTATTACTCAGATTTTAATTTATATAGCGCGCTTGTGTGATTTGGGACGAGAGATCAACCTCGCCCCTCCTCACACCTCAGATAGGCATAAGCCAAAAACTCAGACGGGAGTGATCCCAAAACTCAGACGGGAATAATCCCAAAACTCAGACGGGAGGTGATCCCAGGCATATAGCCAAAAACTCAGATGTGTGTTATTATGTTTTATTATCTCTTTAACATAATTATCTCAGATGCCCTAGCAAGTAGTAGCACAGAATGACCCTGTGCCGAGCTCAGTTACCCAGGCACAATGTCTCAGATTAAAATAAATCAACAGCTACTCAGATACTCAGATAGCATGTCAAACTCAGATAACAAATCAAACTCAGATAGCGGGTCAAACTCAGATAACAGCTCAAGCTCAGATAACAATTATGGTGCAAGAAATGTAACACATAAGTCATGCATGTACAACGTTAAAACTGAATACACGGTGAGAATACTCACCTCGATAAACGTAAGCTCCGAAGATCTCCTGACGCTCTACACTAATGCTCAGCTAGCGTCTAGACGGTCCTAAAGCACGTAAAGTAACCCAGATTAGACTCAACTCGAGACTCGTTTTAACAATGTAAAACATTTAGAAAACATTTCCTCCGGATTAAATATTAATAAAATATTCCCTTATTTAAATAATCATAAAAACTTATTGATTTAAATAATGAACAAGACTTATTGAATTTAGTAGTCCAAATCATTTATTGAATTTAATGATAAAAATATATTTACTGAATTTAGTAATCGAAAACATTTACTGCCAAAATTTTATCATCACAAACACCCATAAACTATTCCCATAATACCCATATTAATTTGAGCAACCATAAAGCTTATACAGACAAACCATATTTTCATTTTTCTTAAAACCACTAACTAAAAAAACAGTGATGTTGGACAAAAACATGAACAGCAACGGTAAAGATTTTCTTTACCGATTAAACTAGCGGCTAATCGGAAATGGTTTAAAAGCTACTCAAAACGCTCAAGGTCGCGGTACAAGGGCGGTGGTCCTTACCGGAATAGAAACACCGCCTAGTCACTACACGAACCGCCGGCGAACACCCATCAAACCAACTGCTCGGCGTCTTCTGGTCACTCAATCTTCACTGAACTTGATTCCTTCAGAGCTAAATAAAGACGTCGCAAGAGGTTAATACTCGAGACATTAAGAAGGAGAGAAAACGGAAAGAGCTATGATTCTTACCGAACAGTTACACTTGAGCTCACCGAGAAACCGGGTAGAATCGGGACAAGGAACTCGCCAGAACCAGTAGTGTCGCCGGAAAACAGGTGGTGGCGGTGAGCAGAATCGAAAACGGGAATGGATGTTATTCGCCGGAAGCTAAACGGAAAGAAAATTGTAACTAGAACAGAATCGGAGATAGTGGCCGAAATCAATATGAAGCTCACGGTGGTTGCAAGCAGAAACAGTCACCGGCGGTCGGAATTTGCGGTGGAGGTCTTCTTGGGGATTGGGACGACAGCTACAAAAGTGGAAAGGAATAATATACTGGTTGTCGGCTAGGGTATAGAGTAGGCAACATTAATTTATACTAGACATTCTCTTTAACCCTTGAGGCCCTTCGCTGGATCCAATGCAATGGGCTGCCCTTTTGTTCGTTGGAAAAACATCACCACGAGCCCAACATGTCGACATACAACAGGAAGAAAAACCATTGGTTGGGGGTTTTAGGCTAAGGATAATAATTAATATGTATTTCCTTTTTGTTATAATACTTGATAAAAGAACATATATAATAAAGCATACAAACTTAATATTTAGCTTTAAACAAATTCACATAATAAATACTGCCTTTAGTTAATAATAAAAATATATAGGTGGTATGTATTTATTAGAAATTTTGGGGCGTTACACCAGTTCTCTTTAAGAATCTTTTTGTCCTTAGGCTCAGCATAGCCATCTGCCATTTAAGATCCATCTCCTCAAGATCATCTGGGTTCAATTGTTCCAAGTCATCACTAATCAAGGCAGTATGCACATGACTAGTGAAGAATGATTCTCTTGCAGCATCTTCAGAATCTGCAGCCTTTCCTATAGAGGTTTCCTGACCTTGACCTGTACTAGAGACAAATGCAGCATTATTAGAAGAAATAGAAGGGTTCTTTTGGTTTACCTCAGTTTCAAATACTCTGAGATCATTGTAGAGTTCATCCAGCTCCTTTTCTTCTAGAGCATCTCTTTGTCTATATACCACTGTATACATGGCCCATTCTTCACTAAGAGATCTTAGGAACTTCATGTTGACATCTTCTTGATCCATCTTAACCCCAACCTGGTTAAGTTCACCAATTAGTTTGTTGAATCTGTCAAACACTTGAGTGAGAGTTTCATTGGGTTTTCCTTTGAAGTTTTCAAAGTCTTGTTTGAGAACAGACTTCATGTTCCTTTTGGTGCTCTTGGTCCCAACGAATCTCTTCTCCAGTGCTTCCCATAGCACTTTTGCATCATCATACTCAACAAAGAGATGTTGATAATCATTAGGAATGGCCAGTAGGAGAGTGCTTAGAGCTTTGAGTTCGATGCCCTTGTCCTTCTTTTCCTTCTCACACTTGAGTTTGTCTGCCTCAGTTGCAGAGCTGCTTGCTTGACCAGGACCAGTTTTGTTACCTTCAAGGACAACTTCCCACGTAGAATAATCTGTAATAAGCATGTATTGCTTAATACGATTCTTCCACATCCCAAAGTTGTTGGGAGTGAGTATAGGAATTTTGTTGGCCTGTGTGCTTTCATTATTATCAGTCATGATTAATAATGTGTGTTTTAAAGATTAAAACTTTTTGTTGTTCTTAACAAATCGTAGATCTAGAACCAATTCGCTCTGATACCACTTGTCAGGATCGATTAACTATAGACAAGTTAATAAACACTTTAGATCTAATTGAATATAGAAGTTGCAGCGGATCAACACTATATCAATGCAATTAAGAACAATGAACTGTAAATAATATGCGAAAGTATGAAGAACACAGTTTCACAAAAAGCTTCAATGTATATTATTGAGTTAACAATACACACGTACGTTTACAATTCGTAAGGAACTATTTATAATAGTCCTTGAAGCTAAACTATTTACCCTAGTTATTCTAGGACTTGATTTACATCGAATAATAAAAATATACATTGATTTACATTCTATAACTATCTATACGAAGATCTCGGACTTGATATTCTTCAAAAACGCGTATCAGTAGTAAAACCCATCACCAGTAGTAAATAAATAACATCAGTAGTAAGTCTGGTGATCAGTAGTAAGTCCAGAAACCATCGTCAGTAGTAACTACTAAGATCAGTAGTATCTTCAATCTTTGCATGATCAGTAGTAACTAAGTTATAGTATACACCAGTATCAACTTCATCAGTAGTAATATGTTCTGCCCCATCAGTACTAATTATTGTCAGTACTAACTGCAGCATCAGTAATAAGTTGATCTGTGTTTTGCTCCAACACCCACCCTCCAATCCAGGTTTCATTTTTTTCTACACTTTCTTTTTTTCTAGAAAAAACAAATTAAGCTTATATATATTTCTCCGTTCCAATTTTATTCCACAATTCTATTTTAATATGTTCTAAAACTATTATTAATTGAAATTCCACTTATTAAAAATTAATTAAGTGGTACATACGAAATTTTATTGGTTATAGTGAAATAAATTATAAGTTCTTATTTCTCTCAAAATATTTGTCCCAAAATAAAGTTCTCATTTCTCATATTGGAGGGACTCACTCAATATAATAATATTATTACAATGTACCTTACCACTAACTATCTCTTAAAAACACTTTTTCTCTCCAAAATAACCTTATATTTTAATCAAATTTATTACCATTGACCCCACCACTATCTATCTCCTAAAAAATTATGCCCATGAGAAATGAGAACTTTATTAAGGGACGGAGGGGAGTACATTTTTTCTTAAACTATGTTAAATGTACACGGGTTGTATTATTTCATTTTATCTTATGGGCAAGTGCTCTTCACTTTTGTCTTTAAATACCTAGTATTTACAAGGATTCAAATTGTTGATGTTAGGAATATTTTTATTAATATTCATTAAAGATTTGATATGTCAAAACTATTAAACTACAAGGACCTAAGTCGATGATATGAAGTTCAAGATTTGAATAAGATTTAGGAGATAATGATAATTGTAAGTATATCTTGTTTGAATTTAAAAGATTTATTATTATCTTTTCCTTGTAAGTCTTAGGTTTTCTAGTATATAAAGAAACCTAATGACGTAGAATTAGATGTTCTTAGAACCCACGTTTTAACGTGTTTGTGTGTAAAACCTAAGCCTCAAGGTCGTATGATCATGTTAACCAAAACCGTTCTACATATTTATGTGTAGAATTGGGGCTTTAAGTAATCATTGTACATAGAAGATGATGATGAAACCTTGTTTAGCAATACAAATATGTTTATATAATTCCGTAACTTTGTTATTTGTATATGCTTATTCCAGATAAGAACTAACTATTCTTGAGCCTAAAGATCTACGTTTATGAAGAGTTATTCGATCTTCACAGTTGAGTTGATAAGTATTGGCTACGGTTGATTGGAAACATTATTCCTAGCTCGATCCGGTTATATTGTTCATCTATGTTTAATTTCTTTAATATAATTTTATTTTTGAAATTTACATTGTTTATAAATCACTAACAATATTACGAGATCGACTACGTGTGGCGTAGTACTATAATTTATTTTTATTGTCTTTTAAGTGATACTCCCTCCGTCCCACAAAAAAATATCCATTTCTCTTGGGTACAAGTCTTAAGAAGATAGTTAGTGGTGGGGTCATTGGTATACTTTTGATTAAAATATAAAGTTAGATTGGAGAGAGAAAGATAATTATTGGATAGTTAGAGGTGGGGTCCTTGAAAATTATATTATTTTATTGAGTGGACCCCCCCCCCATTAATTTGAGAAATGAGAACTTTTTTGTGAGACAAAAATTTAGGGAGAAATGAGTACTTTTTTGTGGGACGGAGGGAGTATATATTTATGTTTTTTTAACACTAGTCGAAGGATTTTATCGAATTATATATGTATTGAGTCAAATGGTACAAGTTTTAGACAAACAGATTCTGTATTAGCAAGGAACCGAAGATTTATGATTACCGATAATCACCCATGAACTTAACATTTGTGATTAATTGATAAATCATGGACCTTGCACCGACTAACAATTAAAGACGAGACAGGATGGATCATAGACCAAGTTGTACATTTTTCATTACTTTCGAGCGAGTATGAATTGATGGCTAATTTTTAGTTTTAAGTAACCATTTAATTCATTTACGCTTTCTATCCAAAATTATTGATGAATCATGGACCATGCATCGATCAAAAACTAATTAAAGAAGAGGCAAATATGTGTTGATGGATCTTAAAGTCTTTAGTATCTAGTTGCATAAGTTATAATCGAATAATAAGATTAGGAAATAGAATTATGAGATTCCAACTGATTATTTCTAAAATTTAAATATTTTTTTATGATTAAAATGCAGATTCAATGCGATCGCATATCTCCAACAAATATGGTGGTTAGAAGTAGATGGAGATTTGGAGTTTGAATTTCCGGCAGGGAGTTATAGCCTTTTTTCCGTCTTCGTCTCGGGAGTCCATCCAAAGTGCAAAACCGGCAATGCTCGCCTAGCACTCAAGAAGTCCATGGTTGGAAAATTAAACCAGTTCGGTTTCAATTTTCAGTATCTAATGGTCAACATGCGAAATCTGAATATTTTTTAAAGGAACAAGGAAAATGGCTACGTTATCGTGTTGGGGATTTTGTCATTGAAGACTCGTGTAAACCCACAAAAATCAAGTTCTCAATGACACAAATCGATTGTACTCACCAGAAAGGTGGTTTGGCCTTAGATTCGGTGTTCATATGCCGCAACAAACTTGAAATACCACGGTGAATGCAAGATATGTTCATTAGGTTTGTTAGAATTGATTTTGTACATTGTTTGATAAGTTTATAAATCATGGTGAACAAATATAAGGTTTTAAGTGGTATGAAGATATCGAATTTTGCTCATTAGATGTTTGAAACGGTGTGATATTAGTGTATTAGTAAGAAAGGACCGGTAGCCAAAAATATAGGCCATGGATCGGGATATAACATGTAAAAAGGAAACTAGCTAGTAAAACCACATACACAAACACCTAAAACGAGGTAGATCTCGGTGTAAGGGCGATACCGATGTATTTGAGTCGATTGAGTAGTAGGAAATTAATTTGAATCCCCCTTGTTTAGTAACTACTCAACTTAAACTTGACTTGAGCTCGAATACATTATTGTGTTCGAGCTCTCACATATTTTTCTAATATTCGAGATCGAGCTCGATACTCGTCTAATTGATAGTTTTAATATAAATTAATTACCAAACTCGTTTCGTTTTGTTACAAGGAGCCAAGGAGGTAAAATGCATAAATAATTATAGAAAAATGATAAAATGATGTTACATATAAAATCAATCAATCATGAGAAGATTTCAACAAATTTGTATTGATGATAAGGGAAAAAAAGGACATGGGTGAAGATGGATTAAAGAGGGACATATGTGTTGGAATATTATGGAGTAGAAAACGATGGCAAACATTACCACCAACTTATGAAGACGATCAAAACTATCTTGTTTTATTGTCAACATTATGATTGTTTATTAGATAATATGCAAAAACCGTCTTTGTTTACTCATCATGTTATAATTTATATAATAGAGTAAATAGACTATTGTTCTAATAATACCCGATTTAGTTATTATATATTTTAATAAGGTTCATTTTAGGTGACTTTAGTCTACTTGCAAAGCAGATAGTCACACATGTCACACATAGATGATAGATTGGTTAGATTGCAAAAAAGATCAAAATTCATGTTATAAAGAAATTATTATCGAATTCAAAGTCAACTAGCGAAAGCCAGTTAAGGCTTGCTAACTTGATTGGAATTTGGAAGGAACTCCAACGAAGACTTGATAACACATTTGACATTAAGAAATTAGATAAAAAAGTAAATAGTTTAATTTATTAATTTAAAAGCTTTTGCTAATATGTGCGTACATATTAACAAATCCTAAGTACATATTAATAACAACTTTGTCTTTCCAAAATCTCTAACGAAGTAATTATTTTCTCTACTGTAATAAAGGTTTGTTTAATTCACAACATAATAGCATGAATGAAAGACATCATATATTCATATGACCCTATTAAAAATGTCCTTTTAAGACATATATTAGCAAAGCGTTATCTTAAAATATAATAATTTATGTTTTTTTCATAACAAACATGAAGTTATTAATTTATTAGTAATTTCCATAATATACAATAGCCATTCGATGGGTTACTGTTATTATGATTTAAAAACCCAGTTTTGAGAAATTTCTATTCCATTTAACTGTGGACAATTCTTTGTCTTTAGTGCTCACATGTAAGATTTTCCTTTCCTTGCAAGGCTGCAACCTTGAGTTCCAACGCCAAGATTTTTTTTTGTTTTTTTTATCTTTGATGCATATACATATTATTACTTAATTTCACTAAATTTATTAATTATAATTTTTAAATTAGTTTAATCCTCAAAATTTGATCATGTTTTTGTTTTAATACTTTAACTTTTAATCCAATATTATTATCCTTAACTTTGGTTGACCTTTTAAAATTGTCACTATAACCAGTTCACCGGGTAAAATATTCATGTAGAATTGTAGATATTACATGTACAATATTTGATGATTTGACATATAGTTAATAATTATTTAATCCTTACACTTTGATTTCCTTTCTATTTTAACCCCTTACTTTTTTTTTTAGGTTTTTAACTTTAAATTTGACTAGCTTTCTAAAATAGTCAGTGTAATTGGTTTACCGAGGTAAATGTCCATGTACACACCACATGAATGTTATTATTATATTTATGGATGTTATTATTATATTTATTGTTGTTATTATAATTTATTTATTGTTCACAAATACATATTTATACATGATTAAGAATATAAACTCAATAAAAACTGAATGTTGATCTCAAATTATAATAAGTGTATGCTTTAGAAACCCACAGCAACGGACGGATTAACACTAACACTTTTTTATATTGAACATTAAGAAGATATGCTATCATGCGCCGGAAGTATAATATATACTTCGTATTAGGTTCTACAGAGTAAATTAACAATTGAAATTGTAGTTGAGTTGATAAAGTCGCTATATAGCATTCTGAGAAGCGCAGGTTCGGAGGCCTTTTTTTATTGTTTTCAAATTCCACTAATATTTTTGGTACTAAACGTGCACCGCTAATAGTTTAATGCTAAAATGCGCTTATTTTTTTTACGAAATAAATATAGACTTGCAAGCTACAGCTTATGAGTTATGATCTATATTTTTGAACACATCTGAAGTTTTACTTTTTTTGGTTACTACAAAAACAGATATCACCTAAACATTTATGAGTTTCTAACCTTTAAACTTTTTAAATATATACTTCTAATCTCATTTGTAGTATTTTATCTGCTTACTAGAAAAAGTTATATCAACTTTTTTTGACATAAAGTTACATATATATCAATTTATTCAATTTTATACAACATTGTTTATTTATCACAAATTAGTAATGAAATAACTCATTTCTAAATACTTAATAAGAACGAGATAATTGGTCTCTCTAGATCTTTACATGCTCAAAATATAGAATAGCTATATAACCATTTTCTTTATTGGCAAAAATAATATAAATATTACGAAGTATAAAACAAATACGATCTAAATAATAGGAATGATATTATCCCGGAGCGAAGCCCGGACATATGAATACCTCGTTATAATACATATACATGTAAGTTATATGCTATAACTTTTACCTCATATAAAACATAGTGCAAGTTTTACAATAAATTATATAACTATATCAAATAATAATAATTATAATGTATAGTGTGAAAAAATCACTCTACTGATATATAACCCAACATGATCATACGTAGGGGTGAGCATAAAAACCGAAAAACCGAAACCGAAACCGAAAAACCCGAAAAAACCGCCCCGAAAAAACCGAACCGTTTGAAAAACCGATGTCAACGGTTTTGACTTTTGGAAAACCCGACCGAAAACCCCGCCCCGCCCCACCATTATATATATCTTTAAAATTTTATAAAAATATTCTTATATTTATAAAAGATTTGACATGTAATTATATTTTAAATAAAATATTCTATTATTAATCTTATTTAAGTTATGTGAGTTGAAATGTATTATTATATTATATTAAAGTTACAAATTGTTTCTTTATTTATAACGAAACTTGTTAAAGTTTGAGAGTTTCAATCATAATATTAATTTTTGAGGTAACAAATTGGTAAATTTAAAAGAAAACAAAAAATCGAAAGAAAACCGAAACCGAACCGAAAAACCGAAAAACCGAAAATCCGAAACCGAACGGGGTGTAGTTTTTAAAACCCGAACTTTTGGGGCGGGGTTTGGTTTTAGTTAAAAACAGCCCCAAACCGCCCCATGCTCACCCCTAATCATACCTCTATTTGGTATCGAAACAAAGTCGTATGCATACCTAGGGGTATAAATGAATTAAGCTGACCCCGAGCTCGACTAGGTTTGAGCTCAGTTCCTTTAAGTTTTAGGGAGCTTGAGCTCGACTCGTTTAAGTTTCGAGCCTTCTATCTAAAGCTCGAGCTCGGCTCGTTTAGGTTTTTGCAGGCTCAGACTTGACTCGATTAGGCTCATTTAAGCTCCAACATATAAAGATATATATAATTCTTCTTTATTTAATAATAATATTTAATATATTATGTAAACATTTCATGTTTATATTATATCTCCTCCTATATATGAGGCCTAATTTGACTTGGGTTTGACAACATGGCAATTCCAAGCTCTATGATTCGTCGGAAATGCCACATGTAATTCGGGTGTTGGACCACGTGATTCACCATCAAATTCGATACATTCCATGATACCAATCCTGCAGTTAAGGAAAGTAACGATATATTAGGCCAACATTAAGGAGAAGATTTGATCCTTTTCTTTTAAATTAAATTAAATTTACTGACTTACAAATTTGATCCTTTTCTTTTAACTATGAAGATACCCGAATTACTTTTTTTTTTTAAAATTCCATTCAACACCATTATTCTCTGTGATTTACGGAATTCCTTAAATCACGGGATTTTGTGACTATTTTGACCAAATTTGAATTTTTGTTAACCATCTTATATAATACCTTCCAATAATCACACATAAAACTTACAAAGCAAAAGCCAATCAACACCATTATTCTCTGCATCAAAGTTGCAGCATCGGGTAAAATTTTTCTCTTCATGACTTTATTTCTCGCAGATTAATAGCATTGGTACCGAAGTTTTGATCTGTATTGAACATTATGTTGTCAATCGATAATTTTGGATAAAAACACAAACACAATGAGAATAATGTTTGACCAGTAATAGAGGCTGCCATTTTTTAAATAATTGATACTAACATCTGTGGTTAAATTACATGAATCGAGGAAAGATCTTTGTTACTTCGAAACAAACCTCTTAAAAAACCCAGGTTTGAATCCATTAATTTTTTTTATAATTTTTAGCAATTGTTTTTTCTATTTCAATTAGCTTTGATGCTGTTTTTGATAAATAAATTTACTTTTTTTTTATAAATACATTCTTAGAAAATTAAAAGAGTTGGACTTTATAAGTCCAAAACGTGGAAAACATCGTTAAATTAAAACATATGTATTTTAAATTAAAACACTAACATTATAATAAACCACATAATGGTTTTTTTATTCATGAATTAAATAACCACATAATTGTTTTTTATTCATGAATTAAATAACCACATAATCCTTTTTTAATCTTTTTATCAATTAAAATTTAAGATTCATGTATTATGACAGTTTGACTTCTATAGTCAAACTGAAAAAATACAGTTTTAATTGAAAATACAGTTTGACAATAAAACAGTTTGACTTTAAAAGTCAAAACTGTCCAATATACATTCTAATCATTTAAATTTAAATCAATTTAAATTTTATCCTTTTTTCATAAATTTTTATTACTGTTTCAATACTGTTTTACTGTTTTAAATAATCCACGTGTATCTAAAATTAAATAAACACAAAATTGTTTTTTAATCTCTTTATCAATTAAAATTTATAGTCTTTATTATGACAGTTTGACTTCTAAAGTCAAATAGTAAAAATAACAGTTTTTACTTATTGATAAATTTAATTGACAAAAAGACAGTTTGACATTTAAAAGTCAAACTGTCGACATACTGTTTTCATCACTTTTAATTCTGTTTTAATCTTTTTCTACTTTTTTTAATACATGTATTATTTATTTTTTTGTGTTTTAATCAATTAGCACAGTTACTTTATGCTACTGGACAGTTTGACTATTAAAGTCAAACATAATAGTTTTTTATTCATGAATTAAATAACCACATAATGCTTTAAATATATTTTTATCAAT
Source organism: Calendula officinalis (assembly GCA_963853835.1). Taxonomy (NCBI): domain Eukaryota; kingdom Viridiplantae; phylum Streptophyta; class Magnoliopsida; order Asterales; family Asteraceae; genus Calendula; species Calendula officinalis. The sequence goes on from OY970820.1 coordinate 23,975,188, forward strand.
TAAAGTTTACGAGTCATGTATTATGACAGTTTGACTTCTATAGTCAAACATAAAAAATACATTGAATGGTTGCAAATATAGTTTGAAACAATAAAACAGTTTGACTTTAAAAGTCAAAACTGTCCAACCAAAATTCCAATCATTTTAATTTAAATCAATTTAAATTTTATCCTTTTTTCATAAATTTTTATTACTGTTTCAATACTGTTTTACTATTTTAAATAATCCACGTGTATCTAAAATTAAATAACCACAAAATTGTTTTTTAATCTCTTTATCAATTAAAATTTATAGTCTTTATTATGACAGTTTGACTTCTAAAGTCAAACTTTACAAATAATAGTTTTGACAGTTTCTAAATTTAATTGACAAAAAAGACAGATTGACTTTTAAAAGTCAAACTGTCCACACTAAACTGATCTTTTTTAATAAAAATTAGTTTTTATCATTTTTAATTATGTTTTAATCCCTAGATAATACATTGGTTAAAATAATTATATTTTTAATTAATGTAAAATAATAGTTTTTACAATTACATCTATTGATTATTATGTCATTTTTAAAATTATTAAGCTTTGTTGGTATTTTTCTACACAATAAATTGAAGCATACCCGCCCATCGGGTCGATTATGAAGCTAGTTATACATATATATGTATAATACATATACACACTTAACTATAAAAATATAGTATATATATAATTATATTTTTATAGTAATTAATACAGTATATATTTGTTCGCTTAGGCTCATAAGCCTAAATAAGTTTTTTGTCTGAAGCTCGGGCTCATTTAATAAACGAGCTCTAAGTTAAGCTCAAGCTAGACTTGAACTCATTTAATTTGAGCTTTAACCGATTTTCAACCGAGCCGAGCCGAGCCTAATTAACTCATGGAGGGCTCACTTTCACCCTATGCGTACCTGCCTTTTTAAACTGAAATGAAAAAGAGAACCAAAAGATAAAAGATAATTAATATAATATTAATTTAGATAACGACATCCAAACAATTGATTTTATTTCCCCTTTTTTTTTTGGCTTCACTCTTCCTCCCATCACCATCATCATCACCAACAAAAAGCTGTGGTTCCATTGTTGTCACCACCGCATCCTCCGTCCTCCCCTGACGGTTTTCTCCCTCCGATCCGGTACGCAGTAACGTCCCCAAGGTATGCTTTCATCCTCTTTTGTTTTCCGTAAAATCGAATTGTATTTTCCAAAAATTAGACAATGTTTGGTACTGCGATTTCATCGCTTTTTATTTCTTCACATTTACGTACTATACGATTGCTATTTTCTCTTAATTTTTCTTAATTCGAATTGTATGTTTGTCTAATTTTATGTGCGCTTGTGATAATTTTGGATTATATAACAACAAGCTATAGAATTATAATTCATAAATAACCGATTTGTGTTTCAGAATTGCGTTAGATTCGTTCAAGTATCTCTATTGATGCATTTTTCGCGTTGATATCCAACAGGAGCTAACAGATACCGTCTACCAGTGATCCGGAAGTTAATTACGAGTATCATAAATCATAATTTCCAACCATGGATACCTGATCGTTACAATTCTGTTTAGGTATATATAACCTCTGCACAAATCTGTGCACATATGGATATATATAATTAATTGAAGTTTTGGGCAGAATCTGCAGATATAACATTAGAGTTGAAATTAATGGAGGATTGTTGTGATTTTATACAATGGCTTGGAGCTGATATGTCCATAAACATACTAATGTGCTTGGATAATCCAACTGACCTTGTTCGTGCTAGTGCTGTTTCAAGCTTTTGGCGCCAGTTTGGTGAGTTCAGAGCTCTTAATTTGCAAATCAATATAAGATTTCACAGAATTTGTGTTATTTGTAAATTGTAACATACAAGCAATTCTTATACAGTTGTGATTCTGATGCAGTTATCCAAAATGGACTTTCTAAACAGCTTTGCATAAGAATGTTTCCGGAAGTATCAAGTATTACACATGTTATTGAAGTGAATGACAGAATAGAACCGTTACTAATTAGTCAAGAAAATTCAACAGAATGGTCACGTTTGACGAGAGAGAACAGAGTATATACATTTTTAGCAAGAGGTTTTACATCTTTTATGAGAAAAGATTGCATAATGGAAGCCATTGTTGCATCAAGCACGGATAATTATCCTCAAGAAAGCATCCATCACACATTAGAACCAGGTGATCGGGTTGATCAAAGGGCTTCTTATTGGTCAAGTGAAGGTGAAATTGATCCAACGGTTCCTGAAACACTTGTTTATAAACTGGTTGCTAATTTATGTGTGATTACTGAGATCCACATACATCCGTTTCAAGGTTGTAACTTTAATTTTCTTTAATAATATTTTTTATCCAATTTTACATACATAATTGGTTTTTTTTTTTGGCAGCTTATTTTCAATTTGGTTTTCCTATTTACTCTGCAAAAGCTGTACGATTTCGGTTGGGGCATTTGAACCCTGCTTATGAATTTGAAGATGATATTAAAGACGATCCTTCACCTGCTTTAATCAGTGAGAACGTTGTGTGGACATACACATCACCATCATTTCCAATGGCACAAGTGAGTTACATTCTTAGGGGTATTATGGTCATTTTCATAATATTTAATGATTAGTTTGTAACAGGAGAGCCGTTTGCAAAAGTTTAAGTTGCCAGAACCTGCTCTGTGCATTGGAGGAATCTTGCAAATAGAGTTACTGGGCAGGGTTCAAAAACAAGAAATGGATGAAAAATACTATATATGGTAATAGCATGTTCTTGTTTGAAATTCTACCAATTATTATATGCAAAAATGCGTTTTAGTACCTTGAAAATTTGATGTCTGTATTATCTAGTATCATCTACTGCACTAAACTATTAAAGGTGTAACATGATACCCCGAACTTGGAAAAAAAGTCAATTAAGTACTCTCACTCATTAATATGGTTCCATTATTTTACATGACTTACTTCCATTAAGTTAGGCCAAAATGCATTTTAGTACCTTGAACTTGACTGCTAGGTCATTTACTAACCTGAACTATTAAAGGTACAACATGGTACCTTGAACTTGACAAAATAGTTGATTTAGTACCCCTCGCTTACTAATTTGGTCTTGTTTTCTCACAAGATTTACTTCTAATATCAATATATTGAGATGAACATATATTTTTCAGTCCGTCTAAAACTCCAACTAAAGTGAGTCAACCAATAAAACACTATCAAATTAACGAGTTAGGGTACTAAATCGACCATTTTGTCAAGTTGAGGGTACCATGTTGCACCTTTAACAATTCAGGGTAGTAGAAGATCTAGTGAGCCAAGTTAAAGGTACTAAAATGTATATTGGCCTTTATAAAATATACGTCCATCTCAATAAATTGAAACTACAAGACCAAAATTAGCGAATCAGGGGTGTACTAAATTGGCCGAGTTTAAGATACCATGTTGCACCTTTGATAGTTCAAGATAGATAGTAAGACGATTAAATCGTTTGTGTTGTTGCAGTGTGTCACATGTTGAAGTTGTTGGGCGGCCTTTATCACCTGCATTTGATGTGGATATAATTGATGGCAGTGGGGAATGTAGGCTAAAATATTATCCAGATGCAGAATATTGTTGTACACCTGTCAGATCTGAAGAAGGTGAGACAAGTGGCAGTAGCAGTGCCTCTCGTTTCAGCTCCTTTACTGCAAGTATAAGAGGTTGGGAGCAAATGATTCTTAACACGTTGCTTGGTGGCGGTGTTGTGGTTCCTAATGCTAATGATAATGATAATGCTAATGATGATTCAGATGATGAAGTTGTTGTAAATGCAGAGTAATTAATACATTCTCTCTTCTTTTCTTTTTTTAATTTGTGCTTACTGTAATTCAGATCCTTTTTTGGGGCCTTATATTATTATACCATGTTTGCGTTTCATTAGAATGATGTTAACAGTATACGGATTTACAAATAATTGAGATCGGGACGTTGCACAAAGCTTTTATTGTGAAACTAATGATATTTTTTTTTATGCATTTTAAGATTATGTGAAAATAGAGTGTTATGTTGTAAACATTCACTAAAGGACGTAATCTATATTTTTGCTATATATAATTCATTTGAGACAATTCTAAATTAGCGTGTATTAATTAATTAACATATTTGGATAAATTTATATTTTATCATAAATATGCACCATGCAATACTTAACATAATGCCCTAACTAAGGGCCATAATCAACTGAGCTATAGGATATGTACATTAGGATATGTACATTACTTGACTATATTATAATTATCAATCTCTTAAACTTAAAAAAATTAAAATTACCATCATTACTACCACCACCATTACTCACCAATTGGTCACTGCTAAATATAATTATAGGTATACATGATACCCGTCGTCGCATTGCACGTATACCGTTCTAGTGTATATATATTGAAATCAGAAAGTTACAAATTAGCATTGGATAGCAATAAGTTGTTGACAAACATAAAGAAGTTGTTCAATCTTTATATGCATAGATTGCATACACATTCATCACGAAAACACAAATATCAACACACGTAATAGCTCAACAATTTTTTTTTTCTTTTTTTTTTTGGGAAGAAAAAACCTAACTATACACGATATATTCTCAGAATCAATTTCCTGTTCGGTTAAGTAGTTAAGCCTTCCAGCCAGGTTCATCATTGTTAAAAAACCCATTCTCAGTGAACTCACTAATTATATCCTGAAAAACATCCGACACGTGAGGCAAATCAGGTGCTTTCTCACCACCTGCACACGAGTCGCTATGTGAACCTGCACCACCTTTAAAACTGTTGCTTCTGGTGGGCCCACCACCACCACCACTCTGTCCTGAAACGGACGGTTTTGCCCCTGATCCTTTGTTGTTGTTCAGCACTTGTTGATTCATTTGGTTCTGGTTTTGATTCTGTTGGACTTGAACTATGCCACTTGGAAACTGTTGGTAACCAACTGGAATATTACTGTTGTTATTCTGCAAAGGCTGGCCTTGAAATGGAGATCTGTTATTCTGCAGGGAATTTGAACTTAAATTTATAGAGCTCTGTCTCATAAGGGTATTTTGGTAATTTTGGAGTGTCGTAGCTCCTCGCGAACCCATTTGAAAATTACTGTTGTTAACTCCCTGCTGTAATTTGGATACACTCGTCTGTTTGGGGAACATTTTCAACGCCTCTGTATAACATAATAATTTTTTTTATTTCAATATAAGATACTATAATTAATTAATTATATATAATGTCACTGTAAAGGTTAATTAAATAAATCATTACCAATGGGACCAATATTAGTTACTCGAGTGAAATCCATCAAGTCTTTCATGCTAGTCACAACTTCAGCTATCTGAAACATTAAATCAAAAAAACAGATTTTTTATATATTTACGCTCAATTTAATTTTTTTATTTCCTGAAATGAAAATATGATTATTTTGTATTATTACCTGTAAGCACCTAACATATCTTTTGGTAAATCCCAAGTCATTTAATGACTGTAAATCCAAACTCCTAGCAAGCTGCCTTCCAGCTGTCACAAGCCTGAATAACAAGAAATAATCAACCATTAAAAAATTATAAAATAAATAAGCATTGTTTAACACTCACATATTGCTGCTTGTCTGCAAATCTTGCTGTGAAACCCCACCAGATCCACTTTCAGCAATTGTAGACTGCCATTTCTGAGCAACTTCTAACATCTTATTCACCTGAAACAAGATAAAAAAAGGAATTTTTTTAATCTACAAAAAAATAAGATATTAAACAAAAAACATTTACTTGAGGAGCAAGCAATCGACGAGGAAGAAGCTCTTCATGGCGAAGTGAACAAAATTCCCAACTTAGTATCTGAAAAAGGTTTTTAAAACTTCAAATTATCAGTATCATTCAAGAAATAGATATTATATTAAATATAATAAAATATATTTATATAAACCTTTAAATCAGGTGTGAAAATAACTTTAAGTCGACCCTCGTGAACGACATGAAGCTGTTCATAAACACTTTCTTGAATTGCTTTTCCATATTCCAACATCATAATTCCAGAAGGAAATCTACATTCTCGGGGTAAATCCAGGAACCAAATTTCATCAATAACTCCACTATTATATTTAATTTCATTTAGTCTAGGTAGTACTTCAAAGGATGCCTCTGTCACAATACACCAAAACACTAATAAATAAATAAATAAATAATACATAAAAATACAAGATTACTAATAAAATTAAAAATCATTCTAATTTCATACCAAATCCTCTTCCAGATTTTGACCCACAGACGCTACACTGCCATACATCCTAAATAAGTGAAAAAATAAAATTTGTCAGATGATTATAATTAATCATTTTATTAAAATACATTAAAATAAATTTAAAATATTTACCGTATTTGCTGGAGGGAATACGCCTGATGGGTGATGCCCAACATTATTATGTACAGAAAGGCACCATCTTTGTTTTGCACGTGGAGAATAGTATTCAGCAACAAACTTTCTCCAGTAGCTAATATCCTATTATAATATAAGCAAATTAAATTAATAAATATTAAATTTAAAAACAAAACTGACACAGAGTTTTTGAAAATCAACTTACAGCTGGCCTTTGCCTCTGATGAAATAGGTATTTCATAATTTTTAATGCACATATACTGCCATCATAAGGTCGGTTTATCTGTTGCTGTTGTTGTTGCTGTTGTTGTATATTTTGTCTTGAATTTAGCTGCTGTTGTTGCTGATTAAGTAATTGTGCTCGTTGCATTGGTGAGAGAGATTGTAGTAACTGTTGCTGACGATATAAAGCTTGTAACTGTTGGTTAGGGTTTTGTAACTGCATTGAATCTTGTCTCTGTAACATCTGTCTCAAAGTTTGTTGTTGCAGGATATCTTCCTGTTTGATATCTATTCGTGGTTTTTTCAACAAATGAGATACATTATCATGATCTGGAACGAATGACCCGTGAAACATTGACCCGTTTCTGACCCGCGGGTTAGGTAATGATGTGGCACTAGACGGGCCATCTATAACTGACGACCCTGAAATGTTGGAATTGAAAGATAATGGTGATGCAGGCAGCCGTGTGTAAGATTCTGTGTTGATACTTGCACTTTGTTTTAGAGAAAGAGATGAGTTAGCATCTGTAACAGGAGCCATGTTTGTGTACATATTTTGAGGAATTAAATTTCTTATAGATTGAGATTGTTCATCTCCTTCAAAGAAGATGCCAGAACTTGATGCAGAATGCACCATTTTTTTCTGTTCAAATAGATGGGCCCACTTGCAGGCTTTGATCCGAGCAGTTAATCAGTTATCCAGTGTTACTGCATTCAGTTAACCAGGTGATGAAAACTAAAGCAAATAAACTAAAAGATTAACATTATGTTATCCATAATGCATTAGTCTAATCATTAATGGAATTTGATTTTATATTACACAAGTTACACGATAATTGTTATTCTTTCACCTCTGAGTCTCTGACAGAAGACAAACATAGAAGTATTTTTTAGCACCAACTACACTGATACTATGAATAAAAAATTCCAACAATTATAAAGTTGACTGTGAGCCAGAAGAATGTGCAACGAAAGAACAATAGCTGTCAATACTAAATTAGGAATCAGGAACGATAATAGAGATATATAGATGCCAAATCGATAATAGAGAATGAACAAGAGCCTATCCTTATCTCGGAAACACAATTATTAAAAAGCCCTAATTTGAAAAATAAGGACCCTAATTTGTAGTACGGTCAACTAAGAAAAACGAAATCAGAATATATTCACGGATAGCAGAGCCTAACAAGGCGCAATAGCCAATAAAACACGAAATTTTCGATACGAAGTCATGATATCAAAAAGCAATTGCGTAATTACTGTAAATCCATGGATGATGATCAAGCTGAAATTCAAGTAATCCATCCGTTTAATTGCCTGAAATGCGACAAAACTAAAAGCCCTAACACTGTTAACATAGAACTGAATCAACTAACAAACCTCCAGCACAAATTAAGACAGGTGCCAAGAGGTATGACATAAAAAGATTCCAAATTCAGGTGTTTGCACAATTCAAGTGTTGATCAGATGGTTAAACAGAAGAACAATTAACATAGTGCACAATTTTAGCATATTCAAAAGAGTGAAGAAACGATGAGTAGAAAATAATTAAATAAATGAGCTAACCTCTGAACTGATCGGGAAAGACCGTCGCGCCGGAGATGACAAAATTGAAAGGTTCGGTGGGTGTTTATATACCTAGGGGTGAGCAGAAAAAGAGGGTAACCGGAATCGGAACCGGAACCGCTTGGGAACCGGAGGTTCCGGATCCGGAACCTGCTAGGAGGTTCCGGTTCTGGTTCCTAAAATCAGGGAACCGGTCTAAGAGGTTCCGGTTCCGGTTCTCAAAATTAAAGAACCTGGAACCGGCGGATACCCTGTATATATTTATTAAATATATAATATATAATATAAAATACATTAAAATAAATGATTTTACTCAAATATATCAGACTATAGCTGTATTTTTAACCGTCCAAATTATATGGGCTGTTTTATCACTTATTGGGCCAGAAAATTGGGGCTCTAAAATTATCCCTATTTACCATTTACATGAGTTAGAAACTAGAATTAGCCACTTAGGGTTTCATTTTATCTCGCCAGTCGCCACTTCTGCTCTCGTACTTACCTCTCTCGACCATAGCTGCACAACCGCCGCCATTCTCCGACCTCCGCCTCTCTCGTATGTGATATTTGTAATATTTAATTAGTAATCCTTAAACCATATTTAAACTCGCTAAATGATATTTGTAATAGTTAGTTTGTGTAATTTATTGTCTTATTTATTTATTTAGTAATAGTTAAATGTTTATGAATTTAGAGACAGGGTAACCGGAACCTGCCCTGGAACCGGTGGATCTGGTTCCGGTTCCGAAAATTTAGGAACCTGTCTTCCAGGTTCCAAATCCGGTTCCTATATTCCAGGAACCTGCTGTTCCAATTCCGGTTCCGGTTCCGGTCGGAACCGGCGGGTACCCTGTTATGCTCACCCCTAATATACCTAGCGGGATTGGTAACCGGCAAGTGGCGGTGTGTAACCCTGCTGGATTGTCTACTCTTCTACTCTTAGCTTTTGCTTTGACTATATTTGACTCTTCTACTCTTTTTATTTGAATGATAATTTGATTTAACATGTTGATTAAATTACAAAGCTAAAATTGATAAATCTTTATAATTTATAAAGCTAAATCTTTTATTGTCTTTTTAGATTAAATTAAAGACTGAATACACAGAAACATATATATTCACACTAGATTAAATAAAAGATTGAATAAACAGAAGCATATATATTCATACTTGTGTTTATAATAGATGGATTTATAAGAGATTTCAAGATGACATGTCATTGAATGTTTAATTACAAGTTTCCTAAATTCATTTATTCTTTTCATTGTTTGGTGAACAATTTAAAATCTTCTATTACTAAGTGAACCTTATTAAATGTGTTAATTCTTAAACTAGTTATGTTACAGGATTAATTGTGTAAAATAACACATACTTTTAAACACTTGTCAATGTTGATAATATTTTTATGTATTTTAAAAATATAATAGCATAATATATCTTTGAAAAGCAAAGCAACATATTTTACTTTTTGTACTCTAGTAACAGTTTTTTATTAGTAACAGCTTTATTTATTCATAGTTGCCGTGTTACGAAACTATGTTGTCATTTTAAAGTTTAATATTTTACAACTGGTGGTTGGTCCAAACAAGGTAAAAATATAGGCTTTCTTAAATGGGCCTCTGTCCCATAAAATTATGAGGCCTACTATACAAGCCCAATAAGTTGATGAACGATGAAAAAAGTCGAGTGACGATTTTGCCCCTCGTGTTGAAGACGATTAAAGGGTTCAGGCTTCATCTTCTCTTCTCGCCATTTTGCCCCTCGTGTTGAAGACGATTAGACCATTTTCCGGCAGGAGAGGCTCCGGCGAAGAGCTCTTTCCTTCAATCTGACCGGAGACGCCAGCCAAAATGAGCCAAACCTCTACCCTCTTATTTACTCCCTCCACTCTTATTTCTTCCAGCTTTGCACCCAATTTTGCCGTCAAATTTCGTCGGTTCCATTTCAAAATCCCCAAAAACACAAGAAAATCATCCAAAATAAACTGCTCTGGTGCAGAAAATCAACAGCAACAGCTCAATCTCTCTGTTCTTCGCTTCACTTTCGGGATTCCTGGGTTGGATGAATCTTACTTGCCCAGATGGATTGGTTATGCTTTTGGATCTCTTCTGGTTTTGAATCACTTTGTGGGTTCAAATACAACCACCGGCACACCGGCGCAGCTTGTGAGTGATTTATTTCCAATTCCATAATGACTGAGGATTTTGCACAAACAGGTTATGTGCAATCCCCAAAATCTCTACGCAGACGTTAATAAAATCTAAAATCTTCATTTTTCCCCCTAAATTTACTTAATGATTTTGTTTAATTTGAATGCTGGCTTTTCAGAGAACCGAAGTTCTGGGTCTTTCTTTGGCAGCCTTCTCTGTCATCCTCCCCTACATTGGCCAGTTTCTCAAGGTAAAATATATACAAGTTGTTACATTTCATTTTTATTGCATTTAAAAACTGTTATTAAAAAGGTTTAAAGTATATTAACTAATTATATTATAAATCACATTTTAGGGTAAGCATTTGGGCCAAAAAAACCAAACTAAACCGAACCGAAAACATGTAATCGGTTCGGTTTTCGATTTTGAAAATTCATCATTTTAGATTTCGGTTCGGTTTCTAGGACGCGTTCACCCCGACTACATTTGCTCAAATAAAAGTGCATAATGTAGCTGGTTGTGGTTGCTGAAATAAGGACGAAATTGCACTAATTATTTTTTTTAAAACGAATTATCTATTGTTATTGACAGGTTTAAAGTTGTTATTATTAAAACCTGCTAAATGAAAGACATAGATGCAATTAATGTGGTATTTGAAAAATTATTACAGGGTGCTAATCCGGTGCTTCAGGCAAGCGTTCCTGAAAATGCTGAGCAAATCTTTGCCATGTCAGCAAATATATCTGATAATATTAAGGAGGATTTAGCATGGGGATCATTCACATTATTGCGTAACACAAACACCATCTCTGTGGTATGTTCAAACCAAAGACTTATGTACATTTTAATTAAAGGGACTTTGATAGTAACATCCATTGTCGATAAGAACAGATAAGTGTTTAGAAAAATAAAAAATAATCATATTGTGAATGATTATCAAATGTTTTTCTCCATGGTAAGTTTACATCGTAAATGATTAGCTAAACTGAAGGAAGAAAACTGAACTACGGAGACAAACATGGATAATCATATGTCATCTAATTACTTTTTATTTTTTAAATCAAATTATCTATTCCTATTTGGGTTGTTATTGTCAAAACCCTAATTAAACAATTGATGAATGATCTTAATAAGTGGATTAATTATCGATTAATATAGCTAATATCCATCCTCGATGTAATGTGTGTACGTGGCTATTGGAACACACCCAAATATTTAGCAAAAGACCAAGCACTTGATTGGTTTAAGGAACAAATACAACAATTCGGCCTCGATAATTTGACAGATACTCTCTATTTTCCGGAGAAATCTGGTAAACAGATTATCATATTAATGTTGATAAAATATAATTTATTAATTTCAAATAAATATTCTCAATATGATGTTTCAGATTCTAAGGTGTGGGAGATGCTACCAGAGGGAACACGTTCTCTTTTAATTTTGCCTGTTTTTAAAAGTCGAGATGAAGATGTAAATTCTGAGGAAAAAGTTGTGGGTTTTGTGTTGGTGGCATCTAGCGTTAATTATGCATATAGCAATAAAGATCGAGCATGGATTGCAGCCGTTGCTAAAAAGTTTTGAGCTAAAACCCCGTGTATCGATTTATTTTTATGTGTATTTAATTATACACGTATATACTCATACACGTAGTTACATACATACGTATACACATATGTAGAGTTTGTGAAAATAAGCACCATGTGGTTTCATTCTTTAGCTTAATACAAGTATGTAGATTTTTTTTTTTTTTGTGGCGAGGTGTATATTTATTTTCTGGCTTTTGTTAATTAAACAAAGTAACTTTAAACAATTATTATATGCATTAGAAGCTATATTGTTTTGTTATTAATGATGTAGTGACACCTAAAACATAAGGGGTGGTAGTTGATTAATTAACAAGTTTCTCCTAACATTTTAACATGATTTCTAAGGATGGTTATCATTTTTCTTTTTCTTTTTCTTTTTAGTTTTTTTTTTTTTTTTTTTTTTTTTTTTTTTTTTTTTTGTCTTTCTAATCTATGCTCTAGGGGCATACTATTAGAAGCATTAAATTCATTTAATATTGAAACAAAAAAAATTATTTAATGCATCTCCGGAAAAATTAAGAATTACACATGATTAATGTTTATCAATCAATACAAGTTAGAAAATCCCTTTTTTTATTCATTATACCAACGGAAACAAGGTGCAAGTGTTGGGTGAAATAGAGACATCTAATTGGTTCAACACACAAATTCTGTGGAGTTCGGATCTGGCGATCAGCAATTTTATTCTCACACGACCACTCACCAATTTTAACCAAAACAAACCATTTTCAATCAACTATTTTAAATTACTCTTTTCTACTTCTATACAACCCAAAAACCAAATTTTAACCATCAATATTACTATAAGAGCACTATGGAAGATGCTATACTCATGTTAAAGGTAAAAAAAAAAAAAATATTTCAACATTGTGTGTAACCTCCTTAGTTTCGCACGTAAGTGTCACATCATTTATCTCAACCGACAAAAAATTGACAAATTCATGTCAACGATATTTCTTCCTTACCTCTTCAAATTTGTCATATCAGCACAACATCAACTTTTTTTAATTAAATGCACATCTTAATTTATTACTTCCTCCGATTTAAAATAAGTGATACATTGTTGGTTTTACGGTTTTTGAGGCAAAATATGATAATGATAATTAAATTAGATTAATTGAATGGTTAGTGGGAAATGGGTCCCACAAATTTTGAATAAAGTGAAGTTAATGATGTTTAAAAGTAAAAGTAAGGGTAAAGATGTCATTTCACTTTATTAAAGTAGATAGTTAGTGGGTGTGGGTCTCACTACTTTTTACCTTATAAGGTAAGTTTTCAAAGTGTATCACTTATTTTGATACACCCAAATAAGGAAAGTGTATCACTTATTTTAAATCGGAGGAAGTATTAAAAAATATAAAATAAACTTATAAATAAAATATATAAGAGTAAAGGAAAAAATAAAATAGAAAGTAATTCTTCAAATATTTTTAATAAAAACTATTTAGAAGGAAAAATAAAAATATAATATATCTTTACTATTAGGACTTGAGTTTTGTCCATAGCAGGACTTGAACCAGTAATTTTAGACTATGGGTAATATAAAATTTAATAATATTAAACTACAAGCCTTAAATTTAATTAAATGAGTATTCATTTTGTGATTAAAAAATAGTAGAATGAAAAACTTAAAAAATCAGGGTGAGATTGAGAAAGGTAAGTACGAGAGACTTATGTATATCTAATTAGTATAAGATGTTCTTTATTGGTTTGTAATTATGAATTTGATTATTTGAGTTTCATTGTGGATAAAAGGTTACAGATTTAACAATAGTAGTTTAGATAATGCGAGTATTTTTTTTAATGGTTATTATATTAAACTAGCAAGAAGCTAGAAATTACAAGAAAAAAAGAAAAAGAAAACAAAGACAAACAAAACTAGAAACATGACATAGGATTTGTACACCACTCACACCACCTATTGTGCAAATTACAAGCTTTCAATCTGTTTTTAATCCAAAAGTATGAGGAACTTTGGATTTCACTAAAAATGAATTTGTCTTTCCCCCTAGCATTAGCCACAAATGTCTTCTGGTTGAGAAATTTCCATATGACCCATATGAAGGTATATATAGAAGCCATGAAAGCCTTAAACACATCGCCTTTTAGATTAAGCTTCCGACCCAATGAATTAACTCGTCTAAATTTTGTACCCGTCAATGTCGATACCCCACCATCGCCCAAATTCCGCCAAGATTTGACGAGATAACGAGCAGCCCGCAAAGATATGACATTCAGATTCATCAACAGCGCCACATAAAACACAATTAGACGAAATAATCAGAATTCCCCGTTTTTCCAGATTTAGCTTTGTGGGAGTCTACCGTGATAACATCTCCAAGCCAATATGCAAACTTTAGAAGGGACGTCTTTGATCCATGGGAATTCCCGTTTTCCCGACCTTGTAAGCGTCAAATCATCCACCGCCTCACGCATAGATCTGACTGAAAAATGCCAGAATGCGAAATGGCCCATTTGGTATTGGGCTGCAGATTACTCTATATAGGGTCTGGTTCTTCCACAAACCAATTTTTAAAAGGAATATTAATCTTTTCAAGAAATAGGGCTGTAGATAACGTGAGTACTATGCTGTTAAAAAAAACGTAGGAGATACTTGTAGACTTGTAGTAGATAAAAAGAGAAATAATTAGGAGCAGATAGAAAAGTAGGATAGCCATTGCTAACAACCACACCCTCTCTTATAACCAATTGACACCTATATATGATATGATGTCCCAAAACCAACCTTTATGCACTTGGTTTTTACTTTACATATTCATGTCAACTCCCTAAAACACCATTACCAACTACTATTATTAACTAACTACCCTATACCTAATCCCGTAGCTTGTCCTATAAATTATTATTATTATTATTATTATTATTATTATTATTATTAGTTTGAACGGCACCTAATCTACACATTTGGCCACAGTGAGACTTGAACGCATGACCTAATTATGGGCAACACCTTATAGCTTTCACCTTATACCACTAGGATACAAATCAATAAATAAAAGTATAAATAAATTGTATATACTTAAAGGTTTGTATTTTAGTAGTATTGACGTCTGATATATAAAAGTGTCATGTTCTATTGGTCATGAGCTCAAGTCACAAAATTAATGTAGATTAGATGTCGTTAAAAAAGCTGTATTTTTTATTAAATCCTTTTATTTTATACTCAAATTCACAAATTATTAACACGTAAATCAATTAATTCTATTTTATTTTATTATCTAATAATTTGATTTGTACTTTTGAATTAATACAATAAATAAGAATATTTAATTGAAATTCATACCAATTTTCCTCTTGAAATAGATGGTTGACCAGATATAAGTTTCTTTTCATGCAATAAGTTGCTCCATTTTTACACGGTTTATCTTTCTATTATTTCATTCTAGAACATTGATATAAAAAAATATAAAATGATGTAAGCGATCAAATATTTTTGTATAAAGTATTCTTATTGCTCATGTTCAGTTCACCGTCCATTCATTTTAATTTTCGTTTCCATATTTCTCTCTCTCCAATTTCCTCCCATTCTTCTCCAGAAGAATAATAAAATCTTGAAAACAATTAAATATATTTCCAATTATATTTTCACACTTTCCTAATGCTTTTAATTTTGTATTTGCATCTACATTGAATCCTTCCGCCAAAGCAGAAAAGTGAGAAAACTGAAGACTACAAGTTAAGTATACTTTTGCCTCCCTTAATTATCTTTCAAGATCTCAACTTTTCCGGCACCGGTTGTAAACTCCGGCACAAGACACGTGTAGTGGCGAGTTAAGATTTTGGTGGGTGATTGTGTTTGAAATGACAAGTCAATGCTTTGATCGGAATCTTATCTCCTACTAAATCGGTAAAAGTATTGTTTAAGGAAGTTAAACAGATCAAAGATGATGCCCATGAAGACCAAGTCAACGGAACAGACTTCCATCCACGGGAGGATAGCGGCAGCCACGGTTGCCGGCGGTGATAATGAATGGGAGGTCCGACCAGGAGGAATGCTGGTACAGAAACGAGATCCAAATGAAGAACAGACACGTATACCTCCACCAACTATTAGAGTTCGAGTAAAATACGGGTCTATACACCATGAAATCAATATCAGTTCTCAAGCTACATTCGGTAATTAATTATGTTATGGTGTACTTTATTTGAAATTTGAAGTGTTTGTTTGACCAATTTTACATCTTTAATAATAAAATATATAATGTATTTGAGATTTTTTCTCAAATTAGTATTTTTCAGTCAAAATACTTATTATTTCGTAATACCTGCCCTAACCAATTGAGTTACTAGACTTCTAGACCATATGTTCATTAGTTGACTAAATTACCTTTATGAACTTTTTAAATTTTAAAAAGTTGACCACCGCCAACCTTCTACGACCACAATCATCCATCATCACTACCGCCCGCCACCACTGACCATCCGCGACCACCACCACCACCACCCGCCAATTAGTCATCGCAAAATGATTACATATTAACCACACCGTATAAAAATGTTTTGTTAACGATGATCTAAAGTTATCTTTAAAAAACTATTATATTTATAAAAAAGTTAAACTTTTTTAGTAGAAGGTAATTCTTAAAATGCTACAACTTCCTAATTTATGTTTTAACATATTATCGTTATTATTTTCCTACTTATGATTTATTGTATGTATTTCTACAAGGGGAATTAAGGAAGATGTTATCCGGACCAACAGGACTACACCATGAAGATCAAAAACTAATGTACAAAAACAAAGAAAGAAGCTCGAAAACATATTTAGATGTTGTCGGTGTGAAGGATCGATCGAAAATGGTTCTGATGGAAGACCCGCTTAGCCAAGAAAAAAGGTTCATCGAAATGAGAAACAACGCAAAAATGGAGAAATCGGCTAAATCAATATCTGAAATTAGCTTAGAAGTCGATCGATTAGCTGGCCAGGTACATCATAATATACCATTACGGATTTAAATTATGAGTTCATTTAAATATTATTAAACGTTTAATTCGTTGAGATTTGGATTGTGTGTAGGTGTCGGCTCTTGAATCTGTTGTCTCCAAAGGAGGGAAAGTGGCGGAGAAGACAATGTTGAATTTGATCGAGTTATTAATGAACCAACTACTTAAATTGGATGGAATCATGGCTGAAGGAGATGTTAAGTTGCAGAGGAAAATGCAGGTATCTAAATAAATATGTTTCCTATTTAATGTTGTTGTTAGAGGTATTTATTTCGACTATATAAATTAGAAATAATACTAATAATAAGTTCAAAATACTACAATTTAGTACTTCAGATTTGATTAACTAGGCCTTTTACTATTCTAAATTACTATAGGTGCATTATGGTATCTTAAACTTGACATTGTTTATTTAGTTTTCTCGCTCATTAATTTGATCGTGTTTTCTTACTTGTTTTACATTTTTTTGGAGCTTTTGACGATCCGAAAAATATATGTCTTTCTAAATATATTGATATTAAAAGTAAATTACATGAAAAAATAAGACCATATTAGTGAGTCGGGTACTAAATCAACTATTTTATCAAGTTTAGGTAATAGGTATCATGTTGTACATCTAATAATTTATAGTAGTATAAAATAGAGGTCAGCCAAATTCAAGATAACACAATTCATTTTAGCCTAACAATAATAAAGACGAAGACAGTTTTAAGACAGAATTTTAAAATGCGAGGATATGTGTAAATTATTATACTTCTAACGATTTATCAACCACATTGAGGTGATTGGTTATGCATAAACTGAATATTTGTACCGTCCTTACATCTTAAAGACTGGTACAATTATTATATCTTAATAAATAGCCCTTAATATTTCCTTATTAATAATAATAAAAATAATAATGTCACTTTTATTTGACCGATTTTGTTATTTTATTTGATCGATTTTGTAGGTGAAAAGGGTCCAAAAGTACGTCGAAACTCTTGATGTTTTAAAGATTAAAAATTCGATGGCGGGCACTAATGAGGGTCAAGTTCCCGAGCAGCCGTCTTCGCCAATAAAACAAAAACAAGAACAAGAACAAGAACAGAGGTATTCAAACAGGAATGGTGTACCAAATGAACACAACAACCACCGCCAACCACCTAATCAACACAACAACCACCACCAGCCGCCGTTTCCTAATTCAAGACGGTCAGTTGGGAATTTTTCATACGTTCCGGTGCCACCTAAGCATCAACAAGCATCGACATCAGGGGATGTTGTGGTAACTACACAATGGGAGACTTTTGATTCCATACCAACATCATCAAGCAACAACAATACAATACATCCCAAATTCAGCTGGGATTTACTTTAATTTAGTTTATTAAAAAGAAAAATATAAGAAATAATATATCATATGATCGATCAGTTTCTATAGTACTGTGTGAAAGTGGAATGTTTCTTTTGGATTTGATCACAACTTGGAATGGCATCTATGGTCTATTCTTTACTGTACCTACACTTTTTCTATTATCATACTTCTTTTAATACTTCACAAATAAAGGGGTTGTTATTATACTAATAAAATACCATTCTAGTTTCCTCTTAAAATTTCCTTCATTTTTCTCATTACATGATTTTACTGTATAAAATCTTGTATTGTTGTTTTAATCATAAAATAAGATTGTTATATGTTTTTATTTATGAGTGATACTTCTTATGCACAAAAAAATGTCAGTAGATCAACCAAATCCCAATTTGTTGGAGCAAAACACAGATCAACTTATTACTGATGCTGCAGTTAGTATTGATTATACTTAGTACTGATGGGGCAGAACATGTTACTACTGAAGAAGTTGATACTGATGATACTATAACTAAGTTACTACTGATCATGCACAGATTGAAGATACTACTGATCTTAGTAGTTACTACTGACGATGGTTTCTGGACTTACTACTGATCACCAAGTTTACTACTGATGTTACATATTTACTACTGGTGATGAGTTTTACTACTGATACGCGTTTATGGAACATATCAAGTCCGAGATCTTCGCAGAGATAGTTATAGAATGTAATTAAATGTATATCTTTTATAATTCGATGTAAATCAAATCCTAGAATAACTAGGGTAAATAGTTTAGCTTCAAGGACTATTATATATAAGTTCCTTACGAATTGTAAACGTACGTGTGTATTGTTAACTTGATAATATACATTGAAGCTTTTTGTGAAACTGTGTTCGTAATACTTTGCATGTTATTTACAGTTCATTGTTCTTAATTACATTGATATAGTGTTGATCCGCTGCAACTTCTATATTCAATTAGATCTAAGGTGTTTATTAACTTGTCTATAGTTAATCGATCCTGACAAGTGGTATCAGAGCGTTTGGTTCTAGATCTACTATTTGTTAAGAACAACAAAAAGTTTTAATCTTTTAAAACACACACATTGTTAATCATGACGGATAACAATGAAAGCACTCAGGCCAATAAAATCCCTATACTCACTCCCAATAACTTTGGGATGTGGAAGAATCGTATTAAGCAATACATGCTTATTACAGATTATTCTATGTGGGAAGTTGTCCTTGAAGGAAACAAAACTGGTCCTGGTATAGCAAGCAGCTCTGCAACTGAGGCAGATAAACTTAAATGTGAGAAGGAGAAGAAAGATAAAGGAATCGAACTCAAAACTCTAAGTACTCTCCTACTGGCCATTCCTAATGACTATCAACATCTCTTTGTTGAGTATGATGATGCAAAGGTACTTTGGGAAGCACTGGAGAAGAGATTCGTTGGGACTAAGAGCACCAAAAGGAACATGAAGTCTGTTCTCAAACAAGACTTTGAAAATTTCAAAGGAAAGCCCAATGAAACACTCACTCAAGTGTTTGACAGATTCAACAAATTAATTGGTGAACTTAACCAGGTTGGGGTTAAGATGGATCAAGAAGATGTCAACATGAAGTTCCTAAGATCTCTTAGTGAAGAATGGGCTATGTACACAGTGGTATATAGACAGAGAGATGCACTAGAAGAAAAGGAGTTGGATGAACTATATAATGATCTCAGAGTATTTGAAACTGAGGTAAACCAAAAGAACCCTTCTATCTCTTCTAATAATGCTGCATTTGTCTCTAGTACAGGTCAAGGTCAGGAAACATTCACAGGAAAGGCTGCAGATTCTGAGGATACTGCAAGGGAATCCTTCTTCACTAGTCATGTGCATACTGCATTGATTAGTGATGACTTGGAACAATTGAATCCAGATGATCTTGAGGAGATGGATCTTAAATGGCAGATGGCTATGCTGAGCCTAAGGACCAAAAGATTCTTAAAAAGAACTGGTAGGACAAGCCTCAACTTCAACAAAGGTGACAAAGCAGGATTTGACAAGACTAAAGTCAAATGCTACAACTGTAACAACCTTGGTCACTTTGCAAAAGAATGTCCTCAACCAGACAAAAGATCAAAATCAACTGCTCTTGTTTCACAACAAGGACAAGGCTATGACTGGAGCTTCCAAGCAGAAGAGCATGCTCAAAATCAAGCTCTCATGGCCTTTACTGACAACAAAACTGAGGTAAAATCTAAACCTTGTACTCCTGAATGTGCTAAAATTATTAAAAACTTAGAAAAAGAAAACACTAAATTGAATGAAGATTTAGCAAAAGCAGTCAGAAGAAATCATGAGTTTGATAGTGTAATTGCTGATCAAGAACATCAAATAAAGGTGTACAAGATGATTGATCAAAGGATAAAGGAAGAATTGCTTCAGGCTGTGGATGAGAAAGAGTTTTATGAAACAAAAAATAAAGAACTAACAAGTAAAATAGAAGAATGTCAGCTTAAAATTGAACAAAATAAATTGACAATTAAAAAGTTTGAAAGAAGCACTAAAATTCTTGATGAATTAACTAATAATCAAACTACCGAAAAAGTTGTTCATGGGGTGGGATATCATGCTGTACCACCTCCATATAAAATCATTCCACCACTTAAAAGAAGTTCAGAAAGAATCATTAATGAATTAAAAACTGAAAATCAAACTGAATCACTTAATGAAACATCTGAATCAAATGATTCTTCTGATGATGATCAATCAATTGAATTTACAATCTCTCAAACTGAATCACCAAAATCAATTGATACAAGTTTTCACACAGCACAAAGTCCAAATGAATCTCCCAAATATGATGCAGAAAATGTACCAAAAATTTTAACAAGGGGAAATGAAAGAAATAAAAATCAACTCTTAGATCAAAGAATACCTGAAGGTGCTAAAAATAAGAAATTAAGATGTGTTATATGCAACAAAATGAACCATTTAGCAAAAGATTGTCACTTCAATCCAATAAATTGCAAAGAGTTAAAGGAATTTAAAATTTTTAAAGAAAATGCAAAAACTCAAAAGTTAAAAGATACTACTGGTCCTTCAGTAGTAAATAAAATTAAACCTCCAATTGATGAAACACCAAGATTTGGAAGAAGTGCACCAAGATTTGTGCAAAACAGAAGAGTTGGAAGCCCAAAGAACAGCAATTACTTTAAGAACAATGGAAAATCCAATCAAAATAAACAATATTTTAAAATTTCCAACACCAGTAAAAACTTTAACAATTTTACTACTGGTGTTATCCCTCATTATAATGCTGTATGGTACCAGTACAAGAATACTACTGGTAAAAACCCTAATTTCAAAAATACTACTGCTCCCAAAACAACTTTCAAAAATACTACTGGTGTCAACCCTAAAAACACTACTGGTCAATCTAAAAATGGTAAGTACCAAAATACTACTGGTCCATCAGTAGTAAAACATTCAAAAGCAAAAAATCATGGGTATAAACCAAGATCAGTAGGAAATTATCACACCAGTAATACTTTAAAAAGGGCAGTAGTAAAACAAAACACCAGTACTAAACAAGTATGGGTACCAAAAATGTTTAAAGTTAAATCCCCAAAAGCTTATTTCTCAAAGGATGAACCCAAGACATATAAAGCTTGGGTTCCCAAACTTAACTAATCCTTTACTCATTTGTGCAGAGCATTCAGATCCCAGAAGAAGGAAGAACATGGCATATTGATAGTGGATGCTCAAGGCACATGACTGGAAATCTGCAAATTCTTAAAGATTTCAAGTCATTTGATGGAGGATATGTGGCATTTGGTGAGAATCCAAAGGGAGGTAAGATTACAGGTAAAGGTACTGTTACAAATGGCAAAATTACCTTTGATGATGTATTTTATGTAGCTGAACTAAAATACAATCTTGTCAGTGTGTCTCAAGTGTGTGATAAGAAGAACAAAATTCTTTTCACAGACATTGAGTGTATCATTCTTTCTCCTGATTTTATTTTAGATGAAAAATATGTTGTTTTAAGAACTCCAAGGAGAAACAATGTGTATTGCCTAGATATAGGGGGAGAACTCATTTCTACAAATGAGATCAACTGTTTTATATCCAAGGCAAACACTACTGAATCAGAACTATGGCATAGAAGGATGTGTCACACAAATTTCAAAAACATGAATAATTTAGTAAAAAGAAATCTAGTCATTGGACTACCTCAAAAACAATTCATGTGTGATCATCATTGTGTTGCATGCCTAAAAGGTAAACAACACAAGACTTCTCATAAGTCCAAAACTGTGAACTCTATTTCTGTTCCTTTACAGCTCTTACATATGGACCTTTTTGGACCAACAAATGTAATGAGTATTGGAAAGAAACAATATTGTCTTGTTATTACTGATGATTTTTCCAGATATACATGGGTGTTCTTTCTCAGGACAAAGGATGAAACAAGTGAACTCATAAAGAACTTAATTGTCAAACTGGAGAACACATCTGATCAAAAAGTTAAAGCCATAAGATGTGATAATGGCACAGAATTTAAAAATGCTAACTTAATTAACTTTTGTGATCTTAAAGGGATTGACAGGCAATACAGCTCACCTAGAACTCCACAACAAAATGGTGTAGCTGAAAGAAGAAATAGAACCATCATTGAAGCAGCAAGATCAATGCTTGCAGACTCAAAATTACCAATTACTTTTTGGGCTGAAGCTGTTAATACTGCCTGTTATGTACAGAACAGAGTATTAATAGTAAAGCCACATTTTAAAACACCTTATGAACTCTTTAATAAAAGAAAACCTTCTATAAGTTTTTTAAAATCATTTGGTTGTCCTTGTACTATTTTGATTACAAGAGAACAAATTGGTAAGTTTGACTGCAAATCTGATGATGGAATCTTTGTGGGATATTCTACTCAAAGCAAATCATATAGAGTATTCAACAAAAGACTAAGGATAATTGAAGAAAGCATAAATGTATCCTTTAATGAAAATGTCTCTAATGAACAAGGAAATGGTCCAGATTGGCTATTTGACATAGACAATCTAACCAAATCCTTTAATTCTAACATGAACTTCAATGCAGGTAATTCAAATTGTCACAATCAAAAGGAAGGAACATCATCAGTTAATACTGGTCAAGAGGAAATGAGATACATTGTAGTTAATACTGCTCCAATAGTTAATACTGATGTCAGTAATAACTCAAGTTCTGGAACCAGTAGTAACTCTGAGAATGAGGACAGTAGTAATTCAAATACTACTGATACCAGTAATAGTACTCAAAATACTACTGGTCCCAACAATAACCTAGATTCTCAAGATACTACTGATACCAGTAACAACAACATCACTACTGATCTCAATGAAGACAATGGCAGTAGTAACTTTGACCAAGATGATGATGAACCAAACTTAAATGACAATGAAGGATCTCAAGATGAACAACTGCCTGAGACAAATGAGTCCAATCTTGAAAATCAACTAGTAGTTGATAAAGCTACAACTACAAGGACTCAGAAGAACCATCCATTAGACCTTGTTCTAAGTGATGTTAACTCACCACTACAAACAAGAAGCAAATTAAACAAAAGCTTAACTGCAAATATGTGTAATATAAGTCTAATTGCTAATGAATGTATGTTTGAATGCTTTCTGTCTCAGGATGAACCAAAGAAGATCCAACAAGCAATGAAGGACTCAAACTGGATTGAGGCAATGCAAGAAGAACTCCTTCAATTTAAATTACAAGCTGTTTGGACACTTGTACCTCTACCCAAAGGAAAAAGAGCCATTGGAACAAGATGGATCTTCAGAAACAAGAAAGATGAAAGAGGTATAGTGATCAAGAACAAAGCCAGACTTGTAGCCCAAGGATACACTCAAGAAGAAGGAATAGACTATGATGAAGTATATGCTCCTATTGCTAGAATTGAAGCCATAAGAATATTTCTAGCATATGCTTCATTCAAGAAATTCAAAGTATATCAAATGGATGTGAAGAGTGCATTTCTGTATGGGAAGATTGAAGAAGAGGTCTATGTATGCCAACCTCCAGGTTTTGAAGATCCAAAACATGGTGATTATGTGTTCAAATTGGATAAAGCTCTATATGGCCTACATCAGGCACCAAGAGCATGGTATGACACATTATCATCATACCTATTGAAGAACAACTTTAAAAGAGGAGCCATTGATAAAACTTTGTTTACAAAGAAAGTCAAAGATGATATTCTACTGGTACAAATCTATGTAGATGATATCATCTTTGGTTCAACCAATGATTTACTATGCAAAGAATTTGAAGAACTGATGCAAATTATATTCAAGATGAGCTCTATGGGTCCAATGAACTTCTTCCTTGGACTCCAAGTCAATCAAAGAACAGATGACATTTTGATAAATCAATCAAAATATGTCAAAGACATCTTGGAAAAATTCGATTTGAAAGACAGTAAGAGTGCAAGTACACCAATGGAAACACACAAACACCAACATCCTGATGTTGATGGGGAGGATGTAGATGAACACTTATATAGATCAATGATAGGTTCGTTGATGTACTTAACTGCATCAAGACCTGACATTATGTATAGTGTTTGTGTGTGTGCAAGATATCAAGCAAGACCCAAAGAACTACACTTGCAGGCTGTTAAAAGAATATTCAGATACTTGAAAGGCAAACCATCACTAGGTCTATGGTATCCACATGATTCACCCTTTGAACTCATAGCCTACACAGATAGTGACTATGGAGGTGAATGTCAAGATAGAAAGTCCACTACTGGTGGATGTCAATTCTTTGGATCAAGACTGGTGTCATGGCAATGTAAGAAGCAAACAAATGTATCAACATCAACTCCTGAAGCAGATTATGTAGCTGCATCTGCTTGCTGTGCTCAAGTACTATGGATTCAAAACCAGCTTCTAGACTTTGGTATCTCTATCCTTAAAACTCCATTTTTTATTGATAATCAAAGTGCTATTAGTATTGTGAACAATCCAGTAAAACACTCAAAAACTAAACACTTTGAAATAAGATTTCACTTTATAAGAGATTGTAATGAAAAGAAATTAATCAAAGTAATTAAAATCCATACTGATGATCAATTAGCAGATATTTTTACAAAAGCATTTGATGTAGGAAGATTCAACTTCTTGGTTAGCAGTATTGGAATGATTTTGATAAATTAAAATCTCACTTAAAATCATGTGTAAAGCTATTGTTGTAAAATATTATTTATTTACTTAAAGTGTTTTACTACTGGTATATCTGTATTTCTGGTATGTAGGCATGTGCACAAAATACTACTGGTAGTTAAATACTACTGGTGTGTATTAGGTTTACATAAATACTACTGGTCAGTCAGTACTACTGGTATTCACATATACTACTGGTCTTGTGTGTTAGTGGTTACTACTGATGTCCTTAGTTACTACTGATGTCAAAATCCTTAGTCACTACTGATGTTAGTCGATACTACTGACGTTTTACTACTGATATCTTATTTACTACTGGTCTTTCAGAAACACAATTACCAATCTAACCCCCATGAAAATAACCGTTATGTTATGATTCGAAGGAAATTTTAGTAGTTTTGCAGGTTAAATCGAAAGATATAAAAGGCGGCAGTCGATTAGTTTAGCATTATCTTCACTTCGATTCTCTAAATTCTCTCGATAAACCCAAGTTTACGATCAAAAACCCTTCGTCAGTAACAAAATTCATTCATCTTTTTCTCAAAATCAACATCAAATGGCAACTCTACAATCTCTGGATGTGCAAACCGATCTTAAATACTCAGAATTTCACAACATGTGTGCCTTCCTGAAAAATCCCGACGGCACAAAAGATTTTCGACCGATCGTAAAATTCTTGAGAAATTCCTATATACAGTTTGCATTAACGGTAAAACCAACATCATATCAACAGCACTTGGTGGATTTCTGGACCAATGCTGAGCAAACGGAAGGAACAACTGTATCAATGATCAAATCACAAGTAGATGGAAGGCATATCACAGTAACAGAACAATCAATCAGACACCATCTACAACTTCATGACGATTCAGGTATATCCACTCTCTCTAAGGAATACATTGCTGAAATTTTACAAAAAATGGGTTATGAGGGAAGACTCAATATAGTAACCTTTCAAAAGGGTCTTCTCTCCCCACAATGGAAATTCTTAGTTCACACTATTCAGCATTGTATTTCTCCAAAAAGAAGTACTTGGAATGAGTTTAATAAGGCAATAGCGTCTGCTATTGTCTGTTTATCCACAGACCAAGTATTTAATTTTTCTCAAATGATTTTTGAAGGTATGTTGGGAAATCTTAGTTCTTCTAAATTTTTAATGTATCCCAGATTTCTACAACATATCATCAATTGTGAATTACAAAACTTGTCAACTCCTAAAAACATTTTCAAACTTCCAGAGTTGAACAAGAAAGTTTTCTCAAATATGAGAAAACAATTTAAATTTTCGGGTAAGGAAACCCCTCTGTTTCCTAATATGATCAAAGATCATCCCCAAATTGGAGAGGGTTCAACCATTGATACAACCCAAGTTGAACCTCAACCCACTCCATCACCCCCAAATACAGCCCAAACGCCACCCCAACTAGCCACTCAATCACCAGCCCAAACAGAAGTCCTGAATGTGTCCCAGGAACTTGATATAAATCTGCAGAGTGCTACTCTTCACTCTGTGGAAGACCTACCAGATAAAACCAAAAATATTTCCACACTTTACAAAAGAAAGAAATTTATAAAGGACACCAGGGGACACATTGAGTCAAACCCCAGGCTCCAAGAGTTGTCCTCCAAGGAGGAGAGAGGACATGAGGCGAGGGCTTTCACTACTGATGCCCCAAAGGTGGGTGCACAGGACAGTGAAAACATAATTAGGACCCAGACTTCGGCAACTTTGAGTGATGACTCATTTGAGGAATTACTCAAAGGACCCCGGTGCCAAGAAACCACAAGGGGGGCATCTCTGCTTCTTCTAGGAAGAAGAGAATGTCTAAAAGACCCATTTCATCACCAAGAAGTGATGAGGGCAGATCTTTTGAATTGACAGATAGGATGGAAAACCTTCAAACCAATGTACCTGTTAGTGAGCCCGATGATCTTGCTAGAAGGAGTGAGGGCAGTATTAAAATCAACCAATTGACGGATAAAGTGGATTCTCTTGAATCCACTGTACAAGATTGTCTCAAGTATTTAACAAACCAAGGGAAAACAATGGCTGCCATGAAAAGGCATGTCAATACCATCAACAAGAGAATGAGGTTCTATGAGCAAAGGCTTCATCAACAAACCAAAATCATCAGGAAATTGAAGAAGAAACTTGATGATAGTGAGGCTCCACCAGTTGAGCTCACTAAGGGGGAGAAGGATAACATACAGACCATGATTGATGAATCTATTGCAGCAGCAGCATCCTCCCTCTTAAATTTAAAAGAAACAGAAGTTGATGAAGGCCCAGTAATGATGGTAACTGAAGATGAACCATTTACTACTGCTACAATGGAAGAACAAGTTGAAAAAGAAACACCAGTAGAATCTCCCACTACTGATATGATAGCAGTAGTAAGTAAAGAAGAGGAAGTACAAGCAGCAAATACTACTGATGCCCTATCAGTAGTAACTACTCTAGTTACTACTGAAGAGGAAGAACTACAACTACTAGAACTAATTGAAAGAGAAAGATTTGAAATCATCACCAAACCACCTACACCTGCTCAACCACTTATCATACCTGACATTGATGATAATGTGAATTGGTTTGAGGTTGATGAGTGCTCACTTCCTCCACATCCAAAAATACTTCAACAAAATGAACTTAGGTTATTTTCTCCTTCTATAATAATCAGTGGTGTGCCTGATATGAAATATATTCCACCTCCACCTTCAGCACATATTAGAAAGGGTAAAGAAATATATGATGAAGATTACCCCAACAGAGCTCTTGGTCATTACATGGTAAACAAGATAAATCTTGTTAGAGCTGATAAACAGTCTAAATGGAAGGTGAAGCAAAAGAGATATTTGGAGAAGGTAGCTAAGTATCAAGCTCTTGAACAGAAGAAGGATAAAAGAGAAATTCCTGTTCAAGCACCTGTTCAAATTAAAGATGTTCAGATAGAAGCTCAAGAAGCAGAATTCAAAAGGCTTAGAAAAGTAGAAGAAGAACATCTAAACTGTCTTGAAGATCTTGTAGCAGAATGTAAAAGAACAAAAGGTGATCTACCAGATGATATCTTTGAACAGAAGACTCTTATGATAGACTTTCTAAAGACAAAAGGGCATAGTGCAAAATCTTTTGGAAGAATGAAGATGATTACTATTATAGACAAATATTGTACTACAAAGAAGAAAGACTTGGCTGAACAAGAAGCAGAAGAAGAAAAGAAATCCAAAGCCTTAAGTCCAATTAAAACTTTAATCCCAATTAGTCCAAGTTTATTCAAGAAGGATAGTATCTCAACTACTGGTGAGCCATCAACAAAGAAAAGAAAGATGGTCTCTCAAGAACAAAGTGCTCAAAAGAAGTCAAAAACAGAGCAAGTAATTCCAGTTCTTGATTTACCAGTTGCTCCCTTACAAAATAATCCTATCATAAACTGGAGAATTTTGAATAATAATGTGATAGAGATCATAAGGGAAGACAAAGTTGTACAGAGATTCACTGGATGGTTACCATTGATCATGTCCTGTTCAAGAAGTGATGTTATTAAACTACTGATCATTGGAAAACCAAGAATGAGAAAGAAATCACGGAAATAATCTGGAGCTGGATACTTAACAACTATGATAGATGCTGCATTCTATCCAGACAACTATCCAGAACAATTTACCAGTGAAGGAAATGTTTATCATTGGAATGTTATTCCAACTGCTCAAATGTACTTCTTTGAAAAATCTAACAAAGTATGTGAGCTGTACTTGTATGAAAAGGAATATCCACACTCTGAGAAGACAATGTATCAGATATTCACAAATACTATGATGAAGCCATATAATGAAGTAATGTTTCAGAACAAATTGAATTATTTTACAAAAAGAAACAGCAAGTACATCATAGCTCAAAGAAACGCTCAAAATCAAAGAACCCTAGAGAGAAGAAGAAAAGAAGAGGAAGAACAAAAGAAACTTAATTGATTAAAAAGATAATCAATAAGTTTAGGGGGAGATTGTTGGAGCAAAACACAGATCAACTTATTACTGATGTTGCAGTTAGTACTGATTATACTTAGTACTGATGGGGCAGAACATGTTACTACTGAAGAAGTTGATACTGATGATACTATAACTAAGTTACTACTGATCATGCACAGATTGAAGATACTACTGATCTTAGTAGTTACTACTGACGATGGTTTCTGGACTTACTACTGATCACCAAGTTTACTACTGATGTTACATATTTACTACTGGTGATGAGTTTTACTACTGATACGCGTTTATGGAACATATCAAGTCCGAGATCTTCGCAGAGATAGTTATAGAATGTAATTAAATGTATATCTTTTTTAATTCGATGTAAATCAAATCCTAGAATAACTAGGGTAAATAGTTTAGCTTCAAGGACTATTATATATAAGTTCCTTACGAATTGTAAACGTACGTGTGTATTGTTAACTTGATAATATACATTGAAGCTTTTTGTGAAACTGTGTTCGTAATACTTTGCATGTTATTTACAGTTCATTGTTCTTAATTACATTGATATAGTGTTGATCCGCTGCAACTTCTATATTCAATTAGATCTAAGGTGTTTATTAACTTGTCTATAGTTAATCGATCCTGACACAATTGACTAGGCCAATTTTGACACATAAAAATATATAATGACTACGTTTAGCCTTTAGGTGTAGTTTTTCCCAATAAAGAAAGCAATGACCCATTTAGTTTATACCATATTAGTGGTATATCAGCTCACAGTCAAATTATACACTCATGTTAACAATACGTACATTTTTTCTTAAGTTTTTAAGCCTACAGTTATAAAATATACACACACGATCATATACTGCTTGGACCCCATCTCCCATCATCCTTTCGCTTCTACTAGCCGACTAGAAGGCACTCCACCAAATGGGTGTGCAAACAGTTGGGAAGAACCAAAGGTCGAAATATAATTAAGACAACATATTGGCATGTTATAAGACGGTGCTAATGGTGCCTTCGGTTGGACGTGAATTGACGTCAGTAGACCGACACCATTGGCACAAAGATGCTTGAGCGTCAGTAGAATTGCTTCGGTTTGAAGATGTGTAAACCGAAGAGGGAGATGGTAATTATTTTGGGTATTAATATTGTATGTGTGTATTTTATGTATAAATATGAAGCTGATATGTGTCAGTTGAAATATCAGTTGACGCGATGCTGATTTAGAAACAAATTAAAGTGTCAGTTCGTATCTCAATTAAGAGCAATTTTAAGCTACAAATAAAAAGTTGGATTCATTCCATTGCTCATAGTGAAGAAAAAGATTAACCTTGGATGATGTAGTTCAAATGTTGCTTCTCTTGCAAGGTAACTTGGTTAAGGAATTTGATCGGTGTTCCATCATTGTATTGTATGGTATCCTTTAAACTTAAAGTACACATAACCAGGGGCAATTTTGGGTGAGTATTCTTTCACAAGGTTTTGGGTTTGAGTCTTGTTGAAAAAAAGTGGAATTATTTCATTACGGAGCGATTATGAGGAAGTCATACTGCATTACTGCCCGATTGAATGTCATTATCGGTATCAAACCACTAACTAGCCGTTAAAAAAACTTAGAGAACGCACACATAATGCGTTTAGAAGCTATGATTAAGGAAATTATATGCATACACGTATGTTTAAATTACGGAAGTTTCTATTGTCTATACAACGGAATAACGATCGTTTTCTACCTTGATTTTAATAATTGATATGAAATCCTTTTGGGGAGATGAAGTTATTATTTTGGAATATTGCACATGTAAAGCTGCTATGAAATCCCTGACATGTTTACAATCCTTACCAAAGGATATTTCAATCCCAAGCAATTGCAATTTTGCACATATGTGGGTTCAACAAGGTACAAGATTAAAAGCACAATGTATAACAAACACACAACAACTTTAGCGATGTAATGTGTAAAACCAGAGTATCTCTAATGGAAAATTAGGCATAGAAAAGTAGTGGAGTGAATTGTTAGAACGCTGGCCCAACCTAATACTACTGGGCATCTATTGGTATTTCTTGTCCTAACGAAACTTTAGTGGGTACCTAATTAATAGGGACACAAAAGTATCTTAAAAATATTGTCATTACTGACTTAAGTTTTTATTAAATCAGTGTTACATCAGCTGATAACTCGACATAAAACAAACACATTTATGTCAGCGGTAACATTTACTTCAGTTTTTTAACCGACAATTTATTTATCTTATATGAAGTAGATAATACATACAAAAATAATTGGCCCCCACAAAATTCTTCCCTTCCTTCACCGAAGCTACAAACCAACACTCCCAGCCGGGGTGCAAACCTCATCAGACAATACTTTAGGATGGAAATCGTCACAGAAATACTGATTAAGCGACGTGCATCAAAGTCAAAGATTAGACTTTCCATAGTACCTAGAACAAGGATCGTTCTCTGTTTACCGGTTTTTACCTGTTTTAAAAAGAATCGTATGATTAATTGTTTATACTTACTGATTTTAACCAAACTTTGCTATGTTCGCTATCTGGGCTTGTCAAAAGCCCATTAAAGTTTTGAGTACATGCCCAAACAGCCCTTGTCCAGAAGGGAACGTTTAGCCCGTTTCAGAAAATATGACAATTTGGGTTAAGCTTATATTAGAGTTATATACAACATAAAATTTATTTTAATAATGTACGTTGTTTTTTTGTTGTTTTGAGGTATACATTTTGTTCATTTACTATAAGGAATATGTTTGTTATTATAAGGTATTAATGGTTTATTTTTATTCTAAACTTTTATGATCATTTTTTGTTTCTTATTTATAAAAATCAGTTATAGTAGCAATACACAATTAGTTAATATGGTTAGTATCGAGCTCATTAGTGATTACTCATAACTCTGCACTTTGGACCCTCATTGGTTTTGGGCCTTGTTTACTGAAAAGTCTTCAGGCCCGTGCAATACAAACCCATAGGTAATAGTTAGGCTTCATCCATTAAGATAAAATAAACTATTTCACTTTTTAGTTATATTATGAAGGGAAGTGGTGTTTAAACAATAAATATTATTTAATATACCATAACCTATGAACATAGTTAGATGTAGCATATTTATTATTATACTTAAACAATTGATTTATAATGTATTTCATCTCCAGTAAGTTAAATACATTAATTTTATAAGTTAAGCTTTAAATAAAAAGAGTTAAACGGGATAAATGTCGTACAAAACATATATAAATACTTAGCAATTTCACAAATATTTAACATATTGCCTTAAAAAAATATTTAACTTATTGAAAACAATTGATGGACTTGGAAATATTAAAGGGGTCAATGTCAATCCGATAATATATAAAATTCAAGTCAAAGTCACATAAAGGTGAATTGAGAGTGCCATAATAAACAACGAAAAGTATAAGTCTTATACATATGCATATTTGGCATACAAATGTGACCCTCAATTGACTTCAAATCCAAGGATGATATCCTACTCTCGTGACCAACTTGCAACTAAAAAAGCACCTTAATTACATTTTTATTTAACTAATCAAAGCTTGGGTTTAGTTCAAACTTTGAAATAGTATAGTCAAACGAAACTTATGTCGACCATTCAACACCAAGATTGACTAAATGTTTTGCTAAAATAGAAAGAAATTGGAATGTTGAAACATGTAGGTGATGTGTTTATGATATTTCCCCTGAAAGTTAAACTTTTGCAATAAAAACGTGATTTCTACACTATAAAACTATTTAGAGCAAACTATACAAATATTGTAAATCACCTCCACAACCTATCTGTTATGTAGCATATTTCCTCATATCTTACCAACAAAGCTACACTCATAGGCAACATTTATTGTATGATTTACTACTTCAATTATATATTGCGTCTTATAACATAAATCTGCGTTTTATATATGTTGCTACCCATGTTTATCATGCTTTGCAAATAATCTATAATATCCAACTAAATGTTAGATCTTAATTTCACTTGAAGTTACATTTTTTTTTTTGTTTTATCACTTTATATATTTTTCTATTCTTCTTTACAAGAAATCTAGTCATGATTAGCAAGTCGTGGTTCTTAAAATATTAAAACAAGTTTCACACTTGGTCAATTTATAAGTAACAAAAAGTAGCGTTTGTGATTTATTTTTAATAAATAAAGATTATGGAAGGAGGATAAAGATTATAAAAAAAAAAATGAATTGGGTGTCGCATATTAAAATATCTTGATTACCATTTACTGTGTAAGAAAACTAATATAACTAGGCCGCAATTTAACCTACCAGCAAAAGCAAAAATAAGGGTTAAATAATATATTTTTTCTTAAGAATAAATTTAAATATCCCATCAAAATAAAGGCTAATAATTTAATTTTGTTCATAAATAAATGTAAGACAATACCTGAATTCTAAAATCACTAGCCATTCGGAAAAAAATAAAATATAAATGTATGTTTTTTTTGAATGTTAAAGAGAACCTTCAAGACTATTATTAACAAAAGTTCAATGAATAAAAGAACCGCTGAAAAAATAACCGATCATCTACTCGTTTAGACTGACTTGACCACTATTGATCGACGTTTACTTCCATGTTTCATGGCAACCTTCATTTTTCCAGCCAATTTTTCAGTCGAACTCTTCATTCAAACGTGAATAGTTTTGAAAAAAACCAACAATATGCAGAGATGAAACCAATATTTTAATAAAATTGCACTACTCTTTTTTAATTCTTTCACGGTTTAACTTTATCTAGTAACTTACGTAGATTAACTTCAAAAATATTTAAGTTATTTTTTTTAACGGCAACCCAATCTACTCTTAAATTCACCTATATTCATTATGGGACTCGAACCCAGTAAATTCAAAGTCTGTAGATTTTGTTTCTATATTTTAATATGATATGTTATTCAATTAAATTACCTAAAAGGCCAATACAGGCTATGATTACTATACCTTTATGTCACGTTACTCTTGTCTTTGCATATCATCCCAAATTTATAATTTTGGTAGTAATTATATAAAGACACAAAAAAAAGTTTAATACGTTGACTATTTAATCAGATCATTTTTGCAAATTAAATGTATCATATTATACATTTCATAATTAATAATGTTAAATAATCTAGTTAACTAAATTTAAGATACTCAATTATATTTTAGAAATGATATTTCTTCCTATATATGTTCCTATCCACTTATAAATTTGATACGTTTAATCTACTAATTTCCTTACTCATATTAACTATTAATTTTGACACTTGTCATGATTAAATTAGTGATAATATAAATAGCCACCTATAATAAGAACCAATACCATTACTTTATATTTTATTTAAGTCTTAGTAATTTATTTAAGGGTTTTGTTAATGATAACCCTTAGGGTTGTCATTAACATGTATAAAATATTTGTACATTGATTAAAAAAGTAATATTCCTAAAATTCAGGAGATTATATTTTGTTATTTTACCTTTTTAATAACAGCCCTAAGGACTGTCATTATTATTTTTCTTTATTTAAACATTTAATAGAAGCACCGCCTACAAGTGGTGAAAGCATCCATCCGTGCGCGTGACTGCTTCCACAAAGGGTTCTTGTTGCCCTTTTTCCAGCAAATAGATCTCCTCCATTCGTCACTCACCCTACTTTCTTTATTATATAAAATAAAAATAAATAATATCACCCTTTCACAAGGACCACATCGTTATCCTTTTTACAACTATTTCTAGTAGTAAGTTATGCATTAAAATTTATACAAATTTAAACTTCTTTCCAAACAAATGGTCATGTTAATAGCAAAAAAAAATATGTCCACCTTTGGTTTGAATAAAAATAAAAGGTTTAATTTCATACACGTCCTTGCAAACTTTTAATATTACGTATATAACCTTGCAAATTTCAGTATTACGTATATATCCTTCTAAAATCTCAAAATTCTCACATATATCCTTTTGCCTAATTTAATAATATTTAAATCATTTAAAAATCTTAAAAACATAAATCCTAATCTAAATTAATGGTAAAATAGCTTAAATACCATTGACAAAAGAAAGTGAAGTTGTCAAATTTGGCAAGAAAATACCCTTGATGAAAGAAAATTTTCTTGGCATTTAAGAGTATTTAGTGTATTTTACCATTAATTTAGATTAGATTTTATATTTTTTAAATTTTAAATGATTTAAATAATATTAAATTAGGTTGAAGGATATATGTGTGAATTTTGAGGTTTTGGAAAGATATATACGTAATAATAAAGTTTGCAAGGATATATGAGTAATATTAGAAGTTTGCAAGGACGTATATGAAATTATTCCAAAATAAAAATACACTATCACTACTAAAAAAATGACTTTTTGCGGCGATAAAAATCGTCGCAAAAAGTCGAAATATCGCCCCTAAAGACTATTTGCGGCGAGCTGTCGCAGCAAAAAAGTCGCCGGAAAAACGCCGCAGCTAAAGACTTTTTGCGGCGAGCATTTGTGGCATTTGCGGCGATACCCAACGACTCCACTGAGGTGACACGTGGCACCTTTTTTGTGGCGACAAAATACCTTTTTGCGGCGAGGTCTTTTGCGGCGACAGGATACCTTTTGCGGCGAGAAATTTTTTTTTTTTAATTTATTTATTTTATTTCTGCTATATTATGGTAATTCCTCCCAGTATTTCCGGGCAATAATTTCTAAACATCTATTTTATCAAACAAACCCCAACAATAACATTAATATTTCAAAGTTAACCATTTCATACAAAAAGTCTTCATCATTAACATGTTTGAAACTTAACAATATTAACATTTAACGTAAAAAATATAACAAACTACTTATAATCATCGCTAGCGGTACGGTCTTCATCACGAGCCAAATCGGTGCTAGGAGTGACTTCACATTCTCTGCAAGTTCAAGGATGGTGAATTCACCTGAGTGCAAAAATTATGGTGAAGATTTAGCAATTGAGATTGATTTATAAATTTTAGTAAAAAAACAGTAAGCTGGATTTCCAAGATTGATGGGGCCAGTGTTGTTTCCTTTCATAAGCCAGATAAGACCATCAACCTGATGAAATAAGAAATCAGGGTTGTGAATTTTATATAATTAATTAATTACCATGTCAAAGACATAACAAAAGCTTCGATTCTGAGTTCCAGGTAATTGAAAAGTTAAGGTTTCATTGCTGCATTAAATTAAAGAATAATAAATTAATAAATTTGTGTAAAAAGAAGCAGTGAAAGGATGTGATGTATGAAGAAGTTACCGGATTGCTTCGGCTATGAAATTACTGACGACACGACCATCATCAATGTTCATTCTCATTTTCCTTGTCATAATAACTCCTAACACCTGCAATAACCATATTAAAAAAACTTCGTTATTAGTTGTCTAATAAATATTCAGACTTATATACAAAACACAAGTGGTTAAATAAAGACTAATCGTGAATTTACCGATTGGATTAACATTTCCCCAATAGCTTTCATCACGAGGATGCACAAGAGGATCTCCATATACATTTGTCCCAGCATGTTCAAAGTTCCAATCACATTTGTCTTGATTGTCTGTTTGAGATTAAGGAATTAGGGGTAATGATTAAACAACTAATTAACAAAAAAGATAAGAGGATTACTGAAGTTGGTTTTGACTAAAAGTAAAGTAATATACCTTGACAGGACAAGCAAGATGGTATATTTGATCCACTTCAACTAACAATGTTTCTGTCACATTGCATCCCAAACAAAATTAATAAATTGAATTACTATTGTACTACTCGATACATCTCTACTTTTAAAAGAAATATAATAATTAATAACGTTGTTCTAAGACCACATACCATCACGAATAAGCTAAAATCTTGGGTGACCAATCCATTGTTTTAGATTGTCTATTGATTCTATGAAGTAATTATCTACAACCACCACCTAGCAAGATCATTTAATTGTTATCCTACTGACCTTAAATGTATCTTTAAAATGACACTAATTCATAGCAGTCATGGATACCTCAAATCAATGCATCATGCAATTACCAATTCGCATCTAATATAAATAAGTTTCATAAATCTGGTATGCTGATTGATATTCCTAATCGAAAACACATACAAATCAGTAGAACTTACCTTATACAATAGTGGTGGTTCTCGGCCAGGTGCTTCTGTCAGTTTGTAGGGTTCCATCTTAAAACCAATTGGTTGTAAGAGGAGTAGACCCTTATAAGCACATTACTGGTTCATATCTTGTCCAATGTGGGACATCTCAACACGCCCCCTCACGTGTGGCGTCATTTTTTTTCGCGCCTAACACGTGGATATTTATGGGTTACGTGGGGTCCGTGTGGCCGTTTGACCAACTACGGATGAACCTTGCTCTGATACCATGTCAGTTTGTAGGGTTCCATCTTAAAACCAATTGGTTGTAAGAGGAGTAGACCCTTATAAGCACATTACTGGTTCATATCTTGTCCAATGTGGGACATCTCAACAGCTTCTAATTCGGAGGTGATTATCGGCCAGGTGGTTCTGATTAGGAAATATGCTAATCAAAACATACAAATCGAAACAAATCAGTTAAACAAATTGAAATACAGTCAAATACAAAGCTGCACATACATTATCAGGTTGGATCGGGGCGGATATGGTGGTGGTTCGTCGGATCCCGTGGATGTGATGAATCGGTAGTGGTGGCG
Organism: Calendula officinalis; assembly: GCA_963853835.1. Lineage (NCBI taxonomy): Eukaryota > Viridiplantae > Streptophyta > Magnoliopsida > Asterales > Asteraceae > Calendula > Calendula officinalis. Next base: position 24,013,285 of record OY970820.1, read on the forward strand.
AAACGGTGTGGTAGTGGCTGTGAATCCCGATTTCATCGGTGGTGGTTGTTCGTCGGTGGTTGTGACTCCCGATTTCGTAGGTGGTAGTAATCGCTGGGTTCTCTCGATCGCTGATAAAATTTGTGTTTTCAAAAAATGAAAGCTGGAATGTTATAACCTAGGCGACGCGTTTTATACTTTGTGGCGAGGGTTTTGCGGCGAACTATCGTCTTTTGCGGCGAGGAGGTAAACAAAATATCGAATTAAAAGTCAAAGCCCGTGTCACTCTTTTTGTTTTGTCCTTTTGCGCCTTTTGCGGCGTCTTGGCCTCGCCGCAAAATCCAAGCCATGGCAAAAAACGTTTTTTCTTGTAGTGTATATTATAAATGATTATATCAAAAAGATCATTTCGAGTTCTATGAAAAAGTCACGATTTTTATTTATTTCTACTAGCTAATCTTCGTCAACCAACGATATGTGAACAAATATATCGGCTGCTTTTGTATTTATGTAAAGATAAAATCCCCATACATGCATCTGAACTCGTGTGCTTAGTTGAAGTTTGAATTTAAGCAGACGTGAGGTGATGTTTTTGGATTTTTTTCATGTAAACTGAATTTTAATTTCAAGAAAGAAAAATAAGATATTATATATAATTGTATAGTTGTATTAAATGATAACATTTTGTAAGTCCAAGTCAATTTTTCTAACTACTTCCACGTGAATATGTGGATGAAAATCTTTGTTGGTCAATTTTCTCGCTCAAATTCCATAAATACTTTCGGCCAAACTTAGTCCAAAGATTAATTCATGTATGTACTTATGTGTACGTGTTTATGATTAGGCATGCATAAAAGAAATATGGAAGATAAAACCATTTGATGATCAGCTATCATTGTGGGTTTTCGAATAGCTTTCTTAAGATCAGGAGTCTAAACTAATAAAAATACTCTTTTAGAAAAATGAAATAAATAAAAGCAGATGCAAAGTATTTTTTTTTTTTGAACAGCAAAGAAGGGTAGCACGAAAGTGAGCTTCAGCATTATCACCATCCACCCCGCGAAACCCTGAAAACGATTTTATATAAAAAGCCCAAACAGGAGGGATACAAAGTGTTCTCAACACCACTACTACTCCACAAATACATCCGAATTACCACCAAAAACTAAACTATATACATAAATTAGAAACCTAATATGACTCCTACTGCCACAATGAAAATGAAAAAACCATACACCCAATTGAGCAAAACACTCCAGACGTTAAATTGAACCAGGATCGGTGCACCAAGCTTCCCATGCCAAACAGTTCCATTCCACCTTTGATCGATGTTTTAGCCAAAAAACGAGATTGATTGGGCCTGCATATTGATCGAATGATAGGCTCCAAAGTTGTTGTTGAACATCATTTCGTTTCTCGCTTTCCAAACATGCCAAAGAGTAGCCATGACTGCCGTTAAAAACTGTTTTTTCTTCTCCTTATTCAGGTTGGCCCTAACATCCCAATCAATTAATAGATCGAGCCCCCTGAATTGCCCAATATCTAGAGCCCACCATTTACAAAAATAGTTCAAAATGTGTCTGGTTTTACTACAATGCCAAAATAAATGGGCGTCGTCTTCAATCTCTCTTTCACAGAATGGGCATACCGTTGATTGAAGAATTATTCCACGCTTCAAAAGATTAAAACACGTGGGCAAACGCTTATAAAACAACCTCCAAAAAAATATATTGACATTAATGGGCACTGTTTTTAGCCATCGAAATCTTTCTACCGGGCTCGGGCCTGTTAAGATGCCCTCAAACGCACACCTCGCTGATGAAACCGTGAATTTTCCGTCGGGCTCGAAGGCCCATTTGGGAGCTAACAACCCATTTTCCGGACGGACTACATATCGAAACCACTAATCAAGTGGGATGTTTAACTTATCAAGATGGTCTCAAATTTTGACAATGTTGTTCCACACACCCGACATCTTACTAGAAGGAATAAACGGGTACGGAATCTTGTGGATAGCATTTATAACCTTCTTCCATAACGATCCATCTTCGGTTTTCAATCTCCACCACCACTTTGCCAAAAGAGCTAAATTTTGAGCTTTAAGACTAGGGATTTTTAATCCACCCGAGTCAATTGGAGCATGCATTTTATTCCATCTGACCCAATGAATTTTTATTTCTCCGTCTTTTGAGCCCCAAAAGAATTTTGCACGAATTGCTTCTAATTTATTTAAAACTCCTTCCGGGACTTTATACATCGAGAAGTAATAAATACCGAGGGCTCCTAGAACAGATTTGACTAAGGTTAATCTTCCACCATATGACAAAGATAATGCTTTCCAAGATGATAACTTTTTTTGGAATTTATTTAAAATAACATCCCAATGCTTTATTCGGTGCATAGGGGCTCCGATCGTTAATCCAAGGTATTTGAATGGTGTGGTACCAACACCACAATTTAAACATCTAGCAAGTCGCTCCACTTCGTGGGGTGGCACACCAAAACCAAAAATGTTACTTTTGGACATATTGACTTTTAGACCCGATGATAGATAAAAACAGTTTAAGATTCGGGATAGGTTCCTAACATTTGCCTCAGACCACTCACCAATAAATATAGTGTCATCCGCAAATTGTAAGTGGGATAAGGGAATATCTAGGGTAGGGACTTTAATACCTTGAAAAACACCTTTCTCTGAAGCTTCAATCATGGCAATATGGATGCTTTCAACCGCAATGATAAAGAGAAAAGGAGCCATCGGGTCACCTTGTCTCAAGCCTCTACAAATATTGAATTCCTCCGTGGGAGACCCGTTTAGGAGCACCGAAGCCCTTGCGGATGCAAGACATGAACGAATCCACTTTCTCCACTTATCACCAAAGGCCATTTGTTTCATTATTGAGTCAAGGAAGTCCCAATTCAATGTGTCATACGCCTTCTCAGAGTCCACTTTGAACACCATTATTCGTTTTTTTGTTTTTTGTACCAAGAAATGACTTCGCTCAGAATAAGTGGACCGTCTAGGATATTCCTACCTTCAATGAAAGTCGATTGTTCACAGCTAACGACATCTCCGATTACCACCTTGAGGTGATTCGCCAAGCACTTAGCAATGATCTTATAGAAGCTTCCAATAAGACTAATTGGGCGATAATCAGAGATCTCCAATGGGATCTCGCGTTTAGGAATGAGAGTGAAAAAAGAGGAATTGCTTCCAAATTTTAGATCACCGCCGTTTTCAAAGTGTTCCACTGCTTTCAAGAGGTCTTCTTCTATGATGCTCCAAAATGTTTTGTAGAAGGCAAACGTGAAGCCGTCCGGGCCCGGTGCTTTTTCCACCCCGCAATCCCACACGGCTTTCTTAATTTCTTCTTTTGAGAAATTGGATTCTATTTGGCTTCTTTGAAAGCTTGATAAAGTTTTAAATTTATTACTAATGAACCTCGGCCTTGTCTTTAGTGGTTCTGAGAATATTCTTTCGAAATGGTCCCGAATGCCTTTCTTCATATCCATCGGGTTCTCTATCCATATACCATTAATCGATATCCCATGGATGAAGTTCTTTCGTTTGTTATGATTTAGTGTACCGTGAAAAAATCTTGAGTTCTCATCCCCGTCTACACACCATTTTACCCTTGCTTTCTGCTTTAAATATCTGATTTTTATTGATTCTTTTTCTTTGATCTGAATATCGACATTAACTCTTGTCAGCTTTTCTTCTTCGTTGAGGCCCGAAGATTCTGCCTTTTTATCAATTTCAATAGCCTGCTTTTTAAGGTGTTCAGTTTCGTTATCTTTGATCGTTGCTCGCCACTTCTTGATCTCCAGTTTTACCTGTTTCATTTTCCTGCAAAACAATTGAATATCCGAGGTGCTTCGTGGGCCTGTTAACGCCCAAGTTGAAGTCACAATTAACTTCAACGAAGGGTTAGAGGCCCAAGAATTATAAAATTTAAAGTAATATGGCCCAAAGTCAACGTTTAAAGAATTAACTAACAAGGGGCAATGATCACTAAAACCTCTTGGCAATATGTTTACGCTGGGGTTGCTCCACTGATCGAAGAAATTCCAGGTTACAAGAATTCTGTCAAGAAGACTCAATTTTCCACTATCAGGAGTACTTCTCGAATATCTTCTGCCACCCATTTTTACATCATGAAGACCCGCATCACTGATAAAGTTGTTAAACGCCCTGACACCTGCTGCTGAAAAGGAAGTTTATGCTCTTTCGGTTTCTTTTCGCACCTCATTGAAGTCGCCAAAAACAATCCAAACACGGTTCTGATCTGCCTCGAGAATTTCTAATAGTTCACTCCAAAGGATTCTTTTAATGTTTATGTCTTGTGGTGCATACACATTAATAAAGCCACACGAAATATTTGATCCTTTAATTTCCCCCTTAATTATGAGATACCCATTGCCACCAACAGAATCAGCTTTGGAAAACCAGGCTGAGTCCCAGACAGAGAGTAACCCACCTGATTTGCCATTTGAGCTAACTGATTCAAAGACCATACCGGATCCACCCTAGTATGACCTAAATAAATTTGTGTCTACCTTCCTTGCCATCGTCTCCTGAAAACCTAAAAATTGAATTTTGTTTGCAACACGAATTCCTTGTATCCACCTTTTTTTTAGGGTGCAATTTACACCTCTAATATTGATAGAAACTAGCTTCATTTGGAAACTGGATTACAACATGTACCTTTAATGGCCTCCTTAATGTTTGGCCCAAAACTCTCCATCTGAAAACCTACTATATTTCCGACATCTATGGTATTTTGTATCTCATCGGATGTTAAAATCGAACCTGATAATACAACACTCGGAATTCTGGATTTCTTCTTTTTCGATTTCAGCTTGAATTTTGCTTTGTCGGCAATCAGATTCCTCGACATCTTCCCAAATGTGAGCGGGCAAGAAACAGTTCTGGCTGACGAAGTCAACGAAGAACAGGGAATATTCAGATCTATCACCGGTTTCTGAGGTGCTTTCGGATTAGGAATTTTATATCTCTCCTCTGCGCTTGACGAATTAAGTCTAGAACCATTATCTTGCGTTTCTTTTACTACTTCAGTCTCGTCTGATTGTTCCATCGTTTCTTTAGGAAACGGCCTTATTGGGGATAAGTTGCCACACATCGTTTTATTAATTATTGGGCTTAAGATATTAAGTTCCACCGGGCTTTGAGGTGTTGTAGGATTTATATTGCTTATTGGGCTACAATAATTGGGCTCCACATTAGCGTTGATAACCGATTCTGAGAATTCATCGTTGTGAGCTTCTACAATAAAGGGTGGGTCCACCCCTTTTTTGTCGTTGGAGAAAGCGGCGTAATCATAACCTACATCAGGACCTTCCTTTTCTCGGGACCACTCCTGGTTCTTCTCCTTTTCCCCATGATCGTCAGTCTTTTCAACTTCAATACCTTTTTCACCGGCATTATTTTCGTCCGGTTGTGCAAACTCCGGCTGCCGGAAGTCGAAACCATCGTCTTGATCTTCGTGACCTCCATCGTCTTCCTGACTGCTCATATCATCTTCGTCTTCATCATCAGTGTCCCCCCAATGGGAAACGACAATGGATCCGGGAACAAGTCTATTTGATTCGTGTTGATCTTCCGTGACTCTGACGGGAAATTCGCAGCCATCGAATATGACTTTCATGTCTTTATTAATCCAAAGACAATTGCGATGTTATGATTCCAATTCTGCCCACTCCCCAATTTGAATTGTCTAACGAACATTCTTTCTGTATAACTACGTCCCCGCAGGTTTTTCCTACTTTATTGAAAGTGTCAGTACACCACCCATGTGCCGGTATGCCGTAGACTAGGACTGATGCAATCCTCTCCTTAGTCATCACGTTTGGAGTCCACATAACCAGGCTTGAGACCCACTGCTCCCATATACTTGTTGCGTTTTTGCGGAATTCCAGGGCTTCATCCATTGAGCCAAATTCCATTATTACTGTTAATCCCCCAAGATATCTAACATTAATGTTGCTACACCCATCTGCATTTTTTATATCTTGTAGATTCCAAAGTATGATGATGTTCTTGGCCCTCCCGACCAATTTGGATGCTAACCAAGTTCTTCTCTCCGGATTGGTGTCTATCTTAACTCATGGCTCCTGCTCATGAAAGTTTTCTTTTGGACCACTTACAACTTCCGCTAATGACATACCTCTTTTCCTTGTCGGGTATCTTTTTGGACCTTGATTGTTTGTGGGCGGAGGAGGTGGCGGGGAGCGCGCTGCTGTTGATTGATAGGGTATGCTGGTTTGTTAACCCTATCGAATTTTGATATGTTCACCGTTATGATATTCCATCTGATCTTTACATTATTTATTCTATGTTCGAATGAAACGGGATCTGTTACCCCCTGGAATCTGATGAACCCAAATTTGTTTCCGTCTTTGGTTGTTTTCTTTGTGATGTATACGTCCACCAGGTCTCCATACTTCCTGAATCCTTTCCAGATGATGATTTCATTGTCTTCATCGGCGAAATTAGTGATACAGTGCGAGGTAGACCTTTTCTTTTCCATTCTATGCTATTCGTACCCATCGTACCTTTCATATGTCTTCTTGTGAGAATAGCTTCCTCTTCTCTGTTGGACGACCGTCCAGTCTCCGGCGCCGTTGCTGTTGTCGTTCCGTCTCCCTTGCACTCTCTCTCTCTCTCTCTCTCTCTCTCTCTCTCTCTCACGCTTCATCTCTTTAATTGTCCTAACACCAACGGAAAAAAAGAAAAGATGTAAAGTATATGCATCGTTAAAAGAAAAGATGCACCAACAGTCAAATGTATGCTCTATTGGATAATAATTGAGGGGTTGCACATTTTTTATTCATATTATATAATAACACATAAAAAGAAATTAAAAAGTATGATTTCATTACATATGTCATATAAACGTCTATAAACTAAAATATAAAGTCGATCTCTTCGTTCTTTTATTTTTTTTAAACGGTTGATTATACTTTCAATTGTAACATTTAAAATCGTTTTCTTTCTATTGCGCATATAAGCGCTTGATTCAAATAATCATCACCCATTTTGATGCGCAAATCGGTATTTAGAAGCTTCATTGGAGAAAAGCATTTTTAAACTGTTGTAGTTGAAATCAGCAAAACAAAAACCAACTTTAATAACCTATATAGCAAAGGGAAGAACGATATTTTCCTGTTTCAGAATCAGTAAATAATAAAAACTTAACAAATAAGGAGGAATTGGCTTTACTTAATTTTTACTTCGTATTAGATTTTAATTATTTTTTTCTTAAACTATCTTTTTAACAAATACTATGTTATTATTATTTTTTGCTACATAAGAACATCTGTTGCATTATTTCTTAGGAGTGTCACTTATATTAAAAAATAAAAAAATAATACTAATTTTAAAATTTTAAAAGGTTGCCCAGACAACCACGTGCATTATATTAGGTCAATTATTTTGGAGCATATGAAATATCAAAATTAGGTATAAAAAATAGCTGGAATAAGATGTTTATAGGAATATGGACACGTTTTGACTTTTGACGACAAGTTGTGATCATATCCAGTTTTACACTGTTCGAAAGTTAGATACTCTCTTCAGTTTTTCAAATGTATTATCTTGGTTTCAAATGTCATAGAGTATATAGTGAAAGATAGTTTGTTTTTTGAACGGATATAAATATCATACTTCGTAACAAACTAACAAGAACTTAAAAAAGATAAAAGGACTAAAAAGTCTAAAACCATCTTGGAAATAATACTAAAACTAAAAGTGAGAGAAACTTTAGATTTAACTACCAATGATCATCTTTTTTTTCTCTATTTTTTTTAATGGTAAGTTAGAAAGTTAGTGGTTCGAGCTTAGACAGTGACATCCACAAGGGGCAGTATGCCTTTCCTCGAACCTTCCACCTATGGGGAATAAACCCCACGTCCACGACGGGACTTGAACCCATGACATTGGTCATGGGCAACACCTTATCTTTTTTCTCTATTACATACAGAAAAAACTCTCTCATTTCCAAATTTACAAATAATCCAATATAAGTGTACACTACAATTATAAACGCCAACTATAAACGCCTTTTAAGACAATTGCCTTTAAATTAGAGGTTATCCGCCATTGAAGAAGATCCAAGAGATGACGGGCAGAAAGAAGAGGTGATCTCCCGTTTCCTCCAATCCCTGACACAACGGGCAATCAATCAAGCCATTCGAAAATCTACTACAGATCTTTATTGAAAGATAATGATGTTGTGATCGAAAAGTTTTGAGTATATACGTATAATATACAAGAATATAGATCAAGAAAGAAGTAAGCTTATTTAGAGAACCTAAAGAAGCAATTAGGAGCATTGATTTAACTAAAACATTTAAAGGCACCTAAGGACATGATTGTCATTCCTCCCCCTCCTTTAGACAATATACAGCGTCCCTTTTTATCTTCCCTCTTTGTATGTTTTTCAGTTTCCCCGCATCATCTTCTTCATATATCATCCAAAGCTCCATCAATGGCTTTTTGTAATTGAAACCTTATTTGACTAAGCATCTCCAAATTGTAGCTCTACATATCCAAACCATACGCAGGTCCACATATCCATAACACAACTCTAAATTACAGCTGCTCCCCATCTCCATATGCAGCTCCAAATCGCAGATCCACATCTCCTATTACATAAAACCATATGCAGCTCCATTAATGTCGCAGTTCCATGTACCGTTTTAAATCCTACATCAGTTGCTCCAATTTCAAATATGTACCAATTTGAAACCTAAATCAGCTAAGAACCCTAAATTAGCTCATGTACGAACCCTAAATCAGCTCCTATATGAACCCCAAGTCACCTATGAATGAGGGAATTGGATTGAACTCTAGGTAGGTTGCAGATCTGAACCATTCTTCAACCCCATTCAATTTCTTCATGTGATTATGTATTAACTAAATTCCTCTAAATTTTGCTTCAATGGCTACCTAATCTGATTTCCAATTGGATCTAGAACTACATAGTGATGGTAATTTGTTGATTCCAATACTTTTTTTTATTTCAATAATGTTTAGTTGAATGCTTAAGTTGATGTGTTTGTGTATGATATAATGAATTAGTCTAATTGAATAATATTTGTTTATAATATGCTAGTAATCAATATTCAAATTTGTTTTTGAAGTTTTGTTGATAGATTTGTATAATATGATGAATGATTTTTGTAGTTGGTAGCTAAAAATTAATGTTCATATTCCGATGTTGCATTTTCATTCTCACAGTTGCAGTTGCATTTGCATTTTCATTATACTTGGTTATTCAATAAAAAAACGTATGTCTCTTTCTTATGTGGATGCTGGTGATTTAAAGAAATCCAAAATCATCGACACTAGTGTCGATGATATGCTACTAAATGATTTTTTTCATAGAGTCAAGGAGACAAGATTCTTTGATGAAATTTTCCCTAATGAGAGTGAGGTGGTTAAATTGTTAAATTATTGCCTCATTACCCATTGCATTTGCATTTTCATTTTGTAGATTTCTTTGACATTTTAACAATTTTTCATGTAGGTTGTATATAATGTTTCTCTGGATGAATTTACTTGTACATGCAAAATATTGATCCGCATAATACTCGCTTGTCCAGAAAGAAGATAAAAAAAAAGTAGAAGATGCAAAGAAAAAACACAATAAGCAGATGATGACGCATGATCTTCTTGAGTGGCATGTTATTTTTTATTGGTTATATTTTATATTCTTACCAAATGTAATTAAACATACTTTGACATTTACATTTTCATTATATCTAGTTATTACTTGAAATTTAAATAACTCGTTTTGCTACAAATAATGTCACTTGTATTTGCATTTTCATTCTTACAGTTGATTTTTCATTTTCACACTTATTTGCATTTGCATTTTCATTTCATACTTACAGTTACATTTTAATTTTATTTAGTTATTCACTTAAATTTTACATATTGGTTAACGTTTTAAATATTGTCAGTTGCATTTGCATTTGTATTTTCATTTTATGTAGTTATTCTTGAGTGTTTAACCAATTTTTTTGAAAAATGGCATTTACATTTGCATTTTCATACTTGCAGTTGCATTTGCATTTTCATACTTGCAGTTGCATTTGCATTTTCATACTTGCAATTGCATTTCAATTTTATATAGTTATTCTCTGAAATTTTACATGTTTTTATTGCTTTAAATATTCAGTTACATTTGCATTTTCATACTTATAGTTGTGTTTGCACTTTCATACTTGCAATTGCATTTCGTCTTTTCGTTTTTGCACTTATTCTTGAACTTATAAATACTAGTTTTGTTTCAAATGCTAGTATTTGTAATACATTTTTGCCCCTTTTTGCATTTTTATTAAAATTAATTATTCCTTAAGATTTTAACCAAATTGTTTTAAATAATGGTGCTTCCATTCGCATTTTCATACTTACACGTGCATGTACATTTGCATTTGCATTTTCATACCTACAGCTGCATTTGCATTTTCATTACATATAGTTTTGTCGCCGTTTCTATTTCATTTTACATTTTCATGTATCATCACCACTTGATGAAATTTTATGTACTTTCACTTGTTTTATTTTATATTATAATCAAAACAAAGCAAAAATAAAATAAAATCATATACTAACAATCTAGATTATTTCTACAACCATCCATCATTCTATATAAATAAAACAACCCAACCGACTACCAAAAAGTTCAAAAAAAAAAAAATCCAGCCTCGAAAACACATCCAACCACATAAAAAACTACCAACCACCTAAATATAGCAATACATACGAATAAATGACCTACTTTATAATTAGACCAACATCCATTTTTCACTCACTCCTTCGTAACCTGTTCATGATTCTCAGTAGAGCATCTTCAACATTTTTAATCATTTCTTCCTACGTAACCTGCATATTCAAAGATACATTAACACACCTTAAAGACCGTTGTATTTTTATTATTCAAACAAATTATTAAAGTCTTATTTGTGAAAATGCATACATGCAGAAATCTTTTGCATTTTCATAATATTTTGTTGTTTTCATTCCTCATTACTTTCTACAATCAGGAATGCAATTGTAAACACATATACCTTTTCTATTTTATAGTTCATACTTGTTGCACACAAATCAGAATCGTTTTCAACTTCATACTTCATACCCATATAAAATGAAAATGCATAGAGACATATTTATACCTTCCGTTTGCTTCTTCGTTTTTGGTTTCTTCTGCTTTTTTAGTTCCTTTTGTACTAACTTTTGCTTTTTTTTTGGTAGATCTGCATAACAAAAATGGATACACAAACAATAGACCTCTTTTCTTTCTACAATCAGTTTCAAAATTTCAATTTTTTTAAATCAATTTTAAATAAGCAAAATACAAATAAACATAATTTGTACAAATCATAGCAAAATCTATGATTACCTTCTTGAATTTCATCTATATTGTTTTTCTTTTCAGTTACGACCCAAAAATCTTCGTCATCATCTTTGTTTGTTTTTCTTTTTTTAGCATCATTACGAACCTCAGCTTGCATTGTTCGTGATTTTGATCTTTTATCCATCTTGTAGCTGTTAACGCAAGTCTTCAAGTTCCTTGTGATTTACAATCCTAGTTTTACCTGTAGTTTAGGAAGCATATTATCTTTTTTTTTGTGGTAATATATCTATAAATTATAGTAAAACCAAGCTAAAATATGTAGATTTTGTTATTCTAAATATATTCAAGTATAATAATCTTATTAGCACATGTCTTAGACAACATAACCATTAAAAACATACCAATTTTATTAGAATATAACAATCACAGAAGAAACAAGAACAATCGACTGAATCGTCGAATGAAATCACCGATTATCGTTCGTCGATTGAAATTGCAGAAGAAACAAGCATAATTGAGCTTCAATTTGATGCAAACTTACACATGGAAGTCTTAAATCAGATGGATCATAACGAGAGGGTTAGATAATCAGAAAATCAAATCTTAAGTGCTTAAATAATCTTCCTAAATGATCATAAAATTATCATCAACTAGTATTTTACCCAAAATTTCAAGTAACATAATAGAAATTCGAGCAATACAAAGAAAAACTATTCCCATTCTAACCGAAAACAAGTATACCTCTCCACTATACTGAATCGCCTTCGATTGTGATAGAGAGACGGAGATTTGTCGCCTTCATTCGTCGATTGAATCCCTATATTGCCGATTAGTCTCCTTCTTTCGTCGATTGAAACCCTATATTGCCTTCATCGATTGATAAAAACACAGTAAATCGCTACTTTGTTCTTCCCCTTCGACTATCTGATTGAAACCTTGCCGATTGAAATCGTCGTTTGCAAGACCTGCGTATGTGTTGCTCAGGTGAGAGACGTTGTTTGAAACCCTAATCGTTGTTTGAAATCGTCCCATTCGACTGTCCAATTGTAAATGCTGCTGGTATTTTTTACAATTGTACCCTTTTAGGCTATTTTTTATCAAGACTCCATCCTATGCGTGTCTTTTTTAAATGCCATCATCTGGTCCCTTCAGCTCTTGATCCAAAGGCTGCAATTAATTCTCTACATTCTTTAATAAATAAAGGTTTTCTATAAATCCACACCCTAATAAATAAATATAAATATCACTAGGGCTACCGAAAGAGTTTGATATCTTATCTTTGATTCTGGAGGTTTATCCACACATGTTCTGCTTATGATTTTAAATGATTTTATTTGTGACATGTTTTCAACCCTTGTTCAAACTTTATTTTCTTTCTCCTTTCGTACATAAAGATATATATATATATATAGACTACAACATTGGTTAAATTTCTGCTATGTACGTACGTGGAGAGCCACGAATCAACTAACGAAAATCAAAACATGTAGATATATAACTGGTGTTTTTAACGACAGTTTTAGGTGTGGTTTTTAATAATAATTGAATTTATTACTAACTTTTATTTAAATCAATGGAGTGATAATACTGTACATATACAGTTGATTATTGACTAAGGGAAATGTTTAAGGAAATTTATTATTTTTACGAAGTACCGAAGAACAAATCACAATTTTTGATCAGTAAAATCTAATGGTCAAGACTACATGAAGAGGCATTTTTTGGCACTTAAAAAAAATTTAATTTTTTTATTTTTTATTTAAAAATTTAATTTTTTAAATTTTTTTATTTTTTTTTGTTAAAAGATAATATTTATTTGATAATTAAGTGTGCTACTTAATTATATTAATCACATGTGATTTTAATGTAAAATCACATGTAATTGTATACTTAATTATATTTGATATTTTAGTTCAATAACATGTGATTCAATATACAATCACATTTGATTCATTACACAATCACATGTGATTCAGTATACAATCACATTATGTGTTATTAATAAAAAATAATAATTTTTTTAATATAATAAAAAAAGTAAAAAAAATTCTAAAATATATAAAAAATTCTAAAATATATAAATAATTCTAAAATTAAAAAAATATTGTTGGGTCACATTTGTTGTAACCAATAGTCTAGGGACCATTGTGTAATTAGTCGATATTAGGCCTAGGTATAAATACCTAGTTGTAACCTAATTACACCCAAGCTTTGCCCTATTTCGTAATTGTCATATCTAATGCAAAGTGTTCAAGTTTTATCTACATTTAAATCTTCCAAATTTCACATTGTTATAGCTTAATCCTTGATTAATCCTTGAATTCACAATCTAGGAACTAAAGTGAGGGTCCTTAGGTCTAGGTGAGCAGAATCAAGTAACATGAGATCTTGATTGGGGTGCGCTGAGATAAAAATTGAGAGGGGGAGTGAAGTATGGGGTGCAAATCAGCTAAGCACATGGTGAAATGAAATGAGGGAGAAGTTGAAAATTTAAAAGTTATTTGAGTAAGGAAGGTGTGACAGGGTTAAAGAAAACGAAAAACCCTTACCAAACCGATTAAAAAGCCGGGTAGCCATATTTCTATCGGACTGCGTATGTTGCATTCTAATATTGAATAAGTCATCATGGACCCAGTGATGCAATGCATAACCCCCCAGCTACTCAAGTACTTCTTAAAAAGTCCTTGTTTTATTTTTCACGGAGATCAGCTCATATGCTATTGACATCTCACTTGGAGATTGTTGATATTGAAAAAGAGGACACTTTTCTCCAGTCCTCGCCTTCGTTTGTCCACTAATCGAGTCTAGAACCGAATTAAACAATTTTAGGACACGGGCATTCTATCAAGCATATCTTTGTGATATTGCCGGAACATTCATTGTGATACCAAAAATATTGGTATTCCACGATGATTGAATGGAAATCCTACCAGTGCTAACATCAAAGTCAACGTTGAATGTAGGTCACACAGTTTCTGTAACTTCTGTGTTAACAGGCAATCTATGTGATCCTGGGTTACCTTGATTCAAACCAGTGCGAAGATCTGACGACTGTACTCAATTCGTATCAACAACAGTCAACATGTCAGATAGAGAATCTGATGACTATACTCCAATGTTATCAACAATAGTCAATAAATCAGATGAATGATTCTATGATCGTACTCCAACATTAACAACAACGGTCAACATTAACAAAACCGCACTTCTACGACCTCAACAACGGTTAGGAACCTAGGATCATCAACAAATCGACAAAGCAACAATTTCAAGAAAAGACTTCCGCTGCTAACTGCTCTATCTATGGGTCTTTATTTCGTCGATTTACATGAAGTCTTCCGAAATATCATTATTCAACGAAATATCTACCACGTGCAGATTTGGCTAAAGATGAAGACTTCAATGGTTTAAATGAAAATATGTGTTATATATTGATTATTACAAAAAATGTATAATCATTATTCAACCCATTTTCATCAAAGGGGCATCGTCATACTCAACTTATTTGTTTCCTTAAATCGAAGATTCTTCCTAATTTCAACTCGCAGAACTTCACATTTTACATGATGAATTAGATAAATCTTATTCATCATGAGGGGGAGAAGATACATTACATAAATTCTTTTTATAAAGTTTTGATACTTTCAGAGAAAAATTCTTCTAAAGCTCAATCTGCGGGAACAAACTTAGGAGTTTCTTACAATATTATGGAGATTATCGATACGGTAGCCCAGTTTACTCCACATTAATAAGATATATGCACCAGTTAAGGGGCGGTAAACAAGAAACCAAAGATATAACGAAGGTATCAAACAACTTCCGTAGTTGAATTTGGTAATTTATTCACCGGGGAGTAAATATCAGAATGTTCAATTCAACTCCCGTGAAGAAATAATTGTTTGTTTGAGGAGGAGCGTAAACTTTATCAACATTTTACCTTAAAAACAATTATCAAGAATCATTGATCGACATAAAGCCACAAACTTAAAGAAAAGACTTCCGCTGTTAATTTCTCTATCATTATGGGTCTTATTTTTAGTCAATCAATGTAACGAACTGAATTTTGTAAATAAATAAATTTTATAGAAATGTGATAAATAAGGATAAATCGTTTAAAGAACGTAGGAATTGGTTTCGTGTCGTTTGGACACCGTATGAGAAAGTTATGGACGAAACAAGTGTATGATTAAGATTTGTAAGAATCTTAAGGGTTGGTTAAACCTAGGGTTTGGCAAATCACCATAATTGGGGGGAAAGTGTTAGTTAATGGTATCTAGAGATAAATGGATACATTATTAGTGGTATGTGATGTTGAGCATCTTGTGATTATTGTATTAGGCTTTTGGTGAAGTCTTGGAAGATTGATCGATTGTGAAAGCAAGGGAATTTCGTGTGAAGGACACGTGTGGAGTAATATTTGCTAAGGTGAGTACGTGTGGAATTTTACTGAGTACATAGCTCTTGATATACATTTCCTTACTTGTGGATCGGTCTATTTGATTATTACTTAGACTTATTATATGTTGAGTTGGTTATATATTAATGTTGATATTTAACTAACATGTTTAATGAATGATGTGATAGCCGATGGCTTTGATTGGCATAACTGTTAGGTTATGATAAGAGATAGATGGTGGTGACGCGGGGGATTCCCGGTCACTGAGACGAGTGTATATATGTTTATACACTAGGCACGTGGGTGCTCATAGTACGCATATGTTTAGTACTAGATATGTTGGGATTCTAATGCATATATGTTTATGTATTAGAAATGTTTGTGGTCTAGTGCATATATGTTTATGTACTAGAAATGGATGCTAGGGATCGTTAGAGCTACGATAGAGTGGCTAAACTATATTGATGGAAAATATAAATATGATTATATCCTTAATGTGATACTTGATACTTTCGGGTCTAAACCCATGTAGCTCACGAGACGTTTTGTCTCACATACTTCTTGTTGTTTTTGCTATGTACTCAGGTTCGGGATCGAAGGTATAGGTGCGCATGGATAGAGATGCGGGGCTTAGAGTAGAAGAACACTGGAACAGATTTAGACTTAGCTTTGGTTTTGATATATTCTGTAACACCAAACATATACTCTGATTTTTTTCATACCAAAGGTTTTTGTAAATCCGTATTTTGGGATAATTCTCCTCTTTATTAAATGATTATTTTGGCCAAATGTTTTGTATTAAAATTTGAGGTGTTACAACTTGGTATCAGAGCTATAGTTTAAGTGAATTAGGTTGGATGACCATCCTAGTCTTAGACTGTAGCATGAGGAATGTAAGATTCCTTGAGATTATAGGTTGACCTTGAGATTTTATGTTAAGTTTAGGTTGAACCTAGGGGACCTATGAAAGTTGATATAATTATGGATATTGAGTCTTATGCGACTAATGGATTGTACATGAAGTGCTAAATGTTTAATGTCTTTCGTATAGTCTTGATCGAAAGAAATGGTGACCACGCGTAGAAGTGGTAAAGCCCCGGAGGACCGGGAGGAAGAGATACCTCACGTCGAGGTTGTGGTTGAACAAGAAAGTCAACCGTCGATGCATCGAGTGGATGAATCGGAAGTTGGAGCTAATAAGACTCCGGTAACCATGGCGGATCTCCAAACTTTTATTGATCAAATCAAAGGGACAGTGGCCGAGGAAGTGCACTGAATTATTGGGGACCGTGAGAGGTCGGGGGAGACCGCGAATCCGAGGCTAAATCGGATGGGTGAACCGGGAGTAGTGGCACCGGGGAGGGGAAATCCTCCACGGGTGGCCAAAGTGATGCTAGGGCAAGGCCCGATGAGAAAGAGGATTGTTCGTTTAAATCCTTCATGGCTTGTAAGCCGAATGTGTACACGGGTAGTTCGGACCCGAAAGTGACTATGAGGTGGATCTGAGAGACCGAGCGGGTCATCGGAAGTAGCAAGTGTAAGAAGGCCGATATGGTGACGTATGCGTCACAACTTTTGAAAGAAGATGTTATGGTTTGGTGGGATATTGTGTATGAGACCCTCGGAAGGGAGGTGGTGGAGAAAATGTCGTGGGATTAGTTTACCACGAGGTTGAGGAAGAAGTTTTGTCCCGAAAGGGATTTGGAAAAAATGCACGAAACGTTTGTGACCCTAAAGCAGGGTGATATGTCGGTCGAGGAATACTCGAGGGAGTTCACGGGATTACTTCCGTTTGTTGCTAAGACTTACTCCGAGGAGTGGTTGAGGGTGGTCCGGTATGCTTGTGGGCTACCTTGGGATTATCAATTAGAAGTCAAGAGGGCGGTCACACTTGATGAGCCCATTAGTGCCGCCCGGGGTGTGGAAGAAGTGAATGAGGCACGGGTTGCCGAGAGGGCCCATATGGGCGAGAAGAGGAAAGCTGAGAGCGGCTCTAGTTCGTTCAAGAAATGGATGTTCAGTCCGAACTTCTCTAGGCAAGGAAGTGTGGCCTCATGCAAGAGGTGTGGGAGAAATCATACCGGCGAATGCCGAGGAGAATTGAAGACTTGCCATAGTTGTGGGAAGACGGGGCATTTGGCCCGGGATTGTAGATCCAAATCGGCGGCCGAGGTGGAATGCTACTCGTGCCATGAAAAAGGGCATTATAGCAATGTGTGCCCGAAGAAGAAAACCGAATCACTAGTGTCGACGGCTCAAAAGAAAGTGGAGTCGGCAAAGGTGAAGGGACGATCCTTCCAACTTACTCGGGAGGAGGCGAAGGAGGCACACGATGTGGTGTCAGGTACTTTATTCATTAACTCCTTGCCAACTCACATATTATTTGATTCGGGTTCCATTTATTCGTTTGTGTCTTATGAGTTCGGTTGTAAGTTGAATGTGCCGTCCGAGATGTTAGATGAGATTTATGAGATAGAGGTAGCCGACGGAAAAACCTCAATGGTTGAAAGTATTTATAGAAATTGTGAAATAGAAATAGACGGTAGAAAGTTTAAGGTTGATTTATTGCCCATAGGGATAAAAGCGTTCGATGTGGTTATCGGGATGGATTGGTTGGGTATGCACCAAGTGTAACGCCCTAAAATTTGTATTAAATAAATAATATTATTTTAATCGCATTTTATTATTTATAATTAATTCCGTATTATTTGGATGACGACAGTTCGTATTATTTGGACGACCTGTAATTAGACGGTTCGTTTTTATTAGACATTATAATTAAAATTACACTAGGTAGTCAATTAAATTAGACGTTTTAGACGCTTAATAATTTATTAGACGGTTTAATTCGTGTGGTGGGTTGGGGTAAACCCGGTTTAATATTTCGAAAGTTGGGTGTGTTGTATTTGGGCCGGCTCGAGCCGAGTAGGCCCACAAAGGGGCTGATCAATTGGGGCTTGGAGAGGGAAGTCATTAAGGGTAATTAAAATAGGGCATGTTGGGTTTTCTCTTCCTTTTCTTTCCTTTGTAACTATCGGTCGCATAAGCAAAATTGGAGGAGATTTCGTGTGAGGGCTGTGGGCAGGAACCGACATCCATGAGAGGGGAACTACCAAAACAAAAACAAGTGGTCAGCAGCCTAGGAGTTGGAATTAATTAAAGAAGTTGTGGTAGTGATCGAGAGGTTTGGACGGTGGCATGGAAAAGAAAGAAAAGAAAACAAATATTGGTTGAGATTTCAGCCACGACACATGGTCGACGGCAAGCAGGTGAAATTTAATTCATTGGGGTCTTCTTGTGTCAACTAAGGAGCAGCCATATCGTAATTCTTCCAGCTGATCAATCGAAGTGAAAGCAAGGAATCAAACAATCGTTTGGTGTTTCGATTAATCGGGTGTTCATTATATCGGATTGGTTCGTAAGGGTATTATCTCCATCTCTTCTTGTATTATTTTCGTGTCCTTGTGTCAATCCCGAGCCATGCTTGAAGAACCCAGAAAACCTTGCTCTCGGGATGCCTCCGTAGGCTTCCGGATGACGGTGTCGGGTTTTATCGTTATTATTGTTTTTAAAATCATTTTTAGTTGCTGGCAATTTCGAAACGTTATATTGATGGCTGTTTTTGAGGGTCTTAGAATCGGTTTTAGGGGATCGTCGTGTCACATAGATTTGTAGCCCACTTAGTTAGCTTTCCGAATTGACCGAACACTCATTAGACGGACTTACGGGTTAAAAGTTACGGGTAATATCGCGGACTGTCGCAGTGACATGTCGCTGTGCGACTGTTCTGTGTTGTCGGCTATTTTCGAGACTCTTAGGATCTGAATTAGAGATGGCTCGTCTCTCAGTTAATTATCTGGTTCGGAGTCTAGTTTCCGAAAGGGTAAAATGGGAGTCCGTGGGTTTTACGGTTTGGGAGATACGACTAGTTAAATGAGTTGTGTCGGGAAATTCAGAAACTGAGTTTATGTTGTTGATGTCAAAATTGTGATATATGTTTTATGTAATCTTCGTAGGGCTCTAAATTGCATTGAGGAAGTGTGTAATCCATTCGTGGATTAATATGGAGGCTAGCTTATCGAGGTGAGTATTCTCACCGTGTATTCAGTTTTAACGTTATACATGCATGACTTATGTGTTATACTATTTGAACCATACTTGTTATCTGAGTTTGATCTGTTATCTGAGTGTCTGAGCATTTGTTTATTTATTATTGATCTGAGACATTGTGTCGGGGTATCTGAGACATTGTGTCGGGGTATCTGAGACATTGTGTCGGGGTATCTGAGCTCGGCGCAGAGTCATTCTGTGCTATTATCTGCTAGGGCATCTGAGATAATTATGTTAAAGAGATAAAAACATAATAAACACACATCTGAGTTTTGGCTATATGCCATTTTGGGATCACCTCCCGTCTGAGTTTTTGGGATCACTCCCATCTGAGTTTTGGCTTACGCCTATCTGAGGTGTGAGGAGGGGCGATCGACCCGAATTACACAAGCGCGCTATATAAATTAAAATCTGAGTAATAAAATCCGGGAAATAAAATCCGAGTAATAAAATCCGAGAAATAAATCTGAGTAATTAATAGAGTAGATTCTGAGTAGGAGTACACCGATGTGCCCTCATGTGTTGTATGTTATGATTGTATGCATTTTGAGATTATTCACTCAGCTTCCCAGCTGACCCAAACTTTCCCCCACTGTTTCAGGTACTAGCAAAGGAAAAGAGAAGGTGGACGGTTGACCACTGTATTTTCAAGAGTTGATGTGGAACAACATTTATTATTTTAAACTTAAATTTCATTTAAAACTTTTTTCGCAATAATTACGTTTTAAATGTTAAATATTTATATCTGAGATTTTTTTTATCGGATTTTTTTATTTAAATCTTGTATTTAAATTTTTTTAAATTTTCCGAATTTTTGGGTGTTACACCAAGCCAAGATATTATGTGGTAAGAAAATAGTGTCAATCAAGACACCCGAGAACGAGGAAGTATATGTGTATGGGAAAAACGTCATCACATGCCTAATGTGATTACCGCCATTAAGGCGAGGAAAAGTATATCGAAAGGTTGTGCATCGTTTATTGCATATGTATTAGATGGCCGAAAAGAAAAGAAGACGATGGATAACGTCATGATTATTCGGGATTTCCCTTAAGTATTTCCCGATGACTTTCCCGGTTTGCCACCGGAGAGACAAGTCGAGTTTAAGATTAATTTAGTTTCGGGGGCGACGCCAATTGCTCGTGTTCCGTATCGTTTAGCTCCCACCAAGATGCGAGAATTGATGACTCAATTACAAGACTTGTTAGATAAAGGTTTTATTCGTCCGAGTTCGTCACCGTGGGGTGCACCGGTGTTATTTGTTAAGAAGAAAGACGGTTCGATGAGAATGTGTATCGACTACCGATACTTGAATAAAGTAACTATTAAGAACCGTTACCCGTTGCCGAGAATTAACGACTTATTCGACCAATTGCAGGGTGCTAATTACTTCTCGAAGATTGACTTGAGGTCGGGTTATCACCAAATTCGGGTGAAAGAAGGTGACACCGAGAAAACGGCTTTTCGTACGCGATATGGTCATTATGAATTTCTAGTGATGCCGTTTGGTCTTACAAACGCGCCGGCCATTTTTATGGATTTAATGAACTGAGTTTGCAAACTGTTCCTTGATAAATTCTTGATAGTGTTCATTGATGATATTTTGATTTATTCAAAAACCGAGGAAGAAAACGAAGATCATTTGAGACTCGTGCTAGATGTGTTGAAACGGGAAAAGTTGTATGCTAAGTTCTCGAAGTGTGAATTTTGGTTGCGGGAAGTACAGTTCTTAGGTCACGTGGTGACATGTGATGGCATTAAAGTTGACCCGTCCAAGATTGAAGCGGTGTCAAATTGGGAGCCTCCGAGGAATCCTACCGAGGTTAGAAGTTTCCTTGGATTAGCCGGTTATTACCGAAGATTTATACAAGATTTCTCGAGAATTGCGGTTCCACTCACGAAGTTAACAAGAAAGAGTGAAAAGTTTGTGTGGGAAAAGAAGCAAGAAGAGGCGTTTAATTTGTTGAAGGAAAAGTTATGTAACGCGCCGATTCTTACATTACCGGATGGTATGGAAGATTTTGTGGTTTATAGCGATGCTTCGAATGAGGGGCTCGGTTGTGTGTTGATGTAAAGGGGAAAGGTGATCGCGTATGCTTCGCGACAGCTGAAAAATGCGGAATTGAGGTACACGACACACGACTTGGAGTTGGCGGCGATTATTTTTGCTTTGAAGTTATGGAGGCATTATTTATATGGTAGTCAGTGTACATTGTACACGGATCATAAAAGCCTACAATACGTGTTTACTCAAAAGGATCTCAATATGCGACAACGAAGATGGATCGAGTTGATCGCCGACTATGATTGTGAGATTGTGTATCATGCGGGAAAGGCGAGTGTGGTGGCCGATGCCTTGAGCCGAAAAGTTTATGAGAAACCGAACAGAGGAATATTAACGCGTATAGAAGTCGTCTCGAGTATTATCGAAAGAATCAAGAATGCCCAACGAGAGGTTATGGGAAAAGACGAGTTAAGACAAGAACGGTTGGGTAAGAACCAACAATTTCTCGAGAATGCACAAGGGTTGAAAACCGTAGGCGGTCGAATTTGGGTTCCCATGTTCGGGGGTACCCGAAAAGAATTGTTGAATGATGTACACAAGTCAAAGTATTCGATTCACCCGGGAAGTACAAAGACGTACCAAGATTTGAAACGAGTTTATTGGTGGCCCGGAATGAAGGCGAGAGTAGCCAAATACATCTCGAAGTGTGCCACGTGTGCACAAGTTAAAGTCGAGCATCAATTACCATATGGGGTAGCTCAATCATTGTTAGTACCGGCCGGAAAGTGGGAAGACATAACTATGGATTTCATAGTTGGTTTGCCAAAGACGAGTAAGGGTCACGACGCTATTTGGGTCATAGTTGACCGTTTGACCAAGAGTGCATTATTTTTAGCCATTCGGGAAACGTTGCCACTCGAGAAGTTGGCTAAGTTGTATGTTGATGAAGTGGTTCGACTCCACGGGGTTCCGTTATCGATTGTATCCGATAGAGACGCGAGGTTTACCTAGAGATTTTGGAGATCGTTGCAAGACGAATTGGGTACAAAGTTGCGGTTGAGCACGGGTTATCACCCGCAAACCGACGGTCAAAGTGAAAGAACGATTCAAACGGTCGAAGACATGTTGAGATCGTGTGTGTTAGATTTCGGTGGTAAATGGGATGAACATTTACCGTTAGTCGAGTTCTCATATAATAATGGTTATCACTCGACTATTAAGATGCCACCTTATAAGGCGTTTTATGGGAGAAAATGTAGAACTCCATCTTGTTGGATAGAAGCGGGAGAGACAAAGCTCACGGGTCCCGAGATCGTGAGAGTAACGAATGAAAAGATCGGTATAATACAAGCCAACATGAAAGCCGCCCAAGATAGACAACGAAGTTATTCGGGTTTGAAGAAAAGACCATACGACTTGGATGCCGGTGATATGGTATTGTTGAAAGTGTCACCTAGGAAAGGTGTAATGCGGTTTGGAAAGAAAGGGAAGTTGAGTCCGAGGTATGTCGGGCCATTCAAAATTTTGAAGCGAATCGGGCTTCAAGCATTTAAGTTGGAACTTCCACCCGAGCTTCAAGGTGTGCATGACACCTTTCACGTGAGTTATTTAAAGAAGTTCATCGGGGAAGCTGAAAACATTATCCCATTGCAAGAGTTGCGGGTCGATGCCCCGAACCGGTTGATTGAGGAACCCGAAGCTATATTTGAGACCAAAACGAAGAAGCTTCGGAATAAAGACATCGAGTTGGTATTGGTCAAGTGGAAGCATTCTTTTGGACCAAATTTGACTTGGGAAGTCAAAGACGAGATTCGGAAGAGATACCCGGATTTCGTGAACTATGATGAGATTCCGAGGATGGAATCTTCTTAAGGGGTAGATAGTTGTAACGACCCGAATTTTGTAAAATAAATAAATTGTATAAAAATATGATAAATAAGGATAAATCGTTTAAAGAACGTAGGAATTGATTTCGTGTCGTTTGGACACCGTATGAGAAAGTTATGGACAAAACCGGGGTCGAGATGGAAACCGAATATTGCAGCCCTGCAGAGCTGCAGAGTTCACGACGTGAACTATAGTTCACGATCGTGAACTCGGGACAAAGAATTGTGGTTTTTGGCGATCGAAGTTCACGTCTAGCTCGCGATCGGGAAGAGTTCACGACGCGCATAGTTCACAATCGTGAACTAGTTCGCGCTGTGAACTATGGCAGACAGCAACATTAATGTCGGGTTTTGGTCATAAATGCAGCCCACAAACCCTAGTTTTCTCCCATTGGCGATTTCGAGCATTAAGGCTGGTTTGGGTCGATTTCTCCACAAATTCTTGGTAGATTTCACTCATAAGAGAAGATTAAAGGTATATCTTCACTCCCTCATCTTTGTAGCTTTAGATCCATGTATTTTGGTGTATAAGTTTGAAACCCTAGTTCTTGGGGGTTATGGTTTATGGTTGAATAAGTGATGTATACACTTAATAGATGGTATTTTAACAAAGGAAACAAGTGTATGATTAAGATTTGTAAGAATCTTAAGGGTTGGTTAAACCTAGGGTTTGGCAAATCACCATAATTGGGGGAAAGTGTTAGTTAATAGTATCTAGAGATAAATGGATACATTATTAGTGGTATGTGATGTTGAACATCTTGTGATTATTGTATTAGGCTTTTGGTGAAGTCTTGGAAGATTGATCGATTGTGAAAGCAAGGGAATTTCGTGTGAAGGACACGTGTGGAGTAATACTTGCTAAGGTGAGTACGTGTGGAATTTTACTGAGTACATAGCCCTTGATATACATTTCCTTACTTGTGTGGATCGGTCTATTTGATTATTACTTAGACTTATTATATGTTGAGTTGGTTATATATTAATGTTGATATTTAACTAACGTGTTTGATGAATGATGTGATAGCCGATGGCTTTGATTGGCATAACTGTTAGGCTATGATAAGAGATAGATGGTGGTGACGCGGGGGATTCCCGGTCACTGAGACGAGTGTATATATGTTTATACACTAGGCACGTGGGTGCTCCCAGTACGCAAATGTTTGGTACTTGATATGCTAGGATTCTAATGCATATATGTTTATGTATTAGAAATGTTTGTGGTCTAGTGCATATATGTTTATGTACTAGATATGGATGCTAGGTATCGTTAGCGCCACGATAGAGTGGCTAGACTATGTTGATGGAAAATATAAATATGATTATATCCTTAATGTGATACTTGATACTTTCGGGTCTAAACCCATGTAGCTCACGAGACGTTTTGTCTCACGTACTCCTTGTTGTTTTTGCTATGTACTCAGGTTCGGGATCGAAGGTATATGCGCGCATGGATAGAGATGCGGGGCCTAGAGTAGAAGAACACTAGAACGGATTTATACTTAGCTTTGTTTTTGATATATTTTGTAACACCAAACATATACTCTGATTTTTTTCATACCAAAGTTTTTGTAAATCCGTATTTTGGGATAGTTCTCCTCTTTATTAAATGATTATTTGGCCAAATGTTTTGTATTAAAATTTGAGGTGTTACAATCGTTATGTATCTTCAGTCAAAAGTCATCAAAATTCATCTTGTTGGTTGAAAAGCTACAAGAAGTATTCATTTTCACATCCAAAGAAAGCTCAAACTGATCCTGATACGGAATTATATAAACGAAAAATCTACAAGGTTCAGCTTTTGCTAAAGATGAAGACTTCGAAGATACGCTTCCCAGACTATTGTTACAAAGGGGGAGATTGTTGGGTCACATTTGTTGTAACCAATAGTCTAGGGACCATTGTGTAATTAGTTGATATTAGGCCTAGGTATAAATACTTAGTTGTAACCTAATTACAGCCAAGCTTTGCCCTATTTTGTAATTGTCATATCTAATGCAAAGTGTTCAAGTTTTATCTCCATCTAAATCTTCCTAATTTCACATTGTTATAGCTTAATCCTTGAATTCACAATCTACAAAAAATTATACTATTTTTAAAGTGATTAAAGTACCCCTCAATGTATAAAATATATGACTAATCTTGACCATTAGATCTTATTGATCAATGGTTAATATTCGTTCATCAAGACTTCATAAAAATGACGAATTTCCTTGAATGCAACTTTATTGACTAATGTACAATTTACTAGTAATAGATATCCTATTACCTCAACAATAACATTTGTTATTTAGTATTGTTATTATTATTTTCTATAAATCTATAATAGCCGACACAACGATCTAAAATTCGGTCCATTTCTTTTACATGTCTCTTTAATTGTTATGTTATGAAAGACATTTAGATTTTCTAAATCTTTTGAAATGATCTTTTATGAAAAGAACTAATATATGATCGCTGAGTTCATTCTAAATAAGGTAAAATGAAAATAGAAGTCATTGCCGTTGATAGTGATCTCTACATTTGAAAGAGATCGAAATGAAATATACGACGTGGTTTACTCTTAGCAACATCGTTTTAGGCTTCTTGGTACGGGACCATGCTCGCCCGGCGTTGGGGTCTGACATGGCTACAACGGCGTGGGAAACACATGAAACACCCCCCCTCCCCCCACACGGTGTTGGGGTCGGCGTGGCCGAAGAACGCAACGGGCAACGCCCCTCCACGCCAGTTGTTTGATCGATTTGGACGAAAATGTAGCCGTTGAACGGCTCTTTTAGCCGTTGCAGATTTAAAATAATAATAATAATTTATTTATTTATTTCCTATATAAACACACTCAAACATTATCAAAACACTACCAAAATACTACCAAAACACACCACAACTCTATCAAACATTAATTCAATTGAGATATGGTAGGCGGGGATTCACTGCTTTGCAAAAATGTACTGCAGCAATTCGAGCTATGGCCTACGAGTCATCCCCTGATTCTATTGACGAGTACCTACGCATGTCTGAAAGAACTGCTAGGGAAAGTATGTATAGATTTTCACAAGGGGTTTTGGAAATATTCGGACCTATTTATTTGCGAAAACCAACAGTAAGCGATGTTCAAAAATTATATGAGGCACACGAAGAGAGACATGGTTTTCCTGGAATGTTTGGTAGCATTGATTGTATGCACTGGGATTGGAGGAACTGTCCACAATCGTGGAGAGGTGAGTACACTGGTGGACATCATGGAGTACCGTCATTGATATTTGAAGCTGTTGCTTCCCAAGATTTATGGTTTTGGCATGCTTACTTTGGGGTTGCGGGTTCTAATAATTATATTAACGTGCTTGATCAATCACCAATATTCAATGACTTGTTATCAGGAAAGGCAACCGATGCTTCTTTTACGGTGAATGACAATCCATATAGATTCGGTTATTTCCTTACCAATGGTATATATCCTCGTCATGCGACGTTTGTCAAAGCCTACCGACATCCAGTTGATCCAAAAGAGGTCTTGTTTACCAAAAAACAAGAATCCGCACGTAAGGATGTGGAACGGGCTTTTGGAGTTTTAAAGGCCAAGTGGCACATTGTCAAAAACACGGTCCGTTCATATGACCTTGAAAGATTAAGATATATTTTGTATGCATGTGTTGTAATGCATAATATGGTTGTCGAAGATAATGGTCGGATGATTTCTCCATATGTGTCGGACGGTCCCCGACATGCTTTGTATGTACCAGGAAGTGCAGAATATCTGCACAGGGTTGTCGACATTCGAGACGAAACAACACACGAACGACTTCAACGGGACTTGGCGGACCATCTCTACAACAACGCACATGCCGATGATGAAGAGTAATAATTTATTTTAATTATTGTAATTTTTAATTTAATGTTTAATTTCTAGTATTTTAATGTTTAATTTCTAGTTTTTTTCATTTTAATTTAAAGTATTGTCATTTTAATTTTATTTAATGTAATGTAATTTTAAATTATATAAAATATTATTTGTGTGAAAAATAAATGGAAATGAAATGATGAGATGGAAAATAAAATGGTGTGGTGTGGTGGGTATTTTCACCAAAATGATGTGGTGTGGTGGTGGTGTGGTTGCTTAGATGACGGTGATGTGGCAAGAAATATGGGTACCACATGTGGTACCCATACCTAGTAGCCTTAATTTTAAATCAATATCATGCTAGCTGGCTTTTACTTATTAATTTAATGACGTTAGTATTTTTTATACACAAAGTTAAACAATAAATCATTAATATAATTTAACATTCATTAAAACCTTTTGCCTCAATAAACATAAAACTCAAAATATACTCGTATCACTTATTTTGAAACGAAGGAAGTACTGTATATTATGGGAATTCATTTCTGTAACGCAACTTTTACTTCATATACTAAAAAGTACAAGTTTTATAGCAAACTATACAAATGTTTCAAGCATTAATTGTTATATATAACCTAAAATTTATGGTGTAACATCACTGCCTATATATTATAGACATCAAGCTAATTAAATCATCATATTATGCCCATAAAAAAACATTGAGTCGGATGACAACCCAAAACAACCACCTAATCTCAGTGTCACATCAATGTGATCTCATCATTTTCTATTTTATATTCAGATTCTCAAATACATATTTACTCACAACTTAACCCAAAACATTTTGGTTCACTAAAATATTACTCACTCTAAATTTTTAATTTTAAATATATATTCATTTTATTCTCTCTCCTACTCCAGCCCACCCATGTAGTCTTTGGTGTAGCCTACGCGCACTGTATTAGTTTGGCCTTGGCGCCGCCAATAGTCTAGCCACGAAGGATCGCATTGTCTATAGTGACATCAAACTCACCTCTCTAAGATGCTGACAATTATTTGAGGGTGTGCTTGGTTAAGAGTTATAGATACCAAGGAATGAGTAAGGTAACGATTAACTAGGCTTGGTTGGATATAATGAAATCAATCATTGCTTAGTAGTGGGTAATGAGTTATTGCCCATTAAATTGGGGGGGAATGATTATTCATTAGACTGCTGCCAACGGAGGTGCGGTTGGCTGCCGGTTGGCCACCGACGGAACCGGCGCCGTTGGCACGGACCGCCGGTTGGCCGCCGGTTGGTCCGCCAGTCGGGAAAGCGGCGAGGGAAGAAACGGAGGAGGAGAGGAGCGAGAGAGAGAGAGGGGAAGAGAGAGAGTAATATTCTTTTTTTATTTATTTTTTGATTTTTTTTAAAGTTTTTAAAAAAGGTAATATTTAAAAAAATCTAAAAAAAATTCTAAAAAATTCAAAAAAAATCTAAAAAATTCAATTTTTTTTTTAAAAAATAAACTTTTTATATAATGTCTTTTTTTAATTAATGTAATTTATTTTTATTAGTTATATGTTTTAATTAGTTGTATATTTTATTAGAAAAAGAAAAGTGGTGGGGCCCAAAGTTGGTGAAGTGACGGAGTGCTGTTGGCATGGGTACGTCAGTTTAGTGTTAGTTAGTTTGTATGCTGACGTGGCGCTGAGTTGGCGGAAACTGACGACGTCAGTTCCCGTCACCATTGGCACCGGTCTTAGTATTCCCCACCATTCCCTTTCCTTTTTCTTAATACAAACCAAGCGCAGTTTACTACGTAATATCATAAGTCATGCATGACATCTATGATAGTGGAGAATTGTCATTATATTTTATTTACAATTTACATTTCTTCCATATCGACTCTTGGTAGTTCGTATATACGTTATATATCCTTGTCTTACAATTTTTAGTACGTTAGATTTCCTTTATAGCTGCTCAAGTGTTATAACTTATAAAACCCTTTCGAGTCGGCATCTATAGCTTGACAAAGAAATACTCCGTACGTACGAAGTTGATATTGATGTTGGATCTTTTTATAAGATATAGTAGTATAACAAATTAATTCTATATTAATATCAAGCCAACAACAGGAATATGGGTACTTGTGTAGAACCTCATTTCTAATTGTTCTGACTTCTGACCCACTAGTAACCTTTAACAATAAATGTTACCAACGAGGAATAAATGGCCGCGCGTTGCGGCGGGACTTAAAAAAATACATAATCTACAGATAAATAATAATTCTTTTATTTGTAAATTAATTTACGTATCTTTTATTTGTCTTCGACTCTTCTCTATAATAGTTTGTGGTGATATTCTGTTCACGATAGCTTTTATGAGAATGGTTAAAAAAACAAATCTATTTTTGTTTAACTTGTTTAATTTTTTTTTTTTAAAAAAGTGTGCTGCTATATTAATTGTGTGCTGCTAGATTTATTGAATGGGTAAAAGTGTTGGGTCACATTTTAATGTATTCAATAGTCTAGGGGTGTAATGTGACATTTATTGTAACAAATAGTCTAGGGTGATTTTATGTAAGCTTGCCGTTGTCAAAATCGAACGTACGTTTTCTTAGTGCAAAGCTCAATATTGTTCTTCATCTCAATCTTCATATTATCACTTGTTATTGCTTAATTGTTTGTTGAATCGGTACATACGGATTCTCAATTGGTATCAGTGTATAACCAGAGTCTCATCAGAATGGCTTATGCACACATCAGTGTATAAACCGTTCCTAACCGTTTAATGGCTTTCACGTACATCAACTTGAAACTCGCTCTTAATCAGAAAACACAGAACTGTAAAAACTCTTCTCCACCACTCTGCTGCTGTTAAAAGGTACATTTCTGATCTACAAACTTTTATATATCTTTATTTTGTCGAGGGGGAGTAATATTAATTCTAGGGGGAGAATTAGTATTTCCAGGGGGAGAAACTTTCTTATATCAATACTTTTATACCCGTTTGAAATTTTTTTTTATTATTCGATCAATTTTTTTTATCAAACGACAATACCTTCCCATGGTCTGCCAGAACCGGGCTTACCTTCCAAGGGAATTCTTTTTCAGCAATTTGGTAAATGTGAGGGTATAAGTCTAAGGTATAGCAATAGGTGAGTGCAAGGTGATGTGAAAAACATGATAACTTTAAGAAAACACACCTTTGAGTGCATCCACACCGTAAATAAACCGGGCAACCATACAAAAGGGTGCTCATTTATGCGTTAAATGTTTCACCAGAATCTACTGGCCCAGTAAAGCACATGCACGCCACCACCAACCACTCAAATTTCTCTCAACAGGAATTTGTTTCAATTCATTAGGGGACGTAGCACATAATCTACTGACTACTCATTCGGAGTTTGTCGGTATTGAAACATAATAACCTCCTGCCTCGGGTTAAGTCCCTTTGTATGCACCGTGTGTCTAGTTATCACCCCTCAAACATTCCAATATAGGACACTGGCACTACAAAAATGGATCTCTGTGAATTCATCGGAACACTCGTAGTGGCATCAAAATCTGATGTTTCACGAGGATCGAGTGGAAATCCTGCTAGAGCTAAAATCACGACAACTCTAAACACAGGTCACACACTTGAATCAACGGTTGTGCAAACGACTACAGATTCGTACCGTGTGCTAACGGATACTCTATATGAGTCCGGTGTTACCTAAAAAGAACAAGTTGATGTGCCGTAACATCTATCATTCTTTCAGGCAACAACTTATACTGAAAACACATAAACTTCCGAAGAAAAATCCATGTGAACTCTTAAAATGCAACATCTTTTGAAAGCTGATTAAAATGCACATGAGCGTAATAGTCATCTCTCAAATTACTCCTATGATCTGCTAAACCCAGCATGATCTTCCCCGGAGCCACCGACAATATAGGAACAAAAAAAGTGAGGGTCCCTAGGTCTAGGTGAGCAGAATCAAGTATCATGGGATCTTGATTGGGGTGCGCTGAGGTAAAAATTAAGAGGGGGTATGAAGTATGGGGTGCAAATCAGCTTATCACATGGTAACACAAAAAAAAGGGTGTGGTTGAAAATGAAAACGTGAGTTGAGTGAGGAGTGTGTGTGAAAGGGTTAAAGAAAACGGAAAACCCTCCCTAAACCGAACAAAAGACCGGGTAACTACATCTATATCAGACTGCATGAGATGCTTTCTGATTCAGACATCATGGACCCAGTGATGCAATGCACAACCCCCACTGACTACTCAAGTACAAAAAGTACTTGTTTCAAAATCACGGAGATTGCTACATCTACTATCGACATCTCATTTGGAGATTGTTGATATTGAAAAAGAGGACCTACCTCCAGTCCTCGCCTTCGTTTGTCCACATATAGAATCTAGAACCGAATTAAATTTCTCTAGGACACAGGCATTCCACCAAGCATATCCTAGTGATATTTCCGGAACATTCATAGTGATACCAAACTTGTTGGTATTCCACGATGATTGAATGGAAATCCTACCAGTGCTAACATCAAAGCCAACACTGAACGTAGGTCACACAGTTTTTCACTGTCGTGTTAACGGGATATCTATGAGATCCCGGTTTATCCTATTTGACTATGCTGTAAAATGTGTTATATATTGATCCATTCAAAAAATGAATGTTATCATTATTCAACACATTTTCATCACCAAGCTTCGGAGATTCTTCTTCTTACATGATGCTTCAGATAAATCGTGTTCATCATGAGGGGGAGAATGTATTAGCCTAACTTACTCCACATCAAAAAGACACATATGCACCAGTGAAGGGGGAGTATACAAGGAACCGAAGACTCCATGAAGAAATAATTGTCTGTTTGAGGGGGAGCATAAACCTTATCAACAAATTTCCCGAACAACAATTATTAAAGATCATTGATCGACATAAAGCCACAAACTTCAAGAAAAGACTTCCGCTGTTAATCTCTCTATCATTATGGGTCTCAATTTTGGTCGATCAATATGTATCTTCAAAGTAAAGTCTTCAAAATACCTTTTGTGGTTAAAAAGCTACAAGAAGTATTCGTTTTCACAGATTAATAAAGCTCAAGCCTGATCCTGATTATTATGCAACGAAATATCTACAAGACTAGGCTTTTGCTAAAGATGAAGACTTCGAAGATATGCTTCCCAGACTATTGTTACAAAGGGGGAGATTGTTGGGTCACATTTTAATGTATTCAATATTCTAGGGGTGTAATGTGACATTTATTGTAACAAATAGTCTAGGGTGATTTTATGTAAGCTTGCCGTTGTCAAAATCGAACGTACGTTTTCTTAGTGCAAAGCTCAATATTGTTCTTCATCTCAATCTTCAAATTATCACTTGTTATTGCTTAATTGTTTGCTGAATCGGTACATACGGATTCTCAAAAAGGCTTGCTGGTTTCCAAACTAAGAAAACCCAATGCAAAAGATGTTCATGGTGTTTTCTAGAACAATTTTAAGGGACGTCCACTTCATTTTACGAAATTTTATTTTCCTTGCAATTATTTTTTAATTATTTTGTATGAACAGTAGTTTATTATTATTTTATGTATGGTAAATGTATATAGATAGTAATGTTTGAATGAATGGATTACAACAAATGTTACTATTTGTTTTAACTTTATAGTTTGGTTCTAATGAAAGTTCTTTTTGCCGTGTCTTCATTGGTATCAATCATTAATGATAGTATCATTATCAATGATATTAAGATTGACCTTGAAAACGAAACTACCCATGTGTTATAATCTTTTATAATATGCATTGAAAATTGTGGTTATCTAATTGTTCCTGGATGGGATCAACCTTAAAAAGATGTATGGCCCTTGTAGCCATTGAAGGGCACAAACTTGGGGTGTTCCAAGGGACGTTCGTTATTAAAATGTAAACAATAATTTATAAACATAGACCCCCCAACATTTATATAATTCATAGATGTGCATGCTATTAAGAAATAACCAATAATTTTAGTTAAATATAACCTCATCCAATTAGAAGATATACTCTCCACAAAAGTATTACGAAAA
The DNA here is from genome assembly GCA_963853835.1 of Calendula officinalis. Taxonomy (NCBI): domain Eukaryota; kingdom Viridiplantae; phylum Streptophyta; class Magnoliopsida; order Asterales; family Asteraceae; genus Calendula; species Calendula officinalis. The sequence goes on from OY970820.1 coordinate 24,046,930, forward strand.
ATAAAAGAGCATTTAATTATGTTATGTTATGTTATTTATTTGTATTATCTAAGAAACCACATGATCTATATCTATTGTTAGATCATCTTATCTTCTTATTAATTTGCATTGTTTTGTTTAGATGTCTTTATATGTATTTAACGAAATATGGGTACATATCGTGGGATCTAAAAGTTTACTTGTAGAACTAAGGAATAGTAGCTTCTTAATTAGTTATTTAATAAACGGTTATTTCTTATGCAATTACTAATAGAAAAATGTTATTGTTTTTACCAATATCAAAATCAATGTATGATATGAGGAAAGAGAATAAGTGAATTACATACATTTCTTGTAAATTTCCCATAATTTTGGTCTATACTACCTTTCTGCTATACTCTGTAATATTTGCCATTAACAATTTCAGAAGGAGATTTGTCTTAAATCTTAATCTTTGAAATATGAACATTAGAAAATTTGGAATTATTGCGTTAACTCCTATTTGGTCATGTCTTATGTAAGCAAACTTATTAACGTTATTATAACTATTATTATTCTTATCCAATGTCTAAAATATATTATAAAACAACATGAAACATTACACCCTGAAGCTAATGAAGGTCCAAGATCTCATTCATTTATTTATCTCTTAAATTTATTCATAATATATCTTGAGTATGATTGCATATGCATATACTTATTTGTGAAATAATGCATTGTTAATTTTAGTTAATTATAATGCATGCAAAGACAACATTTGACATTTGAATTGTACACAATAGTTTCCATATTTTTGGGAAGCCCAAGGGGCATATGAGTGCGAATAAGAAACAGCAATATAAAATGCTTGAACAAAACCATGTTCTAATTCAACCATGATGACGATGAGCAAATAATCACAGGCTCTAACTGCATACGAGACAACCTTTCAATTTTCAGACGTTGTTGATTATTACATTTAATTAAATGGGAGAATAAAAATAACGTAAGAAAATATAAATCAAATCTTTTCATTAAACCATAATTTTATTTTTGGTGTCTATTTTTTTATATGTGTCGGAGATATAAAGTGAGTGCACCGGAAAAGAACGGGAACTGGGTCAATAATTAATAATACTACTAATCAAGTTTTTTTATTGTTTTTAATTGGACAAAATACATAGAAGGGTACATACTTTTATTTTGATCACTAAAGGGTAATCTACTTTCATAAATGTATATAAAAAAGTAAAATATGACTTGACCTATTACCGGTAATCATTTCTTCCATCTGTTTCCCACGTAACTTTTTAAGGCTTATACAGTTAGTTTTGTTTCACAACCTTTAAACTAGGTCAAAATACAGTCGATCAATTCTTCCTTCAATATCCAAAATGACATCTTTCTTTCAATTTATGGTTAAGGCATGTTGATTTATTTTATAATATGATCATTGATGTTGTTATTGTAGTAATTCTTATAATGTAATATTATAAAATGACTACTTTATCTTCTTTCAAAAACCCCACAAGTCACATTTTACCATAGAAGATGAAGTAGTAATTCTTACGACATTGAGGTTTTTGGAAGAAGATGAAGTAGTCATTCTATAATATTTCATCATTAGAATTACCACAATAACAAAATCAATGATCATATTATAAAAAAAATCAACACACTTTAACCATTAGTTCAAACAAAGATGAAATTTTGGACTTTGAGGAAGAATTGATCGATTGTATTTTGACCTAGTTTGAAGGGTGTGAAACAAAACTAATTGTATAAGCCTTAAAATGTCACATGGGAGGCAGATGGAAGATATGAAAACCGGTAACATGTTTCACAAGTCACATTTTACCTTTTTATATATCTTCGTGAAAATAGGTTACACTTTAGTGATCAAAATAAAAGTACATACCATTAAATAAACTTTGATGGAAAGTAGGTTACCCTTTAGTGATCAAAATAAAAGTGCATGCCCTTAAATAAACTTTGATGCAAAGTAGGTTACCCTTCAATACATTTTGCCCTTTTTAATTTTATACAATGTTAATAAAATGTACAGAAGACAATGCTAACTGATCATTACAAAAATGTAGTTGATTTATTTATAATTTTATAAACATATTATTCATAACTGTCTATATACATCATTAAAGTATATTCTATGTCCTTAGGTGTACTAATATGGAAACTAGATTTATCCAACCCTATGATTACATATGTATGTTTAAAATTAAGTATCCAAAAATTTGAATTTTCAAAAAAGATCAATGATCCAAAAAAAATCTCAAAAAATACCAAGGTAATTAAAAATATCAAAAAATTCAAATGTTAAATTCTTAAAATTTATTAAAAATTACTTTATAATGTGAAAATAGATATAGATTATAATTTAATTTATCAATTTATGGTTTTGTAAATTATAAGAGTTTTGACCTAAAAGCAGATTTTTCAATTAAAATTTACAAAAACTAGTTCTTGTTTTTAATCTTTTCCTCGTTATTTTAGATAATATGTAGTTCAAATCATTTTCTTTTACGTAGTTAAATTTATGCTCTGTAAGTGTGTATCAATATTGTAGCACGAGTTGTATAATACAGGGGATGTTGTTTTTAAAACAAATAGAATAACAGAAGAAAATCACTCCTAAAGATTGCGTTTAATTTTAATATAAAAAAAGGAGTTAGGAATCTGACTTCATCAAAATGTCAACTCTTGTTTATTGAATATATTTGCGATTATGGGAATATAACTCAATGAGTAGGTAGAAATTATCAAATATTACCGTAGCTAATAGAATGTTCTTTTATCTAGGATACATTCATTATTTGTTACTTTTTTTCAACCAATAAAATTGAATAGTTTGTAGCACTATATGGATAGGGAAGGAATGCAAGACACTCGTCGTTTGATTTGAGTAGGGTTGTCAAATCGTATTATCGTTTTGTGTTTTTAGGTAACACGACATGACACGAATTCGTTTAACACGAAAACAACACGACATGAAGTCGTGTTTTATTTTGCTAACACAAACACGACACGATTAAAACACGATAAACACGACAAACACGATAACACGAGATAAATAACAAATATATAAATTTTCTTACTTACTACGTACTAAAAACACGACACACTCGATAAACACGACAAAAATATAACATAAATTTCTAAATGTTCCCAAAATCATAACTATCGTGTCAATTTCGTGTTAATTTCTGAACATGAACACGACACGACTTCGTGTTTGTTTTACACGACACGAACACGAACACGAATTCAAATTTTGATTTCGTCCCAATTTCGTTTCGTTTCGTTTCGTGTATTTTTATCGTGTCGTGTCAAGTTTTGACAGCCCTAAATTTGAGCAGGTTTCCACTAGTTTATAAGAACATCCATTTTGATGAAGAAATTAGATCGAGTATTTCTTTGGTGTTACATTATTAAAATGGCAATTTTACCCTAGAATGACTTATATAGTACTCCCTCCGTCCCTAAATAAAGTTCCCATTTCACCTTCAAGTTTTGTCCCTAAATAAAGTTCACATTTCTCAAACTTAAGGGACCCACTTAATATAATAATATTATTACCAATACTTTCACCGCTAACTATCTCTTAAAACACTTTCTCTCTCCAATCAAACCTTATATTTTATTCAAAAGTAATACCAAATACCCCACCACTAACTATCTCCTAAAATATTGTGCCCAACACAAATGAGAACTTTATTTAGGGACGGAGGGAGTAGTATTAAGTTCCAGGGAGTTAAAAAATATCCAAAAGTTGGGTGTCCGAAAAAAAAAATATCCAATATCAAAAAATTTGTGTATCTTAAATGCCGGATTTTTTTTATAAATTTCAGATATCGGATACAAATAATGTTTTCAAAATTTTTGGATATCCGAATTATCTGAAAAAAATATCCAAAAAGTATACGAATAATTTGTTTTTTCCGGATCAGTTATACAAAATTACTATCCAGATATCTGAAAAATCCGAATACACATGATTCTGATATCCAAAAATCTTGATACTCGATTTTAAACACCCATGCTCACTATTATATCTGATTTGTTCTATATTGTAAACCTAAAATTTATATAAATTCTTTGCAAAACCAATATTTGAAAGGAATTGGTTTTACATCTAATAAACTATATTTATACATCATAATCATTATTTTGCATTGCTTATATAAATTGATTTAAATATTGTACAATATAGTGAATGAAATATTTTTTGTAATGTAATAATTATCTCTCATGACTCATATTTGATTCAGTTTCACTCTTTTTTAACTAACATATCTTAAAACTTAGATGCCATACAATATACATCTATAGATATGCTAATGAAATGTTTATGGTAAAACGATTTTCAGAAGAACAAAAATAAAGTGGGAATTCATTGGAAAAGAAATCCAAAATTTGTATCTGGTTAAAAGCCTTAAACTATCAAAAAATGGTGAAGTCCTACACATCCACTCTATACAACACATTTTACCCGTATTGCAAAATAAAAAATAAAAATAAAATAATTGTGAATGATGATGTCACTAAACTAAATCAGCCTCAAAACCCAGAGATTTTTCTTCCTCGTTTTCAGCTTTTATTAAGTTATACTCTGCTTCCTTAATTTCTTCAACATCGCCGGCACAGCCGCCGCCGCCGAGTGTCAACTCCTTTGCTCTTTCGGCTTCAAATTCCCAGTCCGTCCGCCCTAAAACCACCAACATCGTCACGACACAAGACATCTGTGCCGCCAGCATCCCCAACCACAAACCTTCAAAATCAAACCCCATAAAGAATGCTAAAACCACCGCCACAGGCATACCGACCAGATAAAAACATCCAAGATTGATATTTGCTCCGATTTTCGGCCGTGCCGTGCCTCTCAAGACACCGCACCCCGTCGTCTGCGGGCAGTTTCCGAGCTCACAAAGACCGATTATCGGAAGCACCATTGAAGTCAGAGCTATGATTTCTTTATCTCGAGTGAACATCGTAGCCCATAAGTTCCTCACGCTCGCCGCGAAAAACAGCGCAGAAAACCCCAGGAAAAAGCTACACGACAGTCCCACAATGGCGGCCATTTTCGCTCTACCGGGTCGACCCGCACCCAACTCGTTACCCACCCGAGTCGACACACTGAAACTCAGCGACGACGGAAATATATAAATCAACGCCGTGGTCTGAATCAAAACCCCCATTGAAGCAACTGTAGCTTTAGGGTTTACCAATAACCCACATAACAAAATCATAATCTCGTACCACCACCATTCCAAACAAACCGACACACAGCTCGGAATCGCTAAATTCAACAACGATTTCCATCCTTTAAGACATTCTCTTGAAACACCGCCCCATGTTTTCTTGTAAACACCGGAACAGAGTACGTAAACCACCAAAGAAGCCACAAGATTAAAATTGGTCCACACACTACTAATCGCGACACCTTTAATCCCTAAATTTAAGTTATTTACGAGATAATAATTGATGGGTATGTGAAGAACGATCGAAAGAGACGCACAAAACGTAAGCGGCAGCGTTATCGATTGCGAACGTAGGTAAATTCGTAAGGGGTGTAAAAAAGACTGCGCCAAAAGGTCCGGAAGTGAATATATAAGATATGTTTGTGCTTGTGTCGCGATTTCCTCATCTTGGCCGCAAAAAAGCAAAATGCTTTTCATGTTAACCCACAAAATGGCGATCGGTAAAGAAACGAGTAACAATAAAAGAACCGTTCTTTGTAAACAGAGACCGAGAAGTGTGTGTCTTTTAGCACCAAAAGCTTGTCCGCAAATGGGTTCCATTCCCATGGCTAAACCCGATAACACCGAGTAGCCCGTGATGTTAGCGAACCCAATGGCTAACGACCCGCCAGCGAGCGCGAGCTCACCGAGGTGACCCAAGAACAACATCGAGATCATTGACCGAGAATACAACAAGAGGCCCGTGACGATCATCGGGATAGCTATTTTAGCTATCGAAATGGCTTCATTGACAGCTAAAGAAAGATGGGTTGTGTTTTTCTTGTTTTGAGGTTTGTTAAATTGTTGATGATCAATTGTTTTTTCGGGTTGTTGTTTTACTGGGTTTTGGGGGGTTATAAAAGGGTCGAAGATATCTGTAACTTGGTGGGTTGAATTGCAATTGCAACAAGAAAGAGATGAAGTTTGCTGGCACATTTTTGAGCACTCTGTTTTTTCTTCGTTTTGCCGTGAATTTTAGAGAGAGAAAGAGAGTGTAGAGAGAGAATGAGAAAGTGGGGGAGTTTGTGGGGGGTTTAAGAGTAGGCATTCGTGGTGGGTATTTAAAGATTTTCAAGGACGGCTTTACGCTTTTACTGTTTTACATCCATCAACCCTCTTCTTCTTCTTTTTTTTAATTATTAAAAAAGGAAAATACAAATAATATGTTTTATTTTATTAGTAGTATAATTCTGCTAACAACCCCTTATAAATGTATTTATAAAATTATTATATGTATTATTAATTTCTGTTTAAAATTATGGAATGTGAATTTTATAAAACCAGGAGATGATTGTTAATTAATTTGTGAATTTTTTGAATGTGTGATCATCTTATTTACCATCCTTAATTCTAATTCCATTTTATTTATTATTGTAATGAAGCAGTTGGATTACATTTTTTGACAAGAAAGTGTCGTTTTTGACCGGCTTTCAACAGTACACTGCTACTCGTACGTGTGGTTTATTACGTATTTGCTTTACCCAATAAAATAGTAATATTATATTCATTTGGATAATAATGTAGAAGATATATATTTTTATAAAAAAGAAAAGAAAATTTCTAATCGACGTTTCCTAATAAAATGTTTAAAAGATCAATTATGGCAGAGAAAATGTTTATACTATATATGTCAAATATTAAATACAATAATTTTTACTGTTTTTAAAACATACTCCCTCCGTCCCATAAAAAAGTTCTCATTTCATCTTGGCACAAGTTTTTAGGTGGTAGTTAGTGGTGGGGTCATTGGTATTAATTTTGATTAAAATATAAGGTTTGATTGGAGAGAGAATGATAGTTAGTGGATATTAGTAGTGAGGTCCTTAAGAATAATAATATTTTATTATGTGGAGCCCATCAAATGTGAGAAATGAGAACTTTTTTGTGGGACAAAAGTTTTGTTACAAATGGGAACTTTTTTTGTGGGACGGAGGGAGTACTATTAATCACTTCAATATACAGCAGATATTTAGCTGTAGCATGCATTTTCGATATTAATTTTTTCCTATCACTGGAGTTTTTCTCTTGCATAAATAATGTTTTTTAATATAAAATATAATGCTTTTAATACGTTAATTTATAGGAAAATGCTAATGACAGCCTTTAGGGCTGTCATTAAGAAGGCAAAATACACAAAAGACAATTCTCCTGAATTTTAAGAATATTACTTTTTTAATCAATGTACAAGCTTTTTATGCATGTTAATGACAGCCCTAAGAGCTGTCATTAGCAAAACCCTAATTTATATATACTAGCAGGGTCCCCGCGCAATGCGGCGATGGGTACCCGTTATTTATAATTTACGGCGACCAGGTGTTATCAACGTCCTGGAAAGAATAATTACGTAAAACGAGTCAATCTTGTTAATTTGGCGAAACATGTCATTATGGCCAAACAACTCAATATGTTCACACGAGCCATTGTTGAAATTCAATGTACTAATTAAACAACAAACAAATCAAACTGGTATTGTCTGAAATAGTTAAAATCAGTGTTTTCGTGACCTGGTCTGACCGGCCGATCAAACCGGTCGGACCGGAAAAAAGATGAACTGTCGGTTCGACTTAGCGGGTCAACGACCAGAAAACAAGCCGGATTGAATCACCGGGTTAATAAGCAAACCGGGTTGAACTGGAGCTTAAAACCGGTATAGAACCGGATTTCAATTCAAACTATGCTCAAATTGAATCGAATCACGCTTTATAGGTAAGATTCCATTGAGCTACTAGAAATTTTTCACAGCATGGCCAAATATATAGTGAGAAGCAGCATTCACCTTTCTCCTCCCACAACGATGTGGGATGGAGGAAAAAGTTGGTTTTATATTTTTTCTCTTTTCCTATTATTTGAGTAGTTTTTTTCCAAAGAAAAGGTTTTTTTTTCTCTGCCTACAACAACCAAAAAGTGAGGAATTGTGTTGCAAATTGCTACCTAACTAAAGAATAACGATGGACTACTACTACAATTACAGAATATTTATCGTTAGTCTTATCATATTTAGATGCAAAATAGAGTAATCCAAAGTTTATATAACATTTACCAAAAACAATTAATAATATTATAATCCGGTTCAACCGTCCGGTTCAACCGGTTCGACCGGTTCGACCATTTTTAAGGTGTCGGCTGGTCCGGTTCAAAATCCCGGTTTTAAAACATTGGTTAAAATTATAGTCAGCAATTGTTAGTGCAATTGGCGTTTTTTTAAATATGGGTCGTTTGAGCTATGTTGAAGTAAAATGTTATATGCTATCAGTTGACGGGATAAAGCAAAGTATCATTTAGAGCAATTGGTTAACACACAATCAGTACTCACAAGAGGTCTTGTGTTCGAATTCTGGAAGCAACACTTTTATATTTTTGTGGTGTTGAAGATGTTACTAAAAATGGAAATATGTTTAAGTTTAAGTTTAAGGAGTTGCTATGTTTAATAGTCATAAACACATTATAAAGGAGTAAGATAAGATGAACATATCCTTGCAAAATTGTGCAAAACACAGACATTCTTTTCATTCCAAACAATAGACTACACCGTATAACCCAATTTAATAATTTTCCGAATTCGTCAATTTCATCCGAACCATAAACACCCTTAAATATATTAATGATATGTATCAATACCAATAATTCTAGGTTTTGTTTCATATTCGTTATCTTCTAAGGTTTTGTACGGCCACTAAACGTTACATAATGCTTTATATTTGCCATCATATTCAAACATTGATCATTTCCAGCTCATTTCAAGTGATCAATAGTCACATCCTCGTTATATATTCACTCTGACATAATCTTGATAGCCAAACAATCAAAATCAACCTCAAGATATCACACATATCTAAGCTGAAAAGAATATCAAGATACCAAACATTCAAAAGACTATTAAAATGACGATTATATGACTTATTTCTTGTGAGAATGTTATGTAACACATATTTCTTGTAGTGCAGTTGTCTATTTTGACATTCAGTATACAAAACAGAATCACATTTATTCATGACTCTTTACGATCCAAAACAAACCCTAATGAATACTAAGCCCACAAACGAGTATCCTGAATTCCTGATCAATTTTGGATAACTAGAATCCCGATATCCGTTACCCGGAAAAAAACATATTATTCAAATATTTCGGATACTTTTCGAAAGTTTTGGATATTTATGATAATTTTCCGGATACCGGATATCCGATAATTATAAAAACACTATTCGTATCCGGTATCCAAAATTCAGATATAAAAAATTTTGAATTTTTAGTTTACCGATATTTCTGAATATTCAGAAATTGAAACAAAATAACCATGGAACTTGTAATTACGCATAACCCTACAAGAAAATTTGAAGTCCATATTCCACAAACCAACCAAAAGAAAGTCGCTATCGAAGTCAATTGGTGAGGAATATGAAGGCCGACCTTAGTTTCCCCCCTTTTTTCTGCTAGTTGTTCTAGACGCGTACAGTTAGTGGATTTTTGACTTACGGGTCGAGGGTTTGAAGAGTCAAGCCATAAACGTATGGGGGTCTTAATTTACATATTACAAGTCAATGTCATATCAAGAAGGGAATGTCTTTTTGTAGTCTCACATGTTGAAACATGTACCTAAAAGTAAATCAGTTTTTGTATTGTTTCAAAATAAGTACAAATTTTATTTCGTATAATTGGTAAAATGAATGTGATATCTATATTCTATGGGTAGTGATGTTTATACCATAAAAATTACTTCCACCACCACACTGTACAAGTTTTGAAACAGTTTGTACAACTATACTAAAGCACAGTTGTGGTGTATGGCTTAATTTTTGTGATATTAATATCAATTCCCATATTCTATACTACTTCCTCCATCATTATCCACCTTTCCTTTTTGGTTTGTCCCAAAATTATTGTCAACTTGAAATTCCACCAATCAAAAAATAGTAAGTGGTAAATATGAAATTTTATTGGTCGCCTATGGTGGGAGGTGATGATGGAAGTGATGGTTGTGGTAGGTGGTGATGAGTGGTGGCGATAGTAATTTCTATTTTTAAAGTTTAAGGGATTAATATATCTATATATATATTTAAAAAATGAGTTCAATGTTTGAAGTAGCATTTAATTACAATAATTAAATGACAATAAGAAATAATGTAATTAAAAGATATAGTAAAAACTCATATCAAAAGTCTTTTTAATGAATATAAATCAAACTACTCATATACTACAATAAAGTGAAATAAATGGTAGAATTTCAAGAATCATACGTTATATTTTAACTTTCCTATAATAGCGTATAATCACATTCATAATTATCCTAACCATAAACTTAGTGCTTTTCTCCAATATAAACAAGTTGACAAGGTTTCCTTACAATATGGATCAAAGTTTGTGCTTCGTGTGATCTGATTCGATATTCAATTTAGAATTCTACCATTGTTATTATTTTGCAGATCATCAATGCAACAACATCAACACCATCTCATCCCATATGTAGCATTTGTTAGCATACATAAATTATAATAATATATATTGTATATGTTTTATTTAATTTTGGAACGCGTCGACCCAAAATTAGAAATTATCTTCTTTTTTCCCATCTCATTTATATAAATAAGGGATACGGGTAAACTGTGATCATGCTTTAGATACTTTGCACGTTACACCAATATAATATATACAATTTACGTTCAAAAAACTCTTTATCATGAACAAAGCTCGTGCATCGCACGGGCCTTGTTGTCTCGTATATATATATATATAAAATTATAGTTAACTAATTAACACATGGCTTAGTAGCCTAGTTGTTAGGGCATTGTGTTAACAACGAACATGTCACGTACAAGGGTGGACCTAGTATGGTGCACGGGCAACCCCTCAAAATTTTCGAATTAGTGTTAATTTTTATCTTTTTAATGTAGGTGACACCCAAAAGAAAAAAAAAATTCACCGAATATCCTTATGTAGTAGAAAAAAATAGTAATATATGTTCTATTTAAATATTTGTTAAACACCCATTTGCACATTAAAATGGTTGATATTTTTTGAATCAAGCATTGATTTATATAATAGGAGAAAAACCCTTTTAGATGTCACAATTGAGAATGTAATAAATCCTTTACGAAAAAAGAAAGAAAGAATGAAGCGCTCAACTTTAGAATATAATTTATACACGTTTTTGACATATATAATGAAATCGTAGTTTCCAATTTCTTTTTTTGCTTTTTATTTAGTATGAACTAAAAAGTTGTGCAACCCCTTAAACTTTTTTCTGGATCCGCCACTGGTCACGTATTCAAGTTCTAAATGGTTCATATTCTTTATACACACAAATCTATCTCGAATTAAAAGTATATTTATTGAAAATTAAATTTTGTTAATTTAGAAAAACTCCAGTTACATTAGTAGAGATAAATGTTACTAAATGGTTAATAAGTTTGCGAAATGTAAATTTGTCCAAATGATAATGAGTCCACCAAAAAAGGTGAAGAATTTGGTATACAGGATGTTATGTACATATAAATCTTGATAATATTTAATAACAAATTTTGTGGTTAGACGAAGATCATCTCAAGAGAGGTGTTATGTTTTAAATGGCTATGTCTATGTCATAGAAAATGGCACGATTTATGCAAATTTTAGAGAAAAATGGCATGAGATCTACCTTATGTTAAAAGTATTAACATTGTGGCATGAAATTCAACTTGTAGCATTTTTCAATTCCATTGCTTAATATTATATCCATTTTACGAACCGGGGCATGGTGCACGTAAAACCGGGGTTTTGAACCGGACCGGCCAATACCTTAAATACGGTCGAACCGGTCCAACCGGTTGAACCAGATTACAATATTATTCATTATTTATTAGTAAATGTTTTATAAACTTTGGATTACTCTATTTTGCAACCATATATGACAAGAATAAAAAATATATCCTGTAATTTCTTTAACTAATGGGTAAATTAGTATTTAGTTATGTAAATTAGTAGCAGTCCATCGTTGTGGTAGGAAATTTGACTAGTTTCTTTAGTCTACTCAAGTAAATAAAAAGATAGAAGAAAAAAATCTATTATTTCCTCCATCCCACATCGCTGTGGGAGGAGAAAGGTGAAGCAGCAGAACCAGTATATATTTGGCCATTCAGGGACCCTTTACAAGCACCTGAATGGAATCCCACCTTTAAGAGCATCTCCAACCAACCTCTATTACCCCCTTTATCTTCATATTTGAAGGCTTTTCTCCTCCAACCCACCTCTATCTTTCACTCTAAATATAGAGTGAGAGAAAAGCTCACTCTATATTTAGAGTGAGAGAAATCAACTCTATCCATGGACCCCACACTTGTTTGTGATGGACCCCACACTTGTTTGTGATGGACCCCACACTTGTTTGTGAGTGTAATTGTAGATGTAATATGGGTCCCACTAATTATAAAGAGTTTTGAAGAGAGGATAGAGTTTATGGTTGGAGTTGAGAGGATGTTTAGAGTGAATGGACCCACCAATTTATAGAGATAAAGTGATTTTATGGAGTTTATGGTTGGAGATGCTCTAAGAGCATCTCCAATCATACTCTATTACATACTTTATCTCTACTTTTGAAGTTTATTCTTCTTCAATCCAACTCTATTACTCACTTCTAATATAGAGTTTGTCAAAACTCACTCTATATTTGAAGTGAGAGGTTGCTCACTCTATCCATGGGTCCCACATAACTTTGTGAGTGTATTTGTTAGTTGAATTGTGGGTCCACTAGTTTTAAAGGGTTTTGAAGGGAATGAGTGTATGGTTGGAGTTGAAATATTGTTTAGAGTGAGTGGCCCCACTATTTATAGATATAGAGGGAGTTTTATAAAGTATATGGTTGGAGATGCTCTAAGGAGAGATTCATTTGAGCAAGGTTTAAGATAAAACCCGGCCTAATTTTGGTTTAGGAGATCCGGTTCTACCCGGTGGTTCAATCCGGTTGGTTTTCCGGTTTTCAAATAAACCCGGTGGTTCAATTCGGTTGGTTTTCTGGTTGTTCAATCGGTTGGTGTTGGTGGATGTAGGTGGGTGATTGTGGTGGAAGGTAGTGGCGGTAGGTGGTGGCGGCGGTAGACGGTGTTGGTGCTAGGTGGGTGGCGGTGGTGGGTGGTGAATGAAGTATTTTTAGGTTTAGGTAAAATGTCTTTTCCAAGAAGACTATAGTCCAAGTCTTCTCCAAAAAGACCTCAAAAAGATCTTTTGCCATCTTCTATCTTCCAAAAAACAAACACTTATTTTTTCAGAATGTCTTCCCTCCGCAGACAGAAGATCTCAGAAAGACCTCCTGCCAAAAAACAAATAACACCTAAATCTCAATTAAAAGTGGTACAAACGATCCACATGTCTTTTTGTGACAACCCTAAAATTTAGACATTTAATTCGACAATTATTGTAACCCTAATAATACTCGAACCCTAATTTAATTTATGAGAGCATTTAAATTTTTATTTAAGTCTAGCGATAAACCCTAATGTCATTTATGATATTAACTAAACTTCTTTAAGTTGGTGAAACCCTGGGCATCATGTCTCATTAAAAGACACGTCATCATTTGTGCATCATCATTTATTTGCATTTTATCGTTAGATTAATTAGGTAGCGAGTTGGTGACATAATATAATTATGAGCCAAATCAAAAATATAAATTCTTTTTATAATTAATAATGATACAATAACTCAACCAAACAAACCGGTACGAAAAGCAAAGTATAAAACATCTTACGCGGTTAACTGAATAAATAACGTTTAAATATACTTAGTATATTACGAGAATACTTAAAGTCATTAAATAAACTTCTGAAATAATGTTCATCGGTAAGGAAATAACCAACATTTAAAACCGAGTAAAAATATTTTATTATAAGACTTTACCAATAACCACATATAACAATTTAAGTCAAAAGAAATCAAGTAACAATTTAAAAACTCATTTACACTTTCTACCTACATCGGATACGAAGCTGATCGATTCCATATTGATGTTAATATCTTCCCAATTTAAAAAGGAACCAACACAATCAGTGCAATTTAAAAGCCTACACCTATAATTATATAAAAACCCTCAATACCCTACACAACCCAAACCCTATGGTCTCTCTCTCAGCCGACACCTTGCCCCCTCTAAATGCCGGCAACAATGAGCTCAGGTGAGGACGCAAGTGTCATCTCCGGGGGAGATTGTTGGAACAAAATCACAGATCAACTTAATACTGATGTTGCAGTTAGTACTGATCATACTTAGTACTGATGGGCAGAATTACTTGATACTGATGAAGTTGATACTGGTGAAGACTATAACTTAATTCCTACTGATCAAGGCATATTAAAGATACTACTGATCAATAGTAGTTATTACTGACGATGTATCTGGACTTACTACTGATCACCAGATTTACTACTGATGTCAATTATTTACTACTGGTGATTGCAGAATACTACTGATGAGCGTTTATGGAATATATCAAGTCCGAGATCTTCGTAGAGATAGTTATAGAATGTATTTCAATGTATATCTTTATATTTTGAATGTAAATCAAGTCCTAGAATAACTAGGGTAAATAGTTAGGCTTCAAGGACTATTATAAATAGTTCCTTACGAATTGTAAACGTACGTGTGTATTGTTAACTCGATAATATACATTGAAGCTTTTTGTGAAACTGTGTTCTTAATATTTTCGTTTATTGTTTACAGTTCATTGTTCTTAATATATTGATATAGTGTTGATCCGCTGCAACTTCTATAATCAATTAGATCTAAAGGTGTTTATTAACTAATTTATAGTTAGTCGATCCTGACAAGAAACAACAAATACATCATTGAGCAAAGACTTCAACAGAATCAAAGGACGTTGGAGAAAAGAAAGAAAGAAGAAGATGAACAAAAGAAACTTATGTGATTGAAAGAGAATCAATAAGTTTACGGGGAGATTGTTGGAACAAAATCACAGATCAACTTAATACTGATGCTGCAGTTAGTACTGATCATACTTAGTACTGATGGGGCAGAATTACTTGATACTGATGAAGTTGATACTGGTGAAGACTATAACTTAATTACTACTGATCAAGGCATATTAAAGATACTACTGATCAATAGTAGTTACTACTGATGATGTATCTGGACTTACTACTGATCACCAGGTTTACTACTGATGTCACTTATTTACTACTGGTGATTGCAGAATACTACTGATGAGCGTTTATGGAATATATCAAGTCCGAGATCTTCGTAGAGATAGTTATAGAATGTATTTCAATGTATATCTTTATATTTCGAATGTAAATCAAGTCCTAGAATAACTAGGGTAAATAGTTAGGCTTCAAGGACTATTATAAATAGTTCCTTACGAATTTTAAACGTACGTGTGTATTGTTAACTCGATAATATACATTGAAGCTTTTTGTGAAACTGTGTTCTTAATATTTTCGTTTATTGTTTACAGTTCATTGTTCTTAATATATTGATATAGTGTTGATCCGCTGCAACTTCTATAATCAATTAGATCTAAAGGTGTTTATTAACTAATCTATAGTTAGTCGATCCTGACATCCGGCAAACTCAGCAAAGCAAGCCCGTGAAGCTCTATACTCTAAATATCATCTCCACCTCGTCGCTTAATTTCCTATTACACGTGAACCAGGCAACATAAAGAACAACAACAGCCCCACCTAGATCTCTTACTACCGGCTCTGTCAGATCTCTAAAGAGCCTCCCTCTCAACGCAAGGGCACTAGAAGTCGTGTGGCTGGATATTGCATTTTGCTTATTTGCATTTATGGAAGCTTTGCATCAGGTGAGTCCACAGCCCCACTTTTTACTGCATTTTTATTTACTACTTTTACAAATCTTTGGGGTGAAAAACATATCAACTGTTTTTATTAAACGCTTATATTATGTTTATTGTGATGATACATTATTCAAACCATGACAAACAGTCTTTATACTCGGACTAAGTAGGTGTAGTGCATAGGTAGATGCTTACATGCCATAATCTTAGCTAGTTGCGACTAGGCCCTGGATATGCAGATGGTACCATTGGCTGACACTCTTCCTCCCACATTTTTGTTGTTAGTTAACGGTTCTACCCAACCGTCAGGGGAGTGCATATCTTAGAGAACAGAAACATCACACTTAGAGTTGCAGTTTGATTATGGGCTTAGGGTCGGCATATTAACTCAATGGCGTAGCTAACTGTTGGGGACACCAGTCATGAATTTTCAATATTTATTACTCTTTACCATCTTATTATTTTGTTTACTTACATATCTTTACATATCAAATTTTGTTACAACATTTCTTTTTATCAAATCATTTTCGAATATCTTATCATCACACATATTTTTGCCTTGTTGGCACATATTAATTTTGGGTAACTCAGATTTATATTTTATTATACAATTCAATTTATGCCGGTTGGCACACAAAAACTTTATATTTCAAATCATTTTTAAATAACATTTTACTATACAATTTTGTCATGTTTGGCTTACAAAACTTTGTATTCCAAAACTAATATTAAACCTGTGGATTCACTCAACAATTTTGTTGATCGTTTTATATATGTTTTTCAGGTAATAGGAGAAGCATTGAGTCCTTAGTCTTTGGATCATGAGCATGCATATTGTCGAGATGCCACGAACGTCTTTTCATTTCTAAACATAAATTTTTATTTTAATCTTTTTCAGTTACAAATAAATTTTGGATAATACTTATTTCAAGTATTTAATACGTTTTAAAGTTATTAAATGTTTTCAATAATTATAGTTGTGTTACTCATGAATGTTACATCCCGTTCTTCCGCAAATTATTTATTACTATAAAATCATTTTTAGCGGGGTGTGACACTTTTAGAGACGAAATTCCTGTTTTTCTTTTTTTATATTGGGGACATAATTGTCTTTTTTATGGTGTGCGTGTGATGACAAAGACCCATTCGTCTATAAAAAGGGAAGGTTTTGGCATTCAACTTGAAGACTTTCATGTTAGAAAAACTCTTTGTCTAGAGTATAGGTACGTACTATACATTTATCAATATTTGTTACAAGAGTATGAAATAAAATAGTGTTTTTCCTCTATGACACCATTATTTTATACATAAGTAGTATATTACATTTGAATGACATATGTCATAACAAAAACACTTGGCATATTTTTTTTTATCGGTAAATCTAATCTACTTTTAAATATCACTTATATTCATAACGAGTTGAGGGTGAGCACAATCCTGATGCTGAATCGAACCTAAAAATGATGCATTTTTAAAACCGAAACCAAATCAATTACATATTTTCGATTTTGGTTTGGTTCGATTTCGGTTCACTTTTTTTTAGCCCAAATACTTATCCTTATCCAAAGACCGAACCGAATCGATATATCCAAAACCGAAAATGATGATTTTTCAAAATCGAAACGAAATTAATTACATGTTTTCAGCCTTGGTTTGGTTTGGTTTTAGTTAGTTTTAGGCCCAGCTCGGTTTTTACGCCCCAAATGCTTACCTCCACAATGAGACTTGAATATCCGACCATAAGGCTGCAAACACTATACCAAAGGGCATTTATCAGAACCATTCGCATACGGGCATTTATTATATCTGCTATAATTAGCCATGATCAAAATTGCCACTATTTCGCAATGTTTTTAGGAAATGAGTTGTATATTAATATTAAACTTAAAATTGTAAATAACAATATTAGTATTAGTAATTATAATTATTTAACAATAATAAAATAATACTCTTATATTGTTTATTATTAATAAAATATTAGATATCATCATTTCATTGGAGTTATTTTTCAATATGCGAAGAATATAGACCAAATAACTGAATGAGACGGTCGTTAAATCATTAACAAAACCACCATCATAATGGATTTAATGAAGCATGCGAAAGTAAAGAAAAAAGGATTATCCGCATTGACTACTAATGTGAAAATGCATGTCAGTTAAGGATCATTCCATTGGGTATTGGGTGGCTTTGATCATATATAAGTGTTTAGGATTATGACTTTGACATTTTAGCATGTGAGTTGTCAATTCAACAAAGCAAATTTAAGGCCCCGTTTGTTTTGACGTAATCCTTCGTAATCTTTCGTATTTTAATTCAGTTACATTACGGAGGACGTTTGGATAAACCTTTTTTTTTCATAATTCAATTACGACGTAATTTCGAATTACGATATTCGTTGTAATTGAAATCCGTCCCTACACTACACGAATTCAATTACGGTCCTTTAGTAAACTAACAAATTTGAATATTTTATATGGTTCAGATTTTAAAATCGTTTAAAAAAATTTAAACAATTAAAAAAAAATTAAAAAAATTTAAAAAAATTTAAATAAAAATTTTAAAAAAATTAAAAAAAATTAACAAAAATTAAAAAGTTAAAAAAATTAAAAAAATTAAAAAATTAAAAAATTAAAAAAAAATTTTAAAAAAATTAAAAAGTTAAAAAAATTAAATAAAAATTTTAAAAAAATTAAAAAAAATTAACAAAAATTAAAAAGTTAAAAAAATTAAAAAAATTAAAAAATTAAAAAATTAAAAAAAAATAATTTTTTTAAAGAAATTAAAAAAAAAGAAAATAAAAACTATTTAATTTTTTTAAAAGTAAACAAATAATAAACAAAATTTAAAAAATATAAAAAATAAAAAAATAATACAAAAAATAAAAAATTAATAATAAAATATTAAAAAAAGTTTTTAAAAAAATTCATTAGTATTGATTTGAATTACAACTCAAAATTTTGGTAACCGAACGCGTAACCGTATTCAATTACAACTCAATTCAATTACAACCGAATTCAATTACAACCGATTTCAATTATATTATGTAGGATTATGTTGAGCCAAACACCCCCTAATTATTTTGTCTTTTTTACACACTACAAATCCTGTAATACCTAATTACCTATTCAAATCGATGTTTGGCATTTAATCTTTGTATATAAACCATTTACATGGTCGGTCAGAAAGAAAAAAAAAACGTATCTAGTTTTTGACGTTTACCACATTGTCTAATAACGAAAAGGTCAAATTTATTTTTAAAAGAATGCTCATTAGTTATGAGAAGTTCGCCATGTGTCGCCTAACAATTATGAGTTTTGTTTTTAACCTTTTATATTAAAAGACATAATGCCAATTAAAGGAAAATGATATGTCGTATAAGAGACTTAATTGTCGTGCATGAACATTTTGTTATCTTTTTATTGCTAAACTAAAACTGCAACATTTTTCTTATCAAGGTATTAGATATTGTTGAGTTTATATAACTCGTGCCTTAAATCTAGAGATGAGAAAGAATTAGAATATTTATTGATCCTGCCATTTAGATGTATTTATAGGGTACATATAATGATAATAATCAATGATATTTATCTTCTAATACAACTCAATATATATTCGATAACTACAATATTACACGATTATGAAATACTGACATCCATTGATAATTATTTATAACACCAATCCTTAGATTCCTGTTAATTTAAGAGATTATGTTAAGTTAAAACCTTATATTGTATGTATCTTTGTAAGTTAATATGCATTGGAGTAAAATCTTTTCTGAAACCTTATTTATAATTTTTTAGTGGAAAATCTAGATGTCAATTACAATAAATTATTGCAATGACTTAACCATCGTGGATGCTCTAAACTTGATTCCTGAAACTAATCAAACACCCGTATACTATCAAGCTCGAACTCAAGTCGCGTGTTAATTACTTTACTCGTTAACACCTATATACAACATTTAATACATCAAAAAAGACAGACACATAAATATTTAATTATAGTGGATTGAAGTACATCAGTAGAGTGGATTACCAAGTACTATGTGTCATTTCCTCTGACCAAGTGGGCTAGCTCACTTGGCCACTAAGCTTGTCTTGGGGGGATTTTCCCTAGGTGATCATGGGTTTAAACCCTGACAAAGGTGGGTGATACTAATTTCTAACTACTAACATATATAATATTTGCCGGTTAAAAAAAATGTGTCATTTCCTCTCACCGTCCCATTACCCCATACAAGACGTATGATTTCACTTTATTGATCATGTATACCTTTATAGAAAACAAATATTATACAAGTAGCACCATATATATTTGTATAGCAATTGGCTATTTTCCCTACTATATACTCATTTGAAGTTGAGAATATGTGGTTTTGTGGTACTATTTATGGTGAACGGATAAGCGGAGATGGATCCATGCATGTTCAGTCTTTATAGGAAAAGTTGATTATTTTACTCTAATGTACGCGGCCTTACTTGTATTCTCTTGGTCCTTTCTAAACTTTATTCTCTAGTTATTCTAAAGTGTTACCTATTGGGGTTTGAACCCCACTCTTTTGTGACACAAAAGGTCTCCCTTTCCACTAGAATACCTTAAGATGGTCCTGTTTGTATGGGTTGAATGAACATGAAGTATGCAGCAAAAAAGAACTTAAAAGAAGCACTTTGAGGTCGAAACGTGTCTTAAAATGACAAAAAGCAGTAGGTACAAACACACCACCACCTCCAAGATCTTCTGTCCCATCATCTTCAAACTGTCAATGGGGTCCTATGTTGCGGTACGATTCCTCAAATTTCACAGGCCAAAATCGTCTCGTACTCGTGCTCTTTTCGACCAATGGGAGGTCTCCACCATGTATTTTCCATACCACCTTTGATTCGAGTTAGTTTATGCATTAAATTCGAAAAGAACTAGAGACCAGTAGCAGCATTACCTAAATTGTAACGCAATTGTCACCCTCGGGTACTTAATTCATTATTATGGTTCACAGGCTTTTTCTAATTAAAAAGAAGAGTAAATTACACGGATAGTTCCTGTGGTTTGGTAAGAGTTTTGGATTTGGTCTTAAGTCTGAGAAATTACACGGGTAGTCCCTAAATATGGGGGTCGGTCATGTTTTTGGTCCCTAAGTCAAACATCCGTTAAAAAAACTGTTAAATTGTATTAAATGACCAAGATACCCTTTATTATACCTTTACTTTTAAATTTGAGCTTTAGTCATTGAACATCATCATCATCCACATTATCCATCATCATGTAAAATGAAAACCCAGATTCATATACCACCATCACAAATGGTCGATGATGATTTATATTTTTCCAAAATCATCAAACAGGTAAATGAGATGAAGATTAACATTATTTCTTAGCTTGTGTTCTTCATTTTCCCATCATCATCACTGTGATCATATTCAAATGAAAACCCACCACCACCACAAAATAGTCGATGTTCACAAATTGATGATCCACAATTGGAGACCTGCAACCTCTCACTTTACCCCCTCTCTCTTAAAACCCTTTTCCTTCAATTTACTCTTTCATCGTTCCATATCATCTCTCAACCTCTATTCGACATTTCCCGCTCGTCGCCGGAATACAACCAGACGACACCGCCAAATATTGTTGCTGCCACAGCCGGCTGCAGACCCCAATCGTCGCTCTCTTCCACCATCATTATCATCGTCATATCACACAAATAACAAAAATCGAATGTGAACTGAAAATTCGGGAGAAGAAGGACGATGTAAAAGGGAGTAAGAATGAAAATTCGGGAGAAGAAGGACGATGTAAAAGGGAGTAACAATAACAACAACAAGAAGATGCATTCATCATTGTTATTTTGTTTAATTTGATTCAATTATTAATCAATTAACAACAACAAACGATTATCGATCAATTAGAAAGAGGAATAAGCGATCGGATTTGATTGAGGATATGGAGGGTCGCACAAATGGGTGATAGTCATGGCACATAACAAGACAATGTGTGTGTATTGTGGTTGGTTGAAAACAAGAACAAAAGAGTAAGAACTGAAAATTGCGGAAGAAGATTAAATAACACCTATGTTGCACGGATACAGATACGGCACCGGGAAACGGATACGGGAAACGGCAAAATTCAAAAATTCAAGATACGGATACGGCAGAGATACGGCAAAAATAAAATTTAAAAATATAAAAAAATATATATATACGTTAAAGAAATTATAATTATTTGATTAAGAAATTATATTCTAGATATTAGGTTTTAATTATCGTTATTTATAAATGCAAATAATACTATAAAAACTAAACAAATTAAGTTGTATTAAAAAACAATTAACTGCTTATCTATATATAACTTTTTAAAAGTTAAAAATTAATCAATATCATGCTTGTATGAAAAATAATACCAACCTATTTTAAAAAACTTATAAAGGCAAAGTAATGGTTTTATTGTGATAATATTTTAAGATAAAGGGTATATGTGTAATTTCCTATTTAACCTAATATTAAACGAAAGGTGGCTGCTCAATTGCTCATCTTTCTCCTTCATATGGCCGACCGTTAACGTTCTCCTATCCCGCACTCTCTTTCCATGGATACCGGCTGCTATTCCGGTCAACTCTCGTCGCCTTCGTCCTCCACCACTCATCTACTACTGCTGCCGAGACAGATCCAGGTATCTTCCTCGAAACCTGGCCAGAAACTCGACGGAAACTTCGGAGAAACTCGCCGGAAACTTCGCAGAAACGTTTCCGGCATCTGAGAAACGTTTCCGGTCGTATCTAAGGAGTATTCGTATCTCAGGCGTTTCTGATACGGGAGCGGCACTATAGCTGGCGTTTCCGTGCAACATAGAATAACACCCTAAAATTGGTCGCACATATGAGGGTTCACTGGAAATTTGTTTGAATAAAACTAATAATATTAAAAAAAAAAAAAAGTCAATTATGAATTTTGTTTAAATGGAGTAAGAAGTAAGAACCGAAAATTGGGGAAGAAGAAGGGAGGGATAAAGTTCAAATGACAGAATTACCCTTATGTGCTGAGCATGTGCCTGTTTTTAACATCAAAAGTTAACGTCTGTTACGCTTAGGGACTAAAAGCGTGACGAAGTCCGATACTTAATGACCATCGGTGTAATTTCTGAAACTTAGAGACTAAATTCAAAACTCTGGTCAAACCACCGAGACTATCCATGTAATTTACTCTAAAAAGAACCTTGAATTGGCCTAGCAAGAAAGAATCATTTACTTTTTTATAAAACGAGTATGATAACACAGTTTAACTTAAATAAATGAACTTAGGTAAATAGGCGAAACAAAGTTATCCGTCGTTTGTCTAGTCACGGATGATAATGCCTATCATGAATATTCACGTTTGTCAATAATTTTATTGAAATTATTATTGATATAGGATAAAAATATACATTATAGTAATATATGATTGTTATATATATACACTAACAAATTTTAAAAATCTCCTATAATTTAAAGACAGAAACTTAGATGTTTACTAATGATATAGACATTAAGGTGTATAAAAAGAATAAGAAAATCTCAAATTTATAATAACGTCAATTTATTTTGTTGAAAGTCGACACTTTTATTCACCTTTTTATGCAGAAAAAACATACACCCACACATAACAATCATGATCTCTTTCTGAGATAATCCCTGTAAATTTAATTATATCATAATCATATTTAATAGAATGAAACCACACATTTAGTAATTTATCGCTAGGATCTTGGCTTCGAATGTATACACGATTAAATTGCCTCCTCAAATTTCTTGTTTATAAGGTGTTGTTTGTTTGGAGCTTAATATACACATTCAGCATTGATACTGAATCATTGAGTAATTAGTATGTTTGTTTAACGCCTCTGAATGAAGTCTTTATGGTGAATGAGACAACAAAAAACAGCTGAATCATTCTACCTTAGAATATATGAAGAATCATTAAGCAGTCAAAATACTTATAAAAGAAGTTTCTCACATTCAAAACAAAATTTATACATAGTTTTTTAATCATTCAGACCGTTGAGTCATTCAACGCTTAATCATTTTATCTTTATCAAACAACATCTAAGTCTACCTAAGTGAAGATGGTAAAGCATAACTGTGATTCACAATATATTATTTTACTACAACCTTTCGGTGTTTTAAATTAACTATAAATCACGTCACTTACAACTCCTAAGATGACACTTAATGTAATGACATGTCTTAGATCAATGTAAAAGAGGCCTAAGCATTATAAATATGTTTTCTTTTAATATAAATTAAATCGATTGAAACGTGTGGGAATGTAATATAATGTACGCTTAACTATTAAAAAAAACGTGTCCAAATGAAATCAGATTACATACTTAAAAAAATAAGTTCCTTGTGCATTCATGAAACACGAAAAACCGAGTGACAAACGGGTAAATCTGGTATTAGTAGTTTAATTGACGTGTGCTCTTTTCCAAGCCCAGTACGGCCCACATCTGATACTGAGTGATTGCTGGGCCCAAGTGAGCTATTAAACCAAAATCGATTTATCAATCTACTTTTTAATTGAATGTTTATTAAAAATTTAAAACTAAGGTTTTACTTACCAAGCTTGGTTATTAATAAAACAGCTGTTTCGGTTGGTTTAGTCATATTATTCATTTCAAATTTGATGCTAAAAAAAAAATACACACCCTTTTGGCCATTGAGTTTTAACGTTAAACTACGTTCACTCCGACTTACCCACAAATCAGATTGTAACTCTGAGATTAGTGACTTACAATTAAAAGAGTCGGTATTCTAAGTTAAAAAAAAAGAAACGTGTACATATATTTGTGAATATTAATTGTTAAATTTACAAATCTATCAATAAAGCTCAATTATGATCCACAGTTTGTATTAAAACATTTATATTTAAAACATAGACTATTTTAATCTCATGTTAAACATATTATCTAAGGTTTTAAAAGGCGTTCAATGATGGTGTCAAGGCATGAGACGTGGGAACCACGTTACAAAATATAGTATGGCGGATGTACAAAATATAACATGTGTAAGGTGTGGTGTAAGATAATGCGGGGATAAGGTGTGTCTTATGGCGAATATTTTTAAGCTAACTATGAAAATTGGTTTCTCCTTTAAATAATGATTTATATAATTATAGATTTAAATTTGACACTTTTTGAAAATTTTATATCATGAAATATCATATAATCAATAGATTTTTTATTTTTTGCACACTTGATATACACATTATACGCTGTTTAAAAAGTTTGTCATCTTAAGTCCCGCATTGAAAAATGTTTTAAGTCCCGCCTTAATGGGGTCGTTACGCCACACCTTACATTTTTTAGAACCTTGCATATTATTAAGTTAGACTTAATAATTTTAATTTTTTTTATAGTCATTTCATCTAAATAAAATTCATATTAACTTCGTATCACAATAAATGATACACTTTCGATTTATAGATATTTTAAAATAAGTGATACACATTAAACTGACCTGATTTGATAAATAAAAAAACACTTTAAAACTATTTATTTTAATATTGTGAAATTACTGTTTACCATTACTTTTGTTTTTATAGATCATTAATATCACTATTACTTTTAAAAGTGAGACAAATTCTCCACTAACTATAAACAGTCTAATAATCATGAAACTTAAAATGTATCACTTATACTCCTTTTAACGGCTCGTCAATGTGGGAACCGACGTCGTCGGCTTTCGCCCACCATCGACATGACTCTTCTCTTTGATGCCGTCGTTTTTTTCATGCGGTTAGAGGAAGAGTGGAGATGGAGGTAAAGTGAGGGCCCAAAATTATTTTAATAGAGTATTTTTTATATTATATATATTTTATAACACTGTGATCTAAAAAAAATGAAGACAATGAGTATTATTCGTATGTGTATATTAGTTGAATGCCAATTTCGATGTCTGTTAATGTGGTAATGATGTGACAAGAACATACAACGTTGGCTGTATTATATTTTTTAAGGAAACATAAATAATTTACTTACGTTTAATTGTCCACGAAAAGAGTTAAACTCTTTGACATATAAAATTATAGGCAACAAATTACACTTTATACCATACACTAATACCACTAAATTACTAACCTTAGGGTTTTTTTAACGACAAGTTAGTAAGTTAGTGGTTCGAGTCATACAATAACATCCAAGCGGGCAGTATGCATTTTTCGAATATATCTCTTTTTTTAGTGGCATAAAATCCACCTCCTTTTTTTTTATCTCCTAAGGAATACTCTCAACAAGGCTTAAATTAGGGCTGTCAAAACCTGACACGACACGATAAAAATACATGAAACGAAACGAAATTGGGACGAAACTGAAATTTGAATTCGTGTTCGTGTTGTGTAAAACACACACGAAGTCGTGTCGTGTTCGTGTTCAGAGATTAACACGAAATTGACACGATAGTTATGATTTTGTCGTGTTTATCGTGTTTTTAACGTGTAATAAGTAAGAATTTTGTTATTTATTTTGTGTTGTCGTGTTTGTCGTGTTTATCGGTTTTTTTTAATCGTGTTCGTGTTAGCAAAATAAATATGACTTCGTGTCGTGTCGTTTTCATGTTTAACGAATTCGTGTCGTGTCGTGTTATCCAGAAACACGAAGCCCTAGCTTAAATGTAAGACCTCTTAAAAGATAAATCCCTCAACAAATTGATTTATTAACGTTAGGTGATTGTATATATTATAGTTAACTTCAGTCTTTATTTTGACTGTAGTAGTACTAGGAAAAATTAAATACACATGTGAAACTTACGAAATAAATGTGCTCAACGAGTGAGAAACGGGTGCATTTCGGCCATGTGGCATCGATACAAATGTGTACCTGTCCTTTTCCAACATTTATTAAATATTATACAAATTATTAGTTATTACAATGATACATGCTTTTTTCATCTAGACCCTGGAATTATGTATAACTGTGATATTTTTGCTCTTTAGTTTGCTTACTTGTTAAAGTTTGAACACAAGCACATTTTTTTCAAAACTAGGCTAAGTAAATGGTAAGTTATAGAGGTATTCTGTTTAATTCACGTGCATTTAAGTCAAAGTTTAAAGGGGTGTTTGGGAATACTAATTTGGAACCTCATGAGCTTTTGGATTTTGATATTCATTACAAAGTGTTTGATAAAACTTATAAACTTATACTTATAAACTTTTTAAGGAATTTTATATAAGTTATTTTGAAGGTGATTATAAACTTATATAGGTTTCTTTACTTCCTTTCATTTCACTTTTTTATGTAAGCTTATTAAACTCTTCATCAATCAAACACTTTTTCTTATATATAAAGTAAACTAAACCAAATTTTTGTGCGTATTGACTTAAAAAATGCTTTTTTAGTCATTTTACAATAAACGTATATAAGTAATAACAAATATTTTATTTAACAAAAACTTATCAACTTAAATAACCTATATAAGATAAAAAGTACAAGCCCTTTGAAATAAGTCCAAACACCCTGTAAGTCTTCTTAAAGATATAACTACTCCCACCACCACTTATATCCCCTAAACTAATTTCATAGTAGGTTAACTCTTTGTTTTGCATTTAGTTTAGTTGTACTTATGGCGAAAGGTATTTGACGAGCATTTGCACCACACAGGGTATGGCTTTGGCGCCGCTAAAGCCCCATAACACACCTATAACGCACCTATACGCGTGCTTTAAGAGATTAAGATGAAAATATGATCATAGTTTGAGAACTAAAACATTAATAATTGTAAATTTGTGGGGTTCCATCATAAAACCAATTGATTGTAAGAGGAGTAGCCCAAGATTTTTATAAGCACATTACATGATCATTATTTGTCCAATATAAGACATTATTCAACACGCCACTTACGCGTGTCGTCATTTTTTCGCGCCTAACAAGTGGATATTTTATGGGTTACGTGTATGGGTGTATGTTCGGGCAGTTTTCGGTGTAGTAGGGTTAATCGGTTTGGGTTATTAGGTTTTTAAAAATATTTTTGACGAACCAATATCCAAACCAAATTAATTAAAACCAAACCAACCAAATAAGTAATCAGTTTATTTTGGTCAGTTCTTCATAAAACCAAATAAGAGAATGATCTATAAAAAAAATATTTGTCCTTCATATTATTAAAAGTTAATAAATCTTCCACACCAAGGTTGCAACAAATATTGTAAAATAATAGTAATAAAATGAATTATTCTACCATGATTTTGGTTGAAATTTGTAAATGAATGAAGGTTTCTATGGTATGAGATATAATATATATAAATAAATTAAGTCTTTTACTTTTATTTGGGTTATTCGGGTGTACACCGAATAAGAATATATAATCCAAATCCAAATCGTAAAACCGAATGTGAATTCGGTTACACCTAGAAATCCGAACTAAACCCAAATAAGCCAGACCCGTTTAACCCAATGTCACTTGGTTCGGTTGGTTTTGGGTCAGACCTTTTAATGAACATCCCTAGTTACGTGTGGTCTGTGTGGCCATTTGACCAACCACGGGTGAGTCGTAGCTCTGATACCATGTAAATTTGTGGGGTTTTATCTTAAAACTAATTCCAAGATTCTTATAAGCACATTACAGTATCATTATTTGTCCAATGTGAGACACTATTCAACAATAATCCTCGTAAATATCAAAATAAGTCAACAAAAGTTTATAGTTAAACTTATAATTGTAATTAAATTTTTGTTTTCATTTAATAATTAAGGAACTTAGTCCCATAGTCAAGGGACTTATTTGCAATTCTGCAATGATAGATAGACAAAGATAGAAATATTGTAAGAAAAGCTTTCTTTTTATGGAAATCAATAAACCGCATCCGCGAACTCGCCACGCTCCACAAGTCCATAATGTTTACAGTTAAAGATTCGTGGTGGCCCACTTAACAGTGGGCCTCCAACATTATTTATTCTGTCTATAACTACCCATAAATCCAGTAATCCAACCATAACTAAAATCCAATAATCCAACCATAAGATTGCATGGCTAACCGTCGACGCCGCAACGACGCCTCATTTCAGCTACCCCAAGATGATACCAACAATCCTCCAGCCGGCAGCTCCTCCACCCGCCACCCTGTTTACCATGGCATCCGATACCGAGCTGGAAAATGGGTTTCTGAAATTCGTGAACCAAATAAAACCAGCCGTATATGGCTAGGCACATATCCGACACCGGAGATGGCGGCTGCCGCTTATGACGTGGCGGCATTGGCACTCAAAGGTACGTATGCGGTACTAAACTTCCCTGAATCTATTCTCTCTAATACACTTCCCGAGTGTCCCACGGCTGATGACATCCGTGCCGGAGCAGCAAGGGCCGCCGCGGCCCGAGCTCCGGGTAATGAAGTTGACGTCGGAAGCTCAATGATTACCGGAACCAACCATGCTGGAGAATATTATATGGACGATGATGCAGTATTCGGTATGCCAAATATGTTATCCGACATGGCGGAGGGAATGCTGCTAAGCCCACCGAGAATCAACTATAATCTGCCGGACGATGGGACGTATTATTCCGGTGGTGGGAGTGGGAATCTATGGGATTACTGAAAACAAGCTTCGTATTACTTACGACAATCGGAAAGCACGAACCCCTTAATGTTTGTTCGATTTTAGTTAAGTTTCTTTGTTTTGTCGTGTGCCTTTCTTCTCATCGCCAAGCCTTCGGTTTACAGAAGAAGAGTGAAGCGTTCGTGGGTTTTCTTGGTGACTGTAAGATGCCGAGTGTTATATATGAAGGGCTGCACTGTTTATTTTTTTAGTCGTAGTGTTATGCAATTATAAATAAATGTAAAATACTCGACATGTCTTTGTTATGTTTAATCTTATGTTATAATAAAAAATTCCGGTTGATTTAACTTCTTGTTCAGTCTTCTTTTGTAGTTTTATGTTGTCTGCATGTTTACAATATTCTTAATTTGCATTGTAAATGACTTGGACTTTGATAGATATACAAATAAATCTTTGTTTAGGTAATCATCATGTAACAGAAAAAATATATGCATAAATGCAGTTTTAATTAGATAGACACATATAATATACCCAGCCATATATAATGTATCTATGGGAGCAAATAATAAAAGTAAAGGCAAGCGGATATGCAATTACAAGTCTAGACACCTAAGCCTTAGAGATTCGGTGAAACGTTTAACGTACATAATGTATATATGTAGTAGATGAGATGTGAAGATCGAATAACTCTTCATAAACGTTGATCTTTAGGCTCAAGAATAGTTAGTTCTTGATCTGGAATAAGCATATACAAATAACAAAATTGCGGAATTAGTTGAACATATATGTATAGCTAAACAAGTTTTCATCATTAAAAGCCTCAATTCTATATATAAATACATAGAACGGTTCTTCGTTAAACAGGATCAAACGACCTTGAGGCTTAGGTTTTACACACAAACACGTTAAAACGTTGGTTCTAAGAACGACTAATTCTATACCTCTAGGTTTCTTTATATATACTAGAAAACCTAGAGATTTACAAGGAAAAGATAATACTAAATCTTTTAAACTAATAAAGATATACTATATCTTTTTACATTAATGATTATCTCCTAAATCTTTATTTGAATCTTGAACTTCATATCATCGACTTAGGTCCTTGTAGTTTAATAGTTTTGACATATCAAATCTTATATGAATAATAATATTCCTAACATGAGATTATATATAATTGTGACTAAACAGTTTAGTCTAAACTAATGCTAATAGTTTCCAGGTAATGTAATATGTTAATTGTGACAAAACTCATGACTTATATTTTCAAATAAGGAATTATTCGTTCTTTCTTAAAGTTTAACGCATGAAATCAAGGCTCAATTGCCAAGTGCGAGTTAAAATCAAAATAATTTTTTTTTGAACAACAAAATGGGGCAACGGATCGAGCTTCGGTAAATCCATCACCCGCCCGAGGACCCCAAGGAAAAGTATGTTATATATATATAGAAACTAGCCGGAAGTTAGTATTTACAAGGAATCCAAAACATCAAACAAAACCAATACAAAAACTCCTATGGCCACAAGGAAATTTAAACAACACCGAACATATGCTAAATCGGATTATCAACGGATTCACAATCCATGGGCCCCACTTACAGCTCTCCCATTTTTCTTTTGACGTGTATTTAATCCAGTAAAAAGCTTGGGTCTGGGCCTGCACAAATGTCGACTGTACGCAACCGATTTTGCCCTTAAAAACTATATCATTTCTGAAATTCCAAATTTGCCACAACATAGACATTAAAGCATTTAAGAATTGCATGTTTTTGGATTTTGACAAAGCAACCCGCTCGCCCCAATGGATCAACTGATCCAGACCTCGAATAAGGCTTATATCCATGCTCCACCACTTACAAAATTGGATCCAGAATTCCCAGGTTTTGTTACACGACCAAAACAAATGACTTTCATCCTCGATCTCTCTTTCACAAAGGCTACAGAACGCCGATTGCAAGATAATTCAACGTTTCAGTATGTTAAAACACGTGGCCAACCTGTTGTAAAAAAGTCTCCAACAAAAAATGTTAATTCTAATTGGTACATTTTTTACCCATGGAATAACCGAGGCAGATTGTGGCCCTACAAAAATTTCATCAAAAACACGCCTTGCCGATGAGACCGTGTTACCCCATCGGGCTCTAAGGCCCACGAGATTACAGGGGGCCCGTTACAGGGGGCCCCGTTTAATATCAAATTCCGAAGTAGGTGACCCGTTCAATAAAACCGAAGCCCTTGCCGAAGAGAGGCACTTCATAATCCATCCCCTCTATTTTATACCGAAACCCATTTGACTCATAATCGAATCAAGAAAATTCCAATTGTTGGAATCATATGCTTTTTCAAAATCCACCTTAAAGATTAATAGTTGTTTTTTTAAATTTTTTGCACCATGACATAATCTCACTCAAGATAAGCGGCCCATCAAGTATATTCCGGCCTTCAATAAATGCCGATTGTTCAAGGCTAACAAAATCACCAATAACCGATTTCAACCGATTAGCCAAACATTTTGCAATAACTTTGTAAACACTTCCAATAAGACTAATCGGGCTCAGATAATTCTAGAGGATTTCATGTAACACCTCAATATTTAATACAAAATATTTGGCCAAAATAATCATTTAATAAAGAGGAGAACTATCCCAAAATACGGATTTACAAAACCTTTGGTATGAAAATCAGAGTATGAGTTTGGTGTTACAAAATATATCAAAACCAAACCTAAGTTTAAATCCGTTCTAGTGTTCTTCTACTCTAGGCCCCACATCTCTATCCATGCGCACCTATACCTTCGATCCCGAACCTGAGTACATAGCAAAAACAACAAGGAGTACGTGAGACAAAACGTCTCGTAAGCTACATGGGTTTAGACCCAAAGATAATAAAATGTCACGTTACATATAAACACGTATATATATATATATATATATATATATATATATATATATATATATATATATATATATATATATATATATATATATATATATATATATATATATATATATATATAGTGAAGGATTCCATACAGAACCCATATTATATACAGAACTCGCAGAACTCAATCTTACACCATTGAATTTGAAATTAAAGGTTAAGATCACTTTTAGTATTTTCATAAATAAATCAAAACTATATTTGGTAATAATTAAATTAAAAGGGTAAGAAAGTAATTTAGATCAAAAATTAAAAATAAAAAAAATTAAAATTTAGGTGAATCCGTCTATTTTGGTAAAGTCAGTTATGGAAACCAATTAAAACATCTTATATTAAAACTCTATACAAGTTTTCTCTCCCGTAAAACCCTTCTCGTCTTTTGCACCTGCCGCCGCACCACCACATTATGTCTTATGCCACACCACCGGTGGTTCTGTTGCAAGTCAGCGTCGACCGTTGCTCTTCACAAGAAGGGTATAAAAAGCGTTGTAATGGAGAAATCGGAAACTTTAAGGAACATCACTGAAGCAGCAATCGGAATCTGACAAAATGGGTGGCGAGATCCGGATCAGCTTGGTGTTGCCGACATCCTCAGCCAGAATGTTATATTTATTCATTGGTATTAAGGTTAACCTTAATTATTATTTTCAATTTTGGTTTTATGGACTAAATTGACACTCAAAATTCGAGTTTCTGGCTATGTTTGGGACTACGGATTAGTGTGATTTTGGGTCGTCATTGTTAACTACTTTTATTGAAATATTATATGCATCTTGTGTAGTTTGTATTGAAGTCCTTTTAATTAATTTTGTTTGCTTTCAAATATTGTGAAGATGTAGTTTTACTTAGCTATGGATTCAGCTTTTTGACTTTGTAAGGATTCACAAATTTTGCTATAATCATACACTTATGTTGGCAAGTTTCGTGCAGGAAATGTGTACACATATCCATTTGTCCTTCTACCTACATGGAAACAATACATAGATGTTCTTTTGCAAGAGATCCAATAGAAGAAGACAACTAAAGTTTACGGATTATCAATTTTGCAACAGAATAAGGACACACTGATGAGGAAGTTTTGATGTCAAATGAAACCAAGAATGTGATTTTCTAAGAACTTATTGTGGCAAACATATCAAACAAGTATACATAGATGTTAGTGCTCGGATGCATATATGTTTTTTGTAAATAGGTGTTATTTTTTCTATATAGGTGTTATTTATAGCATCTACCAAGTTAGATGTTATATAAAGTGCTTGTGTGAGTTGATTAAAATAACCATAAAATAAAATTAATGTTTTCTTATACACATAAGTGTTCTTTTGTACATATACATGTATGTAGATAAAGTGCTTGTACATAGATGTTAGTGTTCTTTTGTATATACAGTGTTATTAATTATTTTTGGTTGTTATATAAAGTGTTTGTGTGAGTTGGTTAAAATAATCATAAAATAACATTAGTGTTTTTTTAGATACATAAGTGTTTTTTACATATACATGTATGTAAAACCGCAAAATGTAACATATATGTATGGTAAACATTCCGAATTTAATTCCTAAATTCTAGGAAATTTACAAAAAAGGAAACAAAAATAAAAACGTAAAATGTCGTAAATACCCTTGAACCATTAAATGAATTAAATAATTAGAAATTAATTTACTAAATTCTGATTGGCTGAAAATAGTTCTATGAGTTTTGTAAATAATTTGGGTTCTGTATGGAATCCGACCATATATATATATATATATATATATATATATAAATCGTCTATCCAAATTAGTCACCCTATTGTGCCCCTATCAATCTTGCTCTCTTAGCAAACATATCTAACTATTGGGTTGCCCCCGAACTAGCTAGAAACACATACATATCTAGTTATCGGGTCGCCTGTAACGACCCGAAATTTGTAAATAAATAAATTGTATAAAAATAAGATAAATAAGGATAAATCATTTTAAGAACATAGGAATTGGTTTCGTGTCGTTTGGAGACCGTATGAGAAAGTTATGGGCGAAACCGGGTCGAGGCAACAACCGAAAAATGCAGCCCTGCTGCATTTGGGAGTTAGCGCCGCGAACTATAGTTCCCGATCGGGAACCGTCTCCAGTGGATTTGGCTTTTGAGCGTGATGTAGTTCACGAGTGGATAACGATCGCGAAGTTGGCGTGCAAGCGCAGAGTTAGCGACGCGAACTTATTTCGCGCCGTGAACTTTGGTCGACAGCATTTAAGTCGGGTTTTAGCTCATTTAATGCAATTCCAAAACCCTAGTTTTCTCCTTGACGATTTTTGAGTGCAAGAGCTGATTTGGGTCGATTCGTTCATCAAAGCTTGATAGATTTCACTCCTAGGTGAAGATTAAAGGTATATCTTCACTCCTTGATCTTTGTAGCTTTAGATCTATGTATTTTGATGCTTGGGTTGAAACCCTAGATATTGGGGGTTATGGGTTATGGTGAATAAATGGTGTATACACTTAATAGATGGTATATTAACAAAGGAATCAAGTGTATGGTTAAAATTGGTAAGAATCTTAAGGGTTGGTTAAACCTAGGGTTTGGTAAATTACCATAATTGGGGGAAAGTGTTAGTTGATGGTATCTAGTGATTAATGGATACATTATTAGTAGTATGTGATGTTGAACATTGTATGATTGTTGAATTAGGCTTCCGGTGAAGTCTTGGAGTTTGACCGAATTGTTGGAACGAGGAAACCGGCGGAAAGAATACGGTTGGAGCATTATATTGCTAAGGTGAGTACTGTGGACTTTATTGAGTACATAGCCATGAAAATACTTGTTATTATATATGTCGAGTCTATTTGATAATTGTGTAGAATTTAGTAAATATAGTTAGTTGTATATTGTTGAATATAGTTAACTAACTTGTTGATGATTGATGTGATAGCCAAATGCTTTGATTGATATAACCGTCGAGTTATAGTAAGGTTGAGACGATGTGATGACGCGGGGGATCCCCGGTCATGAGGTATGGAATGGGGAGCATTTGGGCGGATCCCCATCGGCCCATTCCATGATAGTAGTCTTGCTAACTGGAAGTAGTCCGGCGAGTGAGGCAGGTATAAGTAGATTGGGCGATTCCCTCTTGCCTTTACCTTGAAGCTTGTTAATGCGGGGGATCCCCGGTTAATGAGTTAATGTGGTTCTAGTTAGTTGGGGATGTCCCGATAACTAGATATGATTGCTAGGGAAGCAAGGATCATAGAGTCACAATAGGGTGACTAGATAGATGGATGAACTACTTGTATATGTATTTATATGCCTTATGATTATTATTATTGACGGGTCTAAACCCATGTAGCTCACGAGACGTTTTGTCTCACGTATTCCTTGTTTGTTTTGCTGTGTACTCAGGTTCGGGATCGAAGGTTTAGGTACACATGGATAGAGATGCGGGGCCTAGAGTAGAAGAACACTAGAACGGATTTAGACTTAGCTTTGGTTTTGATATATTTTGTAACACCGAATTTATACTCTGATTTTCATACCAAAGGTTTTTGTAAATCCGTATTTTGGGATAGTTCTCCTCTTTATTAAATGATTATTTTGGCCAAATATTTTGTATTAAAATTTGAGGTGTTACATTGCCCCCCGAACTAACTAGAAACAATATACCGGCAAGAGGGAATCGCCCAATCTACCGATACCTGCCTTATTCGCCGGAATACGTCCAGTTAGCAAGACTACTAACGTGGATGAGTCGATGGGAATTCACCCAACTGCCCCTCAATCCACACCTCATGACCGGGAGTCGCCCATGTCATCTCATCATCTCAATCTTACCATAACACAACGGTTATGTCAACCTAGCCCTCGGCTATCACATTCATCATCAAACAAGTTAGTCCAATATTATCTACAATATATAACACTAACTCAATATACTACCAACCTACACACATAAGCAAATAGACCGTAACACAAGTAAGAAAATGTATTTTAAAGGCTATGTACTCGGTAAATTCCACACGTACTCACCTTAGCAATAAAATGCTCCAACCGTGATCTTCACACGAAATCTCTTTGTTTTCACAATCGATCGACCTTCCAAGACTTCACCAAAAGCCTAATATAACAATCACAAGTTGTTCAACATCACATACCACTAATAATGTATCCATTTATCTCTAGATACCATTAATTAACTAACACTTCCCCCCAATTATGGTGATTTACCAAACCCTAGGTTTAGCCAACCCTTAAGATTCTTACAAATCTTAATTATACACTTGTTTCCTTTGTTAAAATACCATCTATTAAGTGTATACATCACTTATTCAACCATAAACTATAACCCCAAGAACTAGGGTTTCATACCCATACATCAAAATACATGGATCTAAAGCTACAAAGATCAAAGAGTGAAGATATACCTTTAATCTTCACTTAGGAGTGAAATCTATCAAGATTTGATGAAGAAATCGACCAATATCAGCCCTTGCACTCCAAAATCGCCAAAGGATGAAAAGTAGGGTTTGTGGGTGTAACACCTCAAATTTTAATACAAAATATTTCCGTAAAATCCCTTTAAATTTAAAACATTTAGAGTATTGTCCCAAAATATGGATTTACAAAAACCTTGGTATAAAATAAAAGTCATTAGTTGGTGTTACAAAATATATCATAACCAAAGCCAAACGTAAATCCACCTTGCTATCTCTATTAAATCTGTGCGCCTTCACTAGGAAACGCACATAATCCTTAGCTCCTGAACCTGAGTACATAGCATCACAAACAAACATAGTACGTAAGACAAAATTGTCTCGTGAGATACATGGGTTTTAGACCCGACATTAATATATAAATAATCACATTTATTAATAATCACGTTTATTAGATACATATATATATATATATATATATATATATATATATATATATATATATATATATATATATATATATATATATATATATATATATATATATATATATGTATCTATATACTTTAGTTACCTCCGTGGCAACCCTATCTCATTCATATACATCAATCACCTCTTCGGTGATTCTATCATATTCATTCATAGCCTATTCGACCCGTCAAGTTGTTCGGAATGCCTCCAATCCAACGAGACCCCATTTTTGTTCTACTAACCAGAATGCCTCCGATTCAGTAGAATCCCCATTGTCACAGTGTTCAGCCAAAGTGACCTATCTTTATCTTACTAACCAGAATGCCTCCGGTTCAATAAAATCCAACATCTTGTTGGGTGATCGGAATGCCTCCGACTCGTCAGTTTTATTCAAGATACCATGATAACCAGAAAGCCTCCGATCTACCATGTACCTGTCCTGTTTCAATCTACCCGTCATAACTATTTCATGTGACTATGTGTCACATCTATCATCAATGCCATAAGGCCATCATACAATCTATCCACATGCTAATCTTAACTAGCATTCACATAATCGGATCAACTAATCTCGTTATTAGTAATCACATATTATAAAAGTACACTCTTTTACGTCATATCAATAATTAGTTATTAATTACTTTTCATTATCATGATCTCTTTCAAAATCATCAATCACTTTAGACATACTTAGATAGTCTGCTATTTATCACTTTCTCATCTTTCCAATCATATCTTTATTAAAGATCATTTATTAATAAAGACTCACAAAACATCATATGTATTTTAAAAGAAACATTTGCTATGTACTCAGTTTTAAAAGTCTCATGTACTCACCTTGGCCAAGCTTAATCCTCTTGTATTCCTTGAACAAAATCTTCACTTCCCAAGACTTGTAAATTCCAAATCTTTCAACAATTGCCCTAATCATGAAACCATACAAGGTTTATCATCAAACATCATCATATTTTACCACTAGTTAACTACTAGTATCATTTTCCCAATTTCTACAAAACCCTAGTTTCATAAATCCCGGTATTATCATAAATCCATATCATGAACATGTTTTCCTTGACAAAATACCACAGATCTAAGTTAGATAACACTCATTTCGTCATTCATGGTAAACCCTCCAACTAGGGTTTACAAACTTCACCTTTTACCCCAAATTCAACACATACAACTAACTAAGAGTTGAGATATACCTTTAATCTTTACCAAGGAGTGTAGATCCACAAGATTCGGGCTGAAAATCTGCTCCAAATGCTCCTTTACACTCAAAATTCGTACTCACACTTAGAGAGAAGAGTTAGGGTTTGCAAATATGCTCAAATAGCCAAAAACCCGATTATAAAGCTGCTCGACCATAGTTCACGACGTGAACAAAGTTCGCGTCGCGAACTTTCCTCCTACACGCATTCTTCGCGATCGCTAAGTTGTCGCGAACTACTTCACGACCAAATGCCAAACTCCCTGGCCCGACTTCCCGATCGTGATCCGAGGTTCACGTCGCGAACTCCCTTAAGCAGCAGGGCTGCATTTTTTTCCTCTTTGTCTCGACCCGGTTTCGCCCATAAATTTCACGTACGGTGTCCAAACGACACGAAACCAATTCCTGCGTTCCTTAAACGATTTATCCTTATTTATCGTATTTTTGTACAACTTATTTTATTCAAATTTCGGGACGTTACAGTGGGCTGCATTTATGACCAAAACCCGACTTTAATGCTGCTGTCTGATATAGTTCGCGACGCGAACTAGAGTTCGCGTTCGTGAACTTTGCGTGTCGCAGACTATTCTCGATCGTGAACCAGCCGTGAACTTCGATCGCCAAAAACCCCAATACTCTGTCCCGAGTTCACGATCGTGAACTATAGTTCATGTCGTGAACTCTGCAGCTCAACAGGGCTGTAGTTTTCGGCTTCCGTCTAGACCCGGTTTCGTCCATAACTTTCTCGTACGGTGTCTAAACGACACGAAACCAATTCCTACGTTCTTTAAACGATTTATCCTTATTTATCATATTTTTATATATTTTATTTATTCACAAAATTCGGGTCGTTACATTTCACATTTAGGGATCAATGTAAAAAAAAGAAGAATTACATCCCTTATGAATTTTACCTCCATTTTCGAAACATGCAACTGCTTTCATTAGGTCGTCTTCAATAATGTTCCAATACTTTTTATAGAAAGCAAATGTAAACCCATCCGGCCCCGGTGCTTTTTCAATGCGACAATCCCACACTACTTTTTTAACTTCGGTTCGAGAAAAACTTACTTCAATACCATCTTTTTGAATAGTGGAAAGAGTTTTAAATTTATTGCTTAACAATTTCGGCCTTGCAATATTGGAATAATCAAAGATTTTTGAGAAGTGATCGTATGTACCCTTTTTGATACTCTCAGGATCTTCATGCCATACCCCATTAAAAGATTACACGTGTATAAAATTATTCCTATTATTATATTTAATCGTCCCATGGAAGAATTTGGAGTTTTCATCACCGTCTACGGTCCATTTAACCCGAGATTTCTATTTTACATCTCGAGTTTTGGATCTTCATAATCCCGAAATTGAATGTCCAGACCTAGTCTCTCGGAAATTTCAGCTGATTCTAACGTGACTGATTCCGCCTTTAGATCAATCTCAGCCATTCTTTTGAGTAGTCTATTTATATCTGTATCAGTGGTTGATGCCCTCCAAGATTTAGTCGCGTTTTTAACATTCTTTAGTTTACCACAGAACTCCTAGAGCGGGTTGCGGGAATTATTGAGTGGTAATGACTAAGCCGCCGTAATTACCGATTCCAGACTTGGATCTTGAATCCAGGAGTTAAAAAATTTGAAATACGAAGGACCGAAATCAGCGTTGGAGGATTTAAGAAGCAGTGGGCAATGATCACTTGTTCCAATCGGTTATATATTGACACACAGATTTGCCCAGTTTTGGAAAAAGTTATTCGAAACCAGAAATCTGTCTAAAAGACTTAGTTTTCCCCCGTCGGTAGTGCTTCTCGAGTACCGCCTACCCCCGACTTGATTTCGAGTAAACCTGCATTACTAATGAACTCATTAAAGAACATTGCACCCGCCGGCGAAAAAGCAGTACCGGCTCTTTCTGAACGCTTACGGACTTCATTGAAATCCCCCAAACATACCCAAACCTGATTAGGCTCTCGTAGAACAAGATCAACAATTGTATTCCACAGAACCCTTTTCTTTTTAATTTCCTGTGGTGCGTAAATATTAACAAGACCACACTTAATATTAGAACCAGTTATAACACTTTTAATCACCAGAAACCCATCTCCTCTTACGACATCTTCTTTTGTAAACCACGAGGGATCCCACATAGAAATCAATCCCCCTGATTTACCGTTTGACCCCGAGTATTCAAAATCGATTGCCGACCTTCCCCAATAATCTCTAACCAGAACCAAGTCAACTTGTTTAGCCATTGACTCTTGAATATCAATGAATTGAACTTTGTTTGCTGCTTTTATCCCTTGAATCCACCTTTTTTTACGGGTGCAATTAACACCCCTAATGTTGATAGATAGTAGCTTCATAAGGAAACCTTTTTTGCTCCAGCACCATTGATGACATTCCTGATTTCCGAACTAAATTCGTTTATCTGAAATCCCGCTAAATTACCAATTTCCATAGTATTTTCAATCTCATCTGATGTTGGGACTGAGTGAGCCGATCCAGAAGATTGATGAGGAATTCTGCACTTTTTGAGTTTCTTTTTACCATTTCTAGCGGAGGCAAGGAAACAGAATTGCTCGAGGACGTTCTTAACGAGCACGGAACATTTAGGTCGATTATCGGGGGGTCACAAAGATCGACTCTATCCAACATCGGGCCCTGGTTTCCTGGTTCGTTTTCATATATGGGCTCAATATTAATATTATCCACATTTAAAGGCTCCATTGGGCTTATTGTATCACTACTGCAATTTACTTCGTGGGCTTTAGGTGGAGATGGGCTAAAAATAAGTTCACCCAATGGGCTTAATCTGGCACCACTAATAGTCTCGTCAGAAAAGCTGTTAATTGAGTCTGGAATGTGTTCGGTGTCAGCATGGGGGTTGACAAAGTCGTAATTGTTGTGGGGCACGAAATCTTGGTACTTCCCACGTGTCTCTTCCACTTCCGACTGCATGTGTGCCTTTGACCTATGAATATCCGGTGACATGACGTCATCACCATTATCCGGAAATTCAGTTGGATCTGATTCCCGGAATTCACCTTCTTCCAATCCATAATCATCTCCAAACTTAGTACTTCCTTCATCATCCTCATCGGATGACCCCCAATCTGGAACAGAAATTGAACTCGGGATTAAACGAATGGATTCTTATTGATCTTCCGTCACCCGGATCAAGACTTCAGATCCATCAACAGTGATTTTCATGAGTTTATTAATCCACCCAAGTTGTGAAGTGATAATGCCGATTCTGCCGATACCCCAATATGCATTATCCGGTGAACATTCTTCATCTATTAATACTTCACCACAAGTCTTGCCAATCTCATTGTATGCGACTGGACACCGAGCATGGGCAGGAACCCCATGTATAACAAGTGAAGCAAGCCTTTCATTGATCACAGTATTTGGAGACCAAGGAGCCAAGCTAGTGAACCAATTTTCCCAAACATCTTTAGCTTTTTCAAGGAAAACTTTGGCATCGATCACCATCAGATCCAAATTCCAGGATCACCGATAAACCCCCCAAGTACCTGATAATGATATTCTTGCAACCATTAGTGTTTTTTAATTCTTCTAGGTTCCACAAGACATTCAGGTTTTTTACCCTACCAACTAACTGGGGTAAAAGCCAAACCCGGGTTTTGAAATTGGAAGACAGATGTACACACGGAGGTGCATAAGCTGCTCCGACATGGACCCCGTTTACTGCATCGACAAAAGACTTACCATTAAACCTTCCTGTGGAAAGATTTTTCTTAGCCGGAATAAGCGACTGCATGGGGCGGGGGTGGGGTGCGGGAGGTGGGGGTGGAGGTTCAAAATATCGCATAGGAGGCACCTGGTTGTGGTTTCAATCATATCTGGCCAGGTTTACTGTTATAACATTCCACCCAATCCTTATGTTTTGAATACCACGTTCGAAGTCTTTCGGATTTGAGATCTCGGCGTACCTGATGACTCCAAACTTGTTTCCTGCCTTGTTCCTCCTTTTAGCGATGTAAACATCGACTAAGTTCCCATACTTCTTAAACTCTCTCCCGATAATGTCTTCTGTATCGTCTTCTGCAAAATCTGTGATAAAGAATGAGGTAGAGTTCCGCTCAAACGATCGTGTAGACACACGATTGGGGG
This sequence comes from Calendula officinalis, assembly GCA_963853835.1. NCBI lineage: Eukaryota > Viridiplantae > Streptophyta > Magnoliopsida > Asterales > Asteraceae > Calendula > Calendula officinalis. Next base: position 24,089,603 of record OY970820.1, read on the forward strand.
TGAAGCTGCTCCGATTCCCTCTCCTCCGATTGACAGTCGTCCATTCGCCGGAGTTGTCTCTTCGTCTTCCGCTGTTGTGCTCTCTCTCTCTCTCTTCATTTTCTAGTTAATAAAATCAAAATAATTGAACTGGTAAAAAAGAAATCACTCTAATTAAATCGACATTCAGTTTTATATTTTGACAAAACCAACGAGTTCTATTAAGTTTTGATTTTACCGAGAAATTGCTTCATTAAGAAACCGCCCACAATGATTTATATTAAGATGATATGATATAAATATATGTGTGTATATTTTTAATTTTTGAGCTGAAAATTGTATCTAGTATTGAAATATATTATTAGAAATTGAATTTAATGCTGCAAAATTAGAAATTATTGATAAAATTTGTATATAATTATAGAGAATGAAGCTTAGTGGAGGAAATTATTTATTGATGCTAAAAATTAGGTGGATCCAATTTAAAACCAAAATTGGACAGTTAATGACCAGGACCCACTAAAATTGAAACCAATGGAAACCGAAACTATTGCATTTAAAAATCCTAAACCGAAATTGGTGGATTGGGTTCGGTTTGATCCTAAAATGCCCAATACATACCCTAGCCCTGCCACTATTTTTTAGACCGGTTGACAGATATAAGATCTCAATATTCATAGTGAAAGCTATGTTGTTATTTAGGCATACTTTCGTTGGAAATTTTTGACAAAGACAAGTGTGGGAATATTAAAAGTACGGCTTTATTAATTAATTGTATTTTTCTAATTAAAGTATATGATAATGTGCATCTAAAAGAACCGGTAATTTACCTAAGACTTGTAATTAGTGGTATTGGATATTAGTATAAGGTGTTCCTCATTACATATAGTTCATGGGTGTTCAAATCTCCTTGTGGACAAAAGAAAGTGTAGATTAGATACCATTCATAAAAAAAATGAACCCATAATATATAAATATATTGAATAATATTAAATAACTTCTAATTCTACGATTTTAGAAGATGAATGAAAGTATGGTTTTTTGTTTAAAAAAATAATACCGCTTTACCAAATACACCTTATCAAAACTCTTATTAACTATATTCATTACTCGTATGTGTTTGTATAATTTGTATAAATCTATAACAATGAAAGCCAACAAAAAGTTGTCAACTAAAATAAATTTGAGAAAGACATTAAAAGCTCACAAAATTATTGCACCAGTATAACGAGTGACGAGCGTGTGGCTAGCTTATTAATAATTTTGTGAGCGTGTCTCCTTTTATAACATTACCCCATAGACACTACTACAGTAGTGAACGTGCCCTGTATTTCGTTATGACCCTTAATATTCTAATATTAAATGTTAGCAGCTATCTGCAGCACCTCAAATTTTGTGTGAATACAACATAATCTAATTTAAATAACTGATTTTCAAAATAACAGATAATATTGAAGTGATTTGATGAGGACTCACAAACATTGGTGTGCACTTATTTTATAATTAAGGTAAGTTTAATAATATTTAAAAGTAAAAATAAGAGTAAATGATTAATTTCACTTTATTAAATAAGATGATTATAATTGATATGAGTCTCATTATTATTTATCAAATAAAGAACCTTTCAAAGTAGATCCCTTATTTTATAACACTATTTTGAGACAGAGGAAGTAGGTAGATTACATATTAAGAGTAGAGAATTGTAGTGTTGTATCCGCGAACTCAACGCGCTCAAAGTCGATGATTTTTCTAGTTGAAAAGTGACTGGACCACCGACAGAGTGTATTTGTCTGTATATAAATGTATACTACTCGCTATACGTCCACAAACCACCTGCACACTAACATTGCATGGCTAGCCGTCGACGCCGCAACTCCTCTGCTTTTCAGCTACCTCAAGATGATCACGACAACCCTCCTCCCACTTCTCAGCCCAAAGCCGCCGGAAACTCCTCCAACCCCCACCCATATTACTACGGCATTCGATGCCGAGCTGGAAAATGGGTTTCTGAAATTCGTGAAGCAAACAAGCCGAGCCGTATATGGCTAGGCACGTATCCTACACCCGAGATGGCGGCTGCCGCTTACGACATTGCATCATTGGCAATCAAAGGCACTTATGCGGTACTAAACTTTCCCGACTCCGTTGACTCCACTATGCTTCCGGAGTCTCCCACGGCGGATGACATCCGTGCAGCAGCTGCCCAGGCGGCTGCTGCTCGAGCTCCCACTGATGAAACTAGCGGTGGGAGCTCAATTGTAACGGTAACTACCACCCATGGAGAACCAATGGACGGTGAAGCTAATCTCCCAGCCGGGTCCAACGCACTCTAATCTGCCGAACATGGACGGGGGAGAAGTATAATTGGAAGACAAGCTTAGTATCAGCAAGTTGTTACAAAGACTTACAATGTTTGTTTACAATAAAAAACTATATATTATCGAATTTGATGGAATTCCGTAAGTGCATGAATGTAACGAACTTATCAAGTTGTAGCCTAGAGTTGCGCAATGTTAGGTTTGTTTCATATTTGTCTCAATGTGCGTGGTTATATATCAAAGTAATATGAGAAATGGTATTTATATTTATTTATGTGCTTATTCATTTGAATAAGAATTAAAATCAATGGGTAATATAAGAAAAGAAAACTATTAGATTGCAACGTCAACTTGTAATGACTAATGAGTATGCACATGAATTGGATACAAATATTAGAGATCAAAATTTTAATTTTATACTATACCTATGTTTTCTGAACTCTACTTATAATAAAGTAAAAAACAATATGACATTGACAACAATAAGTGAGATCAACTTCATGAATTCTAGAATTGGGAGGAGATCGGTAGCTATTGAGTATTGACATGGTACAATCTTGCTAGCTAGTTAATGAAACTAAATCAAATATTTTTTATTTTTAACGTACGATGATCGACTTTGTTTAATCAATTTTAATAAATGAGAAAACAGTATGTGTCCAAAATTTAAATGAATTAATTGATATTTATGTAGATTTGTTAGATTGTAATATCATTTTCTAGAAAGAAAATATATACCAATTTACCAATGTAATATTAACCTTTTATATGACTACCAGCCCATGAGTATTTGAGGGTAGGCTAGTCACGGGCCTACCTTAGCTTTGTGTTTTTTGATTTTTTTGATATATTCTTAGAAAACATGCAATAAGTTTTTTTTTTTGTTTTTTTAAACAAATATTGATACAGTAAAATACTACACTATATTTCAACTAAGATAACTCACAACTTATGGATCGGTAAACAACTCATCAGGGGCCTCTCCGAATTCTAAAGTCGTTTTCCGAATAGAAAAAAGTAAACCTCTAAATACAGGATATGTACAAAAATTAAACTTTTTAATTTTTTTATATTAAAATATTAAATTGATTTAAATTTTAACATTATACATATATAAAATGTATTTAAAAGTTGGCCTCATTATAAAAGGTGGGCTCTGCGTAGGCCCACCTAGATCTTTAAAATTTCTTAAAGATAAAAGATAAAACTGTACGGAAAATGATATCCACTAATAAGTATTCTTTATCAGCATGATTATATTGTAAATTTATTTATTTATGAATTTCTCTAATATTTGTTTAAGATAAATGATAAACTATTCTGAATGAATTAAAGACACTCTGCAATTAATTCACATCCATTTAGATCTTTAAAATATAGTGTTAAATTACAAGTCCAATCACTCCCTTTCCTTTTCCCCTTTGCCGTTTAAAAAAAAAATTAAAAATAGAAAATCAAATCTACATTTGTATTCTCCATCTTTCTTACGTATGTTAAAAACAAACAAAGAGTTAATTGCAAGAATGGTCCCTGTGGTTTGGCCAAATTGCACGTTTAGTCCTTAAACTTCATTAAGTGCAGGCGTAGTACCTATGGTATGCGTTTGTTGCACCCATGGTCCCTCCCCCTAACTCTGTTAGATTTCGTCTATGAGTGGAGATATGTGCCCCTCACATGAGGGCATTTTGGTCATTTCAATTCATTTGGTCCCACCCACCTTGCACAATGCACAATGCTTTCAAAACTAAACCTAAATCACCTGCAACACTAAACCTAGATCACAATCGTCATCTTCATCTTAATTGATGTTGAGCTATCATATATAACTCGCAACACCACTACCACCATCGTGCTCGGAATCAAATTCCGACCCAGCTCACCAAATTCCAGTCGTCTCCGGCAGTGACGCGCCGTCAACCTCCTACAAAGAGACCACCAAAGTTTTTCAAAAATAGCCGGAAATCGCTCAACCGGAATCGCGACCATTTACACGTCGCCGGAAACGCGACTGGTCGCCGGAATCTTTCTGCAAATTACCCAAATTTCCTCCTTCTCTGATTGTAGCTCGTGCTTTATCGGCCACCACGTAGCTTCACTTTCACCTTCCGAACCAGACGACAGAGATTGGTTGTTGTTGAACTGAGACGATGATGGTTGTGGTGGTGAGGGTTCTGGTTGGAATCAAGTAAGGAACATAGACGATTGTTGGGAAGAAGATGTTGGAGACGATTAATGGGAATGAGTAGAATTTGCACTTGCTTCAATGGCTTCTTCTTTAGAATTCAAGTCCATGAAATCCCTCTCCTAAAATCTATGTTAATCGTCAAAATCATCTTCAATAACCAATCCGGCAATAGTGTGGTGAAGATTTATGTTTCTAGTATAAAATGGGTTTCTTGTTTCTGGTAATCGATTTATGTTTTAATTAGGTTCTTGAAATGATTTAGGGAAGAAGAAGACACCGTGAAATGGGGTTTAGTTTTGATTTCGGGAAAGAGAGAAGGAAGAAGAAGAAGAATAGGTGGGACCAGATGCAACATGACCAAAATGCCCTCATGTGAGGGGTACATGTAGGGATGACAATGGATCGGATATGGATCGGGTGATGGCATATCCACATCCATATCCATTTAGATTTACATCGTCCATATCCATATCCATTTAAAATCGTTTCATCCATCCATATCCATATTCATTGGATTAGAGCGGGTAAATGGACATCCGTTGGATGTCGAAAGAATTTTGTTTCTTAAAGGAAATGCGATAATTTTATAGATAATTTACGATTTTTATTGTACATATACATAATTTATTCAAAAGATGATACATATGAAGATAACTATGAATCTACATTCGAGTCATAAAGCATAGTTAATTTGTAGCTAATCTTCAAATGTTGATAGATACAAAAAAACATGACTTGGTATAATTAAAAGTTTATATCATTGCTTATAATGTTTACAAATTCAGTTATCTTTAATATTGTGCTATGTATAAATTTTATAAATCCGAAAAATGTGTAGATATATATTCTTAATTATGTAACATTATAATATAGAAAACTTAATTTCGGGTTAAGTGGATTTATCCATGGATTGAAAATCGTCATCCATATCCACTCCAATAAACATCCACATCCGCTCCACATCCGATATTCACCCATTTAACTTCATCCATATCCACCTCTGGCGGAGCGGATCGGGTGGATGATCATCGGGGTGGATGTTGATTGCCATCCCTAGGCACATGTCTCCATTAACAGACGAAATTTAACAGAGTTAGGGGGAGGGACCATGGGTGCAACAAAACGCATACCATATGTAACATCCAGAAACCCGGTCTAGTAGTTTTGGCTTTAAAGTATTATTAAATGAAATGTTTAGTGTTTTGTCTTTTTGTGATATTTTAATCAAGGGATTAAAATATCCGACTTCTGAAATGTTTAATTGATTATGTGGTTTATATATTGTTAGGTTAACTTTTGAATTTCAATCCCGAAAATATATGCGTTTTTTTTTAAATGGAGTCTGTTTGGTATTTTAAATAAAGGGAGAATTACTTTTATATCCTTGTAAAATTCCTAAATTATTTTTATATCCTTCTAAACTTTGTAATTGTCTCCATATCCTTCTAAATCTTTAAAACTCTCTTTTATGTCCAAAAACCTATTTTGATATTTATTAAATTATTATAATATCAATAATTATCAAAAATGTATGCAATATATCTGTTGATTATGTACTAGAAATCATGTTTATTTGTCTATGTTATTGATATTACTACGATTTAATAAATAATAAAATAGCTTTTTGGACATAAAAATGAGTTTTAAAGGTTTGGAAGGATATAAAGACAATTACAAAATTTAGAAGGATATAAGGATCATTTATGAATTTGAGAAGGATATAGAAATCATTTATGAGTTTTACAAGGATATAAAAGCAATTTTCCCTTAAATAAATTAGCTATGGACCGGATACTCTTTTGATACTGTTATTAAATGATATGTGCACCTGTTGTTTTCCCCTTGTGCCACGTTTTGAAGGAGCTGTCAAAACCTCCTTCTCTTCTCTCAGTTACATATCACCACTCATAACAAGATTGCACGTGTCTTTTCTCTATCTAACTTCTCTCTAAAAAACCCTTTTCACCTTCTTGTTTGTTCTTGGTTTCTTTTCAAGATCCAAGGCTTGTTTCTTGCTAAATCTAAATTCTAAACTCATTTTTGAGTAGGCCTTGAGGTGAGCTTCATTTTATATGTGTTTGTTATTGATTTCATGCAAGTTGGTTAAACTAGGGTTTATGATTCTTGAAGTTTTGTGGGTGAATCTTGTGTTAGATGTTAGATTACATGTTTATTCAAGCTTTTACATGTATTGTGTGGTTATTTGTGGGAAGAAACTAAGTTTTGGTGAAACTCACCTTCAAGCTCCATTAATGGAGGTTTGGAGAAGATGGGCTTTGTCAAACCTTGGATTTCTTGAGGATTTGATGGTTATTATTGTTTTATGTTAATATAACATGTTTGGTAAAGTACTATTGTTGATTGTCAAGTATTGGTGGATTTGTAAAATAAACTAGTTAGTGTTTAGATGATTTGGGTCAAAAAGATAAACTAGTGATTTTGTGTAAAATACTTGGTCAAGAAGGTTGTTGATTTGGTTAAATTATGTAGTTAGTCATGACTTGCTAAATGTGGTGTTTATATGGGTTGAAAGTCGAGATTTAGTTGTATTAGAACTATGTTTGGGTTTTGACCCGTTTGGATGTAAAATGTATAATGTGGTTAGTTGACTTGAATATTGAAAGTATGATGTGAATATGACTTGAGTAGTTATTATTGCAAGTATTTAGATGTCATTTGGGTAAAAAGTTTGTTTATGAACTTACTTGACAATTGTTTATAATTTGGTGGAATTATGTACTAATTCGGTATTCTTTTGGTTTCACAGGAAACGGGAGGACAACTCAGTGACATTAGACTACTGAGTTGGTGGCAAGGAGAAGGTTACGGTGAGTGGATTTAATCTCAAACTTGTGTTTGGTTGCAATCAGTTAGTATTGCTCAGTTCGTGCTGATCCAGTTAGTGCTGACCCCGTTAGTGCTGACCCCGTTAGTGCTGACCCCGTTAGTGTTGACCCCGTTAGTGCTGACCCCGTTAGTGCTGATCAGTTAGTACTGACCAGTTAGTGCTGACCCAGTTAGTGCTAACCCCGTTAGTGCTGATCAGTTAGTGCTGATCAGTTAGTGCTGACCCAGTTATTGCTGACCCCGTTAGTGCTGACATCGTTAGTACTGATCAGTTAGTGCTGATCAGTTAGTGCTGACCCAGTTAGTGCTGACCCCGTTAGTGCTGATCAATTAGTGCTGACCCCGTTAGTGATGATCCGTTAGTGCTGATCCGTTAGTGCAGATCAGTTAGTGCTGTGCAGTTAGTGCTGACCCAGTTAGTGTTGACCCCGTTGGTGCTGATCAGTTAGTGCTGATCAGTTAGTGCTGACCCAGTTAGTGCTGACCCGTTTGTGCTGACCCCGTTAGTGCTGATCAGTTAGTGTTGATCAGTTAGTGCTGACCCAGTTAGTGCTGACCCTGTTAGTGCTGATCAAATAGTGCTGATTAGTTAGTGCTGACCCCGTTAGTGCTGATTCCGTTAGTGCTGATTCCGTTAGTGCTGACCCCGTTAATGCTGATCCGTTAATGCTGTTTAGTTAATGCTGATCAGTTAGTGCTGACTCCGTTAGTGCTGATAAGTTAGTGCTGATCAGTTAGTGCTGACCCCGTTAATACTGATCTTGTTAGTGCTGACCCCGGCGCAGATTATTATATCATGCTTTTGTGGTTTATATGATTAATTGCGGTATGTTAATTATATGATAATGATATATATCTAGTTGCGTGTGGATTGCGATAAATGGAATAGGTGCGCATATTTGAGGAGGCTTGGCTTCATCGGTAGCAACAACTCGGTTTAGTGGGAAACCGAGGTTTGAGATGTCAGCAATGGTGGTTATCGGCTGGGCATAGTGTATTGTTGATCACGGTATTCGGACCTTACCTGTATGTGTTACACGTAAGGGGGTTTACCAGACCATCGGGTACAGCGCCACCGGTTACCGTCGTTTGGCCAACGATGGTTTTAGGCTCCTGCAGGACCCACCGATCTTCTCAAACAAAACAGTGGTTATGTGGTTATGTGGAACAGTGGTTATGCGGAACAGTGGTTATGTGGAACACTGGTTATGTGGTTATGTGGAACAGTGGTTATGTGGAACAGTGGTTATGTGGTTACGTGTCTTTTCGATCGTGGATACGCTATTACTTGCTTGTTGTGCTTTACCGAATTTGTAGATTATATTCATTCACTTAGCTTTGTGCTAATCCCTCCCTTGTTGAATCTTTTCAGGTGGATCGGTGCTTTGGATGGGATGATTGACCAAGCTCAGTTTGATATGTTTTGTAAAATGAGTCATTTCGTTAAGTAACACCGTTTTAAACAATTATGTTTGTTTTGGGACTAATATCGGACTTAAACTCGTAGCGTAAACTCAACTACTTTTGGAATCGCTTCCGTACTTGCTATATATATATATATATATATATATATATATATATATATATATATATATATATATATATATATATATATATATATATATATATATTAAAAAAAATCACTTTCTGAATTTTGCGGTGTTACAACTTGGTGTCAGAGCTTCGGTTTGGCGATGGATACACTGTTAGGTGTTTCATTCGCAAATCGTGGCTCGAGTTTGGTCAAGCATTCCGGACGAGTGGGATTAGAGCAACGGTGAATGAAGTTAGTTGTAGTTTGTATGTAGTTACTAACGATTTAAACTAAGCTTTCGTGAGTTGTTGTGATTGTTATAGATATGGCAGGTAAAGAGAACCCGACCCCCTTGGCCCTAGGAAATGTTGGCACCTCAAGGAACGATGCGGGAACTAACCGAGGAGCATATATACGCACATTGGGAAATGAAGTGCATTAAAGGTGTTCAATTTTGAGCAAGAGGGAAATTGGCCTTGAGAAAAGAAAATGGGTTGTGGGTCAAGGACGGGGGCGGTCGGGGAACCTTCATCAACATTCGACCGATAGTGATAGCTCGGGTATGTTTTGATAAACTCAATACTTGTGCTTATGTAGAATTGCTAATTGAGTAGGTCGCTTAATTGAGATTTGTGAAATGTTGTGATGAACTGAACTGCTTACCTTTGGTGTGTTATGTCACTCGAATTAGAATAATTGATTGCTTATTGATTTGGGATACATCATATGTGTCGGGAGTTTTGTGGATATAAGTGATGCATGCTTACATGTTCCTTTTATTGAAACTTGGACAAAGTTTAGTGTGATATGATGTATGGATTAGTCTAGTTTAATCAAAGTTAGGAATAAACGTTATAAAAGATAATTTTCTTTTCTTGTTGTCGGCGCACACATAGTGCCTCGTGTGTTTAAGTTGTTCATTTATGTTTTGTGCAAATTGGCTATAAGTTGAAATTGACTGTCTTAGTTGTTCCTTCTCTTCAGGAGAAGTGAAGAGAATCGGTTGTATGTCGGTTTCGGTCACAATATATGTGATCATAGACAAATTGAGTATGATAGCAATTGTTGTGAATATCGTTAATGTAAGGGTTATAATTATAATGGATATAATCTTAGCCATGAACTGAATAGTCCAAGTAGAACTAGTGTTTGTTATGTGTAATGATGAAACTCTTACTGCGACTTGTCGGGATTACGTGTAGTGACTTGTATAGTGAAAATAGTAAATGCCTGACCAATGTGAATGAATTGATGTGTGCTTTTGTTATAGCCATTAATTATGACAGTCAGTCAAAGTTAAATAGTTAAATGACCTGAAATGTTTATGATAAAAAAAAATATTTCGTGATTTGTTTCCTATGTTGAACATAGAGTCTGAGAACTGCATGTGTAGATTATTTTGAGTTGAATTGCGATAGTAATAATTGAAGATAAAGGAGGTTGTAAGTGATAACATTGATTATGAAATTATTTGAGAAGAGTTTTGAAAATATGATTTATACTTAAATCTAGTGTTCAGATTTAATGATTGTATTGAAATGATTTATGTTAATAAAAAATTGATCATAGTTGAAATTGGTAAATTTTAAATTACTCAAAGTGATGATGATGTTTTATTAATTGTAATAGAAGTTGTCAAATTAAGGTCATGAGGTTTTATGCCTTAAGAAATATGTTTCTAGATCAAATAACATATTAGAATGATAAATGTTGTTTATGCTTAATTGTGGAGTGAATCGATGAATTTACCTTGCTATTTGGATGTTAATAGGTAAGAGTCAAGAACTAGTTGAACCGTAATTGGTTGACTTGAGTCTAGGTAAAAGTTGACATTAAATTGAAAATGCTTATTAGTCATAACACGAGTTTGACATGTTTAATGAACCATTAATTGTATGTTTGGAATTGTTATGATAAATTCTCAATGTTGACCCGTTAAAGGTAATTAGTGTTAAAACTTGATTGAATGCATTTTTAGTTGCTAAACCTGGATCATGATGATAATCGTTTGATAATTGCATGAGTTGGTTTTGGTAAATACTATAACATGTTATGGATGTTTGAAATCGAATCGGAATGCTTTTGTTGTAGAAAAGTTGTGGTTGGATTCCGGGGACGTAATCCTTTTAAGGAGGGGAGAGTTGTAACATCCTGAAACCCGGTCTAGTAGTTTTGGCTTTAAAGTATTATTAAATGAAATGTTTAGTGTTTTGTCTTTTTGTGATATTTTAATCAAGGGATTAAAATATCCGACTTCTGAAATGTTTAATTGATTATGTGGTTTATATATTGTTAGGTTAACTTTTGAATTTCAATCCCGAAAATATATGCGTTTTTTTTAAAATGGAGTCTGTTTGGTATTTTAAATAAATTAGCTATGGACCGGATACTCTTTTGATATTGTTATTAAATGATATGTGCACCTGTTGTTTTCCCCTTGTGCCACGTTTTGAAGGAGTTGTCAATACCTCCTTCTCTTCTCTCAGTTACATATCACCACTCACAACAAGATTGCATGTGTCTTTTCTCTCTCTAACTTCTCTCTAAAAAAACCCTCTTCACCTTCTTGTTTGTTCTTGGTGTCTTTTCAAGATCTAGGGCTTGTTTCTTGCTCAATCTAAATTCTAAATTCATTTTTGAGTAGGCCTTGAGGTGAGCTTCATTCTATATGTGTTTGTTATTGATTTCATGCAAGTTGGTTAATCTAGGGTTTATGATTCTTGAAGTTTTGTGGATGAATCTTGTGTTAGATGTTAGATTACATGTTTATTCAAGCTTTTACATGTATTGTGTGGTTATTTGTGGGAAGAAACTAAGTTTTGGTGAAACTCACCTTTAAGCTCCATTAATGGAGGTTTGGAGAAGATGGGTTTTGTCAAACCTTGGATTTCTTGAGGATTTGATGGTTATTATTGTTTATTATGTTAATATAACATGTTTGGTAAAGTACTATTGTTGATTGTCAAGTATTGGTGGATTTGTAAAATAAACTAGTTAGTGTTTAGATGATTTGGGTCAAAAAGATAAACTAGTGATTTTGGGTAAAATACTTGGTCAAGAAGGTTGTTGATTTGGTTAAATTATGTAGTTAGTCATGACTTGCTAAATGTGGTGTTTATATGGGTTGAAAGTCGAGATTTAGTAGTATTAGAACTATGTTTGGGTTTTGACCCGTTTGGATGTAAAATGTATAATGTGGTTAGTTGACTTGAATATTGAAAGTATGATGTGAATATGACTTGAGTAGTTATTATTGCAAGTATTTAGATGTCATTTGGGTAAAAAGTTAGTTTATGAACTTACTTGACAATTGTTTATAATTTGGTGGAATTATGTACTAATTCGGTATTCTTTTGGTTTCATAGGAAACGGGAGGACAACTCAGTGACATTAGACTACTGAGTTGGTGGCAAGGAGAAGGTCGGTGAGTGGATTTAATCTCCAACTTGTGTTTGGTTGCAATCAGTTAGTATTGCTCAGTTAGTGCTGACCCAGTTAGTGCTGACCCCGTTAGTGCTGATCAGTTAGTGCTGATCAGTTAGTGCTGACCCAGTTAGTGCTGAGCCCGTTAGTGCTGATCAGTTAGTGCTGATCAGTTAGTGCTGACCCAGTTAGTGCTTGTAACACCTCAATTTTTAAAACAACATTTAAATAACATTTAATCCAAAATACATAATATTGTATCGGTGTCAAATACCGGTTTTACAAAAACGAAAAGGTTTCTTGTTAGAGATTATCAGAGTTTACAAAAACGGTGTTACAAATTATATCTTAACCGTAGGATAAGGACTCTAATCATCAACACCGAGCTAATCTCAACAAGGCCTCTTCTAAACGGGCCTCCTAGATCTTTGATCCCGAACCTGAGTACTTAGCAAAAACACAAACATAGTACGTGAGACAAAATTGCCTCGTGAGATACATGGGTTTTAGACCCGATAAACAACTAGTCAAATAATATCATTTAAACTTAAAATAATATTACTAGGTTCGTTTGGGTCACTTCATTACTTTCATCATTTGGCAAATGTCGAGATAATCGGAATGCCTCCAATCTATCAAGACCATCATATCCACGGTAACCAGAATGCCTCCAATCTACCGGGACTCATAGGTATTGGGTAATCGGAATGCCTCCAATCTACCACTAACCTTAAGGTACCGTAATAACCGGAATGCCTCCAATCTACTACGGCCCTAGGGACAACAACATCATCATCATCACTTATCTCTTATCATTATGAGCCTATAGCTCCATCATTTCTCAATCAATTAATCATTTCATCATTATATAAGCAATTCATCATAAATCACATAAATAACTAAATTACTTAAAGACTCGATAAAAACATTTAATCATAACACATTTACTAACTATGTACTCAGTTTTGAAAGTTCACATGTACTCAGCTTAGCCAAGCTTATCCAATGGTTGTGTTCCTTAAACACCAATATCACTTCTCAAGATTTGAATGCCTCAAATCCTTCAACCAATAACCTATTATCAAAAACCAATACAATGGTTTGCATTAATCATCTATACTAACCACATAATCCATGGCTAGTCAACTACTAGCACCATTTTCCCTTTAGTTATCAAAACGCTAATTCCATAAATCACCATCTTTTCATAGATTCATATTATGAATACATTTTCTTTGTTAAAATACCATAAATCTAAGTTATATTACTTCCATTTAACCATTTATGTACAAATCCATAACTAGGGTTTATGATTCAAGCTTCCCTACTTGAATCTAAGACTTATAACATAAGAGGGATGAAGATTTACCTTTGATCTTCAAATGTGAGCAAGAATCTCCCAGAACTAGTGAAGATTAAGCTCCAATCGTCACTTTACACTCAAAAATCGCACACACAAGTTGAGAGGAGAAAACTAGGGTTTTGTGTGTAATAAATGAGGTTTTCCCGTATTAAATGCTGGTGTCGCCCAAAGTTCACGATCGCTACCAGAGTTCGCGTCGCGAACTCATTCACGCACGCATAGTTCGCGATCGGGACCTGGTCGGGAAGTAGTTCACGCCTGATTGTCTGAATAGCTGGTACGACTTCGCGATCCGTGAACCAAAGTTCACGGCGTGAATTTCCTTGGACATCTAGGGCTGCACTTTTTGATCCTTGGCTCGACCCGGTTTCGTCCATAACTTTCTCGTACAGTGTCCAAATGACACGAAACCAATTCCTACGTTCCTTAAACGATTTATCCTTATTTATCATGTTTTTGTACAATTTATTTATTTACAAATTTCGGGTCGTTACAGTGCTGACCCAGTTAGTGCTGACCCCGTTAGTGCTGACCCCGTTAGTACTGATCAGTTAGTGCTGATCAGTTAGTGCTGACCCCGTTAGTGCTGATCAGTTAGTGCTGACCCCGTTAGTGATGATCCGTTAGTGCTGATCAGTTAGTGCTGATCAGTTAGTGCTGTTCAGTTAGTGCTGACCCGGTTAGTGCTGACCCCGTTAGTGCTGATCAGTTAGTGCTGATCAGTTAGTGCTGACCCAGTTAGTGCTGACCCCGTTAATGCTGACCCCGTTAGTGTTGATCAGTTAGTGTTGATCAGTTAGTGCTGACCCAGTTAGTGCTGACCCTGTTAGTGCTGATTAGTTAGTGCTGATTCTGTTAGTGCTGATTTCGTTAGTGCTGACCCCGTTAATGCTGATCCGTTAATGCTGTTTAGTTAATGCTGATCAGTTAGTGCTGATCAGTTAGTGTTGACTCCGTTAGTGCTGATTAGTTAGTGCTGACCCCGTTAATACTGATCTTGTTAGTGCTGACCCCGGCGCAGATTATTATATCATGCTTTTGTGGTGACCCAGTTAGTGCTGATCAAATAGTGCTGATTAGTTAGTGCTGACCCAGTTAGTGCTGACCATGTTAGTGCTGATCAAATAGTGCTGATTAGTTAGTGCTGACCCCGTTAGTGCTGATTCCGTTAGTGCTGATTCCGTTAGTGCTGACCCCGTTAATGCTGATCCGTTAATGCTGTTTAGTTAATGCTGATCAATTAGTGCTGACTCCGTTAGTGCTGATCAGTTAGTGCTGACCCCGTTAATACTGATCTTGTTAGTGCTGACCCCGGCGCAGATTATTATATCATGCTTTTGTGGTTTATATGATTAATTGCGGTATGTTAATTATATGATAATGATATATATCTAGTTGCGTGTGGATTGCGATAAATGGAATAGGTGCGCATATTTGAGGAGGCTTGGCTTCATCGGTAGCAACAACTCGGTTTAGTGGGAAACCGAGGTTTGAGATGTCAGCAATGGTGGTTATCGGCTGGGCATAGTGTATTGTTGATCGCGGTATTCGGACCTTACCTGTATGTGTTACACGTAAGGGGGTTTACCAGACCATCGGGTACAGCGCCATCGGTTACCGTCGTTTGGCCAACGATGGTTTTAGGCTCCTGCAGGACCCACCGATCTTCTCAAACAAAACAATGGTTATGTGGTTATGTGGAACAGTGGTTATGCGGAACAGTGGTTATGTGGTTATGTGGAACAGTGGTTATGTGGTTACGTGGCTTTTCGATCGTGGATATGCTATTACTTGCTTGTTGTGCTTTACACAATTTGTAGATTATATTCATTCACTTAGCTTTGTGCTAATCCCTCCCTCGTTGAATCTTTTCAGGTGGATCGGTGCTTTGGACGAGATGATTGACCAAGCTCAGTTTGATATGTTTTGTAAAATGAGCCATTTCGTTAAGTAACACCGTTTTAAACAATTATGTTTGTTTTGGGACTAATATCGGACTTAAACTCGTAGCGTAAACTCAACTACTTTTGAAATCGCTTCCGTACTTGCTATATATATATATATATATATTAAAAAAAAACGCTTTCTGAATTTTGCGGTGTTACACCATAGGTACTGCGCCTGCACTTAATGAAGTTTAAGGACCAAACGTGTAATTTGGCCAAACCACGGGGACCATCCTTGCAATTAACTCAAACAAATAAAGGATCTTTGTAATATAGGCACATGATATATTTATATAAGAGTTTTGTTAATGACAACTCTTAGGGCTGTCTCTAACGTGCATAAAACGCTTGTACATTCATTGATGGAGTAATGTTCCTAAAATTCAGGGGGCGGGTTTTTCCCTTATTATTGCTTTCTTATTGACAGCCCTAAGAGCTATCATTATCATTTTCCTTTATATAATAATCTTAAATTTTCCGATTATAAAAACTAGAGTAAATTACACGGATAGTCCCTGTGGTTTGACCTGAGTTTTGGATTTGGTCCCTAAGTTCTAGAAATTACACCGATGGTCACTAAGTATCGGGCTTCGTATCGGTTTTGATCCCTAATACTAACTTCCGTTAAAATTTGCTGTTAAAACTTTTTAAATGACAATTCTACCCTCATCCTCACCACCTCCTTCCTTCTCCTTCATCTATGCGCGCACACCACACTAAAACACACACTTCAGCTAATATCAATCATTTCTATCCTCATCATCATTATTTATCTTCCCTGCATACTTCTATCTTGTTTTCATATAACGGGTTTGTACACTGTGAATTCAGATCTTGACGTGCTACTACTCCCACTGGTTCCGGAATTGTGACTACGAGTGCTACTGCTTTTGCTGCTCGCAACACTCACTCACAGGCTCGGATCTTGAAAACGAGAAAGAGCGGGTGAATACTCGGGTTTGGGTCATGAATCCATTAAAGGCGTAATTTTAACTCGGAAAACAGATCGTAGGCGCTGCACATTTTATTTTCCGGCGAGTTTGAGCTACCGCAGGCGAAATCGAAGTCTTCTTCGTGTTAGTCGGAGAATCGTTGCTCTAGGTAATTAGCTTCCGGGTCATCGTGTCCGTTGGTGACAAGATCACACAGAGATAAAGTTTCATCGTCATCGTTTTGAGGTTCAAATTCTTATTTTTCATGGGAATGAATTCGAACCCAATTTTCAGCTAATAAATTTAAATTGATGATGATGAATTCGTGTCCATTGAGGTTTCTTATAGATGATGATGATGATGATGATAGGAATTTAAATCTACTTTGTGGTCTTCTCTTTTTCTCTACACACATTACATTGTTAATAAACATATCGAGATCTTGATCGAAATCATAATCAAGATCAAACGGAGCTTTATTACTTGATCGAGATTTGGTGTTTATGCTGGTGAATTAGATCTGGGTTAAATGTTGCTAATTTTTTTTCTTTTTTATGGATCTAGAGTGCTAATCTTTAAAATCTTCATTTAATTAAGTGAAATAGTTAGATTTATAATTTGGATCCAGTATGGGAAATGATACATAAGCTGAAGTGTGTTTTAGTGTGTGTGCGCACAGAGAGATGAAGAAGAAGGAAGGAGATGGTAAGGATGAGGGTAGAATTGTCATTTATATAGTTTTAACAGCAAATTTTAACAGAAGTTAGTATTAGGGACTAAAAGTGTGACGAAGCTTCATATTTAAGGACTATCGGTGTAATTTCTCAGACTTAAGGACCAAATCCAAAACTTGTGTCAAACCACAGGGACTATCTATGTAATTTACTCTAAAAACTATTTAATACATCGCTCAAATTTTTTTTGCTACATCAATGTTTATGTATTCAATATTTTGAAATCTTCAAATTCATTCAGAATAGTTTATCATTTATCTTAAACAAATACTACCTCCGTATCAAAATAAGTGATACATTTAAAAAAACACGATTTTTTGAGACAAAAAATTAAAAAATAAATTAAGATATATTAAAGTGTATAGTTAGTGGAGAATGAGTCCCACTTTTTTTTGAATAAAATGAAATTAATGATGTTTAAAAGTAATAATAAAGGTAAAAAGGTAATTTAACTTTATTAAAGTAGATAGTTAGAGGAGAAGTGATCCCACTTTTATACCAAATAAGGTAAGTTTTAGAAGTGTATCATTTATTTTATTCCACCCCTAAATAGAAAATATATCACTTATTTTGATACGGAGGTAGTATTAGAGATATTCATAAATAAATAAATAACACAATATAATCATGCTGTTAAAGAATATTTATTAGTGGATATCATTATCCGTACAGTTTTGTCTTTTATCTTTAAGAAATTTGAAAAAGACATGTGGAACACACGAAATAAATTTACCTGGAGAACGAGTGACAAACGGGTACATGAGGGAAATCTGGCATTCCTATTACTATAATAACATCTAAACCCCTTGTATTACCTAAAACTGTCAAAATCTGCCCTTTATTCAATCGTTCACCTTTAGAATGAAGATGCTTCCGCGATTTCAAATATTTATTTGTTTTGGATTATTTTTGGCTAGTAAGATAATATATATATTTATATTTATTATACGTTAATGAAGTTAATTTTTTAGATGTATTAAAATATTTTCAATATAACTTCAAATTTGCTAAATACTTCTTATCTTAATATTTAACGCATTAGTTAAGTAGTTACAGTGACCATTTTAAAATTTAAAAATGGCGATCTTTAGTGTTGGACCTTATATATATTGAGGCTACTTTTATTATTAATGGCTAAAAACAATCATACATAAAATCACTTATTTTAATAAAAAGAGATAAGACGTGCATGTGATTAAACTCTATTGGTACATGCCTCTAAAACTAATTAGACAGACAAGCATAATATGTAACAAAAAGAAATAAAAAGAATTAAGCAGTTCAATATTCTACAAAGAAAATGTTATGAATTTGGTATAAAAAAAAGGTTTGTTTGTACATCGTTCCTAATAGATGGACTGA
Organism: Calendula officinalis; assembly: GCA_963853835.1. Taxonomy (NCBI): domain Eukaryota; kingdom Viridiplantae; phylum Streptophyta; class Magnoliopsida; order Asterales; family Asteraceae; genus Calendula; species Calendula officinalis. The sequence continues at coordinate 24,108,226 of OY970820.1, forward strand.
TATTGAAATATTTTAAGAGAATTTTCTTTTTCCGGAAAGTTTTGTCTATACTAAAAAAAGCCCATCCGCGAACTCGCCACGCTCCAATGCTCGATAATGTTTCCAGTTAAAGACTGATGTCGACCCAACAGAATCTATTTCGTCTATAACTACACACAAACCCACCATTAACGTTGCATGGCTAACCGTCGGCGCCGCAATCCCTCTGGTCCTCCTCCTCCTATTCCTACTCCAGCCGCCGGAAGCTCCTCCACCCGCCACCCTGTTTACCACGGTATTCGTTGCCGAGCTGGAAAATGGGTTTCCGAAATTCGTGAACCAAACAAGTCCAGCCGCATATGGCTAGGCACGTATCCTACACCGGAAATGGCGGCTGCTGCTTATGACGTGGCAGCATATGCACTCAAAGGCTCCTACGCGATACTAAACTTTCCTGAATCCATTCTTTCGAATACACTTCCTGAGTGTCCTACTCCGGATGACATACGCGCCGCCGCTGCAAGGGCTGCCGCCGCTAGATCTCCGACTAATGAAAGTGGTGGTGGAAGCTCGAATACCACCGGAACCACCAATCCTGGAGAATACGTGGACGATGATGCAGTGTTTGGTATGCCAAATATGTTGTCGGACATGGTGGAGGGAATGATGATAAGCCCACCGAGGGCCAGCTCTAATCCGCCGGATTATGGGACAGATAACTCCGATGGAGGAAATCTGTGGGACTACTAAAAATTAAGAAGCTTAATTAATATGATCAGTCGATCGATCGGAAAGCATGAATCTATATCTGAATATTTGTGCTAATTAATGTAGTATAAGTTTGCCGTTATTTTAATTTCCTTCTAATCTTGGTTGGTGAACGTAACTTACCAAGTTGTATCAAAGATTTGCAATGTTTGCTTTGAAAGTGTACTTGTAATAATGTAGCATATCCTACTTCTTGTAGTTGATATGTGTTCTATATAAATAAAAATGCCGGCTGATCATTGTATAAATTTCTAATCATAATTTGTTACCAAAATGTAAATTGGAATTTAAAATCCAGGACACTTGGAAAATAATTTTTTATGTATGTAGTTCAACCAATTTGTTTGAAAATGGTGTTAAAATCCATTAATTATAATCCTTCTAAATATTTGGTTATAAAATTTACATTTGGAAATGGAACAATTGCATACATTTCAGTCGGATGTAAGTTTGCAAATGACATATGGAATAAAATTTTAAATGGTGGAATTTGGGAGTTGAAATGTTGCGTATGGTAGGAATGGATATTTCGGGGCTGTTGTTCCTGCAAAACAGATTGGCTGGCTTATGCTTGGGTCAAGGGGTGGTGCATGGGAATATTTAGCTCGTTGGGCTGATTGTAGACCTCTCAGTGTTTTGTGTGGCCAGTTTCTTCTTACAACTTGGTAGGAAATTAAACGTATTTAATTATCTCAACATGATCACACGTATTTAGCTTTAAGTTCGCTACATTAGATGAAGATTTACTAATCTTAGTTAGGCATGGCAAAAAAACCCGAACCTGACGGGGAAAACCCGAACCCGGAAATTTTCGGGTCGGGCCGGGTTTGTGATTTCGGGTTTCGGGTCGGGTTCGATTACAGTTTTCGGGTATTTTTTCGGGTTCGGGTTCGGGTTTAGTTACCCCCGACCCGACCCGTACCCGATATGTGTAATTTATTTAGTTTTTAATTATTTTATATATAGATATAATATATAAGGGATTAAAGTCATTTAGGGTTTTTTATCTTCACTCACTGCAGCCTCCCCTCTCGTTCTCTCGTCTCCTAAACCCAAACCACTGAACCAGCCTCTCCGCCTCTCGTTCTCCACAACTTCAGGCGACAACCACTGGCAACCACCGGCGAACGATGACAGCCTCTCTTTCTCGAACGTTTCCCTTGCGGCGCTGCTGCTACGAACGACAGCCTCTATTTATTTAATCTTGCACGCTGCTGCAGTGTTGCTGCTACGTTTCCCTTCCGCTACTTCAATCTACGAACGACCAAGTTATAAATCTGTTGATTTGTTGTTGATTGTTGATCGTTGATATTCTGATTGTTGATTTAGGGCAGATTTAGGTTTTTTTGACATATTAAGGGCTGGTTTTTTCACTGATTTAGGGCTGGTTTTTGACAGATTTAGGTTTTTTTGACAGATTTATGTTTTTTTGACAGATTAAGGGCTGATTTAGGGCTGGTTTTTTGACAGATTACGCAGGGCAGAATGCAGATTATGTTATTTTGTTGCAGATTTATGTTTTCAGGTTTCTGTTCGGGTTTCGGGTTTTCGGGTTTCGGGGCCTCATTTCGGGTATCGGGCGGGTTCGGGTATCATATAATACCCGACGGGGGAAAACCCGAAAATACCCGACGGGTATCGGGGCGGGTGCGGGTACAGTTTTTGATTTCGGGTTCGGGGGCGGGTATGCCAAAACCCGCCCGAACCCGCCCCGTTGCCATTCCTAATCTTAGTGACATTTTAAAGGAAATCTAGGTTTGGACTCCTTATTCTGTTCAGTGTTTTGATTGGTTACTCCTTTATGTTAAGATCAATAGTTTCTTGTTTGTTCTCAGAAATAACTAACCAAAACTATATATTACTATATAATACAATAAGCATTCAAATAACACTCTTCATTAGAATTATCAACACAGTTTAAAAAAGTAACAGAGTTAAGGATAGGGTTACAAATGAAGCTCAACCAACAAAATTTTGCCACATATCCAATAATATTTTATACTTCTTCCTAATAAAAAATAAAACTGGAGCAAGATTCGAAACCCGGTGTCCTAAGATGAAGGCCACTAAATGGAAGGTATATTGACACTCCATTAAAGCAACAACTTGTTAACTTTTCCATCTGCAATATATAAGTAATATAAATTGTAAAAGTTCTTGTGAACAAAGGGATAATAGTTATAGGATATGTAACATGTTCTCCCTCATCTTAATGGGCTCTCTACATAATCGTCTGGCCCTTCGTTCTCCTAGTTTTGACAAGTATTGTCTTAATCTTTATTACTTAGATAACTGTTGCAAGATAATATACTTCCTCGTTATAAAATGAGCGATACATTTAAGATTTCACGTTTTTTAAATTAAAAGATTATGATGAAGATTATATGAGATTAAATTGGATAGCTAGTGTGGGATGTATCATTCATATTTTAATTAAAATAAGTTTAATAATGTTTAAAAGTAATAATAAGGGTAATTCACTTACGTGAAGACTGTGGAGACAGAAATCGACGCATACCTTTACGTGAAGACTGTAGAGAAGATGACTGAGTACTTGTCAGGACCGATTAACTATAGAGAAGTTAATAAATACTTTAGATCTAATTGAATATAGAAGTTGCAGCGGATCAACACTATATCAATGTAATTAAGAACAATGAACTGTAAATAATATGCGAAAGTATTAAGAACACAGTTTCACAAAAAGCTTCAATGTATATTATTGAGTTAACAATACACACGTACGTTTACAATTCGTAAGGAACTATTTATAATAGTCCTTGAAGCTAAACTATTTACCCTAGTTATTCTAGGACTTTGATTTACATCGAATAATAAAAATATACATTGATTTACATTCTATAACTATCTCTACGAAGATCTCGGACTTGATATGTTCCATAAACGCGTATCAGTAGTAAAACTCATCACCAGTAGTAAATATGTAACATCAGTAGTAAGTCTGGTGATCAGTAGTAAGTCCAGAAACCATCGTCAGTAGTAACTACTAAGATCAGTAGTATCTTCAATCTTTGCATGATCAGTAGTAACTAAGTTATAGTATCACCTGTATCAACTTCATCAGCAGTAATATGTTCTGCCCCATCAGTACTAAGTATGATCAGTACTAACTGCAGCATCAGTAATAAGTTGATCTGTGTTTTGCTCTAACAATCTCCCCCTAAACTTATTGATTATCTTTTAATCAATCAAGTTTCTTTTGCTCTTCTTGTTCTCTTCTTCTTTTCTCAAGAGTTCTTTGATTCTGTTGAAGCCTTTGTTCAATAATATATTTGCTGTTCCTCTTTGTAAAGTAATTCAGTTTGTTTTGGAACATAACAGCATCATAAGGTTTCATCAAAGTGTTTATGAATATCTGATACATAGTCTTCTCAGAGTGTGGATATTCTTTTTCATATAAGTACAATTCACATACTTTGCCTGATTTCTCAAAGAAGTACATATTAGCTGTAGGAATGACATTCCAAGCATACACATTACCTGGATCTGTAAATTGTTCTGGATAATTATCTGGATAAAATGCAGCATCTATCATTTTTGTTAAGTATCCAGCACCAGACTCTTTCCATGATTTCTTTATCATTCTAGGTTTTCCAATAATCAGAAGCTTGATTACATCACTTCTAGAACATGATCTGATTAATGGTAACCATCCAGTGAATCTCTGTACAACTTTGTCTTCCCTTATGACCTCTATAACATTGTTCTGTATCACTCTCCAGTTAATAATTGGATTGTTCTGCAATGGAGCAATAGGCATTTCAAGAACAGGTATAATTTGTTTTGATTTCTTCTTAGAGCTTTGTTCTTGATCAACAGATTTTCTTTTCCTTGATTGGGGAGTTGAAGTATCACCAATAGTTGAAACACTACCAGCTTTGATCAAATTTGGACTGATTGGGATTAAAGTTTTGGCTTTCTTTGTTTCTTCAGCTTCTTGTTCAGCCAAGTCTTTCTTCTTAGCATTGCAGTATTTTTCAATTATAGTCATTATCTTCATTCTTCCTAATGACTTTGCACTATGCCCTTTTGTTTTTAAATACTCACTCATATTTGCCTTCTGTTCAAACACATCATCGATTAATGCACTTTTAGTCTTTTTGCATTCAGAGACCAAATATTCAAGGCATTGAATATGTTCTTCTTCAATCTTTCTGAGCCTTTTGAATTCTGTCTGTTGAGCTTTTATCTGAATATCATCTGTTTGAACAGGTATTTGAGCAGGAATTTTACTTTGAACTTTCCCTTTCTTTTCCTCTATTGCTTGATACATTTCCACTTTCTCCAAAAAATTTCTATGTTTCATTCTCCATCTGGATTGCTTTTCTGCTCTGACATGATTTATCTTGTTTACCATGTGATGTCCTAATGCTCTATTTGGATAATCATCATCATATACTTCTTTTCCTTTTCCAATGTGAGCAGATGGTGGAGGTGGAATGTATTTCATATCAGGGATACCCATCATCAGAAGTTTTGGATAAAACAGATGTAGTTGACCTTCTGGTAAGATTTTAGGGTGTGGAGGAAGTGTATATTCATCTACCTCAAACCAATTCACATTATCATCAATGTCAGGTATGATAAGTGGTTGATCAGGTGTTGGTGGTTTGGAGATAATGACATGTCTTTCTCTTTCAAGTAGCTCTGGGAATTGCAGTTCTTCCTCTTCAGTAGTAACCAGAGTAGTTACTACTGGTGTGACTTCAGGAGTTACTACTGATAGGGTATCAGTAGTATTTGGTGCTTTCAATTCCTCTTCTTCATTTACTACTGCTATAATATCAGTAGTAAGGGTTACTACTGGTATTTCTTTTTCAACTTGTTCTTCCATTGTAGCAGTAGTAACAGGCTCATCTTCAGTAACCATCATTTCTGGGCCTTCATCAACTTCTGTTTCTTTTAAATTTAGGAGAGAAGATGCTGCTGCTGCAATTGATTCATCAATCATAGTTTGTATGTTGTCCTTCTCCCCCTTAGTGAGCTCAACTGGTGGAGCCTCACTATCATCAATTTTCTTCTTCAATTTCCTGATGATTTTAGTTTGTTGATGAAGCCTGTGCTCATAGAATCTCATTCTTTTGTTGATGGTATTGACATGCCTTTTCATTGCAGCCATCGTTTTTCCTTGGTTTGTGAGATATTCAAGACAATTTTGTACTGTGGATTCAAGAGAATCCACGTTTTCCGTCAATTGTTGGATTTTAATACTGCCCTCACTCCATCTAGCAAGATCATCGGGCTCACTAACAGGTACATTGGTTTGAAGGTTTTCCATCCTATCCGTCAAATCAATAGATCTGCTCTCATCACTTCTTGGTGATTCATTGGGTCTTTTAGACATTCTCTTCTTCCTAGAAGAAGCAGAGATGCCCCCCCTTGTGGTTTCTTGGCACCGGGGTCCTTTGAGTAACTCCTCAAATGAGTCATCACTCAAAGTTGCCGAGGTCTGGGTCCTAAAGATGTTTTCACTGTCCTGTGCACCCACCTTTGGGGCATCAGTAGTGAAAGCCCTCGCCTCATGTCCTCTCTCCTCCTTGGAGGACAACTCTTGGAGCCTGGGGTTTGACTCAATGTGTCCCCTGGTGTCCTTTAAAGATTTCTTTCTTTTGTAAATAGTGGAAATATTTTGGGTTTTGTCTGGCAGGTCTTCCACAGAGTGAAGAGTAGCACTCTGCAGATTTAAATCAAGTTCCTGGGACACATTCAGGACTTCTGTTTGGGCTGGTGATTGAGTGACTAGTTGGGGTGGTGTTTGGGCTGTATTTGGGGGTGATGGAGTGGGTTGAGGTTCAACTTGGGTTGTAGCAATGGTTGAACCCTCTCCAATATGTGTTTGATCATTGATCATGTTAGGAAACAAAGGGGTTTCCTTGCCCGAAAATTTAAATTGTTTTCTCATATTTGAGAAAACTTTCTTGTTCAACTCTGGTAGTATGAAAATGTTTTTAGGAGTTGACAAGTTTTGTAATTCACAATTTATGATATGTTGTAGAAATCTGGGATACATTAAGAATTTAGAAGAACTAAGATTTCCCAACATACCTTCAAAAATCATTTGAGAAAAATTAAATACTTGGTCTGTGGATAAACAGACAACAGCAGATGCTATTGCCTTATTAAACTCATTCCAAGTACTTCTTTTTGGAGAAATACAATGCTGAATAGTATGTACTAAGAATTTCCATTGTGGGGAGAGAAGACCCTTTTGAAATGTTACTATGTCCAGTCTTCCCTCATAACCCATTTTTTGTAAAATTTCAGCAATGTATTCCTTAGGTAGAGTAAACATACCTGAATCGTCATGAAGTTGTAGATGGTGTCTGATTGATTGTTCTGTTACTGTGATATACTTTCCATCTACTTGTGATTTGATCATTGAAATGGTTGTTCCTTCCGTTTGCTCAGCATTGGTCCAGAAATCCACTAAGTGCTGTTGATATGATTTTGGTTTTACAGTTAAAGCAAACTGTATATAGGAATTTCTCAAGAACTTGACGATCGGTCGAAAATCTTTTGTGCCGTCGGGATTCTTTAGGAAGGCACACATGTTGTGAAATTCTGAATATTTAAGATCGGTTTGAACATTCAAGGATTTTAGAGTTGCCATTTTTGTTGAATTTTGAGAAGAACAGGACTGAATTTTGTTATTGACGACGAGTTTTTGATCGTAAGCTAGGGTTTATCTAGAGGATTTAGAAAATCGATGTGAAGATAATGCTAAACTAATCGACTGCCGCCTTTTATATCTTTCGATTTATCCTGCAAAACTACTAAAATGTCCTTCGAATCATAACATAACGGTTATTTTCATGGGGGTTAGTTTGGTAATTGTGTTTCTGAAAGACCAGTAGTAAATAAGATATCAGTAGTAAAACGTCAGTAGTATCTACCAACATCAGTAGTGCCTAAGGATTTTGACATCAGTAGTAACTATGGACATCAGTAGTAACCACTAACACACAAGACCAGTAGTATATGTGAATACCAGTAGTACTGAACACCAGTAGTATTCATGTATACCTAATACACACCAGTAGTATTTAACTACCAGTAGTATTTTGTGCACATGCCTACACACCAGTAGTACAGATATACCAGTAGTAAAACACTTAAGTAAATAAATAATATTTTACAACAATAACTTTACACATGATTTTAAGTGAGATTTTAAGTTATCAAAATCATTCCAATACTGCTAACCAAGAAGTTGAATCTTCCTACATCAAATGCTTTTGTAAAAAGATCTGCTAATTGATCATCAGTATGGATTTTAACTACTTTGATTAATTTCTTTTCATTACAATCTCTTATAAAGTGAAATCTTATTTCAATGTGTTTAGTTTTTGAGTGTTTTACTGGATTGTTCACAATACTAATAGCACTTTGATTATCAATAAAAATAGGAATTTTAAGGATAGAGATACCAAAGTCTAGAAGCTGGTTTTGAATCCATAGTACTTGAGCACAGCAAGCAGATGCAGCTACATACTCTGCTTCAGCAGTTGATGTTGATACATTTGTTTGCTTCTTACATTGCCATGACACCAGTCTTGATCCAAATAATTGACATCCACCAGTAGTGGACTTTCTATCTTGACATTCACCTCCATAGTCACTATCTGTGTAGGCTATGAGTTCAAAGGGTGAATCATGTGGATACCATAGACCTAGTGATGGTTTGCCTTTCAAGTATCTGAATATTCTTTTAACAGCCTGCAAGTGTAGTTCTTTGGGTCTTGCTTGATATCTTGCACACACACAAACACTATACATAATGTCAGGTCTTGATGCAGTTAAGTACATCAAAGAGCCTATCATTGATCTATATAAGTGTTCATCTACATCCTCCCCCTCAACATCAGGATGTAGGTGTTTGTGTGTTTCCATTGGTGTACTTGCACTCTTACTGTCTTTCAAATCAAATTTCTCCAAGATGTCTTTGACATATTTTGATTGATTTATCAAAATGCCATCTGTTCTTTGATTGACTTGGAGTCCAAGGAAGAAGTTCATTGGACCCATAGAGCTCATCTTGAATTTAATCTGCATCAGTTCTTCAAATTCTTTGCATAATGAGTCATTGGTTGAGCCAAAGATGATATCATCTACATAGATTTGTACCAGTAGAATATCATCTTTGACTTTCTTTGTAAACAAAGTTTTATCAATGGCTCCTCTTTTAAAGTTGTTCTTCAATAGGTATGATGATAATGTGTCATACCATGCTCTTGGTGCCTGATGTAGGCCATATAGAGCTTTATCCAATTTGAACACATAATCACCATGTTTTGGATCTTTAAAACCTGGAGGTTGGCAAACATAGACCTCTTCTTCAATCTTCCCATATAGGAATGCACTCTTCACATCCATTTGATAGACTTTGAACTTTTTGAATGAAGCATATGCTAGAAATATTCTTATAGCTTCAATTCTAGCAACAGGAGCATATACTTCATCATAGTCTATTCCTTCTTCTTGAGTGTATCCTTGTGCTACAAGTCTGGATTTGTTTTTGATCACTATACCTCTTTCATCTTTCTTGTTTCTGAAGATCCATCTTGTTCCAATGGCTCTTTTTCCTTTGGGTAGAGGTACAAGTGTCCAAACAGCTTGTAACTTGAATTGAAGGAGTTCTTCTTGCATTGCCTCAATCCAGTTTGAGTCCTTCATTGCTTGTTGGATCTTCTTTGGTTCATCCTGAGACAAAAAGCATTCAAACATACACTCATTAGCAATAAGACTTATATTACACATGTTTGCAGTTAGGCTTTTATTTAATTTGCTTCTTGTTTGAAGTGGTGAGTTAACATCACTTAGAACAAGGTCTAATGGATGGTTTTTCTGAGTCCTTGTGGTTGTAGTTTTATCAACTACTAGTTGATTTTCAAGATTGGACTCATTTGTCTCAGGCAATTGTTCTTCTGGTGATCCTTCATTGTCATTGAAGTTTGGTTCATCATCATCTTGGTCAGAGTTACTATTGCTATTGTCTTCATTGAGATCAGTAGTATTATTGTTGTTACTGGTATCAGTAGTATCTTGAGAATCTTGGTTAATGTTGGGACCAGTAGTATTTTGAGTACTATTACTGGTATCAGTAGTATTTGAATTACTACTGTCCTCATTCTCAGAGTTACTACTGGTTCCAGAACTTGAATTATTACTGACATCAGTATTAACTATTGGAGCAGTATTAACTACAATGTATCTCATCTCCTCTTGACCAGTATTAACTGATGATGTTCCTTCCTTTTGATTGGGACAATTTGAATTACCTGCATTGAAATTCATGTTAGAATTAAAGGATTTGGTTAGATTGTCTATGTCAAATAGCCAATCTGGACCATTTCCTTGTTCATTAGGTACATTTTCATTAAAGGATACATTGATGCTTTCTTCAATTATCCTTAGTCTTTTGTTGAATACTCTATATGATTTGCTTTGAGTAGAATATCCCACAAAGATTCCATCATCAGATTTGCAGTCAAACTTACCAATTTGTTCTCTTGTAATCAAAATAGTACAAGGACAACCAAATGATTTTAGAAAGCTTATGGAAGGTTTTCTTTTATTAAAAAGTTCATATGGTGTTTTAAAATGTGGCTTCACTATTAATACTCTGTTTTGAACATAACAAGCAGTATTTACAGCTTCTGCCCAAAAAGTAATTGGTAATTTTTGAGTCTGCAAGCATTGATCTTGCTGCTTCAATGATGGTTCTATTTCTTCTTTCAGCTACACCATTTTGTTGTGGAGTTCTAGGTGAGCTGTATTGCCTGTCAATCCCTTTAAGATCACAAAAGTTAATTAAGTTAGCATTTTTAAATTCTGTGCCATTATCACATCTTATGGCTTTAACTTTTTGATCAGATGTGTTTTCCAGTTTGACAATTAAGTTCTTTATGAGTTCACTTGTTTCATCCTTTGTCCTGAGAAAGAAAACCCATGTATATCTGGAAAAGTCATCAGTAATTACAAGACAATATTGTTTCTTTCCAATGCTCATTACATTTGTAGGTCCAAATAGATCCATATGTAAGAGCTGCAAAGGAACAGAAATAGAGTTCACAATTTTGGACTTATGAGAAGTCTTGTGTTGTTTACCTTTTAGGCATGCAACACAGTGATGATCACACATGAATTGTTTTTGAGGTAGTCCAATGACCAGATTTCTTTTTACTAAATTGTTCATGTTTTTAAAATTAGTGTGACACATCCTTCTATGCCATAGTTCTGATTCAGTGGTGTTTGCCTTGGATATAAAACAGTTGACCTCATTTGTAGAAATGAGTTCTCCCCCTATATCTAGGCAATACACATTGTTTCTCCTTGGAGTTCTTAAAACAACATATTTTTCATCTAAAGTAAAATCAGGAGAAAGAATGATGCACTCAATGTCTGTGAAAAGAATTTTGTTCTTTTTATCACAAACTTGAGACACACTGACAAGATTGTATTTTAGTTCAGCTACATAAAATACATCATCAAAGGTAATTTTGCCATTAGTAACAGTACCTTTACCTGTAATCTTACCTCCTTGGGGATTCTCACCAAAAGCCACATATCCTCCATCAAATGACTTGAAATCTTTAAGAATTTACAGATTTCCAGTCATGTGCCTTGAGCATCCACTATCAATATGCCATGTTCTTCCTTTTTCTGGGATCTGAATGCTCTGCACAAGTGAGTAAAGGATTAGTTAAGTTTGGGAACCCAAGCTTTATATGTCTTGGGTTCATCCTTTGAGAAATAAGCTTTGGGAGATTTAACTTTAAACCTTTTTGGTACCCATACTTGTTTAGTACTGGTGTTTTGTTTTACTACTGCCCTTTTGAAAGTATTACTGGTGGGAGAATTTCCTACTGATCTTGGTTTATACCCGTGATTTTTTGCTTTTGAATACTTTACTACTGATGGACCAGTAGTATTTGGGTACTTACCATGTTTAGAATAACCAGTAGTGTTTTTGAAAGTTGTTTTGGGAGCAGTAGTATTTTTGAAATTAGGGTTTTTACCAGTAGTATTCTTGTACTGGTACCATACAGCATTATAATGAGGGTTAACACCAGTAGTAAAGTTGTTAAAGTTTTTACTGGTGTTGGAAAATTTAAAATATTGTTTATTTTGATTGGCTTTTCCATAGTTCTTGAAGTAATTGCTGTTCTTTGGGCTTCCAACTCTTCTGTTTTGTACAAATCTTGGTGCACTTCTTCCAAATCTTGGAGTTTCAGCAATTGGAGTTTTAATTTTATTTACTACTGAAGAACCAGTAGTATCTTTTAACTTTTGAGTTTTTGCATTTTCTTTAAAAATTTTAAATTCCTTTAACTCTTTGCAGTTTATTGGATTGAAGTGACAATCCTTTGCTAAATGGTTCACTTTGTTGCAAATAACACATTTTAATTTATTATCTTGAGCCTTTATGATTTTTCTTTGTTCTAAAAGTTGATTTCTGTTTCTTTGATTTCCCCTTTTTAGAATTTTAGGTATATTTTCTGCATCATATTTGGGAGATTCATTTGGACTTTGTGCTGTGTGAAAGCTGGTATCAATTGATTTTGGTGATTCAGTTTGAGAGATTGTAAATTCAATTGATTGATCATCATCAGAAGAATCATTTGATTCAGATGTTTCATTATGTGATTCAGTTTGATTTTCAGTTTTTAATTCATTAATGATTCTTTCTGAACTGTTTTTAAGTGGTGGAATGATTTTATATGGAGGTGGTACAGCATGATATCCCACCCCATGAACAACTTTTTCTGTAGTTTGATTATTAGTTAATTCATCAAGAATTTTAGTGCTTCTTTCAAACTTTTTAATTGTTAATTTATTTTGTTCAATTTCAAGCTGACATTCTTCTAATTTACTTGTTAGTTCTTTATTTTTTATTTCATAAAATTCTTTCTCATCCACAGCCTGAAGCAGTTCTTCCTTTATCCTTTGATCAATCATCTGGTACACCTTTATTTGATGTTCTTGATCAGTAATCACACCATCAAATTCATGATTTCTTCTGACTGCTTTTGCTAAATCTTCATTCAATTTAGTGTTTTCTTTTTCTAAGTTTTTAATAATTTTAGCACATTCAGAAGTACAAGGTTTAGGTTTTACCTCAGTTTTGTTGTTAGTAAAGGCCATGAGAGCTTGATTTTGAGCATGCTCTTCTGCTTGGAAGCTCCAGTCATAGCCTTGTCCTTGTTGTGAAACAAGAGCAGTTGATTTTGATCTTTTGTCTGGCTGAGGACATTCTTTTGCAAAGTGACCAAGGTTGTTACAGTTGTAACATTTGACTTTAGTCTTGTCAAATCCTGCTTTGTCACTTTTGTTGAAGTTGAGGCTTGTCCTACCAGTTCTCTTTAAGAATCTTTTTGTCCTTAGACTCAGCATAGCCATCTGCCATTTAAGATCCATCTCCTCAAGATCATCTGGATTCAATTGTTCCAAGTCATCACTAATCAATGCAGTATGCACATGACTAGTGAAGAAGGATTCTCTTGCAGCATCCTCAGAATCTGCAGCCTTTCCTGTGAAGGTTTCCTGACCTTGACCTGTACTAGAGACAAATGCAGCATTATTAGAAGAAATAGAAGGGTTCTTTTGATTTACCCCAGTTTCAAATACTCTGAGATCATTGTAGAGTTCATCCAACTCTTTTTCTTCTAGTGCATCTCTTTGTCTATACACCACTGTATACATGGCCCATTCTTCACTAAGAGATCGTAGGAACTTCATGTTGACATCTTCTTGATCCATCTTAACCCCAACCTGGTTAAGTTCACCAATTAGCTTGTTGAATCTGTCAAACACTTGAGTGAGTGTTTCATTGGGGTTTCCTTTGAAATTTTCAAAGTCTTGTTTGAGAACAGACTTCATGTTCCTCTTGGTGCTCTTGGTCCCAACGAATCTCTTCTCCAGTGCTTCCCAAAGCACCTTTGCATCATCATATTCAACGAAGAGATGTTGATAGTCATTAGGAATGGCCAGTAGGAGAGTACTTAGAGTTTTGAGTTCGATTCCTTTATCTTTCTTCTCCTTCTCACATTTAAGTTTATCTGCCTCAGTTGCAGAGCTGCTTGCTTGACCAGGACCAGTTTTGTTTCCTTCAAGGACAACTTCCCACATGGAATAATCAGTAATAAGCATGTATTGCTTAATACGATTCTTCCACATCCCAAAGTTATTGGGAGTGAGTATAGGGATTTTATTGGCCTGTGTGCTTTCATTGTTATCCGACATGATTAACAATGTGTGTGTTTTAAAGATTAAAACTTTTTGTTGTTCTTAACAAATAGTAGATCTAGAACCAATAAGCTCTGATACCACTTGTCAGGATCGATTAACTATAGAGAAGTTAATAAATACTTTAGATCTAATTGAATATAGAAGTTGCAGCGGATCAACACTATATCAATGTAATTAAGAACAATGAACTGTAAATAATATGCGAAAGTATTAAGAACACAGTTTCACAAAAAGCTTCAATGTATATTATTGAGTTAACAATACACACGTACGTTTACAATTCGTAAGGAACTATTTATAATAGTCCTTGAAGCTAAACTATTTACCCTAGTTATTCTAGGACTTTGATTTACATCGAATAATAAAAATATACATTGATTTACATTCTATAACTATCTCTACGAAGATCTCGGACTTGATATGTTCCATAAACGCGTATCAGTAGTAAAACTCATCACCAGTAGTAAATATGTAACATCAGTAGTAAGTCTGGTGATCAGTAGTAAGTCCAGAAACCATCGTCAGTAGTAACTACTAAGATCAGTAGTATCTTCAATCTTTGCATGATTAGTAGTAACTAAGTTATAGTATCACCAGTATCAACTTCATCAGCAGTAATATGTTCTGCCCCATCAGTACTAAGTATGATCAGTACTAACTGCAGCATCAGTAATAAGTTGATCTGTGTTTTGCTCTAACAGTACTGTTGAAGGCGACGAACGTATGGGGTTAGAGTGATAGGTGTTGGAAATTACAAGGTTATTTGCAAGTTGGCAAATTTCCTATCGGTCGCGAGGAGTTGTGGAGCTTTGTCTTTTGTCGAGCCTTAATTGATAAGCTATTATATTTACTAGCTACATTTATCCAAGAGTTATAAGACCATTATTTTATTCTTCATAAATAATATTAAACCAAGAGTTACAAAACTCTTGCTTAACTCTTCATAAATTATATTGATGGCTTTGATGGCTCACTCACTATATAAAGAACTTCTAGTTGTGAAGTTCAAGGACACACCAAAACCAAAATTCATAAGCTCTCTTCTCATAAGCTCTCCTCTCATGATGTTGTGTTTGATATTCATCATGTGTTTCCAAGTAGTCACTTTGTGTTGTCGGTAATTCTAGTGCTGTAGAATAATATCGATAAACTGCATCAAATCCTGGGGTTCTACGTTGAGGCTTGCAGCATATAGAGCACGTAAAAACCTTAAAGGACATGAATTACAATTCCGTGCGGTTCGTTCTTCATCAACATTCAGGTTAGATTGTTCCATTTTGGTTCTTTCTTATTTATTGGGTTTGATATTGAATTATCAATATCAAATACGGTTTTAATATCGTAATTGTTTAAATATTTAATTACCGAATATATAAACTTTACAACAATCTTTAAGGTTTTTATTTTGTTATATATTATTGTGTATATATAATATATACACATATTTTCTTTTATAAAATATCCGGTGATTAATAAAACATTGAGATATTGTGTCAATGGTTAATATATATATATATGTATATATATATATATATATATATATATATATATATATATATATATATATATATATATATATATATATATATATATATATATAGGGTCCGGACCCGGTGAGGACTCTTTTCCTCGCGAGGACTGGGAGGACTCCAAAAAAAACTCTAAAAATGATCCAAAATAAACTTTTTTCAAAAAATTCCTTTTTTAAACATTAAAATCGCTATGTATAAGATCCAAATTATTTTTTTTCCAAAAATGATCAAAAAAAAAATGGATCATAATAATGATCCACAAAAAAAATCTGGATCATTGTTATGATTCGATATAAAAAGTGGATCATAACTTTTTTTTTTTTGTCAAATGTAGTAATAATCATGGTGGGTTATATATATTTTTTTCGGAATTTTTTAAAATTTTTATGAGGTGTCCTCGCGAGTCCTCACCGAAAAAAGAGTCCTCACAGGATCCCACTTATATATAATTAGAGTTCATTATGTGAATGATTAATATATATATTCATGTTATGGAATAGTTCTAAAAGTGATTATTATGACTATTAAGTTCAACTTTTATGAGTTACATTTTTTCTAATCATGGCTATTTAATATATGTATTTTAATGTTTTGACATAATTAAATATCTATTTTAATCTAATGGACAACTTAAAACAAAATGTTTTTTCTCATCTAAAGTGGGTGTTATATGAATTATCATGCTTATGGTTGAAGCATTATAATTGAGTTAAATAATTATTATTTTTTGTATATAGATTATTTCAAGATACTTTTATGTTTGAAAAGTGTACTATTTGAAAAATCATTATTATACAAAATAGATAATTTTAGTGTTAAACGAAATCTTTCCAGCTGTGTATCATTAAGCATTGTATTTAACCTATAAGTGGAATAAATTATCAATCATCCCCAAATAGGCTCACCTATACTTCTTTTCCTTTTCCAATGTGAGCAGATGGTGGAGGTGGAATGTATTTCATATCAGGGATACCCATCATCAGAAGTTTTGGATAAAACAGATGTAGTTGACCTTCTGGTAAGATTTTAGGGTGTGGAGGAAGTGTACATTCATCTACCTCAAACCAATTCACATTATCATCAATGTCAGGTATGATAAGTGGTTGATCAGGTGTTGGTGGTTTGGAGATAATGACATGTCTTTCTCTTTCAAGTAGCTCTGGGAATTGCAGTTCTTCCTCTTCAGTAGTAACCAGAGTAGTTACTACTGGTGTGACTTCAGGAGTTACTACTGATAGGGTATCAGTAGTATTTGGTGCTTTCAATTCCTCTTCTTCATTTACTACTGCTATAATATCAGTAGTAGGGGTTACTACTGGTATTTCTTTTTCAACTTGTTCTTCCATTGTAGCAGTAGTAACAGGCTCATCTTCAGTAACCATCATTTCTGGGCCTTCATCAACTTCTGTTTCTTTTAAATTTAGGAGAGAAGATGCTGCTGCTGCAATTGATTCATCAATCATAGTTTGTATGTTGTCCTTCTCCCCCTTAGTGAGCTCAACTGGTGGAGCCTCACTATCATCAATTTTCTTCTTCAATTTCCTGATGATTTTAGTTTGTTGATGAAGCCTGTGCTCATAGAATCTCATTCTTTTGTTGATGGTATTGACATGCCTTTTCATTGCAGCCATCGTTTTTCCTTGGTTTGTGAGATATTCAAGACAATTTTGTACTGTGGATTCAAGAGAATCCACTTTTTCCGTCAATTGTTGGATTTTAATACTGCCCTCACTCCATCTAGCAAGATCATCGGGCTCACTAACAGGTACATTGGTTTGAAGGTTTTCCATCCTATCCGTCAAATCAATAGATCTGCTCTCATCACTTCTTGGTGATTCATTGGGTCTTTTAGACATTCTCTTCTTCCTAGAAGAAGCAGAGATGCCCCCCCTTGTGGTTTCTTGGCACCGGGGTCCTTTGAGTAACTCCTCAAATGAGTCATCACTCAAAGTTGCCGAGGTCTGGGTCCTAAAGATGTTTTCACTGTCCTGTGCACCCACCTTTGGGGCATCAGTAGTGAAAGCCCTCGCCTCATGTCCTCTCTCCTCCTTGGAGGACAACTCTTGGAGCCTGGGGTTTGACTCAATGTGTCCCCTGGTGTCCTTTAAAGATTTCTTTCTTTTGTAAATAGTGGAAATATTTTGGGTTTTGTCTGGCAGGTCTTCCACAGAGTGAAGAGTAGCACTCTGCAGATTTAAATCAAGTTCCTGGGACACATTCAGGACTTCTGTTTGGGCTGGTGATTGAGTGACTAGTTGGGGTGGTGTTTGGGCTGTATTTGGGGGTGATGGAGTGGGTTGAGGTTCAACTTGGGTTGTAGCAATGGTTGAACCCTCTCCAATATGTGTTTGATCATTGATCATGTTAGGAAACAAAGGGGTTTCCTTGCCCGAAAATTTAAATTGTTTTCTCATATTTGAGAAAACTTTCTTGTTCAACTCTGGTAGTATGAAAATGTTTTTAGGAGTTGACAAGTTTTGTAATTCACAATTTATGATATGTTGTAGAAATCTGTGATACATTAAGAATTTAGAAGAACTAAGATTTCCCAACATACCTTCAAAAATCATTTGAGAAAAATTAAATACTTGGTCTGTGGATAAACAGACAACAGCAGATGCTATTGCCTTATTAAACTCATTCCAAGTACTTCTTTTTGGAGAAATACAATGCTGAATAGTATGTACTAAGAATTTCCATTGTGGGGAGAGAAGACCCTTTTGAAATGTTACTATGTCCAGTCTTCCCTCATAACCCATTTTTTGTAAAATTTCAGCAATGTATTCCTTAGGTAGAGTAAACATACCTGAATCGTCATGAAGTTGTAGATGGTGTCTGATTGATTGTTCTGTTACTGTGATATACTTTCCATCTACTTGTGATTTGATCATTGAAATGGTTGTTCCTTCCGTTTGCTCAGCATTGGTCCAGAAATCCACTAAGTGCTGTTGATATGATTTTGGTTTTACAGTTAAAGCAAACTGTATATAGGAATTTCTCAAGAACTTGACGATCGGTCGAAAATCTTTTGTGCCGTCGGGATTCTTTAGGAAGGCACACATGTTGTGAAATTCTGAATATTTAAGATCGGTTTGAACATTCAAGGATTTTAGAGTTGCCATTTTTGTTGAATTTTGAGAAGAACAGGACTGAATTTTGTTATTGACGACGAGTTTTTGATCGTAAGCTAGGGTTTATCTAGAGGATTTAGAAAATCGATGTGAAGATAATGCTAAACTAATCGACTGCCGCCTTTTATATCTTTCGATTTATCCTGCAAAACTACTAAAATGTCCTTCGAATCATAACATAACGGTTATTTTCATGGGGGTTAGTTTGGTAATTGTGTTTCTGAAAGACCAGTAGTAAATAAGATATCAGTAGTAAAACGTCAGTAGTATCTACCAACATCAGTAGTGCCTAAGGATTTTGACATCAGTAGTAACTATGGACATCAGTAGTAACCACTAACACACAAGACCAGTAGTATATGTGAATACCAGTAGTACTGAACACCAGTAGTATTCATGTATACCTAATACACACCAGTAGTATTTAACTACCAGTAGTATTTTGTGCACATGCCTACACACCAGTAGTACAGATATACCAGTAGTAAAACACTTAAGTAAATAAATAATATTTTACAACAATAACTTTACACATGATTTTAAGTGAGATTTTAAGTTATCAAAATCATTCCAATACTGCTAACCAAGAAGTTGAATCTTCCTACATCAAATGCTTTTGTAAAAAGATCTGCTAATTGATCATCAGTATGGATTTTAACTACTTTGATTAATTTCTTTTCATTACAATCTCTTATAAAGTGAAATCTTATTTCAATGTGTTTAGTTTTTGAGTGTTTTACTGGATTGTTCACAATACTAATAGCACTTTGATTATCAATAAAAATAGGAATTTTAAGGATAGAGATACCAAAGTCTAGAAGCTGGTTTTGAATCCATAGTACTTGAGCACAGCAAGCAGATGCAGCTACATACTCTGCTTCAGCAGTTGATGTTGATACATTTGTTTGCTTCTTACATTGCCATGACACCAGTCTTGATCCAAATAATTGACATCCACCAGTAGTGGACTTTCTATCTTGACATTCACCTCCATAGTCACTATCTGTGTAGGCTATGAGTTCAAAGGGTGAATCATGTGGATACCATAGACCTAGTGATGGTTTGCCTTTCAAGTATCTGAATATTCTTTTAACAGCCTGCAAGTGTAGTTCTTTGGGTCTTGCTTGATATCTTGCACACACACAAACACTATACATAATGTCAGGTCTTGATGCAGTTAAGTACATCAAAGAGCCTATCATTGATCTATATAAGTGTTCATCTACATCCTCCCCCTCAACATCAGGATGTAGGTGTTTGTGTGTTTCCATTGGTGTACTTGCACTCTTACTGTCTTTCAAATCAAATTTCTCCAAGATGTCTTTGACATAGTTTGATTGATTTATCAAAATGCCATCTGTTCTTTGATTGACTTGGAGTCCAAGGAAGAAGTTCATTGGACCCATAGAGCTCATCTTGAATTTAATCTGCATCAGTTCTTCAAATTCTTTGCATAATGAGTCATTGGTTGAGCCAAAGATGATATCATCTACATAGATTTGTACCAGTAGAATATCATCTTTGACTTTCTTTGTAAACAAAGTTTTATCAATGGCTCCTCTTTTAAAGTTGTTCTTCAATAGGTATGATGATAATGTGTCATACCATGCTCTTGGTGCCTGATGTAGGCCATATAGAGCTTTATCCAATTTGAACACATAATCACCATGTTTTGGATCTTCAAAACCTGGAGGTTGGCAAACATAGACCTCTTCTTCAATCTTCCCATATAGGAATGCACTCTTCACATCCATTTGATAGACTTTGAACTTTTCGAATGAAGCATATGCTAGAAATATTCTTATAGCTTCAATTCTAGCAACAGGAGCATATACTTCATCATAGTCTATTCCTTCTTCTTGAGTGTATCCTTGTGCTACAAGTCTGGCTTTGTTTTTGATCACTATACCTCTTTCATCTTTCTTGTTTCTGAAGATCCATCTTGTTCCAATGGCTCTTTTTCCTTTGGGTAGAGGTACAAGTGTCCAAACAGCTTGTAACTTGAATTGAAGGAGTTCTTCTTGCATTGCCTCAATCCAGTTTGAGTCCTTCATTGCTTGTTGGATCTTCTTTGGTTCATCCTCAGACAAAAAGCATTCAAACATACACTCATTAGCAATAAGACTTATATTACACATGTTTGCAGTTAGGCTTTTATTTAATTTGCTTCTTGTTTGAAGTGGTGAGTTAACATCACTTAGAACAAGGTCTAATGGATGGTTTTTCTGAGTCCTTGTGGTTGTAGTTTTATCAACTACTAGTTGATTTTCAAGATTGGACTCATTTGTCTCAGGCAATTGTTCTTCTGGTGATCCTTCATTGTCATTGAAGTTTGGTTCATCATCATCTTGGTCAGAGTTACTACTGCTATTGTCTTCATTGAGATCAGTAGTATTATTGTTGTTACTGGTATCAGTAGTATCTTGAGAATCTTGGTTAATGTTGGGACCAGTAGTATTTTGAGTACTATTACTGGTATCAGTAGTATTTGAATTACTACTGTCCTCATTCTCAGAGTTACTACTGGTTCCAGAACTTGAATTATTACTGACATCAGTATTAACTATTGGAGCAGTATTAACTACAATGTATCTCATCTCCTCTTGACCAGTATTAACTGATGATGTTCCTTCCTTTTGATTGGGACAATTTGAATTACCTGCATTGAAATTCATGTTAGAATTAAAGGATTTGGTTAGATTGTCTATGTCAAATAGCCAATCTGGACCATTTCCTTGTTCATTAGGTACATTTTCATTAAAGGATACATTGATGCTTTCTTCAATTATCCTTAGTCTTTTGTTGAATACTCTATATGATTTGCTTTGAGTAGAATATCCCACAAAGATTCCATCATCAGATTTGCAGTCAAACTTACCAATTTGTTCTCTTGTAATCAAAATAGTACAAGGACAACCAAATGATTTTAGAAAGCTTATGGAAGGTTTTCTTTTATTAAAAAGTTCATATGGTGTTTTAAAATGTGGCTTCACTATTAATACTCTGTTTTGAACATAACAAGCAGTATTTACAGCTTCTGCCCAAAAAGTAATTGGTAATTTTGAGTCTGCAAGCATTGATCTTGCTGCTTCAATGATGGTTCTATTTCTTCTTTCAGCTACACCATTTTGTTGTGGAGTTCTAGGTGAGCTGTATTGCCTGTCAATCCCTTTAAGATCACAAAAGTTAATTAAGTTAGCATTTTTAAATTCTGTGCCATTATCACATCTTATGGCTTTAACTTTTTGATCAGATGTGTTTTCCAGTTTGACAATTAAGTTCTTTATGAGTTCACTTGTTTCATCCTTTGTCCTGAGAAAGAAAACCCATGTATATCTGGAAAAGTCATCAGTAATAACAAGACAATATTGTTTCTTTCCAATGCTCATTACATTTGTAGGTCCAAATAGATCCATATGTAAGAGCTGCAAAGGAACAGAAATAGAGTTCACAATTTTGGACTTATGAGAAGTCTTGTGTTGTTTACCTTTTAGGCATGCAACACAGTGATGATCACACATGAATTGTTTTTGAGGTAGTCCAATGACCAGATTTCTTTTTACTAAATTGTTCATGTTTTTAAAATTAGTGTGACACATCCTTCTATGCCATAGTTCTGATTCAGTGGTGTTTGCCTTGGATATAAAACAGTTGACCTCATTTGTAGAAATGAGTTCTCCCCCTATATCTAGGCAATACACATTGTTTCTCCTTGGAGTTCTTAAAACAACATATTTTTCATCTAAAGTAAAATCAGGAGAAAGAATGATGCACTCAATGTCTGTGAAAAGAATTTTGTTCTTTTTATCACAAACTTGAGACACACTGACAAGATTGTATTTTAGTTCAGCTACATAAAATACATCATCAAAGGTAATTTTGCCATTAGTAACAGTACCTTTACCTGTAATCTTACCTCCTTGGGGATTCTCACCAAAAGCCACATATCCTCCATCAAATGACTTGAAATCTTTAAGAATTTGCAGATTTCCAGTCATGTGCCTTGAGCATCCACTATCAATATGCCATGTTCTTCCTTTTTCTGGGATCTGAATGCTCTGCACAAGTGAGTAAAGGATTAGTTAAGTTTGGGAACCCAAGCTTTATATGTCTTGGGTTCATCCTTTGAGAAATAAGCTTTGGGAGATTTAACTTTAAACCTTTTTGGTACCCATACTTGTTTAGTACTGGTGTTTTGTTTTACTACTGCCCTTTTGAAAGTATTACTGGTGGGAGAATTTCCTACTGATCTTGGTTTATACCCGTGATTTTTTGCTTTTGAATACTTTACTACTGATGGACCAGTAGTATTTGGGTACTTACCATGTTTAGAATAACCAGTAGTGTTTTTGAAAGTTGTTTTGGGAGCAGTAGTATTTTTGAAATTAGGGTTTTTACCAGTAGTATTCTTGTACTGGTACCATACAGCATTATAATGAGGGTTAACACCAGTAGTAAAGTTGTTAAAGTTTTTACTGGTGTTGGAAAATTTAAAATATTGTTTATTTTGATTGGCTTTTCCATAGTTCTTGAAGTAATTGCTGTTCTTTGGGCTTCCAACTCTTCTGTTTTGTACAAATCTTGGTGCACTTCTTCCAAATCTTGGAGTTTCAGCAATTGGAGTTTTAATTTTATTTACTACTGAAGAACCAGTAGTATCTTTTAACTTTTGAGTTTTTGCATTTTCTTTAAAAATTTTAAATTCCTTTAACTCTTTGCAGTTTATTGGATTGAAGTGACAATCCTTTGCTAAATGGTTCACTTTGTTGCAAATAACACATTTTAATTTATTATCTTGAGCCTTTATGATTTTTCTTTGTTCTAAAAGTTGATTTCTGTTTCTTTGATTTCCCCTTTTTAGAATTTTAGGTATATTTTCTGCATCATATTTGGGAGATTCATTTGGACTTTGTGCTGTGTGAAAGCTGGTATCAATTGATTTTGGTGATTCAGTTTGAGAGATTGTAAATTCAATTGATTGATCATCATCAGAAGAATCATTTGATTCAGATGTTTCATTATGTGATTCAGTTTGATTTTCAGTTTTTAATTCATTAATGATTCTTTCTGAACTGTTTTTAAGTGGTGGAATGATTTTATATGGAGGTGGTACAGCATGATATCCCACCCCATGAACAACTTTTTCTGTAGTTTGATTATTAGTTAATTCATCAAGAATTTTAGTGCTTCTTTCAAACTTTTTAATTGTTAATTTATTTTGTTCAATTTCAAGCTGACATTCTTCTAATTTACTTGTTAGTTCTTTATTTTTTATTTCATAAAATTCTTTCTCATCCACAGCCTGAAGCAGTTCTTCCTTTATCCTTTGATCAATCATCTGGTACACCTTTATTTGATGTTCTTGATCAGTAATCACACCATCAAATTCATGATTTCTTCTGACTGCTTTTGCTAAATCTTCATTCAATTTAGTGTTTTCTTTTTCTAAGTTTTTAATAATTTTAGCACATTCAGAAGTACAAGGTTTAGGTTTTACCTCAGTTTTGTTGTTAGTAAAGGCCATGAGAGCTTGATTTTGAGCATGCTCTTCTGCTTGGAAGCTCCAGTCATAGCCTTGTCCTTGTTGTGAAACAAGAGCAGTTGATTTTGATCTTTTGTCTGGCTGAGGACATTCTTTTGCAAAGTGACCAAGGTTGTTACAGTTGTAACATTTGACTTTAGTCTTGTCAAATCCTGCTTTGTCACTTTTGTTGAAGTTGAGGCTTGTCCTACCAGTTCTCTTTAAGAATCTTTTTGTCCTTAGACTCAGCATAGCCATCTGCCATTTAAGATCCATCTCCTCAAGATCATCTGGATTCAATTGTTCCAAGTCATCACTAATCAATGCAGTATGCACATGACTAGTGAAGAAGGATTCTCTTGCAGCATCCTCAGAATCTGCAGCCTTTCCTGTGAAGGTTTCCTGACCTTGACCTGTACTAGAGACAAATGCAGCATTATTAGAAGAAATAGAAGGGTTCTTTTGATTTACCTCAGTTTCAAATACTCTGAGATCATTGTAGAGTTCATCCAACTCTTTTTCTTCTAGTGCATCTCTTTGTCTATACACCACTGTATACATGGCCCATTCTTCACTAAGAGATCGTAGGAACTTCATGTTGACATCTTCTTGATCCATCTTAACCCCAACCTGGTTAAGTTCACCAATTAGCTTGTTGAATCTGTCAAACACTTGAGTGAGTGTTTCATTGGGGTTTCCTTTGAAATTTTCAAAGTCTTGTTTGAGAACAGACTTCATGTTCCTCTTGGTGCTCTTGGTCCCAACGAATCTCTTCTCCAGTGCTTCCCAAAGCACCTTTGCATCATCATATTCAACGAAGAGATGTTGATAGTCATTAGGAATGGCCAGTAGGAGAGTACTTAGAGTTTTGAGTTCGATTCCTTTATCTTTCTTCTCCTTCTCACATTTAAGTTTATCTGCCTCAGTTGCAGAGCTGCTTGCTTGACCAGGACCAGTTTTGTTTCCTTCAAGGACAACTTCCCACATGGAATAATCAGTAATAAGCATGTATTGCTTAATACGATTCTTCCACATCCCAAAGTTATTGGGAGTGAGTATAGGGATTTTATTGGCCTGTGTGCTTTCATTGTTATCCGACATGATTAACAATGTGTGTGTTTTAAAGATTAAAACTTTTTGTTGTTCTTAACAAATAGTAGATCTAGAACCAATAAGCTCTGATACCACTTGTCAGGATCGATTAACTATAGAGAAGTTAATAAATACTTTAGATCTAATTGAATATATAAGTTGCAGCGGATCAACACTATATCAATGTAATTAAGAACAATGAACTGTAAATAATATGCGAAAGTATTAAGAACACAGTTTCACAAAAAGCTTCAATGTATATTATTGAGTTAACAATACACACGTACGTTTACAATTCGTAAGGAACTATTTATAATAGTCCTTGAAGCTAAACTATTTACCCTAGTTATTCTAGGACTTTGATTTACATCGAATAATAAAAATATACATTGATTTACATTCTATAACTATCTCTACGAAGATCTCGGACTTGATATGTTCCATAAACGCGTATCAGTAGTAAAACTCATCACCAGTAGTAAATATGTAACATCAGTAGTAAGTCTGGTGATCAGTAGTAAGTCCAGAAACCATCGTCAGTAGTAACTACTAAGATCAGTAGTATCTTCAATCTTTGCATGATCAGTAGTAACTAAGTTATAGTATCACCAGTATCAACTTCATCAGCAGTAATATGTTCTGCCCCATCAGTACTAAGTATGATCAGTACTAACTGCAGCATCAGTAATAAGTTGATCTGTGTTTTGCTCTAACAGTACTGTTGAAGGCGACGAACGTATGGGGTTAGAGTGATAGGTGTTGGAAATTACAAGGTTATTTGCAAGTTGGCAAATTTCCTATCGGTCGCGAGGAGTTGTGGAGCTTTGTCTTTTGTCGAGCCTTAATTGATAAGCTATTATCTTTACTAGCTACATTAATCCAAGAGTTATAAGACCATTATTTTATTCTTCATAAATAATATTAAACCAAGAGTTACAAAACTCTTGCTTAACTCTTCATAAATTATATTGATGGCTTTGATGGCTCACTCACTATATAAAGAACTTCTAGTTGTGAAGTTCAAGGACACACCAAAACCAAAATTCATAAGCTCTCTTCTCATAAGCTCTCCTCTCATGATGTTGTGTTTGATATTCATCATGTGTTTCCAAGTAGTCACTTTGTGTTGTCGGTAATTCTAGTGCTGTAGAATAATATCGATAAACTGCATCAAATCCTGGGGTTCTACGTTGAGGCTTGCAGCATATAGAGCACGTAAAAACCTTAAAGGACATGAATTACAATTCCGTGCGGTTCGTTCTTCATCAACATTCAGGTTTGATTGTTCCATTTTGGTTCTTTCTTATTTATTGGGTTTGGTATTGAATTATCAATATCAAATACGGTTTTAATATCGTAATTGTTTAAATATTTAATTACCGAATATATAAACTTTACAACAATCTTTAAGGTTTTTATTTTGTTATATATTATTGTGTATATATAATATATACACATATTTTCTTTTATAAAATATCCGGTGATTAATAAAACATTGAGATATTGTGTCAATGGTTAATATATATATATGTATATATATATATATATATATATATATATATATATATATATATATATATATATATATATATATATATATATATATATATATATATATATATATATATATATATATAGGGTCCGGACCCGGTGAGGACTCTTTTCCTCGCGAGGACTGGGAGGACTCCAAAAAAAACTCTAAAAATGATCCAAAATAAACTTTTTTCAAAAAATTCCTTTTTTAAACATTAAAATCGCTATGTATAAGATCCAAATTATTTTTTTTCCAAAAATGATCAAAAAAAAAAAATGGATCATAATAATGATCCACAAAAAAAATCTGGATCATTGTTATGATTCGATATAAAAAGTGGATCATAACTTTTTTTTTTGTCAAATGTAGTAATAATCATGGTGGGTTATATATATTTTTTTCGGAATTTTTTAAAATTTTTATGAGGTGTCCTCGCGAGTCCTCACCGAAAAAAGAGTCCTCACAGGATCCCACTTATATATAATTAGAGTTCATTATGTGAATGATTAATATATATATTCATGTTATGGAATAGTTCTAAAAGTGATTATTATGACTATTAAGTTCAACTTTTATGAGTTACATTTTTTCTAATCATGGCTATTTAATATATGTATTTTAATGTTTTGACATAATTAAATATCTATTTTAATCTAATGGACAACTTAAAACAAAATGTTTTTTCTCATCTAAAGTGGGTGTTATATGAATTATCATGCTTATGGTTGAAGCATTATAATTGAGTTAAATAATTATTATTTTTTGTATATAGATTATTTCAAGATACTTTTATGTTTGAAAAGTGTACTATTTGAAAAATCATTATTATACAAAATAGATAATTTTAGTGTTAAACGAAATCTTTCCAGCTGTGTATCATTAAGCATTGTATTTAACCTATAAGTGGAATAAATTATCAATCATCCCCAAATAGGCTCACCTATACTTCTTTTCCTTTTCCAATGTGAGCAGATGGTGGAGGTGGAATGTATTTCATATCAGGGATACCCATCATCAGAAGTTTTGGATAAAACAGATGTAGTTGACCTTCTGGTAAGATTTTAGGGTGTGGAGGAAGTGTACATTCATCTACCTCAAACCAATTCACATTATCATCAATGTCAGGTATGATAAGTGGTTGATCAGGTGTTGGTGGTTTGGAGATAATGACATGTCTTTCTCTTTCAAGTAGCTCTGGGAATTGCAGTTCTTCCTCTTCAGTAGTAACCAGAGTAGTTACTACTGGTGTGACTTCAGGAGTTACTACTGATAGGGTATCAGTAGTATTTGGTGCTTTCAATTCCTCTTCTTCATTTACTACTGCTATAATATCAGTAGTAGGGGTTACTACTGGTATTTCTTTTTCAACTTGTTCTTCCATTGTAGCAGTAGTAACAGGCTCATCTTCAGTAACCATCATTTCTGGGCCTTCATCAACTTCTGTTTCTTTTAAATTTAGGAGAGAAGATGCTGCTGCTGCAATTGATTCATCAATCATAGTTTGTATGTTGTCCTTCTCCCCCTTAGTGAGCTCAACTGGTGGAGCCTCACTATCATCAATTTTCTTCTTCAATTTCCTGATGATTTTAGTTTGTTGATGAAGCCTGTGCTCATAGAATCTCATTCTTTTGTTGATGGTATTGACATGCCATTTCATTGCAGCCATCGTTTTTCCTTGGTTTGTGAGATATTCAAGACAATTTTGTACTGTGGATTCAAGAGAATCCACTTTTTCCGTCAATTGTTGGATTTTAATACTGCCCTCACTCCATCTAGCAAGATCATCGGGCTCACTAACAGGTACATTGGTTTGAAGGTTTTCCATCCTATCCGTCAAATCAATAGATCTGCTCTCATCACTTCTTGGTGATTCATTGGGTCTTTTAGACATTCTCTTCTTCCTAGAAGAAGCAGAGATGCCCCCCCTTGTGGTTTCTTGGCACCGGGGTCCTTTGAGTAACTCCTCAAATGAGTCATCACTCAAAGTTGCCGAGGTCTGGGTCCTAAAGATGTTTTCACTGTCCTGTGCACCCACCTTTGGGGCATCAGTAGTGAAAGCCCTCGCCTCATGTCCTCTTTCCTCCTTGGAGGACAACTCTTGGAGCCTGGGGTTTGACTCAATGTGTCCCCTGGTGTCCTTTAAAGATTTCTTTCTTTTGTAAATAGTGGAAATATTTTGGGTTTTGTCTGGCAGGTCTTCCACAGAGTGAAGAGTAGCACTCTGCAGATTTAAATCAAGTTCCTGGGACACATTCAGGACTTCTGTTTGGGCTGGTGATTGAGTGACTAGTTGGGGTGGTGTTTGGGCTGTATTTGGGGGTGATGGAGTGGGTTGAGGTTCAACTTGGGTTGTAGCAATGGTTGAACCCTCTCCAATATGTGTTTGATCATTGATCATGTTAGGAAACAAAGGGGTTTCCTTGCCCGAAAATTTAAATTGTTTTCTCATATTTGAGAAAACTTTCTTGTTCAACTCTGGTAGTATGAAAATGTTTTTAGGAGTTGACAAGTTTTGTAATTCACAATTTATGATATGTTGTAGAAATCTGGGATACATTAAGAATTTAGAAGAACTAAGATTTCCCAACATACCTTCAAAAATCATTTGAGAAAAATTAAATACTTGGTCTGTGGATAAACAGACAACAGCAGATGCTATTGCCTTATTAAACTCATTCCAAGTACTTCTTTTTGGAGAAATACAATGCTGAATAGTATGTACTAAGAATTTCCATTGTGGGGAGAGAAGACCCTTTTGAAATGTTACTATGTCCAGTCTTCCCTCATAACCCATTTTTTGTAAAATTTCAGCAATGTATTCCTTAGGTAGAGTAAACATACCTGAATCGTCATGAAGTTGTAGATGGTGTCTGATTGATTGTTCTGTTACTGTGATATACTTTCCATCTACTTGTGATTTGATCATTGAAATGGTTGTTCCTTCCGTTTGCTCAGCATTGGTCCAGAAATCCACTAAGTGCTGTTGATATGATTTTGGTTTTACAGTTAAAGCAAACTGTATATAGGAATTTCTCAAGAACTTGACGATCGGTCGAAAATCTTTTGTGCCGTCGGGATTCTTTAGGAAGGCACACATGTTGTGAAATTCTGAATATTTAAGATCGGTTTGAACATTCAAGGATTTTAGAGTTGCCATTTTTGTTGAATTTTGAGAAGAACAGGACTGAATTTTGTTATTGACGACGAGTTTTTGATCGTAAGCTAGGGTTTATCTAGAGGATTTAGAAAATCGATGTGAAGATAATGCTAAACTAATCGACTGCCGCCTTTTATATCTTTCGATTTATCCTGCAAAACTACTAAAATGTCCTTCGAATCATAACATAACGGTTATTTTCATGGGGGTTAGTTTGGTAATTGTGTTTCTGAAAGACCAGTAGTAAATAAGATATCAGTAGTAAAACGTCAGTAGTATCTACCAACATCAGTAGTGCCTAAGGATTTTGACATCAGTAGTAACTATGGACATCAGTAGTAACCACTAACACACAAGACCAGTAGTATATGTGAATACCAGTAGTACTGAACACCAGTAGTATTCATGTATACCTAATACACACCAGTAGTATTTAACTACCAGTAGTATTTTGTGCACATGCCTACACACCAGTAGTACAGATATACCAGTAGTAAAACACTTAAGTAAATAAATAATATTTTACAACAATAACTTTACACATGATTTTAAGTGAGATTTTAAGTTATCAAAATCATTCCAATACTGCTAACCAAGAAGTTGAATCTTCCTACATCAAATGCTTTTGTAAAAAGATCTGCTAATTGATCATCAGTATGGATTTTAACTACTTTGATTAATTTCTTTTCATTACAATCTCTTATAAAGTGAAATCTTATTTCAATGTGTTTAGTTTTTGAGTGTTTTACTGGATTGTTCACAATACTAATAGCACTTTGATTATCAATAAAAATAGGAATTTTAAGGATAGAGATACCAAAGTCTAGAAGCTGGTTTTGAATCCATAGTACTTGAGCACAGCAAGCAGATGCAGCTACATACTCTGCTTCAGCAGTTGATGTTGATACATTTGTTTGCTTCTTACATTGCCATGACACCAGTCTTGATCCAAAGAATTGACATCCACCAGTAGTGGACTTTCTATCTTGACATTCACCTCCATAGTCACTATCTGTGTAGGCTATGAGTTCAAAGGGTGAATCATGTGGATACCATAGACCTAGTGATGGTTTGCCTTTCAAGTATCTGAATATTCTTTTAACAGCCTGCAAGTGTAGTTCTTTGGGTCTTCCTTGATATCTTGCACACACACAAACACTATACATAATGTCAGGTCTTGATGCAGTTAAGTACATCAAAGAGCCTATCATTGATCTATATAAGTGTTCATCTACATCCTCCCCCTCAACATCAGGATGTAGGTGTTTGTGTGTCTCCATTGGTGTACTTGCACTCTTACTGTCTTTCAAATCAAATTTCTCCAAGATGTCTTTGACATATTTTGATTGATTTATCAAAATGCCATCTGTTCTTTGATTGACTTGGAGTCCAAGGAAGAAGTTCATTGGACCCATAGAGCTCATCTTGAATTTAATCTGCATCAGTTCTTCAAATTCTTTGCATAATGAGTCATTGGTTGAGCCAAAGATGATATCATCTACATAGATTTGTACCAGTAGAATATCATCTTTGACTTTCTTTGTAAACAAAGTTTTATCAATGGCTCCTCTTTTAAAGTTGTTCTTCAATAGGTATGATGATAATGTGTCATACCATGCTCTTGGTGCCTGATGTAGGCCATATAGAGCTTTATCCAATTTGAACACATAATCACCATGTTTTGGATCTTCAAAACCTGGAGGTTGGCAAACATAGACCTCTTCTTCAATCTTCCCATATAGGAATGCACTCTTCACATCCATTTGATAGACTTTGAACTTTTTGAATGAAGCATATGCTAGAAATATTCTTATAGCTTCAATTCTAGCAACAGGAGCATATACTTCATCATAGTCTATTCCTTCTTCTTGAGTGTATCCTTGTGCTACAAGTCTGGCTTTGTTTTTGATCACTATACCTCTTTCATCTTTCTTGTTTCTGAAGATCCATCTTGTTCCAATGGCTCTTTTTCCTTTGGGTAGAGGTACAAGTGTCCAAACAGCTTGTAACTTGAATTGAAGGAGTTCTTCTTGCATTGCCTCAATCCAGTTTGAGTCCTTCATTGCTTGTTGGATCTTCTTTGGTTCATCCTGAGACAAAAAGCATTCAAACATACACTCATTAGCAATAAGACTTATATTACACATGTTTGCAGTTAGGCTTTTATTTAATTTGCTTCTTGTTTGAAGTGGTGAGTTAACATCACTTAGAACAAGGTCTAATGGATGGTTTTTCTGAGTCCTTGTGGTTGTAGTTTTATCAACTACTAGTCGATTTTCAAGATTGGACTCATTTGTCTCAGGCAATTGTTCTTCTGGTGATCCTTCATTGTCATTGAAGTTTGGTTCATCATCATCTTGGTCAGAGTTACTACTGCTATTGTCTTCATTGAGATCAGTAGTATTATTGTTGTTACTGGTATCAGTAGTATCTTGAGAATCTTGGTTAATGTTGGGACCAGTAGTATTTTGAGTACTATTACTGGTATCAGTAGTATTTGAATTACTACTGTCCTCATTCTCAGAGTTACTACTGGTTCCAGAATTTGAATTATTACTGACATCAGTATTAACTATTGGAGCAGTATTAACTACAATGTATCTCATCTCCTCTTGACCAGTATTAACTGATGATGTTCCTTCCTTTTGATTGGGACAATTTGAATTACCTGCATTGAAATTCATGTTAGAATTAAAGGATTTGGTTAGATTGTCTATGTCAAATAGCCAATCTGGACCATTTCCTTGTTCATTAGGTACATTTTCATTAAAGGATACATTGATGCTTTCTTCAATTATCCTTAGTCTTTTGTTGAATACTCTATATGATTTGCTTTGAGTAGAATATCCCACAAAGATTCCATCATCAGATTTGCAGTCAAACTTACCAATTTGTTCTCTTGTAATCAAAATAGTACAAGGACAACCAAATGATTTTAGAAAGCTTATGGAAGGTTTTCTTTTATTAAAAAGTTCATATGGTGTTTTAAAATGTGGCTTCACTATTAATACTCTGTTTTGAACATAACAAGCAGTATTTACAGCTTCTGCCCAAAAAGTAATTGGTAATTTTGAGTCTGCAAGCATTGATCTTGCTGCTTCAATGATGGTTCTATTTCTTCTTTCAGCTACACCATTTTGTTGTGGAGTTCTAGGTGAGCTGTATTGCCTGTCAATCCCTTTAAGATCACAAAAGTTAATTAAGTTAGCATTTTTAAATTCTGTGCCATTATCACATCTTATGGCTTTAACTTTTTGATCAGATGTGTTTTCCAGTTTGACAATTAAGTTCTTTATGAGTTCACTTGTTTCATCCTTTGTCCTGAGAAAGAAAACCCATGTATATCTGGAAAAGTCATCAGTAATAACAAGACAATATTGTTTCTTTCCAATGCTCATTACATTTGTAGGTCCAAATAGATCCATATGTAAGAGCTGCAAAGGAACAGAAATAGAGTTCACAATTTTGGACTTATGAGAAGTCTTGTGTTGTTTACCTTTTAGGCATGCAACACAGTGATGATCACACATGAATTGTTTTTGAGGTAGTCCAATGACCAGATTTCTTTTTACTAAATTGTTCATGTTTTTAAAATTAGTGTGACACATCCTTCTATGCCATAGTTCTGATTCAGTGGTGTTTGCCTTGGATATAAAACAGTTGACCTCATTTGTAGAAATGAGTTCTCCCCCTATATCTAGGCAATACACATTGTTTCTCCTTGGAGTTCTTAAAACAACATATTTTTCATCTAAAGTAAAATCAGGAGAAAGAATGATGCACTCAATGTCTGTGAAAAGAATTTTGTTCTTTTTATCACAAACTTGAGACACACTGACAAGATTGTATTTTAGTTCAGCTACATAAAATACATCATCAAAGGTAATTTTGCCATTAGTAACAGTACCTTTACCTGTAATCTTACCTCCTTGGGGATTCTCACCAAAAGCCACATATCCTCCATCAAATGACTTGAAATCTTTAAGAATTTGCAGATTTCCAGTCATGTGCCTTGAGCATCCACTATCAATATGCCATGTTCTTCCTTTTTCTGGGATCTGAATGCTCTGCACAAGTGAGTAAAGGATTAGTTAAGTTTGGGAACCCAAGCTTTATATGTCTTGGGTTCATCCTTTGAGAAATAAGCTTTGGGAGATTTAACTTTAAACCTTTTTGGTACCCATACTTGTTTAGTACTGGTGTTTTGTTTTACTACTGCCCTTTTGAAAGTATTACTGGTGGGAGAATTTCCTACTGATCTTGGTTTATACCCGTGATTTTTTGCTTTTGAATACTTTACTACTGATGGACCAGTAGTATTTGGGTACTTACCATGTTTAGAATAACCAGTAGTGTTTTTGAAAGTTGTTTTGGGAGCAGTAGTATTTTTGAAATTAGGGTTTTTACCAGTAGTATTCTTGTACTGGTACCATACAGCATTATAATGAGGGTTAACACCAGTAGTAAAGTTGTTAAAGTTTTTACTGGTGTTGGAAAATTTAAAATATTGTTTATTTTGATTGGCTTTTCCATAGTTCTTGAAGTAATTGCTGTTCTTTGGGCTTCCAACTCTTCTGTTTTGTACAAATCTTGGTGCACTTCTTCCAAATCTTGGAGTTTCAGCAATTGGAGTTTTAATTTTATTTACTACTGAAGAACCAGTAGTATCTTTTAACTTTTGAGTTTTTGCATTTTCTTTAAAAATTTTAAATTCCTTTAACTCTTTGCAGTTTATTGGATTGAAGTGACAATCCTTTGCTAAATGGTTCACTTTGTTGCAAATAACACATTTTAATTTATTATCTTGAGCCTTTATGATTTTTCTTTGTTCTAAAAGTTGATTTCTGTTTCTTTGATTTCCCCTTTTTAGAATTTTAGGTATATTTTCTGCATCATATTTGGGAGATTCATTTGGACTTTGTGCTGTGTGAAAGCTGGTATCAATTGATTTTGGTGATTCAGTTTGAGAGATTGTAAATTCAATTGATTGATCATCATCAGAAGAATCATTTGATTCAGATGTTTCATTATGTGATTCAGTTTGATTTTCAGTTTTTAATTCATTAATGATTCTTTCTGAACTGTTTTTAAGTGGTGGAATGAT
Organism: Calendula officinalis; assembly: GCA_963853835.1. Taxonomy (NCBI): domain Eukaryota; kingdom Viridiplantae; phylum Streptophyta; class Magnoliopsida; order Asterales; family Asteraceae; genus Calendula; species Calendula officinalis. The sequence continues at coordinate 24,143,313 of OY970820.1, forward strand.
TTTATATGGAGGTGGTACAGCATGATATCCCACCCCATGAACAACTTTTTCTGTAGTTTGATTATTAGTTAATTCATCAAGAATTTTAGTGCTTCTTTCAAACTTTTTAATTGTTAATTTATTTTGTTCAATTTCAAGCTGACATTCTTCTAATTTACTTGTTAGTTCTTTATTTTTTATTTCATAAAATTCTTTCTCATCCACAGCCTGAAGCAGTTCTTCCTTTATCCTTTGATCAATCATCTGGTACACCTTTATTTGATGTTCTTGATCAGTAATCACACCATCAAATTCATGATTTCTTCTGACTGCTTTTGCTAAATCTTCATTCAATTTAGTGTTTTCTTTTTCTAAGTTTTTAATAATTTTAGCACATTCAGAAGTACAAGGTTTAGGTTTTACCTCAGTTTTGTTGTTAGTAAAGGCCATGAGAGCTTGATTTTGAGCATGCTCTTCTGCTTGGAAGCTCCAGTCATAGCCTTGTCCTTGTTGTGAAACAAGAGCAGTTGATTTTGATCTTTTGTCTGGCTGAGGACATTCTTTTGCAAAGTGACCAAGGTTGTTACAGTTGTAACATTTGACTTTAGTCTTGTCAAATCCTGCTTTGTCACTTTTGTTGAAGTTGAGGCTTGTCCTACCAGTTCTCTTTAAGAATCTTTTTGTCCTTAGACTCAGCATAGCCATCTGCCATTTAAGATCCATCTCCTCAAGATCATCTGGATTCAATTGTTCCAAGTCATCACTAATCAATGCAGTATGCACATGACTAGTGAAGAAGGATTCTCTTGCAGCATCCTCAGAATCTGCAGCCTTTCCTGTGAAGGTTTCCTGACCTTGACCTGTACTAGAGACAAATGCAGCATTATTAGAAGAAATAGAAGGGTTCTTTTGATTTACCTCAGTTTCAAATACTCTGAGATCATTGTAGAGTTCATCCAACTCTTTTTCTTCTAGTGCATCTCTTTGTCTATACACCACTGTATACATGGCCCATTCTTCACTAAGAGATCGTAGGAACTTCATGTTGACATCTTCTTGATCCATCTTAACCCCAACCTGGTTAAGTTCACCAATTAGCTTGTTGAATCTGTCAAACACTTGAGTGAGTGTTTCATTGGGGTTTCCTTTGAAATTTTCAAAGTCTTGTTTGAGAACAGACTTCATGTTCCTCTTGGTGCTCTTGGTCCCAACGAATCTCTTCTCCAGTGCTTCCCAAAGCACCTTTGCATCATCATATTCAACGAAGAGATGTTGATAGTCATTAGGAATGGCCAGTAGGAGAGTACTTAGAGTTTTGAGTTCGATTCCTTTATCTTTCTTCTCCTTCTCACATTTAAGTTTATCTGCCTCAGTTGCAGAGCTGCTTGCTTGACCAGGACCAGTTTTGTTTCCTTCAAGGACAACTTCCCACATGGAATAATCAGTAATAAGCATGTATTGCTTAATACGATTCTTCCACATCCCAAAGTTATTGGGAGTGAGTATAGGGATTTTATTGGCCTGTGTGCTTTCATTGTTATCCGACATGATTAACAATGTGTGTGTTTTAAAGATTAAAACTTTTTGTTGTTCTTAACAAATAGTAGATCTAGAACCAATAAGCTCTGATACCACTTGTCAGGATCGATTAACTATAGAGAAGTTAATAAATACTTTAGATCTAATTGAATATAGAAGTTGCAGCGGATCAACACTATATCAATGTAATTAAGAACAATGAACTGTAAATAATATGCGAAAGTATTAAGAACACAGTTTCACAAAAAGCTTCAATGTATATTATTGAGTTAACAATACACACGTACGTTTACAATTCGTAAGGAACTATTTATAATAGTCCTTGAAGCTAAACTATTTACCCTAGTTATTCTAGGACCTTGATTTACATCGAATAATAAAAATATACATTGATTTACATTCTATAACTATCTCTACGAAGATCTCGGACTTGATATGTTCCATAAACGCGTATCAGTAGTAAAACTCATCACCAGTAGTAAATATGTAACATCAGTAGTAAGTCTGGTGATCAGTAGTAAGTCCAGAAACCATCGTCAGTAGTAACTACTAAGATCAGTAGTATCTTCAATCTTTGCATGATCAGTAGTAACTAAGTTATAGTATCACCAGTATCAACTTCATCAGCAGTAATATGTTCTGCCCCATCAGTACTAAGTATGATCAGTACTAACTGCAGCATCAGTAATAAGTTGATCTGTGTTTTGCTCTAACAGTACTGTTGAAGGCGACGAACGTATGGGGTTAGAGTGATAGGTGTTGGAAATTACAAGGTTATTTGCAAGTTGGCAAATTTCCTATCGGTCGCGAGGAGTTGTGGAGCTTTGTCTTTTGTCGAGCCTTAATTGATAAGCTATTATCTTTACTAGCTACATTAATCCAAGAGTTATAAGACCATTATTTTATTCTTCATAAATAATATTAAACCAAGAGTTACAAAACTCTTGCTTAACTCTTCATAAATTATATTGATGGCTTTGATGGCTCACTCACTATATAAAGAACTTCTAGTTGTGAAGTTCAAGGACACACCAAAACCAAAATTCATAAGCTCTCTTCTCATAAGCTCTCCTCTCATGATGTTGTGTTTGATATTCATCATGTGTTTCCAAGTAGTCACTTTGTGTTGTCGGTAATTCTAGTGCTGTAGAATAATATCGATAAACTGCATCAAATCCTGGGGTTCTACGTTGAGGCTTGCAGCATATAGAGCACGTAAAAACCTTAAAGGACATGAATTACAATTCCGTGCGGTTCGTTCTTCATCAACATTCAGGTTTGATTGTTCCATTTTGGTTCTTTCTTATTTATTGGGTTTGATATTGAATTATCAATATCAAATACGGTTTTAATATCGTAATTGTTTAAATATTTAATTACCGAATATATAAACTTTACAACAATCTTTAAGGTTTTTATTTTGTTATATATTATTGTGTATATATAATATATACACATATTTTCTTTTATAAAATATCCGGTGATTAATAAAACATTGAGATATTGTGTCAATGGTTAATATATATATATATATATATATATATATATATATATATATATATATATATATATATATATATATATATATAAGGGTCCGGACCCGGTGAGGACTCTTTTCCTCGCGAGGACTGGGAGGACTCCAAAAAAAACTCTAAAAATGATCCAAAATAAACTTTTTTCAAAAAATTCCTTTTTTAAACATTAAAATCGCTATGTATAAGATCCAAATTATTTTTTTTCCAAAAATGATAAAAAAAAAAATGGATCATAATAATGATCCACAAAAAAAATCTGGATCATTGTTATGATTCGATATAAAAAGTGGATCATAACTTTTTTTTTGTCAAATGTAGTAATAATCATGGTGGGTTATATATATTTTTTTCGGAATTTTTTAAAATTTTTATGAGGTGTCCTCGCGAGTCCTCACCGAAAAAAGAGTCCTCACAGGATCCCACTTATATATAATTAGAGTTCATTATGTGAATGATTAATATATATATTCATGTTATGGAATAGTTTTAAAAGTGATTATTATGACTATTAAGTTCAACTTTTATGAGTTACATTTTTTCTAATCATGGCTATTTAATATATGTATTTTAATGTTTTGACATAATTAAATATCTATTTTAATCTAATGGACAACTTAAAACAAAATGTTTTTTCTCATCTAAAGTGGGTGTTATATGAATTATCATGCTTATGGTTGAAGCATTATAATTGAGTTAAATAATTATTATTTTTTGTATATAGATTATTTCAAGATACTTTTATGTTTGAAAAGTGTACTATTTGAAAAATCATTATTATACAAAATAGATAATTTTAGTGTTAAACGAAATCTTTCCAGCTGTGTATCATTAAGCATTGTATTTAACCTATAAGTGGAATAAATTATCAATCATCCCCAAATAGGCTCACCTATTCTTATTACAATGTCTAGGAAAGATAAAGGCGGTTTTTCTGACTCCAAATGGGGGTGGTTCCGATACGCACTAGCGCTGTCTACCCTCACCGTCTTTCCTGGTTGTATTCGAATGGAGCTACCGAAAAGGGTTGACTAAAGAATGTTTTCCTTGAATGTGGTTAAATACTTGGAGTTTCACAAATTTGAGGACTACTCTTTGGATGTTTTGTTGAAACACTTCCTTATTGAGAAGGAAAATCTCATAAGAGATCAAAAGAGTAAAGTCAGATTGAGTGTGTACTACGTGTTAGGTGGGAGCTCGTATTTTGCTTATGTAAAAGGAATTGCAAATGTTGTTGCAAATCTAACCCACTTGGGTGCAAGTGTGGGTCATGTAGGATTCTGGAGTTAACATTCATGTTTGTGGAAATCGTGATAGTTTCCAAATTTATGGTATGGTTCGAGAAGGAACTGTGGTGACATGTGTAGACCGCCATAGAGTACGTGTTCATGATATTGGCACGGTGGTGCTAACATTCTGAAATGGAATTATGGTTACCCTTCGAGAGGTCCTACATGTTCCTTGAATCTCCAAGGGATTTATATCGGAGAACAATTTTGACAAAAATGGTTACAAGTTGGTAATAAAAATGGTCATATTGTGTTCTCCAAAGATGGGTTACTTGGGGTCTAACCATCAACATGGGTGGAATGTACAAGCTTGATCTATGTGGTGATGGATGAGATAATGTTGTATCTATATCCAATGATTATGTGTTAAATGTTGATCTTTATAATCGTGAGAGTATGATACTGTAGGCGTTAGTGACAATATCGCTAGTGATGATGTAACTAAGTTTCGAATTAATGAAATAGTTTTTCAAATTATATTGCGTGTTCAATTTCTTTGTGTCATAAAAGGTTAGCTCACACTAACAATAAAAAAAATATTGAAAAGACACAATCTAAAGTATTGATAAAAGTAAATAATAAAGATTTTGACAAATGTGAAACTTGTATAAAATCAAAGTTTACAAATAAACTCTTTCAAGTGTCAAAAGAATTACATCATTACTAGAGTTGGTCTATTCAGATATCTATGAACTGAATGGAATACTCACGTGTGGAGGTAAAAGATACTTCATTACATTTTGTGGTGACTCTAGCCACTATTTACATGTTTATTTATTGCATTAAAAAGATGAAGCTTTTAATGCATTCGAACTGTATAAGTGCATGGCTAAAAATCAACATGACAAACACATTAAGATTCTTCGCTTGGAAAGAGGCGGAGAATAGTTTGATACATTTTGTGAAGAGAATGGTATCAAGCATGAAAGAATTTCACCATATACTCCCCAACCGAATGGATTAGCTGAAAGAGAGAGTTGAACCGTTGCTGAAATGGTCAACTATATGATGAATCAATCAGGTTTGCCACACAATCTGTGGGGGGGAGCTTTGTTGACTGCATGTTATGTGAACAACAGAATCACTAGTCGTGTGATTCTTTCTAGTCCATATGAGTTATGGAATTAAAGAAAACCTAACTTAGATTATCTAAGAGTGTGGGGGTGTTTAGATTATTATCTTACACCTGATCCTAAACGATTAGATTATCTAAGAATGTGGGGGTGTTTAACTTATTATCGTGCACCTGATCCTAAACGATCCAAGTTGGGAGCTCGAGCTATGAAGAGTATATTCATCGGGTATGCTCAGAATAGAAAGGCCTACCGATTGTTGGATAAAGAATTAGGTGTCGTGTAGAATCCAGAGATGTGGAGTTCTGCGAGGATAAGTTAATAAGAGATGATGAAAACTCCAGTCTTAGCTTTAATCATATTCTAGCACCCAGTACTTATCGAGATATCATCTCATCTTCTTCTGTTGTAGAAGAACCACAATCTTCTGTTGTAGAAGAACCAAAGAGAAGTACAAGGGTTAGAAGGGAAAATAATTTTGGAGACATTTTCTTTCATACTTGATTGAAGGATCTCAATTTAAAGTGACGAGAGAGGTCATTTTAGCTATTAATTTAGATGATGATCCCAAGACTTTTACTGAAGCCATTACATCGCGAGATGCTCCTTTATGGAAGGATGCCATTAATGATGAAATGGATTCAATTATGGGAAATGGAACTTGGGAGTTAGCTGATCTTCCCAAGGGTATGAGACCCATAGGATCTATATGGATCTTCAAGAGGAAGCATCATCCAGATGGATCAATATCTGCCTATAAAGTGAGATTAGGCGCTAAAAGTTATAGACAAAGAGAAGGTATTTATTATATCGATACATATGCACAGGTTGCTAAAATTAGTTCAATTAGAACTCTTATAGCAATCCTAGCATTGAAAGGCTTGTACATTCATCAAATTGATGTGAAGACAACCTTTCTAACTGGATATCTCAAGGAGTAGATATACTTGGAGCAACCTAAAGGTTTTATAGTATCCGGACAGGAAAACAAAGTTTGTAGACTTATTAAATCACTGTACGGATTGAAGCAAGCTCCAAAACAGTGGCATGAGAGGTTTGGCACCACTGTATCTGCATTCGGTTTTAAGCATAATAGTGTTGATAGATGTATCAACACTAAATGCACACCTGAATACACTGTAGTTATCTGTCTTTATGTTGATGATATGTTGATCATTAGCACTCACCTACAAGGTATTCTTGATACGAAGAAATACCTATCCTCGAACCTTAAGATGAAAGATTTAGTGGAAGTGGATACCATTCTTGGTATTAAGGTTAAAATGGCAGATAGTCAAATTTCTCTAAGTCAATCTCATTACATAGGGAAAATTTTGACAAAGTTTCAACACTTGAATTTTAAGGAATTTATCACTCCTTTTCGATTCTAGTGTAAAACTTGAAGTGAACTCTGGTAGAGCAGTGACTCAACTAGAATATGCTAGTGCAATTGGAAGCATGATGTATGCTACACACTGCACTAGACCTGACATTGCTTTGCAGTAAGCAAACTAAGTCAATATACTGTCAATCCCGGTACAGAGCACTGGAAGGCAGTAGGAAGAGTACTAGGATACCTGAAAAGGACTAGTAATCTTGAGTTGACTTACACGTCAAAATCTAGTATACTAGAGAGGTATTTAGTTGCCAGCTGGATTGATAACAGAAGTGATTCTAAATCCACAAGTGGATGGATTTATACACTAGCTGGTGGGGTTATTTCTTGGACGAGCAAGAAACAGTCATGTATAGCTCATTCAACGATGGAAGCTGAGCTTATTGCTTTAGCCAATGCAGGCAAAGAGGCAGAGTGGATTAGAGATCTACTCTTGGATATCCGTTTGTGGGATACTCCGATGCCTTCAATTCCCATGTACTGTGACAGTGTGGCCACACTGTCTAAAGTATATAATTATGAATATAAAGGGAAGTCGAGACACGTAGGTCTTTGACATCATTATGTGAGACAACTAATTGATAGTGGTACCATCAAAGTTGTTTATGTCAAGACAACAAAGGACTTGACAGATCCGTTTAACAAACCTCTAACGAGAGATTTGGTTACATCTACCGCGAGAGTCATGGGTCTAAAACCAAACTAGAATCGTTATTAACGGAAACCCAACTTGAACTTAATGCTCCTATTTTCAAGTTTAATGGGTAATAACGAAATTACTAACGATAGAAGGTACTATCAATAGTGACAAATCCATGTGGGGTAGGATAGTACGTCGTTGCCGAGAACCAGGATGAGTTAATACTCTTAACAAAATTTTGGAGACATCTAAGCAACGAAGATGTTGTAAAATTTTGCCTATATGATCTAGAGGTGGTGCCGCCTCAAATGGAGATTGTTGGTTTGTCTTCTAAAGGGTCATGAAAAGGATTTTAGCACATGGCCATATTAGTGCTTAGGGAGAACACAAAGACGGCATATGTTGTGTGGGGGTAAACCGAGGAGGTTATTAAGGTTCTTGGTTTAAACCTATTAAGATACCATTGAATCAATCTCCTCTTGTTTGCTCACATTAAACTTGGGTTTAATCTTCGTGACACCCAGGTGACAACATCTGTCTGAGTGAAAGGAAACTTTCCAACTTGGTGGGGGATTGTTGGAAATTACAAGGTTATTTGCAAGTTGGCAAATTTCCTATCGGTCGCGAGGAGTTGTGGAGCTTTGTCTTTTGTCGAGCCTTAATTGATAAGCTATTATCTTTACTAGCTACATTAATCCAAGAGTTATAAGACCATTATTTTATTCTTCATAAATAATATTAAACCAAGAGTTACAAAACTCTTGCTTAACTCTTCATAAATTATATTGATGGCTTTGATGGCTCACTCACTATATAAAGAACTTCTAGTTGTGAAGTTCAAGGACACACCAAAACCAAAATTCATAAGCTCTCTTCTCATAAGCTCTCCTCTCATGATGTTGTGTTTGATATTCATCATGTGTTTCCAAGTAGTCACTTTGTGTTGTCGGTAATTCTAGTGCTGTAGAATAATATCGATAAACTGCATCAAATCCTGGGGTTCTACGTTGAGGCTTGCAGCATATAGAGCACGTAAAAACCTTAAAGGACAGGAATTACAATTCCGTGCGGTTCGTTCTTCATCAACATTCAGGTTTGATTGTTCCATTTTGGTTCTTTCTTATTTATTGGGTTTGATATTGAATTATCAATATCAAATACGGTTTTAATATCGTAATTGTTTAAATATTTAATCACCGAATATATAAACTTTACAACAATAGGTGTGGTGGCGGAGGGGGCATCTCGCCGGATGCCACATGGGTCAAAGTGGCGCGCCACCACACCGCAAGTGGTGTGAGTGGTGGCCCAAGTCGGACCACTGGCGAGGCCGACGTGAGTGGGTGGGGTTTTTGAGGTGTTTCATTTTAAGGTATTTTGTGAGTGAGGGATATTTTAGTGATGGTAGAGGGGGTATTTTGGAATTTTGAATGTGAAATAGTGATGTGGCGCATAGATGGCGCGGAGTTGACACGTCGACTTGTGTTATCATACCTAATGCTCTTACGGGGATAGTGTAGTAAGAAGAGGTTATGGATAGGCAAACGAAATAAATGGGCTTTTGGGAAAGAACTCTCGATGTTAACTCTCCGTCTTTTTTCAATTCTCATTTTATCAATTCCCATCAATTCTCTTTAGGGAGAATCAATTTTAGAGATGGGGAAATGTTAATTCTCCTTTTCATTTTATTTTCAATGCAATCAAATAAAAGATTTTTTTGGCATTTGTATTTTTCACTTTTTATTTTCCTTTACTAAACACATCCTTAAGGTAATGGTTAAGTAAAAATAATTAATTTGATGTACATTAAGTATAAAAAAAACATCTCTAGCTTGCATTTCACTAACCACATCAAGATAGTTATGCTTTCCAACTTGTACATTATTATTCTTAACTATTGCCCTCAGAGCAATTTTCTAGCTTGCATTTCACTAACCACATCAAGATAGTTATGCTTTCCAACTTGTATTGGCGATTTTCGGTTAAAACATTTAACAAACGCAGCGGAAAAGATTAAATCACCAAAAACGGATCTTGATATTAATCATACAATTAAACTAATAAATAGATCAAAGAGATTGGATGAACATTTCATACCCTTGAAGCCTTTGATCTTGATGGAACGGACGGATGAATATGGACAGATTGAAACCAAGGATACCAATGGGGAATCCCTCCAAAGCTAATCCACATAACACTTAATCAAGAACACCAATTAGGATGCTAGTCCTTTGAGCAAAGAGCAAGAACCAAATGTTAAATCAAGAAACCAAAGAATTTCAATTCTTTTCTTGAACGTGCAAAGCCTAAAAGAAAAAACCACACGAAAGGAGGATGTGATGTTTTTCTTTATTATTCAAAACGTATATCTCACACACACAAACGCATCTCTTATTTTTTTGGCTGCGGCTGAATAGAGGAGTCAAAGGGGATTAGGGTTTTTAATTAGCATGCCTAATTCTCCTTTGTTTCCTAATTGATATTGCACTTAAGTTCCTTGCTTCTTTGTTCTCCTTTTTGTCACAATTAAGTTTCAATATTAACAATTAATACTAAACTATAATATATATACAAGCTAGTAGCTTATATTAATATATAATGTAATTACCCTAATTACACTATATATCTTATGGTGTTAAGTGTTTAAGTGTGTGACCATTTAGGCTCACAAACAACTAGTCATATAACTATATGTTATACGCGTGAAGCATATTCCAACAGCTCCCACTTGCGCACGTGATAACATCAAGTAGTTATACAAGCAAAGGTTAGAGTCTAGCAACCCACCAATGCCCCTAGAAGTACATGAGGAGTTTCATAAAATCTTTGTTCAAAGTTTTTCGAGCAGTTATCCTTTTGTTACTGATACTATGTTGAATTTTAAACAAGGATTAATGTCAATCTAAAATTTCAACGATTCTGTTTCTCAATCTATATATTGAAGTAGATTGCCAAAACCAATCAAGATTCATCTCGATTACCTTTTGGGTGTGGCCACACATACATCTATTCAAATCATCGAGGGGCCCAGTAGTATCTAATCCACATACGTGGAGGAACAAATTCTTTATTGACTACACGTGTTTGTCATATGCTTAATGACAAACCCGATGATGGTTGTTATAGCAGCCTTATTCAGGTCAGCGTTTAACCATATCAAATTTTGCCCCTCTACATACACAAACCAACTTGCATCTCAAGTCAGAGGATAAGTGACAAAGCCTTTGTGAGATTCACTTTTGACATAAATCCAGGAAGTGATTTCTCATAGGTTGGGTCAGTCCAATTGTGCATCATTATGAACAACATGTGAGTTTGATTTCATCATCCTTAGTCATACTAAGATAATGTCATCAATGCCCTCAGATTTGTGTTAATAATATTCCCATATTATTAATTATAACAATGGACAATTTAGAATATAAAACGCAGTAAATATTCATGGATATAAACATGCAAATATAGAACACAGTAGATATTCATATAAAAATGATCATATCAAATATATTAATTTATTCCAATAAATACTGCTCAATGTTCCATTATCCAAATACTAAAACAGATTACATGAAACTACTAGCTAGTCGAAGCCCAATGTTTCTAGCATGCTCAATATGTTTGGTACATGGCATTGGCTTCGTGAAGGGGTCAGCTAAGTTGTCATCTGTATGAACTTTGAGCAAGCGTACATCTCCCATTAGGATCGCATCTCTAATGTAGTGAAGCTTCCTCCGATAATGTCTGGCGCCTTTCTGAACACTGGGTTCGTTGGCAATGATGATAGCACCTATGTTATCACAGTACATATCCATAGGTTTTTCATTACTGGGGACAACTCCAAGCCCAGAAATGAATTTCCTCATCCAAACAGCTTCCATTGCAGCTTCAGTAGTTGCAATGTATTCAGCTTCTGTAGAAGACATAGCGATAGTGCTCTGCTTTGCACTTTTCCAATCAACAGCGCCTCCGTTCAAAACGAAAACATACCCCGTTTGAGATTTGGAATCATCTCTATCAGTCTCAAAACTAGTGTCAGAATAACAAGTAACGCTTAGCTCATTTTGAGTTTCACCACCATAGACAAGAAACATATCTTTAGTATTCCTAAGATACTTCAGTATGTTCTTAACAGCAGTCCAGTGACTCTCACCTGGATTCTGTTGGTATCGGCTTGTAAGGTTCTGTGAGAACGCCACATCAGGTCTAGTGCACCGCACAGCATACATGATAGATCCTACTGCCGAGGCATAGGGGACATCACGCATACGTTTCATCTCATCAGGTGAGGACGGTCCTTGAGTCTTACTCAAGTGTACATTGTGTTGCATAAGGAGACTTCCACGTTTGGAAGCATCCATTCTAAACCGTTTTAGAATCTTATCAATGTACGCACTTTGACTTAGTCTGATTAACCGCTTTGATCGATCTCGATAGATCTTTATACCAAGTATATATGCCGCTTCCCCAAGATCCTTCATAGCGAAGCACTTCCCAAGCCAGGATTTTACATCTTGTAGCATTGGAATGTTATTTCCTATGAGTAGTATGTCATCGACATATAGGATTAGAAAGACGACAATGCTCCCACTAGCTCTTACATATACACATGGCTCGTCAGGATTCTGAGTAAAGCCAAACGTTTTGACTTCCTCGTCGAATCTTTTGTTCCAACTTCTGGATGCTTGCTTTAGTCCATAAATGGACCTTTGAAGCTTACATACTTTCTTTGGGTATTTTGTATTAACAAAACCCTCAGGCTGAACCATATAGACATCTTCATCAAGGTGTCCATTTAGGAAAGCAGTTTTAACATCCATTTGCCAAATCTCATAGTCATAGTACGCTGCTATGGCTATGACAATCCTAATAGCTCTAACGTCGGCAACAGGCGAGAAGGTTTCATCATAGTCAATCCCGTAGGTTTGAGTGTAACCTTTTGCTACCAATCGAGCTTTATAGGTGTGTACGTTGCCATCCATGTCGGTCTTCTTCTTGAAGAGCCACTTGCTACCAACAGTCTTACTGTTAGGAGGAAGATCAACCAAGGTCCATACTTGGTTATCTTTCATGGATTGCATTTCCGCATTCATAGCATCAAGCCATTTGTCAGATTCATAATCTGATAATGCAGCTCGATAGTTAGGGGGTTCATTATGATCCCCTAAACTTAGCTCCTCAGCATCGACATGGAAACCATATCGATCAAGTGCATGAGGTGTCCTTGCGGACCTTCGAACATGGACTACATCATTTTGAGGTGCAACAGGAACAGTTTCATGTCCAGCCTCATCTTGATGTTCGCTAGTATCTACAATAGGTTGTGCATCTTCATCGCTTGGAATCTCGTCAAAGTCGATGGTACTCCCACTTGCTTCTTGTGAAATGAGATTGCTCTCAAGAAACTCAGCATAACGAGAAATAATTACTTTTTGCTCAGGTGGGTAGTAGAAATAGTAACCCATCATTTCCTCAGGGTATCCTATAAAGATGCACTTGACAGCTCTGGGTTCAAGTTTGTTTGGCGTGTCTCGTTTTACGAGAGCCTCACAACCCCAGACCTTCAAGTAAGACAAGTTAGGGACTTTCCCATGCCATATCTAATATGGTGTCTTTTCAACCTTCTTGGTGGGAACCATATTCAGTATGCGAGCAGCCGATTTGAGTGCATAACCCCAAAAGGATAGAGGCAGAGTGGTGGGACTCATCATCGATCGAACCATGTCAAGCAAGGTGCGATTTCTCCTCTCTGATACACCATTATGCTGTGGTGTATAAGGGGGAGTGAATTGTGAGACAATCCCACAATTCTTAAGATGGTCTTGAAACTCATGGCTCATGTACTCTCCTCTTCGATCAGAACGGAGAGCCTTTATCTTCTTGCCAAGTTGATTTTCTACTTCATTTTGGAAAGCTTTGAACGTTTCAAAGGTTTCATGTTTATGTTTAATGAAGTAAACATAACCATAACGACTAAAGTCGCCAGTGAAAGTAATGAAGTAGGTAGCACCTTCCCTAGTTCGAGTTCTAAAAGGGCCACATACATCAGTATGTATGAGTCCAAGTAGATCATTTGCTCTTTCGCCTACATGGGAGAAAGGCTTGCGCGCCATTTTACGAGATATACAAGAAACACATTTATCAAATGATTCAGAATCATCTGATTTTATAAGTCCATCCTTTTGTAATTTCAACACGCGTTTCTTGTTAACATGGCAAAGGCGACAATGCCATAGGAAACTAGAATCCAAGTTCTTCTTGGATATCTTGTTGCTACATGTATAAATAGAACTACTGTTTGTGATATGATTATGCATGTCAATCTCAAAGATACCATCACGAGGCATAGCATTAAAGTAAAAAACATTATCCTTTGAAACTGAAATACCATAATCCGTAAATGTATGAATAAAACCATTATTCCACAAACAAGAAAGCGATACTATACCCCTAGTAACACTAGGCGCATAGTGACAATTGTCTAATACAATAATTAAACCACTAGGAAGGATTAAATCATAGCTTCCTATAGCTTCGACCGATGCACGCATTCCATTGCCTACGTACAAATCCAAAGCTCCATGGTTTAGCTTTCTACTTCCCCTTTGACCCTGCATGGTATTACAAATGTGAGTTCCACAACCAGTGTCATATACCCATGATTTCTTAGGGAAAGCATATAGTTGTATTGTGAAGATACCTGATGTGCCAATCTTGTTGGCTTTGTTCTTCATCAACTCTGCCAGGTAGGTAGGGCAATTCCTCCTCCAATGGCCTGTTTCACCGCAGTGATGGAAAGCAAGCTCCTTAGAAGGGTGCTCCTTTTGAGTAGGTGGGGGAACCTTTGGCTTGGGCTTGTAAGCTTGCTTTCCCTTGCCTTGGCCCTTCGCAATTACTTGCGGTTTTGGTTTTTGGATCTTTCCTTGCCTTATAGCAAGGACAGTAGGGGCCGAAGTTTTCTTGGGTAGGCTTGCTTCCTGTAACGCCCTGAAATTTTGGTAAATGAATATCACTTTCTTTTTATCTTTATTTTTTTATTGATTTTAAACTAAGGAATAATTGCCTAAGTGGCGAAAATAATTAGGAATTGATAGTATTTTTCGTGGCTAAGTTATCTTGTCAAATGTTCTCTTAAGTGATAAGATTAATTCTTTAATATGTCCTTTTCTACCACAAAACCCCTATAGTAACCCTTCTATAATTTTCGGTATAAGGCTCGTGTGGGGGAATGGGTTCGGCTAGGGTGAGTATGGGCTAATGGTAGCCTTGGAGGAAGGCCCATGTGGCAGTGGATTCTCGGACAAACAAGCCTCAAGTTCAGGAGTGGTCATATGATATAAATATTCTATTATTTGCCCTAGCCGCAATCTCGATATATCCATATTCCTTTGCTGTCTGGTACCTCCTTCCCCAAGAAACACCGTCACCACTATACGTTCCACTCCACCATCTTTTCCGTTTTTGTTTTCCGTTTCCGAGCACCACCCGTTTTACCACCACCTTGTGTCGTTTTGTTTCTGCCGGAGATTTGCATCATATGTTCTAGTTTTGGTCGAAGATTCCATCACCACCGATCTCCCCCGCAATCGTTTTTGGTTTTCCGGTGAACCCCACCAATGTTTCTACTAGCCGACGTTAACAACACCGCCGTCCCGTTCTCGTTTCTTCACCATCGCCGGACCTCCTATTGATTCTTGTTAACCATCATTTGTTCTTTCCACCGGAAACATTGCCACCACCAATTGTTTTTCCGTTTTGGGCTTCACTGGAATTTCACCACCACCGTGAGCCTCTTTTTCCGGTGAAAACGTTGTAGCTAGCCAGAAAGCGTCATTTCCGGTAAGCCTAAATTATATTCTTGCCTCGAGTCTGTGTTACTTGAATCCGTTCTCTTTCCTCGTTTTCTTTGTTGAACCGTGCGACCTGGCTAATCTTGGAATCTTACTGTTTTGTGTAGTATGGATTAAAGTAGCAGAAGATTGTCGAGTGTAGTAGTAGTGCAGCCGAAAGTGACGTGAAGAAACCATCGAGCCTTGTGGTGAAGTGTTGAGGGTATTCATGCTTTTACCTTTTGGTCAACAGCTTGTTTCAAATAATATCATTTCATGTTTTGGGTAATGTTTTGGCTTACAAATAAGAGGAAACTTATGCTTTTACCTTCCGCTGTACAATCACATTGCAAGTAATTCGGTTATGTTCAAAAGTTATTGTGGGTTATTGGGTTTCGAGGCTGCCATGATTTTAAAGAGAAAAAGGTTATAATTTTATTAAAGGAAAAAGTGTGATTTTAACATAGATATGGTTTGAATCACGAGTTGCCATGTGGGTTATAACATGAGTTGTACCCATTCCATTTTCTTTCTATTTTTGATCGAGCATGCATGAATTTGGAGAAATGGATTTTAGATTTATTGGACCGTCTAGACGCTAGCGGGACATTATTATAGCGTGTTGGAAAATCTTCAGAGCTTACATTATCAAGGTGAGTATTCTCACCGTGTATTCAGTTTTAACATTGTACATGCATGACTTATGTATTTCATTACTTGCACCATATTTGCTATCTGAGTTATCTGTGATATGAGTTATCTGTTATCCGAGTTATCTGTGATCTGAGTTATCTGTGATCTGGGTCATCTGTGATCTGAGTTATCTGGGCTATCTGAGTTAATTATGTTAAAGAGATAAAAACATAATAATACACATATGGGTTTTAGGCTATATGCCGACTTGGGATCACCTCCCGTCTGAGTTTTGGGATCACTCTCGTCTGGGTTTTTGACTTACGCCTATCTGGGGTGTGAGGAGGGGCGATCGACCCGAATCACACAAGCGCGCTATATAAATTTAAAATCTGAGTAATAAAATCTAAGAAATAAATCTGAGTAAATAATTGAGTAGAATCTGAGTAGCAGTACACCGATGTGCCCTCATGTGTTGTATGTTATGATTGTTTACATTTTGTGAATATTCACTCAGCTTCCCCGCTGACCCAAAACTTTCCCCCATTATTTCAGGTTCTGGCAAAGGAAAAGAGCAGGTTGACGGTTGACAACTGTATCGTTTTGAGTGCTGATGTTGAATATTATTATTTATTAAACTTAATTTTATATTTAAAACCCTTTCCCGCTTAAATTACATTTTTTTAAAATCTTAAACATTTATATTTTAGTTTTATTTTGGAACCTTTTTATTTAAATCTTGTACTTAAAAAGTTTTAAATTTTTAAAAAAAAATTTGGGTGTTACAAGTTGGTATCAGAGCGCTGACTTGAGGGATTTGGATTCATGAGGGGTGAATTCAAACTCAAGTTTGAGCTAACAGTTTTTAAATGAGAAATGAGTAAAATATTTTCTGAGTAAAAATTTCACGTCCAATATACAGCATGTCATGTCGACCTCTCTTTTCACCTGTTGCCGGTAATATTTAAGAGCTTACATTTATTTGGGGATTTCGTTGTATTCTGAGTTTTGAGGAATGACAAATATGAGAATTGTTGTTATTATTTTTAGTATAATTATGATTTAACTCTTAGTGTATTTCGCGACGATGATAGCTTTTCTGATTAAATTTCCCGTGTGTAATTCTTAGTGCATCCGTGTCATACACGCTAACAATTATAATTACATAAAATTTTATATAATCTGTGAGGTTTTATATAATCTGTGAGGTTTTACCAAAAGGGGTAATAAATGAATATGAAATTATGATATAAATTCCATAAATTATTTAATGAGAACGTGTTTTGGGTAAATAAAAAAAAAAGGAGTTATAAATTTTTCATATTGAGAAAATATTAAAATCTTTCGTTTTGGAAAAGCATTTAATAGAAAGAATTATTGAAACGAGTAAACTGTGAAACGAGTAAGTGAATGATATTTTTATTATCAATTGATTTAAAGAATATTTTTATGATGGTTTATCAAGTCTAGTAAAGCGAAAATACAGAGAACATATTTTTATATAATTTTTTTTTTTACGTTTGAGCTAGACGAGAAATCTTAACTAGAATTGGCTTTATATTTATCTGTTATTTTAGAGTCGTTTTAGTTTTAAAATTTTAAAATTTCAGTTTGGTTAAACATGTTTTTTTTAAATGTTGAATTATCATTTGAGATTTTATTTAGTGGATCATTTTCACTTATTTATCAAATTTAAATTTTTTAAATTTTTGAGAATTCTGGTGTTATAAAATCCTTGGACAATTAAAAAAGAAAATGCTTTTATTAAAAGATGAGACACGACGTATTGAGAAAAATTTTATGCTGGAAAAATAATACACTGGAATTTATTAAATTGAGATTAAATCAGAAAACCTTTAAAGTATGTAATTTAAAGCTGACTATGAAAATCATTAAAAAAAATTTATGTGATTAATGAGTTCGGTGAAGAATTATTAAATTAACGTAGAGATATTGAATAAACTATATAAGTTTGTCATACTAACTAATCAAAAATTTCTGAGTCGAATTAAGCAGCAATTATTCAAGTTTATCTTAAAGGGGTATTTATTAAAAGTGAACTAAAGTGAGACTGTCATTATGAATTCGGTGATGATCTATTTAAAAATGAATAAAAAGAGCTTATGAGTTAAATTATGTTCTGAGTTAAACAGTAAAAAAAAACATAATAAAATATTTTGGCTGAATGCCTTTTGCGGAGTGTAATTCTGAGTAATGTTTATAAGATATTGAGTGCACACAACTGAGTGCATATCTGTATTTTTCAGATATGGAAAATAAATTTTCCCTTCTTCTGAGTGTGATTTGCTGGTGGAATTTTTGTGTGGAAAGTTGTGAACTTCGGGATTGACTCGTGACCAAACAAAGGTAGGTGTCGAAAGTAATAGAGGGCCCCTATTACTTTCCGCACAGGACTTTTGGTTGGTTATGAGAAGATTTTGAAGGGAACGACGGACCAATGCTTGTTTTTGTGAAATATGTAGGGGTATCCTAATTGTTTGTGTGTTGATATGCTTGCTTGTTTTAATATGGTAGAGAATGCCAGTTTTGAAACTCGAGGACGAGTTTATCTCCAAGTGGAGTTGAGTAGGGATAAAAAGGGAAATTGTAACGCCCCAAAATTTATATTAATTAAATAGAATTATTTAATTACAATTTATTATTTACAATTAACTCTATATTATTTGGGCGACCTGTAATTAGACGGTTCGTCTTTATCAGACGTTATATATTTATATGTGACGCCTCATTAATCAAATAATTAATTTTGTAACGTTTCGTCTGCTGTAGTAGAGACATTTAAACTCCCGGGTGTTGAGTGTCGAGTCGACGCCGGCCGAAGGCCAAGGCCAAATCGTAATAATGTTTAAGTTAAACAATCGAAACCTTCCTAGTCTTTCGGGTTTATTCTTTTCCGTCTCTTGTCCATATTCGGAAGTTATGTGGGGCCAAAGCCCGTGTTCGTTTTCTCAGCTTCTAGTCCAATCTCGAAGAGGGCTTGTGGCCCAAGGGTTTCCAAGTATTTAATTCCTTCACACCCTAAAAGTGTCGATACCTTCTTCCCTTCTCGGCAGCTTGCGACTGCTTCTCCATATTTCGTTTTCTCTATCCTTCGACCGAGCAGGCTAATCGGAAGTTAGTGAAGGGTATTTTCCCGAAGAAATCCGAACTGAAGAAGGTCGAACAAAGGTGGTTCGAGGGCAGTTTCATCGTTAGTACCGAAATTCTTGAATTGGCAATCTAGCCTCGGTGAGTGATTCACCTTTTCGTTTTGCCTGATAATTATGGATTTTTAGAGGAAGCGAATAACCGTTCTTGTTACATTGATTAATGTTGGAGAACAGGTAACATCCGAGACGAGGACGATTGGGTTATCGGTGAACTAGTTCGTGGGGTTTAAACCTTAGGTAATTCCTTGGTTCTCTTATTCTTCTTTCCGTAAATTGAGTGGTAAATCGGTTCGTTTATAGGAGTCCTAGGGCTGCTGCAATTGATAGTTCGGGTTTGATGATTGTGTCTATGGTTCTGATTTGTTAACCGTATTTAGTCCGTCTATTAGATTTGTCATAGACTTTGTGTGTGGTTTAACCGAGCTAGAATCTGTGGTGACGGGGAAATTAAGGCCAAGCCTTAGATGGGTTGGATTGGGGTTATTGTCCCATTCGTTTAAAACGGGAATCTTTAACCGAAAGGGAAAACCGAACCCGTAGGGTTCTTGGTTTTCAACCGGAAAATTTGTAACATCTAGGGTTTTAATCCAAATCATTTTATTTTAAAACCTAGATAACTGAGATGTGGGGGCTGTCGGGTAATGAATTCTAAATGCTCGGGTTTTCGGTGACGGGTCGGGTTGCTAAAACGAGTTTATTAAATCAATACTTTTCTGGCAGAATCTGCCCTACTGTTCTAATCTGTTTTTGGTATACTTAAAATAACCTTTATGGTTTTTGGCCCGTGCTGGGACCTTGATTTCTGAGTTAGCTTTTCAACGCCGCAACCCTCTCGTCAATCCGAATTACGGTTTAAAAGTTATAACGGTTTTAATATGCTGCTGTTAGGATTATGACCTGTGCGATATGTCTGTCTTGCAACACTGTTTTGAGACACTTAGGCCCCGTTTGTTTTGACGTAATCTTCCGTAATCTTCTGTAATTGTAATTCAATTACATTACGGAGGACGTTTGGATGAACACTTTTTTTCGTAATTCGATTACGACGTAATTTCGAATTACGATATTCGTTGTAATTGAATTCCGTCCCAAAACCCTAAGAATTCAATTACGGTCCTTTTGTAAACTAACAAATTTTGAATATTTTATATCCTTCAGATTTTTAAATCGTTTAAAAATATAAAAAAAAGTTAAAAAATTTAAAAAAATTGAAAAATTTTTAAAAAATTAAAAAAAATTTAAAAAATGAAAAAAATTTTAAAATTTTAAAATTTTAAAAAATTCTAAAAAAATTTTAAAATTTTAAAAAAAATTTAAAAATTTTAAAAAAATTTTAAAATTTTAGAAAAATTTTAAAAAAAATTTAAATTTTTTTTAAATTTTTTACAAATTTTAAAATTTTTTTTTTAAATTTTAAATTGTTTTTTTAAAAATTTTAAAAAAATTTTAAAAAAATTAAAAAAAGATTAAAAAAAAATTTAAATTTTTTTTAACAAATTAAAAAATTTTAAAATTTTTTAAAAAAATGAAAAAAATAGAAAAAATAAAAACTATTTAATTTTTTTAAATGTAAACAAATAATAAAAAAATTTAAAAAATAAAAGAAATAAAAAAAATAATAAATAATAAAATTTTGAAAAAAGTTTTTAAAAAAAGTCATAACTATTGATTTGAATTACAACTCAAAATTTTGGTAACCAAACGCGTAAGCGTATTCAATTACAACCCAATTCAATTACAACCGAATTCAAATACAACCGATTTCAATTACATTACGGAGGATTACGTTGAGCCAAACACCCCCTTAGAGTCTGTTTTAACCAGTGACCGTCTCACAGAGATATGTAGTTCTGGTTGTCTACTTTTCCTGGTAAAAATGTGGGATAAATCTACTGCACAGTTTAAGAGTTATAGCAGTTTCCGTGAGACCGACGGGTGCTGCCAGTTTTCTAAATTGAGTCCTTAGAACGGATTGTAATTCGGGTTTCATTTTTATGCTTTTAGGATCATCTAGGAATAACCGAGCAGCGCCTTAGAGTATTGAGGATCCTTTGGAGCTTACGTTTTCTCGAGGTGAGTATTCTCACCGTGTATTCAGTTTTAACGTTGTACATGCATGACTTATGTGTTACATTTCTTGCACCATAATTGTTATCTGAGCTTGAGCTGTTATCTGAGTTTGATCCGCTATCTGAGTCTGATTTGTTATCTGAGTTTGACATGCTATCTGAGTATCTGAGCAGCTGTTGATTTATTTTAATCTGAGTCATTGTGCCTGGGTAACCGAGCTCGGCACAGGGTCATTCTGTGCTACTACTTGCTAGGGCATCTGAGATAATTATGTTAAAGAGATAATAAAACATAATAACACACATCTGAGTTTTTGGCTATATGCCTGGGATCACCTCCCGTCTGAGTTTTGGGATTATTCCCGTCTGAGTTTTGGGATCACTCCCGTCTGAGTTTTTGGCTTATGCCTATCTGAGGTGTGAGGAGGGGCGATGTTGATCTCTCGTCCCAAATCACACAAGCGCGCTATATAAATTAAAAAATCTGAGTAATAAAATCTGAGAAATAAATCTGAGTAATTAATCGAGTAGATTCTGAGTAGGAGTACACCGATGTGCCCTCATGTGTTGTATGTTATGATTGTTTGCATTTTGAGAATTATTCACTCAGCTTCCCCAGCTGACCCAAAGTTTCCCCCACATTGTTTCAGGTACCAGCAAAGGAAAGGAGAAGGTGGACGGTTGACCGCTGTATCTTTTCATTACTGATGTGGACATCATTTAATATTTTAAAAGACTTTACTTTATCTTAACTATTTCCGCAATAAATACGTTTTAAATGTTAAATATTAATATCTGAGATTTATTTATGGGACCTTTTGATTATAATTTTATTTTCAAAAATTTTAAAAATCTTGTAAATTTTTGGGTGTTACAGAAATTGTCAAGAAATGATTATTACTATATTATATTATATATATATATATATGTATATTACGAGAAAGATGCT
This sequence comes from Calendula officinalis, assembly GCA_963853835.1. Classification (NCBI taxonomy): domain Eukaryota; kingdom Viridiplantae; phylum Streptophyta; class Magnoliopsida; order Asterales; family Asteraceae; genus Calendula; species Calendula officinalis. The sequence goes on from OY970820.1 coordinate 24,165,408, forward strand.
TATGCATAGAGATATTTCTAGGTAAGGAATTAAAGTGCGAAATCTAGATACATATAATTGATCAGAGAATTTATAAGAGTAGCTATCAATTCGAGTAGTTGTGAATAATTAAATAAAATCTATCTGGGGTAATTATAGAGTTATAACAAATTAATAAATCGGGATTAATGGAGAAAAATAATAAATCAAGTTAATTGGGTTGAGTGCAATCGTGAAAAGAGAAGTAGTAAATAATATAATTATATACAAAATAAGATAAGTACACTTATTCCTGTGTGATTATAATTAGATAATGATGAATTATTAAAATTAAGTGATGGGAATTTATTAATGAGTCGGATTTCAAAAAAACCGCTATAGTGAAATTTTGAAGAAATGAGTTAAAAAATGAGGTCGTTAAATTGAGTTGATAAAGAATTATTAAAACAAATGAGAAAATTTTATTTTATTGATTATTGAGTAAATTTTTGAGTTTAAAAAAAAATAAAATAAATCAAGTTGAGTAGACAAGTTATTAAAATGAGTTAAAGTGGAAAATTTTTAAATTGACGTGAAGTTAATAGGTCGGGGTAATGAGAAAATTTATGAGTAATTGTTAAATTGGAGTTAATGGGAATTATCAATTAAAATTATTAGATTGAGTAATATATTTTAACATTTAGAGTTATCAAAAATTATATTTCATTATATTTAATTTATTGGATTGAGAACAGTTATGGAATCGAGTGAATGAGGAATTCATTGAGTGAATAAAACAATGAGATCTATAATAAATGAACGCGGGGAATTACTAAAACAAGGAGGCGCTAAATTGAAGTGTAAAAAGTAACATTTTAAAGTGAGTAAAGGGTAATTGCTTGATTGAGCAAATTTAGAATAATTAAATTAATTATATGGTGTAATTATTGACGGATATTAAGGAATTGCTCAAACAGGCTGCCCTCTTGTGAGGGTTGAAATCTAAGTAACAATTGGGCTTTCAATTCTTCCCATCCTTGGAAGGGACTTCGATTATCGGCCCATCTGAACCATGCTACGACTGAACCTTCCAGGCTCAATACGGCTGCCCGGAGTCGGTCATCAGATGTCTGTAGCCCTTGTACCTCAAAATATCTCTCCGCCTTATAAACCCAGCCGAAAACATCTTCACCATCACAAATGGGCATCTCGAGTTTTCGCATCCTGTAATCATTACCTTGACCCCAACCTCGGTCATGACTAATACCCGAATTGTGTGGGTGCGTCTGACCGATAAACCCGCTGTTGGGACCCCCGGACATATCTGTAAAATTCTAATTTGAGCGTTCCTGATGTCGGCATCGCTGCGGAATCTCCCAGGTGGGCTGCGGAAAACCCTGTGAATCGAATTTCAACCCTGAAAAACTTGTGTATGCCGCCGACTGCGGTACTGTTGTGCTCGCGATCGAAACTGTCGGATGGACAACCCCACGGTACGGAGAACTAACGATCGACATTGTGATGCTGCCACCTGCTGCGGCCAGCGCTGTCGTAGCCGCTGCGCTGTTCGTCGGCGGTGGAGGGTTGTTCGTCGGTGGTTGTAGGGTTGTCAAGATCTTGAGGATTTCGGCAATCTGCTTATCGTTATCTGCCTTATTTTGATCGAAGGAAGCCTGTAGCGACGCCAGGTGCTCCCGTGTTTCGGCCTGATTCGTTGCAACATCAGCCTTAAACTGAACCAGATCAGCATCAATTTCGACAACTTTCCTGTCCATCTTAACTCCGATTCCACAGTCCTGAGGAAGACTGCTCTGATACCAATTTGATAGAATCAAATCGGAGTGATATTAATTCGTAAAAAAAACGTAACAATGATGGTACCGGCAATTGAAGAAGCCGGTGGTCTCCCTAAGAACGAAAAAGAAAACACGCAATATCCGAATGGGGTTGGCCACATGTGGCGCCCCACTCTAATAGGGCAACCCTAAACGAAATTGTTCCATCTGGGTCCCTATTAAAATAAAACATAACACTAATTTAATTAATACGAAATATCTTGATAGCTGACAGTTCCGGTCCTTCACCTTTGTTCTTTTTGCGCCGGCTGTATACCTTCTCGTAATGGGTCATATCACACGATTACACAAAAGAGGTCATCACAATGGCCGATGATCAAAATACACTACCAAGTTCGATTATTACATAGTTGTAATGCTAAAACAAAGCAAAAAATAGTTCGGAAGATGTCGAACAAAGAGATGGGAAGTGATCACGAGTTTCCCCGCGATTAGAGCTCTCTCCGGTACCTTCTGCTCCAGACGGAAGCTTCGAGACAAGATCCTTCAGTTCTTCCAGACTGACTTTACCATTCTGAAAGGAATGAACCGAACCATAATTGGGAGTTACTATTACGCTGAAACGGTTCATTATCGTCGTCTGGGCTTCAGGGTATTCATGGATTAGCTTCAAGGATCCAAGCTAGTCCGGGTACGCTTCGCGAGTGTCGAGACATCCCTGATATCGACCGAGTTTGAGGCTTTCTTCCTGTAAAGAAGAATTCATGTGAACCAACTCAGGGGATGACATGAAGATTTGGACGATGCCAGGGACACCTTTCTGCATCAACCAGCGGACGGTTTCATATCCTTCATCAACCTCTTTTTTCAACAAATCACTACTTGCCTCCATCTCCAGGTTGCGGTTTTCCACATCCTTCAAGTGCGAATCTTTTTCAACAAGAGAAGCTTCGAGTTCGGCGATTCGAGCAGCGGACGACTTCTGATGATCTTCAAGATCAATAATTTGATTATCTTTAACCTCCGGAGCATACCGGAAAGCCTCATGGGATTCAGAAAGCCTCTTCATATACTCAACCAATTGAGCCTTCTCAATCTTCTCTTTTTCATACAAAGATTTGGCGGGTTTCATCAATTCTGATAATCGGGAAAACTACTCATATTGATTACGGGAAATCTGCTCCCGACGAACTCTCTGAGCTTGCAACTCAACAGGCCGGCTTTGGCCTTAAGAATGGCATCGTCGACAGAAGCCTCGAAAGGCTGCTCTGTAAAAGGTGCTCCAAGAACGGTAGTGGGAACGGTACGAAGGTTGCTGCAATTATGGTCTGAAGTGGCTGTGTTAAGGCAAAAAGCCTTACCCCATTAGGATCTTAAGATAACAAAACAACCTAGACTAGCTTAGATTAATGGTGATTTTAGGTTAAAACAAGAACCAAAACGCAGCGGAAAAGTTTATCACCATGAACCGAATCTAATATTAATAATACAATTAAACTATACATAAAATCAAAGAGATTGGAATAAATATCATACCCCTGAAGCCTTTGATTACACCAATGAATGAGGAAGAAGAACGACAAGAATTCAATGTAGAATTTCTCTAATGGTATCCACACTACACCATGTCCAGAACACCAATTGGGATGCTAGTCCCTTACTTATGAAAGATCAAAATCAAAACACGAAAACTTATTTGATTCTTGATTCGTCGCAGCAACCATTTAAGAAAAACAAAATGGTATTTCGTTTGTCTCTTGCACGTACAAAAAAAACCAAATCAAAACCCAATCTTAATTTGTGGCTTTTCTTTGTTTGTAGTTCGGCCGCGAGTTATCGTCCAAAAAGAATCTTCACAAAGCCATACCCAATGCTTAATGTGGTGCGGCCGTGTATTAGGGTGGAGGGGTTATGGTTTATCTTTTCTTACTTCCTAAGTTAAGTCTATATCCATAATACAAGTTATGAGATATGACACTTAGCCCCTTGTCATTTTGATTCTTTATTATTAGTTACTAATACGTGTTAACTTAACAATTAATTAAAACATAACCAGTCAAGTAATTATAGTTTATATAAATAATATAATTACCCTAATTATATTATATATATATTAAATGGTGTTTGGTGTATAAGTGTGTGACCTTTTAGGCTCACATACGTATAGCCATATAACTATATGTCATGTACGTGAAGCATATTCCAACATAGATTAGATTGTAGAAAATTAGTTAAGTCTCGGTGTGATACTGAGTGGGCAGTATTGGCCACTCAGTATCAGAACTCGGTATTGGAAATCCAATACTGAGTGGAAGGACTGAGTTACATCTTTGATATGTAACTGACCAGATCAAATCCCTTGATCTTGGTCACTTTCCTTACTCTAGTCCTTCCACTACTCCTTTGCCTATTTTGTAAGATCTCTATAACACTATAAATAGAGATCACTTTGCAAAAGAGTATTTACCAACTTACGTATTAACTTCCAAACATTTGTAATTGATCAGTGGCCTTGTTATTCCGCAACAAGCCACATTTAGTGGATTTATACATTGACTATATTCTTGTGTTTATCACTTTAATATCTCATTAAGTATATTAATCTATCAATTAACATATAAACCATGGTTGTTGTGACCTAACAGGTTGAACCTCCGGACCCGGAAGGGTGCCCCTGTAATAGTTTCCGTCGATGGTCCAACAGATGGGATTAACTCGGTAGCAGGAGGGTAGCACACAATTTGAGTTTCCACAACTGTAAAATAAAAATTCTTCGTGAGGTCATTATGAAGGAACTGGTGCGTACATAATATTAAAGAAAACAAGATGATTCTACATAAACCAGAGGGTGGAAGCTTAGAAGGAGACGACTGACTCTTTGCGGTACGAGCAAAATGCGATCTCCTTGAAGCGGACGGTGACTTGGCTCCGGAACTAAATAAGTGATTGCTAAACATAGCAATGGCAGAAGTGCCAAAAGAAGCCGCAAGGAGTTTCCAGGAAGCTCCGGAAGTAGTTGAAAAAGAGGGAATTGAAACACTAGTTGTCGTAACAGTTGGAACAACCAAAGATGAAGGCTTGCAGACCACAAATAAAAGTGGAACTAGACCTCGTGTGATGGAAGTGGGTATGTCGGATGCGACGGTACATTCTGATAAACCTGCGTTTTGAGAGCATATTTTTAAATTAAAAAATATGTATACATATGGCATGCGAAAAAGTAGCAGTAATAATAAATCATTCAGGGCAGTAAAATACCTTCTAGAGGAACCCTCAGACGGGTGCTCCTTTCGATGGACCAGACCTTTGGAGGTCTGGTCGGCTCTGTTTGAGAGTCCGGAATCATGGTGTATTCTATGGTAAATTATGTTGCAACGGGCGAGTCGGGATCGATGGAAATGATGGGGTCCACACTTCGGCTAACCGGAGTGTGATATGTCCCTCCTTCCGCAGTATCTTGTTAGGTCACAACAACCCTGGATTACTTAGTTAATTGATTGGATTATTAATACTTAAGACAAATAATGTTTAGAACACGATTTTAGTCAATGTATAATTCCACTAAGTGTGGTATGCTGCGGAATAGCAATACCACTGATCAATTACAATAAGATATGAAAGTGTAAAGTAAATTGGTGACTTCTCCTTTGCAAGATGATCTCTATTTATAACAATATAGAGATCTTACATAATGGGCAAAGGAGTAACCGAAGGACTAAACTAAGGAAATGACTAAGATCAAGGGATTTGGTCTTAGTCAGTTACAATACTGACTGTAACTCAGTCCTTCTACTCAGTATTGGATTTCCAATACTGAGTGCTGATACTGAGTGGCCAATACTGGCCAAACTCAGTATCACTCCTAAACTTAGCTATTTAAATCTACTATTTATACTAAGCTAGTCTAGGTTGTTTTGTTATCTAAAGATTCCAAAGGGGTAAGGCTTTTTGCCTTAACAATCTCCCCCTATCTAATGATAACAAAACAATTTACAAAGAGAATAATACAAAACAGAAAATCAGGCAGCATAGTCTTCTTTTTCACTGCTTGTTGATTGATTCAATCTCATAGAAGACTTCTTTCTTTATGTCGATGAACTCTTCTCTTTTCTTTAGTTCATCATGCCTATTGTTCAGTACAACAATGATCTTCTTTCTGAACCAAGAGTCCTCCTTCTTGGTTATCATCCATTTCAAGCCCACCAGATGACTAATAGGGGCCTTTGGCAGATCTGCTTCAGTAATGAAGCATTCCCTATGTTCTGAGTCAGTGTACATATATCCAGAGGTTGGATATATGGTGCTCTTTTGATCCTGAATGATTAAGTTAGGGGGAACAGAGTATGAGTTAAAGATCCTGAAAGTATTAAGGCACTCAGGCTTGTTGTTCTTTACAGCCTCAGTCATTACACTGAGTGCCCTATAGTCTGCTTGATACAATATGCCTTGTTCAAAGCATACAGCAGAAACAACCCATATTTCATCCATCATTACTTGGGCTTCTGAGGATCTTGATGGTAACTCTTTGATTAATCTGGCAATCTTCACCCAGTCTTGGAGTCCCATATTCTGAATGTCATGAAGAAAAATCTTCATAGGAGGACTGACTGGTCCAGTGCAGAAAGCAACTATGGACTGGTCAACGGTTTTAACTTTTATTTTGTTGACATACAAGTTCAGCTAGTTTATCTCCTTTACATTTAGGAATACCCTATTCCTCAGCATACTCATCCTGGTCTCCCTATACCTTGTTCTTTGAGCAACAATGTTCCAGTATTGTTGAAGAAGTTCATCTCCTGTTCTCCTTACAGTATGAGATTTCCTTGGAACATCTGCATCAGACTCAGTGTCAGGATCTTCTTCCTTAACAGGGAAGAATCACGTAGCCTCAATCTCATCTTCAGCATCACTCTTTTCCTCAGTATACTGAGTAGATCTTCTTGGTCTAGAAATCAGAGGAGCTGGATCTGGTTCTTCACTTGATTCTGAGGACATACCCACTTTCGACATTCTTCTGGTTATTGGTATTCTAGGAACTCTAGAAGGTCCTTCAGCTTGAGGAGAGATCGGTCTTCTTGGAGGGTATTCATCATCTGAGGATGATGATGAAGAGCTTTCTTTGTGTGCTACATACAGTGCAAAGTTTAGAAAGTTTTGAGATGGCACCGGATGCTCTTCATCATCATCAGCAATAGGCCAGATAAAAGGCCTATAGACTATAATCTGCAAGTTGTTTGGTTCTTGAGCAGGAGGCTCAGTATCAACTTGATGTGGTTGGTCAGTTTCAGTCTCCCCCTGAGCAGATGGCTCAGATAACTCTTCAAGTAATTCCAGAACTTACTTTCCTCTTTGTCTTCTTCTTTCATACTGAAACCTAAGTGTTTCAGTATGAGGAGTTTGCTGATGTTGTTGTTGTTGTTGCTGTTGAGGTTGATCTTCATTTAACGTTCTTCTTTTCTCCCCCTGAGCAGATGGCTCAGGTTTATCAACATCTTCTTCTCTTTGTCTCTTCTCCCCCTTATTGTTATCATTTGATGGGGAGGGAAGAGTTCAGTATCACCACATATGTCCCCCTGTTGATTATCAGGAGTTAGGGAGGGCATAGGTTCAGTAGCAGCATCATGTTCACCCTCAGTATTGGCATTGGAGGGTGATCTTCTGGGCTCAGTATCAAGGCCCTCTTCATTATTGTTACCACCAAGTGGAGTCTGTGGAGGTGGTGGAGGCTGTTGTTGTTGTTGTTGAAGGAGTACCACCGACTGTTTTAATGAGTCTATCTCATTACTCATTGCATCCATCTTGGCCAGAATATTATTCTGAGTGTTCTGCATGGCCAGGATCTGGTTGAGAATTGTTTGTAGAGCCCCTTGCACTTCCTAAGACTGAGTGGCTTTTGCTCTCTGACCCTGCATAGATGGTGCTAAAGAAAACAAAATGTAAATTGGTTAGAATGAAAGGTTTATCAAATAGAATTGTGGTGTTGTTAAATTCTATAATCATGTAAACAGAATTTATAAGTCTGTATTTCATCTGGTATATGATGAAATATTGTGAACTTGTGCATAGCATGTGTAAGAAGTATTTAGTAAAAGTGAGTGTGAATATTTGAGTAGCTCAGTATAGGATAGGTCACATTTACTAAAAGGTTTTGGTTTGGGTAATCGAAGCCTGGGATGTGCTTCTTGTTATTTTCAATGTTTATCACTCGGTATCAGAGTGATAACAGAAATGTGGCTACAGAACCAGCAGAACTCAATCAGAACCAATTAAGGCTACAGAACCAGCAGAACTCAATCTAAACCATTGATTTTTAAAATGAAATGATCATGGAAGACACATTATTGTATTTGATGAGAGACCCCCAAATATTGGTTTGCATGGATGTCATTCATGCATGTATACATATATGTATATGTTTTCATGTATGTATACATAAGTGTTATCTATACATGTATGTATACATGCATGAATGACATCCATGCAAACCAATATTTGGGGGTCCCTCATCAAATACATTAATGTGTCTTCCATGATCATTTCATTTCAAAAATCAATGGTTTAGATGGAGTTCTGCTGGTTCTGTAGCCTTAATTGGTTCTGATTTTAATTCTACCCTATATATATATATATATAAGTTTGAGAGCATTTTAGAAATTCATACTTGAGACTTTGTCAGATTCCCTTCGAGCATCTGCAGAGGTCGGTGCTGGATCATCGGTATGTTGATTTGAGGCACCAGCACCTTCAGGAGCCTCTTCTCTTCGATCATGTGCACCTTCCAGTATGTTTTGCTCAAACTGAATCTCCACATCAAGAGGAACATGAGGTTCCTCAATTTGTTGAGCAATAGGTTCTGGTTCAGGACCTGGAAGGTCAGCGGTGGCTGCAACAAGACTCTGTGCTTGAAGAGATGCAGTCAAAGATGGAACATTTGTGGGTGGCATCTCTTCTGATGATAAAACCCTCATTATCACGGGAGATAAATTTCTTCTTTTTCTTCGCAAGAGAACAGGTGTGTCTTCTGTTGACTCAGTATCAGGATCTGATGCAGTATGAGGAGCATCAGGATCCTGTGCAATTTGAGGAATGTGTGGTGGTTCTTGTGCCGGTTCTGGTTGAGCATCCACCATCTCAATATCTTGATCAGCATTTCCACCATCACCACTATTATCATCATTATCATCATCATCATCATCATCATCATCATTTACTGATCCAGTATCAAAATGTTCTTCATCATTAATGTGTGCTTGTACAATAGCCCACATGGAGTGACTCGGTACAGGCTCTCCTTCCCTTGGCCTGTAAAAATATATCTTCTCATGTAAGGGAGGAAGGTCTGCTCTTGGACTATTGAATTCATCATATACATGAGCAGGCATAGAATTCTGAAAAATGAGAGATAAAAATCTGCAAAAAGGAACATTAATTTCTCTGATTTGAGCTTGACCATGGTACATGGCATGGACAATCTGCATCCCGAAGTCATTGATCTGATCCAAAGCTCCTGTCTTGTGAGTCATACACCGAATAAGTGTAGAAATTAGAACGCCCCACATTGGACCAAACTCGTTCCTTTTTATTATGCATGTTGTTCCTCTTCGTCCAATTAATGGTAAAACTGATCGAGCCTCTGTTCGATCAAAAAAGGGTTCATACTGAGCGTGAGCGGGAAGACTCAGTGTTTCCCGAATGATTGCAGTTGAAACAAAAGCTCGATGTTGATCTCGGATAATCCAACCAGTAATCATGTCTGGTGAATCGAGTTGTGCAGAGTACCAAAATTCACACAACATCTCTGGATATATCGCTCTAGGAGATAGAATCAACGCTCGAGTGATAGGACAGTGCTTCAAATAAGTTACGATGTGAGTGAATTCAGGACAAGCCCACGCCCGAGGAATGTTGAAATTAGTAGTTATGTTGTTCCTCGCAAACTTGGGTAATTCGTCCTTTCTAAATTGAGTCGCCGGTGCAGCCTCCGGTGCAAAGAATCTGTAGTTTGCCATCTGCGATTGTGATTAAGAAATTTGCTTGCAAAGAGAAAGTAGAATCGTTAATCGCAGAGAGAATTGAAAGAGAAAGTATGAAATAACTGTTAGAAAATTTGAAAGAAAGAAAAGAAACGGTTATTTGTACTTAATTAGAGATAATTACGGTATTGGGAAGTAAAACCGGCTGATTTGGCAGCCTTATCCTGTTCCAACGGTAACTTTCTTACTAAGAAAGGTTACTGTTGGGGAGTATGAAGATTAAAAGTCAGTTTTACCACTCCAGAACTTCAATACCGAGTTTAAAAAAAAATTAAAAAAAATATTAAAAAGTATAAAAACATTTAATTTAATCCATAAATTAATAAAAAATAAAGATTATTTAACATTTGATAAATCAGACGAGTGATACTGAGTGGGTCAGTATTGGAATCAATACTGAGAAGTAAGTATCAGAAAAATTTCAGGAAAATTAAGGATTCAACATACCCAATTGTCCTAGTAAATACATAAACCTTTCCTCAGAGAGAGGTTTAGTAAATACATCGGCCAATTGGTCATCTGTAGGAACAAAATCTACCTCAACCTTACCCTTTTCCACATTATCTCGTATAAAGTGGTGTCTGATATCAATGTGCTTTGTTTTTGAGTGATGGACTGAGTTTTCAGTGATAGCAATAGCACTCTTGTTATCACAATGAATAGGAGTTTTCTGGAAATTGAACCCATAGTCCATTAGTTGATACTGCATCCATAAGAGTTGAGCACAACAACTTCCTGCAGCAACATATTATGCTTCTGCAGTGGAAGTTGCTACTGAATTTTGCTTCTTGGATGACCAACCAACTAGTCTACCACCGAGGAATTGACATCCTCCACTTGTACTTTTCATGTCCAACCTACAACCTGCAAAATCTGCATCTGTATACCCTTCAAGGTCAAAGTTTGAGTTTTTGGGATACCAAAGACCCATGTTAGGAGTACCTGAAAGATATCTAAAAATGCGCTTAACAGCTTTCATATGTGATTCTTTAGGATCAGCCTGATACCGAGCACACAAACAAGTTGCAAACATGATATCAGGCCTGCTAGCTGTTAAGTAAAGTAAAGATCCAATCATACCTCGGTATGTGGATTGACATACTGGTTTACCAGTTTCATCTTTACTTATTTTATCCTGAGTACCCATAGGAGTGTGCATGGAAGATAAATTTTTAAATTTATATTTCTTGAGCGTGTCATGCACATACTTACTTTGATTTATAAAAGTGCCATCAGGCTTTTGATCAACTTGTAAACCAAGAAAGTAAGTAAGTTCACCCATCATACTCATCTGATACTGAGATGACATTATCTTAGCAAACCAGTCACACATTGACTTGTCAGTGGAGCCAAAGATAATATCATCTACATATATCTGAATAAGTAAGATGTCAGAACCTTTCCTTTTTGAAAACAGTGTTTTGTCAATTTTACCTCATAAATTTATTGTCAATTAAGTAATCAGATAGGATATCATACCAAGCTCTTGGAGCTTGTTTGAGCCCATATAAAGCTTTATCAAGCTTGAAAACATAATTAGGAAATTTAGGATCAACAAAACCTGGTGGTTGTTTAACATAAACTTCCTCTTGTAGTTTTCCATTGAGGAAGGCACTCTTGACATCCATCTGATAAACTTTGAAGTTCTTGAAAGCTGCATATGCAAGATACAGCCTAATAGCTTCAATTCTTGTAACTGGTGCAAAAGTTTCATCATAGTCAATGCCTTCTTCTTGCCTGTAACCCTGAGCAACCAGTCTAACTTTGTTTCTAATGACAACTCCATCCTTGTCCATCTTGTTTCTGAACACCCACTTAGTACCAATAATAGTTTTTCCAGCAGGAGGTGGTACTAAGTTCCAAACTTTGTTTCTTTCAAACTCTGTCAGTTCTTCTTGCATAGCTTCTACCCAGTCTTCATCTAATAAAGCTTCATCAGCTTTCTTTGGTTGAAAAGAAGCAAAAGTTAGGACACCTTGAAAAGAAGCAAAAGTTTGCAGTTGCTTGGGGTTCAAACTCTAATTTTCTTCTTGTTTGGACACCTTGTTCAATAAGACCAATAATATTAGAATATGGATGATCTCTGTGTTCCCTTAGATTGTTTCCCAAGGAAGCATTTGAAGCAAGGTCAACAATATCTTGTTGAACTGATGTGTTGTCTGTCTGATACTGAGTTGAATTCTGGTCAGTATTAGACAGTTCAGGTTGTTGTTCTTCTTCATTTTACAGTTCTGATGTGAATTCTTAAAATGTACTGGAGGATTCACCTTCTTCATAGGTGGAGTTGTTCATATCAAGTATTGGGAACTCAGTATTGGGGTTCTCAGATATGGGAACCTCAGAATTTGATGCATTAGAATTAGACTGAGTTCTTTCTTGATCAGCGTCACTCATACGATGTTCAACATAGTATGGGTGAGACTTGGGCTGTTCAGCAATTGAGTTTTCTGGATTGCATAGAATTTCTATGCCATTGATGTCTTCTTTTGCTGAGGTAGAATGCTCATTCTGATCTTTATCAAACGTGACATGAATGGATTCTACAATCATCTTAGTTGAGATGATATACACTCTGAAGGCTTTAGAGTGTGGAGAATAGCCCATGAACACAGCTTCATTTGCTTTGGGAGCAAACTTGTTGAGATTTTGTTTAGTACTGTGTACAAAACATTTACCCCCAAAGATGTGGAAGAACTCCACATTAGGAACCTTGCCATTGTACAACTCATAAGGAGTCTTTTGATGTCTCTGGACTATTGTAGCTCTGTTTGAGTAAAATTTGCACAGTTGACAGCTTCTGCCCAAAAGCTCAGTGCCAGTCCAGCATGGCATAACAAAGTTCTTGCAGCTTCAATTAATGTTCTATTCTTTCTTTCTACAACACCATTTTGTTGTGGTGTGTATGCTGCAGAGAAGTTTTGAACGATTCCTTTTTCTTTACAAAAATCTGCTAATACTGAATTCTTAAACTCAGTACCATGGTCACTTCTTAGTTGCTTGACCTTGTTGCCTTTTTGTAGTTCTTCTCTTTTTATAAAAGCAATGATTTCTGTTGTTGCATCAGATTTAGTCTTGAGAAAGATGACCCAAGTATATCTTGAGAATTCATCAACCAAGACTAAGGTATAGATCTTTTTGGCCAATGATGATGTGCTGATGGGGCCAAAAAGATCCATATGTATCATTGTAAGAGGTTCATTAATGGAATGATTGACCTTTGATTTGAATGAACTCTTCTTCTGCTTCTTGTGCCACAACCAATGTATTTCTGGTTTGACTTTGGAAAGCAGGAAAACTCGAATAGTAGGATCTATTTCAGATAGATTGACTACATAGACATCTTTTTCTCTTCTAGCAATGAGTACAGGTTGCCCTTTATCATTGTAGATGATTCCTGCAACCTTCTTGAAACGTGCTTCATTGTCATCATCACACATCTGACTGATACTGAGCAGATTGTGTTTGAGACCCTCTACATAGGCAACTCTTTTAAAAGTTATGTTGTCTGCCTTGATCAAACCATACCCTCTTGTTTTTCCAATTGAATCATCCCCAAACTTGACAGAAGGACCCCTCTCTGGTGTATAGTTTAGAAGGTATTCCATACTGCCAGTCATGTGTCTTGAGCAGTCACTATCTAAATACCATTTTCTGTCACCCTGCACAAGACACAAAAATAAGGATTAGTTCCTTTTAGGAACCCATTTTTGAATGGGACCTTTGATAGGAGAAACAGGGGTAGACTTGATCTCTTTGATTGGAGAGGTCAGTATCACTTCAGGAGAAACCTTGGAGGTTTTCTTTGGTGATACTGACTTGGTTTCTCTCTTTTTATTTGGTACTGAGTACCTAGGATTTGAGAGATCAGTCCAGCATTCATCTCCTTTATGTCCAGTATGATGACATCTATAACATTTTCTAGGTCTGATCTGAACATATTTTCATAAGGAATTTTAGAAAATTGTTTGACTCTTGGTGGATCAGTATGAGTAAGTTTAGCAAACTTTTGACTTAAAACTTTGATCTGATCACCAATAGATTTTAAAATGTTATTTTTGTCATTTTTTATTGGTGTTTTAATGTTATGTTTGACTGGTTTAGAAGGAGATGGATCTGGTGTCTTGTTTTTATTTGGCAGAGAAGTCTTTTTAATATTAGACTTTTTGTTTTTGCCACTTGAAGATCCTGTTGAAGTTGATTTCTGGTTATCATGTTTTAGAATGACAACTTTAACAGGTTCTTTAGATTCTTGAGTAGTTGACTTTTCTGTTTCTGCAACCTCGGTATTAGATAGAACATTTTGAGTAGAAGTGGAAGTGGTTTTATTTTCATTATATATCTCAAAAGTGGTTGTGTTAAATAATAATTCAAATGGAGGAACAGCAGATGTATCATACTGAACAATTTCGAGGTCAGTATCAGGAATTTCCTTTTCAGGAAATTCAATACTTAGCTCTTGTAATTCAGTATAACACTTAGAACAGATGGAAGGACCTATGGGTTTTTCAAAAATAATTTCATCCTCATCATCTGACTCAGTTTGACATCCAACTTCATAAAACGTTTTTGCTTTTACAAACTGAATAGGGTTCATATCAGAAAATTCTTCAAATAAATCAGCAAAATTATTTCTATTTTTTAACTGAGGAGCAACACCAAGTGCAGCCCTCACATTTTCTGGAAAATGTTGATTTAGACATTTATTTAATTTAATAGATGCATTTCCCCAAGATTTACACTGATTTTCAAATTTTTCTTTTTCTAATTTGTGTAAATGAGCTTTATCAGCTAATCTTTGGTTAATGTCTTGTAAGTTTAAAAAATTTAATTCTAAATCTTTAACTTTTGCTAATTTATCTAAATGTTCATTATTTACCCTTTCAAGTTCAAGAATTGTTAATTTTAAAGCTTTTTCTTTCTGTACTAGAGTTTTAAGATCAAAAATAAATCATTCAGGGCAGTAAAATACCTTCCAGAGGAACCCTCAGACGTATTTTAGATGGAGATGAGGTGTCGTCTCTTTTCCTTCTCCGACGGGTGCTCCTTTCGATGGACTAGACCTTTGGAGGTCTGGTCGGCTCTGTTTGAGAGTCCGGAATCATGGTGTTTTCTATGGTAAATTATGTTGCAACGGGCGAGTCGGGATCGATGGAAATGATGGGGTCCACACTTCGGCTAACCGGAGTGTGATATGTCCCTCCTTCCGCAGTAACTTGTTAGGTCACAACAACCCTGAATTACTTAGTTAATTGATTGGATTATTAATACTTAAGACAAATAATGTTTAGAACAAGATTTTAGTCAATGTATAATTCCACTAAGTGTGGTATGCTACGGAATAGCAATACCACTGATCAATTACAATAAGATATGAAAGTGTAAAGTAAATTGGTGAGTTCTTCTTTGCAAGATGATCTCTATTTATAACAATATAGAGATCTTACATAATGGGCAAAGGAGTAACCGAAGGACTAAACTAAGGAAATGACTAAGATCAAGGGATTTGATCTTAGTCAGTTACAATACTGACTGTAACTCAGTCCTTCTACTCAGTATTGGATTTCCAATACTGAGTGCTGATACTGAGTGACCAATACTGGCCAAACTCAGTATCACTCCTAAACTTAGCTATTTAAATCTACTATTTATACTAAGCTAGTCTAGGTTGTTTTGTTATCTAAAGATTCCAAAGGGATAAGGCTTTTTGCCTTAACATATCTTCACGATCAGGAGTCCCTTCCGATCTAAGATTCTAAAAGAGGGGAGGGACGAAGGGGACTAAGCTTCTGCCGTCCATCGAAATAACACCCTCAGTAGGGTAATCTTTTGATAACCGTTGCAATAATGGTACAACCTGACCGTCTATCTTCCAAACTGAGCGGATTCCCCTAGCAAAATAATAGGGGCTCAAATCAGCCATCCTAAGAAGAACCTCGTCCGGATCCTCCCATTCCACTACATTTTCAGACAAACGGCGGACGTAGTTGTTTTCTTCGGTAGAAAGGTCCGGAAGGGGATTATAAGCCCTTCCAGTGACCTTTCCCCATGACAAGTTAACATCTCGGAAGGCGGAACGACTAACATAAAATAATTTGTATTTCCAGTCGTGGATAGAGTCCCTCAGACCGGAAATACGCTCATTCTGACTTGGTCGAAGGGTAAAAACGGCCCAATCGTCGCGACCGGTGACAATATAAAAATGGCGAAAGAGTTTGGTGGATAGAGGGATCTCAAGGGCACGACAGGACATGATAAACCCTATAATTTTGAGCAAAGAGTTTGGGGCAAGTTGATCAATATGAATTCCGAGATCTTGAAGGATCGAAAGTACGAAATCTTCGACGGGAAAGCTTAACCCACCGTGAAGAAAGGGCGGATATACGGGTTCAAAACCCTCTGGAGCTGATCTAATGGTGTCCGTCTCTCCGGGAAGACGGAGAATATAACGAGGATCGATATGAAACTCATTAACGATCTTGGGAAGGTCGGCGGCGGAGAGAGTACTAAAAGTGTTTTGCGCCGTTCTTATTTCCCTGACAGGTTTATCGCTCTTCTCTTTCACTTGTTTATCTTTTCCACATGATGATGGGGAAGCTTAACAGACGTAGTGGTCATAGCGAAACCCAACGGTCGAATTCTGGGGTAGAACATAACGGTAACTTTTTAAAGAAAGAGAAATGGCAGAATAGTAAATCTCGAAGGAAAGGTCGTGTCAAAGTAATCAGAGACGGAACTAATCAAGTTAGAGCAAATCGATCCTGGTGTTACGATTAGCTACTAACTTAGGGGACTTAATGAACTATAGTAGCAACCGACGACAAGGCTAGAACGACGAACTTGCACGATCAGGGATAATTCGAGGAAAAGGAAAAATACAATAAGACCCTTCACAAACGTTAGATCACATAGAGCGAATTTTAAGGAAAAGGAGTAACGAACTAAGGCGCATTAAATGCGAACGGAGCTCGAAGGTGGCTCCTGCATGGAAGCATCCTTCGACACGCGGGGTAAAAGGCCTCCGTCCATGTGTAATACCCAAGGGATCATAAGGCACGGCGTGTCAAAGGAAGAACCCCGATCTTTCCGTTTTTTTTCCATTCGTCCATAAATACAGCGCGAATACGGTAAACAAATCATACAACAATCTACTACATTTATTACTCATTAATTACTCACGATCTCGACCTCACGTCTCGATGTATATGCTGACTTAAGCTTTTGAGTGTCCGCCCGGGATTAATTCCCGGTGGATACCTGACTTAAGGTTGTTCATTGGTTTCAGGTTTATTCATCCGTCCAGAGAACACGAAATCAGGAAGCAACATCTACTACACCCATTTCTACCACTATCTCCCTTATTTCTCTATACTAAATCATAACTCAATTAAATAAAATAAGCAGAATAAGAAACTCCACTAACGGACCATTAGACTAAGTAAATAACTAAAATGACTGAAATAAAATAAAGTTAAAATACTTTATTATTCTTGTGCAAATCATGTGCATTATTGTTGCACTAACTTTTGATATTGTTATATTGTTAGAGTTGTATTCTAGGAAGTCCAAGAATTTTGCATAGTTTCAAGGAACAAATCATAGCCATTGGATTAAGATGGTCAAGATCAAATCCCCCACCTACAGCTACCGCCGGCCGCCGGCCGCCGCCGCCGATCGCCGCCGTCCGCCGCTGGTGGCCGGCGGCGGACGGTGGGTGGTGGTGGCTGATAGTGAAGGTGTTGGTGGTCATGGGGGTGATGGTGGTATTGATGTAGTGAAACACATGTGCTTCACTAAAACACGGCATATTACTTTGAAGCACATGTGCTTCAGGGCACGAAACACATGTGCTTCAGGGCACGAAACACATGTGTTTCAAGTCACTAAAAACATGAGTTTCTAAACACACAAGGGAGCATACGAAGCACATGTGCTTGACGTTATGAAACACATGTGCTTCACTACACAGAAAAAAAATCAAAACAAGTGACAAACATATCATTATGAAGCACATGTGCTTCATAAAGCCAAGCACGTGTATTTTTGTTCCTGAACACATGTAACTTAGAAGTAAGTCATTTGTGTTTGAATCACGAAGCACATGTGCTTGACGTTATGAAACACATGTGCTTCACTACACAAGAAAAAAAAATCAAAACAAGTGACGAACATATCATTATGAAGCACATGTGCCTCATAAAGCCAAGCACATGTGTTTTTGTTCTTGAACTTACAAGCAAGTCATTTGTGTTTGAATCACGAAGCACATGTGCTTGACGTTATGAAGCACATGTGCTTTACTAACAAGAAAAATAATCAAAACAAGTGATTAACATATCATTATGAAGCACATGTGCTTCATAAAGCCAAGCACATGTGTTTTTGTTCTTAAACACATTTAACTTTCAAGCAAGTCATTTGTGTATGAATCACGAAGCACATGTGCTTGACGTTATGAAGCACATGTGCTTCATTACTTAAACACATGTGCTTGGCTGTACATATACACTCCTTTATTTTCAAAACAAATGTGTTTCAAGCACATGTGCTTCCAGTCACGACCACCACCACCGGTCACCACCGCCGGCGGCCACCTCCGGCCGCCGCCGGAGGTGGGTCGGGGTGTTGATGTATTGTAGCACATGTGCTTGTATGGTTTGAAATTTTGATCTTGACTTTTGACTTTTTCTTGATCCAAGGGTTATAAATTGTCTCTTAGGACTAGCTAAAATTCTTGGACTACCTTGAACATTTACCTATATTATTATATTTCTTTTTTTATTTATTTATTTTTCTATTTTTATTGTGTATGTTTCTAGCTTGTTGTTAATTTTGTTTTATCTATATTACATGTTGCCGTTGAAAAAAAATTTCCCAACAGAAAAGGTCCGTATCCAAGATCTTATAAATTAGTTTTCCATTTTAAATTATTAATTATGATAAAATCAGCAAAGACATCAGTGTAACACTAGAGAAATCGAGAATTGACGGGTCAAGTTGTTGTTTGGAGACTACCACGGGACTAGTCCAAGATCAAAGACATAGTGGGGACATTAATTATAATATCATTTGTATCTTTACTAACCAATTTATATTCATATCTCACTTTATGAATAACTAACTATATAATAATGATGCAACTATAAAGTTACGGTATCTTAAGATTGTTGCAAATTTCATGGATAACATATTTTTAATATCTAGGATTAATAATAATGTCAGTGTAAGAAGTTAATAGGCGAAATCTTTTAAGATCAGAATTAACAAAATAATTAGGATTTGTTTGTTTCAAAGGTATTGTAATATGTGATACAAGGGTTTGTTAAAATAATTATGGGTGTCACAAAACAAAGATATATTATTTCATACTAATTTTTTATACTTATTTAATTAATATAAGTGTTAAAATTAAAGGATAAAATTATAAAAGATAATTAATATATTCAATATTTTGAAATAGAAAAAAGAATATTTTGTAGGAAATAATATAACTTTTATTAACAAAACCCATAAATTAAACATAGATTTTCTCAAACTTCTAAAAACTGTGGGTTTTATAAGGAAAATGCTAAACATTGTTCTAAGGGCAATGGTTAAGAACAAATTTTGTACTTAAAAATATTGTAAAATAACTAATAAAAATCATGTCTATGAATTTTATTAACCACTCATGCTTGTTTAATTTTTTTTGAACAACAAAAAAGAAGGCAACGGGTCGAGCTTCGGCATTATTATCACCCTCCCGGAGACCTCCACACGAAAATATATTACTCTAGAGTCTAGCAAAAAGCTAGACTAAAAAAAGTCAATACAACGGATTCCTCAACCAATCCACCCACTAAAAAAAGTCAATACTCCGGAATTTTAACCGGCGGTTGTTGCTATTCGAAATCTTGTCACCAAATTCCCACCACTGTCTGATTGAGCCACATGAAAATGACCCAACATCGCACCATTTAAATACCGAACCCCACACTTGATGCGCAATAAAATTGGAGAACAAGAGGTGCGAGATAGACTCGAGTGAATCATTACAAACCGGGCACGAGATGGATTCAATTTCACACCCTCTTCTTGAAAGATTGTATCTCGTTGGAAGCCTATCCAAATACACCCTCCACATATATATATTAACTTTAATCAGGATAGAATTATACCAAATAAAGTCCGTTGATACACCCGGATACATAAAAGCATTTATATGTCTTCTCGTGTTGCCAACTGTAAAAACACATTGGTCTCCCAAATTCCAAACAACTTTATCTCTACCATCACTAAGAGAAGTCTCTCCAATGAGGGCCATAAGATCATCAAATTGTTCTTGCTCCACCCACCTCTAATGCCTGTTCCTCCAATTGAAACTCCAGCTCCCATTGCACCATCTTTCACTAACTTTGCAAAACGAGTTCAATTCTAATCGGAATAGCTGATTAAATCTTTGGGCAAACGGAGCTTGACCTTTCCCAGTATCTAGCCAAAACTTGATCGAATCGCCACTCACAACACAATTTTGAATAACATTAGAATCAATAATATTATTATTATGTAAATATTTAACCGAGTCAATAATTTGAAACCAAGTACCTCTTTTGTATCGCGGATTAGACGGCCGAACAAACCCGCCTTCTTCCCCATACAACGCTTTTATGACTCGACACCAAAGAGCACTCGATTCATTAACAAACCGCCACCTCCATTTATACCAAAGGGCTAAATTTAACGCTTCCAAACTAGCAACTCCTAAGCCTCCTTTTTCTTTTTCCGCCAAGCACGAATCCCACTTGACCCAACTCATCTTCTTATCTTTATCATTACTTCCCCAAAAGAATTGATCACGTAATTGTTCCAACTTCTTAATAATCATCTTAGGAGTCCGAAATATCGACATCCAATAAATGGCCAAGCTACCGAGCACCGATTTAATTAAAGTTAACCTTCCACCGGTCGAGAACATATTTGCCTTCCACCTAGAAAGCCGCTTACGAACTCTATCACAAATAACCTCCCAAACTCGATCACTTCTTTTAGCACCTAATCGAATACCAAGATAAGTAAAAGGAAATTCACCTTTACTACACCCATTAATATCACAAAAAGCCTCATGCTCCTCCTCCTTCACAATAATACTATAAATATTGGACTTAAGGATATTAATTTTAAGACCCGAATGAGAATGGAAGTCCGATAAAACGCCAAGAATACCCTCCACATTCGATTGACTCCAATCCGAAACGAACATAACGTCATCCGCATAAAATAAATGGGACACTTGAATATTACCATCACCAACCGAAGCCCCAACAAAACGATTGCTTCTAACCGCCTCTTCAATCATAATATGAAGACCTTGCATAGCTAAGATAAAAAGAAACAGCGAAAGAGGGTCACCTTGACGAAGACCCCGAGCCATAACAAATTCCTCCGTTGGGCTACCGATTCACAAGCACCGAAAGTCTCGATGAAGAAAGACATTCTCGAATCCAATTCCTCCATTTCGACCCAAAACCTTGATTTGACATAATAAAATCAAGATAATCCCAACTTAACGAATCATAAGCCTTTTCAAAATCGACTTTAAACAAAAGTAATTTCTTTCGTTTAAACTAGTACCACTACATAATTTCACTAATCATTAACGGACCATCGAGAATTTGACGACCCTTGATGAAAGCTGATTGTTCACTACTTATCAATTTATCAATAACTTTAGCTAACCGAAGAGCTAACAATTTGGCAATAATTTTATACTGAATCCCGATAAGAGAAATCGGCCGAAAGTCTTTCACAAAAACTGGATTTTGGACTTTAGGAATTAACGTGATAAAAGAAGCATTACAACCACCCGGAATATGACCCGACATCAATAATTCCTCTACCGAATCCAATACGTCTTGCTTTAAAAGATCCCAATATTTTTTAATGAATTTAAAAGTAATACCGTCGGGAACCGGCAATTTTTCACTCCCACAACTCCAAACCGCTTCCTTCAATTCTTCCATACTACACGGTTTTTCAAGGTTTTCCACATCCACTTCATTCAGCTGCAAGAACCGATCGGGATCCACACTCGGTAAAGTAATATCAACACTTTTAAACTTATCTTTATAAAATTCCAAGAAAGTATTCTTGATATTCCCGGGATCCACTATCCACTCACCGTCTTCCATAATACCTTGGATCATTTGAGTACGTCTTCTTTGATTAAGCAAACCGTGGTAAAACGATGAGTTTTCATCACCTTCAACGTC
The DNA here is from genome assembly GCA_963853835.1 of Calendula officinalis. Lineage (NCBI taxonomy): Eukaryota > Viridiplantae > Streptophyta > Magnoliopsida > Asterales > Asteraceae > Calendula > Calendula officinalis. The sequence goes on from OY970820.1 coordinate 24,187,440, forward strand.
CCATTTTAACTTCAATTTCTGCCTCAAATCAATTGTCTTGTTTCTTTCAATCATCTTTAGTTCTTTTAACACTCGATCCGTTGTTTTATTTCATCACCCGAGGCCGCCCCTTCATCAATTCTAGCATCCGTAACATCTATATGACTCCGTAACCAAGTCTTCTGAATAAAAGACTCTTCTTTTCTATCCGCATTCCATTTCTTGCAACTATTTTTAATCAACTTGAATTTATTCTTAAGGTTGACAATATTAGAATTACCAACCTTTATATAGTCAGCACAAGAATTAGCAATCACCTCATTAAAATCTTCAATCTCTAGCCAGGAATGCGCAATACGGAAGGGCACCGGGCCAAAATCCAATTTTTTCTAATACAATAAAATAGGAATGTGGTCAGACAGATTGCACTCCAACGCTAATACCTTAAGATCAGGATGATGATGAAACAAGTTCTCCAAAATAAGGAATCTATCTAGTTTGCTCATCTTAGTAGCAAACTTATTCATTCAAGTAAATTTCCGGCCACCAATTGGGAGATCAATTAACCTGTTACGATCAATGAACTGATTAAAGTATCTCGCCCCTTGTTCGTTAAAAACTGAACCAAATCTTTCATCTTCACAACGGACCTCATTAAAATCACCAAATATAATAAAAATACCTTCTTTATCATTTAAGAACAAACTAATCTCCTCCCACAACCCCCGTCTACCTTCTACTTCTTGAGGAGCATACACGTTAACCATATACACAAGACCTTGAATACCCATCCATCTACCTTCAACAATAACGAAATTAACCCCACAATGAATGCTCACTTTCTCAAAGGCCGCCGGATCCCAAATAGAAACGATGTCACCGGAGTGACCACGGGTCGTGCTACATGCGAACTCAAAATGATAATTACCCCATAATGCTTTAATTTTAAACAAATCAACTTTTGTCATCAACGTTTCTTGCACACCTACAAAAGACACCCCATTATGAAAACATAATTTTTTAATCCACTTCCTCTTCTCCACATCTCCAATACCTCTAACATTTATGGACATTACATTCATTATTAACAAAGAACGCACCCATACCATCTTGAACTTCCTGAGATATCTTTTTAACTTTCTTCTGATCAAACCACGTACCACATGAAGAGGAGTCCAGACTAGGCGATCCTTGAATCTGCACCCAACGGTTACAATTTTCAAAACCCGGAGGGCAACTAACCGAGCCCAAGTCTCTATCCGCAGCGGGACCGTTTTGAGCCTGAATCGGAGATTCAGGTCTAGACGGACTCGGGACCCTGCCATGTTCCGTAAGGTCATTTTCTTCCTCTCCCACTGTTACGTTCAACTGCTCTATATCCCCTGTTCATTGTCACTTTTGCCACCGAAGTCTTCGCCATCTTCACTATCTTTAATCTCCACTGTTTCATCACTTTCATTATTTTGCACAAAGTTATTTAATGAAGACTCTTCTTCCTCCTCCTCTCCACTACAATTAGATTCCGATGCAGATTTTGGCTTATTTATCATAACCTTCCAAATTTCTGTTTCTCTGATTCTGACCTCATAAATCACCTCTTCCACTTCCACACTAATGTTTTCGGCTATAATCATCTTTTCATTTGTGCTAATACACAATTTACCCCTGCTAGGGTTCCCATCGTGTTCATCAAAAAACAAGAACATCCCCAAAAGGCCCCCAATCTTTTTGTACACATCAGAATCCCATGCACATAACGGGAGGCCGTCAACTTCAATCCAAACTATTCTTTCATCAACCACAAAGTTGCTCGTAACATGTTGAGCCTGAGCAAAATAGTTCTTTAAATTTGTATTCTTAAACCGAACACATGCCTTGGCCGATCTAAATTCAACCCAATAACCACCGATATGATGTATATCAACATCATGAAAACCCTCATTCTCAAGGATTACGTAAAGCTGAGGCATATACCCTATTTCATGTACCTTTGCAATAACAACCAACTCGAAGTTTTCAATGGAGACCAGATCTTTATCTTTCAACACTATAGTTTTCTTTTCGGCGCTATTTAGTACCCCATCATCCTTGCTTATACCACACGTACCCGCAACCACACTAGCATATGATGAATGGATCTTTTGTGAAGGTTTAGAACTATGATCAACCTTCTCAGCATTACTAACGATCTTAGTTCTATTAAACCTAGCCACTGAAACATAAATATGGAACGAATCCATCCACTGCTCAGATAGTTTTCGGGCAAAATTTTCATCGTTTTGTATGCCCAAAAACCTAATAAAACCAAATCTTTTACCAAATTTCGACAGTTTTCTAGGAATAAAAGCGTCAACAACCTTACCGAATTGCATGCACCAAGTCCATAATGATTTTTCAGTCACGTTATTTGGAAAATTGGTGATATAGAATGAAGATGCAATTCGCTCCACTGATTTCTGATATGGGTTAGAAATAGGTTTAAAAACTCCATTCGATTTAGATCTGTCGTTGTTTCTAACCCGCCACGACCACCCTGCTGCATCCGCAATTGTTTTCGATCTTCCCATGATACTCTTTACTCATAAACAACCTAACCCTCCCCCCTCCCCCGCAAAATTACGACGGCCGACCAAGAATTGTCGACGACGACGGCGCTAGGGTATAGAGCGTATTTCTATTACCTATTTCTATACCGGTTAAGTTCTCTGCAAAAATATATGCTCTTTATTTGTTTAATTGTACATTAATCATTTTAAGAGAAAATTACAAACCAATAATACTGTTAATTTTTCTAAATCCACTTGCAAATTGTAGCTTAATTTATTTGGAGGAATTTGACAGAGGCGTTTTCCTTACTCCTTGCGTCATTATCATGTCCAAGTTGCAAAGGAGAGACAGAAAGGCTAAAAATAACCAAATAATGGTATTTAATCATATCATTTAATCTTATTTATAGTTATATATATTAGATGAATATATATTTTAAAATCAAAAAGTAATATTAAAAGAGAAAATTAATTAATTACACATATTATCCGTAAAACTATGAATAAAATAAAATGTTACTACTAAATATCATTTCTCAACATAATATAATGGGGACATACGCTGATGTGAGCATGTTATCCACGCGTTTCTCATAACTGTCTCCCCTCGGTTAACCAATCTCCACTTCTTTCCCGAAAGGGTTATTTAACATGTTCATATTATTTCCCCTCATTGGATATGATTTATTCGACGTACCCCATTATATTCCTCAAAAGTTATTTCTTATATAAGAAATGGTATTTAGTTCTACCATTTATACATACTTATAAGTTTACCTACTTGATAGGTTGACATGTGTATTCTACTAATTATCTCATAATATTATCCCTTAATTTTGACACGTGTCTTCATCTAATAAGTAGGCCTATGAGTATGTTTAAATGGTAGGCCTAAATATCATTACTCTTCCTATATTAATTGTGCCATCAATACAATTTTCAATTAACTGTAACAAGAAATACAAAGATTGTGTGTAATGACGAGATCAAACCATGGATATGTATGATTTGTGATATGTATTAATAAAATCAATTTTAAGATTTAATCGTTAGTTTAACTATCACTACGGAGGTTTGATCATGTATTCAGTCAGGAGATCAAAAGTTGATGTGACATTGTGTTGGAATTATGTGCACAGTTAGTCAAACTATGATGATACATCCATGCCTACGAAACACTTAAGGGTCACACCGGTGAGTGCATGTAATACGAGTAGTTATTATGCAATAATACTTGGAGAGGAATGATTCATAATAGTCATTATGAATCATTTAAGTATTAAGTTAAGTTTAACTTATTACTATATTAGTTTAACTAACTAATTAATACAAGTATTTGTACATTTACTAGTTGAGTAAATATACAATGTGTTAATTATAGATTATCCATGATATGATTTAAAGCTATTAAATCATATAGTAATTGGATAATATTATTGTCTAAAGATTATATAAAAGTTATTATATAATTTATTATTAAAGGTATAAAACATAAGTATATATTTCGTGTATGTATATACCGAAATATATAAGTGTATAATACTAAGACATTTGATAATTAAGTGTGACAATAATAACTAGTAAAACTATGAGGGTTGAATGTGTAAAAAGATAAGTTTAATTAAGAAGTTAATCTTAATTAAACTAAAAGGGTTCTAAGTGAAAGGTCTTCTATTATAAATAGAAGATCTTAACCTTAACCTAATTCCTCTAATGCTTAACCCTAAGCCACGAAATTCTCCTCCTCCCTCCCCTTGAATTCGGCCGAAACACCAAGAACACAAGTCTTGTGTTCTTCGTGTTCTTCGTTCGTTCTTCGTTCGTTCTTTGCGTTCTTCGAAGATCGATCGAGTTATTCAAGGATCGTTGCAAGAACCGACTAGAAAGGTTTCTCGTTGTGTTCATTATCAGTGGACTTACTTAAGCAAGATTAAGGTATGTTTTGGGAAACTCTTTTCCCTTCTTCTCCTCTTGTTCGAATTCGACCGAGAACCCTAGGGTTCTTAGTTGATGGTCGACGAACGCACACAAGCATTGTGTGTGTTCGAGTTCTTCGAATAAGTTTTCTTTCTTGTTAATCAAGTTTGATTTCCAAGTTCCTATAATTCTTTAGGGTTTAAGGATTAGGTTCAATCTCATTTCCGCTTTTAGGGATTGAATCAACTTGTTGGTTTAACCGGTCAAGAACACCATCATGTTCTTACCAGTATGGTTTGAACCTAGTCACTAGGAGGTTGACCCAAGTGGTTGATCAGTGTTATGAAACCCTTCAGTGGTATCAGAGCGATGGTTTAGAAATCTAAACAAGATTAACAAAGTTTTTGTTTGTCTAATTTCCAAGTTTTTCTTTATTTTTGTTCCTTCTTCTTTTTCTTCCTCATGGATTTCGAATGAGGGTAAAGAACCCTAGACCAAGAATGTTAAACAGTTTAGTTTAATTGGTCATAAGGATTCTAAACCCTAGTAATTTCGAAAATCTAGAAAGAACCCTAGGACCAAGAACATTAAACTAGTTTAGTTTAATTGGTCAAAAGGCTTCTTTCCCTAACCCTAGAAGTTTCGAAATATTGAAGAACCCTAGGATCAAGAATGTCAAAATTTTATCAAGAGGATTCTTTCCTTTATTACCTGATCTTCAAAATCTAGGACCGGGTATATTAAGCTAAGTTTGGTTTAATTGGTCAAAAAGGATTCTTTCTTTTTCTCCCTAGATTTCGAAAAGCATAAGGAGACTTGGACACCAAGTTTGATTAAACTAGTTTAGTTTAATTGGTGGAAAAGCTTCTTGGGCTAAAGGAAACTTTCGAACCCTAGAAGTAACCTAGGACCAAGAACATTAAACTAGTTTAGTTTAATTGGTTAATAGGATTAATCAAGAACATAATCTAGAACCTAGAGAATTAAACAATTTTATGTTTAATGAGGTTTGATTATTGTTTTAATAAATTTATTAAAGCTGGTTCTTTAAATCTAGAAATCTAGACAAAATTTTGTTTAGAAGATTTAAATTGAATAAGTTTAAATAAAATTATTAAAGTTATAATCTATCCTAGAATTTAAACAAAGTTTAATAATTGTTTGAATAGGATTGATTAAGATTAATCTTTTACCAAAAGGAGTTATTGATCAAGTAAACTAAAACTAGGTTTTAATTGATCAAGAACAAGATAAGGGTTTAATTAATTAAATTTAATTAAGGATAAAAGAGAAGTTTTAATTTTAAAGTCTTAAAATTAACAAGATGTATTTATATTATATTATATATAATTTTCGGAATTTGTAAATTATTTAAAATTGATTTTAAAAGATAAAATAGTTTGTACGTATTTTAATTAGTCTAAGTTAAAATACACATGTACAAATTAGGTATAACATTCTTATTAAGAATGTTATAAGGTTTTAAAGAAATATATATATATATATATATATATATATATATATATATATATATATATATATATATATATATATATATATATATATATATATATATATATATTTAAATACGAGATTAAAATGGAACATTAAATATGTATGTTATTTTGATCATTTAAGGTATAATACTAAATAACTAGAAAATTGTATTAAGTTATAATTAAACTAGAAATGTACAAAGTTGTAAACAACTAGAAATTGTACAAAGTAAGATTTCATTATAATTAGATAATAATACGAAAGTTATAAATATTAGATTGTATAAAGTTATAAGTAATTATAACTAGTTATTTATACAAAGTATATTACGAGTTACGTAAAATACTAGATTAATGAATAAGGGTTAAATAAGGTATGAAATTTAAGAACCTATATTTAACTAAGTCTAAGTTAAATATAATAATGGTTCAAGCAATCTAAGATTATTATATATAGTTTTATATAATAAGATTATTAGTATTCACCAAGTTTAAACTAGTGATTGTGTTCATCCTTAAGTTCCATCATGGTTGTTGATATTAGTGGGAGCTACACAAGAAAATCACATAGTTTATAAATGGGTCCCTAGGACATATTTTGGAGAATCTAATAAGTAGATGTTTAATTTTATTATTAATCATAAAAAAAACTAGTTATGTTAAATTAGAGTTTTGACTTGTGTTCGTAAGTCATAAAGAATTAAAATTTCTATTTTAAAGTTTAACATGGGGTTTGAAGTTTTTCAAGGTAAATAAAACAAGTACGTTTTATCAAGATAAGGTTTTTCACAAAACCTAGTAATATCTTTTGTACACCTCGTTTTAAGGTATACAAGTAAAATCGAACAAATTTAAAACATAGAGTTTTAAAGGTAATTTTAGAAAGGCGTCTTGTGGAATTAAGTACACGAATCGCAAGTTTTAAAATTAAGGATTAAAATTGGAATAAAGGTTTAAGTTTAGTTTAGACTTAAACAAACCCAAGAAAATCTTAGATCGAAGTACTATCCACCTAATGGAACACCTCACTTGTTCAACGATATTCATATTGTAAGGAGAAAGAACCTTAGATATGGATTCAAATCATTGTGAGTGTTAGGGTGCATAAGGTTCTGTGATAATCGGGAGTCCCGGCACAGAGCATCGCATTGTCTTAGATGGTCTGATTAAATTCGTACAAGGTTGTAATAAGTTATAAGTCGAAAGATTCTATGCCCCTTAGGAATCGTGTCAAGTCTTGATACGATCGGTAAGGATGTTACCTACCAGAAATAGCATGTCTCGTCGGGAAGTGCCCAAACCTTGCGGCGAGAATGTGATATATGGATCCTAGGCGTAAAAATATTAATTATGAGTTTATAATATATTTTAGAGAATGTTTATGATAATTACTAATTAAACTGAGTTTGATTTATAGATGGCGGCAACAACCATAACGACACGTACCAACAATCTCTCACTACGCTTGTTTCTAGAAAAGGACGAATTGACTGGGTCAATGTTTCTCAATTGGAAGCGTGATCTTCGTATTATGCTTCGGCATGAGAGAAAAGGAAATGTCCTAGAAAGAGAAATACTAAATGCTCATGCCGCGAATGCTAGAAATGAACCAGGACAAGCATATTACGCTTGTAGAGTGTTCAAATCTTGCAAGGTGGTTAAGGGATCTTCGGTGAATGCTCACGTCATGAAAATAAAAGAGCACATGGATCATCTTGAATGACTAGGACACCCAATACCGTTGCAGTTAGCAACAGTAATGATACTCAACTCATTGTCAGATGACTATAAGTCTTATGTAGTCAACTACAACATGCATAACATGGAGCAATCCATTGTTGAGCTACATTCCGCGCTCAAGACTACTGAATTGATTTGGGGACCAAGTGTAACGCACCAATATTTCAACTAAATTTAGAACTTTTAAATATAAAAATATAAGTCTTTACAAACCGAGTATCCCAAAAATGTAGTTTAAATAAAACATTTGGAGTATTCAATAAGTATTAAAAATAGGTGTTACAATAATATCGAAACCATAGTCTAGGGAATTAAATAAGTACAACGAGCTAATCACTTCCAAATGCTAACTACGGGCCGCCTAATCCTTAGCTCCCGAACCTGAGTACATATCCAAAATAAACGTAGTACGTGAGACAAGATTGTCTCGTGAGAAACATGGGTTTTAGACCCGGTTAGAAGATATTTGCAATAAAATAATAATTAAATAATTATCAAATTGTACATAGTCAAACATACTCTAAGGCTTGCCATAAACCAATCACATACGTAACGAGCCTCCCCGAAACAACTCCCTCGATATGGGTTAACTAGGTAAACTCCCCCGTTTCCGGGTTATCTCAAACTCCCCCGCTTTCCTGGTAATCTATTTCTCGACACACTACCCTTGCGCAGGGTGGTACCGCCCCAAGTAGGTGTCACTAACTCCCCCAACTTGTGTTGGTTATCTAGGATCCAATTGATTAGCTACCACATAACAATTCATCAACTTGGCCCAAAGCCCCATATCACAACTCAATCATACTAGTGGTAACTAAACAAATCAATTTACAATTCAATTCACTTCAATTAAATTCATACTCTCTCGATTTAATCTCTTCTTTATTAAAACGTTTATCTAATAAAGACTCTAAAATCATTTCAATTCATAAAACATGGATTACTATGTACTCAGAAAAGATCACATGTACTCACCTTAGCAAAGCTATCCAAACACTTGTGTTCAACAACATAATCCTTACTTCTTAATTAAAGAAGTACTTCCAATCACAAGGTCTTCTTGACCTAACATCAATATCAATACAATAACTAGTTATTATCCATAACTAATCACTAACAATCCATTTCAACTTCCCTAACCACCAAGTTCATCAAACTTGGTCGAATCTCAAACCCTAGTTCAAGATTTTCCATCATCAATTCCAAATCTAACTTGTACACATTCATTACAAGTCTCCAAGGACTGTTTTACACTCATGAATGTTCATCTTCCCCAAAGATGATATGGTTGGTTCCCAAAACCACCATTGTTACCCATACTAAGCGCAAAATCAAGGTAACTAAGCAAGATGATCAAGAATTCTTACCCTTGAAGCTTGAATCCTTCAATATGATGAAGATTTGAGCTCCTTAGCTCCAAAAACTGAACAAAAGCTCTAAAAAACGGCTGCTATAGCTCTAGGGTTCGTACGTGTTATGAGCCCTAGCCTTCACACAACTTTTTATAATTCAGGCAGGCCTCGCGCCCCGCTCGCATTTCCCTCGCGCCGCGACGTGACGCGGGTTCTCCATCTGGTCTCCACTCGAAGCAGCCCCTCGCGCCCCGCTCGCGCCTCGCTCGCGCCGCGAGCTCGATGCGAGTCTCAACTCGAGCTCGGCGCGAGTCCCTCACGTCTGGGTTCTGAACTCTCTGTTTGACCTCGCGTCTGGCTCGCGCCAGGCTCGCGCCGCGAGTGCTGTTCAGGCCAGCTTCTTGGCCTTTAAACTTGTTTCCATCCAAGTTTTGACCCATACTTGGTTATACCAAGTCCCAAACATTCAAACACTCAACAAAACACAACTCGAAACATAAACTAATATAAATACTAAAATTCGTATAAATCCCGAATTAAAATACACGAAAAGAAACGTAAAATTACGGTCGTTACAACTATCTACCCCTTAAGAGGATTCCGTCCTCGGAATCGTCTCATAGTCTACAAAATCCGGGTAGCGTTTCTTCATCTCATCTTTGACTTCCAAAGTCATATTTGGCCCAAGGGAATGCTTCCACTTGACCAACACTAGCTCAATCTCTTTGTTCCTCAATTTCTTCGTTTGGGCCTCCAATATGGCCTCGGGCTCTTCAATCAACCGGTTGGGTGCATCGACCCGCAAATCTTGAAGTGGGATTATATTCTCCACTTCACCTAAGAACTTCTTCAAATTACTAACATGGAAGGTGTCATGGACACCTTGCAACTCGGGTGGAAGTTCTAACTTAAATGCTTGCAAACCGACCCGTTTCAAAATCTTAAACGGGCCAACATACCTTGGGCTCAATTTGCCCTTCTTTCCAAATCTCATCACGCCTTTCCAAGGTGATACTTTCAACATCACCATATCACCAACATCCAAATCATAGGGTCACTTTTTTAAACCCGAATAACTCTTTTGGCGATCTTGGGCGACCTTCATATTCTTTTGAATTATTCCGATTTTCTCGTTTGTTATTTTCACAATCTCGGGACCCGTGTGCTTCGTCTCACCCGCCTCTAACCAACAAGAAGGCGTCCTACATTTTCTCCCATACAATGCCTCAAACGGTGGCATTTTAATTGTCGAGTGATGACTATTGTTATATGAAAACTCAACTAACGATAAATGTTCATCCCATTTACCACCAAAATCCAATACACACGATCTCAACATATCTTCGACCGTTTGGATCGTCCTTTCACTTTGACCATCGGTTTGTGGATGGTAAGCCGTGTTCAATCTCAACTTTGTTCCCAATTCTTCTTGGAGTGACCTCCAAAATCTCAAGGTAAACCTTGCATCCCGATCGGACACGATCGTCAATGGTACCCCATGCAAACGAACCACTTCATCCACAAACAATTTTGCCACCTTCTCGAGTGGCATGGTTTCCCGAATAGCTAGGAATAACGCACTTTTCGTTAGCCTATCAACAATCACCCAAATGGCGTCATGGTTCCTAATCGTCTTTGGAAGACCAACAATGAAATCCATTGTGATGTCTTCCAATTTCCCGGCCGGCACTTGTAACGATTGTGCAACACCATAAGGGACTTGGTGCACGGCTTTCACTTTTGCACACGTGGCAAATTTTGAAATGTACTTTGCTACTCTCGACTTCATCCCCGGCCACCAATACATTCTCTTCAAGTCTTGATAAGTCTTTGTACTACCGGGATGAATGGAATACTTGGACTTGTGAGCATCATTCAACAATATTTTTTGGTTTCCACCGAATTTCGGAACTCAAATCCGACCATTGACGGTTTTCAACCCTTGAACATTTTCTTCAAATACTTGGTTCTTTCCCAACCTCTCTTGTCTATACTCGTCTTTTCCCATCACTTCGGTTTGTACGGTTCTTATACTTTCAATAAAGCTAGATACTACATCAATCCGCATCAACTTAGCCTTAACCGGCTTTTCATAAACTTTTCTACTCAAGGCGTCAGCTACCACATTAGCCTTCCCTTCATGATAGACAATTTCACAATCATAGTCACTAATCAACTCAATCCACCTCCTTTGCCTCATATTCAAGTCTTTTTGTGTAAATACATACTTGAGACTTTTGTGATCCGTGTACAATATACACCTAGTTCTATACAAGTAGTGTCTCCAAATCTTCAAGGCAAAAATAATCACCGCCAACTCTAAATCATGTGTTGTGTACCTTTCTTCTGCATTCTTTAATTGTCTTGAAGCATAAGCTATCACTTTACCTCTTTGCATCAAAACACAACCGAGACCTTTATTCGAGGCGTCACTATACACCACGAAATCTTCCATACCGTCGGGTAAAGTGAGGATCGGTGCATTGCACAACTTCTCTTTCAACAAGGCAAAAGCATCCTCTTGCTTTTTCCCCCAATCAAACTTCACATCTTTTCTCGTTAGCCTAGTGAGTAGGACCGCCACTTGGGAAAAATCTTCAATAAATCTTCGGTAATAACCGGCTAACCCAAGAAAACTTCTAACTTCGGTTGGAGTCTTCGGTGCTTCCCAATTCTTTACCGCTTCGATCTTAGACGGGTCAACTTTTATCCCGCTTCGAGATACTACATGACCAAGGAATTGAACTCCCCGCAACCAAAATTCACACTTTGAGAATTTTGCATACAACTTTTCCCGTTTCAAAACTTCTAGAGTTTGCTTCAAGTGTTCTTCTTCGGTTTTGGAGAAAATAAGGATATCATTGATGAACACGATGAGAAATTTATCGAGGAATGGTTTACAACCCCTATTCATGAGATCCATGAATATAGCCGGGGCATTCGTCAAACCGAATGGCATAACTAAAAATTCATAATGCCCATAACGAGTTCTAAAGGCCGTCTTTTCGGTATCACCTTCTTTGACACGAACTTGATGGTAACCCGACCTCAAATCTACTTTGGAGAAATAATCGGCTCCTTGAAGTTGATCAAACAAATCATCTATCCTTGGAAAAGGATATCGGTTTTTAATCGTCATCTTGTTAAGCTCTCGGTAATCAATACACATTCTCATCGAACCATCTTTCTTCTTCACAAATAAAACCGATGCACCCCATGGTGACGAACTAGGACGGATAAAACCTTTATCAAGTAAATCATGGAGTTGAGCCATCAACTCTCTCATTTCGGTTGGAGCTAAACGATACGGGGCTCGGGCAATCAGCGTCGCCCCCAGAACTAAATCAATTCGGAACTCGACTTGCCTCTCCGGTGGCAAACCGGGTAAGTCATAGGGAAAAACTTTGGGAAAATCCCGAATAGTCTTCACATTCTCAACCGTCTTCTTCTCTTTTCTCCCATCTAGAAAATAAGCTATAAATGATGAACATCCTTTTGATAAACACTTTCTTGCTTTAATGGCGGTTAACAAGTTTGGCATATGATGCCTCTTTTCCCCATAAATGTACACCTTCTCATTTTCGGGAGATTTAATCGACACTAACTTCTTTCCACATAAAATCTTGGCTTGGTGGATCCCCAACCAATCCATTCCAATAATTACATCAAAAGCCTTAATCCCCATAGGCATCAAATCAACCTTAAACTTCTTACTATCGATTTCTAATTCACAATCTCTATAGACGTGTTGAACCATAGAGGTTTTCCCATGGGCTACTTCTATTTCATACAAATCATCAAGTAACTCTAGTGGGACCTTAAACTTAGCACCAAATTCATGAGACACGAAAGAATAAGTAGAACCCGAATCAATCAATACATAAGTGGGTATGGAGTTTATGAATAAGGTACCTGAGACAATACCATGAGTCTTATTGGCTTCTTCACGCGTGAGTTGGAAGGCACGCCCCTTGACTTTCATCGGCTCGGTTTCTTGTGAGCGGTTGACACCAACGTTTCGGTTCCCTTCTTTGGGCAAACATTACTATAGTGCCCCTTCTCATGACATGAGAAACACTCTACTTCATCAAGGCTGCTCACCTTGCAATCTTTAGCTTTGTGGCCAAAACGACCCCACTTGAAACAACCGTTGGAGTCATCCTTGCATTCACCCTTGTGGTCTCTACCACACTCCCTACAACCACCAACACTACCTTGCTTAGACCCGCTCGGGGCAAACTTGTTTTTCTTTAATGGTCCCGAAAAACTCTCAAACTTTCTCTTCTCGTTACCAACCGACCTCTCTTGTACCCTTCTCTTGCTAACTTTCTCAACACTTCGGGCGACATTGATCGCCTCATCAAGAGTGGTCGCCCTCTTCACTTCGAGTTCATACTCCCATGGTAACCCATTAGCAAACCGAACCACACGACTACGTTTGGTTGGGTAGGTATCCTGTGAACTTCTTGGTATACTCATCCAAGATTATATTACCCTTCTTGAAATGCAAGAACTCTTCCAACAACTCTTCCAACTCCCTCTCGGGACAAAACTTTTCTTTGAGCCTTCTAGTGAACTCATCCCACGACATCTTGTAAACGGCTTTCTTTCCCAAAGTCTCATACACGGTGTCCCACCATGTAAGAGCATTATCTTTCAACAATCGTGAAGCATAAGTCACCATGTCTTCTTCTTTGCACTTGCTACTTTCAAGCACATGTTCCGTTTCTCGAATCCAACGAACCGTCACTTTCGGTTCCGTACTCCCGAGATAGGTGTCGGGTCGGCATGCAAGGAATTTTTTGTAGGAAAAATCTCTCACGTTCAATCTTCCTTTCTTCACCACTTTCCTCATTAGAGGACTTCTCGGTCGGGACACTAGCGTACGTTGACTTGGTCTTTGTGAGAGGTGGGGAATCTTCACTTTCCTCCCTCTCCGTGTCATCCCGACGTTCCTCTTCTTCCTCTCCACCATCACCAAGGTTCAACCGATCATTTATGATCCGGTTAACATCTTGTTGCATCACATTTCATATTAGTGAGCATGGATTGAATTGCCTCCATTGTTACCGGAGTATGGTTATTCCCGATACCCGAATTTGCCAATCCATTCCCATCTTGATTCACATTCGAAGCTTGTTCCCCATCAAACAATCGACCACTTCTCGTTCTAGCCATCTTACTATAATAAGATTTCAACCCAATTAGATTCCAATAAGTTGACTAAATAGTCAAAATAAAACATAAGAAAAGCTCGATTCAAAACAATTCCCTTTATGGTCAACCCTAACTCTTAAAGGTTAACCTAGCTTCCTATAGAACATAATGTCCAAAAATCAAAGTCTAAGTCTAGGGTGGGTAACCAACCTAATTCACTTAGACTAAAGCTCTGATACCAAGTTGTAACACACCAACATTTCAACTAAATTTAAAACTTTTAAATATAAAAATATAAGTCTTTACAAACCGAGTATCCCAAAATGTAGTTTAAATAAAACATTTGGAGTAATCAATAAGTATCAAAAATCGGTGTTACAATAATATCCAAACCATAGTCTAGGGAATTAAATAAGTACACCGAGCTAATCACTTTCAAATGCTAACTACGGTCCGCCTAATCCTTAGCTCCCGGACCTGAGTACATAGCCAAAATAAACGTAATACGTGAGACAAGATTGTCTCGTGAGAAACATGAGTTTTAGACCCAGTTAGAAAATATTTGCAATAAAATAATAATTAAATAATTATCAAATTGCACATAGTCAAACATACTCTAAGGCTTGCCATAAGCCAATCACATACGTAACGGGCCTCCCCTAAACAACTCCCCCGATATGGGTTAACTAGGTAAACTCCCCCGTTTCCGGGTTATCTATTTGCTCCCCCGATTTCCGGGTTATCTCAAACTCCCTCGCTTTCCGTATTATCTATTTCTCGACACACTATCCTTGCGCAGGGTGGTACCGCCCCAAGTAGGTGTCACTAACTCCCCAACTTGTGTGGGTTATCTAGGATCCAATTGACTAGCTACCACATAACAATTCATCAACTTGGGCCAAAGCCCCATATCACAACTCAATCATACTAGTGGTAACTAAACAAATCAATTTACAATTCAATTCAATTCACTTCAATTAAATTCATACTCTATCAATTTAATCTCTTCTTTATTAAAATATTTATCTAATAAAGACTCTAAAATCATTTCAATTCATAAAACATGGTTTACTATGTACTCAGAAAAGATCACATGTACTCACCTTAGCAAAGCTATCCAAACACTTGTGTTCAACAACACAATCCTTACTTCTTAATTAAAGAAGTACTTCCAATCACAAGGTCTTCTTGACCTAACATCAATATCAATACAATAACTAGTTATTATCCATAACTAATCACTAACAATCCATTTCAACTTCCCTAACCACCAAGTTCATCAAACTTGGTGGAATGTCAAACCCTAGTTCAAGATTTTCCATCATCAATTCCAAATCTAACTTGTACACATTGATTACAAGTCTACAAGGAGTGTTTTACACTCATGAAAGTTCATTTTCCCCAAAGATGATATGGTTGGTTCCCAAAACCACCATTGTTGCCCATACTAAGCTCAAAATCAAGGTAACTAAGCAAGATGATCAAGAATTCTTACCCTTGATGCTTGAATCCTTCAATATGATGAAGATTTGAGCTCCTTAGCTCCAAAAACAGACCAAAATCTCTCAAAAACGGATGTTATAGCTCTAGGGTTCGTAGGTGTTATGAGCCCTAGCCTTCACACAACTTTTTATAGTTCAGGCAGTCCTCGCGCCCCGCTCGCGTTTCCCTCGCACCGCGAGGTGACGCGGGTTGTCCATCTGGTCGCCGCTCGAAGAAGCCCCTCGCGCCCCGCTCGCGCCTCGCTCGCGCCGCGAGCTCGACGCGAGTCTCAACTCGAGCTTGGCGCGAGTCCCTCGCGTCTGGGTTCTGAACTCTCTGTTTGACCTCGCGTCTGGCTCGCGCCAGGCTCGCGCCGCGAGTGCTGTTCAGGCCAGCTTCTTGGCCTTTAAACTTGTTTCCATCCAAGTTTTGACCCATACTTGGTTATACCAAGTCCCAAACATTCAAACACTCAACAAAACACAACTCGAAACATAAACTAATATAAATACTAAAATTCGTATAAATCCCGAATTAAAATACACGAAAACAAACGTAAAATTACGGTCGTTACACTAAGTTTAAGAATGATCTCGTAGTAACCGATGATGGTAGTGAGTAGAGAAAGAGGCGCAGTGGAAAGGGAAAGGATAAAACCGATCCCAGCCACGTCGTGTCTAAAAAGGTAATAGAGTCAAACAAAAGGTCAAGAAGGTAAAGCCAGACAACACAGGGACCGAGAAACATTGTCTTGGTTGTGGAAAGGGTCAAAGAGTAGGAAGCCACGGTTGCTACTCAGTTGACTTGACCAACTTCTAGATACTCCTTTCCTACCTGTAAAAGTTATTATGAGTAACTCAACTTTAGCAATCGTTTATTGCGTAAGATGATAAGTGAGATGACTAACATGAGATAATGATCCCATGAGCACCACCTTATGATTCAGTATTTTTCATATGGATCCAGTAAAACAATTTTTGGTTTTAGTTGTTCTTGAACAAAATTACAATTTTCTATTTTATGATAAATTTTCGGTTTTTAAGTTTATCATCGTTGAATCCATGGTTGAATTATATTGTGTGTGCATGTGTGTTGATTATACTAGTCAAATTTTATGACTAGATTATAAAGTCAAGTGTTGACTTAATAATATTCTCATTGTTTACATTTGTTTGATTGTTGTGTAATATCTTAGAAGCTTAAACTACTTAGATACTAGTAATTAAAAACCCTTTCTAACTAAAGTGTTTAAGAGTATTTATGGAAAGCATAAAGTTCAAGGTACATTGAACTTATTTAAAACATCTTAAGTAATGGTTACTTATGATAGTAAGTTTTAAAGTATTGGTATTAATATAGTATGATTATATTGAATATAATCAAGATAGGCTTTAAAGAGTATCATTACAAGTCTTTCATACTTGTGATAAAGGAATTTAATGAGGTCAAAATTCTCTAATAGGAATAATTGGATATTCATATAATCCAGGAAGAATGACTTAGACATTAAATGAACTCTTAAAAGATAAGAACTATATTTAAGTATTTAAGAATTAAAGGTATTATTGCAAGTCTTTTACACTTGTAATAAATACAATATTTGATCAAGTCATAATACCCTAATAGGAATAATGGATATTTGAGAAATCCAAGAAGTGACGTTAGCATCAAATGAAGTTCTTAAAAGATACTAATATATTTAAGAATTGGAAGTATCGTTTCAAATGTCTTATACTTGTTAGACACAGTGATCGATGAAAGTCATGATTCCCTCCAAAGGAATCTTGGATATTCGCAAATCCAAAGGATGACTTTAATAAGTGATTAATTCTTAAAAGATTAAACTATAAGGTTTTGACTAGGTCAAAGTAATAGTTTAAGTAATGCTTATTTCCATAAAATATAGTGGGAGCTATGACTAACATATTCATTAAAGGTATTAATGAATATAGTAAGTTAGTAGGATATTAATAACAAGGTTTTACCAAGTCGTTTGCCAAAGAGTTAAGAGAAATAATAAATGATCATTAATTAGACTATTGCAAACCTAATAGCGTGATCACAAGTCTTGTGATTAATTATTGCATATCTAATAGGTTGTTCACACTCCAGTGGATAACATAATCATTTAAGGAAATTTGTTTAACTAGTAACAAGATATCTACAAATCAAGTAACTAAAAGAGGCTTTAGTTACAAGGTGAATTTTATGAATTCAAGAAACTAAGGAGTTATTTCCAATACTTCTATGTTTACGGAATTGCATAAAAGGAAAGACTGGAATATGTTCTAGAATGTTGCAAGAACAAAATCTATCAAAGACAAAAGTAATAGTGTTTTTCCAACACTTGTCTTATGTCTTTAGTTTAATAGGAATGACTAGATCAGTGATAAAGTTACAAGTAAAATTGTAAAGGTCATTAAGTAATCAACATGAACGAAATGAATAAGTAATGATGCAGTAATAATTTTGTATCTATGTCCAGTGAGGAATAATACATGAGCAAGTATCATTGTTATTCAAGACTTTGTATGTTTTACAATATCCATGAATAAAAGTCTCTTTATTCAAAAGATATAATCCGTGACTACTCGTCTTGGTGGGAACCTTGATGGGACGTTAACGTCATCGCGGTATTTGGTGGAGAGTCGAGTTTACTCGAAGATAGCCACACAAGTTTGTTGTGGACCAAATATCGGTGATACTCTGTTGGAGCTCGACGAATATTGGATTGACCACCGTGACAATACTTCGTGGTTGAAATTTTCAAAAGTATTGTTCACTAGGATTGTCCTTAAGCCTGAGGTATTTGGTTTGGGATACAATGACTAATGTACTTTGGTTCGTCTTAGACAAGCCTGAAATATGGTTGTCATACGAGACCTTACTGGGTACATAGGAAGTTGTATTTTGAATCGAAATATACAAGATGGTAATTGCACCTCCTTTTTAGGAGAGATATTTATGGGTCCTTTGACATGATGAGAAAACTGGTAGGTGCATGGCCATGCCCAAACGAACTGATTTGTTCTTTGTCATTTATCACAACAGTTTGAATCAAGAAGTCATGAAATGATTTCGAATACAGGAGTTGATATTTTCTACCATGCTCGTATTCGTTATCGCAAATATCGTGCTGCAAGGGATGAACCCAACAACGTTGCCCAAAGAAGTAGAGACAGGGTATTCTTTACTAGGAGACGCTATTAAAGAGTTTTTCGAAACTATACCTGGGTTACATAAGCTGTTTTTATGGGGTTGGTTACCTACATGCCTATCTAGAGGGCCACGGTAGCTCATGTCATCAAGAAAAAGGTTACGAACTTGCACAAGTGGGAGTCTGTTGGAATTATATGCACAGTTAGTCAACCTATGATGATACATCCATGCCTACGAAACACTTAAGAGTCACACCGGTGAGTGCATGTAATACGAGTAGTTATTGTGCAATGATACTTGGAGAGGAATGATTCATAATAGTGATTATGAATCAGTTAAGTATTAAGTTAAGTTTAACTTATTACTAGATTAGTTTAACTAACTAATTAATACAAATATTTGTACATTTACTAGTTGAGTAAATATACAATGTGTTAATTATAGATTAACCATGATATGATTTAAAGCTATTAAATCATATAGTAATTGGATAATATTATTGTCTAAAGATTATATAAAAGTTATTATATAATTAATTATTAAAGGTATAAAACATAAGTATATATTTCGTGTATGTATATACCGAAATATATGAGTGTATAATACTAATACATTTGATAATTAAGTGTGACAATAATAACTAGTAAAACTATGAGGGTTGAATATGTATAAGGATAAGTTTAAATTAAGAAGTTAATCTTAATTAAACTAAAAGGGTTCTAAGTGAAAGATCTTCAATTATAAATAGAATATCTTAGCCTTAACCTAATTCCTCTAATGCTTAACCCTAAGCCACGAAATTCTCCTCTTCCCTCCCCTTGAATTCGGCCGAAACACCAAGAACACAAGTCTTGTGTTCTTCGTGTTCTTCGTTCATTCTTCGTTCGTTCTTCGTTTGTTCTTCGTTCGTTCTTTGCTTTCTTCGAAGATCGATCGAGGTATTCAAGGATCGTTGCAAGAACCGACTAGAAGGTTTCTCGCTGTGTTCATTATCAGTTGACTTACTTAAGCAAGATTAAGGTATGTTGTGGGAAACCATTTTCCCTTCTTCTCCTCTTGTTCGAATTCGACCAAGAACCCTAGGGTTCTTAGTTGATGGTCGACGAACACACACAAGCATTGTGTGTGTTCGAGTTCTTCGAATAAGGTTTCTTTCTTGTTAATCAAGTTTGATTTCCAAGTTCTCATAATCCTTTAGGGTTTAAGGATTAGGTTCAATCCCAGTTCCGCTTTTAGGGATTGAATCAGCTAGTTGGTTTAACCGGTCAAGAACATCATCATGTTCTTACCAGTATGGTTCGAACCTAGTCACTAGGAGGTTGACCCAAGTGATTGATCAGTGTTATGAAACTCTTCACATTGATGATTAAATATGAGTTTAATCGTCATTACTACTAGTCTAATATGTTCACTATATATTTAAGAATCTTTTTTAATGTTTATCTTAATCCAAAATAAATTTCGTAGCATCTCTTTACAAATATATAATTTTGTGCATATAAATAGCTGTTTGCAATGGTTGATTGTGATCCAAAGATTCACAAGTACTTAAAACATTAACCATAAAATTGTAACTAAAATATTAATTCAATCAAACATTATAAGTTTTTGAAGAAAAATAATGTAATTAAATATATATATTCTAATAAAGATATAAAGTTAATATTTGATGAAGATTAATTAAAATAAAAATGTAAATCTTACTATTAATTAACGAACTACGAAGAAGTAAAATCTAGTTTTTATGTTAAATCAAGTAAAAAGTGGAAAGAGTAAAAGCTACATTAGCAACACGAAATTCACACGCGTTTGGTTTAGATAAGAACCAACTTGCAACTTTACCCAGCCTGTCTCCTTATCATCCACATTTTCAAATATTAAATTGCACAAATAGTATTTGTAGTTCGCCCATAATTCGAAGCTTTAGTCCTTCAAATTCAAAAATAACATCATTAATATCTATATTTGTCTATCGTCATGTGTTTTTTTTTTTTTTTTTTAAACAGCAAAAAAAAGTAGCAGGAATTATTGTCTTGTGTTTGGCCCATAATTAAAACAACCGTTAATAGTCGTTACAGTTTGGTTTCGGACAACTAGACAAAATTAGCCAAAAAATATCCCTTTGGCCACAGAGGATCACCCGCCCGAGTTTATGATACCGGCAAGATGGTGATTATCCTGTGATTAATCAAAATATTGGTTAAAAAAAAGGTTGCTTATTTCATAACTCAGTTCACTTCGCTCCACTTAACTGGTTTAATCTTCACATTTTCTTATAATTAAACTACTGGTGATGCCTATAATATATTATATTCTTTAAGAAGAAGAATAAGGTTTATCATGAATATATATTAGCTATAAAGTTGTACTTCACTACAAGTGGGGATGCAATTCAATTGTTGCATGATTAAAAACTAGCAAAAAAGTAATCTCACGGTTTTATTATAAATAGTATCATAACTGAAAATGACATAACTTGGGAATGCATCACCTTTATAATTGAATAATGAAAAAAGAAAAAGTTAGTGGGTGCGTTAAAATTGGTGAAAACGTCACGATCCACGACCGTCTACAGTTAGTTTTAACAGTTGTCATCCAAACTTAACCGTTTGACTGTCAAAACCCCACTTTCCCCCAACCTTCATCTTCCCCCACCCCGGCCAGCTGTCTCCTTATCATCTTTCACTCCGTGTGCAATTCGCTTCTCAATCTTTCTTCACTCCCCCCATATATATAAATACGAATCATTAATCACTCACACCAACTCAAACTCAAACTCAAACTAATTTCTCATAATTATAAAAATCGATGGCTACCTTTATCCAATTCCAAACTCCATATTCCTCACTGTCAGCTGAATATATTCCTACTGAAACTTGTTCAACTTCCGATTGCAGCACCACCGCGAATTTTTCCCTGGCTTCAAGAAACCCCAAGAAACGAGCAGGGAGGAAGAAGTTCAGAGAGACACGTCACCCGGTTTACCGTGGAGTCAGGCGGCGGGATTCCGGCAAGTGGGTGTGTGAAGTCAGAGAGCCAAATAAGAAAACAAGGGTGTGGCTGGGGACGTATCCCACTGCTGACATGGCAGCGAGAGCTCATGACGTGGCAGCTCTAGCTATGAGAGGTCGGTCAGCCTGTTTGAATTTTGCTGACTCGGTGTGGCGGTTGCCAGTACCGGAATCTAGTAATGTGAAGGAAATTCAGAGAGCGGCGGTGAAGGCGGCTGAGGCTTTCCGGCCGGTGGAGTCTGACGTGGCGGAGAGGAAGGAGTTTGCGGGAAATGTGATTTATATTGACGAGGAGGAGATTTTTGGGATGCCGGGGTTTTTTGCTAACATGGCGGAGGGGATGATGCTACCGCCACCTCAGACTAGTGGATATGACACCTGTCAAAATGACGTGGAATTCTCTGTTGACACGTCATTGTGGACCTTCTAAATTTAGCTTTGACTAGATTCAGTTGGTAGTTTCTAGTTTTCGTGATATGATTGATAGCCAGCTTCGCCTTAAAAGGCATTTTCGGTCAATAAAACCAAACAGATTCAACTCACGGTTTATTGCATAAAATTGCAAATCAATTTTTGTTTGATTATATTAACACTTGGAATTAAGAAGAAAAAATTTAAATTTATGAAAAAATTATATAGCAATACAATGTTTTGCAAAATACATGATGTTTAATTAATTACTATCACAGCTAATATATTCATTTAAATACTAAATGAGACTTCAGGAAGATGCTTTGAATACAAAAAAAGTTTATATTCATACACACAAAAGTACTACATTTTTATAGCAAAGATACATAGTTATCATTGCATGCACCTTATGTGTTTGGAACAAACAGTCTGTTACAAATGACTACTCTATAAGAACATAATAAATTTCATTCTAAAGAATATGTTAGTGTTAACTGTTTAAGTTAGAACTAAGGATAAGCCACCTACATAATAAAAACAAGTCAATAAATGTCTAGTAAATCCCAAAAATAAGACATTTTATATATATATATATATATATATATATATATATATATATATATATATATATATATATATATATATATATATATTAAAGTCCGGTTAACAGGGTTGTCAAAATCAAGCATGAAACAACAAAAATACACAAAACGGAAGGAAATTGGGACGAAATCAAAATTTAAATTCGTGTTCATGTCGTGTTGCAGCAAGCAATAAAGCAACATTGTAGAATCGGTGACAATTAGAAATGGAAAATGTCCTGATTAACCATATACACGTTACTAAAACCCGAAAATAAATTAGAACAAGCCCGAGTAAAACATCAACTAACAATTACATTATCAAACTTGAAGGAATGCTTTCACAGTCAAAATCAACAAACTA
This sequence comes from Calendula officinalis, assembly GCA_963853835.1. Taxonomy (NCBI): domain Eukaryota; kingdom Viridiplantae; phylum Streptophyta; class Magnoliopsida; order Asterales; family Asteraceae; genus Calendula; species Calendula officinalis. The sequence goes on from OY970820.1 coordinate 24,210,635, forward strand.
TTTCCAATTAACCCAAACCCAAACCCTAACAGCACACTTTTCAACAAACAAAATCTGATCTTAATGCAGTCGATAAATGCGTGCACGACACCCACCTAATAACCGATTCCGCAACCACAAGATCCAACGGTTCAAACTCACCAAACCCAATCGTACGGTTCCGCTTACTATAATTCCCATATATTCTAGACCCGATTCCTCTTTTAATCTCACTCACCTTCTGCTCTTTCTCTTCTCTTGTTTCCTGGCCCAATACAATAACTGAAGGCGGCCCGTTTTCACACTCCGGGCCTGGCCCTGGCCCGAAGAAGGTAAAACTCGGCATCGAGTGAATCGGGGTGCAGAAATCAAGACCCGTGCTGGATGACCCGCCACTGCTACGGAACGAGAACCCGCATGAATTCACGAAAGGCGTAACGGACTCGGGCTCCATGAGGAAAGAAGAAAATGACGATTTGCAACTGAATGTTTCACAAATAATCGGTGACCCGAGCCCGAAGCTGATGTCATCATTCCGGGCCATCAACAATGAATTTGACGGGCTTCCTACTTTGAACGTTTCAGCTTCCGGATTCGTCTCGTTAGTCCATTTATGATCTAGAAAACAGAGCAAAAAGACAGAACAATTTAAAATTTTATAGTTTTATAATTCGAATCGGGTTTTTGTTGCAAGATTTACCGAGAACTTGTTGAGCGGTGAACCGCATGGTTGGATCCGTATTCAGCATTCCTCTGATCAATTCCTTGGCGGAATCGGTGATTCCATTCCAGGGTTCAGGCTGGAATCTCAAACCCGCGGCCCGAACCGCATCAAATATTTTTGATTTAGTTTTCCCCCAAAAAGGCGGTTTACCACTAAGAAGAATGTAGAGAATTACACCCGCACTCCAAACATCGGCTGATTGATTGTAACCGCCCGAAAGCACTTCTGGAGCTATATAAAACGGGCTCCCAACTGTCCCGTGCAAACTTTGACCTGTTTAGTCAACAAAAGTCAACACCAACATCCCGAATGACAAATTCCAAGGTTGGTATCTATGGAAATTAAAATTTATACCTGGATTAATGTAAGTAGCAAGACCAAAATCAGCCAATTTGATTTGCGACGAAGAGGCTTTTGTCGCTAATAGAATATTTTCGGGCTTTAAATCTCTATGAACAACGCCTTTATCGTGACAAAATCTCACAACTTGCATTAAATGCCTGAACAGAACCCGGGCTTCGGGTTCAGAAAATCTCCCCTGTTTTTCTAATTTATGAAAAAGCTCTCCACCTGCACATAACTCCATAACCAGATGAACATAATTTTCTTCTTCATAAACTGCTTTGAGATCAACAACGTTTGGATGACCGGATAACCTAGTCATGATTTCGATCTCCAGTTTTATACTTCTTACATCTTCATCGGTTACAAGTCGGTTTTTTGATATTGACTTACAAGCTAATACTTCACCCGATGATTTATCTGAACATTCTCTGATTATACCAAATTGCCCCCATCCTAATTGGTCTCCGAGAGCATACCGATCTTTAAGATTCGAGATTTGATCGGTTTCGAGTATTGTTTCGGTTAGGTTTTTTATTTTGTAGCAATTGCAGAGTTTGAATGATGATTCGTTGTATCTATTGATGTCATTCTTGGAAACTGCCATACGAATTCTTGGAGAAATCTGGAAAGCCCAAATTTAGACTTTTTAGCAGCCCCAAATTGTTGACTTTGAATGACACTCAAGTTGTGAAGTCTGACTTTTGAAGTCTGGTTTTTAGGTCAAACTTTAAAAGTCGTCTGAATATGCAATTTGGTAGCTATAGTTGAAAAATCATGATGCTTGTGGGATATTTGACATTAATCAAACCTCTGAGCTAACCCCAGATGGAGCTCCGATCTGAAAGTAAGAAACGAAACATGAAATCGAACTTCTTTTTCTTCGAATTTTGAATTTACGAAAGAGGAACCTGATAGAAAAAACTCAACAAGGTTCATGCTTTTTCCTAGAAAAACACAAAATTAGCAAAAGCGGTATCGCTAATCGAGAATTTCAGAGAAATAAACTTTACTGGAACACATACAGATCAGTTAAACCAGTTCAAAACCCTAACTAAACAGAAAAACTAAAAAAACATGAACAGTAGAGCTTGAAAGAAAAAAAGACAGGCCAATTAAGATTGAATTGAAAAGACGACAACCAGATCTAGAAATTCATGTCGTTAGAAGAAAAAGTTTGAAAATTCATTAAATGCAGGAGAGAGAGAGAGAGAAAGTGGGTTTAAACCTGGAGAGAGAGAGAGTTTTGAACGTCGAAGTGAAATCTCCCCAGGAGAGGGGGGACGTTATGGTCTCCTCCTTCTTCAACTTTTGCTCAATTTAACCCCAAAATAAAAGCCCCCCAATTGATTATGTTCCTCTGTTATGTTTTTTCCATATTTATTATTGTTTTCTTTTAATTATTTATTTCTATATATTTTGCTTTTTTCCCCTTGTTCTTGCTGTTTAATTTTTTAACTTATTTTTATAAACGCATATGTGGGAATTTTAGTAAACAAAACAATGCATTATGTTGGCTGATAGTGGATTGAATATATACATCATACTTGTAAGTATTCGTATCTTAATTCTTATCTATAGTATTTATATCTTTATCTTATCTATATTATATTCAGAATTATAAATTTAAAGAGGGAAATGCGTTAAGGCCGCAACTTTTGAAGGTGACAAGGAGTCAGCCATACCCATGTGGCCATGTGCAAAACCGTGTAAACATCCAATTTGTTAAATTTAAAATCATTGTGTTTCCTGTGTCCCACTAAGGTGTCGTTTGTTAAGCCTCTTAATGATTCAGTTAAGATGTCAGCCTCTTAATCTTACATATTCAGAGCGTTTGATAAGACCTCTTAATCAGCCTCTGAATCAACAATTCAACATGTTATGCCTCTTAATCAGACAGATGTCAAGAGAAGTCTGAATCATTCAGACATCTGCATCATTCAGATATTAATCATTCAGATGCTACCAAACAGCACCTAATTATTGGAACCAACTTTAAATTTTATTCTCTTTATTTATATATATGGTTTTTTGTACACGACTCCAACAACAACAATTAAGAGAATTCATTTTCTTTATCGTGTTACATTAAATTTACGTAAGCTACTATATGTCGTATAGCAACAAAAATTGGAATTGAATAAATTATACAATTAAAAGCATTTACTATGTTAAACCTTTTTTAAAATATTTACAAAGTTGTAATAACATGTCACCCAAACAATCTATGCAAGGTAGTTTAGTTGATGCCAATGAATGATTGGGTATTTGCAGCATAAGGTAATATAGGTCTTATAAGTCATATTAAAATACTCACTATGCTACTACACACACTCACATCGGAATAACCCCCACCAAAATACCAAAACCCCGTGATCAACTGGCCCGTAACCCCTCCTCCCACAAAACCCCCTACGGCATGAGAGGTTATGTTCAATTTGTGAATTTGTGACAAGTGCATGTGGTGGTAATGCCGGTTTATCGGGCAGCAAACTAAAGGCCTTCAATGCCGTGGTTTATGTCCTTTTTTGGGTTGTGTGGAAAGCAAGAAACGAGAAAGTTTTTAACAGGCATCCCGGTGGTTCTGTGGACTCGTTTTTCTCGGATGTCCAAACTTTCTCGTTCCTTTGGATAAAGAATAGATCTAAGCTTCCTAGCATGGTGAATGGTTGGGCGATGTGGCTTTCCTGTCCAGGAGAATGCTTTTAATTTTGGTTGTTTGTTGTTTTTGCTCAGTTAGTTCGGTTGTTTGCTTGGTTGTGTTTGTTTTTTTTTTTTTTCCGTCTTTGGTTGTACTCTTTTCGCTAGTTTCTTGCTAGCTTTAATATATTTCTTTTTGTTGTGGGAGTCTCGAGGGTGATGGCATTGCCGAAGCTCTCGGGATTTCCCCTTGCCGTTCAAAAAAAAAATATTATAAGATTTTCAATTAAATTGATATGGTTGACTTTGACATCTGGTATAAAATCACAAATCACAAATTGAACATAACCTTGATTGCATTACCACCACGTGCACTTGTCTCGAATGCTTCTTCAGCTTCCTCTTGTGAAAAAACCAAATCTATGAGTTATCAATGGCTTCACATCAATCTTACCACTTTTCAAAAAACTCCAAACACAGCGGCCACGTACGTGTTCTTGTACCGAAATATCCCCACCACATCAACCTCCCTGATTATTATATTCAAAATTTAAGAAATCAAATCAAAACATATTCAAAGATGCAAGTTTTTTATAAATCCGGCAACGGGAGTAATAGGAACCCTCACCTCATGTGGTGGCCCACCCCAGCAGACAAACCTTGATGTTAACCGAATATTATATTTAGGAATGTATATATTGTATTTATTCCTTTTGATATATCTTTCCCTTATTTATAGGAAAGATTTGTATTTTATAAATACCTTAGTAAATCAATAAAGAGAGGTCAAAGATTTACACAAAATCATATGGTATCAGAGACATAATACCCTAAACCTAATTTCTTTTTCCTCTCCTCCCTAGCACAGCCGTCAAAATTTCGCAAACTCCAGTCGAAATTCTTTTGTCAAAGTTCTTTGTCCATTGATTCCAGTTGACAATATCTTTGTCAAATTCTTTATTTTCTTAATTTGCTTTGTCAAATTCCTTTGCTAAAATTTCCCAAACCACACAGCCGTCAAAGTTTTTTTTTTGTCAAAATTCTTTGGTCAATTTTTTTTTTCCAGCCGGCAATATCAAACAACATGCCTGGTGGATCTCCAACTCCTTCTTCCGATACTACCAAACCAGCTTTTCACCCAGCCTTTGGTGTAAATAACATCAAAAACTCTCTTCCGTTGATTCTCGATCAAACCGATGACCGCTACGCTTCTTGGGTGGAACTCTTCCAAATCCATGCTTGTGCGTATGATGTTCTTGATCGCATCGAAGCCGATACCCCTGCTCCAGCAAACATTGACAAACCAACCGGGATCCGTCTTGACGCTATCGTCAAACAATGGATTCTTGCTACCATCTCCCCGGAACTTCTCCAAACAATCATGAAACCCGGTGCTACCGCCCAACAACTTTGGGACAACCTTGCTGCTATTTTTCAACATAACTGAGCCACCCGTGCGGTTTATCTCGAAGAACAATTTAATAGCACCCGAATGGATGCGTTCTCTAACGCAACCGATTACTGTACCCGACTCAAGAACCTTTCCGATCAGCTAGCTAATATCGGTCACCCTGTTTCCGATCAAAAGATGGTCTTCCAACTCGTAGTCGGACTCCCAAAGGGTGACTATGACACTATTGCAACGTTCATCCAACAATCCGATCCACTTCCTAGCTTTATCAAAGCCCGATCTCAACTTAGTCTTGAAGAAACACGTCGGGCAAAATAAGAATCACATACCCCGCAAGCTCTAATCACTCAAAAGTCGGCTTCTACAAGTCCTGGCACAAACTCGCAGGTTAATGCTCGGGATCCATCATCGGACCGTAGTGGCGACCGTAGCAGTGAACGTGGCAGCAACCGTGGTGGCGATTACCGTGGGCGGGGTCGCGGTTGCGGGCGTGGCCGTGGCGGACGACAACAGTATCATCAACGGTCGTCTTGGTCTCAATATCCATGGTTCCCTAACAAACCTTGGACGCCACCACCGTGCCCATACCCTACCACACCACCGAACCCCCAAGCTGGCCTTCTCGGCCCGCGCCCACAGCACCCATCCCAATAGCAGCAGGCGCTATACACGGCTGCCCCATATCCCATGCACGGCCCGCCCATGACCCCTACGGATTTGGATATGGCTTTCAACACGATGCATCTCAATCCACTGGAAAACTCGTGGTACATGGACACCGGCTCCACATCTCATGTTGCAAACAACGAGGGTAACTTTTCTCATTTCTTTTCTTTAAGTAAATCGCATTTGATTTTAGTTGGTAGTGGCAAAAGTGTTCCCGTTACGGGTATTTGCTCTACATCCCTTCCCTTCCCTAACCGTACCTACTACTTAAATCATATTCATCATGTTCCTCAAATAAATAAAAATCTTATTTCTGTACTTAAATTTACCCGCACTAATAATGTTTCCGTTGAATTTGACCCGTTCGGTTTTTCCGTGAAGGACATCAATACAGGGAAACAGGTTACCAGATGCAACAACACCGGTGATCTTTATCCATTCACTCCTACCTCATCCGCCCGCACCAACCCTATCGCTCTCCACACTGCTTCTTCATCAACTTGGCACAACCGTCTCGGCCATCCGGGATCTTCTATTTTTTGTTTTCTTAGCAATAAAAATTTCCTTCCAAATAAACTTAGTGTAGGAAAACCTTGTAATATTCACATGGCGGAACTTGAATACCACATTACCGGATCTCTACTAATCAATGAGGTCACGAGAAAGTGAAGAAGATGAATGTTACCTTTACATTGCTAAAGAAGTGATCCACCTCTACTGCACCACCTGGACAAGCTGCAAGACCGCGTTGTACCAACAAAGCAACACACTAGAACTCGTGTGTGTGTGTGTTCGTCGACCCCAAAAAGCCGAAGAACCCTATGGGGTTCTTCCTTCGTTCCATCGGCCGAAAGAGAGAGGAAGGGTGTAGGGTTTTGAGTGTGTAAAGTGATAGCCTCTAAACCCTTACACAAGCCCTTTATTTATAAGGCTAGATATTACGGTTTAGTCCTTGGAGTTTAATTATGATTAATCTCATAATTAAACTTCCTATTAACACTTTAAACCCTTGGACTTTTACTAGTTAATTAATCAACTATTAATTAACTGTCCGTTAAATACTTAACCTAATATTTAACCATCCTCATAAATAATAATTAACTTATTATCATTTATTCTCTTCTCTATAATTAACTTAACTAGTTAATTATTCCACACAACTTACTTTATTCGGTTGTCCATTATTGGGTGTGTAGTGTTGTGACCCTTTAGTGTCTTATAACATTGGACACAGTGACACGTGTACTTATCTGTGCACATAAATCGTCGAGCGGCCATGAAATATCTCTTCTAGTTAAAGAAGGTGCAAATTCCATCTTGACATTTGCGTTATCTTGCCCACGACTTCCGCTGTCTTAGTCAAGTTCCTTATAATCACCCTTTTACGGTGTGATGGTAGATAAATGCTAAAGATCAGAAGTCATCGTGTCTCAAACCAAAATGTCTCAGGTCAGAGGACATCTACTCGAAATTACTCATGCTTGGGCTCCATGAAGTAATATCGATCTTTTGGTCACGTCTAATGTTTAGCAAACTCTGTAAACATCTATGAATATTTATTTTAACAACTCTTGTTTCTCTATTCAATAACTATGAAATAGATAAATATTCATAATGGTATTAACTCTTGAATCTAGCTCCCACTAAATTCAAGCAACCACAGACAATTTAGATACTCAAAAACTTTGTGTATCAATAATAGGTTTAAAACATGTTAAGAATAGACAATGTGAAAATATTACGTAGAACCTTCTATTTCAATCCCACGAAATGTTATTACATAATGTAGCGATTTCAAATATATCTATGAATCTAATCAAAAATACTAGCTACCAATATTTAGGTACTGCATGCCTATAGCGTGCGCATGTTTCTCATGCTTTGGTCCAACTAGTGGTTTTGTCAACGGGTCAGCGACGTTGTCATCCGTTGGTATTTTCTTAATTATAATATCACCCTCTCTAACATACTCGCGTATGAGGTGATATTTCCTGCGTACATGCCTGGTCTTTTGATGCTCTCTTGGTTCAACAGCTTGCGCTATTGCCCCACTGTTATCACAGAATATTTCGATGGGTCTAGAGATACTGGCAATAACTCTAAGATCCTCGATAAAATTCTTAAGCCACATGGCTTCTTTCCCAGCATCATTTGCGGCAATGTACTCAGCCTCTGTAGTCGAATATGCTATCGTATCTTGTTTCTGACTCTTCCAAGATATAGCTCCTCCGTTTAGCGTGAAGACAAATCCCGATTGAGATTTGTAATCGTCTATATCGGTTTGGAAGCTTGCATCTGTGTAACCAGTTACACGCAATTCCTCCAACGAACCTCCAAAGACCAAGAAAATTTCTTTTGTCCTTCTCAAATACTTGAGAATGTTCTTGACAGCCACCCAATGGGGTTCACCGGGATTCTTTTGATATCTGCTCGTGAGACTTATGGAGTAAGCAATATCGGGCCTAGTACATAACATGGCATACATGATTGATCCAATTGCCGAGGCATATGGTACCAAACTCATCCTAGCTATTTCCTTGCTAGATGTGGGACTCTGAGCTTTGCTCAGTGTAATGCCATGTGACATCGGAATGATTCCTCTCTTGGAATCACTCATACTGAATCTCTTCAGTACTTTGTCAATGTATGTACTTTGACTAAGTCCAATAAGCCGCCTAGATCTATCCCTATATATCTTTATACCTAGTATAAATGCGGCTTCTCCCAAGTCTCTCATCTGGAAACATTTACCTAACCAGGATTTTACTCCTTGTAATGCTGGTATATCATTTCCTATAAGCAGTATGTCATCGACATACAAGACTAGGAAGATTACTACGCTCCCACTGAATTTTGTATAGACACACGCCTCGAACTCACTCTTGACAAAACCAAATTCTTTGATTCTTTTGTCAAAGAGTAAGTTCCAACTTCTAGATGCTTGCTTCAATCCATAAATGGATTTTAGCAATTTACATACTTTATTGGGATTCTTTGGATCAGTAAAACCATCCGGTTGTATCATGAATACGTCCTCATTCAACTCCCCGTTAAGGAAGGCGGTTTTAACATCCATCTGCCATATCTCATAGTCGTAATATGCTGATATCGCCATAAGAATTCTAATAGACTTAAGCATGGCGACTGGCGAGTAGGTTTCAGAATAATCCACACCGTGTGTTTGCGTGAAACCCTTCGCAACGAGTCGTGCTTTGTAAGTATGCACCTTTCCATCCATGTCGGTTTTCTTCTTGAAAACCCACTTGCATCCAACAGCACGAGACTGTGGTGGCAAGTCTGATAACACCCAAAATTGGTTGTCATACATGGATTGCATCTCTGCTTGCATAGCCTCGAGCCATCTTTCAGTCTCTATGCCGTCAGCACTTCGCTGTAGGTTAATGGTTCTAGTAGGCTTCCATCATCTTCATCGATCATGAATCCAAGTTACCTATCTGGTTCTTGGCGTGGTCTACTGGACCTACGCGGATTGCGTGTCTCTTCTTCCTCAACCGGTGGATCTGGTTGGGATTCAACAATTCTTTGTTGAACTACTGGTTCGACTGAAGTCGTCGGTGATCTTCGTTCTCTTCAATTTCTTGAAGCTCTATTTCTTTTCTAGGAGTTTCAGTTCCTAGAAACTTCTCCACCAAGAAGACACCTTTCCGAGCAACAAAAACTTTGTTGTCTTCTTGATGATAGAAATAGTATCCTAAGGTTTCCCTTGGATATCCAACGAATATACACTTGTCTGACTTGGGGTTTAGTTTGTCTGTGAAGTTACGTCTAACGTATGCTTCACAACCCCAAATCTTGTGAAAAGATAATTTAGGTTTTCTCCCCGCCCAGTGCTCGAACGGAGTCTTTTCTACTGACTTGGTCGGAACCCTATTCAGTGTGAATGTTGCAGTCTCGAGTGCATGTCCCCAAAATGATAGTGGTAGTGGGGCGCGACACATCATTGAACGTACCATGTCTAACAAAGTGCGATTCCTCCTTTCTAATACGCCATTCGTCTGAGGTGTATACGGAGGTGTGAGTTGTGAAACAATCCCACAATCCTTCAAATGATCGTCGAACTCTTGGCTCAAATATTCGCCTCCTCGGTCAGACCGAAGTGACTTAATTTTCTTGCCTAGTTGGTTCTCTACTTCCCTCTGATATTCTTCGAACTTGTCAAAGCTCTCACACTTTAGTCTCATAAGAAAGACATAACCATACCTACTGAAGTCGTCCGTAAAGGTAATGAAGTAGCGGTATCCTCATCTGGCTTCTAGAGTAAAGGGTCCACACACATCTGTGTGTATAATCCCTAACAACTCGCCTGCCCTTTCATTGTAGTGGTTGAAAGGGTCTTTTGTCATCTTGCCAGATAAACAAGCTTCGCATATTGCATATGATTCCAAATCAAATGGCTCTAGAATTCCGTCATCGTGGAGCTTCTTAATGCGAGTCTCGTTTATATGACCTAAACGACAATGCCAAAGATAAGTTTGATTCAAGTTACTCTTGGATCTTTTACTTGTATGATAAACGTCTCGTTCTATGTTATTTAGATTTAACGTGTATAGACCATTATGAGAATTTGCGTTAAAATATAAAATGTCATCTTTTAAACACGAAATTGTTTTTCCATAAAACTCATAATAAAAACCACTGTCTATAAGTAAATCAAAAGAAATAACATTCTTAATAAGTCTAGGAACATAATAACAATCTTTAAGTTCCAAGACTCTTCCTGAAGGCAACTTGAGAAGATATGTTCCTACGGCTTCAGCTCTAACCTTGGAACCTTCGCCTACTCGTAGTTCAACATCCCCTCGCCCCAGCCTCCTGTTCTTCTTAAATCCCTGCAAATGATTGCAAATGTGATGACCACATCCGGTAACCAATACCCATGATTCACTAGAAGTAACGAGACAATCAATCATAAAGATACCTGAATCGCTGACAAAGTCAGCGTCCAACAGCCCCACGTCCGACGTGTGCTCGCAAATATCCTTGCTGCCACAAGTTGGGCAACACAAATCAGCAAAGTCATTCAACCAATCATAGAACTCATCCTGCTGAATCTCGGGGAGAGATTCTTCCTCCAGCCTTTGAACATCGCGTATACACAAGAGATTCTCGTGTAGACCTGCGACACTCAAATCAAAATTCCCGATCATACGTACTACCTTGTCCTGATAGTACTGAGTGAGAGATCCAAACAAGAACAAGACTTGTTCATGCTCGTTTGATGTGCTAGTAACTAGGGTGAGACAATCTAGTAACCTCCTTATGTTGATAAGGTGGTCACTCAGTGGTTGATCATCTGTCATTTTCGACGAAATGATTTCTTGCAAAATGAACTGCTTGCTATCTTCAGTACTATCTTTAAACGTCTCCTCAAGATACTGGACAAACTCATAGCATGGTTTCTTACGTAGATTATCAGTAAACTCTGATAATGAAGTAAGAACAAGAATCGACATAACTTGTGATTCATCTGCCAGATACTGATAATAAGCGTCAAGCTCATCATCCTGCGCATCTTGCCCTGGTTGTCCCTTGGGCGCCTCGTCTATCACGTACAGTAGATTATGTGCTTTTAGGTAACTCCTAAAATGCATCATCCAAACTTTGTAGTTTGGACCAGTAAGCTTCCATTTTCCAGTAATGAACTTTCGCGATTCGATCGGTGAATAAAACGGAATTTCTGACAGTACAGACATCTATAAGAAAAACAATCAAACGGTTAGTAAGATTAGATAAAATAAATAACTTCTAACATTATTACCTTTTAATAATAATAGTTAGACTAGGACCCATATTTCACGCCCTCTAATGCAAGGTTTGGGCACTTCCCATTAGAGCCACGCTATTTCTGGTAGGTATAGCCATACTGATCGCCTCTAGACTAGAAACGATTCCTAGATCCTCGGGATATCAAGTTGAACAACAAACTTGTACATGTTTTAATCCCTCTAGTGCATTTTGGGTTGGGACTCCCGATTATTACCAAAATAGATCGTACCATCTAAGACAGTGTGATGCCTTGCGCCGGGACTCCCGATTATCACAAGACCCTACGCACCCTAACACTCGCAATGATTTGAATCCACATCTAAGGTTCTTTCTCCTTACAATGTGAATATCGTTGAACAAGTGAGGTGTTCCATTAGATGGTTCCCTAACAAACCTTGGACGCCACCACCGTGCCCATACCATACCGCACCACCGAACCCCATAGCTGGCCTTCTCGGCCCGCGCCCACAGCACCCATCCCAATAGTAGCAGGCGCTATACACGCCTGCCCCATATCCCATGCACGGCCCGCCCATGACCCCTACGGATTTGGATATGGCTTTCAACATGATGCATCTCAATCCACTGGAAAACTCGTGGTACATGGACACCGGCTCCACATCTCATGTTGCAAACAACGAGGGTAACTTTTCTCATTTCTTTTCTTTAAGTAAATCGCATTTGATTTTAGTTGGTAGTGGCAAAAGTGTTCCCGTTACGGGTATTTGCTCTACATCCCTTCCCTTCCCTAACCGTACCTACTACTTAAATCATATTCATCATGTTCCTCAAATAATTAAAAATCTTATTTCTGTACTTAAATTTACCCGCACTAATAATGTTTCCGTTGAATTTGACCCGTTCGGTTTTTCCGTGAAGGACTTAAATACAGGGAAACAGGTTACCAGATGCAACAACACCGGTGATCTTTATCCATTCACTCCTACCTCTTCCGCCCGCACCAACCCTATCGCTCTCCACACTGCTTCTTCATCAACTTGGCACAACCGTCTCGGCCATCCGGGATCTTCTATTTTTAGTTTTCTTAGCAATAAAAATTTCCTTCCAAATAAACTTAGTGTAGGAAAACCTTGTAGAATTCACATGGCGGAACTTGAATACCACATTACTGGATCTCTACTAATCAATGAGGTCACGAGAAAGTGAAGAAGATGAATGTTACCTTTAGATTGCTAAAGAAGTGATCCACCTCTACTGCACCACCTGGACACGCTGCAAGACCGCGTTGTACCAACAAAGCAACACACTAGAACTCGTGTGTGTGTGTTCGTCGACCCCAAAAAGCCGAAGAACCCTATGGGGTTCTTCCTTCGTTCGATCGACCGAAAGAGAGAGGAAGGGTGTAGGGTTTTGAGTGTGTAAAGTGATGAGCCTCTAAACGCTTACACAAGCCCTTTATTTATAAGGCTAGATATTACGGTTTAGTCCTTGGAGTTTAATTATGATTAATCTCATAATTAAACTTCCTATTAACACTTTAAACCCTTGGACTTTTACTAGTTAATTAATCAACTATTAATTAACTGTCCGTTAAATACTTAACCTAATATTTAACCATCCTCATAAATAATAATTAATTTATTATCATTTATTCTCTTCTCTATAATTAACTTAACTAGTTAATTATTCCACACAACTTACTTTATTCGGTTGTCCATTATTGGGTGTGTAGTGTTGTGACCCTTTAGTGTCTTATAACATTGGACACAGTGACACGTGTACTTATCTGTGCACATAAATCGTCGAGCGGCCATGAAATATCTCTTCTAGTTAAAGAAGGTGCAAATTCCATCTTGACATTTGCGTTATCTTGCCCACGACTTCCGCTGTCTTAGTCAAGTTCCTTATAATCACCCTTTTACGGTGTGATGGTAGATAAATGCTAAAGATCAGAAGTCATCGTGTCTCAAACCAAAATGTCTCAGGTCAGAGGACATCTACTCGAAATTACTCATGCTTGGGCTCCATGAAGTAATATCGATCTTTTGGTCACGTCTAATGTTTAGCAAACTCTGTAAACATCTATGAATATTTATTTTAACAACTCTTGTTTCTCTATTCAATAACTATGAAATAGATAAATATTCATAATGGTATTAACTCTTGAATCTAGCTCCCACTAAATTCAAGCAACCACAGACAATTTAGATACTCAAAAACTTTGTGTATCAATAATAGGTTTAAAACATGTTAAGAATAGACAATGTGAAAATATTACGTAGAACCTTCTATTTCAATCCCACGAAATGTTATTACATAATGTAGCGATTTCAAATATATCTATGAATCTAATCAAAAATACTAGCTACCAATATTTAGGTACTGCATGCCTATAGCGTGCGCATGTTTCTCATGCTTTGGTCCAACTAGTGGTTTTGTCAACGGGTCAGCGACGTTGTCATCCGTTGGTATTTTCTTAATTATAATATCACCCTCTCTAACATACTCGCGTATGAGGTGATATTTCCTGCGTACATGCCTGGTCTTTTGATGCTCTCTTGGTTCAACAGCTTGCGCTATTGCCCCACTGTTATCACAGAATATTTCGATGGGTCTAGAGATACTGGCAATAACTCTAAGATCCTCGATAAAATTCTTAAGCCACATGGCTTCTTTCCCAGCATCATTTGCGTCAATGTACTCAGCCTCTGTAGTCGAATATGCTATCGTATCTTGTTTCTGACTCTTCCAAGATATAGCTCCTCCGTTTAGCGTGAAGACAAATCCCGATTGAGATTTGTAATCGTCTATATCGGTTTGGAAGCTTGCATCTGTGTAACCAGTTACACGCAATTCCTCCAACGAACCTCCAAAGACCAAGAAAATTTCTTTTGTCCTTCTCAAATACTTGAGAATGTTCTTGACAGCCACCCAATGGGGTTCACCGGGATTCTTTTGATATCTGCTCGTGAGACTTATGGAGTAAGCAATATCGGGCCTAGTACATAACATGGCATACATGATTGATCCAATTGCCGAGGCATATGGTACCAAACTCATCCTAGCTATTTCCTTGCTAGATGTGGGACTCTGAGCTTTGCTCAGTGTAATGCCATGTGACATCGGAATGATTCCTCTCTTGGAATCACTCATACTGAATCTCTTCAGTACTTTGTCAATGTATGTACTTTGACTAAGTCCAATAAGCCGCCTAGATCTATCCCTATATATCTTTATACCTAGTATAAATGCGGCTTCTCCCAAGTCTCTCATCTGGAAACATTTACCTAACCAGGATTTTACTCCTTGTAATGCTGGTATATCATTTCCTATAAGCAGTATGTCATCGACATACAAGACTAGGAAGATTACTACGCTCCCACTGAATTTTGTATAGACACACGCCTCGAACTCACTCTTGAGAAAACCAAATTCTTTGATTCTTTTGTCAAAGAGTAAGTTCCAACTTCTAGATGCTTGCTTCAATCCATAAATGGATTTTAGCAATTTACATACTTTATTGGGATTCTTTGGATCAGTAAAACCATCCGGTTGTATCATGAATACGTCCTCATTCAACTCCCCGTTAAGGAAGGTGGTTTTAACATCCATCTGCCATATCTCATAGTCGTAATATGCTGATATCGCCATAAGAATTCTAATAGACTTAAGCATGGGGACTGGCGAGTAGGTTTCAGAATAATCCACACCGTGTGTTTGCGTGAAACCCTTCGCAACGAGTCGTGCTTTGTAAGTATGCACCTTTCCATCCATGTCGGTTTTCTTCTTGAAAACCCACTTGCATCCAACAGCACGAGACTGTGGTGGCAAGTCTGATAACACCCAAAATTGGTTGTCATACATGGATTGCATCTCTGCTTGCATAGCCTCGAGCCATCTTTCAGTCTCTATGCCGTCAGCACTTCGCTGTAGGTTAATGGTTCTAGTAGGCTTCCATCATCTTCATCGATCATGAATCCAAGTTACCTATCTGGTTCTTGGCGTGGTCTACTGGACCTACGCGGATTGCGTGTCTCTTCTTCCTCAACCGGTGGATCTGGTTGGGATTCAACAATTCTTTGTTGAACTACTGGTTCGACTGAAGTCGTCGGTGATCTTCGTTCTCTTCAATTTCTTGAAGCTCTATTTCTTTTCTAGGAGTTTCAGTTCCTAGAAACTTCTCCACCAAGAAGACACCTTTCCGAGCAACAAAAACTTTGTTGTCTTCTTGATGATAGAAATAGTATCCTAAGGTTTCCCTTGGATATCCAACGAATATACACTTGTCTGACTTGGGGTTTAGTTTGTCTGTGAAGTTACGTCTAACGTATGCTTCACAACCCCAAATCTTGTGAAAAGATAATTTAGGTTTTCTCCCCGCCCAGTGCTCGAACGGAGTCTTTTCTACTGACTTGGTCGGAACCCTATTCAGTGTGAATGTTGCAGTCTCGAGTGCATGTCCCCAAAATGATAGTGGTAGTGGGGCGCGACACATCATTGAACGTACCATGTCTAACAAAGTGTGATTCCTCCTTTATGATACGCCATTCATCTGAGGTGTATACGGAGGTGTGAGTTGTGAAACAATCCCACAATCCTTCAAATGATCGTCGAACTCTTGGCTCAAATATTCGCCTCCTCGGTCAGACCGAAGTGACTTAATTTTCTTGCCTAGTTGGTTCTCTACTTCCCTCTGATATTCTTCGAACTTGTCAAAGCTCTCACACTTTAGTCTCATAAGAAAGACATAACCATACCTACTGAAGTCGTCAGTAAAGGTAATGAAGTAGCGGTATCCTCCTCTGGCTTCTAGAGTAAAGGGTCCACACACATCTGTGTGTATAATCCCTAACAACTCGCCTGCCCTTTCATTGTAGTGGTTGAAAGGGTCTTTTGTCATCTTGCCAGATAAACAAGCTTCGCATATTTCATATGATTCCAAATCAAATGGCTCTAGAATTCCATCATCGTGGAGCTTCTTAATGCGAGTCTCGTTTATATGACCTAAACGACAATGCCAAAGATAAGTTTGATTCAAGTTACTCTTGGATCTTTTACTTGTATGATAAACGTCTCGTTCTATGTTATTTAGATTTAACGTGTATAGACCATTATGAGAATTTGCGTTAAAATATAAAATGTCATCTTTTAAACACGAAATTGTTTTTCCATAAAACTCATAATAAAAACCACTGTCTATAAGTAAATCAAAAGAAATAACATTCTTAATAAGTCTAGGAACATAATAACAATCTTTAAGTTCCAAGACTCTTCCTGAAGGCAACTTGAGAAGATATGTTCCTACGGCTTCAGCTCTAACCTTGGAACCTTCGCCTACTCGTAGTTCAACATCCCCTCGCCCCAGCCTCCTGTTCTTCTTAAATCCCTGCAAATGATTGCAAATGTGATGACCACATCCGGTAACCAATACCCATGATTCACTAGAAGTAACGAGACAATCAATCATAAAGATACCTGAATCGCTGACAAAGTCAGCGTCCAACAGCCCCACGTCCGACGTGTGCTCGCAAATATCCTTGCTGCCACAAGTTGGGCAACACAAATCAGCAAAGTCATTCAACCAATCATAGAACTCATCCTGCTGAATCTCGGGGAGAGATTCTTCCTCCAGCCTTTGAACATCGCGTATACACAAGAGATTCTCGTGTAGACCTGCGACACTCAAATCAAAATTCCCGATCATACGTACTACCTTGTCCTGATAGTACTGAGTGAGAGATCCAAACAAGAACAAGACTTGTTCATGCTCGTTTGATGTGCTAGTAACTAGGGTGAGACAATCTAGTAACCTCCTTATGTTGATAAGGTGGTCACTCAGTGGTTGATCATCTGTCATTTTCGACGAAATGATTTCTTGCAAAATGAACTGCTTGCTATCTTCAGTACTATCTTTAAACGTCTCCTCAAGATACTGGACAAACTCATAGCATGGTTTCTTACGTAGATTATCAGTAAACTCTGATAATGAAGTAAGAACAAGAATCGACATAACTTGTGATTCATCTGCCAGATACTGATAATAAGCGTCAAGCTCATCATCCTGCGCATCTTGCCCTGGTTGTCCCTTGGGCGCCTCGTCTATCACGTACAGTAGATTATGTGCTTTTAGGTAACTCCTAAAATGCATCCTCCAAACTTTGTAGTTTGGACCAGTAAGCTTCCATTTTCCAGTAATGAACTTTCGCGATTCGATCGGTGAATAAAACGGAATTTCTGACAGTACAGACATCTATAAGAAAAACAAACAAACGGTTAGTAAGATTAGATAAAATAAATAACTTCTAACATTATTACCTTTTAATAATAATAGTTAGACTAGGACCCATATTTCACGCCCTCTAATGCAAGGTTTGGGCACTTCCCATTAGAGCCACGCTATTTCTGGTAGGTATAGCCATACTGATCGCCTCTAGACTAGAAACGATTCCTAGATCCTCGGGATATCAAGTTGAACAACAAACTTGTACATGTTTTAATCCCTCTAGTGCATTTTGGGTTGGGACTCCCGATTATTACCAAAATAGATCGTACCATCTAAGACAGTGTGATGCCTTGCGCCGGGACTCCCGATTATCACAAGACCCTACGCACCCTAACACTCGCAATGATTTGAATCCACATCTAAGGTTCTTTCTCCTTACAATGTGAATATCGTTGAACAAGTGAGGTGTTCCATTAGATGGTTCCCTAACAAACCTTGGACGCCACCACCGTGCCCATACCCTACCGCACCACCGAACCCCATAGCTGGCCTTCTCGGCCCGCGCCCACAGCACCCATCCCAATAGTAGCAGGCGCTATACACGCCTGCCCCATATCCCATGCACGGCCCGCCCATGACCCCTACGGATTTGGATATGGCTTTCAACACGATGCATCTCAATCCACTGGAAAACTCGTGGTACATGGACACCGGCTCCACATCTCATGTTGCAAACAACGAGGGTAACTTTTCTCATTTCTTTTCTTTAAGTAAATCGCATTTGATTTTAGTTGGTAGTGGCAAAAGTGTTCCCGTTACGGGTATTTTCTCTACATCCCTTCCCTTCCCTAACCGTACCTACTACTTAAATCATATTCATCATGTTCCTCAAATAATTAAAAATCTTATTTCTGTACTTAAATTTACCCGCACTAATAATGTTTCCGTTGAATTTGACCCGTTCGGTTTTTCCGTGAAGGACTTAAATACAGGGAAACAGGTTACCAGATGCAACAACACCGTTGATCTTTATCCATTCACTCCTACCTCATCCGCCCGCACCAACCCTATCGCTCTCCACACTGCTTCTTCATCAACTTGGCACAACCGTCTCGGCCATCCGGGATCTTCTATTTTTAGTTTTCTTAGCAATAAAAATTTCCTTCCAAATAAACTTAGTGTAGGAAAACCTTGTAGTATTCACATGGCGGAACTTGAATACCACATTACTGGATCTCTACTAATCAATGAGGTCACGAGAAAGTGAAGAAGATGAATGTTACCTTTAGATTGCTAAAGAAGTGATCCACCTCTACTGCACCACCTGGACACGCTGCAAGACCGCGTTGTACCAACAAAGCAACACACTAGAACTCGTGTGTGTGTGTTCGTCGACCCCAAAAAGCCGAAGAACCCTATGGGGTTCTTCCTTCGTTCGATCGGCCGAAAGAGAGAGGAAGGGTGTAGGGTTTTGAGTGTGTAAAGTGATGAGCCTCTAAACCCTTACACAAGCCCTTTATTTATAAGGCTAGATGTTTCGATTTAGTCCTTGGAGTTTAATTATGATTAATCTCATAATTAAACTTCCTATTAACACTTTAAACCCTTGGACTTTTACTAGTTAATTAATCAACTATTAATTAACTGTCCGTTAAATACTTAACCTAATATTTAACCATCCTCATAACTAATAATTAACTTATTATCATTTATCCTCTTCTCTATAATTAACTTAACTAGTTAATTATTCCACACAAATTACTTTATTCGGTTGTCTATTATTGGGTGTGTAGTGGTGTGACCCTTTAGTGTCTTATAACATTGGACACAGTGACACGTGTACTTATCTGTGCACATAAATCCTTCAGACTCCCACTTGTGCAAGTTAAGTAACACTTTCTGATCATCGTTGGCCTAAAGCGGTCCCTAGCCAGACATTTAGGATAACCAGGTCATAAGAACTCTTACATCCAGAGATAATATTCATAAAATGAATAACACTAACAGATTTTCCTTTCGCATCATGATATTTCTTAATTTGAGTAATAGGCATGGAGCAGGGATCTTGTTCTATATACTCGAATTTTATCGACTCTGATTTCGACTTTCTGTAGTAACGGATTACCAAATGATCTAATCATTCTCCGAGCGCGGCCACGCATTTTAGTAGTCTTAATCGTCGAGCGGCCATGAAATATCTCTTCTAGTTAAAGAAGGTGCAAATTCCATCTTGACATTTGCGTTATCTTGCCCACAACTTCCGATGTCTTAGTCAAGTTCCTTATGATCACCCTTTTACGGTGTGATGGTAGATAAATGCTAAAGATCAGAAGTCATCGTGTCTCAAACCAAAATGTCTCGGCCACCTTACTTACTTTTTGGGCATCTCAGTCAACCGAATACCCAAGGGAATGTTCTTATCTCAACAACAATATGCCGAATCTATACTAAAAAGAGCTAACATGGAAACTTGCAATGCTGTTACTACACCTGTTGATACAAACTCGAAACTAAGTGCAACCGATAGGGCCCTTTTATCCGATCCAACCACATATCGAAGTCTTACCGGGGCATTACAGTATTTGACTTTTACAAGACCCGATATCTCCTACGCGGTTCAACAAATATGTTTATTCATGCATGCTCCACGAGAGCCCCATCTTAATGCTTTGAAAAGAATTTTGCGGTACATAAAGGGGACGTCTCAGTTGGGATTGCAACTCTATCCATCGAGTCCCGCTCAGTTGATCGCGTATACCGACGCATACTGGGGTGGGTGTCAAGACACCCGACGCTCCACATGGGGATATTTCGTATTTCTCGGTGATAACTTAATTTCCTGGTCTGCGAAACGCCAACCCACGTTATCCCGCTCCAGCGCTGAAGCCGAGTATCGTGGCTTCGCAAATGTAGTTGCCGAGTCATGTTGGTTACGTAATCTGTTACTCGAACTGCATGCTCCATTGCGACGCTTCACATTGGTCTATTGTGATAATATCTCCGCCGTTTATCTCTCCGGCAATCCGGTCCAACACCAGAGAACCAAGCACATCGAAATGGACATTCACTTTGTCCGCGAAAAAGTTGCGTTGGGCCACATTCGCGTTTTTCATGTTCCATCGGCTTACCAATATGCGGACATCTTCACCAAAGGTCTTCCATGTCAACTGTTCCTAGATTTTAGAGACAGCTTGAGCATTCGGTCCCCTCCGACTCAAACTACGGGGGGCTATTAACCGAATATTATATTTAGGAATGTATATATTGTATTTATTCCTTTTGATATATCTTTCCCTTATTTATAGGAAAGATTTGTATTGTAAACCTTATAAAGACCTTAGGAAATCAATAAAGGGAGGTCAAGGATTTACACAAAATCACACTTGCAGCTAGCACGAGTGGCGCTCAAAGCGGTGGTCATGGTGTTGTTGAACCCTCACTACAATAAACAACTTAACAACCCCTATCCCGATCACGCGAAAAGAGGTTGTCGCGACTAATTAACTTTCGTCACTATAGCCTATCCCGATTGCCGATATTGACACGTACTCGGTAAATTGTCGTCGCTACAGCTTTGTAGTATAAGGTAAAATTTTCGTCAGCATAAATGTCGTCGTCATAGGTCCACCAACACCGATCACAACTATTCGCTATACAAGCCGTCATCAAAAAAAAATTCCTTCTAAAAGAAATGTTTTAATATAATCTATACCGACGATATGTGGTCCCAATAAAGTCGTCGGATTGTTTTTCGGCAAAACTTGTACCGACCACATGGAGTCTGTACAAATGTTTTTGGAAACGTGAAATATATATAAAAAGAACCAACTTAGCAAGCAACTAAGAGGCAAGAGTACAAGAACATAGAATTACAAAAGACTTATTTTAAAAAAGGAAAAATACACCAATCCGTCCAATCACGTACTACCTTGCTCCTATGTTTCACCCACAAGAAAGAGGTGGTAATGATGTCTCCCGCAGTAATCGTATACGCCTTTCGAACTTTGTTGAAAACCACATCATTTCTTGCTTTCCAAATATGCCATAAGAAGCATTGAATTATTGTGTTCAACACCTCTTTCTCCTTGTTACTGTTTCCCTATCATCCTGCGTATTCGATAAGTTCAGTGATCGAATTAAATGAAGGAAGTGTGATGTTGCACCATCTGAATATCCATGCAAGAGTTTGTGTTGCAAATGGGCACCGAAGGAATAAGTGCTCCACTGATTCGCCATCTATATTGCATATTGGACAAGTAAGTGAACCAATATTTATACCTCTATTTTGTAGACTCCTAGCCACCGGGATACGATTCAAGCCTAGACGCCACGCGAAACACTTAACCTTCAACGGGGCATAACTTGACCAAGGCATATTTGTATATCCCATAGACGTGTATTTGTCTTCCAACCACCGTCTAATCTGGTGAACCATAAACGACCCATCAGTAGATATATTGCAATGAAGACGGTCAGCAGTGTCGTTAAGATTCAAGGAGCTGATGAGGTCCGTTAGCTCGAGAAGTTCGGCTGATGCGTCGGGAGAAAGTGTACCCCGAGACTAGTTCCAATTGGGACCATTTAGACCGATCCGATCACAAATGCGACATGATTTGATCGATTCCAAGGAGTATAAAGTGGGAAATCTAAGTTGAAGAGGTAAAGACCCCACCCATACATCCTTCTAGAATAAGAAGGTGTTCCCATCACCAATTTTTAATGAGAAAACACCGGAAAAGTCAAAGCCTATTTTTTAATATCCACTTCCACTTTAGCAATATTATTCCATACACCAACCGAATTGTACTTCACCATCCGATTAATAGGTTTTTTTTTCAGATTGTGGATTGCCATAATGACGTCCTTCCAAATGCTATTTTTTCCTTCACGAATTTTCCACCACCACTTAAGCAATAAAGCATAGTTTGGGGCCCTCAAAGAACCGATACCAAGGCCACCGTTTTGTTTTGATGCCAAGACAGTGTTCCATGATACCCAATGTATTTTTTTTGTATCAACCAAGCCACCCCATAAAAATCTCCTCCAGATTTGTTCTAACTTTTCAAATATCCAAACGGGAGCTTTAAAAGTGAGAAGTAATAAAGTGGAAGGCTACTTAAGCCCGATTTCGTTAATGTGAGCCTACCACCAAAAGAAAAGTTATTGGTCTTCCATCCGGATAACTTAGCTTTGAACCGATCAATAACCGGCGTCCAATTCTTCTTCAAATTCATGTTTACACCGACCGGGACATCAAGGTAGATGAAAGGGAGTGTACCTGGAATGCATCTAAGGATTGACGCCCACGTGTTGAGCTCAACCGAAGAAATACCAAAACCGAAAACTTTTGATTTATGGAAATTAACTTGGAGACCGGATGAGGCATGAAAACAACGAAGAATATGAGCGAGATTTTCCATGTTGTTGATGGAGCCTTCTCCCACAAATATAGCATCATGCGCATAAAATAGGTGTGAGATGGACGGGCCTGAAGTACCAATCTTTTGACCGTGGAATAAATTCTTCTCGCATGCCGTTTTCATTGCAATGTTCAAGCCTTCCATGGCGATTATAAATAAGTAAGGAGACAAAGGATCGCCTTGTCTCACACCTTTAGATATATGGAATTCTTTTGTGGGCGAGCCGTTTATAAGAACTGATGCATAAGAAGATGACAGACACCCTTGAATCCAACGCCGCCGTTTTCCACTGAAGTTCATTTGTTCAAGAATAGAATCTAAATAGCCCCAATTTATGGAATTAAAGGCTTTTTCGAAGTCAACCTTGAACAAGAACATTTTTTATTGGTTTTTTTTGCCCACGAACTTAATTCATTTATAACAAGTGGGCCCTCCAATATGTTTCTCCCGTTAATGTAAGCCGATTGCGTGTTATCCACCACATCATCAATGACTGATTTTAACCTGAAAGATAAAGCCTTTGTAAGTATTTTATACATGCAGTTAATAAGAGATATCGGGCGATAATCAGCAAGGTTGACCGGGTCCTTTATTTTAGGCACGAGAGTAATAAACGAGGAGTTGCAGCCTCGAGCAATGACACCATGATCTTCAAACTGCCGCACAAATCCCATAATGTCGCCGATAAGGTCATCAAAGTGGGTTTTGATGAATTTGAATGTGAATCCGTCGGCACCTGGTGCTTTCTCCCCTCCACAAGCCCATATAGCATTTTTTATTTCCGCTGCGGTGAATGCTATCTCAATACTTTCAGCCTGCAAATTAGACAATCTGGAAAACATATCGTTAGTAAACTTTGGCCTATTCGGCCATTTTTCAGTAAATTTAGATGAGAAAAAACTGAATGCTTCGTCCTTGATCACGGAAGGATTAGTGGACCAGTTACCGTTAACCGACAAACCATGGATGCGATTATTCCTGTTTTTATTTTTGAGTGTCCCGTGAAAGAATGCAGTGTTCTCATTGCCGTCAACCGTCCATTTGATGTGAGCTTTTTGTTTCAAATCAAGCTTGTTATATCTTTCTAGTTCAATAAGCTTTAGTTTGCCCGCCCTTGCCTCATTTATCTCCAGGTCCGTTAAACATCTAGATTCCACCAGAAGATCAATTTCGGCCAATCACGATTTAAGAACAGTAAGATCCTTGTTTTCTTTTGCATATTCAACACTTCTCCAGTTCCTGAATTCTTTTTTGATGTATTTGAGTTTAGCAGATAGGAATGCGTCAGGTGTACCAAAATCTTTAAAAGCAATGCAAGCGGACTTCACCAAATCTGAAAATACCGGCCTAAGCAACCAGGAATTGTAGAATCTGAAAGGAAGTGGACCAAAATCGACCCTATTATGACATAAAGTAATGAGAGAGTGATCAGAGAACTCCATGGGTAGTGCAGTGACCGAGGAAGCCGGTTGAACGTTCATGAAGTTGCTACATACAAGGACCCTATCAAGTTTACTAAGTTTATGGAAATCCGGGCTCAGATACGTGAACCGGCGGCCACCCATGTTGAATTCTTTTAGATCGGCTGAATTAATGAAATTGTTAAAATCATTTGCTGAAGAGCGACAAAAGGCAGAGTTAATTCTCTCTTCAGGCCACCAAACAGTGTTAAAATCTCCAAATACTACCCATATACCGTTTAGTGAATTTTTCAGTGTAAGTAATTCAATCCAAAGAAGTCATTTTTCAACAGTTGATTGTGGAGCGTATATGTTTACCAAAAAGGTTTGACCGACGAAACCCGACCACTGTCCACCAACTATTAGGTAAAAACGAGAGTTTTTGCAAAAGTTTTTATTGAATACATTAGAATCCCAGATGCTCAATAACCCACCCGATCTACCTGTGGAATTGATTGCCTCAAAATTGAAATTGGAGTTACCCCAACACCCAGCTATATCAATATCGGCTGAATTGGACATATGCGTCTCCTGAAGTCCCACAAAATCATGTTGTTTTTCGATTTTAAATTTCTTACCCAGTCTACATTGTGAGATTCACTCACCCCCCTTATATTTAAAGATAGCAAGTTCATTGACGACCGTTGCAAGCACCATCACTAGAAAAAATCTCACGCAAAATTGGATCATTTTCATGAACCTGGAACCCAATTTATGCCCCAACTATAACTGCTTTACCAATCTCCAGGTTCAAAGAACCTGTTTGAGATGAGGTAAAGGAAGATGAAGGATTACCTGATGAAGGATTGCAGTTTAAATCGATATTAGAAGATTGAAGCGGAGCCTGGACTATCACCGTAGGGTATTGCCTGATTGGAGAATATCTTCTTCTCTTCTTGGACGTATGAGCCCCAACTGATTGGGCCAAACCAAAAACAAACGGACTAGAATTGGTATTCAATAAATCAGGCCCCAACAGGAGCAGTGGAGGGAAATGGGCCGAAATTAAAGCAAGGCCCAATCGGAATAGAATTGCCCAACGTATCATTCTTAGAAACTGCCCCATTCCAATTAGTTCCATCAAGTGGAGTGTTGGACGGAGGACCCAGTTAATTGATGCAGTCATGCTGGGGAGTTACAAGAGTCTCCTCGACTTCTGGATTGTTCCCATTGACGTTTTCCAAACCGTTATTCCTACTGACATCATTAAAAGCATTAAATGCATCATCACCACGTGGACCGCCATCTGAACCGGCTATGTTGACGTCACCAGTCGCCGGAGCCACCGAGGATTCATCTTTTGTGTTACCTTCGTCCGGAGGGATTTCACCATCTTCCAAAACATCCCACATGGAGTTCTTCTCCCAGGTTTCCAATATACCATCTTCATCATCTGAGGTACCCCCGAGATCATTGTTTTCAGAATCATCCTCCAACTCACCCTCGGCACTAGGATGATGAGAAAAATATTGTAAGGATAAGGGATGCCAGTAATAAAATATTTCCGAGACTCCAATTTTAAAGTTGGTACCGCCATTAAGAATGGTAATCTCCTCGTCGATTCTAGAGATCGAAGAAGATAGTATGGCAACTTTTATATTTAAGACATTAGAAGATTCCCCCATTCTGTCATTTATTTCCACCAGATTGCCAAATTTGTTGGCAATTTTTGTGATGTTATCTTCATCACGATAATGTAATGGAAGACCCACAATTCTTACCCATGTAAGCCGCTGAAAGGGCGGGGGTAATGCTTCATTGCAATGCTTCATTGTAATGCTTCAGCCATTTGAACCACTTCATCCAGCATTCGGTATAAGCCAAGAATCCATTAGCGGAGGATGACATGCTAAATCGGAGCAGTACGTGAAGGAATTATGTGCACAGTTAGTCAACCTATGATGATACATCCATGCCTACGAAACACTTAAGGGTCACACCGGTGAGTACATGTAATACGAGCAAGTTATGCAACGATACTACGAAGAGGAATGATTCATAATATTCATTATGAATCAGTTAAGTATTAAGTTAAGTTTAACTTATTACTAGATTAGTTTAACTAACTAATTAATACAAGTAGTTGTACGTTTACTAGTTGAGTAAATATACAATGTGTTAATTAAAGGTTATCCATGATAATGATTTAAAGCTATTAAATCATATAGTAATTGGATAATATTATTGTATAAATTATACTTCCTCCGATTCAAAATAAGTGATACACTTGGGGTTTCACGGTTTTTGAGGCAAAAGATTATAATGATGGTTAAAGTAGATTAATTGGATGGTTAGTGGAGAATGAGTCCCATACCTTTTGAATAAAGTAAGGTTAATGATGTTTGAAAGTAAAAAGTAAGGGTAAAGGGGTAATTTCACTTTGTTAAAGTAGATAGTTAGTGGGTGTGGGTCCCATTTTTTATGCCAAATAAGGAAACTTTTCAAAGTGTATCACTTATTTTGAATCATCCCAAAAAGGAAAGTGTATCACTTATTTTGAATCGGAGGAAGTATAAAGGTTATTATATAATTAACTATTAAAAGTATAAATACAAGTGTATAATTTCGTGTATATGGGTACCGAAATTAAAGTGTGTTAATACTAGACATTTGATAGTTAAGTGCAATAATAATAAACTAGTTAAACTATAAGGGATGGAATTGTTAAAAGGAACTTTAATTAAAGTTCTAATATTAATTAAACTAGAAGGGTTTTAAGCGTAACTTATTTGTATATAAATAAGAGGCTTAGGGTAACCCTTATTCCCTTGATACACTTGGACGAAATCTCTCCTCCTCTCTTGGGAGATTTCGGCCGAACCCTAAGACACCACCACTTGGTGTTCTTCGTTATTCGTGTTCTTCGTTCGTTCTTCGTGTTCTTCGAGTTTCGAAGATCCAAGATCGTTGCAAGTGATCATCTAGAGGATCGTTCGTCGTGTTCATCATCAGTGGACTTATCTTAAGCATTAACCTAAGGTATGATTCATGGAACACTCCTTCTTCCTCTCCTCTTGTTCGAAGTCGAACCAAGAACCCTAGGGTTCTTGGTAGTAGTCGACGAACACACAAGTATGTGTGTGTTCGAGTTATTCGTACAAGGTTTCTTTCTTGTTAACCTAATCTAGTTCTCCAACATCCCAATCCTTTAGGGTTTAAGGATTAGGTTTAATCCCATATCTGCATTTAGGGATTAAATCAGCTAGTTGGTTTTAACCGGTCAAGAACAAGTTCATGTTCTTGGTCAGTATGGTCGAACCAAGTAAACTAGGTGGTTGACCCAAGTGGTCGATCAATGTACAATGAAACCCTACAGTGGTATCAGAGCCTGGTTTAGAGATCTAGACTAGATTAACAAAGATTGTTTGTTTACTTTAATTTTAAGTTTTTTTTGTCTCAAGCTTTCTTCTTCTTCTTCATATTTTCGGAAAAAGGAAAGAAACCCTAGGACCAAGAACATTAAACTAGTCTAAGTTTAATTGGTCAAGAAGGTTTCTAGAAAAACCCTAGCAATTTTCGAAAATACATAGAAAGAACCCTAAGATCAAGTATATTAAACAAGATATGTTTAATTGATCAAAAGGATTCTTTCCATAATCCCTTAAAATTTCGTGACCAAGGAAAACCATAGGATCAAGTATGTTAAACAAGATTTGTTTAATTGATCAAAAGGATTCTTTCCTAATCCCTTAGGATTCTCGAAAATCTAGAGGTTACTTGGACACCAAGTTTATTAAACTAGCTTAGTTTAATTGGTGGAAAAGTTTCCTAGGCTTAAGAATTTCGAAACCCCAAAGAACCCTAGAACATTAAACTAGTTAAGTTTAATAGTTTAAAAGTATTAATTAGGATAATAATCTAAAAACCTAGTTAATTAGACAAGTTTATGTCTAATAGGTTTAATTATTATTTTGATAAATTTATTAAAGCTAGTTCTTTAAACCTAAAAATTTAGACAAAGTTTTATCGTCTATAAGGTTTAAATTAAAAAAAAGTTTAAATGAATTTAATAAAAGTTATAATCTATCTTAGAATTTAAACAAAGTTTATTGTTTAAAAGGATTGATTAAAATTAATCTTTTAACTAAAATATGTCTTTGATCAAGAAAGTCAAACCCTAGTTTTGATTGGTCAAAAACAAGATTAGGGTTCATCTAAATTAATTTAGGGAATTGATAAAGAGGATGTTAATTTTTAAGTTCTAAAATTAACAAGATGTATTTAATTATTTATATATATGTATTTAATTTTTCGGAATTTTTAATAATTAGGTAAAATTGTATTTTAAAAGATATAATAAGTTTATACGTATTTTAATTAGTTTAAGTTAAAATACATATGTATAAACTAGACGTAATATTCTTATTAGAATGTTACAAGTTTATTATAAAATATACATATATACGAATACATTAAAATACAAGATAAAATGGAACAATTAAAAAGGGTAATGTTATTTTGATCTTTAAAGATAATATTATAATTAGTTATTGTATAAGTTATAATATAATTAAAACTAGAAAGTACAAAGTTATGATTTCATTATAACTAGAAATTGTACAAGTTGAAAATATATGATTAACTAGAAATATACAAAGTTATATATATTAAGATGTATAAAGTTATAAGTTATTATAACTATATAATTATACAAGTATAATATAAGTATTTTACAAGTCATGTAATATACTAGATTAATGATCAAGTGTAAAAACAATAAGAACCTATATTTAACTAGTTCAAGTTAAATATAAGAAAGGTTTAAACAAACTAAGAATTATTATATATAGTCTTTATATAATAAGTTTATTAGTTTCACCAAGTATAAACCGGTGATTGTGTCAGCTTAAGTTTCATCATGGTTGTTGAAGCTAGTGGGAGCTACACAAGAAAATCACAAAGTTTGTAAGTGTGTCGTTAAGACATAAGTTTTGGTCGAATCTAATAAGTCATAAGAAATGTTTGATTTCATTATAAGACATATGAAAAACTAGATGTGTTAAACTAGGTTTATGTTTCAAGTTCATGAATCATAAAAGAATTTAAAAGTTCAACGTAAGTTCATAAGTTTTTCAAGTAAGATAAAACAAGTAAGTTTTATTCTAGATAAGATTTTTCACAAAATCTAGTAAAACGTTTTGTACACCTCGTTTTAGGTATGCATGTAAAATCGTACAAATTCTTGAAACTATAAGTTTTAAAGAATAGTTCTTATGTTTTAAAAAAGGTGTCTTGTAGAACTCTTCAATTCACAAGTCACACATTTTAAACAAGGATTAAGATTGGAATAAAAGTTTAAGTTTAGTTTAAGAATTAAACAAACCCAACAAAATCTTAGATCTAAGTACTATCCACCTAATGGAACACCTCACTTGTTAAACGTTATTCATATTGTAAGGATAAAGAACCTTAGATATGGATTCAAATCATTGCGAGTGTTAGGGTGCGTAAGGTTCTGTGATAATCGGGAGTCCCGGCGCAGAGCATCACACTGTCTTAGATGGTCTGATCTACTTTGGTGATAATCGGGAGTCCCGGCCCAAAAAGTAATTGAGTAGAATAAACATACTAGACTTTATTACTAACTTAGAAATGTACAATTAGATTGTACAAAGTTGTAATAAGTTATAAGTCTAAAGATTCTACGACCCCTAGGAATCGTATCAAGTCTTGATACGATCGGTAAGGATGTTACCTACCAGAAATAGCATGTCTCGTCGGGAAGTGCCCAAACCTTGCGGCGAGAATGTGATAAATATTAATTATGGGTTTATAATATATTTTAGAGAATGTTTATTGATGATTACTAATTAAACTGGGTTTGATTTGTAGATGGCAGCAACAAACGTGATTGCGACAACAAGTACCAACAATCTCTCACTTCGCTCAATCCTCGAAAAAGACAAGTCGACTGGGTCAAACTTTCTCAACTGGGAGCGCAATCTTCGTATAGTGCTCAGGCATGAGAGAAAGTGGTATGTCTTGGAGAGAGCAGTACCAAACACCCCTGCTGTTAATGCCAGAGCTGAAATGAGGCAAGCTTATGATAAGCATGTCAGTGATGAACTCGATGTGAGTTGTCTGATGCTAGCCACTATGAGTCCTGAGTTACAAGCGGGACTTATGGATGTGCCTGCATTTGAGATGATCCAACAACTTAGGGATTCATTTCAAGAGCAAGATCGCACTGAGAGGTTTGACATCAATCGAGCCTTCAACTCTTGCAAGATGGTCAAAGGAACGCCGGTGAGTGCCCACGTCATGAAAATGAAAGGACACATGGATCACCTCGCTAGACTTGATCACCCCATACCGTTGCAAATGGCAACAGATACTATACTCAACTCGTTGTCTGATGACTACAAGTCTTTTGTGGTCAACTACAACATGCATAATATGGAGAAATCCATTGCTGAGCTACATTCCATGCTCAAGATAGTTGAGTTGAGTTTGGGGACCAAATCTAAGGACGTTCTCTTGATCGGTAACAGCGGTGGCGGTGGAAAGAAGAGAAAAGGGCATGGTGGTAAAGGAAAGGGTAAAACCTATCCTAACCAAGGAGTGTCAAATGGTAAAGGTGTCAAACAAAAGGTCAAGAAGGTTAAGCCTAACACTGCGAGAACCGAGAACCGGTGCTTCAAGTGTGGTGAGGCTGGGCATTGGAAAAGGAATTGTCCAAAGGGTGCAAGTGGTAGTGGAGGAAACGCAAGTTCCTCAGGTAACACAACCACACTTCTTAATCACTTTAAGATACTTGTAAAGTACGTTACGAGTAATCTAACTTTTGCAATCGTTTATTGCAGGAGGAGATGGAAAGTGATAGTGACCGGCATGAGATGGTGATGATCCCACGAGCACCAAGTTTTTTATAATTCAGTTTTTTGTGGATTCGTTTTAAACAATTTTACTTTATTGTTTGGATAATTTTATTTCTGTTAAAACAAGTTTTATTTTGGTTTTAAATAAATTTCGAATCCATGGTTGAATTATATTGTGTGCATGTGTGATAATTACACTAGTCAAGGTTTATGACTAGATTGTAAGTCAAATTTTGATTTACTTATATTTCATGTTTTATATATTTGTTTGATTGTTGTATAAATAATGTCTTGATAGCTCAAGGTATATAGATACTAGTAATTAGAAAGTTTTTCTAATGAAAGTATTTAAAAGTTTTATGGAAGCATAAGGTTCAAGAGTTATTGATCTTAGTTAAAACATCTTAAGTAATAGTCATTACTTATGATAGAAAGTTTTAAAGTATTAGTATTAATATAGTATGATTATATTGGATATAATCAAGATAGACTTTAAAGGGTATTATTACAAGTCTTTTATACTTGTAATAAAGGTTTTAATGAGGTCATAATTCCCTAATAGGAATAATTTGATATTCGTATAATCCAAGTAAAATGACTTAGACATTAAATGACTCTTAAAAGGGACAAACTATATTAAAGTATTTAAGAATTAAAAGGTATTATTGCAAGTCTTTTATACTTGTAATAAATACAATATTTAATCAAGTCATAATTCCCTAATAGGAATAATGGATATTTGAGAAATCCAAGTAATGACTTTGGCATTAAATAAGATTCTTAAAAGAATACTAATGTGTTTAAGAATTGGAAGTATCGTTTCAAGTGTTTCATACTTGCTAGATACAGTAATCAATAAAGATCATAATTCCCTAAACAGGAATGTTGGATATTCGCAAATCCAAAGGATGATCTTAATTATAGAATTCTTAAAAGATTAAACTACAATTGACTAGGTCAAAGTAATTTAAGAGATGCTTAAGTTCCATAAAAGTAAGTGGGAGCTAAGACTAACGTAATTCATTAAAGATGTTAGTGAATTCAGTAAGTTAGTAAGACATTAACAACAAGGTTTTACCAAGTCGTTAGCCAAAGAGTTAAGAGAAATAATAAATGATCATTGATTAGATTATTGCAAAACAAATAGCGTGATCACAAGTCTTGTAATTAATTATTGCATATCTAATAGGTTGTTAAACACTTCAGTGGATAACACAATCATTTAAGGAAATTTCTTTAACTAGTAAGAATATCTACAAATCAAGTAACTAAAAGAGGCTTTAGTTACAAGGATAGTTTTATGAATTCAAGAAAATAAGGAGTTAATTTCCAATCCTCCTATGTTTACCGAATTACGTAAAAGGCAAGACTAGAATATGTTATAGATTGTTGCAAAAACAATATCTAGCAAAGACAAAAGTAATAGTATTCCTAAATACTCGTCTTATGTCTTTAGTTTAATAGAAATGATTGGTTCAGTGATAAAGTTACAATTAAGTTTGTAAGAATCATTAAGTAATCAACACAAACGAAGGGAATAAGTAATGATCCAGTAATAATTCAGTATCTATGTCCAGTGAGGAATAATACTTGAGTTAGTATCATTTTTATTCAGACTTTGTATGTTTTACATCATCCATGAATAAAAGTCTATTTATTCAAAAAAGATATAAATCCGTGACTACTCGTCTTGGTGGGAACCTTGATGGGACGTTAACGTCATCGCGGGATTTGGTGGTAGATTCGAAAGTTCTTCGAAGATAGCTACACAAATTTTGTGTAAACCAAATATCGGTGATATTCTGTTGGAGGCTCAACGAATATTGGATTGACCATCGTGACAATACTTCGTGGTTGAAAAGTTCAAAAGTATTGTTCACTAGGATTGTCCGTAAGCCTGAGGTATTTGGTTTAGGATACAATGACTAATTTGCTTTGGTTCAACTCAGACAATTCTGAAATACGTTTGTCATACGAGGAAGATACTGGGTACAAAGGAAGTTGTATTTTAAATCGAAATATAACAAGATGGTAATTGCACCTCCTCTTTAGGAGAGATATTTATAGGTCCTTTGACTTGATAAGAAACTGGAAAGTGCACGGCCGTGCCCAAACGAACTGATCTGTTCTTTGTCGTTTATCACAGCAGTTTGAATCAAGAAGTCATAAAATGATTTCGAATACAGGAGTTGATAATTTCTACCATGCTCGTATTCGTTATCACAAATATCGCGCTGCAAGGGATAAGCCTAACAACGTTACCCAAGAAGTAAAGACAGAGTGTTCTTTACTAGGAGACGTTATTAAGAGTTTTTCATAAAACTATACCAAGGGTTACATAAGCTGTTTTTATGGGGTTGGTTACCTACATGCCCATCTAGAAAGGTCACTGTAGCTCGTATCATTAAGACAAAGGTTACAAACTTGCACAAGTGGGAGTCTGAAGGAATTATGTGCACAGTTAGTCAACCTATGATGATACATCCATGCCTACGAAACACTTAAGGGTCACACCGGTGAGTACATGTAATACGAGCAAGTTATGCAATGATACTACGAAGAGGAATGATTCATAATAGTCATTATGAATCAGTTAAGTATTAAGTTAAGTTTAACTTATTACTAGATTAGTTTAACTAACTAATTAATACAAGTAGTTGTACGTTTACTAGTTGAGTAAATATACAATGTGTTAATTAAAGGTTATCCATGATATGATTTAAAGCTATTAAATCATATAGTAATTGGATAATATTATTGTATAAATTATATAAAGGTTATTATATAATTAACTATTAAAAGTATAAATACAAGTGTATAATTTCGTGTATATGGGTACCGAAATTATAGTGTGTTAATACTAGACATTTGATAGTTAGGTGCAATAATAATAAACTAGTTAAACTATAAGGGATGGAATTGTTAAAAGGAAGTTTAATTAAAGTTCTAATATTAATTAAACTAGAAGGGTTCTAAGCGTAACTTATTTGTATATAAATAAGAGGCTTAGGGTAACCCTTATTCCCTTGATACACTTGGACGAAATCTCTCTTGGGAGATTTCGGCCGAACCCTAAGACACCACCACTTGGTGTTCTTCGTTCTTCGTGTTCTTCGTTCGTTCTTCGTGTTCTTCGAGTTTCGAAGATCCAAGATCGTTGCAAGTGATCATCTAGAGGATCGTTCGTCGTGTTCATCATCAGTGGACTTATTTTAAGCATTAACCTAAGGTATGATTCATGGAACGCTCCTTCTTCCTCTCCTCTTGTTCGAAGTCGAACCAAGAACCCTAGGGTTCTTGGTAGTAGTCGACGAACACACAAGTATGTGTGTGTTCGAGTTATTCGTACAAGGTTTCTTTCTTGTTAACCTAATCTAGTTCGCCAACATCCCAATCCTTTAGGGTTTAAGAATTAGGTTTAATCCCAGTTCCGCATTTAGGGATTAAATCAGCTAGTTGGTTTTAACCGGTCAAGAACAAGTTCATGTTCTTGGTCAGTATGGTTGAACCAAGTAAACTAGGTGGTTGACCCAAGTGGTCGATCAGTGTACAATGAAACCCTACAGTACGTACATACCACCATAGTATTGTATATTGACATCTAAGATTCCGGCATCATCGACAAGCATAGGGAGATTTCTGAGACAGTTGAAGTCAGAAGCCTTGTAACACCGCATTTTTTGAAACTATTTTTTTTTCAAATAAGCATCTATTTTAGCGTTAATCAAAAGGTTACGGAAGCATTTAGTTTAGTTCCTAATTACGTTAGGTTTACAAGGTTTACAATCCGTGGTCCCACAAAACATTACAACCCAAAGTGTTAGTTAAAGGACGGTATTACAAAACTAGGCTCCTTTAACAAAACATTTATAAAACGTATGGTCAAACGCCCCGTCCAAAGCCCGGCCCGTTTCAAACCTTCCAACCTGAAATGTGTCAAAAAGGGAGGGATTAGCACAAAAGCTAAGTGAATGAATTACTATTACTACCAACTACACTAATCATTAAACACGGAAGTTAGAAACATCTCCGGTTTGGGTAACCACTTATTTGAGAGGAACGGTGGCATTGCGAGCCTTAAACCGTGGTCGGCCAAAACCACAGTAACCGTTAGCGTTGTATCCAACATCCCGGGTAAGCCCCCTTAACCATGCAACGCATACAGGTAAGGCTCAAATACCCTGTTAGTCGATACACTATGCTCAGCCGTTATCCATCCGACACTGACCTCGTCCCGAATGTGCACATGGTCATGTATGGTATTCCTCTAACATTAGGCATACATATCTAGTAGGCTAGCTACTAAAAACACCACAAAAAATGTCACAAAGGAGTTCCCAGACGCGAACTGCGAACTAATGTTCGCGTCGGGAACTGATTCGCGAACTACATCACGACTGATACCCCAATTCTCTGTTGACACTTCCCGATCGCTAAGAGGAGTTCGCGACGCGAACTCCCCAGGTCTGGTAATTTCCTGCGTTTTACTAATTTACCAAAACCAAATGGGATTATCGAGACCCGAGTTATAGGTTAAATCCACTCACCGTAACCTTCTCCTTGTCACCAACTCAGTAGTCTAATGTCACTGAGTTGTCCTCCTGTTTCCTGTGAATCCAAAGGAATACTGAATTAGTATATAATTCCACCAAAATCATAAACAATGTTAAATATATATTTAACACTATCACTTGCACCACATGAATAACTAAACACTTACAATATCATATAAGCATGTCATGGTTATGTTACACTTTTGCAATTCAAGTCAAATACAACCAAGCCATATCTAACCAATTTAGCATATTACACCCAAAACGGGTCGAGGCCTGAATTTAACTACAACAAGTCAACATATTACAATTTACCAAAATATGTAATTATCATGTTATTGTCATTCACAGTTCAATTCAACCATACTATACACATTTAGCCAACATTCACATTATATACCCAAACGCGTCAAAACCACATATTTAATTTTAACACTTCCAAGCACAATTACAATTGCTAAAGTTATATCATTTAACAATTCATAACTAACTAGTTATTTCAACAAGACAAAACTCCATTTTTGTCACATGACTATCAACTCACCACTTACTAGTTCATAATTTAAATAAAAACCATCCAAGCATTATAAACTAACATTTTCACCAATTTACATTATAACTTGACAACCACCAAAAATAACATATCTAACATGTCATTTTAACACATCTAGTCATTTAAGTCATAAAATATACAAGTGACATTTTACACCAACATAACGACTAGTTCACTATTTAAACATAAAATACCAACTAGCTTTTTAACTAACAATTTTGACCCAACACTATCACTACTAACATATTCAACATGTCATTTAACATAACTAGACATAAAATCCATAAATACCTATCATTGACATAATCACACCAACTTATCACAAAACCCATTTACTAGCTTATAGCTTGGACATCAAATCCATACCATCTCTTAACTAACAATTTTATCATTTTAAGTCATAATTAACCAAATCAATATTTAACACTACTAATATATTAGTTTAACCTAAACTAACAATTAAACTATAAAACACTTCAAGATTTACACATTTAGTAAAACCCACTTTTAAGAAAAATTATATTTGTTATATATTCCCTACCAAACTAAAACCACTCTTATGTTTCTCTTTTCATTTGGTTCTTACGCAACAGCCGTACAACCAAACCACCATATTGCTACTTTCTTTTCTTTTATTTTGTCCTAGGCAAGCAACAACAAAAGGAAAATAAATCATATTCTAATTATTTTCTTTTTATCTAGCGCAATATTAGACAACATAAAACTTATGATTTTCTTCCACTTCTTCTTGGTTTGTTCACTGAGTTCCACGAGAAAATAAAAGGAAAACAATAATCTTTTTTTTTCCTTTCATATAGTGTATTCATCCATTGTCAAACTTGCTAATAAACTCAACTAATCAATCAATTTGCAAGAATTTCAAAACAAACTATAAAAGACAAGAGCTTACCTAAAAGCTTGCTCCAACACAAGACTTAAGCAAGGATGAAAGAGATTATGCTAGTTTTCTTCGAGAATCTGCAAGAACAAAAACAAAGATTTTTGGTGGCTTTCATTTTTAAAGAAAATAGAAGAAAGTTTTGAAAGTGTGAAATGGGGAAATGAGATGGATAAGGTCATTTCCTTATCCATCTAGAGAATCCGGCGCAAAAGGGGAGGGGCCCCAACTTGACTTTTCTTCAATTTTTAAACAATACAATACAAAAAGTACCGTTCGTAGATAATTTTTTTAAAATATCAAACGAACTCTGTTCTCAAAAACGAATAAATTTTTGGAGACGAAATTCGAAAGAGAATCTAAAAATATAAATATCATAAAATCATTTAGATATTTCAGAAAGCGGCTATTTTAATCCTTGATTAAAATATCACAAAAGGACAAAATGTCCAACATTTCATTTAACATTTAATCAATTTATTCAACATAGGGTCAAATAGATATTTATCAAATATC
Source organism: Calendula officinalis (assembly GCA_963853835.1). Classification (NCBI taxonomy): domain Eukaryota; kingdom Viridiplantae; phylum Streptophyta; class Magnoliopsida; order Asterales; family Asteraceae; genus Calendula; species Calendula officinalis. Next base: position 24,248,586 of record OY970820.1, read on the forward strand.
AATATATATATATATACCTAAAACTACTAGGCCGGTTTTAGGATGTTACAAGCCTCACCGATGAGAATCATGTATTTCAACGAGCTCTCCAAAGTTCTAGAAGGAACAAGGGAGATCACGAGATTGGTGGGATGAGTGCTATTAGCAGCTTGGCCCTTGACAGCGTTAGCATAGGATCTTCCATTGTTGAACCCACTCGGAGTAGCGTTATTGCGATGAGCGTGAGGAATGGGGGCAGGCTGTGGTCTAGAAAAATTACCTTCATGATGTCCAGGAGCCTGCACGTCGTTGGTAGAGTTGCGTTGATATCTCGCTAGGTTATACTTGAGGATACAGTGTCCATATTTTACTATACCAATAGATTTCTCCAGTTTCTTCCCGTCATTAACACATGAGAATCGAACAAAAGCAAAGTTTGCTCCGCAGCTATCTTTCTTCTTAGCAATATGTCCTCTATATTGTCAAATTGATTGAACCTTTCTTTCAATCCGTTGATGCTGCATACCTAAGGAAGATTTGAGACGAAAAGGGTGGTTATTTCGCTATTCCGGTGAGCCATCGTGCGCCATCCGTCGCCGGAGTCGTAGTGTCTCCTCATCTCCTAGAGAACGTTTCTACTTGGGCTTTCTAAACATGTGCAGATACCTACTTGTTTTAGTCGGTACAAATGACATCATTTTTTTCCGACAAGGGTTATACTCAGGACAAGTGATCGATACAGTAGAAATTAAAGACATATTTATTTAGTCAAAGCTCACTACCACACCACTTCCCAGTTCCCATGCCTTTTTATATTAATTCAAATTCTTTCTCAACATCCTAAATTAAAACTTATTAAATTCCGCTAAAAAAACTTATTAAATTAAAGAAACTATTAATTTATATGTAACACCTATTAACTACTGGAATATATCGTGTCGGATTACCATTGGTTCTTTCATTACAAAATCTGCACATCTTAGTGTCTACAAACATTATTCCAATAAGGTTATGTTTATGATTTATCGAAAATTCAACATTAAGGGGGGCGTTTGGCTCGACGTAATCTTCAGTAATGTAATTGAAATCGGTCGTAATTGAATTCGGTTTGAATTTAGTTATAATTGAATACGGTTACGTGTTTGGTTAACAAGAGTTGCAATTCAAATCAATAATTATACATTTTTTTAAAAACTTTTTTAAATTGTTTTTTAAAATTTTATTATTTATTATTATTATTTTATTTTATTTTATTTTTTTTAAAAAAATTAATATTTTTTTCAAAAAAAGTTAATATTTTTTTCTAAATTTGTTATTATTATATTTTTAGTTTAAAAAAATTAAATTTTATAATTTTTTTAAATTTTTTTAAAATTTTTATTTGTTTTAATATTTTTTAATTTTCTTAATTTTTTTAAATTTTTTTAAATTTTCTTAATTTTATAAAAAATTTTTAATTTTCTTAATTTTTTTTAATTTTTTTAAAATTTTAAATTTTTCTTTAACTTTTTTAAATTTTTTTTAATTTTTTTGATTTTTCTTAATTTTTTTTATTTTTTTAAACGATTTTAAAATCTGAAGCATATAAAATATTCAAATTTGTTAATTTACTAAAGAACCGTAATTGAATTCTTAGGGTTTTGGGACGAATATCGTAATTTGAAAATACGTCGTAATTGAATTACGAAAAAAAGTGTTCATCCAAACGTTATCCGTAATGTGATTGAATTACAATTACAGAAGATTATAGAGGATTACGTCATGCCTAATTGTCAGCTGATTAAGGGAATTGAAGTGTCATTTTGGACATTAAAGTGGCGATGTTATACTTTGTTTGTATCCGAAGTTATTTAGATTAAGTACGTATTACTTTGATTACTCCTATCAATTTTAAATAATCCATCTAGCAAGCAAACGTATGTATGTATGTATGTATGTTTGTTTGTATGTATGTATGTATGTTTGTTTGTATGTATGTATGTATGTATGTATGTATGTATGTATGTATGTATGTATGTATGTATGTATGTATGTATGTATGTATGTATGTATGTATGTATGTATGTATGTATGTATGTATGTATGTATGTATGTATGTATGTATGTATGTATGTATGTATGTATGTATGTATGTATGTATGTATGTATGTATGTATGTACATACGTACGTATATACGCATGCGTGAGTGCAAAGTGTCGTACTGAGTGCAAAGTGGGAGTCATGATAATAAAATAATCAACTATTAAGTGTGGGATACTCGATCGGATAAACTCTAATTGTTTTAAGTATTCGTTGATCACTTGAACGTATTGCTGAACCAAATAGGTGAGACCATTTTTAAAACACAACGCCAAAACAACCACTTTAATGGTTATTCATTAACGAAACACCCATAAGTCATTTATCGTTGATAATTAGCCATACCCATTAAATGGAAAACTTAAACATTGTGTTTGACTGTAATAATGAACAATTTGTAATCTTGTACGATCAACTATGTGCGTTTTTACATGGTCCAAACAAACTATAGCCTCTTTCAACTACAGTAGTCAATTGAATCTTTAAAAAAAATCAAACATAATTATTAAAATATATAGAACAAAATTATATTTTTTTAACAAAATAAACTTGCGTGACATTAATTATACCAAAATATAAAGTACAATTTTATATTTTTTGTAAGACATACTCTAATTTCTTTTTTGTGAAGAACCATTTTTTTCGATTAATGTACGACCTGACTGTCTTTTTATGCTAGCAAAAGACATTTTTCAAATATTATATAGAGTACATACGTTACACAATTATTTTAGATAAAATTGAAATTAAAGTTCTTTTTTATGAATCTTGACATTTTGTAATTTGAGTTTATCTAACTCATGTCCTAAGGGCAAGAGATTTGAAGTATTTAATGAACTCTAAATTTCCGTAAATCTATTTATCAGTTATTAATGAAGTCTATTTTTTCATGAATTAAATGTATTTTTAAATAAAAATAGTAAGTTAGCGAAACCCTTGTAATTTATCCCCCAAAAGAAAAGGAAATTGCATGTCAACTGATCCAGAGTGAAACGGCAAAGGGGCGTCGCCGTCAATAATTCCCGTGTGTATATATACATGCTCTATATATACACACACACTGTTGGAGCAAAACACAGATCAACTTAATACTGATGCTGCAGTTAGTACTGACAATACATAGTACTGATAGGGCAGAACATATTACTACTGAAGAAGTTGATACTGATGATACTATAACTTAGTTACTACTGATCATGCACAGATTAAAGATACTACTGATCTTAGTAGTTACTACTGACGATGGTTTCTGGACTTACTACTGATCACCAAGTTTACTACTGATGTTACATATTTACTACTGGGATGAGTTTTACTACTGATACGCGTCTATGGAACAAATCAAGTCCGAGATCTTCGCAGAGATAGTTATAGAATGTAATTAAATGTATATCTTTTATTATTCGATGTAAATCAAATCCTAGAATAACTAGGGTAAATAGTTTAGCTTCAAGGACTATTATATATAGTTCCTTACGAATTGTAAACGTACGTGTGTATTGTTAACTTGATAATATACATTGAAGCTTTTTGTGAAACTGTGTTCGTAATACTTTGCATGTGATTTACAGTTCATTGTTCTTAATTACATTGATATAGTGTTGATCCGCTGCAACTTCTATATTCAATTAGATCTAAGGTGTTTATTAACTTGTCTATAGTTAATCGATCCTGACAAGTGGCATCAGAGCATTTGGTTCTAGATCTACTATTTGTTAAGAACAACAAAAAGTTTTAATCTTTTAAAACACACACATTGTTAATCATGACGGATAACAATGAAAGCACTCAGGCCAATAAAATCCCTATACTCACTCCCAATAACTTTGGGATGTGGAAGAATCGTATTAATCAATACATGCTTATTACAGATTATTCTATGTGGGAAGTTGTCCTTGAAGGAAACAAAACTGGTCCTGGTATAGCAAGCAGCTCTGCAACTGAGGCAGATAAACTTAAATGTGAGAAGGAGAAGAAAGATAAAGGAATCGAACTCAAAACTCTAAGCACTCTCCTACTGGCCATTCCTAATGACTATCAACATCTCTTTGTTGAGTATGATGATGCAAAGGTGCTTTGGGAAGCACTGGAGAAGAGATTTGTTGGGACTAAGAGCACCAAGAGGAACATGAAGTCTGTTCTCAAACAAGACTTTGAAAATTTCAAAGGAAAGCCCAATGAAACACTCACTCAAGTGTTTGACAGATTCAACAAGTTAATGGGTGAACTTAACCAGGTTGGGGTTAAGATGGATCAAGAAGATGTCAACATAAAATTCCTAAGGTCTCTTAGTGAAGAATGGGCCATGTACACAGTGGTATATAGACAGAGAGATGCACTAGAAGAAAAAGAGTTGGATGAACTCTATAATGATCTCAGAGTATTTGAAACAGAGGTAAATCAAAAGAACCCTTCTATTTCTTCTAATAATGCTGCATTTGTCTCTAGTACAGGTCAAGGTCAGGAAACATTCACAGGAAAGGCTGCAGATTCTGAGGATGCTGCAAGAGAATCCTTCTTCACTAGTCATGTGCATACTGCATTGATTAGTGATGACTTGGAACAATTGAATCCAGATGATCTTGAGGAGATGGATCTTAAATGGCAGATGGCTATGCTGAGCCTAAGGACAAAAAGATTCTTAAAAAGAACTGGTAGGACAAGCCTCAACTTCAACAAAGGTGACAAAGCTGGATTTGACAAAACTAAAGTCAAATGTTACAACTGTAACAACCTTGGTCACTTTGCAAAAGAATGTCCTCAGCCAGACAAAAGATCAAAATCAACTGCCCTTGTATCACAACAAGGACAAGGATATGACTGGAGCTTCCAAGCAGAAGAGCATGCTCAAAATCAAGCTCTCATTGCCTTTACTGACAACAAAACTGAGGTAAAACCTAAACCTTGTACTTCTGAATGTGCTAAAATTGTTAAAAACTTAGAAAAAGAAAACAATAAATTAAATGAAGATTTAGCAAAAGCAGTCAGAAGAAATCATGAGTTTGATAGTGTAATTGCTGATCAAGAACATCAAATAAAGGTGTACAAGATGATTGATCAAAGGATAAAGGAATAATTGCTTCAGGCTGTGGATGAGAAAGAGTTTTATGAAACAAAAAATAAAGAACTAACAAGTAAAATAGAAGAATGTCAGCTTGAAATTGAACAAAATAAATTGACAATTAAAAAGTTTGAAAGAAGCACTAAAATTCTTGATGAATTAACTAATAATCAAACTACCGAAAAAGTTGTTCATGGGGTGGGGTATCATGCTGTACCACCTCCATATAAAATCATTCCACCACTTAAAAGCAGTTCAGAAAGAATCATTAATGAATTAAAAACTGAAAATCAAACTGAATCACTTAATGAAACATCTGAATCAAATGATTCTTCTGATGATGATCAATCAATTGAATTTACAATCTCTCAAACTGAATCACCAAAATCAATTGATACAAGTTTTCACACAGCACAAAGTCCAAATGAATCTCCCAAATATGATGCAGAAAATGTACCAAAAATTTTAACAAGGGGAAATGAAAGAAATAAAAATCAACTCTTAGATCAAAAAATACCTGAAGGTGCTAAAAGTAAGAAATTAAGATGTGTTATATGCAACAAAATGAACCATTTAGCAAAAGATTGTCACTTCAGTCCAATAAATTGCAAAGAGTTGAAGGAATTTAAAATTTTTAAAGCAAATGCAAAAACTCAAAAGTTAAAAGATACTACTGGTCCTTCAGTAGTAAATAAAATTAAAACTCCAATTGATGAAACTCCAAGATTTGGAAGACGTGCACCAAGATTTGTGCAAAACAGAAGAGTTGGAAGCCCAAAGAACAGCAATTACTTCAAGAACAATGGAAAATCCAATCAAAATAAACAATATTTTAAATTTTCCAACACCAGTAAAAACTTTAACAATTTTACTACTGGTGGTCACCCTAAGTACAATGCTGTTTGGTACCAATACAAGAATACTACTGGTAAAAACTCTAATTACAAGAATACTACTTCTCCCAAAACAACTTTCAAATATACTACTGGTGTCAACCCTAAAAACACTACTGGTCATTCTAAACATGGTAAGTACACAAATACTACTGGTCCATCAGTAGTAAAGTATTCAAAAGCAAAATTTCACGGGTACAAATCAAGATCAGTAGGAAATTCTCACACCATTACTACTTTCAAAAGGGCAGTAGTAAAACAAAACACCAGTACTAAACAAGTATGGGTACCAAAAGTGTTTAAAGTTAAATCTTCCAAAGCTTATTTCTCAAAGGATGAACCCAAGACATATAAAGCTTGGGTTCCCAAACTTAACTAATCCTTTCCTTACTTGTGCAGAGCATTCAGATCCCAGAAGAAGGAAGAACATGGCATATTGATAGTGGATGCTCAAGGCACATGACTGGAAATCTGCAAATTCTTAAAGATTTCAAGTCATTTGATGGAGGATATGTGGCATTTGGTGAGAATCCAAAGGGAGGTAAGATTACAGGTAAAGGTACTGTTACTAATGGGAAAATTACCTTTGATGATGTATTTTATGTAGCTGAACTAAAATACAATCTTGTCAGTGTGTCTCAAGTTTGTGATAAAAAGAACAAAATTCTTTTCACAGACATTGAGTGCATCATTCTTTCTCCTGACTTTGTTTTAGATGAAAAATATGTTGTTTTAAGAACTCCAAGGAGAAACAATGTGTATTGCCTAGATATAGGGGGAGAACTCATTTCTACAAATGAGATCAACTGTTTTATATCCAAGGCAAACACCACTGAATCAGAACTATGGCATAGAAGGATGTGTCACACAAATTTCAAAAACATGAACAATTTAGTAAAAAGGAATCTGGTCACTGGACTACCTCAAAAACAATTCATGTGTGATCATCATTGTGTTGCATGCCTAAAAGGTAAACAACACAAAACTTCTCATAAGTCCAAAACTGTGAACTCTATTTCTGTTCCTTTACAGCTCTTACATATGGACCTTTTTGGACCAACAAATGTAATGAGTATTGGAAAGAAACAATATTGTCTTGTTATTACTGATGACTTTTCCAGATATACATGGGTATTCTTTCTCAGGACAAAGGATGAAACAAGTGAACTCATAAAGAACTTAATTGTCAAACTGGAGAACACATCTGATCAAAAAGTTAAAGCCATAAGATGTGATAATGGCACAGAATTTAAAAATGCTAACTTAATTAACTTTTGTGATCTTAAAGGTATTGACAGGCAATACAGCTCACCTAGAACTCGCCAACAAAATGGTGTAGCTGAAAGAAGAAATAGAACTATCATAGAAGCAGCAAGATCAATGCTAGCAGATTCAAAATTACCAATTACTTTTTGGGCTGAAGCTGTTAATACTGCTTGTTATGTTCAGAACAGAGTATTAATAGTGAAGCCACATTTTAAAACACCATATGAACTTTTTAACAAAAGAAAACCCTCTATAAGCTTTTTAAAATCATTTGGTTGTCCTTGTACTATCTTGATTACAAGAGAACAAATTGGTAAGTTTGACTGCAAAGCTGATGATGGAATCTTTGTGGGATACTCTACTCAAAGCAAATCATACAGAGTATTCAACAAAAGACTAAGGATAATTGAAGAAAGCATCAATGTATCCTTTAATGAAAATGTACCTAATGAACAAGGAAATGGTCCAGATTGGCTATTTGACATAGACAATCTAACCAAATCCTTTAATTCTAATATAAATTTCAATGCAGGTAATTCAAATTGTCACAATCAAAAGGAAGGAACATCATCAGTTAATACTGGTCAAGAGGAAATGAGATACATTGTAGTTAATACTGCTCCAAAAGTTAATACTGATGTCAGTAATAACTCAAGTTCTGGAACCAGTAGTAACTCTGAGAATGAGGACAGTAGTAATTCAAATACTACTGATACCAGTAATAGTACTCAAAATACTACTGGTCCAAACATTAACCTAGATTCTCAAGATACTACTGATGCCAGTAATAACAACAATACTACTGATCTCGATGAAGATAATAGCAGTAGTAAATCTGACCAAGATGATGATGAACCAAACATGAATGACAATGAAGGATCTCCAGAGGAACAACTGCCTGAGACAAATGAGTCCAATCTTGAAAATCAACTAGTAGTTGATAAAACTACAACCACAAGGACTCAAAAGAACCATCCATTAGACCTTGTTCTAAGTGATGTTAACTCACCACTACAAACAAGAAGCAAATTAAATAAAAGCTTAACTGCAAACATGTGTAACATAAGTCTAATTGCTAATGAGTGTATGTATGAATGCTTTTTGTCTCAGGATGAACCAAAGAAGATTCAACAAGCAATGAAGGACTCAAACTGGATTGAGGCAATGCAAGAGGAACTCCTTCAATTTAAATTACAAGCTGTTTGGACACTTGTACCTCTACCCAAAGGAAAAAGAGCCATTGGAACAAGATGGATCTTCAGAAACAAGAAAGATGAAAGAGGTATAGTGATCAAGAACAAAGCCAGACTTGTAGCCCAAGGATACACTCAAGAAGAAGGAATAGACTATGATGAAGTATATGCTCCTGTTGCTAGAATTGAAGCCATAAGGATATTTCTAGCATATGCTTCATTCAAGAAGTTCAAAGTCTATCAAATGGATGTAAAGAGTGCATTCCTATATGGGAAGATTGAAGAAGAAGTCTATGTTTGCCAACCTCCAGGTTTTGAAGATCCAAAACATGGTGATTATGTGTTCAAATTGGATAAAGCTCTATATGGCCTACATCAGGCACCAAGAGCATGGTATGACACATTATCATCCTACCTACTGAAGAACAACTTTAAAAGAGGAGCCATTGACAAAACTTTGTTTACAAAGAAAGTCAAAGATGATATACTACTGGTACAAATTTATGTAGATGATATCATCTTTGGCTCAACCAATGACTTATTATGCAAAGAACTTGAAGAACTAATGCAAATTAAATTCAAGATGAGCTCTATGGGTCCAATGAACTTCTTCCTTGGACTCCAAGTCAATCAAAGAACAGATGGTATTTTGATAAATCAATCAAAATATGTCAAAGACATCTTGGAAAAGTTTGATTTGAAAGACAGTAAAAGTGCTAGTACACCAATGGAAACACACAAACACCTACATCCTGATGTTGAGGGGGAGGATGTAGATGAACACTTATATAGATCAATGATAGGCTCTTTGATGTACTTAACTGCATCAAGACCTGACATTATGTATAGTGTTTGTGTGTGTGCAAGATATCAAGCAAGACCCAAAGAACTACACTTGCAGGCTGTTAAAAGAATATTCAGATACTTGAAAGGCAAACCATCACTAGGTCTATGGTATCCACATGATTCACCCTTTGAACTCATAGCCTACACAGATAGTGACTATGGAGGTGAATGTCAAGATAGAAAGTCCACTACTGGTGGATGTCAATTCTTCGGATCAAGACTGGTGTCATGGCAATGTAAGAAGCAAACAAATGTATCAACATCAACTGCTGAAGCAGAATATGTAGCTGCATCTGCTTGCTGTGCTCAAGTACTATGGATTCAAAACCAGCTTCTAGACTTTGGTATCTCTATCCTTAAAACTCCTATTTTTATTGATAATCAAAGTGCTATTAGTATTGTGAATAATCCAGTAAAACACTCAAAAACTAAACACATTGAAATAAGATTTCACTTTATAAGAGATTGTAATGAAAAGAAATTAATCAAAGTAGTTAAAATCCATACTGATGATCAATTAGCAGATCTTTTTACAAAAGCATTTGATGTAGGAAGATTCAACTTCTTGGTTAGCAGTATTGGAATGATTTTGATAACTTAAACTCTCACTTAAAATCATGTGTAAAGTTATTGTTGTAAAATATTATTTACTTAAGTGTTTTACTACTGGTATTTCTGTACTACTGGTATGTAGGCATGTGCACAAAATACTACTGGTAGTTAAATACTACTGGTGTGTATTAGTTCTACACAAATACTACTGGTAAGTCAGTACTACTGGTGTTCACATATACTACTGGTCTTGTGTGTTAATGGTTACTACTGATGTCTATAGTTACTACTGATGTCAAAATCCTTAGTCACAGATACTACTGACGTTTTACTACTGATATCTTATTTACTACTGGTCTTTCAGAAACACAATTACCAAACTAACCCCCATGAAAATAACCGTTATGCTATGATTCGAAGGACATTTTAGTAGTTTTGCAGGTTAAATCGAAAGATATAAAAGGCGGCAGTCGATTAGTTTAGCATTATCTTCACTTCGATTCTCTAAATTCTCTCGATAAACCCTAGTTTACGATCAAAAACCCTTCGTCAGTAACAAAATTCATTCATCTTTTTCTCAAAATCAACATCAAATGGCAACTCTACAATCTCTGGATGTGCAAACCGATCTTAAATACTCAGAATTTCACAACATGTGTGCCTTCCTGAAAAATCCCGACGGCACAAAAGACTTTCGACCGATCGTAAAATTCTTGAGAAATTCCTATATACAGTTTGCATTAACGGTAAAACCAAATTCATATCAACAGCACTTGGTGGATTTCTGGACCAATACTGAGCAAACGGAAGGAACAACTGTATCAATAATCAAATCACAAGTAGATGGAAAGCATATCACAGTAACAGAACAATCAATCAGGCACCATCTACAACTTCACGATGATTCAGGTATATCTACTCTTCCTAAGGAATACATTGCTGAAATTTTACAAAAAATGGGTTATGAGGGAAGACTCAATATAGTAACCTTTCAAAAGGGTCTTCTCTCCCCACAATGGAAATTCTTAGTTCACACTATTCAGCATTGTATTTCTCCATTAAAGAAGTACTTGGAATGAGTTTAATAAGGCAATAGCATCTGCTGTTGTCTGCTTATGCACAGACCAAGTCTTTAATTTTTCTCAAATGATTTTTGAAGGTATGTTGGGAAATCTTAGTTCTTCTAAATTTTTAATGTATCCCAGATTTCTACAACATATCATCAATTGTGAATTACAAAACTTGTCAACTCCTAAAAACATTTTCATACTTCCAGAGTTGAACAAGAAAGTTTTCTCAAATATGAGAAAACAATTTAAATTTTCGGGCAAGGAAACCCCTCTGTTTCCTAACACGATCAATGATCAATCACATATTGGAGAGGGTTCAACCATTGCTACACCCCAAGTTGAACCTCAACCCACTCCATCACCCCCAAATACAGCCCAAACACCACTCCAATTAACCACTTAATCACCAGCCCAAACAGAAGTCCTGAATGTGTCCCAGGAACTTGATTTAAATCTGCAGAGTGCTACTCTTCACTCTGTGGAAGACCTACCAGATAAAACCAAAAATATTTCCACACTTTACAAAAGAAAGAAATCTTTAAAGGACACCAGGGGACACACTGAGTCAAACCCCAGGCTCCAAGAGTTGTCCTCCAAGGAGGAGAGAGGACATGAGGCGAGGGCTTTCACTACTGATGCCCCAAAGGTGGGTGCACAGGACAGTGAAAACATAATTAGGACCCAGACCTCGGCAACTTTGAGTGATGACTCATTTGAGGAATTACTCAAAGGACCCCGGTGCCAAGAAACCACAAGGGGGGGCATCTTTGCTTCTTCTAGGAAGAAGAGAATGTCTAAAAGACCCATTTCATCACCAAGAAGTGATGAGGGCAGACCTATGGATTTGACGGATAGGATGGAAAACCTTCAAACCAATGTACCTATTAGTGAGCCCGATGATCTTGCTAGATGGAGTGAGGGCAGTATTAAAATCCAACAATTGACAGAAAAAGTGGATTCTCTTGAATCCACAGTACAAAATTGTCTTGAATATTTAACAAACCAAGGAAAAACGATGGCTGCAATGAAAAGGCATGTCAATACCATCAACAAAAGAATGAGATTCTATGAGCACAGGCTTCATCAACAAACCAAAATCATCAGAAAATTGATGATAGTGAGGCTCCACCAGTTGAGCTCACTAAGGGGGAGAAGGATAACATACAGACCATGATTGATGAATCTATTGCAGCAGCAGCATCCTCCCTCTTAAATTTAAAAGAAACAGAAGTTGATGAAGGCCCAGATATGATGGTAACTGAAGATGAACCATTTACTACTGCTACAATGGAAGAACAAGTTGAAAAGGAAACACCAGTAGTATCTCTCACTACTGATATGATAGCAGTAGTAAGTAAAGAAGAGGAAGTAAAAGCAGCAAATACTACTGATGCCCTATCAGTAGTAACTCCTGAAGTTACACCAGTAGTAACTACTCTAGTTACTACTGAAGAGGAAGAACTACAACTACCAGAACTAATTGAAAGAGAAAGATTTGAAATCATCACCAAACCACCTACACCTGCTCAACCACTTATCATACCTGACATTGATGATAATGTGAATTGGTTTGAGGTTGATGAGTGCTCACTTCCTCCACATCCAAAAATACTTCAACAAAATGAACTTAGGTTATTTTTCTCCTTCTATAATAATCAGTGGTGTGCCTGATATGAAATATATTTCACCTCCACCTTCAGCACATATTAGAAAGGGTAAAGAAATATATGATGAAGATTACCCCAACAGAGCTCTTGGTCATTACATGGTAAACAAGATAAATCTTGTTAGAGCTGATAAACAGTCTAAATGGAAGGTGAAGCAAAAGAGATATTTGGAGAAGGTAGCTAAGTATCAAGCTCTTGAACAGAAGAAGGATAAAAGAGAAATTCCTGTTCAAGCACCTGTTCAAATTAAAGATGTTCAGATAGAAGCCCAAGAAGCAGAATTCAAAAGGCTTAGAAAAGTAGAAGAAGAACATTTAAACTGTCTTGAAGATCTTGTAGCAGAATGTAAAAGAACAAAAGGTGATCTACCAGATGAGATCTTTGAACAGAAGACTCTTATGATAGTTTATAGGGCATCAGTAGTAACTCCTGAAGTTACACCAGTAGTAACTACTCTAGTTACTACTGAAGAGGAAGAACTACAACTACCAGAACTAATTGAAAGAGAAAGATTTGAAATCATCACCAAACCACCTACACCTGCTCAACCACTTATCATACCTGACATTGATGATAATGTGAATTGGTTTGAGGTTGATGAGTGCTCACTTCCTCCACATCCAAAAATACTTCAACAAAATGAACTTAGGTTATTTTCTCCTTCTATAATAATCAGTGGTGTGCCTGATATGAAATATATTCCACCTCCACCTTCAGCACATATTAGAAAGGGTAAAGAAATATATGATGAAGATTACCCCAACAGAGCTCTTGGTCATTACATGGTAAACAAGATAAATCTTGTTAGAGCTGATAAACAGTCTAAATGGAAGGTGAAGCAAAAGAGATATTTGGAGAAGGTAGCTAAGTATCAAGCTCTTGAACAGAAGAAGGATAAAAGAGAAATTCCTGTTCAAGCACATGTTCAAATTAAAGATGTTCAGATAGAAGCCCAAGAAGCAGAATTCAAAAGGCTTAGAAAAGTAGAAGAAGAACATCTAAACTGTCTTGAAGATCTTGTAGCAGAATGTAAAAGAACAAAAGGTGATCTACCAGATGAGATCTTTGAACAGAAGACTCTTATGATAGACTTTCTAAAGACAATAGGGCATAGTGCAAAATCTTTTGGAAGAATGAAGATGATTACTATCATAGACAAATATTGTACTGCAAAGAAGAAAGACTTGGCTGAACAAGAAGCAGAAGAAGAAAAGAAATCCAAAGCCTTAAGTCCAATCAAAACTTTAATCCCAATTAGTCCAAGTTTATTCAAGAAGGATAGTATCTCAACTACTGGTGAGCCATCAACAAAGAAAAGAAAGATGGTCTCTCAAGAACAAAGTGCTCAAAAGAAGTCAAAAACAGAGCAAGTAATTCCAGTTCTTGATTTACCAGTTGCTCCCTTACAAAATAATCCTATCATAAACTGGAGAATTTTGAATAATAATGTGATAGAGATCATAAGGGAAGACAAAGTTGTACAGAGATTCACTGGATGGTTACCATTGATCATGTCCTATTCAAGAAGTGATGTTATTAAACTACTGATCATTGGAAAACCAAGAATGAGAAAGAAATCATGGAAAGAATCTGGAGCTGGATACTTAACAACTATGATAGATGCTGCATTCTATCCAGACAACTATCCAGAACAATTTACCAGTGAAGGAAATGTTTATCATTGGAATGTTATTCCAACTGCTCAAATGTACTTCTTTGAAAAATCTAACAAAGTATGTGAGCTGTACTTGTATGAAAAGGAATATCCACACTCTGAGAAGACAATGTATCAGATATTCACAAATACTATGATGAAGCCATATGATGAAGTAATGTTTCAGAACAAATTGAATTATTTTACAAAAAGAAACAGCAAGTACATCATAGCTCAAAGAAACGCTCAAAATCAAAGAACCCTAGAAAGAAGAAGAAAAGAAGAGGAAGAACAAAAGAAACTTAATTGATTAAAAAGATCATCAATAAGTTTAGGGGGAGATTGTTGGAGCAAAACACAGATCAACTTAATACTGATGCTGCAGTTAGTACTGACAATACATAGTACTGATAGGGCAGAACATGTTACTACTGAAGAAGTTGATACTGATGATACTATAACTTAGTTACTACTGATCATGCACAGATTAAAGATACTACTGATCTTAGTAGTTACTACTGACGATGGTTTCTGGACTTACTACTGATCACCAAGTTTACTACTGATGTTACATATTTACTACTGGTGATGAGTTTTACTACTGATACGCGTCTATGGAACAAATCAAGTCCGAGATCTTCGCAGAGATAGTTATAGAATGTAATTAAATGTATATCTTTTATTATTCGATGTAAATCAAATCCTAGAATAACTAGGGTAAATAGTTTAGCTTCAAGGACTATTATATATAGTTCCTTACGAATTGTAAACGTACGTGTGTATTGTTAACTTGATAATATACATTGAAGCTTTTTGTGAAACTGTGTTCGTAATACTTTGCATGTGATTTACAGTTCATTGTTCTTAATTACATTGATATAGTGTTGATCCGCTGCAACTTCTATATTCAATTAGATCTAAGGTGTTTATTAACTTGTCTATAGTTAATCTGACACACACACATATTTATCCAAATTTCAATTATAATATCACAAGTACAGAAAATTGATTCTTTTAAACGATATATGATATCCGATTAGTTCATGGCTACGACAAGACCGCCGGTGAGCTACGCCGATGCCGCTCAGTGGCACTGTGTCGTATTTCTCGTGTTTCTTCTTGTGTTAAGCTCTTTTACCAACGGCAACTCACTCATCAGGAAAATTAATCCGGCGGCGGCTCATCCCTGCGACGAAATTTACGTGGTCGGAGAAGGTGAAACGCTGCACACCATCAGCGATAAGTGTGGTGACCCTTTTATCGTCGAAGAAAACCCGCATATCCATGACCCGGATGATGTATTCCCTGGGCTTGTTATCAAGATCACCCGTTCCCATCCTCGTAATTAGAAAATGATACAGTTCATACCCCCGAAGTCTTGCGTTTTACATTTTCACACTTAAGTAGTTTCTTTTTTTCACTAATGAACCATGCTTTTTCATTTCGTTTTATTTTCCATCAATAGGGTGACAAGGTATTTGAAGAGTAAGTCTAAATTTTTAGTTGATTAGATATAAGAGAAAATATTTAAGGGGGTCTATCATCTTTAGGAAGTCTAAAGGAACTAATCTTAATCATTGATCAATAGGATCTAATGGTCAAGATTAATCACATATTTTATATATTGAGGGGTATTTTGGTCATTTTTTAAAAAATAAAAATAAATTTTTTTTTTATTTTTTTATTTTTTTATTATGAAGGGGTATTTTGGTCATTTGGCACTTAAAAAAATTTTGATTTTTTTTAGTTTTTATTTTTTATTTTAAAATTTTAAATTTTTTTTTATTATTTTAAATTTTTTAATTTTTTTATTAATTTTTTTAATTAAAAAAATATTTATTTGATAATTACGTGTATAACTTAATCAAATGTGATTTTAGTGTAAATCACATGTGATTTTAGTGTAAATCACATGTGATTTTAGTGTAAAATCAGGTTTTAGTTAAATCACATGTGATTCAGAATGCAATCACATGTGATTCACTATGCAATCACATATGATTCACTATGCAATAACATTATATGTTATTAATGAAAATTGATAATTTTTAAGAAAATAATAATAAATAAATAATAATTAAAAATTTAAAAAAAATTAAAAAAATACGGAGTATAATTTTTTCAAAATAACCAAATTACCCCTCAATTAAAAATTAAAAATAAAATTTAAATAAAAAATTAAAAATAAAATAAAATAATTTTTTTAGTGTCAAATGACCAAAATACCCCTTCATGTATAAAGTATGTGATTAATCTTGACCATTAGATCATATTGATCAATGGTTGAGATTTGTTCGTCGGGACTTTGTTAAAATCATGGACCTCTTTGAACGCAACTCTTAGATGTAAATAAATTTTATAAATACACTTCTTGAAAAATCTTCTAATAGTGAAAACATGGGTAGCTACGCGATTGATTATAACCGGCAAGGCGGCAAGTGTAACTATTTAATATTAAGTTTTGTAAAAAAAATGGTTCAGGAATGTATAGCTCCCAGATAAGTGTTTTTCTGGTTGTTCATTAACTTTGTTACTATGCACTAATTAAACACCTACATACATCTAGATGTTTAAATTATTTAAAATTAGTTAATAATGCAGTTTTTTTTTGTCTTTCACAAATAGAGTTTATGTACTCCTGGAGTCCGGATTTTGGCCTAACAGGGACTCCGGCCTGGAGTCTGGATTGGTACAAATTACAGTGGAAAGTACAAAGTACAGTGGCAAAATACAAATTACTTATTTGTACCAATCCGGATTCCAGAAGTCCGTGTTAGGCCAAAATCCAGACTCCTGTAGTCCATAAACCCTATTTGTGAAAGTAAAAAAATGCATTATTTGTGAGAGTTTTTAATATATCTCCATTATTTTTGAAAAAAATTCAAACTTAACAGTGTTTTTTAATAGCAAGCTCACGTATTTTTACCATTATCTTGGCTAGACACTTAAAAAGTCATATTCACTTGTCTCTTTCCCAACAATTGACTATTTCTTCTTTATTCAATTTCGCCACATTAAATACCATTCTCCACTCACAAGCAAACATTCTAGTTTTGATACATTGTCTCATGACATCACCAATTTTTATTTATACACAATAAGCTAACATCATGTAATCAATAATATGAAGTTTTAATCAAGTTTCATCTATTTTATGCATGGTGTGTTTCAATAGGTGTAAATTAGATGGGGGAAATATTGGTATATTGTTGAAGTTTTTACATATTCGAAATCTGTAGTTAAAGAAAATATTAATAATCAGGGCGTCTCAAGCCGATTTAAGGCCCGGGGTCAAATATAAAATGGGACCCTAACATGGTTTGAACCATAATACATAAAAATAACAACTAAATAAAACTATAAATAAACTTGCATTTTAGGCTAAGTTTAGACCTTTCTAGCAAGGTATGATTTTTTTTGGGCTAAATATATAAATACCTACTATAATAGGGGGGCCCTTTGATGTTTGGGGGCCGGGGCGATCGCCCAGCTTGCCCAACCCATTGAACCGACCCTGTTAATAGTTAATAAGAGAATTTAATTTAGCAGCTCTTTCTAAAAGGTATGAATATAAATAAAAAATGCCACTTGGATAAGCTTCACGCCCAGATGGTATTCGTAGTTGCTTTGCATGGTTCTCATCACAAAATCCATACGCATATAAAAGTAATAAAATTGACATTTTAAATATTTCATTTTATATTAATACAAATCAATGTCCACATTTATTTCATCATGATATTTATAAAATAATTGATTTTGTTAAATCCTGTAATTCTTTATTCTAAACTTATTTTTTAATTTAGATATTTATGTTAATGACATAGTAGAAATATATATAGGATTGACTATTTGAACATCCTTATCTACTATTTGGACACCCTAAAAATTCATAATAATCTTATACAGTCTCCTTCATACTCAGATATTAATCACCACCTCTACCAACTCAAATGCATCGGAATCATCCGACCATTGTCGCCCTCACTTTGTCATTCACTCGGCCATCACCAAGTTTCTCTGCCGCTCATTCCGCCTCCACCACCTAACTCCGCCACTAACTGCGCCACCACCATCGCATCTTCTACTCACAACCACCACCACCGTCGACCAACGGTTTTAAGTAAAAAAAAAAAGTAGATAATCATGTTACTTAGTTTTTTGTGATACCAGTTTTTAAATTTTGACTTTAGTTAAAGTGTTTATTTGGTTTAGAAGGGTGTCCAAATAGTAGGTAGTAGAATATTAGAAATTAGGGTTTTGCTAATGACAGCCCTTAGGGCTGTCAATAAGGCATAAAGAGTTGTACATCAATTCAAAGGGTGCGGTAATTACTAAAATCCAGGAGTTTGTTAAGGGTTGAAGTACAAAATTATAATGCATGTCTATTGACAGTCCTTAGGGCTGTCATTAGCAAAACCCTAGAAGTTAATATCATCTTTACTATATTATAAAGAGTTTACCATTTCTATAATTAGAAGGGCTGAAAATTCAGCAACACACTTGCCATTTTTGGAACAATAATTGCCTTCTAAGAAAAAATGGGCTGAAGGATTCGAACATGAGACCAAAGGTTACTTGAAAGAATCTTAACCAACTGCGCTGCAAGTCACACGTTAATGTTTTGAATACCTACATATATAATTACAGTTTACCATAAATCTTTTCAAACACACCGCTCTTGACTACCAATGCATGTGTATTCTCTTTCTTGAAAATTTAAATAGTTATTGAGAAGTGGAAGGACATTTAATTGCAAATCAAATAGCCATTTTAACAAACACATGCATTGAAGCGTCTTTCGTCAGGTAATGAAGCGTCTCGCGTCTTCACAGCCCCTTTCATCCTCAACCTCCACCATACTTCCTCTGATTCTAAACTTGAAACAATCTCCTTCTCTATTCCTTTTCCGTCTCAAGCTGGTATGTTCTATTTTCGAATCAAACCCCAAAATTATTGTTATACGTGTTCAACTAATTTCTTCTTCATAACAGCCTCACAATCATGATATTCCCTATGGCGACTTCTTTGTGTGGAGGTATGTATTTGATCAAATTATCTCTCTGACTTTCTAAAAATGTTATTTAATATGTTTTATAGGGGCTATGAAATATGGTAGCAGACTCAAATGGTGGTTGCCCACTGAAGGTTTATGTAAATGTGCCAAAACCTTGTGGAAAGGTTTGCTTCTTCTCATGTTCATCTCTGAAAAATAACAGATTGATTAAAGTAAAATGTTCAACTTTGCATTATATAGTTACTTTTTAGCGTCTAAGTGTTTTTACTTTATATCTGACTTTGTGTAATGTATATTAATGGATCTTACAATTTTCAGGCTAGATAGTGCACGCTATAGTTGAAGAATGTCGAGATACTTTTATACAACTCTCATAACGTAATACAGCCTTCGTCTCATTCTTATTCAGGTTTTCTTCTTAAAGGTGATTTTTTCTCTCTTTGATTATGTTCAATTCAACAACTCAGCATTTTGATAATTACGTTTTGGACCCTTCCAGTTCAAGAACAGATCTTAATCCCAACTAATGGTTCGGTGCATTCTTAGTTCGACCTACTATTTTCACCATATTTTTTTTCTTATTGTCATATTCTAATTGTATTTTTTTTTTGTACGATTATCAACATTTTTCAGGTACCAGAATAGGTTTTGATATGGCTTAAACTTCTAACCTTTTTGAGTGAGTAACAAATACACTACTTTGCAAAATTTACAATTAAAATGAGAAACTAATTGTTTAGAACTTGATTGTTTGATCCCAAATAAATAATCAGCTTGAAAGCACAAAATCTTAAGTCTTGTTTTCAATCACTGAGATTTGTTTATACAAAACTGCCACATTCTCAAAAGCTATTTAGAAAATTTGTGGACAAATTGGGAACTATTTTGGTGTGTTTTCTAAATTTTGAGAAACATGTTGCTATTTTGTACGAATCTTCAAAAATGTGGTCAATGATATGTAAATACGATGTCATTTCGGTTAATTTAAGTAATTTCCCTTTTATGTACCAGAACCCATGTAGCAGAATCCATACTTTTTGTTTTTCGTTCCATTGATGCAAGACATAAAAAGCTGATGCGTGATAAGTTAATGTCACAATCAGAAGCTGATAAGAGTGAGTTGATTCTTAGAAACATAAAGGTATTAATTTTGATACAATTTCTTGTATTATATAAATTATTGAAGGTTACTATTTTTTTCTAATCTGGTGTGTTCTTTGTAGGCAATTTACAAAGACCACACAATTTCTTGTTTTAACAAGTAATGGCCGTTCTAGAAGAAAAACCCAGTGAATTTGGATTATAATATTTTTAAGAAATAAAGCATATGTTTTTAAAAAAATATTGCTTCTCATACAGAGTAAATTCGGATCTTCCAGTTTATTTTATTTTGTATTGCAGCGATTATGAGATTGGATGGATACGAGTATAAGACCGAAAAGTTTCGAAATTGCAATCAGAAGCATTGAAGACAAATCCAGGGTGTGAGATTCTAGCAGTGGTTGTGGAGGTGGTATGTCAAAGAGTGTTTGTGGTTGAACTTTTAGATACTAGAGATACAAACGGCCTAACGGTTGACAAATTGAGGAATTGGATTATAGAAGAATCTTTTAGACTTGATTTTGGGTTTTGAATTTGGGTACTGGATTATTAACATGCTTCATTTTATAATAAAATCATTAGAAAGAGTTCTGTAAAAAAAATGTGGTTATTATATGTAGGTTTGTATTTGCTCAATTTTACCCAAGTTAGTTTCAGAAATTGGTAGTGGACTATGATCATAAAATTATGAAATATATTGACTATTTCAGCCTTTGTATGTGTTCCTTTTTTAAATCGTTTTTTCTTTTCTTAAAGTACGGGTACAAAATCTGAATTTTATTTCTGAACAATATATTTTGGTAAATTGCCTACAAATAACAAATTATATTAAAATGAGCATAATAACGTTTTTAGCACCATTAAGACTTCACATGAATGGAGTGGTCATGGTGATAATCTTGCTAATGTGATGCTTAGTGATTACATATGATGCAAGATGTTTAATGTATGCATAACATTTGCCTTTAAATAATATATTTGTAAGTAGTACGTATTTATATGTATTGTAACGAGATGTTAAAAGTAGAATTCATATTAAAGATCATTTATCAATTTTATTTGTCTAAGACATTTATTTAGAATTATTCGAATTTTGAAGTCTTATATATACTTGTTTGATTTCAAAATTTTGAAATGTTCTATCACACATTTAATGAATTGCGGGTTAATGATTTTGACCAATGTGTATATAATATTAAGGTTCCCTAAATCTATATTATATATAATCTATATTATATATGGGTTTTTCTAACATGTGCCCCCTAGGCACATGTTTAGATTCATTTACTAACATTAACTTTCCAATTCAAGTTAAAAATTCATTTAATGCATCCCTTGAAAAACTGAAGTATTAGCTTTATTAATGAGTAACAAGACTTTATTAAGAAATTTTGAGGGAATTAAATACATATAAACATGTGCCTAGGGGGAACATGTTAGAAAACCCCATTATATATAATGGATTTTGAAATTTTCCTAAATAGAAATACTTAAAATCTAGATAACGCACTTGTCACTTTTGTAATTATACACATTTTACAAAATGAATCTGGCAAGAATCGAACTAGCGACAAGTAGTGGGTCATGCGGGAGTTCAAGATCGGCTCCACGAATACGAAAGAAGAATAGTATTTAACTCCAACAAGTGAACAACTAGAAGCTGTAAAAGGGGAATAAATTGTTATTGTTAGGGAACAATGTGTAAAGGGGAATAAATTGTTATTGTTAGGGAACAATGTGTAACCGAACAATATTTGTTCGTTGCAAATATAATTGAAGGGTACCCGTCGTCGCATTGCGCGGATACCGGCTAGTTTCTCATAAAGTAATTTGAAATGAAGGAAAACATGCACGAAAATAAGGGGTCGGTGGTGTCGTCACTAGAATTAAGGCATTGTAGTTGATCGCATAATTTATAATCGTGATAGTTGTTCCACTTATTCCTCATATAGACATCGTCCATCCTTAAATTCTCTTTTTTATAATTTCAGTACTATCATTCGAGTTTTAATAAAATCCGCCACCATGGTTCACTCCGGCTGCACACGGCCGTGCACCTCCGGTTTTCTCGCATCTCAGTTTATATTTGCAATCATCGTATTTTTTATTTCATCTTCAACCTCGGAAAAAGGTAAACCATTTATATATCAAATTTACTCTCTTCATCCCAATTTTATAGTACATATTTTTTTTAATGTCTCAAAATTATCGTAACTTCAAAATTTTCACCAATTAAAAAACAGTTTAGATGATAAAGATAATATTTTATTTGTTACAAAATGTAACACATGTATTTTTTTAAACTGTGTATTTCTTGAACGTTAGACAATAATTTTGGGACATAAATAATATTAATTAAATGACTTTGCTAATTAATGCCCGTATGACATTGTTTAAGAAATTATTACATACAAAAAATTGATGTACCTTAACCATAAAAAACTACCACCGTCTAAATTTCACTAACCACCGAAGGTAGTTATGCTTTAACATTTGTATACTATCAATATTATTACTCCTTAACCATTATCTGCAATGGTTAGCGAAACCCTTAGTTAAATTAGTAACAATATGGCATTTTCATTAATTACTTCTTATTAATTCTCAACAGCTCCATACAGCACATTTGCAAAAAGCGCCACCCAAGCTCCGGCGGTGACATCCTATGACTATATCATAATCGGCGGTGGAACTTCCGGTTGTGCATTGGCGGCAACACTTTCACAGGGTGCAAAAGTTTTAGTCCTGGAAAGAGGTGGCTTGCCGTACGGTATCCCTTCCATCAACTCCATTAATGGATTCATCGACACTCTTGCGAACCTTGCTCCGACGTCAGCCTCTCAGAGCTTTGTCTCCACCGACGGGGTGGTCAACCAACGGGCACGTGTTCTCGGCGGTGGATCTGCACTCAACGCCGGATTCTTCACCAGGGCGAGTGATGACTATATTAACAAATCAGGGTGGGACCCGAAGCTGGTGAAGGAATCATACGAGTGGGTGGAGAAGAAGGTGGCGTTTCAGCCGAAGATGTTGGCATGGCAGTTGGCCGTGAAAAATGGGTTGTTGGAGGCCGGAGTGTTGCCGGATAATGGGTTTACTTATGAGCATTTGTACGGAACTAAAGTTGGCGGTAGCATTTTTGATCGGAACGGGAAAAGACATACGGCAGCCGATTTGTTAGAGTATGCTGATCCAAGCAACATTACTGTCTACTTAAATGCAACGGTGCACCAAATATTATTCAAAACCAATGGTAACAACACATTAATTTCTACGTTCTGTCATTCGTTTTATTATATTTCCTCCGATTCAAAATATGTGATACACTTTCCTTTTTTTGGGGTGATTCAAAATAACTGATACACTTTGAAAAGTTTCCTTATTTGGCAAAAAAAATGGGACCAACACCCACTAACTATCTACTTTAACAAAGTGAAATGACCCCATTACTCATACTTTTTACTTTTAAACATCATTAACTTTACTTTATTCAAAAGGTGTGGGACCCATTCCCTACTAACCATCCAATTAATATAATTTAACCATCATTATAATCTTTTGCCTCAAAAATCGTGAAACCCCAAGTGTATCACTTATTTTGAATCGGAGGAAGTATAATGTTTTAAGACGTGCAATTTTTGTATTGGTTACTATTAAAAGTATGGTCAAAATATATTTTAATACTGTTAAATTAGTGCAACATGAGTACATGATACATAAATTTGACAAAATGATTAATTTAATACTTAACTTATTGATTTGATCATGTTTTCTTATCTGATTTGATTTCGTTGAAGTTTTTTATGTACTATAAAATATACATTAATCTCAATATATTGATATTATAAGCAAAATCATCTGGGGGGAAAAAACAAGACTAAATTAGTAAGTCAGGATATTAGATTGACTATTTTTACTAGTTCAGGATCTTATATTACATTTTTAATAATTCAGGATAGTAAAAGACATAGTTAACCTAATTAATTAATGATACTAAACGTATTTTGGCATAAAAGTATATTACTATATGTTTTTATAGCGGCGGACCTACAGTTCTGATAAATTAATAACCAATGCAACCTGTCAAAAATTTATCGAATAGTGTTGAAAGAGTATAAATTTTTTTAGTATAATTAATACCCTTAAGATAAAACGGTGCAACTGTTAATACTATTCGATTTTTTTTTCGTGGGACCGCATCTATACAGTTTCTATGCTATTAATTGCACTATGTGTTAAAACTCTCATTTTTTTGGTGGTGAAGAAAGAAGTGCTCGGGGAGTGATGTACGAGGATATGAGAGGCAAAAAGCACGTGGCAATATTGAGCGAAGGTTCAAAGATGAATGAGGTTATATTATGTGCTGGGACACTTGGGAGCCCACAGGTAATGATGTTGAGTGGTATTGGGCCTGCCAAGCATTTAATGGGCCATGGGATCAAGGTGGTTTTGGACCAGCCCATGGTTGGACAGGGGTTGGCTGATAACCCGATGAATATAGTAGTCGTACCTTCGAAACAACCCGTAGAGGTTTCACTCATTGAGGTTGTGGGCATTACCCGATTCGGTAGCTTCATTGAATCCGCAAGTACTCATATTAATTTGCCATTGCTCCCTAAATTCGGTTCCCATTTTGGACTTTTTGCTAATCAGGTTTATAAAATCCTATCCAAATATCATATTAATCGCATAATTTATATATACTTAGTATCTGTAATATGTTATCTCAGACCACACATCTTGACAAGATAAGATCCATTATCGGGCGCCACTTCAACATGGATCTATCGGGCCTAAATGCCGGGCTCATCCTTGAAAAGGTGATGGGCCCACTCTCTTCCGGGAATCTCGAGCTCGAGACAAAAAGCCCTTACCATAATCCTAGAGTCACATTTAATTACTTCAAAGACCCTCGAGACCTCCAAACGTGTGTTCAAGGTATTGAAACCATAATAAAAGTGTTGGAATCTAAAGCTTTGTCAAAATTCCGTGACCCTTTAGTGTCGGTTCAAGATTTGCTCGATTTGGTTGTTGCCCTACCCCTCAATTTAAGACCTAGACATGCGAGTTCGATGTTTGATCTAGAACAATTTTGCAAAGATACCGTGATGACTATATGGCATTACCATGGCGGGTGTCAAGTGGACCGAGTTGTTGATCGTAACTATAAAGTTATTGGTGTTAACGCATTGCGTATAATTGATAGTTCAACTCTTTTGAATACTCCCGGGACAAATCCTCAAGCTACTATGATGATGCTCGGAAGGTTGTCACGTTTTTCGTATATAGAAATTAGAAATATGAAACTAAACATAATCCCATTGATTGATTTCGTTATTTCAGGTATATGGGGATGAAAATGCTAGGAGAAAGATTGGCATCTGAAAGTAATTAAAGTAACAAATGTGTTGGGGTACAAATGTTTCTAATAGAACATGAAAGTTGTGTTACAAATTTTATGTGGAATTATATATCTACATCTTTATGAACTTGTTTTAGTTTTATGTTACGTACAAAGTATTTAAGTATTATTGGTGTGCGTTTTTAGTAAAATAGTCTTCTTAGCATTAAGTTGTTCTCATGAGTCTAGAGAAAGTGAAAAATGATAGAGTCGGCTGAATGATTTAGAAAACAAATATGCCATTAAAATTCAATCCCCCAAATCGTAATGAGATTTTTACACTGACATTTTGAAAGAAGAGAGATGGTATAAATTAAAACTAAATCCTCATATTATTTTTATACTCGTTTAATCAGTATAAGTGTTCAAATCAAAAGATACAATTTAGAACAAAAATCACTAGATTCTATATGTGAATTATTTTATAAGTAGAAAGATGAATAATAGATTTAGTAAGAAATAATAGATTTTTTTTAAAATAATATTTATTTAAAAGAATCAAGATATCTTTACTATATTATAAAGAGTTTACCCCTTTCATAATTAGCAAGGCTGAAAATTCAGCCAACACACTTACTAATTATGGAATTCATGCATTTATAATAAAAAAAAGAACTTTGCTGGGGTTCGAACCTAGGACTCACGTTCATTGACAAACGCTCTATCCATCTGAGGTGATAGGCTTCGTGTTTATGTTTTGAACACGAATAGCTATACCTATTAGTATCATCTTTCCCTTTGATCTGCAACGAAATAAGTGGAAAGTGTAGTTGTAATTCCCAATATAACTCCTCGGTTTCCGATACATATTTCAAAATTTGAAAAAACCCCACACCTTACAAATAAACCATGTTCAACATCTTTGATTCCTCTGTCACGTCTCCTACGCTCCGCTTCAACATGAATCGACAACCGGCTTCAACTTCAACCGAACACCTTCGGCTTTCGACAGATAAACCAGGTTTGTTTCCCACTTAGACTCTAATGATATGATTTATTTTAAATCTAACTTTTATGGGCTACAGTTATGATTGTTTAGGTATTGTATATCTGATTTTTGGATTCCTGAACTCATCATGTGCTTTTCCTTCCAATCAATCTTAATTTCGCCTTTGAATAATTTTACAGGGTTTAAATGATTGTTTGAATTGAAGGTAAGCAATTTCACCCACTCTCTTCGTTAACACGCATTTAAATTCACAGTAGTTACATTTCTATCATCTTTTCATCCACCACATTTGTATTTTTTAAGTTTTATTGTTAATAAATTGATTAGATCTACTTTTATTTTTAATCTATCTTATAAGATTCTATGAGGGTATTATGTGTTTCTAATGCTATTATAATGCAGTACAGTCGATTATTTATTTTTGGCTTTTACCATGAAAATCTATTTAAGCAACTTACCAACTTACCGGAGTGGTGTGCAGTCAAAAAGTGCAGTTCGGGTCAATTTTAGGATACCTCTTGTTGATGAGCTCTTAACCAAATATATTATAGCTCTAAATGAGTAACTGCATTATAACTTTCTTATCGTATGATATCATTCTCAGGATTTAAGCCTTTTTAGAAAGATCAATGTGTAGATGTGCGTTTGTTCTAATTAATTTCCTACATTTAACCAGGAATTTACAATTTGTGACCATTGAGATATGTTGAAGGCTGCAGAGGAAGATACTTAACGTGAGATCGAGGGAGATGTACACAATATGCATTCCTTTTGTACGTAGATGACTAGACACACAAATATATGTCGTTCTCTAATGAATTTTACTTAAAATTTACTTGTTTTAGGAGCGAATTCAAATTGGTAAGGAAATACTTGAAGCAAAGCGCGTGTAGGAAGAAAATAAAGTAAATGGTAACTTAAATCTTTTTTTTCCCCTTCAAAAGTTAGCTTTGTTTATATTTGTAATCTGAAAATATGTGTTATATTTTGTAGTATCATAGCTTTGCGCAAAGCAGACAGAGAGCTATACAGAAAATCATACAAAAGTTGGAAGAAGACAATGTTATAAAACTGCTTATTTAGTCTATAAAATGCATGCTTTATGTTAATATTGATGATAGCTAATGCTGATACAACATATAAAATGCATATTATATAATGTTTTTACTTTTTAATCTGAAACTAATTTTGTAAAAATTGTTGTGTAGGCTGTCGGGTTTAGTCATATAAGTATTCCATATTTTTTAGGAATGACTATTTACAAATTAAAAGCATGTATTAATAAATATAAATCATCTTGTTGGTTTTTATTACAGAGTTCATTGCCCATTAGACCTCTTACAAACTCAGAGCACATGAGAGATGAGCAATACGGTAAAATATCTTGAAATTGTCTTTTTATTACAGAGTTCATTGCCCATTAATAAAGGTTAAAGATCTTTCCAATTCTTATATGACTGAATATATATTTTAGGATGATGATGCAAAAGTAAAGACATCAACACACTCTTGACACATATCAAGAGTGCTGCAACTAAACCTGACGAAGAATAATTCCGCAAGATTAGACTTAGTAACGCTGCATTTCACGTACGGCTATATTTTACCTTTGAATTAGTTGTATTCAATTTTGAGCATGGTCCAGAAACCAAACCAAACCAAACCAAACCAAACCAAACCAAACCAAACCAAACCAAACCAAACCGAACCGAAACTCATACGACTGAAACCAAAAATATTGATTTTTCAAAACCGAACCGATTACATGTTTTTCAGTTCGGTTTCGGTTCGTTTTTTACCCTAAATGCTCATCCTATCCGAGGACCGAACCGAACCAAATCCGATAAAACTGAAAAGATGAACTTTCGAAAATGAAACCGAACCGATTACGTGTTTTGGTTTTGGTTTGGTTTGGTTCGGTTATTGGTTCGGTTCGGTTTTTTCGATCCAAATGCTCACACCTTTTCTAAATTGTTGTAATGCAAGTTTTAACTACTTTTTCATCTGTATTTTACATGGATCTAACAGGATAGAGTTGGGGAATTTGAATGTGCAATCAAATTTCTACAACTATGTGGATTTGAAAAAATCGAAGGTGGTGAATATTTGTTTCTTGTTAGAGACGAAATCAATAGATGAGTACTAAATTTAGCTTGGAGTGAGCTCAACAGTGCCATAAATAATCCACTTTTCGGCGTTCTTTGATTTTAAATGCCAAAATCATCTTTTAAAAAATATACTTTTTCTCATTCGACTGCCTCGAGTCAAACAGTCAATGCCTCAATGGTCAGTGTAAAAGCTTCTTTGTGTTAATCTTATGTTGGTAAATGGAAAGTATTTTGATATCATTTTTAATAATAACTGTTTTTTCCCTAGAGATTGGAAATCATTCTTTTTCTATATTGGAAAGTATTTGGGTTATGACAACAGGCGTATACTTTCACAAGTGTGTTAATTATAAAATGTACTTGTTTTTCGTTCTAATTAAGTATTTTTACTAATAAATTTTTTTATAATTAGGATGTCTTGCAATCGAAAAATGATTTAAGAGGTGACATTGACCTCCATGTTATTAGTAAAGCCTCTAACGAACTTAACTACTAAAACAAATTTTATTACTTGACCATATTAATACTTCAACTTATATTATTCTATTGACCACCAATTTCAAAAACTATCACGGCTCATCATCGCTACAATCATTTTTACTGGTACCACCACCAACACAATCATCACCGCAAAACATAATTACATGGTACCCACCGCCGCATTGCGCGAGTACCGGCTAGTTATTATCTAAAATATATTAATAGTTACGATGACTTCATAAATATCCTTTTTCCCATGGTCTATCCACCTTCAAGAGAAGTAGAATAATGGAACCAGATTTAGCTTTAAATGAAAGATTTTAATGCCACGTCCATTTTGGCATAAATGCATTACCAATTGGACAATTTACTTCATAAATGCTTTGCCGAATCTCCTTTTGCTTGAGTTCCCTTTTTTCCGTTAAAAAAAAATTGAGAGAATCAAATCAACAAATCAACTTATTGCAAACTTGAGCTAAGAAATCAAATATATTATGAATATAATGTACAAAAATTAAATGAAATGAAGTAATTAATCTTGCATCTTAGAGGTCTCACTATGACATTTCATAACCATAAAAAAAGTTGCGATGTCACCCTTTATTATTTAACTAAATTTATAATCTAAATTACAATTATATGAGGGTCCATAAATCGATACCATAGCGGATATGCTTGAAAATCTTCCTTTCAAAGCTAATGTGATTCCGTTCAACCCCTTTAAATAGAATGAAAATAAAATATTCTTATTGTAAGCAAATGTTTAGATCGATCGTATTGTTTTAATAATATAAATAACAATTATTACAATATAGTCATGTATTTGGCTTCTTTATGGATTTTTGAAAGGATAAAAAAAATCAACTTTGTTGTAAAATGTACAAGTTTCAATACATGTTAAACTCTCTCTCTATGTCAAATTTGAAGGAAAATGCAAAATGGCAAGCTGGTGTGATCGGTGTCACGGATGTGACACAACTATATGCATTGTTAATGAACAATGTCATCGATCGTTATTTAATAAATCTAAAAATCCGTCCTATAAAATCAAAGAATTCTCAAAGATCATGTTTATAATAATTTAGTGCTATGGAATCAACAAAAGAATAAATAATGGCAAGAATAGATAAAAGGCACTTTTGGAAGGCATAAAGAACGTCCTTTGTTGGGCATATGCCATTTCTTTAATGGTTTATCCCCTCACCCCGGTCCATATAAAAGAAACCGAAGATGCATATATGGTCAACCAAATTGAGCTAAAAAGTCAAAGAGTTGATAGATCAATCATCAAGCGATATCAGTCAAAGGACTACTCTCTATTGGCATGTATGTAATCCATGACTTATTGGTTGTGAACTTGTAATATGATATGCCAAAGGAGAGTTGCCCTGTGACTGTTTATTGCTTATATAAGTTGTACTTAACAATGGTAAAATTGACCCCCTCTAATAAGGTTTTTTCTTAATATAGTGTCAAATTTAGTTACACTTATTATTTTGTATTTATGTTTTATGCAATTGCTTAAAATTGTATACTTTATATGTTGTAACGGTTCTTGTTTCCCCCGTTGAAGTTAAAAGATGATTTCTCAAGAATGCAAGCTCATAAGTCCTAATATATCTCCAATATTAAACCACATTGCTTGCTTTGAGAAATCAACTTTATTCAAACTAAAAATATATATTTTCCTATTTTCGTTTATAACGAGTTTTAATCGGCGAGCCGATATTTATTCGTGTATCTTCTTCAATTTCGGGATTGCTAAACAATAATGAATCTTTTATATAGATAAACTCTGTGAGACATTTGTTCAAAATCTCTTACTAAATACGACGATAGTCTAGCAGAAAAATACGCTTTAAATTATATAAGAGTTTATGGGTTCGATTTCTTCCCTATATTTACAAGATGATCAAGACAAATTTCAAATACGGCAACAACAACAATTAGGTCGCATATATCACGAATAAAAAACACCCGCCTTTAAAATTAATTTTTAGTATAGGAATATGAGACCATTGGAGCATAAATAATACTTCATCCGATTCAAAATAAGTGATACACTTTGAGTTTCATATTTTTTTAGGCAAAATTTTATAATGAGGATTATATTAGATTAATTGGATGGTTAGTGGAGAACGGACTCCATATTTTTTGAATAAAGTAAGGTTAACGATGTTTAAAAGTAAAACTAAGTGTAAATGAATCATTTTACTTTATTAAAGTAGGTAGTTAGTGGGTGTGAGGTTTAGCCAATCTGGACCATTTCCTTGTTCATTGGGAATATTTTCATTAAAGGATACATTGATGCTTTCTTCAATTATCCTTAGTCTTTTGTTGAACACTCTGTATGATTTGCTTTGAGTAGAGTATCCCACAAAGATTCCATCATCAGTTTTGCAGTCAAACTTACCAATTTGTTCTCTTGTAATCAGAATAGTACAAGGACAACCAAATGATTTTAAAAAACTTATAGAAGGTTTTCTTTTATTAAAAAGTTCATATGGTGTTTTATAGTGTGGCTTCACTATTAATACTCTGTTTTGAACATAACAGGCAGTATTAACAGCTTCAGCCCAAAAAGTGATTGGTAACTTTGAATCTGATAACATTGATCTTGCTGCTTCTATGATGGTTCTATTTCTTCTTTCAGCTACACCATTTTGTTGAGGAGTTCTGGGTGAGCTGTATTGCCTGTCAATACCTTTAAGATCACAAAAGTTAATTAAGTTAGCATTTTTAAATTCTGTGCCATTATCACATCTTATGGCTTTAACTTTTTGATCAGATGTGTTCTCCAGTTTAACAATTAAGTTCTTGATGAGTTCACTTGTTTCATCCTTTGTCCTGAGAAAGAAAACCCATGTATATCTGGAAAAGTCATCAGTAATAACAAGACAATATTGTTTCTTTCCAATACTCATTACATTTGTAGGTCCAAATAGGTCCATATGTAAGAGTTGTAAAGGAACAGAAATAGAGTTCACAGATTTGGACTTATGAGAAGTCTTATGTTGTTTACCTTTTAGACATGCAACACAATGATGATCACACATGAATTGTTTTTGAGGTAGTCCAATGACCAAATTTCTTTTTACTAAATTGTTCATGTTTTTGAAATTAGTGTGACACATCCTTCTATGCCATAGTTCTGATTCAGTGGTGTTTGCCTTGGATATAAAATAGTTGGCTTCATTTGAAGAAATGAGTTTTCCCCCTATATCCAGGCAATACACATTGTTTCTCCTTGGAGTTCTTAAAACAACATATTTTTCATCTAAAATAAAGTCAGGAGAAAGAATGATGCACTCAATGTCTGTGAAAAGAATTTTGTTCTTTTTATCACAAACTTGAGACACACTGACTAGATTGTATTTTAGCTCAGCTACATAAAATACATCATCAAAGGTAATTTTGCCATTAGTAACAGTACCTTTACCTGTAATCTTACCTCCCTTTGGGTTCTCACCAAAGGCCACATAGCCTCCATCAAATAACTTGAAATCTTTAAGAATTTGCAGATTTCCAGTCATGTGCCTTGAGCATCCACTATCAATATGCCATGTTCTACCTTCTTCAGGGATCTGAATGCTCTGCACAAGTGAGTAAATGATCAGTTAAGTTTGGGAACCCAAGCTTTATATGTCTTGGGTTCATCCTTTGAGAAATCAGATTTAGAACAATTAACTTTAAACATTTTTGGTACCCATACCTTTTTAGTACTGGTGTTCTGTTTTACTACTGCCCTTTTGGATATTTCATAGTTTACTACTGATCTTGATCTATACCCATTGTTTTTAGCTTTTGAAAACTTTACTACTGATGGACCAGTAGTATTTGGAGACTTACCATGTTTAGAATGATCAATAGTATTTTGAGCAAATGGTTTTGCAGCAGTAGTATTTTTAAAATTAGGGTTTTTACCAGTAGTGTTTTTGTACTGGTACCAGACAGCATTATAATTAGGGTTAACACCAGTAGTAAAATTGTTACAGTTTTTACTGGTGTTGGAAAATTTAAAATATTGTTTATTTTGATTTGATTTTCCATTGTTGTTGAAGTAATTGCTGTTCTTTGGGCTTCCAACTCTTCTGTTTTGCACAAATCTTGATGCACTTCTTCCAAATCTTGGTGTTTCAGTAATTGGAGTTTTATTTTTATTTACTACTAAAAGACCAGTAGTATCTTTTAACTTTTGTGTTTTTGTTTTTTCTTTAAAATTTTTAAATTCTTTAAACTCTTTATAGTTAATTGGATTGAAGTGACAATCCTTTGCTAAATGATTTACTTTATTGCAAATAACACATTTTAATTTATTATCCTTAGCCCTTATGGTTTTTCTTTGTTCTAAGAGTTGATTCTTGTTTCTTTGATTTCCCCTTTTTAAAATTTTTGGTATATTTTCTGCATCATATTTAGGAGATTCATTTGGACTTTGTGCTGGGTGAAAACTTGTGTCAATTGAGTTTGTGGATTCAGTTTTAAAAATTGTAAATTCAATTGAGTCTGTAGTTTGATCATCATCAGAAGAATCATTTGATTCAGATGTTTCATTATTAGATTCAGTTTGATTTTCACCTTTTAATTCATTTATGATTCTTTCTGAACTATTTTTAAGTGGAGGGATGAATTTATATGGAGGTGGTACAACATGATATCCCACTCCATGAACAACTTTTTCTGTAGTTTGATTATTAGTTAATTCATCAAGAATTTTAGTGCTTCTTTCAAATTTCTTAATTGTCAATTTATTTTGTTCAATTTCAAGTTGACATTCCTCTAATTTACTTGTTAGTTCTTTATTTTTTGATTCATAGTAATCTTTCTCATCTACAGCTTGGAGCAGTTCTTCCTTTATCCTTTGATCAATCATCTGGTACACCTTTATCTGATGTTCTTGATCAGCAATCACACCATCAAATTCATGATTTCTTCTTAATGCTTTTGCTAAATCTTCATTTAATTTAGTGTTTTCTTTTTCTAAATTTTTAACAATTTTAATACATTCAGGAGTACAAGGTTTAGGTTTTACCTCATATTTGCTGTCAGTAAAGGCCATAAGAGCTTGATTTTGAGCATGCTCTTCTGCTTGGAAGCTCCAGTCATAGCCTTGTCCTTGTTGTGAAACAAGAGCAGTTGATTTTGATCTTTTGTCTGGCTGAGGACATTCTTTTGCAAAGTGACCAAGGTTGTTACAGTTGTAACATTTGACTTTAGTCTTGTCAAATCCAGCTTTGTCACCTTTGTTGTAGTTGAGACTTGTCCTACCAGTCCTTTTTAAGAACCTTTTGGTTCTTAGGCTCAGCATAGCCATCTGCCATTTAAGATCCATCTCCTCAAGATCATCTGGATTCAATTGTTCCAAATCATCACTAATCAGTGCAGTATGTACATGACTAGTGAAAAAGGATTCTCTTGCAGCATATTCAGAATCTGCAACCTTTCCTGTGGAGATTTCTTGACCTTGACCTGTACTAGATACAAATGCAGCATTATTAGAAGAAATAGAAGAGTTCTTTTGATTTACCTCAGTTTCAAATACTCTGAGATCATTGTAGAGTTCATCTAACTCCTTTTCTTCTAGTGCATCTCTTTGTCTGTATATCACTGTGTACATGGCCCATTCTTAACTAAGAGACCTTAGGAACTTCATGTTAACATCTTCTTGATCCATCTTAACCCAACCTGGTTAAGTTCACCGATTAGCTTGTTGAATCTGTCAAACACTTGAGTGAGTGTCTCATTGGGCTTTCCTTTGAAGTTTTCAAAGTCTTGCTTGAGAATAGACTCCATGTTCATCTTGGTGCTTTTGGTGCCAACAAATCTCTTCTCCAGTGCTTGCCACAGCACCTTAGCATCATCATATTCAACAAAGAGATGTTGATAGTCATTAGGAATGGCCAGTAGGAGAGTGCTTAGAGTTTTGAGTTCGATTCCTCTGTCTTTCTTCTCATTTTCACACTTTAGTTTGTCTGCTTCAGTTACAAAACTGCTTGCTTGAGCCGGACCAGTTTTGTTTCCTTCAATGACAACTTCCCACATGGAATAATCAGTAATAAGCATGTATTGCTTAATACGATTCTTCCACATCCCAAAGTTATTGGGAGTGAGTATAGGGATTTTGTTTGCTTGATTGCTTTCATTATTATCAGTCATGATTAATAATGTGTGTGTTTTAAAGATTAAAACTTTTTGTTGTTCTTAAAAAAATTCGTAGATCTAGAACCAATAAGCTCTGATACCACTTGTCAGGATCGATTAACTATGAAGAGTTAATAAACACCTTTAGATCTAATTGATAATAGAAGTTGCAGCGGATCAACACTATATCAATATATTAAGAACAATAAACTGTAAGAACAATATGCGAGAATATTAAGAACACAGTTTCACAAAAAGCTTCAATGTATATTATCGATTAACAATACACACGTACGTTTACAATTCGTAAGGAACTATTTATAATAGTCCTTGAAGCTAAACTATTTACCCTAGTTATTCTAGGACTTTATTTACATTCGAATTAAAAAGATATACATTGAATTACATTCTATAACTATCTCTGCGAAGATCTCGGACTTGATATGTTCCATAAACGCGTATCAGTAGTAAAACTAATCACCAGTAGTAAATATGTAACGTCAGTAGTAAGTCTGGTGACCAGTAGTAAGTCCAAAAACCATCGTCAGTAGTAACTACTATTGATCAGTAGTATCTTCAATATGCCTTGATCAGTAGTAACTAAGTTATAGACTTCACCAGTATCAACTTTATCAGTAGTAAGTTTCTGCCCCATCAGTACTAACCATAATATTCATCAGTAGTAAACATGATCAGTACTAACTGCAGCATCATTAATAAGTTGATCTGTGATTTTGTTCCAACAGTGGACGGAGAATTCGCATGCCGGCGGCGTGTGCTGCTAGAATCTTCCAGTTAACTCGGGAACTCGGTCACAAGTCAGATGGTGAGACGATTAGGTGGTTGTTGGAGCACGCCGAAGGTGCTATTATCGAAGCTACTGGTACGGGGACGGTACCCGCGATCGCCGTTACCGTTAACGGGACGTTAAAAATCCCGACGACATCAAGCGCAGGGGAGGGTGGTGTGAAAAAACGGAAAAGAGCTGTTAACAGTGAGTTTTATGACGTGAATGACACGTCATCTTCCAGTTTTGCACCTGTGGCCCCACAAGGGCCCGTACCTGTGTGGACCATGGGTGCACCATCTAGCGCCGGTATACACGGCGGAGCTTTCCTCTTAGTCCCACAGTCTCTTCCCGGCGGCAACACATCCTCGGCCCATCTCCAACAGTTGTGGGCCTTACCTGCCGGTGCAACCCCTGTTTTTAACGTCTCTGCAAGACCGTTATCTAGTTATGTGACAGCAATGCAAGTAGGTGCTACTTCGGGCGGTGGTACGCCGTCTGTATCAAACAATAGTGATTGTGAAGATTATTCGGGTCAAGTTTTGACAAAATTGGCACCGAGTTCAAGTTCGATATCAACATCGCCACAAATGCATAGGGATTTTTCTTTTAAGATTTACGATAAGAGGGAGCTTCAGTTGATGGTTGGTTCTTCAACCGAATCTTCAAAGCCTTCATCTTGATTAAATTCGTTATCAATAATAATTTAGTTTCAGTTTTGTGTTTAAAATGCTAATCTACTTTTTATTTGTATTTTGATTTTTTAATTAAATTCATTAAAAAGGTTAGATAAGAAAAAAAAATAATTAGTAAGAAGGGGACCGGTGCCATACCACCTCGTGGAAGGAGTCTAATCTGAGTTGGGTGTGTGAGAGCACGTGAGGGGTTAGGCGTGACACGTGCAGTTGGGTATTCCCATTTACTCGGTGGTCCCATACGGTGGGTCCGGCTAACTGAGATGGCGCACGCACAAGTGGGCTAAAATTGGGTGGGTGGACCCGTTTATCATTTTACGTGGACAGGGTCCGACCAGCTACCGGTCGTGCTTTATCTAGTGTTAGCCACTGCCACTGGTTGGTTGCTATCAGGTTTATATTTGTTTGCTTCCGTACCAAGTCATTGATATGATGATATCTCCTTTGGACTCCAGTCTCCCAAAAGTAGCCCAGTTTATTTACCAATCGTGGTTGGGCTAGCCCGGTTGTACAAGTTACAACCCATTTGATTGCACAACTGTGTTTGTTACTTAATAAAAAGCGTGAACGTTATGGGCTTATGGCATGTTGGGCTATTGGCATAGTAACCATAATCTTATACTTGAAACAGAACGTATGATGTTTATCATCTTTTATCATACTCAAAAATGCTATTCCAGTTCTTAAATTTAAAAAAATAATAACTAACAAGAACGGATATAGTTTTGTAGATATGGTTTTTTTTTTTTTATAGAATATGTATTTATAGAATCCTACGCATGCCATTCACACTGGCTAGACGTGAGCGATGAGGCATTTTGTTGTGTTAATGTGAAAAGAGTAATATTTAGGTGCTATGCTATTAAGGAACTAATCATGAATTAGTAGTTGCTTATCCAAGTATTTCACTATACTTTTTCAAACCGATTATCATAGAATTGAGTGTCTTACAAACAGAGGAGCATGCTTTAAACTTACTTTAAGTTCAATTCTTGTTTGTTTGTTTTTTCCAAAAATAGATTAGGAAAGTACAAGAAGACGTACAAGTCCTCCATCTTTCACCAACTGTTTTATTTGACCTTGTAACTGATTGCTACATTCTAACCATTTTTTCTTGACACTTTCACACCATATCTTCATTCTTATTCTCACTAAACAAATTTCCATGGATTATCCTTTCACCTTTATTTCTTTGTTTAGAAGCCCAACAAAGCTGTTAGACCCCCATTTGAGTAACTTAAAAGTACATTACAATCTTCAACTTCATGCATATAAATACTAAACCATTTCTATGGAGTTCATCATCCCCTATTCCTGTAACAATATCTCATCTCCAATTTCGAGAAATGGCAATGATAACTATCACACAAGTTTTTGCCTTTGTTCTTACACTAAATGTGGTTTCATACTCACAAGCAGCACTTAGTGCTAATTACTATGATCAAGCATGTCCACAAGCCGAGAATATTATTTACCAAACGGTTCGCAACGCGTCTATTTACGACCCTAAAGTCCCCGCCCGCATCCTTAGGATGTTCTTTCATGATTGTTTCATAAGGGTATGTTTGTAATTTAATCCATCTATAACTAACTCACACACAAACAATAATATGTATTTCATCATGATCCAAATAGGGATGTGATGCATCATTGTTGCTTGACTCTACCCCCGGAAATAAGGCAGAAAAAGACGGACCACCAAATATATCGGTTCGATCATTTTATGTAATTGATGATGCCAAAACAAAGCTCGAAAAGGTGTGCCCTCGTACGGTCTCATGCGCTGATGTAATCGCAATTGCCGCAAGAGATGTAGTAGCAATGGTAATCTTTTATCTTTTTCTTCTTTTTTTGTATTTCAAATTGTTCCTACAAAATTCGGCTCATTTACTTAAAATGGTTGGATATGGGTTGTGTTTTATCTCAGACAAATTAAATTTGCTAAACAAACCCTACATAATGCATACGATTTAAGTAATTAGCGCGTTTTGCAGTCTCAAGGTCCGTGGTGGCAAGTACTTAAAGGAAGGAAAGACGGGCGAGTATCAAAAGCAAACGAAACTATAAACTTACCATCACCATTTTCCAATACCACAACTCTTATTCAAAGTTTTGCAAAAAGAGGATTAAATGTCAAAGATTTAGTCACACTGTCGGGTGGACACACTCTAGGGTTTTCACATTGTTCTTCATTTAGTGCCCGTTTACACAACGTAACCGATCCCACCATTAACACTGAGTTTGCAATAAATCTAAAGAAGAAATGTCCTATACAAAACAAAGATCACAACGCCGGAGAATTCTTAGATTCAACTTCTTCGAAGTTTGATAATGATTATTACAAAAGAATTACTATGGGTAAAGGCGTGTTTGGGTCGGATCAAACTTTGTATGAAGATTACAGGACTAAATCGGTCGTGGATTCGTTTGCAAAAGACGAGAAATTGTTTTTTGGAGAATTTGCGGCTTCAATGGTCAAACTCGGGAATGTAGGTGTTTTAGAAGATGGCGAAATTCGAGTGAAATGTAACATTGTGAACTGATATGTGTGAGTACGTATGGAAGAGGGATAAAAAGAGTTACATTTTTTACATAATAATTTGTTGTTTTACTTGACTGTATTCTAATAACATAAATAATAACTGAGCTATTGTTACTCCAATAATTATGAGACTCATGCAAAAGCTACATCGGACCTCAAAGTGTACTTAACACCTTTAGTAACACTAGATGGGTATCCATACAATGCGACGATAGATATCATATAACTATATATACAATTTTCAATTGGTGGGAGGTGGTGGTGGTCGCAGATGGTGAGTGGTGATAATTTCTAACATTTTAAAGTTTAAGTGATTAATTAAGATATTAAGATAATTATAATAAAGTAATGAACATATGGTCTAGTATATTGTCTCGGTAAATTCAAAATCATATAACCCTTCTTCTAATCATCTTTTATCAACTGGTTATCTAATTATCTGACTCTGTTTATCGACTTATCTGATTAAATGGTTATCTAGTATTCTAGTGTACATTTTCAGATTTTAATTCACACAATAACAAATGGGCCAAAAGTAGCAATTATTTTCTAAAAAAGCCCAAACATAATATTGTAAGTATACTTCTACACATCTCCAACGGGCCCACGTTAGTGTTAGGTATTCTCATATGTTTGAAAGGGTATTCCCGTTACAACAGATTTTTGCTTGAAGTATACGCGAACTAACTGTTATCGTAGCTGTTTCCGGACTTTTCCTGGCCACCTGGTAAATATTTGTCTAGAGAGGGATCGAACTTGTAACCTCTAGGAAGTCATTTAAAATGCCTTACCATTAAGTTATATATCCCTTTAATTATATTAATATTGAGATGTCTAGTTATAAAGTAAAAAAGTTAATTCATGGTAGAAAAGAAAGGGAAAACAAGATAGTTCGTTTACAAGTCAGTGACATTTATATGTCGGGTCACCACTTAGATTTTTTTTTATTGTTGACTACATTTAACAATGAAAAAGTAGATATACGGTTTGGAATTGTAAACTTTTTTGTTAGTGTGTGTTTGTAGGTTTTTGGTTTGTTAGATTCATAACTTATAAGAAGATTGATGATTTCGGGCCCCTTGAACAATGTTGGGCTTTATACAGACATACAGATCTTTAATTATATGTCATTTATTGATCCGTGAGTGGTTCAAATTTGTGACTAAAACTAGTCAGTCTTCCAGTGAGATACAACGGGTTGACATCCTTGCTATCATCATTTTAGTTGCACAAGATATAGATAGAAACAAGCAAAAGTATTGACTATTATAGTCAAATGTGTTTTTAATTATTGAAGGTCTTGTAGCCTAATAATATAAGGTGTTAAAAGATTTTCCTCACTGGTAGCATTTTGTCGTTGATAATGCTGAAATCGCTTGTTTTGACCCCCATATTGCATATTCTACTAAAAAAAGCCGTTTTCCTGGATAACAATTTTAAACTACTATATCGACGACATGTCAACTTTCTCTTTTCAAATTAAATACATAACCAAACCCTTGCAACAAGTGTTTTTATATTAATTCGGTTAGGTACGTACAATCTTATAACTTTTAAATTAATATTGCTTTTAATGTATCAATCAATTTGATGAAAATTAGTTAGGACTTAGGAGCAAGGAACAAAAAGGAAATACGACAAGGAGGAGCAAACAAAAGCACATGTAAATGTTGGAGACAAGAACGCTCCCCCATCTCATTTACATTCTGAATTTCGTTTACATGGTTTTCGTTTTGTAGGAACCATACAAAACAAACTATCATATCATACGACATATTATGATATAACTTGTGGTCTCTCAAATTCAAACCCCTTTTCTAATTTAAATGAAGCTTATAATCTTTTACTTATAAATTTTAGTTGAAAAGTATTACAATAACTTTGTTTTTAGTGTTGTTTACGATGTTTTGTCACACATTTATGATAAAGTTTTGTTAATAAGAGATATAAGGATTGTCATTAAGATGCACTGATAACATGTATAATTAGTAGATGGATAATATTATAAATGCAGGGGTGGTTATTACATTACGTACAAGTTCATAAAACACCTTAATGACAACTTTAAGTAGGGGTACCCATCGGATTATCGGGCCGGGTTATCGGGTCAGGTCAGTCAGGTTTGAGGCAAAAAAATCATAACCTTGAACCTGACCCGATAAGGATTCGGGTCTGTCAGGTTCGGGTTGTTCGGGTTTGTCGGGTTGACACGATCGGGTTA
This sequence comes from Calendula officinalis, assembly GCA_963853835.1. Taxonomy (NCBI): domain Eukaryota; kingdom Viridiplantae; phylum Streptophyta; class Magnoliopsida; order Asterales; family Asteraceae; genus Calendula; species Calendula officinalis. The sequence goes on from OY970820.1 coordinate 24,290,289, forward strand.
GTCGGGTTACAATTGAGTTAGGAATTTTATGTAAAAATGAAAAAATGATCTAATATATATATATTAAATTTTATGGGTTTTTATTTAACATTTGTTATTTTTCATTTGATTTTTATTTAATGATTTATCATATAATATGATAATTTATTGATTTAAATGTAAATATATATATTAACTTTCAGAGGAAATAAAATACTTAAACTTTAATCGAATCTAACTGTGTCAACCCGAAATCGGACAAAGGTAAGAAATCTTAACCCGAAACACGACCTGGTAACTAATCGGGTTTGTCGGGTCGGGTTTAAAAACTCGATATTAACATAGAACCCGAATAGATCCGACCCGACTAGCATAATCAGGTTCGGGTTTTTGCCAGGTCGGATCGACCCTTTAGGCACCTCTAGCCCTATAGATTGTTATTATCATTTTTCTTATTAATATTAAGAATGTTTTGAATTTAAATAAACTTTGCTGACTACGATCGAAATTCATTGTTTTAATATGGTTATCAAGTATAGCTTAGTAATTGTATTTTTATTTCTCCAAACTCAAATAATCTATGAAATCCACTATGTTTTATGTCGGGTTGTTATAAACAAAACTAAATGCATACATTGGTAGTCTATAATTCTATAAACAATTTTAATAGTTGGACGATCTTAGATGGAAAAAAGTTGAATAATTTGTTAACTTATTTATACATTATCCATCACATTACTTAGAGCATTTCTAATGGAAGTTTTTTACAAAACTTTTTACCCTTTGTGTATGTCATTTAAGGGTTTATGACCTTCTAGCAAAAAGTTTTTACTCCAAAAGCTTATTATTCTCTAAGTCATTCACTAGATACAAAAAAAAACTTTATCTAAACTAAATGCAATGGAGGAAAAGCTTTTTTGCAAGCTTATTTATCAAAATTGGATGAAAAATCTAGGTGGCAATTTTAATAACTCTTTGCAAAAACTTAACTATTGGGATGCTCTTAGCTTCATTTTGAATGATAAGGAGTTTTAAATAATAGTAAATAGATTAAATATATAAAAATGTTTTTAAATGGATAACATTTTGTTGGGAAAATATTATAAGCATCGTGCCCTCCACAAACCCTTTCGAAATTTGAATAGTCGACACACAAAGAGTCAGGAATATTTGTGTAGGTGACGAATCTGACCCTGAGGCCCGGACACGTTTCCCCTCAAATTATTTATGGCTCTTTCATTTCTTTAAGCAGATTAACATACAAATTTAGTGTAAGAGAATTAGATTAGTTTTCCCAAAATTTAGTCTTAATCTTTTCTTAAACATGTTAAATAATTATTTTAAAAAGAAAAAAAAACTATTATTAAAACATGCGAAACGTACCCAACTATTTACAAGAAAATTCAATAAAATTTTAATGGAACCTCATATATTCTTTCAATTTATATCCCCATATATATTCTCTCTACTTTTATGATTATTTACCTATAATACAATCTCCATTCAATTCCACTGTTCATTAGAAAAATTGAACCCCGTTTTAAAAATAACGGAGGAAGTATGTATGATTTTAGTTAAACGCCTTTTTAAATAACGGAGGAAGTATGTATGATTTCAAAGGTTCACTACCATTCTTATTTGACCCCCTTAATAATAGCAATTTTCAATTTAACCCCTGGAAGATTTTAATAATCACACAATGAATTATGTTGTATATAAAGTAATTATGAATTATATTTTGTTTCTCAAAGATTCTTTTCTTTTGCAGTTATTCAGGATAGTTTTCTTATATTTTGATATAGTCAACACACTTCTTTAAAAATAAATAGTATTAAACATAAAATTTGGAATGTCCCATAACATCCATAAACATTGTTATTAAAATTCATAGTGACGAATGTTGTTACATTACCCTTATAATATAATTATGATAATAAATTAATGTTCGGCATATACCCGCAGCGGAGCGCGGCACCTAATACGCTCGTTTAATTACATGTTATATCATTTTTGGGATAAAATATAAATAATGCGGAGTAATATAATGTAATAGAGACATAGAGTAGGGGCCCAAAGTCCTATAATGTAAGTTAGGTCTTGGACAAATGGATAATCTAGTGGGCGTTATTTACAAGTTCCAATTAATCGTTTCGAAAATAATGTAATCTTATTCGGACAAAATTAAAAATGTGTTTCTTTCGGTCAGACATGGCGTTAATGAGATCAGACTTCATTAAAAGAAGCAATCACTACGTTTACAGGTTAAATATTCAAAATACAAGCAAGGAAATTTACTCAATTTTTTGGCTAGATGACCGAATTTAAACAAAAATATTGAACATGACGGATTTTAAAATTAAATTTTAATTGGATAACTTAACCTTTGTTATTTTTCTTGCTTTGGATCGGGTGATGATTTTGCCGAATTTATGCCGTTGGTTTGCCTTTTTGTTATTCAGAAATTAATACTATAATAAACGTTTTAGAGATCAACAATACAAGTATTTTAACAAACTTATCAATGTAATGGTTATTTAAACAAGTAGCATGTAAATGTATAGATACACATGTAAAGTGAAAAGGTTGAAACTTACCTTACTAAATAAAGAATTCAAAACGGTGGTTGGGAGAAGAAGGTAAAGAAGACCATTATTGTGGTATGGACCAAGTAGGTACACTGTCACTTGATGCATCATGGGCTCCATCACTAGTCAATTCTTTCATTAAAAGGGCCATTAATATTAAAACAACACATGAGCAAAACCAATGAGTTGAACCTTGACCCAACCCCGTTACAATAGCCTCACAGCTAAACTTGATTAATTGTTAAATATATACCTAGAAATAGAAAAGATATCAAACATATAATCTCTAGTAAATTATTTTAGACGTTCTTACCTTAGATAATTACCAGATAGTTTATTATATATGACTTGTAACGTTTTTTACTTTGTTAGTGTTTCATTAGATTTTCAAACTTTAGTACATTGTTCTCAATAATTATGATGAGTACATTTTATTTAACACTCTGTTTATTTTCTTATGAAAAGGAAAAATATATTTTAGAAAGATTATTTGTGTATCCAAGTGGCAAGGGGTAGAGTAGATAGAATGGTAAAGAGGAGGATCTTAGCAACAAGTACAATATTTGAATCAAATGCAAAACGGGTATATGATTGCGGATCCCTAGAAAACTAATTAAATCACCACCACATCACATACCTGTTCTTCAAATTACATACCAGTTTTTCTTATTTAGGTTTTATTTATATATATTTTTCGTCTCACGAAAAATTCTCATTTCTCTTTATAATTTTGTTCCACAAAAGAAATTTTATTTCTTCAATTTAAAGGGCCACCTAATATAATAATATTATTACCAATTACTTCACCACTATCTATTTCTTGAAAGTATTTTTTTTCCTCCAATCTAATGTTATATTTTAATCAAAAATATTATCAGTAATCTCATCACTATCTATCTCCTAAAAACTTATACCCAAAACAAATATGAACTTTTGTTATGGGACGGAGAGAGTACTATTTTATAAAACTTAATTATTAGTATTATATATATATATTGGACAGCTCCAACTTAGAGGTGGAAGTGAGATGATTTGTTTAAATGGTTAATATGCATTATATATATATATATAACTAGTCAACTACAATTACTTTTAAGTTTGTTTATACTCTTTATTAGTTAATTATAATTACTTTAAAGTTAAAAGTATATTATTTAACCATTATATGTTTAACATTTTCCTTAAATTAATAAGAAAAAAAATCTGTTGATAGATTTTAATTGTACCTAAGCCTCAACATAAGATGTTTTGCCTACAATATTGTGCTTCTTTTTTTCTTTTTTTCTTTTTTGCTGCTAAATATTTGGGGTTTTTGTTTCTTTCTATAGTTTCTTTTTTCTCAAGGCAATAGTTTTTTCTCAATACAAGATGTTTTTTATGTATTTTTTTCTTCTGAAACAAAATATATTTTTGCAAAAAATATATTAATCCAAACACAATTATTTATTATATAGTGTATATAAAGTATAAAACAATATATGTTAGGTAAAAATCATGGTTCTAAAATGCTTGTTTTACCTCCCGTCATTGCTTTCAAACACTTAGTTAAGACTTGATCATGGCATAACACGTCATGGTCCAAGACTTATCGTAGGATTTGTGTATGTTGAGTTCCAAATTGAATTATATTTAATCGTAATAATAAGTGTTTTTTAAGTGTATTAAAGTAACTAAGCTGTAAAAACCAAATATATACATTTAATTAATTATAAAAATGATTGGATACGGTGAAATGAAAAAAATCGATTAACTACGTTATAAATATATAATTGCGTGTTTTTTCGTCTTTATATAACTATATACTCTGTATATAATTATTATAATTTATACTTGTATATAAAATTATCACCTTATGCAATTTCTAGGTTGCACTATAATCTTAAGACTATGCGTAATGGGTGACCACTGTTTTAGTGATCACCCCTGATACATCAGTGTCGCATCAGTTCGACAAAACACATTACAGATCCCGACCAAACCCACATAACTAGACGATCAAACCATTCTCTTTGAAAAACTCTTTTCCCTTTGAAAATTGGCGACTTGTATACCTTTAAGCACATGGGACACATCCCATTTGAATGAGCGTAAGGGGGAAGACGTGTACATAGGAAGGGACGGAAGGAGGAACACATGTAGCGACTGTGAACTTACAAAGGAGGCTAGGGTTTCATAACAAAATAGCAAAAGTCAAGTTATAGAACAAGACAAAGAAAGACAATATATATAGTAAAGCTAACTAGCTAATGGGCTTGACATAAGGCTCAACTAATAAACCCAATAAGACTAATAAGCTAACATCCCCCCTCAAACTCGTAATGCAACAGTAATAAGCATTGAGAGTTTGTCAGTCAGAAAATGAAACCGAGGAGCAGTCAAAGGCTTTGTAAACATATCAGCAATCTGCAGAGTAGAAGGAATACACGGAAGCGAGATAGTCCCCTGAAGCAAATGATGACGAGTGAAGTGACAATCAATTTCAATATGCTTTGTACGCTCATGAAATACTGAATTTTTGGCAATCAATATGGCACTTTCATTGTCACAATGTAATGGAGTAGGCTTCGAAATGTTAACACCCATATCTGCAAGAAGCCATCGTAACCAAACAATCTCACAAGTGGCAAGGGCCATGGCACGATACTCAGATTCGGTAAAAGAACGAGAGACGATATCTTGTTTCTTACTTTTCCACGAAATCAATGAATCTCCAAGGAAAATACAGTACCCAGTAGTGGATTTTCGATCATAAACGTCACTATCACAATCAGCATCACTATAGGCACGTAACTCAAGTGAGGATGAAGAAGGAAGAACAAGGCTGCGAAATTTTGTGCCACAAAGATATCTCAAAATAGCATCACAGCTCCCCAATGAACACTAGTAGGAGCAGTAGCAAATTGACTAACAACATGAACTGCATGAGCAATGTCAGGTCTTGTGACAGTGAGATAAACCAAACTCCCCACAATGGTACGATAAAGACTCGGATTAGATAAGGGGACAACGTCAGTTGGAGAATACTTGACATTACTTTCTAAAGGAGTATCAACTGTCTGGTTATCTGTGAGTCGTGCACGGTCAAACAAATCTGAAATATACCTTGTCTGAGATAAAATGTAACCCTTTGGGGATTGAGCAACTTCAATTCCCAAGAAATACCGAAGCAAGCCCAAATCCTTCATAGCAAATCGATGTGCTAAATATCGTTTCAAAGATTCTATACCATGATGATCATCGCCAATAATAATCATATCATCAACATATAAGGAAAGAAGGATTCTACCCTTATCCGTACATCGAACAAAAAGAGCCGAATCATGATTACTTGGTTGAAAACCAAGTGACATGATGATTGTAGAGAACTTCTCAAACCAATCATGCGGTGCTTGTTTGAGACCATACAGGGCCTTTCGGAGGCGACAAACTTCACCTGGTTTGTGAGCAATACTTGGGGGCGGAGACATGTATACCTCTTCATGAAGATCGCCATTTAAGAATCCATTCTTGACATCCATCTGATAGATTTTCCATTGGCGAATTGAGGAAACTGCAATCGAAGTGCGAACAGTTGTCATTTTCGCAACGGGAGCAAATGTTTCCTCATAATCCATACCATACTGTTGTGAATACCCTTTTGCAACAAGTCTGGCTTTCTAACATTCAATTGATCCATCAGATTTTGTTTTAGTTTTGTATACCCAACGACAACCTATCGTGTGTTTTCCAAGCGGAAGCGGAACCAAATCCCATGTACGTGTCTGGTAAAGAGCCGCAAGTTCCTCAGCCATAGCAGTCTGCCAAAGAGGATCAGAGACAGCCTCTTTGTAGGATGACGACTCAGTGAGACGATGAACAATGGCCATAAAAGAGGCAAACACAGACGAATAAGTAGAGTAAACAAAATCAGGAAGTTGTGTGGACTTCCGATTACGAATAGGCCTCCCCGGTGGGGGGTCAACAACCGGTGGTGGATCAGCAACCGGTGGTGGATCAGCAACCGGTGGTGGATCAGCAACTGGTGGTGGATCAGCAACCGGTGGTAAATTAACAACATCAATGTCAAAGGGATCAATAGTACAAAGTTCCTCTCAGGTAACATCATGAGCCTGAACAGGGATACTATAAAACGGGATATGTTCCAAGAAAGTAACATTGCGAGACACATATAACTTTTGATTTGACGGATCATAACATCGATAACCTTTCTGACCAATACCATATCCCAAAAAAACACAAAGAGCTGACTTCGAGGATAGCTTATTTCTCTCCACATGAGGCTTCAAAACAAAACATGTACACCCAAACACCCGCAACGCTGCATAATCAGGTGTTTGCCCAAACAACATTTCATAAGGTGACTTGCCCGAGTTGTGAGCAATAGGAATACGATTAACAACGTATGTGGCTGTATGAACATCTTCTCCCCAAAACATGTTTGGAACTTGAGCAGATAATAACAATGGTCGAGTAGTCTCTAGGAGATGTCGATGTTTTCTCTCAGCAATAGCGTTTTGCTGAGGTGTGTCAGTGCAGGAGGACTGATGCACAATGCCATCTGATGCTAATAATTGGTTAAAATCATTACAGGTAAATTCACCTCCTAAATCACAACGAAAACATTTGATAACAGCAGACTGCTGAGTCTTGATAAGAGCTCGGAATTCGTTATATACAGTCAAGAAATCAGACTTGTTCTTCATAAAATAAATCCATGTATAACGAGTATAATCATCAATAAAAGAAACATAATATTTTGAGCCCGATTTAGAGGCAACCGGGGATGGACCCCACACATCAGAATGTACAATGTCAAATGGAGCAACAAAACAGGACACACTTCTATTAAAAGTAAAGCATAGAATTTTCCAAGTTTACAACCACAACAATCAGAAATGTCATCAGTTTTTAATGAACCTAACACACCAGTGGAAATCAAAAATTGCAAACGTGAAGCTGACACATGTCCCAAACGAGAATGCAAAAGATAAAAAACAGACGATGACTGACTCAAACGAAACGATGACAAATCAACACTAGAGGCAGCAACATTAGTGACACCATCAAAATGTAGCTGCTCCAGGACATAGAGATCCCCAAGCCTACGACCAATCCCAATCACCCTCTGCGAGCGATCCTGAACACAACAAATCGAATCAAGAAAATAGACCAAACAACCAGACTTGCACAATTGACTGAACGAAGCAAGATTCAAAGCAAGTGTAGGAATATGATAAACATCTGTTAGAGATATATATGGGGTAGAAATAGAGCCAACACCCTCAACTAACATAGGTGTAGCACTAGCAGACATAACAGATACAGGTGAACGAGAAGTTAACGAAGTGAAAGATGACAAATGTGGTGAATATGATGGGATGCTCCAGAATCCAATATCCAAAGGGATGAAGGTATACATGAATAACTGGATGTAGATGGACCTGATTGAGACATGGATGTTGACATGGCTACATAATTGGCAGCAATGAACTGTTTAAACTTCTCAACAATCTGGGGATCAAGAGCAGATGGTGGTGCAAAATCTGTTTCAATCTCTACAGAAGGTGCAGCAGCAACAAACTGTGGTGGGTTGAAGTTTGAGAAAGAAGGACGAAAATGAGACTGTCCAGCAGGTCTGTTATGTTTCTGATTTCCCTTGTTCAACAACAATGGGCAACTCTGCAGCCTTCCATTGATTTTTCTGCTTGCAATAGGTACACTCATCAAAAGCAACTCTGCTCCGGTTCTAGTTTGAAGACTGTCTTGGTTGAGTAACAGCAAGAACAGTAGGCATTGTTGTCTTGGAACCTCTGTATCCATGAGATTTCAGACGAGTTTCTTCAGCAATCAACTCGTGAACAACTGAATCAACAGAGGGAAGTGGTGTGTGATGCAAGATTGAACCACGCAGACCTTCAAAATCTGAACGTAAAGCCATCAAGAACTGAACCAAACGCTGCTCTTCCCTTCTATCAATATAAGGTTTAAAAGCCTTCAAGTCAGCAGGTTCTGTAAGAGCTAGCTGATCCCACAAGTCAGACATAGTAGCATAAAATTCTTGGACAGTTAAACTGTTCTGTTGAAGAGCTCGAATATAAAATTCCAACTGATACTGTTTTGCAAAATTAGATTGAGTATACAATCTATCCAAGTAATCCCAAACTTCGTTAGCTATGTCATACTTTTCTAACTGAGTACCAATCGACTGAGTAACAGAATTATTAATCCAAGTGATGATCTTGAAGTTTTGAGTTTCCCAAGTTTCTAATAAGGTTGCATAATTCTGAGCCTTATCATCTGTTGGTTTACTTTTGGTACCTGTTATAATACCCCACAAGTTCTTTCCTCGCAAAAAGTTTTTCATAACATAACTCCAATAGGCATAGTTCTTGCCATCTAGTTGAGTGCTAATTGACTGGAGAGAATCGTCTCGAACCATGACCAAAGAGAGTGAATAAAAGTCACCAATAATATTGCCCAACATAAACAGTTAATGCTGATCAGCAGATACGAACCAACAATATCGAATCAGCAGTTAATACTGATCAGCAGAAACGAACCAGCAGTAACGAATCAACAGTTAATACTGATCAGCAGAAACAAAGCAGCAGTAACGAATCACTACTGCTCTCAACAACAGCAGTAATGGACCAGCAGTAACAGGTCAGTAGAAACAGATCAGCATTTACTACTGCTCAGCACAAACAGACTAGTAGAAACATTAATCAGCAGAAACAATTAATACCGCTTAACCAAAATCAGGATTTCCCCAAATCAACAAATCAGAAACCCTAACGGATACAAATCACCAGACAAGAATACCAGTACTAACAACCAAATGAAATCCCCAGAATCAAACAAAACCAGACGAATCAAAGCAAACGAAATACTGAAACGAGCGAGAAAAACATACCAAAATTGTCAAAAAGTTCGATCCGCGAATAGATCCAGTACGATATTCAAGCCTCCTCCAGTAATCATGAACAAAAGATCGAGTTTAGCTCTGATACCATGTGAACTTACAAAGGAGGCTAGGGTTTCGTAGCAAAATAGAAAAAGTCAAGTTACAAAACAAGACAAAGAAAGACAATATATATACACTACAAGAAAAAAGACCCATGGTCACCAAAATTTTTAGTGAGGACTAAATGTCATCACCATAAGTAACTAAAAGACAAAATCATACTTCCTCCGATTCAAAATAAGTGATACACTTTCCTTTTGGGGTGTATCAAAATAAGTGATACACTTTGAAAAATTACCTTATTTGGCAAAAAATAGTGGGACCCACACCCACTAACTATCTACTTTAACAAATTGAAAAGACCCATTTACCCTTACTTTTACTTTTAAACATTATTAACTCCACTTTATTCAAAAAGTGTGGGACCTATTTTTCACTAACCATCCAATTAATCTAATTTAACCATGATTATAAACTTTTGCCTCAAAATCCGTAAAATCCAAAGTGTATCACTTATTTTGAATCGGAGGAAGTATAACTTTATTGAAAACATTGTTAGACTTATTCTATTGTGAGGACATGTCCTCACAATAGGTCTTTTAGATTTTATTTTTGATTTTTCTTTCCCCAACAAAATTAAAACGATTCAGAATAAGTGACTTTATTGACTTTTTTACTTTGACCAATCTTTTAGAGAGGACATGTCCTCACAATATGTTTCTTTTATATTTTCATTTTATTTTTGATTTTTCGTACCAAATTAAATAAGGTTTAATTGTTTTTGAATTTCCCTCCGAAATAAAATAATATCGCGGGTTATTGGTAGTGAGGACATGTCCTCACCAAAAGTGTTTCTTGTATTTAACTTTTAATTTTTGATTTTTCCAACCAAAAACTAAATAAGTTTAAAAAATTTTAGTTTCCCTTCAATATATATAAAACCGCGGGTCACTTTTAGTGAGGACATGTCCTCACCATAAGTTTATCTTGTATTTCATTTTTGAATTTTTGATTTTCGTAACGAAAATTAAATAAGTTTAAAAACTAATAATTTTCCTCAAAAAAAATAAAAGTGCGGGTTACTTGTGGTGACGACATGGGCTACTTGTGGTGACGACATTGGCTACTTGTGGTGAGGACATGTCCTCACTGTAGGTTTTCTTGTATTTCAGTTTTAAATTTTTACCTATCATACCAAATAAAATAGGGTTTATTTATTTTTTTCCCTCCAAAGTAAAATAAAATGGCGGGTTATTGTTGTAAGGACATAAAGAAAGTAATATGTGCTTATAATGATAGGCCAACATTAGTCCGAATTATTTAATTATTATTACGGTGATTATAACAGTTGATTATAATTACAGTTGATTGACTAGAGACATCAAGTGACGAGTGTTTGAAAATGTTTGATTATGATCAACATGGGAGATATGAATTCATAACCGTTTCTAATTACAATGACTATTCCACGTTTAGTAAAAAGAAGTCAAGAGTAACATACAATCAAATAACTATATTTGAGTCGGCATATATCAAATAGTTATTATACACTTCGTCAGTCAACCCTTGTTGTAACAATTCATTGTATGATATACTTTGTTGGTCAACCCTGGTTGTAACAGTTGATTGTATGTCAACCCTAGTTGTAACAGTTCATTGTATGATACACTTCATTGGTCAACCCTAGTTGTAACAATTGATTGTATGTCAACCCTGGTTGTAACAATTCATTGTATGATACACTTCGTTGGTCAACCCTGGTTGTAACAGTTGATTGTATATCAACCCTGGTTGTAACAGTTCATTGTATGATACACTTTGTTGGTCAACCATGGTTGTAACAGTTGATTGTATGTCAACCCTGGTTGTAACAGTTCATTGTATGATACACTTTGTTGGTCAACCCTGGTTGTAACAGTTGATTGTATGTCAACCCTGGTTGTAACAGTTTATTGTATGATACACTTTGTTGGTCAACCCTGGTTGTAACAATTGATTGTATGTCAAACCTAGTTGTAACAGTTCATTGTATGATACACTTTGTTTGTTAACCCAAGTTGTAACAGTTGATTGTATGTCAACTCTAGTTGTAAAAATTCATTGTATGATACACTTTGTTGGTCAACCCTGATTGTAACAGTTGATTGTATGTCAACCATGGTTGTAACAGTTCATTGTATGATACACTTCGTTAGTCAACCCGGGTTGTACCAGTTGATTGTATGGCAACCCTAGTTGTAACAGTTCATTGTATGATACACTTTGTTGGTCAACCCTAGTTGTAACAGTTGATTGAATGTCAACCCTGGTTGTAACAATTCATTGTATGATACACTTTGTTGGTCAACCCTGGTTGTAATAGTTGATTGTATGTCAACCATGGTTGTAACAGTTCATTGTATGATACACTTCGTTAGTCAACCCGATTGTACCAGTTGATTGTATGGCAACCCTGGTAGTAACACTTCATTGTAGGGTACACTTCGTTGGTCAACCCTAGTTTTAACACTTGATTATATGTAAACTGTGGTTATACGTAATAGTTCATTGTATGATACACTTCGTTGGTCAACCTTGGTTGGAAAAGTTGATTGTATGTCAACCCTGGTTGTAATAGTTCATTGTATGATACACTTTGTTGGTCAACCCTGGTTGTAACAGTTGATTGTATGTCAACCCTGGTTGTAACAGTTCATTGTATGATACACTTCGTTGGAATTCAAGAGAAACAAAAGAATTTTTACATTACCAATTGGTTTCTATTGTAAAACCCTTAGAGTTAGAATTTCTTTGTTTGGTTGGCGTATGTAATTAGAATGTATTTTAAAATAATTTTTATATTGTTTATTAAATTAATGTATATATTTATCTTACATTTAAATATTTTTATGTAAAAGCTTAAAGATTTGAAGAAATTTACACATACGATACAAACTAAAATTTTAAAATAAACCAATTAAACTAAAATTTTGATTATTATTAAGAAAAACAAACATTTAATTTTGCTTTCTTGAAAAAATAGCCCTGTACATATATTTTCTAAATATTGTATACAAAGTACTTTGTTAGATGAGTGTACAAGTGTAAAAGCACAATGTGCAATCTAATATTCTTGTTCCTTCTACCCTGAATTAGCCCTTATCACTTTCATTTGGTTTTAGCCCTATACACATCCAACGCAGACTAACAAACAGTACACATCGGACTTCATCTCTCGATCGATCGATCTGCTCGGTCCTTCGATTTCTCTATCCGACTTCATCTTTCGATTTCTCCGACGGACGGCTACCAGAATCACCATCTTCTTCGGTGGACATCAAACGGTAAAATTCTTCCTCTTCGTTGGTCTTTATTTCTTTCGATTTATCGTCACAAGGTATATCGTTTCACACTTGCAAATTGAAATCGTCTAACAGCAGCCGGTTCGTTGGCTGCACCGTTACAGAATAGACCACTTCACAGTCTCCGGTGGTGCACCCGATTCGCCCCCAAATCCGACCTGACCATCTTCTTGGGGCAGTCAAGTTTATTGTTTGTAAGGATCTCATTCAACCGGTAATCTCTTCTCACACAATATAAACAATTTTCTAATTTGTGATTTAGTTTTGTGATTATTAAAAACACAGTAGCAAATTTTCAATTTTGAGATATGGTTGCTAGTAAAATTGCTACTGAGATTATTAAAATAATGTGAATCTTTTGTGAAAAACACAAAGTTTATTTGTAACGACCGAGATTTTGTAAATAAATAAATTGTACAAAAATATGATAAATAAGGATAATTCATTTCAGAACCGTAGGAATTGGTTTCGAGTCATTTGGACACCGTATGAGAAAGTTATGGACGAAACTGGGTCGAGACAAGGACCGAAAAGTGCAGCCCTGCTGTAATGGGGAAGTTCACGGCGTGAACTTTTGTTCACGGATCGTGAACTAGCAACAGGGATTTGAACAAGTTGGCGCGAACTACTTCCCGACTAGTTACCGATCGCGATGTTCACGACACGCAGAGTTCACGGCGCGAACTCAAGTTCGCGATCGTGAACTCCTAAACTCTGTATAAAAACGAGTTTGGGGCTAGGGTTTAGGCACCTACACCCCTAGAACCCTACCAGCCGTTATTTTGGAAGAAGTGCACGATTGTTGCTGTTCTTGAGCTCAAATCTTCATATTTCTTGGAGATTATTGATCTAAGGTAAGAATCCTTGTTAGTTTATGCATCTCTTTGGTATTTTGAGCTCTATTTGGGTATTAATGGTGGTTTTGGGAACCAACCACATCATTTATGGGGAAGATGATCTATCATGGGTGTAAAACACTCATGGTAAGCTTGTAATCAATGTGTACAAGTTGAATTTCGGTTTTATGGATAGAAATCTTGAACTAGGGTTTGAGATTTCCACCAAGTAGTATGAACTTGGTGGTTAGGAATGTTAATATGGATTAGCTAGTAGCTAGTTATGGTTTATGATTAGATTTGTGATGATTTTTGATGATAGGTCAAGAAGGAGTTGAGATTGGAAGTACTTCTTTGATTAAGAAGTAAAGATTGTGTTGATTTACACAAGTATTGGATAGCATTGCTAAGGTGAGTACATGTGATCTTTCTGAGTACATAGTATACCTTGTTTATGAATTGAAATGATGTTAGAGTCGTTATTAGACAAATACTTGATAAAGCAAAGATTGAATTGTTAGAGTATGAGTTTAATTGAATTGAATTGAATTGAATTGCAAATTGACTTACTTAGTTACCACTAGTATGATTCGAGTAGTGATATGGGGCTTGGCCCAAGTTGATGATTTGTTATGTGGTAGCTAATCAAATTGGATCCTAGATAACCCACACAAGTTGGGGGAGTTAGTGACTACTACTTGGGGCGGTACCACCCTGCGCAAGAGTAGTATGTCGAGAAATAGATAACCCGGAAATCGGGGGAGTTTGAGATAACCCGGAAATCGGGGGAGCAAATAGATAACCCGGAAACGGGGGAGTTTACCTAGATAACCCATATCAGGGGAGTTGTTTCGGGGAGGCCCGTTACGTATGTGATTGGCTTATGGCAAGCCTTAGAGATTGATTGACTATGTGCAATTTGATAATTATTAATTATTATTTTATTGCAAATTATTTACTAACCGGGTCAAAAACCCATGTTTCTCACGAGACAATATTTGTCTCACGTACTACGTTTACTTTGACTATGTACTCAGGTTCGGGAGCAAAAGATTAGGCGGCCCGTAGTGATAGCATTTGGATGATTAGCTCGGTGTACCATTTGATTCCATAGACTATTGTTTTTGATATATATTTGTGACACCGGTTTTGGCACTCTCTAATTATTCAAATGTTTTATTTTAAACCATATTTTGGATATTGTGGATTTTTAAATGTTAAACTTGTTATTTAAAAAGTTTAAATTGTTTTGAAAAATCGGTGTGTTACAGTATTGATTTACACAGTTGCGATTTGTGATTTAGTTTTGTGGTTTAGTTTTGGTTTAAGCTACTGTGAATATATATAAGCTACTATGAAATTGCTACTATGAAATTGTTAATTTGTGATTTAGTTTTGTGGTTTAGTTTTGTGTTCTTTTTGTTGAATCAATGTTGTGATATGATTGCAAATGTGAAATTGCTACTGTAAAATTAATCAAACATTTTATGCTTATCTTGTAGGATTTTATTCTTGTATTTGATTTTCTAGATGACTTCTATTTCGGGTTTGGGTCAAATTGCTACTGTGATATGACTTCTTGTATTTTATTCTTGTAATTAATCA
Source organism: Calendula officinalis (assembly GCA_963853835.1). Lineage (NCBI taxonomy): Eukaryota > Viridiplantae > Streptophyta > Magnoliopsida > Asterales > Asteraceae > Calendula > Calendula officinalis. Next base: position 24,305,599 of record OY970820.1, read on the forward strand.
AACATTTTGCTACTGTTTTCAAGCCATTTTTCTGCAATTTTTGTGCAGAATTTTTGTTGCATTATAAAAGATTATAAACGAACCATAGCCTTATCTGTTATTTCCGGTTTGGGTCAAATTGAATAATTATCTAAATTATTTGGGTCGGTACTTTCTAAATTAACTATATAATTAATTCATTTTATGGGTTTTCAGCACAAAGCCAATGGTGTATATCCAAGCCATATTGACTCGTTTCAAGAAAATCATATAAAAAAAGGGACCTTTGCTGGGTGTAGTGGTAGTGTTGCTCAACGACAATATGTAAGTAATTTCTTTTATTTAGATATATGAAACTATATAAACCATACTCATCTCTCTTTTAACTAAACAGGAAAACATGGTGGCGTTAAAAGACTCCCAAATCGATGTTCTGAACCCACTGATTGAAGATGAAATAATTGACCAAGTGTTAGGCATATGTCGCGGACACAAGCGAGGTCGTGGGCAAGTAATACGTCGTCCCAATTCTTCTTCGGTTACCTTAGCCAAACGATCTCAACATGTTGGAGAACATTTATACACCCAAGAAGAGGTTGATGCGTTGGTGGCGGAAAATGTGCACAAACGGAGGCTAAATGTGCACAAACGGAGGCTAAATGTGCACAAACAACGGCTAAATTGAGCGTCATCCAACGCGGTTTGAAAGCCCATTACGACATAGATTTTGAGTTTGAAGACGTTGTCACGGGGGATGAGGAAATGCATGCGATTTTGGACGAATAGGACGAGGGTTGAATTGTAGGTTTTCTAGTTATAAAACTATATAATATTATTGCATCGATACTTATTTTTGTCAAACTTCGATGATGTTTTTGTATTATTGATAATATTGTTAAGGATGTTGTTACTAGTGGATGGAGAACAAGCTTCAAATGTGAATCCAGATGGGAATGGATTGGCCTATTCGGGTATCGGGAATAACCATACTCCGGTAACAATGGAGGCCATTCAATCCATGCTCACGAACATGCGAAATGTGATGCAACAAGATGTTAACCGGATCATAAATGATCGGTTGAACTTAGGAGGTGATGATGAGGAAAGGGAGGAAGAGGAACGACTTTTTGAGGAGGAGAGGGAGGAAGGTGAAGATTCCCCTCAACTCACTAAGACCAAGTCAACGGGGAATACCAACCCGACCGAGAAATCCTCCAATGGCGAAAGTGGTGAAGAGAGAAAGATTGAACGTTAAGGATGTTCTTACAAGACATTCCTTGCTTGCCGTCCCGACTTCTATCTCGGGAGTACGGAACCGAAAGTGACGGGTCGATGGATTCGAGAAACGGAACGTGTGCTTGAGAGTAGCAAGTGCAAAGAGGAAGACATGGTCACTTATGCCTCACGTTTGTTCAAAGATGATGCTCTTACATGGTGGGACACCGTGTATGAAACCTTGGGGAAGAAAGCCATTTACAAGATGTCATGGGATGAGTTCACTAGGAGACTCAAAGAGAAGTATTGTCCCGAAAGGGAGTTGGAGGAGTTGTTAGAAGAGTTCTTTCACTTCAAGGAAGGCAATTTGACCTTGGATGAGTATACCAAGAAGTTCACGGGATACCTCCCGTTCGTGTCAAGTACTTACCCAACCGAACGTAGTCGTGTGGTTCGGTTTGCCAATGGGTTACCATGGGAGTATGAGCTCGAAGTGAAGAGGGCAACCACTCTTGATGAGGCGATCAATGTCGCCCGAAGTGTCGAAAATGTTAGCAAGAGAAGAGTGCAAGAGAGATCGGTTGGTAATGAGAAGAGGAAGTTTGAAAGCTTTTCGGGGCCATCCAAAAAGAGCAAGTTTGCCCCGAGCGGGTCAAAGCAAGGAAGTGTTGGGGGATGTAGGAAGTGTGGTAGGGACCACAAAGGAGAATGCAAGGCGGACTCTAATGGTTGTTTCAAATGTGTCGTTTTGGCCACAAAGCTAGAGATTGCAAGGTTAAAAGCCTTGATGAAGTTGAATGTTTCTCATGTCACGAAAAGGGGCACTATAGCAATGTTTGCCCAAAGAAGGGAACCGAAACGTTGGTGTCGACCGCTCACAAGAAACCGGAGCCGTCAAAAGTCAAAGGGCGTGCCTTCCAACTCACGCGTGAAGAAGCCAAAGAGACTCATGATGTCGTCTCAGGTACCTTATTCATAAACTCCATACCCACTTATGTGTTGATTGATTCAGGTTCTACTTATTCTTTCGTGTCTCATGAATTTGGTGGTAAGTTTAAGGTTCCACTAGAGTTACTTGATGAATTGTATGAAATAGAAGTAGCCGATGGGAAAACCTCTATGGTTCAACATGTCTATAGAAATTGTGAGTTAGAAATCGATAACAAGAAGTTTAAGGTTGATTTGATGCCTATGGGAATTAAGGCTTTTGATGTAATTATTGGGATGGATTGGTTAGGAATCCACCAAGCCAAGATTTTATGTGGAAGGAAATTAGTGTCGATTAAATCTCCCGAAAATGAAAAGGTGTACATCTATGGGGAAAAGAGGCATCGTATGCCAAACTTGTTAACCGCAATTAAGGCAAGAAAATGTTTAGCGAAAGGTTGTGCATCATTTATAGCCTATGTCCTAGATGGAAGAAAAGAAAAGAAGACGGTAGAGAATGTGAAGATTATTCGAGATTTTCCCGAAGTTTTTCCCGATGACTTGCCCGGTTTGCCACCGGAGACACAAGTCGAGTTTCGTATTGATTTAGTCCCGGGGGCGACGCCAATTGCCCGAGCCCCGTATCGTCTAGCTCCCACCGAAATGAGAGAGTTGATGGCTCAACTTCAAGATTTGCTCGGTAAGGGTTTTATCCATCCTAGTTAGTCACCATGGGGTGCACCGGTTTTATTTGTGAAGAAGAAGGATGGTTCGATGAGAATGTGTATCGATTACCGAGAACTAAACAAGATGACGATTAAGAACCGATATCCTTTGCCAAGGATAGATGATTTATTTGATCAACTTCAAGGAGCCGATTATTTCTCCAAGATTGATTTGAGATCGGGTTACCATCAAGTTCGTGTCAAAGAAGGTGATACCGAGAAGACGGCCTTTAGAACCCGTTATGGTCATTATGAATTTTTAGTTATGCCATTCGGTTTGACGAATGCCCCGACAATTATTATGGATCTCATGAATAGGGTTTGTAAACCATTCCTCGATAAATTCCTCATCGTATTCATCGATGATATTCTTATTTTCTCCAAAACCGAAGAAGAACATGAAGAACATTTGAGGCAAACTTTGGAAGTCTTGAAACGAGAAAAATTGTATGCTAAATTCTCAAAGTGTGAATTTTGGTTGCGGGAAGTTCAATTCTTAGGTCATGTGGTATCTCGAAGCGGGATAAAAGTTGACCCGTCTAAGATCGAGGCGGTGAAGAATTGGGAAGCACCAAAGACCCCGACCGAAGTTAGGAGTTTTCTTGGGTTAGCCGGTTACTACCGAAGGTTTATTGAAGATTTTTCCCGAGTGGCGGTCCCACTCACTAGACTAACGAGAAAAGACGTGAAATTTGGTTGGGGGAAAAGGCAAGAGGACGCTTTTGCTTTGTTGAAAGAGAATTTGTGCAATGCACCGATCCTCACTCTACCCGATGGTATGGAAGACTTCGTGGTGTATAGTGACGCCTCGAATAAAGGTCTCGGTTGCGTTTTGATGCAAAGGGGAAAAGTGATAGCTTATGCTTCAAGACAATTAAAGAATTCGGAAGAAAGGTATACACCACATGATTTGGAGTTGGCGGCGATTATTTTTGCCTTAAAGATTTGGAGGCATTACTTGTATGGTACAAGGTGTATCTTGTACACGGATCACAAAAGTCTCAAGTATGTGTTTACACAAAAAGACTTGAATATGAGGCAAAGAAGGTGGATTGAATTGATTAGTGACTATGATTGTGAAATCGTCTATCACGAGGGGAAGGCCAATGTGGTAGCCGACGCCTTGAGTATTTATGAAAAACCGGTTAAGGCTAAATTAATGCGGATTGATGTGATATCTAGCTTTATTGAAAGTATAAAAACCGCACAAAAGGACGTGATGGGAAAAGACGAGTATAGACAAGAGAGGTTGGGAAAGAACCAAGTATTTGAAAAAAATGGTCAAGGGTTGAAAACCGTGAATGGTCGAATTTGGGTCCCGAAATTCGGTGGAAACCGAAAAGTGTTGTTGAATGATGCTCACAAGTCTAAGTATTCGATTCATCCCGGAAGTACAAAAACTTATCAAGACTTGAAGAAAATTTATTGGTTGCCCGAGATGAAGTCGAGGGTAGCAAAGTTCATATCAAAATGTGCCACGTGTGCATAAGTGAAAGCCGAGCACCAAGTTCCTTATGGTGTTGCACAATCATTACAAGTGCCGGCCGGGAAATGGAATGACATCACAATGGATTTCATTGTTGGTCTCCCAAAGACGAGTAGGAATCATGACGCCATTTGGGTGATTGTGGATAGATTAACGAAAAGTGCGTTATTCCTAGCTATTCGGGAGACCATGCCACTTGAGAAATTGGCAAAATTGTATGTTGATGAAGTTGTTCGTTTGCATGGGGTACCATTGTCAATTGTGTCCGATCGGGATGCAAGGTTTACCTCGAGATTTTGGAGATCACTCCAAGAAGAGTTGGGGACGAAGTTGAGATTGAGAACGGCTTACCATCCGCAAACCGATGGTCAAAGTGAAAGAACGATCCAAACGGTCGAAGATATGTTGAGGTCGTGTGTTTTGGATTTTGGTGGTAAATGGGATGAACATTTACCGTTAGTTGAATTTTCATATAACAATAGTTATCACTCAACAATTAAAATTCCACCGTTTGAGGCATTGTATGGGAGAAAATGTAGGACGCCTTCTTGTTGGTTAGAGGCGGGTGAGACGAGACTCACGGGTCCCGAGATTGTAAAAATAACGAATGAGAAAATTGGAATAATTCAAAGGAATATGAAAGTGGCACAAGATCGCCAAAAGAGTTATTCGGGTTTGAAGAAGCGACCTTATGATTTAAATGTCGGTGATATGGTGATGTTAAAGGTGTCGCCTTGGAAAGGCGTGATGAGGTTTGGTAAGAAGGGCAAATTGAGCCCAAGATATGTTGGCCCATTTAAGATTTTGAAACGGGTCGGTTTGCAAGCATTTAAGTTAGCACTTCCACCCGAGTTGCAAGGTGTCCATGACACCTTCCATGTTAGTAATCTGAAGAAATTCTTGGGTGAAGTGGAGAATATTATCCCACTTCAAGAGTTGCGGGTCGATGCGCCCAACCGATTGATTGAAGAGCCCGAGGCCATATTGGAGGCCCAAACAAAGAAATTAAGGAATAAAGAAATTGAGTTGGTGTTGGTCAAGTGGAAGCATTCCCTTGGGCCAAATTTGACTTGGGAAGTCAAAGACGAGATTAAGAAACGCTACCCGAACTTTGTTGATTACGATTCGATTCCGAGGACGGAATCCTCTTAAGGGGTAGATAGTTGTAACGACCGAGATTTTGTAAATAAATAAATTGTACAAAAATATGATAAATAAGGATAATTCATTTCAGAACCGTAGGAATTGGTTTCGTGTCATTTGGACACCGTATGAGAAAGTTATGGACGAAACCGGGTCGAGACAAGGACCGAAAAGTGCAGCCCTGCTGTAATGGGGAAGTTCACGGCGTGAACTTTTGTTCACGGATCGTGAACTAGCAACAGGGATTTGAACAAGTTGGCGCGAACTACTTCCCGACTAGTTACCGATCGCGATGTTCACGACACGCAGAGTTCAGGGTGCGAACTCAAGTTCGCGATCGTGAACTCCTAAACTCTGTATAAAAACGAGTTTGGGGCTAGGGTTTAGGCACCTACACCACTAGAACCCTACAAGCCGTTATTTTGGAAGAAGTGCACGATTGTTGCTGTTCTTGAGCTCAAATCTTCATATTTCTTGGAGATTATTGATCTAAGGTAAGAATCCTTGTTAGTTTATGCATCTCTTTGGTATTTTGAGCTCTATTTGGGTATTAATGGTGGTTTTGGGAACCAACCACATCATCTGGGGAAGATGATCTATCATGGGTGTAAAACACTCATGGTAAGCTTGTAATCTGTAACGCCCTGAAATTTTAGAGAAATAAATAATATTTAATTTAAATTTAAATTGGATTAAGAGTGGATCGTACAATAATTATGTGACGTTTGGTGATTATGTGATTTAGCGTGTGACGTTTCGTGAATAAATAATTAGAGTATTATTTGCTATTTGAAGATAATTATGAATGCTATCTATTGTGAATAAGTAAAAGCGTACAATTCACTTGTGACTATATGATTAAGGGATTAATTACGTGACGCCTCGTTTATTCAATTAATTAGTTAGGTGGCGTTTAGTTTATTATGATTGTGACGTTTTGGTAGTGACGTTAAAAATTCCCGAGCCTCTAATTATTTAGAACTTTCTAATTCCATGAAGTGGTGAGGCCGGCCGTAGGCCAAGGCCGAGCTTGATGTAATATATCCGCCAAATCTTCTCCCGTCGTGCAAGGTCGTGGCAAATTAATAACCGGGCTATGTTTATCTAATTGTGCAGCCATTTGAAAGAAGGGAGGCCCAAAAATAATTGTTTGATCTTTAGAAAGCCCACCCACCTATAGCCTTAAAATTACAATTCGTTATATTGCGTGAGGCTTGTATATCCAAACCCTATTGCCGTTATTTTTCCCTTGTCCGAATGTCTATCAACGATTTGAGCAGCTCCACGATCGTCAATCTTTCTTCAGCCACTCATCACCGTTTCTTCTCCACTCCACCGTCGACAACAAGTATCTGATCGGAATTTGTTGGTGGATTGGCGGTAATAAACTCATCCTTTTTATTTCCGTTTGTTTCATGGATCGTCATTCTATGCTACTCGATTCTATTAGCTGCTAACCATGTTTGGATTGGGTTTTCGGGTGTGGTCACCATCAGACAGGAGCAGTTGAACGATCTTTGGCGCACGTTCAAAACCGAGACATGAATCAATCATAGGAACTCCACTCGTGAGGCAGTCGAACGAATTGTATTGAATAATTCTGCGATGTTAGTCACTAATCGTTCCGGTAATCACTCGTTTATATTTCGGTGTCTAGATTTTTACCTGTAATCTGAATTTTACCAATATGGGTAGTATAAAGGAGCTAAAGGGAAGAAAAGGCTGCGATGTAGCAATGTAATACCAAACCGGAATTTGGTTCGGTTTTAGTTAGGATTGTATGGTGTTTTTCCTAAGCGGTCGATTAGTCCAAGCCTTAATTAAACCTAGAAACGGCCACTGTCTTGGGCATCGGGTTGGGAGATGTGACCCGAGCAGTTGAGACCAAACCTCGGGATGTTATGTTGGGGTGGAAGTACATCGTTTTGGAAACCGGAATCCTAGGACCGAGGGGGAACCGAACCCGTAAGGTTCTCGGTTCCCCAATCGGGAAACTGTTATTATAAAGTTTAGAGACCATAGGTGACCCTAGTAAATTATGATCTAGAGCTGTTGGGTATCTTTTATAAGTACTAGGGTCCTTCGGTTACGGGTCGGGTTGCTAAAACGAGTTTTATAAATCAAACACCTTTATGGCAGAATCTGCCTTCTGTTGTAAACTGTTTTTGGTATACTTAAAATAATATTTTTTGGTTTTTGGCCCGTGCTGGGACCTTGGTTTTGAGTTAGCTTTCCAACGCCGCAACCCGCTCGTCAATCCGAATTACGGTTTAAAAGTTATAGTCAATTTAGTATGCTGCTGTTAGGAAGATGACCTCTGCAGTATGTTTGTCTTGCATCACTGTTCTGAGACATTTAGAGTCTGTTTTGGCCAGTGACTGTCTCACAGTAAATTGTACTTCTGATTGTCTTCTAGTCATGGTAAAAAGATGGGGAAAATCTAATGAACCGTTTAGGAGTTATGGCAGTTTCCGTGAGACTGACGGGTGCTGCCAGTTTTCTGAAATAAGCCCTCGGGTAGGATTTTAATTCCGGGTTTCGCTTTTTGGTTTTAGGACCGTCTAGGAGATAACGTGCTGTCCTTCTGATTGTCGGGAACCCTTGGAGCTTACGTTTCTCGAAGTGAGTATTCTCACCGTGTATTCAGTTTTAACGTTGTACATGCATGACTTATGTGTTACATTTCTTGCACCATAATTGTTATCTGAGCTTGAGCTGTTATCTGAGTTTGATCCGCTATCTGAGTTTGATTGTTATCTGAGTTTGACATCATCTGAGTATCTGAGCAGCTGTTGATTTATTTTAATCTGAGACATTGTGCCTGGGTAACCGAGCTCGGCACAGGGTCATTCTGTGCTACTACTTGCTAGGGCATATGAGATAATTATGTTAAAGAGATAATAAAACATAATAACACACATCTGAGTTTTTTTGGCTATATGCCTGGGATCACCTCCCGTCTGAGTTTTGGGATTATTCCCGTCTGAGTTTTGGGATTATTCCCGTCTGAGTTTTGGGATCACTCCCGTCTGAGTTTTTGGCTTATGCCTATCTGAGGTGTGAGGAGGGGCGAGGTTGATATCTCGTCCCAAGTCACACAAGCGCGCTATATAAATTAAAATCTGAGTAATAAAATCTGAGAAATAAAGCTGAGTAATTAATCGAGTAGATTCTGAGTAGGAGTACACCGATGTGCCCTCATGTGTTGTATGTTATGATTATTTGCATTTTGAGAATTATTCACTCAGCTTCCCCAGCTGACCCAAACTTTCCCCCACATTGTTTCAGGTACCAGCAAAGGAAAGGAGAAGGTGGACGGTTGACCGCTGTATCTTTTCATTACTGATGTGGACATCATTTAATATTTTAAAATACTTTACTTTATCTTAACTAATTCCGCAATAAATACGTTTTAAATGTTAAATATTAATATCTGAGATTTATTTATGGGACCTTTTGATTATAATTTTATTTTCAAAAATTTTTAAAATCTTGTAAATTTTAGGGTGTTACAAGTTGGTATCAGAGCTCTGACTTGAGGGATTTGGATTCACAAGGGGTGGATTCAATCTCAAGTTTGAGTCTCGAGTTTTAAAACGCGAACTGAGTAAAATATTTTCTGAGAAAAGTTTCCACATCAAGCATACGGCATGTCACGTCGACCTCTCGCTTCCTACTGCCGGTAATATTTAAGAGTATTATTTAATTGAGATTTTGCTATATTCTGAGTATAGACGAGTAGCATATTCTGAGAATTTTCGGTTTATATCCTGAGAGAATTACTTGTGATTGAATGGCTAAACATATATGTATACAGATATACTATTATGAGATTCCATAATTTTGTGAATAATTTAGAGCTTAATTTGAGCATAATTTTGATTTTTATTTTTAGAGTTCTATATTTATATATATGAAAAATATATACTGGAGAAATGTGAAATTATAAATACTAATGAGAAAATAATAAAAGTTTCAATTTAGAGGAACACCTAATAGAGTTGAGGTGAAATTTTATAAATTCTGAGAAATTCGAACCAAAAGTGTAATAAGGGGATATTAATTTATTATATAAGATCCATAAGCTGTGTATTGAGAAATGAGGAAATTATTAACATTAAAGAGGAGTATTTAATATTCGTATTGAGAGCATATTAAAATCTTTCATATGGGAGAAAACACATAATCGACTGAGTCAATTAAAACGAGTAAATCAGAGATTAGTAAATCAAATTGATTGAGAATATTTTTAAGAAGATTTTACCAAGTTGAGTAAAAGAAAGAATTATTAAGTCAATAAAATGGGAAATAATTACATTTAGCTAATGAGAATTATTAGCAGGATCTAAAAGAGAATTATTGATCAGGGTTAAAAGAGAAGTTATCTAAATGAGAAATTTAAAATTTTCGTGAATACAACGAATCACGAGATATAATAGTAAGCAGATTCCATATTAAAGTCAGCAAGTTAGTATTTAATTAAGAATCATTAAATTGAGATAAAATGGGAAAAATATTTCGAGTAAGTAGGTTAAATTGCCGAGTGCAAAACTAAATGTGGATGACAAGTTAAGTGACAGATTAATGAGTTCACACTGATAGCTTAAAATAAATTATGTAAGTTTAATAGACTAATTAATTGAGGAATTGCTGAGTCAAATTAATCAGATATTATTGAAGCTCATCTTAAAGAGTAATTATATAAGAGGATTAAGAGAAAGCTAACGTCATCAATTTGATGATGACTAATTTAAAAACGAGTTAAAAGAGCGATAAATGGAATCAAATTAATCGAGGAACGCAATAACTGAGAACTCTGATAAAAAAAAAAAGATATTAATAGACATGCTCATAAATTACAATAAATTCAATATAACTGTGAAGAGGATATAAGTTATATTTATGAGGAATGATAAATGGCATGTCCAAATGAAAAGTTTAAAAAGGAGATTTGTATTGTGAAAATAACTAAGTGGAAATATTTCTATGAATCTGAGTTATCCGAGTATCGCGTACGAGACTAAATGTACGCATGATTTTCTGAGTAATGGTTATGAGATTTTGAGTATGCACTGTTGAGTGCATATCTGTATTTATCAGATATTGAAAATAAACTTCCTTTCTCCTGAGTGTGATTAAAATTCCCATCCACTGAGTGTGATTTGTTGGTGGGTTTATATGTGGGAAGTTGTAAACTTTGGGATTTACTCGTGACCAAACAGAAGTAGGTGTCGAAAGTAATAGAGGGCCCCTATTATCGTACACACCGAACTTTTGGTTGGTTATGGGGAGATTTTGAAGGGAACGATGGACCAATGCTTGTTATTGTGAATTTAGTATGTGTATCCTAATTGTTGGTGTGACTTCATACTTGCTTGTTTATTTTGGTAGACAATAATAGTTCCAAACTCGAGGACGAGTTTTTCTTCAAGTGGAGTTGAGTAGGGGTAAAAAGGAAAAAAAAACAATTATCAATAAATGATTATCATTAATTATTATTTATAAATATTATGAGCATGATGATTATGCAGAGAGATTTTGTTGGTATGAATTTAAAGTGCGAAATCTAGATACATATAATTGATCAAATAAATTATGAGAGTAACTATCAATCAAGCAGTTGAGAATAACTAAATTCATTCTATGGGTAATTATAGAGTTTTCAACAAAATGATAAATCGGGTTTACTGGAGAAATTAATAAATCAAGTTAGTTGGGTTGAATGAATATCGTGCAAAAGGGAAGTAGTAATACTACAATTATATATAAAATAAGATAGTATACTTATTCTTGTGTGATTATAATGAGATAATGAAGAATTATTAAATTAAAGTGATGAAAATTTATTAATGAGTTTGATATGAGAAATCAATTACAATGAAATTTTGAAGAAATGAGTTAAAGGAGAAAAATTTTGAATTAACGGGAAGTTTTATCACTTTAATTCTAGAGGTATTATAAGATATTTATGAGAAAAATTGTATTATGAACAATATATTTAGAGTTATTGAATAATATATTTGATTATTAATTATTGAATACTTAATTATCTTTTGAGGTTGTTAATTGGAGTTGATAATGATTTATTAAAACGAGTTCAAATTAGAAAATTTCATGTAGATTGACTATTGAGTAAATTTTTGAGTTATAAGAAGTTTATAAATCGAGTTAAATGAGCAAGTCAATAAAACAAGTTAAAAAGAGAAAGTTTTAATTTGTCGGGAAGTTTTATTAAAAATTGTAGGTGTTATAAAGTTTTATGAGAAAAATATATTTCGTGAGTAATATATTTTATTTGGAGTTATCGAATAATATTTTTATTTATTAATTTATTGAATATTTAAAATTTTTGAAGTGTTATAAATTTTTATGATAAAATTTTATTTATAAGCAATTATTAAATTGAGTTGAAATTTATATCGTATTAAGAAGAAATTTCTAAAAGACGAGAAAGTACTAAATTAATGAACAATGAGAAAAATCTTTAATTGGGGAATAAAAGGTAATTGCGTATTGAGTAAATGAGAACTAATGGATTGATTCGTAAATCGAGTAACGAGAAATCATTATAAATAAGAGTATGAAATGTAATTGAAGTTTTTAGTGGGTAACATGAAATTTATGAGTAGATATGGTCAAAATACTTAAGAGACATTTTAAATTGTGTAAAATCAGTGAAACAGTCTATTAAAGGATCGTTAAACTAGATGAATGAGAAAACATCTATTAAAATATTATCGAGAAACCACTAAATGTAATAGAATGAGAACCTATTAAAGGGAATTAAATGACAAGATCGTTAATTTGAGCTATTTAAAGGGTTATCAACATCGGTAATATGCAAACCTAATTGAGTAAGGTAACAATATAATGTTAAAGAAGAGTTATTTTGAGAACCAATAACACGGTTGAGAGAGAGTATATCATTCCAGGTATTATAAGCTGGTAATTTGGAACACGCGAGTAGTAATAAGAAGGAGTAAAAATGTGATTTATACCTAATGCTATTACTTGTAAATAGTATTACCTTATGAGTTGTTACTGAGTTAGAGTTTTGGGTTTACTCCTGAGTTAAGATTTATGAGTTTGCTCCTGAGTTATACATTTTCGAGTTATACTCCTGAGATATGTTTTGAGTTTATTTCTGAGTGGGACTTCTGAGTTATATTTCCAGATCATATTTTGGAGTTATATACCTGGGTATATGAGAATTCTGGGTGATATGTTTATTCCTTGTGATTTATTTGCATGATTTTTATATTAATTGATAATGGTGTAAACCGCTAATTATTTACTATGCTGTTAACAAACTATTGACCCATAGAGTAGAGGACCTTCCGAGTCATTTTGGTAGAAAATTGTCGATAATGAAATTTTTACCTGTTGCTAAAATGTGTAAGTGATTATTATTTGATGGTGTTGCGCGGGAAGTTATGTCCCATATATTTATTGTCATCGCCATAAGAGGGTCGTGTGTGGTCATGGAACTGTATTGAATGACCAAGTTCCACGCCGAGATCATCTAACATCATCAACAGATCCGTATCAAATCTTCAAGTGGAGTTGAATCGGAGATTCAACGCGACACCAAGAGCTGAGTGCAACAACTGTGCCTGGCTACGAGAGCAAGAAGACACCTTCAGCAGAGTAGCATGAGTTACTTTGTGTCGTTCTCGATACTCTTCCATCGATGACCGAGGCCTTTAGAGAGTATTTCGATTCGATTTCGTGTAGCCTTATCTTTTGCGCCGTTGGGGACGGAACAGTGTATGAGCAGTTGCAAGATCCAGAGTTTATTCTGATCGAGAACGTCACCTTAAAGAGTTTCCTTTTCATTCAAAACTCTAACTTCTTCCAATTTGAGGACACGTGTCGTGGTGAGCCTGAGCTGAGATGCGAGATCGCTACCCTGAGCTTCTTCCGAGCCATGACTTCGGGGACGAAGTCTAATTCAAGTGGAGTTGAGTTGTAACGCCCTGAAATTTTAGAGAAATAAATAATATTTAATTTAAATTTAAATTGGATTAAGAGTGGATCGTACAATAATTATGTGACGTTTGGTGATTATGTGATTTAGCGTGTGACGTTTCGTGAATAAATAATTAGAGTATTATTTGCTATTTGAAGATAATTATGAATGCTATCTATTGTGAATAAGTAAAAGCGTACAATTCACTTGTGACTATATGATTAAGGGATTAATTACGTGACGCCTCGTTTATTCAATTAATTAGTTAGGTGGCGTTTAGTTTATTATGATTGTGATGTTTTGGTAGTGACGTTAAAAATTCCCGAGCCTCTAATTATTTAGAACTTTCTAATTCCATGAAGTGGTGAGGCCGGCCGTAGGCCAAGGCCGAGCTTGATGTAATATATCCGCCAAATCTTCTCCCGTCGTGCAAGGCCGTGGCAAATTAATAACCGGGCTATGTTTATCTAATTGTGCAGCCATTTGAAAGAAGGGAGGCCCAAAAATAATTGTTTGATCTTTAGAAAGCCCACCCACCTATAGCCTTAAAATTACAATTCGTTATATTGCGTGAGGCTTGTATATCCAAACCCTATTGCCGTTATTTTTCCCTTGTCCGAATGTCTATCAACGATTTGAGCAGCTCCACGATCGTCAATCTTTCTTCAGCCACTCATCACCGTTTCTTCTCCACTCCACCGTCGACAACAAGTATCTGATCGGAATTTGTTGGTGGATTGGCGGTAATAAACTCATCCTTTTTATTTCCGTTTGTTTCATGGATCGTCATTCTATGCTAGTCGATTCTATTAGCTGCTAACCATGTTTGGATTGGGTTTTCGGGTGTGGTCACCATCGGACAGGAGCAGTTGAACGATCTTTGGCGCACGTTCAAAACCGAGACACGAATCAATCATAGGAACTCCACTCGTGAGGCAGTCGAACGAATTGTATTGAATAATTCTGCGATGTTAGTCACTAATCGTTCCGGTAATCACTCGTTTATATTTCGGTGTCTAGATTTTTACCTGTAATCTGAATTTTACCAATATGGGTAGTATAAAGGAGCTAAAGGGAAGAAAAGGCTGCGATGTAGCAATGTAATACCAAACCGGAATTTGGTTCGGTTTTAGTTAGGATTGTATGGTGTTTTTCCTAAGCGGTCGATTAGTCCAAGCCTTAATTAAACCTAGAAACGGCCACTGTCTTGGGCATCGGGTTGGGAGATGTGACCCGAGCAGTTGAGACCAAACCTCGGGATGTTATGTTGGGGTGGAAGTACATCGTTTTGGAAACCGGAATCCTAGGACCGAGGGGGAACCGAACCCGTAAGGTTCTCGGTTCCCCAATCAGGAAACTGTTATTATAAAGTTTAGAGACCATAGGTGACCCTAGTAAATTATGATCTAGAGCTGTTGGGTATCTTTTATAAGTACTCGGGTCCTTCGGTTACGGGTCGGGTTGCTAAAACGAGTTTTATAAATCAAACACCTTTATGGCAGAATCTGCCTTCTGTTGTAAACTGTTTTTGGTATACTTAAAATAATATTTTTTGGTTTTTGGCCCGTGCTGGGACCTTGGTTTTGAGTTAGCTTTCCAACGCCGCAACCTGCTCGTCAATCCGAATTACGGTTTAAAAGTTATAGTCAATTTAGTATGCTGCTGTTAGGAAGATGACCTCTGCAGTATGTTTGTCTTGCATCACTGTTCTGAGACATTTAGAATCTGTTTTGGCCAGTGACTGTCTCACAGTAAATTGTACTTCTGATTGTCTTCTAGTCATGGTAAAAAGATGGGGAAAATCTAATGAACCGTTTAGGAGTTATGGCAGTTTCCGTGAGACTGACGGGTGCTGCCAGTTTTCTGAAATAAGCCCTCGGGTAGGATTTTAATTCCGGGTTTCGCTTTTTGGTTTTAGGACCGTCTAGGAGATAACGTGCTGTCCTTCTGATTGTCGGGAACCCTTGGAGCTTACGTTTCTCGAAGTGAGTATTCTCACCGTGTATTCAGTTTTAACGTTGTACATGCATGACTTATGTGTTACATTTCTTGCACCATAATTGTTATCTGAGCTTGAGCTGTTATCTGAGTTTGATCCGCTATCTGAGTTTGATTGTTATCTGAGTTTGACATGCTATCTGAGTATCTGAGCAGCTGTTGATTTATTTTAATCTGAGACATTGTGCCTGGGTAACCGAGCTCGGCACAGGGTCATTCTGTGCTACTACTTGCTAGGGCATCTGAGATAATTATGTTAAAGAGATAATAAAACATAATAACACACATCTGAGTTTTTTTGGCTATATGCCTGGGATCACCTCCCGTCTGAGTTTTGGGATTATTCCCGTCTGAGTTTTGGGATTATTCCCGTCTGAGTTTTGGGATCACTCACGTCTGAGTTTTTGGCTTATGCCTATCTGAGGTGTGAGGAGGGGCGAGGTTGATCTCTCGTCCCAAGTCACACAAGCGCGCTATATAAATTAAAATCTGAGTAATAAAATCTGAGAAATAAATCTGAGTAATTAATCGAGTAGATTCTGAGTAGGAGTACACCGATGTGCCCTCATGTGTTGTATGTTATGATTGTTTGCATTTTGAGAATTATTCACTCAGCTTCCCCAGCTGACCCAAACTTTCCCCCACATTGTTTCAGGTACCAGCAAAGGAAAGGAGAAGGTGGACGGTTGACCGCTGTATCTTTTCATTACTGATGTGGACATCATTTAATATTTTAAAATACTTTACTTTATCTTAACTAATTCCGCAATAAATACGTTTTAAATGTTAAATATTAATATCTGAGATTTATTTATGGGACCTTTTGATTATAATTTTATTTTCAAAAATTTTAAAAATCTTGTAAATTTTAGGGTGTTACATAATCAATGTGTACAAGTTGGATTTCGGTTTTATGGATAGAAATCTTGAACTAGGGTTTGAGATTTCCACCAAGTAGTATGAACTTGGTGGTTAGGAATGTTAATATGGATTAGCTAGTAGCTAGTTATGGTTTATGATTAGATTTGTGATGATTTTTGATGATAGGTCAAGAAGGAGTTGAGATTGGAAATACTTCTTTGATTAAGAAGTAAAGATTGTGTTGATTTACACAAGTATTGGATAGCATTGCTAAGGTGAGTACATGTGATCTTTCTGAGTACATAGTAGACCTCGTTTATGAATTGAAATGATGTTAGAGTCGTTATTAGACAAATATTTGATAAAGCAAAGATTGAATTGTTAGAGTATGAGTTTAATTGAATTGAATTGAGTTGAATTGCAAATTGACTTACTTAGTTACCACTAGTATGATTCGAGTAGTGATATGGGGCTTGGCCCAAGTTGATGATTTGTTATGTGGTAGCTAATCAAATTGGATCCTAGATAACCCACACAAGTTGGGGGAGTTAGTGACTACTACTTGGGGCGGTACCACCCTGCGCAAGAGTAGTATGTCGAGAAATAGATAACCCGGAAATCGGGGGAGTTTGAGATAACCCGGAAATCGGGGGAGCAAATAGATAACCCGGAAACTGGGGAGTTTACCTAGATAACCCATATCAGGGGAGTTGTTTCGGGGAGGCCCGTTACGTATGTGATTGGCTTATGGCAAGCCTTAGAGATTGATTGACTATGTGCAATTTGATAATTACTTAATTATTATTTTATTACAAATTATTTACTAACCGGGTCAAAAACCCATGTTTCTCACGAGACAATATTTGTCTCACGTACTACGTTTACTTTGACTATGTACTCAGGTTCGGGAGCAAAAGATTAGGCGGCCCGTAGTGATAGCATTTGGATGATTAGCTCGGTGTACCATTTGATTCCATAGACTATTGTTTTTGATATATATTTGTAACACCGGTTTTGGCACTCTCTAATTATTCAAATGTTTTATTTTAAACCATATTTTGGATATTGTGGATTTTTAAATGTTAAACTTGTTATTTAAAAAGTTTAAATTGTTTTGAAAAATCGGTGTGTTACAGTATTGATTTACACAGTTGCGATTTGTGATTTAGTTTTGTGGTTTAGTTTTGGTTTAAGCTACTGTGAATATATATAAGCTACTATGAAATTGCTACTATGAAATTGTTAATTTGTGATTTAGTTTTGTGGTTTAGTTTTGTGTTCTTTTTGTTGAATCAATGTTGTGATATGATTGCAAATGTGAAATTGTTACTGTAAAATTAATCAAACATTTTATGCTTATCTTGTAGGATTTTATTCTTGTATTTGATTTTCTAGATGACTTCTATTTCGGGTTTGGGTCAAATTGCTACTGTGATATGACTTCTTGTATTTTATTCTTGTAATTAATCAAACACTTTGCTACTGTTTTCAAGCCATTTTTCTGCAATTTTTGTGCAGAATTTTTGTTGCATTATAAAAGATAATAAACGAACCATAGCCTTATCTGTTATTTCCGGTTTGGGTCAAATTGAATAATTATCTAAATTATATGGGTCGGTACTTTCTAAATTAATTATATAATTAATTCATTTTATGGGTTTTCAGCACAAAGCCAATGGTGTATATCCAAGCCATATTGACTCGTTTCAAGAAAATCATTTAAAAAAAGGGACATTTGCTGATGGTAGTGGTAGTGTTGCTCAACGACAATATGTAAGTAATTTCTTTTATTTAGATATATGAAACTATATAAACCATACTCATCTCTCTTTTAACTAAACAGGAAAACATGGTGGCGTTAAAAGACTCCCAAATCGATGTTCTGAACTCACTGACTGAAGATGAAATAATTGACCAAGTGTTAGGCATATGTCGCGGACACAAGCGAGGTCTTGGGCAAGTAATACGTCGTCCCAATTCTTCTTCGGTTATCTTAGCCAAACGATCTCAACATGTTGGAGAACATTTATACAACCAAGAAGAGGTTGATGCGTTGGTGGCGGAAAATGTGCACAAACAGAGGCTAAATGTGCACAAACGGAGGCTAAATGTGCACAAACAACGGCTAAATCATCCAACGCGGTTTGAAAGCCCATTACGACATAGATTTTGAGTTTGAAGACGTTGTCACGGGGGATGAGGAAATGCATGTGATTTTGGAGGAATAGGACGAGGGTTGAATTGTAGGTTTTCTAGTTATAAAACTATATAATATTATTGCATCGATACTTATTTTTGTCAAACTTCGATGATGTTTTTGTATTATTGATAATATTGTTAAGGATGTTGTTACTAATGTTGTTTGAATTTTTTGGCTTGCCGGAAGCATGTAAAAAGCCTAGAAAATGGGCTGAAAATAGCAAATACAGCAGTATTAAACCAATTATAAATTACCTTATGGTGAGGACGTGTCCTCACCATAGATAATTATATTATACACAATATATACCGATTGGTAACTGTATTATACTACGTATATCCTCACAAATATTAATTATATCTAATTATTATATAATAACTATGCATAATAAGTAAAAATCTACCGTATAATTCAATTAACTATTGTGTGGACATGTCCTCACTATATCTAATATCAATTTCTTTTCCATTTATTTTATAGTAGTCATATGTCCTCACTATAGAAAAAAATGGTCCTCACGAAAGACATATTCTCTCGGGGCTATAGTGATGACTTTAAGGTGAGGACATATAGGGGTGAGCAGAAAAAAAGGGTAACCGGAATTGGAACCGGAACCGCTTTGGAACCGCCGGTTCCGGTTCCTAAAATTATGGAACCGCCCAAGGAGGTTCCGGTTCCGGTTCCCAAAATTTAGGAACCGGTAACCGGTGGATAACCGGAACCGGTGATTATTCGGTCCACTTATGATAAAATTAATGTCCAAATTTAACAATATGAGAAATTTTGTGTAATTTTTAATGAGTTTAGTCATTAATTAGTCTAAATATAGTGTTGTAATGATATAATATATAGAAAATCATATGTTTAAGTGTTTGGAGTTTATGATTATTCAAAGATTAGTTGATAAAATGACAAAAAATGATTAATATTTAAGCTTCACATCTTATTTTAATTTTACGATTTCAGAAACAGGGTAACCGGAACCGGCACCGGAACCGGAGGTTCCGGTTCCGGTTCCGAAAATTGAGGAACCGGTACAAGAGGTTCCGGTTCCGGTTCCGGTCGGAACCGGCGGGTACCCGGTTATGCTCACCCCTAAGGACATATCCTCACTGTTCATCTTTAGTGAGGACTTTTGGACTTTTGGTGAGGACTTTTTTCCTCATTAAAGCTTCTTTTTCTTGTAGTGATAGTAAAGATAACTAGCTAATGAACTTAACATAAAACCCAACTAATAAACCCAATAAGACTAATAAGCTAACATCGACCTCCTCCAGCAGTCTAACATCATTTTTTAAAACTTGAAGTTTGACTGTGCTACCACTTCACACCCGTAAATAGTTCTAAAAGACGCAAGGCGCGTGGCGACACTATCAAGCCTCAAGACATCGCGAGCCATGGCGAGTCATGGCGTTTCTCAAGGTGTGACATAAGCCGGCAATTTTATGTACATAATTATAAATTTATAATATAGTTAATCAATTTTTTTCTTCATTTTTGACATATTCAACGATTCTTATAAATAAATACCTATATATTTGGCCTATATAATTAAATACCTTTAATACGCTTAAAAACACAGCTTATAACGGGTAAAAGTGAGCCAAGTTGGACCTGAACATACGCCAAGCCTTGGTCCAAGGCGTGGCGGCATAGTTAAGCCTTAAGCCTTTTCGAGACATGGCGAAGCCAAAACGGATTTTTTAGAACTATGCCCGTAATTACTAGTCAGAACTTGGGTAAAATTCATATCTCTAATTTTTATGGACCCTTCAATATGTATATTTGGAATAATTTAAAGAACACATGGAATATAAATCAAATGTGTGATCCCCGATGACCCCATATTCATCCATCTACCCTCTCTCTCTCTGGATTCAGAAAAATAAAGTGCGGAAGAGCCATATATATATATCGTCATCTTAGGTGCATTTTTATATTTTAGTGAAAGTGTGTACGTATGAAAGTGAGAGTGAGAGTCACCATGATACAGTCACAGTCATAGTCTGAGTTTGCTTTTCATGGAGGATCCGCCTTTTCCGCTCCCCATAATCTTACTTTCTTCTTCTTCTTCTTGCTAAATTTAATACCTTTCTAAAAATTTATTTCACTTCAATTCGTTGCTAATTAAATTTCAAGTATGGGAAAACAATGGCTACTCTTCAAGGTCACCGGTGATGGTGGCTGTCACGGTGCTGCCACTAAACCATCTTCCACCACCACCCAAAATTCCGCCGGAAAATCAAGAAAAAGACATGGAAATAAACCCATGTCGTCGTCTTCAGTTTCTTCTTCCCCCTCCGGTGGTTGCATGAATGCCATTTTTCATCTATTTGATATTCAACACCATCATTTTCCGTTTCATGACCAGCCTTCATTTATCTCAGAATCTTCCATTAATATCACACAAGATCAATCTAACCTTATCCTTAAAGGTATCTCACTCTAGCTAGATCTCACAAACACATAAAAGATTTTGAATTTAAATTTATATTAAATTTAATTGTGGTGAAATGAATAGGTGTAGAAGCACCAAGGAACAGCTTAGAAGAACAAGAACCAATGGTTGAAGAAGTTGCTTCATCTTCATCGACATCATCATCATCAAAACCTCAAAAAGAAACACACTTTAACATCCCTGTAAGTTTCTTTCTATATCTTGTATTTAAAATTTAATACGTAAATTATAATGTAAAAGTAAGTCATGATGGTGGTAATTATTGTTTATCGTTTATGGTGATATATCCATAATTATTTATTCAAATTTCATCTTTCTTTTTTTCTATTTTTCAGATGGGCGGAATCCAAATTAAAACAAAAAGATCAAGATTAATAGATGATGCATCATCGGAATGTAGCAGCAGCTCACCGGGTACAAAAACACCAAGTCTTGTTGCAAGATTAATGGGTCTCGATCTTCTTCCCGAAAACTCATCTCCAAGACCTTCTTTATCATCTCCAAGACCTTCATCTTCTTCATCTCACGCCACCCCATTAAACCCACTTTCAAAGTTGTCATCTTTGAAGAATAACAACACCCGTTCTTTGCCGGCGACGCCACGGACATCGACGGCCGCGAGGCCGTCAACGGAAGCTGACTACCACCACCGCCATTCCCTCCAAGCTGTTAAAGAAAACAAAAGGAGACATCATGAGAGTACTACAAGTGAGTATGCAAAGCAAATTGCGCAACAAGTGAGGGAAAATATTAGCCGGAGAATTGGTGCCGATATTACGAACACCGTGAAAACGAAAGAGCAAAGAAGGGATGAGTTTCTTGTGGTGCTTAAACCAAAGAGACCGTTGCAACCGTCCGCCGCAACCGCCATCGACAAATCAAGAAATCTTGATCAAGGTATTTTTTTTAGCGACCAACGTACTTCAAAAAGATTTAATTTTTATTAATATTTAAGTTACTATATATATTATCATAACTTTATTTTCTTATAGGATATGGAGGTGGAAAAGAAAATGAACCAATACCACTTTCTTGCTTACGAATTCTTAGATTGATCGAGATCAACAACAATCTTAACAAACCGATTTCAAATTTAGCTAAAAATTCATCTATGGAGGTTATTAAAGCTCCATCATCATCAATAACCATAAAGTCAGCAGCAGTACCATTGGTGAAGCAGAACATATTTAAAATACAAAAATGCAAGAGAATTGCAAGTGAAAAATATGATTTGAAATTGAAAAAAATGAACCAGCAAGAAGAAAAATGTGTGAAGAAGATGATATGCAACAAGAAAAAGTCAACTCCATTATCAAATCATCTTGTGAATGTAGTCAACACAACAAAGTTTATTTCTTTCAAGAAAGACATGGCGTCTCCTTCTTCAACAACATTATCTCAAAAACAAGTACTTACTCGCCAAACCTAGTACCAACAATTTTAATAATATTTTATTTTCGTATTATATTCGTCATTTTTGAATAATTAGTGTTTTATAGTTTATTATTTTATTTATGGGTTATATATTATTGATATTTACAGATGCCACTAGAGAGCATCACACAGTTACCTAGTTGTCAGAGCCGGTCATATAATACTACAAAGACCCACGAGATCTCCGTCAAAAGTGACGTCAGTACTAACGGCAACGGTATCACCGCAGTCGATTACTTTGAGTACATTTCAAGAATCTTGAGTCACTCCGGTATTGAAAAGACCACCGTCATTTCCATCACACATTGGTACTCCCCTTCCCACCCTCTACACCCTTCAATCTTGGAAAGAATCAACTACCACCCCGCCGCCAACAGCTTAGCCGACCGGAAACTTATATTCGACGTGACAGACGAGCTTCTTGTGGAAATCTTGAAGCCTTACATAAGTTTGAAACCATGGGCGTTGGGTCGACGGAATTCACATTGGATGTACGGGTCGGAGCTCGTCGGAAAGTTGTGTGAAAAAATCCGTTGTTTTCCGGCGGCCGATTGCAAAGTGTTGGAAGATATTGATGGGTTGATAGAGGGTGATATGAGAAGCTGCACACGGTTGGTCGGAGATATTGCGTTTGAGGAGGAGGCGGAGGAGCTGGTGGCGGAGCTGGAACGTGACATGGTTGACACGTTCGTTGGTGAGATGGCGGCAGGGATAATAAGGCACGTTGGCAACGGAGGCAAAGTCTGACGGAGGTCACATGGTGGAATCACGTGATGAGATGCCATTCGTTAAAGGGCTGCACGTGAGGGGTAAAAAAGGAAATATAATTTTATTTTGTACAGGTCAAAAAGACTATGGCTAAAAAAGAAGGAACGCATTATGCACGAGGAGTCATTTTTAAGCTTCAAGTTTCTTTCCGTTTGTAAACATCTTGTTTATCACTTCTAATGTATCAACTGTCAACTAACTATTAATTTATTTTCTTTTTCAATTTTTTATCTTTATGAACAAAAGCTTACTTAATTTGTATTTTTATGTGGTGGTGCGGGTGATGATGGCATTGCCGAAACTCACTTCGTCTCAACAGGCCCGGTCCAAGGGGGGGCGGCCCGGGCGACGGCCCAGTCCAAGATTTTCCTAAGGGCATCAAAATCTTAACCCAATTACTATATGTGTTCAATTTTTGGCCAACCCAATTAATGAATCGTGGGTTTACCTGCAAGGGCATAAAGTTATAAACTGAAACAAGGCACTAAAAGAAAGCGTGAAAAAAGGCGCTGGTGACCGTACATTGAAAATCGAAAAGACACATTGATATCTGCAATTGCAATTCGGAAATCACGCCCCTACGATGTAACACCTCAATTTTCAAAACAATATTTAAATAACATTTAATCCAAAATACATAATATCGTATCGGTGTCAAATACCGGTTTTACAAAAAATGAAAAGGTTTCTTGTTCGAGATTATCAGAGTTTACAAAAACGGTGTTACAAATTATATCTTAACCATAGGATAAGGACTCTAATCATCAACACCGAGCTAATCTCAACAAGGCCTCTTCTAAACGGGCCTCCTAGATCTTCGATCCCGAACCTGAGTACATAGCAAAAACACAAACATAGTACGTGAGACAAAATTACCTCGTGAGGTACATGGGTTTTAGACCCGATAAACAACTAGTCAAATAATATCATTTAAACTTAAAATAATATTACTAGGTTCGTTTGGGTCACATCATTACTTTCATCATTTGGCCAATGTCAAGATAATCGGAATGCCTCCAATCTATCAAGACCATCATATCCACGGTAACCAGAATGCCTCCAATCTACCGGGACTCTTAGGTATTGGGTAATCGGAATGCCTCCAATCTACCACTAACCTAAAGGTACCGTAATAACCGGAATGCCTCCAATCTACTACGGCCCTAGGGACAACAACATCATCATCATCACTTTTCTCTTATCATTATGAGCCTATAACTCCATCATTTCACATTCAATTAATCATTTCATCATCATGTAAGCAATTCATCATAAATCACATAAATAACTAAATTACTTAAAGACTCGATAAAAACATTTAATCATAAAACATTTACTAACTATGTACTCAGTTTTGAAAGTTCACATGTACTCACCTTAGCCAAGCTTAACCAATTTCGTGTTCTTGAACACCAATCTCACTTCTTAAGATTTGAATGCCTCAAATCCTTCAACCAATCACCTATTATCAAACCAATACAATGGCTTGCATCAATCATCAATACTAACTATATAATCTATGACTAGTCAATTACTAGCACCATTTTCCCAAAGTTACCAAAACCCTAATTTCATAAATCACCATCTTTTTATAGATTCATATCATGAATACATTTTCCTTGTTAAAATACCATAGATCTAAGTTATAATACTTCCATTTAATCATTTATGTACAAATCCATAACTAGGGTTTATGATTCAAGCTTCCCTACTTAAATCTATGACTTATAACACAAGATGAATGAAGATTTACCTTTGATCTTCAAATATGAGCAAGAATCTCCAAGATTTGATGAAGATTGAGCTCCAAACGACACCCTTCACTCAAAAATCGTTCACACACAAGGAGAGGGAAAAACTAGGGTTTATGTGTGTGATAAATGAGAATTCCCGAATTAAATGCTGGTGTCGGGCAAAGTTCACGATCGTGAACAAAGTTCGCGTCGTGAACTTCTTCACGCACGCAGAGTTCGCGATCGGGACCTGATCGGGAAGTAGTTCGCGCCTGATGGTCTGATTAGCTGGGCCAAGTTCACGATCGTGAACTATTGTTCACGCCGTGAACTTCTTGAGCAGCTAAGGCTGCAATTTTCGGTCTTTGGTTCGACCCGGTTTCGCCCATAACTTTCTCGTACGGTGTCCAAACGACACGAAACCAATTCCTACGTTCTTTAAACGATTTATCCTTATTTATCATATTTTTGTACAATTTATTTATTTACAAATTTCGGGTCGTTACAACTATATCTACCTCTTAAGGAGATTCCGTCCTCGGAATCTCATCATAGTTCACGAAGTTCGGGTATCTTTTCCGAATCTCGTCCTTGACTTCCCAAGTCATGTTCGGTCCAAGTGAATGCTTCCACTTGACCAACACCAATTCAACTTCTTTATTCCGAAGCTTCTTGGTTTTTGACTCTAGTATGGCTTCGGGTTCTTCAATCAATCGATTCGGGGCATCAACCCGCAACTCTTGTAACGGAATTATATTTTCAACCTCACCCACGAACTTCTTCAAATAACTTACATGAAACGTATCGTGAACACCTTGAAGTTCGGGTGGGAGTTCTAACTTGAAAGCTAGCAAACCGACCCGTTTCAAAATCTTAAACGGGCCAACATACCTTGGGCTCAATTTGCCTTTCTTACCAAACCGCATTACGCCTTTCCAAGGCGATACTTTCAACATTACCATGTCTCCAACATTCAAATCATACGGTCTCTTTTTCAAACCCGAGTAGCTTCTTTGTTGATCTTGGGATATTTTCATATTGGTTTGGATTATCCCAATCTTTTCATTGGTCAACTTCACAATTTTGGGACCCGTGAGTTTCGTCTCACCCGCTTCGAGCCAACACGATGGAGTTCTACATTTCCTTCCATATAACGCCTCACAAGGCGGCATTTTAACGGTCGATTGGTAACTATTATTGTAGGAGAACTCAACTAACGGTAAATGTTCATCCCATTTACCTCCAAAGTCTAGCACACACGATCTTAGCATATCTTCAACCGTTTGAATGGTTCTTTCACTTTGACCATCGGTTTGCTGGTGGTAAGCCGTACTCAACCGCAATTTCGTCCCCAACTCTTCTTGCAACGATCTCCAAAATCTCGAGGTAAACCTCGCATCTCTATCGGACACAATTGACAACGGGACCCCATGAAGTCTTACTACTTCATCCACATACAATTTTGCCAACTTCTCAAGTGGCATGGTTTCCCGAATTACCAAGAATAATGCACTTTTGGTCAACCGGTCGACTATGACCCAAATGGCGTCGTGGTTCTTGCTCGTCTTTGGCAATCCAACAATAAAATCCATTGTTATATCATCCCATTTACCGGCCGGGATTTGTAACGATTGAGCTACCCCGTAAGGCACTTGATGCTCGGCTTTTACTTGTGCACACGTGGCACATTTAGAAATATACTTTGCCACACTTGCCTTCATCCCGGGCCACCAATACATCTTCTTCATATCTTGGTACGTTTTCGTACTTCCCGGGTGGATCGAATACTTAGACTTATGAACATCGGTTAGTAACTCCTTTCGGGTACCCCCGAACTTGGGAACCCATATTCGACCACCAACGGTTTTCAACCCTTGCTTGTTTTCCACAAAATGTTGGTTCTTTCCCAAACACTCTTGCCTTAACTCATCTTTTCCCATCACTTCCCGTTGGGCATTCTTGATTCGTTCTACTATGCTCGAGACTACTTCAATACGTGTTAACTTCCCTTTATTCGGCTTTTCATATACCTTTCGGCTCAAGGCGTCGGCTACCACGTTGGCCTTCCCCGCATGGTAAACAATCTCACAATCATAATCTTGTATCAATTCGATCCATCTTCTTTGCCTCATATTCAAGTCTTATTGAGTAAAAACATATTGAAGACTTTTGTGATCCGTGTACAACGTACACCTTGTACCATATAAGTAGTGTCTCCATAACTTCAAAGCAAACACTATCGCCGCCAATTCTAAATCGTGGGTCGTGTACCTTTCTTCCGCATTCTTTAGTTGTCTCGAGGCGTAGGCAATCACTTTCCCCCGTTGCATCAAAACACAACCCAAACCTTTATGTGAAGCATCACTATACACGACGAAGTCTTCCATCCCTTCGGGTAACGTGAGAACCGGGGCGTTACACAATTTTTCCTTTAATATAGCAAATGCATTTTCTTGTTTTTCTCCCCACACAAACTCACTACTCTTTCGGGTCAACAATGTGAGTGGTGTCGCCACTCGAGAAAAGTCTTGAATAAATCGACGGTAATATCCGGCAAGGCCGAGAAAACTTCTCACTTCGGTTGGAGTTCGTGGCGGTTCCCACTTCATAACCACTTCAATCTTCGACGGGTCAACTTTGATTCCTTCTCGGGACACGACATGACCAAGGAATTGGACTTCTCGGATCCAAAATTCACATTTAGAAAACTTAGCATACAATTTCTCTCGTTGTAGCACTTCTAACGTTTGTCTTAGATGACTCTCGTGTTCTCCTTCGGTTTTTGAATAAATAAGAATATCGTCAATAAATACGATAAGAAACTTGTCGAGGAATGGTTTGCAAACCCGATTCATAAGATCCATAAAAATGGCCGGTGCATTAGTCAACCCGAATGGCATTACCAAAAACTCGTAATGTCACAACGTGTACGAAACGCCGTCTTCTCGGCATCTCCCTCTTTCACTCGAACTTGATGGTAACCCGACCTCAAATCGATCTTCGAGAAATAGTCGGCACCTTGAAGTTGATCAAACAAGTCGTCGATTCTAGGCAACGGGTATCGGTTCTTAATAGTCATCTTGTTTAATTCTCGGTAGTCGATGCACATTCTCATTGAACCGTCTTTCTTCTTAACCAACAATACGGGCGCACCCCATGGTGACGAGCTAGGACGAATAAATCCTTTGTCGAGCAACTCTTGCAATTGGGACATCAATTCCCGCATTTCGGTGGGAGCCAATCGGTATGGAGCACGAGCTATCGGCGTCGCTCCCGGAACTAAATCAATACGGAATTCTACTTGCCTCTCCGGTGGCAATCCCGGTAAATCGTCGGGAAATACCTCGGGAAAATCCCGAATCACCTTTACATTTTCCACCGTCTTCTTCTCTTTCCTTCCATCTAACACATATGCTAAAAAGGACGAACATCCTTTGGCTAAACATTTCCTAGCTTTAACCGCGGTCATAAGACATGGCAAATGGTGTCGTCTCTCACCATACACATAAACTTTTTCGTTGCCGGGATTCCTAATCGAGACTATCTTTTTCCCGCATAAAATCTTGGCTTGATTCTCACCCAACCAATCCATACCTATAACTATATCAAAACCCGCAATTTCCATGGGTAATAAATTCACCATAAACTTTTTCCCGTCTATTTCCAATTCACAATTTCGACACATATGTTGAACTATGGAGGTTTTACCATCCGCAATTTATATATCATAAATTTCATCAAGAAGTTCTAACGGCACATTCAACACCACAACAAAGTCATGCGACACAAACAAATAAGTAGCACCCGAGTCAAATAAGATCCGGGCGGGAATAGAATTTACGAGTAGTGTACCTGAAACGACATCGTGGACTTCCTTGGCTTCATCTCGGGTAAGTTGGAAGGACCGTCCCTTGACCTTTGTCGGCTCCGCTTTCTTTTGAGCGGTCGACACCATGGTCTCGCTTCCCTTCTCCGGGCATGAATTGCTATAGTGCCCTTTCTCATGGCACGAATAGCACTCGATTTCATCCAATGGTTTGGCCCGGCAATCCCTTGCCATATGCCCCGGCCTTCCACACTTGAAGCAAGATTTCGAATCCGCCAAACATTCTCCTTTGTGGTCTTTGCCACACTCCTTACAAGCACCCACACTTGCTTGCTTAGAGAAGGTCGGGGTGAACTTTCCTTTCTTCACCGAACCCGAGCTCCCCTCAAACTTCATCTTCTCAAACTTTTCAAACTTTGGCCTCTCATTGATTCTCCTTTGTCCCACTTCCTCCACATTCCTCGCCGCACTAATAGCCTCATCTAGTGTGGCGGCCCTCTTCACTTCCAACTCATACTCCCACGGGAGTCCATTGGCATACCGAACAATCCGGGATCTCTCATCCGGATACAATTTGATCACAAACGGGATTAATCCCGTGAACTTCTTAGTGTACTCATCGACACTCAAACCACCTTTCTTCAAATGAACAAACTCTTCTTGAAGTTTCTCCAAATTTCTCTCGGGGCAAAACTTTGCCTTCAACCGTTTCACAAACTCATCCCACGTCATCTTGTACATCGCCCTTTTTCTCAATGTTTTATACAAGGTATCCCACCACACGAGGGCCTCATCTTTCAGCAACCGAGAAGCATAAATCACCATATCACCTTCCTTGCATTTAATGGTGATTTTCGGTTTTTACAAGTAACAAAATGCAGCGGAAAGATTTAATCACCATGAACGGATCTTGATATCAATCATACAATTAAACTATAAGAAAAACAAAGAGAATGGTATAAGAATTCATACCCTAGTTGCCTTTGATTATTGTGTATTCGGATGGAGTTGGTGATGGATTGAAACCAAGTATTCAATTAGAATACCTCTAAAAGAAAGTCCACACAACACTTCAAGAACACCAAAGTAGGATGCTAGTCCTTGATTCTTAAGAGCAAATGGAAGCAAAAGATGGGATGTATTGTGTGTGTGTTTTTCGTGAATTTACAAGGCAAGGGAGGGAGTTTATGGAGTCATTTACCCTCCATAATGGTGCCTTAATTCCCATTAATGATTTCCATAAACCATTGACCAATATTTACACACAAGTCCTTATCTTTTGTTCCTTCTAGTTTGCTCACATTAAGGTTTCAATATTAACATTTAATATTAAACTTATATATAAGCATGTAGCTTTATTAATGTATAATGTAATTACCCTAATTACACTATATATCTTATGGTGCTAAGTGTTTAAGTGTGTGACCCTTTAGGCTCACAAACTACTAGCCATATAACTATATGTTATACGCGTGAAGCATATTCCAACAGCTCCCACTTGCGCACGTGATAACATCAAGTAGTTATACAAGCAAAGGTTAGAGTCTAGAAACCCGCCAATGCCCCTAGAAGTACATGAGGAGTTTCATAAAATCTTCGTTCAAAGTTTTCGAGCAGTTATCCTTTTGTTACTGATACTATGTTGAATTTTAGACAAGGATAAATGTCAATCTAAAATTTCAACGATTCTGTTTCTCGATCTATACATTGAAGTAGATTACCAAAACCAATCCAGATTCATCTTGATTACCTTTTGGGTGTGGCCACACATACATCTATTCAAATCATCGAGGGGCCCAGTAGTATCTAATCCACATGCGTGGAGGAACAAATTCTTTGTTGACTGCACGTGTCTGTCATATGCTTAATGACAAACCCGATAATGGTTGTTATAGCAGCCTTATTCAGGTCAGCGTTTAACCACATCAAAGTTTGCCCCTCTACATACACAAACCAACTTGCATCTCAAGTCAGAGGATAAGTGACAAAGCCTTTGTGAGATTCACTTGTGACATAAATCCAGGAAGTGATTTCTCATAGGTTAGGTCAGTCCAATCGTGCATCGTTATGAACGACATGTGAGTTTGATTTCATCATCCTTAGTCATACTAAGATAATGTCATCAATGCCCTCAGATTTGTCTTAATAATATTCCCATATTATTAATATGACAATGGACAATTTAGAATATAAAACACAGTAAATATTCAAGGATATAAACATGCAAATATAGAACACAATAGATATTCATATAAAAACGATCATATCAAATATATCAATTTATTCCAATATAAACTGCTCACAGTTCCATTATCCAAATACTAAAACAGATTTACATGAAACTACTAGATTGTCGAAGTCCAATGTTCCATTCATATTCAAGATGTTTGGTACAAGACATTGAGTTCGATAAAGCGTCAGCTAGTTAGTTATCTGTTTGAACTTTAAGTGTACGAATTTCACATATCTCGATAAATCATTCGAATGTAGTGAACCTTCGTAAATAGGATCTAGCGTCATCACGACCTATTTCAAAACCAACATAAGTATAGCAAGTATACTTAGTTTCAGTTCAGTATCTCCACCATGACCAAGAAACATATCTCCAGTACTTTAAAATACTTCAATGTGTTCTTAACAGCAATCCAGTGACCTCTCATGAATTCTGTTGGTATTTTCTAGTAAGGCCCCCTAAGGACGTTACATTTGGCCTAGTGCTCCTTACAGCGTACATGATGAATGCAATAGCCGATTCATAGGGGATTACATTCATCCGCTTCACCACATCAGGTGTGGAAGGTCCTTGAGTCTCACTCATGGCATACGAGGACTTCCTCGTTTGGGAGTACCACTCTAAACCATTTAGAAATTTGTCAATGTAAGCACTTTGACTTAAACCAATTAACCGCTTTGATCTATCATTATAGATCTTTACTTCAAGTATGTATGTCGTGTCCCTACAATCCATCATGTCGAAACATTTTCCAAGCCAGGATTTTCGTCTTGTAGCATGGCATATTGTTTCACATGAGTGACATGTCATCAACATGTATGACTTGAGAAACGACAACGCTCCCACTAGCTTTCATATATACACATACTCAGTTTGGGCTTCAGGTGAAACAAACGTTTTGATTTCATCATCAACCAAATTTCATAGTCATAGTACACTACTTTGGCTATAAGAATCCTAATGTCTTTAGTAACAGGCGAGAAGGTTTCATCATTGTCAATCCAGTAGGATTGAGTGTAACCTTTTGCTACTATGAGAGATTTATAGGTGTGTATATTTTCATCCATGTCAACAGTCTTACTGTTTTGAGAAAGATCAACTAAGTTCAAAACTTGATTGTCTCTCATGGATTTTATTTTCGCATTCATAGCTTCAAGTCATTTTTCAAATTCAAAATTCGATAATGCAACTTGATAGTTAGGGGGTTCATAATGATCCTCAAAACTTGCTCCTCAGCATCGACATAAATCTATATCGTTCAGGTGCATGAAGTGTCCTTGCGGATCTATGAATGGGAACAACATCATCCTGTGGTCCAACATCTATATGTCCAGCCTCAGAATGATATTTGCTAGTGTTACCAGAAGGTTGTGTATCTTCACTTTGAATCTTGTCAAAGTCTATAGTGCTCCCACTTGCTTTGTGAAATGAGACTGTTCTCAAGAAACTCAGCATACCGAGTAACAACAATTTGTTCTCAGTTAGGAAGTAAAATAGTAATCAAAGATATACTTGATAGATATGGGCTCGAGTTTGTTCGGCATGTCTCGTTCCACGAGATCCTCACAACCCCAGATCCTCAAGTAAGACAAATTAGGGACTTTCCCACGCCATATCTCATATGGTGTCTTTTTAACCTTTTGGTCGGAACCATATCAAGTATTCGAGCAGCAGACTTCAGTGCATGCCCCTCAAAAGGATAGTGTAAGAGTTGTAGGACTCATCATAGATCGCACCATGTCATACAGGGCCCGATATCTCCTTCCAGACGCACCATTATCTTGTGGAGTGTATGAAAGAGTGAATTGTGAGACAATCTCACGATGTGAGGGATGATCCAGAAACTCTTGACTCATGTACTTTCATCCTTAATCAGGACTGAAAGCCTTTGTTGTCTTGCTGAGTTGATTTTCTACTTTTACTTTAGAAAGCTTTGAACGTTTCAAAGATTTCATGTTTATGTCTAATCAAGTAAACATAACCATATCGACTGATATCATTAAAGCTTCCATGTTGATGTTTAATCAAGTAAACATAACCACATCGAATGATATCATCAGTGAAAGTAGGTGGCACCTTCCCTAGTCTTAGTTCTAAAAGGGCCACATACATCAGTATGTATGAGTCCAAGTAGATTTGTAGCTCTTTCGCCAACTTGGGAGAAAAGCTTTCTTGTTATCTTTCCATAATATACAAGAGAGGCATTTTAAATGATTCATAATCATTTGTAAAGAAGCCCGTCGAGTTTTAGTATCAAAACGCGTTTCTTGTTTATGTGAAAAAGATGACGATGCTCTAGGTAAGTAGAATCCAAACCAATTTGGATTCTTGAGTGCTACATTTGTATATAGAACTATCGTTTGAATTAGGATCATGCATATTAATTTCAAACATACTATTACAAGGAATAGTTATAAAAAATGTTATTTTTCATAAAACAAAATATCATAATCCATTATTCAACAAACGATAAAGCTAAACAATGCATAATTGACAATTGTTCAAAACAATAATTAACGCATTAGGAAGGATAAGATCACAGCTTCCATTCATTTAGCTTTCTACTTCACATTCAATCTTGCACATTTGTGTAAATGTGAGTTCCACAACTAGTGTCATACACTCAAGATTTATCACGAAAAGTATAGAGTTCTATAATGAAGATACCTAATGTGCTAACTAGAACACATTTGTCCTTCATCAACTCTGCCAAGTAGGCAGGACAATTCCTCCTTCAATGGCCAGTTTCATCGCAATGATGGCAAGAAATATCCTTTGCAGGGTGCTCCTTTTTAGCAGGTGGGGAAATCGTAGGTTTGGAAAAGTAAACTAGCTTACCCTTACCTAGACTCTTGCCTTGTGCTTGCGGTTTACCTTCCCTGATTGCAAGAAAAGTATTGGGTAACCCTTGCTCAACTAGTTGTACCATAGCATGTTCAACGATTGTCTTCCCCAAGCTATGTACTTTTTAAACACTTTTCAAACTGGTCATAGTCCTTGGATAGTGAGGTAAGAATCAAGCTCATTCCAAGAACTTGTGGTAAGGGGTAACCAAGACGTTCCATTGGATCAAGATAGCATTGCATATTCAAGATGTAAGTGCTAACTGATTGGCCGTCCTCCTGATTGCAAGCGTGGAATGCTTTAACTGTTTTGAACAGTTCAAGTTCTGGCTTTTGTTGAAATATCATTTTCAACTCGCTTATCATGTCATATGCTGTGAGTTCCTCGAAGTACTTTCGAATCTCGGGGGATGCTCACAGCATAGGAGTAGCAACTTCTTGGTGTTCGTTAAACGTTTCGGTAAAGGCTTGACGAAAAGCAGCAGAATCACTGACAGGAGGTGCCTCAGGTAAGGCCTCTTATAGGTGTATCAACTTTCTCATCTCTAAGGACAATCCTTAGAATTCGATATCAGTAGATAAAGTTGATATTAGTCAGTTTCAGTTTTCAAGAACTGATTTTTGAGTGGAGATACTTAGGTTTTGATGTTGTTGTTATCTGTATAACAACCAAAGTTCAAAAAATAGTATTTTCAATAATAATTTCTTTTAATCAATTAACTACCCAATTAATTTTAATTAAAAGCTAAGATCCCATTGAGCTTCTATCACCGCATCAGTTGATCTGCTAGAGGTGATAGATCCAATAGGTAGGTGACGATCAACAATTGCATTACAAGTGCGACTCTTAGAGGTATGGGACTTCATGGCACCTAGTGAACAAGCATCTAGGGTCAAGTGGCATGTTTGTCGCATCGTCGCCTCGAGTCAAGGTCTCACCGTTAACTCGATTAAGTCATCCAATGTGAAATCATGTCAAAATAGCTCTAGGTCTCACGCGTAGAGAATAATGACCTCGGATCTAGATTCAAACCACGTCTCACGTGAATTCAAAAATAGAAGCAAGTGATTTACAACCGATTGGACGGCGTGACTTAAATTTTAGGTATGTTAAATTTTATTAAGATATGAATGAATCATGTACTTCATTCATAGCACTTCATAAGTCGTTTAATAAACGGTAAAAACATTTAACGATTATTAAGGTTTAAGTTTCAAATCGTATTTAAACTTAGTTTAATCTCAAAATAATTTTAGATTAAAGGTTTAATCATCAATGATTAACGATTATTTTAAGTTTCAAATCATATTTAAACTTAGTTTAATCTCAAAACACTTTTAGATTAAAGGTTTAATCATCAATGATTAACTAGTAATTATCGATGATTAAATGTTTGGATGTTTTAATGTTTGTGTCAAACAACCGTTTTTAATTGTTTTATTTACTTGTATCTAATAGGAAAAGAAAACAACCACAAACATAAATAACACATGCAACAAATTTTGTGCAAACCTCGACCGATGAAATCCTAGGTTCGGTCACGTGAGTCATCACGACGGACCGAAGGGTCAAACTAGGGGACGGGCCAACATGAACCCAAACGGGCCTACATAAACCCAATGGGCTCCCACTTGCTCCAAGACATTCTTGAGCAAGTAGAACCCAAAATTGTGAAAAAGTGTAATCTGCCAGAAAATTCCAGCAGACTTTGAAGCCCGAAAAGTCACTGAAGGAGTCTTCGTTGGTCTTCCCGGCCTTCTGGAAAGTTGTAGCCCACGACTTTGCAAGCATTTTAGGCTTTTGAATCGCCCAAAACGGAGTCCGCATGCCTCTGGAAAACCTGTTTTCGCACAGCCCTCGCTTTTGTGACGGAAATTTGTTGTTTTCTTCATTAGTCTTCAATATTTTTTGTCAACAATTTACAATAAAAAGATAAAATAAATATAATCTATTCTATTACTTTTACATTACAAATTGCCCCAAAAATGGCACCAAAAATAAAAGAAAAATAAATGAAACAAATTACAACAATTAAGCCAAAAAAAAACAAGGCTTTTCCCAAACAACCAAACAACCAAACATCAACCACATTCATTCACAAATGGTCTAGGCTTTCATCGGTTTGCACAAACAAGCAACAATTGACAAGGCTTTGGCTTGGGATGTGGCAAAAATACATGTTTTGCCATATCAACAACATGGAATTAAAAAATAAATTCCAAGCCAAATAATCAAAAAAATACAATAACAAGATTAATTTTTTTGATATAATTTTGTAACAAGTGACAATAGGGTTCCAAAAATACCATATTTTAACCCATGTAGTTAATTTAAAAATCGAAAAAAAAAACAAAACCCGTGAGTTTTTTTTTCTTCTTCCGATCGGGTTCAAAAAACTACCAAAAAAACTTGGTTTTTGCCACTTTTTACAAAATCTAGCTAATTATATGATTAATATAATGACTCGTGATACCACTAATGGTGATTTTCGGTTTTTACAAGTAACAAAACGCAGCGGAAAGATTTAATCACCATGAACGGATCTTGATATCAATCATACAATTAAACTATAAGAAAAACAAAGAGAATGGTATAAGAATTCATACCCTAGTTGCCTTTGATTATTGTGTATTCGGATGGAGTTGGTGATGGATTGAAACCAAGTATTCAATTAGAATACCTCTAAAAGAAAGTCCACACAACACTTCAAGAACACCAAAGTAGGATGCTAGTCCTTGATTCTTAAGAGCAAATGGAAGCAAAAGATGGGATGTATTGTGTGTGTGTTTTTCGTGAATTTACAAGGCAAGGGAGGGAGTTTATGGAGTCATTTACCCTCCATAATGGTGCCTTAATTCCCATTAATGATTTCCATAAACCATTGACCAATATTTACACACAAGTCCTTATCTTTTGTTCCTTCTAGTTTGCTCACATTAAGGTTTCAATATTAACATTTAATATTAAACTTATATATAAGCATGTAGCTTTATTAATGTATAATGTAATTACCCTAATTACACTATATATCTTATGGTGCTAAGTGTTTAAGTGTGTGACCCTTTAGGCTCACAAACTACTAGCCATATAACTATATGTTATACGCGTGAAGCATATTCCAACAGCATTTACTAGCTTCAAGGACTTGTTCGGTTTCACGGATCCAACGGATCATGACTTTTGGTTCGGAGCTACCATAGTAGTTATCGGGCTTAAAGGCCACAAAGTTCTTGTACGTGCACCCCTTCCTTTCCCTCGTCTCGGGGTCACTCTCCTCTTCTTCCGTCAAAGACCTCTCGGTTTGAGCAACGCTACTTGACTTGCTCTTTGTTCAGGGTGGAGATTCCTCCCGCCTTTCACGTGCCCTATGCTCGTTGAGGATTCGGTTCACATCCTCGTTCACTATGTCCCTCATTTGGGTGAACATAGTTTGGAGGTGTTCTACAATGACCGGGGTGTGAGTGTTCCTTTCAACACCCGAATTCTCCACTTCGTCACGAGGTGGAGGACCAAATACTGGTTCAACAATGTTATTCGAATCTTGCCCTTGATCGAGTGGGCCTCTTGCACTTCTAGTTCTCACCATTTTGCTATAATAAGACATCAATCATTAAGAAGTCAATTTATCAAAGTAACGGTAGCATTGACCGTTCCACAACCAACATGACCTATTCCCTTAAGGTCAACCCTATCGAACTTACACTTAAGGTCTCAATAGTCATTTCATAAGTATCCTATGGAACCTACGGTCCTACTAGCTCAGTTTAAGTCTAGGATGGTCAACTCAACCTAGTTCACTTAAACTATAGCTCTGATACCAAGTTGTATCACCTCAATTTTCAAAACAATATTTAAATAACATTTAATCCAAAATACATAATATCGTATCGGTGTCAAATACCGGTTTTACAAAAACGTAAAGGTTTCTTGTTCGAGATTATCAGAGTTTACAAAAATGATGTTACAAATTATATCTTAACCATAGGATAAGGACTCTAATCATCAACACCGAGCTAATCTCAACAAGGCCTCTTCTAAACGGGCCTCCTAGATCTTCGATCCCGAACCTGAGTACATAGCAAAAACACAAACATAGTACGTGAGACAAAATTGCCTCGTGTGAGATACATGGGTTTTAGACCCGATAAACAACTAGTCAAATAATATCATTTAAACTTAAAATAATATTACTAGGTTTGTTTGGGTCACTTCATTACTTTCATCATTTGGCCAATGTCAAGATAATCGGAATGCCTCCAATCTATCAAGACCATCATATCCACGGTAACCGGAATGCCTCCAATCTACCGGGACTCTTAGGTATTGGGTAATCAGAATGCCTCCAATCTACCACTAACCTAAAGGTACCGTAATAACCGGAATGCCTCCAATCTACTACGGCCCTAGGGACAACAACATCATCATCATCATCACTTTTCTCTTATCATTGTTAAGGCAAAAAGCCTTACCCCTTTGGATCTTAAGATAACAAAACAACCTAGACTAGAGTTGATTAATATGTAGAATAAAATAGCTAAGTCTAGGTCTGATACTGAGTGACCAGTATTGGAACTTAGTATCAGAACTCAGTATCAGATAGTGATACTGAGTAGAAGGACTGAGTTACACTTGTTATGTAACGGACTAAGATCAAATTCCTTGATCTTAGTCATTTTCCTAGCTTAGTCCTTCGGTTACTCATTTGCCCATTATGTAAGATCTCTATATCATTATAAATAGAGATCATCTTGCAAAGGAGAAACCACCAATTCACTTTACACTTTCATACCTTTTGTAATTGATCAGTGGTCTTGTTATTCCGCAACAAGCCACACTTAGTGGAATTATACATTTGACTCATATCTTGTTCTTATACAATATTTGTCTTAAGTTATAATTATCCAATCAATTAACCATCTAAACCAGGGCGTTGTGACCTAACAACTGGTATCAGAGCAGGCTAAATAAACTCTTATTTAGTTGATCTATTACCCTGGCAGCCATCCCTTATACTTATCCTTCACACACTCCAAAATCAAAAATGTCTACCATTATTGCACCAATTATGTCTGGAAAGGGAGTACCCATCTTTGATGGTAAAGACTTCCATCAATGGAAGCTAAAAGCTCAGTGGTATCTTGAATCCATTCATCATGAAATGCTCATTGTGCTAAATGATGGTCCTATCATCCCACAAACTGTGGAACCTGTTGCTGCTACTGATAATGCTCCTGAGAGCATAAGAACTGTAGCTAAACTAAAGCACAACTGGACTGATACTGACCGTCAGTTGTATGCTTTAGACTCCAGAGCTAAAGGGGTGATTGGTAATGCTGTTACCAAAGAAATTCTCAATGTAATCATGGAATTGCCAACAGCAAAGGCTATGTGGGATAGCCTATCAGTCACCTATGAAGGCACACCAAAAGTGAAGTTGCAAAGAAAGAGCAACATGAGAAGAAAGTATGAAAACTTCTTTTCAAATCCAAATGAAGACATCACTTCTCTTTACAACAGGTTTAATACTATTGTTCATGGTCTAATTAGTGTTGGCATTGTAAAAGAGGAAGGGGAACTTGTTCAAAAGTTCCTGTACAGTCTTCCTCAACAATTTCTTGACATGTCAAATTTTGTCAATGCTGCTAACAACATTGAGTCATATACTCTTCAAACTTTATATGGCCTAATGTTGAACCATGAAGAGAATACTGCTTCAAGACTGATCAACTGGAAGAAAACTGATCAATCTTCAAATGAAATGGCTCTCATTGTGCAACAATCATATACTGTGACTGAACCCGATGAACCAGTAATTGATCTTGCTGATGCTGAGGCAGAAGAGCTTGAGACTCAAATGGCTCTTATGTCTATGAAGCTGGATCAGTTGAAAAAGAAGAGGCTTGGTGTTAGCTCTTCTAATACTGACCCAAGATCAGGTCTTTGCTATAGGTGTGGAAAACCTGGACATATTACTGCAAATTGTCATACCAAGTCTTCTGAGACTGATCAAAATGACAAGATTGCCTACCGAGCAAAGAGATATAGAGACAACTATGTAAAACTGAAGAACTGGAGCAAGGGCAAGAGGGCAGAAGGGAATGGAGCACCTCATCAAGCACTATATTATGAAGCTTGGATGGATGAGGACATAAGTGATGATGAGGAAGAGATTGAGAATAAAGCCTTTATGGCTTTCACTGAAGATGATTTGAAGAGCTCCTTTGAAAAGGATATCAAAGAGGCTGAGAGGATGAGTGTTCATACTGATTGGGATTCCACTCAGTTGTACAAGGTAAGTTCCTTTCAAACTTATTCAGTGAATGAAAAAACTAAGATTTTTGAGTATATGATTGTTGATCTTAAAACTTCTGTACAAAAAGAAAAAGCTTTAAACTTAACAATTCAAGAACTTGAAAGGTTAAATAATGAAAACTTAGATAAATTAGCAAAGTATAAAGATTTAGAACTAAACCTTTCGGATTTAAAGGACATTAACCAAAGATTAGCTGATAAAGCTCACTTACACAAACTTGAAAAAGAAAAATTTGAAAAACAGTGTAAATCTTGGGGAAATGCTTCAATAAAATTAAATAAATGTTTAAGTCAACAATTCCCAGAAAATGTGAGGGCTGCACTTGGTGTTGATCCTAAATTTAAAAATAGGAATAATTTTGCTGATTTATTTGAAGAGTTTTCCAATATGAATCCTATTAAATTTATAAAAGCTAAAACTTTTTGTGAAGTTGGATGTCAAACCGAGTCAGATGATGAGGAAAATGAAATTTTAGAAAAACCTATTGGTCCCTCCATTTGCTCAAAGTGCTATACTGAGCTACAAGAACTCAGTATTGAATTTCCTGTAAAGGAAATTTCTGATACTGAGCTCCCAATAGATCAGTATGACACTTCTGCTGTTCCACCTTTTGAATTATTATTTAATACAACAACTTTTGAATTATATAATGATAATAAGACAACTTCTATATCAAATGTTTCATCTAATACAGAAGTTGCAGGAACAGGAACATCATATACTGAGACATCTAAAGAACCTATTAAAGTTGTTTCTTCAAAACATGATAAACAAACAACAACTTCAACTAGGTCCACAGTTGGCAGAAACAAGAAGTCTTACACTAATAATATTAGAAAGACTTCTCTGCCAAATAAAAAGAAGCAATCAGATCCACCACCCTTTAAACCAGTAAAACAAAATGTTAAAACATCTATTAAAAATGACAAAAATAACATTTTAAAAACACTTCGTGATCAGGTCAAATCTTTAAGTAAAAAATTTGCAAAACTTATTCATACTGATCTACCAAAAGTGCAACAGTTTTCTAAAATACCTTATGAAAATATGTTTAGAAATAGACCTAGAAAATGTTATAGGTGTCATCATACTGGTCATAAGGGAGATGTATGCTGGACTGATCTCTCAAATCCTAGGTACTCAGTACCAAAGAAAATGACTGAAAATAAGTCAGTATCACCAAAGAAAACCTCTAAAGTTTCCCCTGAAGTGTTACTGACCTCTCCAAATAAAGAGACCAGGACAAAACCTGTTCATTCCACCAAAGGTCCCATTCAACAATGGGTGCCTAAAAGGAACTAACTTTTACTTTGTGTCTTGTGCAGGGTGACAGAAAATGGTATTTAGATAGTCGCTGCTCAAGACACATGACAGGCAGTATGGAATACCTTCTCAATTATACTCCAGAGAAGGGTCCTTCTGTTAAATTTGGAGATGACTCGGTGGGAAAGACAAGAGGTTATGGTGTGATCAAGGCAGGCAACATAACTTTTAAAAGAGTTGCCTATGTAGAGGGTCTTAAACACAATCTGCTCAAGAAGGAAAGGTACTGACATTAGGAAGGTTGCAGGAATCATCTACAATGATAAAGGGCAGCCTGTACTCATTGCTAGAAGAGAAAAAGATGTATATGTGGTCAACCTATCTGAAATAGACCCAACTATTCGAGTATGCCTGCTCTCTAAAGTCAAGCCAGAATTGCATTGGCTATGGCACAAGAAACTCTCTCACATCAACTTTAGAAATATCAACGAGCTCAGTATGAAGAAACTGGTGAGAGGGTTGCCCACTATTACTTATTCAAAATATAATCTATGCTCAGCATGTGAAATGGGCAAGCAGAAGAAGAGTTCATTCAAGTCAAAGGTCAATCATTCCATTAATGAACCTCTTACTATGATACATATGGACCTTTTTGGCCCCATTAGCACACCATCTTTGGCCAAAAAGATCTATACCCTAGTCTTGGTTGATGAATTCTCAAGATATACTTGGGTCATCTTCCTCAAGACTAAGTCAGATGCAACAACAGAAATCATTGCCTTTATAAAAAGAGGGGAACTTCAAAAAGGCAACAAGGTCAAGCAACTTAGAAGTGATCATGGTACTGAGTTTAAGAACTCGGTATTAGCCGATTTCTGTGAAGAAAAAGGAATCATTCAAAACTTCTCTGCAGCTTACACACCACAACAAAATGGTGTTGTAGAAAGAAAGAATAGAACATTAATTGAAGCTGCAAGAACTTTGTTATGCCATGCTGGACTGGCACTGAGTTTCTGGGCTGAAGCTGTAAATTGTGCAAACTTCACTCAGAATAGAGCCACTATAGTCCAAAGACATCTGAAGACTCCATATGAGTTATACAATGGCAAGATTCCTAATGTGGACTACTTCCACATCTTTGGGAGTAAATGCTTTGTACTCAGTACAAAACAAAATCTCAATAAATTTGCTCCCAAAGCAAATGAAGGTGTGTTCATGGGCTACTCTCCACACTCTAAAGCCTTCAGAGTGTATATCATCTCAACCAAGATGATTGTAGAATCCATTCATGTCACATTTGATGAAGATCAGAATGAGCATTCTACCTCAGCAAGTGAAGACATAAGTGGCATAGATACACTATGCAATCCAGAAAACTCCATTGCTGAAGAGCCCAAGTTTCATCCACATTTTATTCCTAATAAGTTTAATGAAACTGATCAAGTTCGAACTCAGTCTTACTCAACTGCGACTTACACTGAGGCTCCCATAACAGAGAATCTTCACACTGAGTGTCCAACTAATGATCTGAACCACTCTACCTATGAAGAAGGTGAAACATCCAACACCTCACAAGAATCCACATCAACTCTGCAAAATGAAGCTGAACAGCAACCTCCGGTGTCTAATACTGACCCGAATTCCACTCACTATCAGACACACAACACACCCAATCAACAAGATAGTGTTGATCCTACTTCAAATGCTCCCTTAGGGAACAATTTAAGGGAACACAGAGACCATCCACACTCAAACATTATTGGTCCTATTGAAGAAGGTGTCCAAACAAGAAGAAAGTTAGAGTTTCCACCCCAATCAACTGCAAATTTCTGTTTCTTCTCAAGCTTTTTATCTACTATTGAACCAAAGAAAGCTGATGAAGCTTTACTAGATGAAGATTGGGTAGAAGCTATGCAATATGAGCTCACAGAGTTTGAGAGAAACAAAGTTTGGAACTTAGTACCACCTCCTACTGGCAAAACTATTATTGGTACTAAGTGGGTATTCAGAAACAAGATGGACAAGGATGGTGTTGTCATCAGAAACAAAGCAAGGTTGGTTGCTCAAGGTTACAGGCAAGAAGAAGGCATTGACTATGATGAAACTTTTGCACCAGTTGCAAGAATTGAAGCTATTAGATTGTATCTTGCATATGCAGCTTTTAAGAACTTCAAAGTTTATCAGATGGATGTCAAGAGTGCTTTTCTAAATGGAAAACTACAAGAAGAAGTTTATGTTAAACAACCACCAGGTTTTGTTGATCCTAAATTTCCTAATTATGTTTTCAAGCTTGATAAAGCTCTATATGGGCTCAAACAAGCTCCAAGAGCCTGGTATGATACCCTGTCTGAGTACCTTATTGAAAATAAA
This sequence comes from Calendula officinalis, assembly GCA_963853835.1. Lineage (NCBI taxonomy): Eukaryota > Viridiplantae > Streptophyta > Magnoliopsida > Asterales > Asteraceae > Calendula > Calendula officinalis. The sequence continues at coordinate 24,349,344 of OY970820.1, forward strand.
TTTACAAGAGGTAAAATTGATAAAACATTATTTTCAAGAAGGAAAGGTACTGACATCTTACTCATTCAGATATATGTAGATGATATTATCTTTGGCTCCACTGACAAGTCAATGTGTGACTGGTTTGCTAAGATAATGTCAACTCAGTATCAGATGAGTATGATGGGAGAACTTACTTATTTTTTGGGGTTACAAGTTGAACAAAAGCCTGATGGCACTTTTATAAATCAAAGTAAGTATGTGCATGACATGTTAAAGAAATACAAATTTGAAAAATTATCTTCCATGCATACTCCTATGGGTACTCAGGATAAGATAAGTAAGGATGAAACTGGTAAACCACTTTGTCAATCCACATACCGAGGTATGATTGGTTCCTTACTTTACTTAACTGCTAGCAGGCCTGATATCATGTTTGCAACATGTTTGTGTGCTTGGTATCAGGCTGATCCTAAAGAATCACACATGAAAGCAGTTAAGTGCATCTTTAGATATCTTACATGTACTCCTAACCTGGGTCTTTGGTATCCCAAAAATTCAAACTTTGCCCTTGAAGGGTACACGGATGCAGATTTTGCAGGTTGTAGATTGGATAGAAAAAGCACAAGTGGAGGATGTCAATTCCTAGGTGGAAGACTAGTAGGTTGGTCATCCAAGAAGCAAAATTCGGTAGCAATTTCCACAGCAGAAGCAGAGTATGTTGCTGCAGGGAGTTGTTGTGCTCAATTATTATGGATGCAGTATCAACTATTGGACTACGGGTTCAACTTTACAAAGACTCCAATTCATTGTGATAACAAGAGTGCTATTGCTATCACAGAGAACCCAGTCTATCACTCCAAAACTAAGCACATTGATATCAGACACCACTTTATTCGAGATAACGTGGAAAAAGGTAAGGTTGAGGTAGATTATGTACCAACAGATGAAAAATTGGCAGATGTATTTACTAAACCTCTCCCTGAGGAAAGGTTTATGTATTTACTAGGGCAATTAGGTATGCTGAATCCTTGATCTTTCTTAATTTTCTTTAAAATTGAACGCTCAGTATCACTCCTGTTGATACTGACCACTCAGTATCACTAGTCTGTTATCATCAAAATTTAAAATTTTTATTTTTTTATTAATTTCAAGAGTAAATTAATTGTTTTTATATTTTTAAAATTTTTTTTAAATAATTTTTTTTAAACTCAGTATTGGGGTATGACGGCGTTCACACCGAACTTAACCCTCATACTGCCCAACGGTAACCTTTCTTAATAGGAAAGTTACCGTTTGCACAGGATAAGGCAGTCAAATTAGCCGGTTTAACTTCCCAATACCTTGATTATCTTTCAATCACCTATAAATAACCGTTTTTTTTACTTCAAATTTTTTAACAGTTATTTCATTCTTTCTCTTTAAATTCTCTCTGCGATTAACGATTTCACTTTCATTTAGCAAGCAAAAACTCTTAAATCAAAATCACAGATGGCGAATTACACTTTCGTCGCTCCAGAGGTTGAATCGGAAATCAAATTCCGAAATGATGAACTACCCAGGTTTGCGAGGAACAACATCACAACAAATTTCACTATTCCTCAAGCCTGGGTATGCCAAGAATTCACAAACATTGTGACTTTTATGAAGCATTGCCCAATTGCTCGTGCACTGGCCTTGTCTCCTCGAGCTATTTACCCAGAAATGCTATGCGAGTTTTGGTACTCTGCCACACTCGATTCTCCAGATATGATTGCTGGGTGGGTAATTAGAGATCAAAGAAGGGAATTTGTTTCTACTGCCATCATTCGTGAAACACTGAGGCTTCCCGCCAAGGTCAGTATGACCCATTCGTTGATAGAACAGAGGCACGCACAGTATTGCCATTTTTGGGTCGAAGAGGAACAACGGGCATCATCAAAAGAAATGAATTTGGTCCTATGTGGGGTATTCTTATTACAACAATTATTCGGTGTATGACCCACAAGACGGGTGCTTTGGACCAAATAAATGAATTTGGGATGCAAATAGTACATGCTCTGTACTATGGAAGAAACATTGATTATGCACGGCTCATTTTCAATGAATTAGCTGCTTTAGTTCGGGCTAACACAAGGGAATGTAATGTCCCTTTCTGCAGATTCTTATCACTCATCTTTCAACACTCAATGCCCACACATTCTTATGATGAGTTTCACAGTCCAAGGGTTGATCTTCCTCCTCTTAGTGAGAAGATCTTCTTTTACAGGCCAAGACAAGGAGAGCCCCTACTGAGTCCTTATATGTGGGCCATTGTTCAAGAACACTTAAATGAGGAAGCAGACATATCTGATTCTGAATCAGACAATGATGATGATGATGATGATGATGATAATGATGATAATAGTGGTAATGGAGGAAATGCTGGTCAAGATGTTGAGATGCAGGATGTGCAGGATGTTCCACAAGTTCAAGAACCGACTCAACAACATACCTCTCATACTAAGTCGACCGAAGCCACACAGCTTGTCCTCAGAAGAAGAAGAAGAAACCTCTCACCAGTCTTTATGGATGTGTTATCATCTGAGGAGGTGCAACCTGCAAATGTTCCATCATTAACTGCTTCTCTTCAAGCCCAAAGCTTAGTTGCAGCCACCGCTAACCTTCCAGGTCCAGAACTAGTTCCAACTGCTCAACCAATTGAGGAACCTCATGTTCCTCTTGATGTGGAGATTCAATATGAGCAAACTACACTGGAAGGTGCTCAGCAAGAAAGACAAGTCGGTATTGAAGATGTTGGTACTGCACATCAACAATCACATGATCCTGCACCGACCTCTGCCGATGCTAGAAGGGAATCTGACAGAGTCTCAGGTATGAATTTCTAAAAAGCCTTTAAACTTCTATATATATATATTTCATTCCCAAATAGAGACTAAGTATTGGCCAGTACCAACTCAATACTGACCAAAGTCTCAAACGATCTTTCAAATATATATCCTTTTATGGCCGACATAGCTAGCCCACTGCTGCTATGCAAAATTCATATACTGAGCACTTCTAATTAATCATTGTCAGTCTACAGTTGTCTCAACATTTAAAGAGACAATGGTGGTTGATGTCAAACTGACACCCTGGTGCTGCTTGAATTATGTCCAACTTATTTTTGAGTTGGGTAGCACAATTCAAGAAATGATCAAAAACCCTTAAGCCACAAAATCCAAAAATTTTCCATGGGGTTTAGCCACATTTCTGTTATCACTCTAATACCGAGTGATAAACATTGAAAATAACAAGAAGCACATCCCAGGCTTCGAATTCCCAAACCCAAACTTTTTAGTAAATGTGACTTATCCTATACTGAGCTACTTAAATTTACACACTCACTTTTACTAAAATCTTCTTACACATGCTATGCACAAGTCCACAATATTTCATCATACACCAGATGAAATACAGACTTCACAAATTCTGTTTATATGATTATAGAGTTAAACAACACCACAATTCTATTTGATAAACCTTTCTTTCTAACCAGTTTTATATTTTTGTTTCTTTAGCACCATCTGTGCAGGGTATTCCAGCATCACAGGCTGCAGAAGAACAAGTGACTCTGCAAACAATCATGCAGAATATTCTGGCCATTCAACACACTCAGAATACAATTTTGGCCAGAATGGACACTATGAGTAGGGACATTGACTCCATCAAACAGTCAGTCTCACTACTTCAACAACAACATAAGCCTCCATCTCATCCACCATCCTCACATGGTGGACATAATGAAGAAGGAGAATGCGATGATGATCCTGCCTAAATGCAATCACCTTCCCATGCCAATACTGAGGGTGATACTGATGCTGCGACTGAGCCCATGCCATCCCCTACCATTGAAGCACCACAAGGGGACATGGGTGGTGATACTGATCCTCTTCCCTCCCCATCCAATGATAATAATAAAGGGGAGAAGAGACAAAGAGATACTGAGGTTGATCAACCTGAGCCATCTGCTCAGGGGGAGAAAAGATGAAGATTGAATGAAGACCAACCTTCACAACAAGAACAACAACAACAACATCAGCAAAGTCCTCATACTGAACCACTTTGATTTCAGTATGAGAGAAGAAGACAAAGAAGTAGGTCAGTACTACACTTTGAAGACCCACTTGAGCCATCTGCTCAGGGGGAGACTCACACTGACCAACCACAGCCAGCTTATACTGAGCCACCTGTTCTAGAAGAAAATAACTTGCAAATTGTGGTATATAGGCCTTTCATCTGGCCTATTGCTGATGATGAAGATGAAGAACCAGATTTAGTGAACTATGCACTAAATCTGGTAGAACAAGAAAATTCTTCATCATCATCCTCGGATGATGAAGAACCAGAAAATCTAGTGATTAGTAGAAGGAGTTCCTTATCAAGAAGACCCATCAATGCAGTTCTCACTTCTTCTGAATCAAGTGAGGAACCTGCTCCTTTGGTAACAAGACAAAGAAGACCTGTTCATACATTGGACAGTGATACTGAGCAGGCTCCAAGACTGACTTCTCAACAACTCTGGGAAGAACAAGAAAGATTTTTATATGAGCAAGAGTTGGGAATCAAAGCTGAACCAGAATCTGACCCAGATACTGATACTCCTGGTCCTTCACATAGAATCTCAAGAAAGGGTCCATACCATATTCAACATTATTGGAATATGGTTGCTGCTAGGACTCAGTATAAGGAGGAAATGAAGGAGTTCTTGAGGACCAAAACATTTCCAAATGTAAGGGGGATACATTGGTTGAATCTGGATGTCAATAAAGTAAAAGTGAAGCTCAAAGAAGGAAGAATCACTATCACTTGTACTGGCTTAACCAGTCCTCCCATGAAGATATTTATTCATGATATTCAAAGAATTGGTCTTCAAGACTGGGTGAAGTTCACAAGACTGATCAAAGAGCTTCCAAAGAAATCAACTTATGATCAAATAGTCTTGGATGAGATCTGTGCAGTAGCTGCAGTATGTTATGAGAAGGACTTGCTTCATGAAATAGAGTATAGAACACTCAGTGTGATGACTGAGGCTTACTCAAACAATAGACCAGAATGCCTTCATACATACAAGTATCTTAAAAAGTACCCTCTTCCTCCTAACCTTGTTTTTCAGGATCAAAAGAGTGTCATATATCCAACTTCTGGATATATGTATACTGACTCAGAGGATAGAGAGTGCTTCATTTCTGAAGAAGATCTACCAAGAGCTCAAATCAGTCACCTTGTTGGACTGAAATGGATGATCACCAAGAAAGAAGACTCTTGGTTCAGAAAGAAGATTGTTGCAGTTCTTAATAGTAGAAGGGATGAACTCAAGAGCAGAGAAGAGTTTGTCCACATAACACAAGAAGTATTCTATGAGAATGAAGCCATCAACAGCAGATGAAGAAGAACATTTTGCTACCTATGCTGTTGTAATTATTTTTTTGTATCTCTTTGTAATTGTTTTGTTATCATTAGATATGGGGAGATTGTTAAGGCAAAAAGCCTTACCCCTTTGGATCTTAAGATAACAAAACAACCTAGACTAGAGTTGATTAATATGTAGAATAAAATAGCTAAGTCTAGGTCTGATACTGAGTGACCAGTATTGGAACTCAGTATCAGAACTCAGTATCAGATAGTGATACTAAGTAGAAGGGCTGAGTTACACTTGTTATGTACCGGACTAAGATCAAATTCCTTGATCTTAGTCATTTTCCTAGCTTAGTCCTTCGGTTACTCCTTTGCCCATTATGTAAGATCTCTATATCATTATAAATAGAGATCATCTTGCAAAGGAGAAACCACCAATTCACTTTACACTTTCATACCTTTTGTAATTGATCAGTGGTCTTGTTATTCCGCAACAAGCCACACTTAGTGGAATTATACATTTGACTCATATCTTGTTCTTATACAATATTTGTCTTAAGTTATAATTATTCAATCAATTAACCATCTAAACCAGGGCGTTGTGACCTAACAATCATTATGAGCCTATAGTTCCATCATTTCACATTCAGTTAATCATTTCATCATCATGTAAGCAATTCGTCATAAATCACATAAATAACTAAATTACTTAAAGACTCGATAAAAACATTTAATCATAAAACATTTACTAACCATGTACTCAGTTTTGAAAGTTCACATGTACTCACCTTAGCCAAGCTTAACCAATTTCGTGTTCTTGAACACCAATCTCACTTCTCAAGATTTGAATGCCTCAAATCCTTCAACCAATCACCTATTATCAAACCAATACAATGGCTTGCATCAATCATCAATACTAACTATATAATCTATGACTAGTCAATTACTAGCACCATTTTCCCAAAGTTACCAAAACCCTAATTTCATAAATCACCATCTTTTTATAGATTCATATCATGAATACATTTTCCTTGTTAAAATACCATAGTGTAATGCCCTGAAATTTTAATAATTAAATAATATTAAATTTATCGTCATATTTATGTTTAATATGAATAATTAATAAATTAATTATAATGAAGTTAAACGATTCGTTTTTATTAGACGGTTCGTAAAGTGAGAGTCGGGTCAACTAAGTTAATTATTAACATTAGTGGCGAAGTTATTAGTTAGACTTATAATAAATAATTAAGTATATGATTTATACTTTATAGACGTTCGTATTATTATTTTTTTTTAACATAATAGTTCGTCTCGGGTTTGGACCGGGTTAGTTAGTCGTGGTAGTTGAGTGGTATTATTTTTAGCCGGGCCAGCCAAAGGCCAAGGATTTATCTAGTTAGTGAGCGGGCCAGCCCATTTGGGTAATTTAAGGGGTATTATGTGAGGTGATTAGTACCCTAAAAATTCATTTGCACCTTTCTCCTTCGTTCTCTATTCGTCGGCCGAAATCGCCACCCCACAATGTTCCGAATCAACCAGAAAAATGGTCCAGATATTTTTGCTAGTATTAATCGACCAATAGGGATGATCTTGTGGGATATTATTATATTGTGGAGGCAAGCAAGTAGCAAGGGAGGCAGGTGAAGATTTTTTTTTTCGGCAGCCAAGGAAGGGATGGCGTGGTTTTTTTCTCTTGTAAGTGTCATGGCTTTGGAATTAATTAAAGGAAGCAAGCACCTCTCTTGATTCTTATAATTGTTAATTGCCTCTGCGTTTTCTTCCTACCGTGAATGATGATCGAATTTTTCTGCTAAGGTGTCAATAGATCGAGCAGGAGGCTTAATTTGGTAGTTTTGGTTCCTTTAATTTTTCTGCGTGGTTTTGGTTCTTTCTTTGTAATCGAGTGGTAGTGTGTTCGTGATCGTTTGTTCGACACCGGAGCCGTAATTTGGTAGTTTTCTTCCTTGTGTTATATTGTTTGTTCCGGTTTTGTTTTAACCGATTAGTCGGAATCGTTTTGGCAATGTGCAGGGCTGCTGTGAAATTGTTGGTTGATACCGAACCCCTCGGGTTTTGGTTCCTTGTTTTATAGTTCGGTTTAAACCGTTAACTCGTGTTAGTCCAGCTAGTTTGTCATTATTTAGTTGTATTACGAATTGTTGTCATCGACTTATCTAGACCGGGCAGTCGAGGCCGAGCCTCGGTTTGTCCCGGTGGTTGGGTTCAATGGATTAATCGTTTTATAAAAATCGGAAATTATAGCCGAAGGGAAACCGAACCCGTAGGTTCTCGGTTTCCCAATCGGGAAACTTTTTACCATCAAGTTTTAGAATCATTTACGAGTTGAGAAACATGAGATTTTGAAACTGTCGGGTATCAAATTTAATTGTTCGGGTTTTTACGGGAACGAGTCAGGTTTTCTAAATTATGTTTTTATGTTAATACGTTTCCGGCAAATTCTGCCATTTTGTTCTAGACTGTTTTGATCCGTTCAAATTAATCTTTTCGGTTTTTGGCCCATGCTGGGACCTTGATTTCTGAGTTAGCTTTTCAACGACGCAACCCTCTCGTTAATCTGATTTACGGTTTAAGAATTATAGCCATTTTAGTATGTTGCTGCTAGGATCTTGACCTGTGCAGCATGCCTGTCTTGTGAGACTATTTTTAGGTCCTTAGAGTATGTTTTGTCTAGTGACCGTCTCACAAGGATTTGTAGTCCTGGTTTTCTAGTTTTTATGGTAAAAAGACGGGAAAAATCTAGTGTACTGTTTATGAATTACGGCGGTTTCCGTGAGACCGACGGGTGCTGCTAGTTTCTAAATTAAGTCCTTGGGATGGATTGTAATTCGGGTTTTCATGTTTATGTTTTAGGATCGTCTAGGGATAACCGAGCAGCGCCTTAGAGTGTCGAGAATCCTTTGGAGCTTACGTTTCTCGAGGTGAGTATTCTCACCGTGTATTCAGTTTTAACATAGTACATGCATGACTTATGTGTTATTTTAGTTGAACCTTATGTGTTATCTGAGTTGATATGTTATCTGAGTATCTGTTGATTTATTTTAATCTGAGACATTGTGCCTGGGTAACCGAGCTCGGCACAGGGTCATTCTGTGCTACTACTTGCTAGGGCATCTGAGATAATTATGTTAAAGAAATAATAAAACATAATAATAATACACATCTGAGTTTTTGGCTATATGCCTATCTTGGGATCACCTCCCGTCTGAGTTTTTGGGATCACTCCCGTCTGAGTTTTGGCTTATGCCTATCTGAGGTGTGAGGAGGGGCGATCGACCCGAATCACACAAGCGCGCTATATAAATTAAAATCTGAGTAATAAAAATCTGAGAACTAAATATGAGTAATTAACCGAGTAGATTCTGACTAGGAGTACACCGATGTGCCCTCATGTGTTACATGTTTTAATTGTTTGCATTTTGAGATTATTCACTCAGCTTCCCAGCTGACCCATATTTATCCCCCACCATTTCAGGTACCAGCAAAGGAAAGGAGAAGGTGGACGGTTGACCGTTGTATCTCACTGATGTGGACAACCTTTATTGTTTTTAACGTTTTACTCTATTAAACTATTTCCGCACTAAATACATAATAAAAGTTACCCAGAGAAATGTGAAATTATAAATTTAGAGCTTAATTTGAGCATAATTTTGATTTTAATTCTTAGAGTTCTATATGCTTATATATATACAAAAACATATACCAGAGAAATGTGAAATTATAAATTTCAATGAGAAAATAATAAAAGTTTCCAATTTAGAGGAAGACCTAATAGAGTTGAAGTGAGATTTCATAATTTCCGAGAAATTTTAACCAAAAGTGTAATAAACATATATAAATTTAGGATATAAAATCCATAAATTGTTTAAATGAGCATCTGCTTTGAGTAAATAAGAAACGAGAAAGTTATTAATATTAAAGAGGAATTTATAATCCAAGAAAATGAGCATGTATAATGAGAAGTTATTAAACCAAGTTTAAATAATCAAAAGATACTTTAATGTGTATTTCAAGTCAGAATGAATATCTAAAGAACAGTTTAATGACATAATATATATGGGTACACCCTTAATATTAAAGAGATTTAACCAAATTAAATTAAATGAGAAACTAACTTACCAATAATTTGCTGAGTCAAGGTAATCAGAATTCTTTTTGTTTATCTGAAGGAATATTTATTTAAAACAAAATAAAGAGAAATTATTATCATGAGTTTTATTAAAAGAGATGTAGAAACTGAGACTTGACGGAAAATTTTAATTAGAATTAGCAATAAAACCTTTAGATACATAAAAGGAAAATGCTCATATAAAGAGATGAGATTTCTCAAATACGTCGAACTGAAGAACTTAATTAATGAGAAATAACTAAAATTGGGGTATGACTGCTAAAATTGAATGAATGAGAAATAGTTACATAGAAAATTTATTGCAAAATTTAATTTATTTTAAAAAGATATTTATTGAAGCGAGCTTAACAATAATTAATAAGTGGGTTAATGAGAAGCAATCAAGTGGAAATAAACGAGAATTATTAACATGAGCTAAAAGAGAATTATTGATCAGTGTTAAAAGAGAAGTTATTAAATTAAACTTACTAATGAGAAATTAAAATTTTGTGATTACAATGAGCCACGAGTTGTAATAATTGAGAATATTCCATGTTGAAAAGTCAACAAATTAGCATTTATTTAAGAATCATTAAATTGAGATAAAATGAGAAAACATTTAAAGTATGTGATGTAAATAACTAAGTACGAAATTTCAGAGTCATTAAATCTGGATGACAAGTTAAGCGGGAGATTAATGAGTTAACGCCGAAAGCTTAAAATAAACTATGTAAGTTTAATAGACTAATTAATTGAGAGATTGCTGACTAAAGAGTAATTAGTAAACTGGATCAAGGGGAGGCTAACGTCATGAATTCAATGATGATATATTTTAAACGAGTTAAAAGAGCCATAACTGAATCAAGATAATCAAGGAACACGGTAACTGAGAACTCTGGTCGAAAGGTATTAATCGACGCTCACAAATTACAATAAATTTAATATAATTATGAGGAGGATGTAATTCCTATTTATGAGGAATGATAAATTACATTTCCAAATGAAAAGTTTAAAATGAGATTTGTATTGTGAAAGTAACCAAGTAGAAATATTTCTATGAATCCGAGTTATCCTCGTAACGCATACGAGACTAAATATACGCATGATGTTCTGAGTAATACTTATGATATTTTGAGTACACACAACTGAGTACATATCTGTATTTATCAAATATTGAAAATAACTTTCTTTCTCCAAAGTGTGATTTGTTGGTGATTTTTATGTGGGAAGTTGTAAATTTTGGGATTGACTCGTGACCAAAGAAAAGTAGGTGTCGAAATTAATAGAGGGCCCCTATTACCGTACGCACAGGACTTTTGGTTGGTTATGGGGAGATTTTGAGGGGAACGATGGACCAATGCTTGCGATTGTGAATTTATTTTACACATATTATTTGCTTGAGTGAGTGTATGTTATTTGTGTTATCATGATAGAGAATTCTAGTGCCAAACTCGAGGACGAGTTTTTTTCAAGTGGAGTTGAGTAGGGGTGAAAAAGGGAAATTACCAACAAATAATTATCAATATGTATTATTTAAAAATATTACGAACATGATGCTTATGCAGAGAGATTTATCTGGGTAAGGAATTTAAAGTGTGAATCTAGATTCATATAATTGATGAGAGAATTTATAAGAGTAACTATTAAACCGAGTAGTTGAGAATAATTTAATTTGTTATACGGGGTAATTATTGACTTTATAACAAAATGATAAATCGGGATTAATTGAGAAATTAATTAATCAAGTTAATTGGGTTGAGTGCAAATACTATAATTATATACAAAAGAAGATAAGTGCACTTGCCCCTGTGTGATTATAATGAGATAATGAGGAATTATTAAATTAAAGTGATGAAAATTTACTAATGAATCGGATATGAGAAAACCGCTACAATGAAATTTTGAAGAAATGGGTCAAAATGGGGTCGTTAATTTGAGTTAATAATGTGTTATTAAAACAAATGAGAAAATTATATTTTGATTGATTATTGAGTAAATTTTGAGTTTATAAGAAATTATAAATCAAGTTAAGCGAACAAGTTATTAAAATAAGTTAAAGACGAAATTTTTTAAATTAACGCGAAGTTAATAGATCAGAGTAATGAGAAAAAGTTATGAGTAACTATTAAGTTGGAGTCAAGGGAAAATATTAAATGAAATTATGGGATTGAGTAATATATTTTACCACTTAGAGTTATCAAATAATATATTTTATTATATTTAGTTTATTGGATTAATAATAGTTATGGAATCAAGTGAATGAGGAATTCATTAAAGTGAATAAATAAAAAAAAAGATCTATAATAACAAGCACTGAGAATTACTAAAACAAGGAATCGATAAATTAATGTGTAAAGAGTAACATTTTAAAGTGAGAATAAAGGGTAATTGCTTAATTGAGTAAATGAGAACTAATGAATTGAATTATTAACTGAGTAACGAGAAATCAATAAGATAAAGTGTATGAAGCCTGATGAAATAACCAAGAGAAATTATAAATTTTGTAATAAGTTGTTAATATAGACCGTGATGTGTCATGAGAATGAGTAAAATGTGAATTATATCTAATGTTGTTACTAGCAAATATTATCTTCTCGAGTTACATTTCTGCGATTGCTTCTGAGTTAGGTTTCTGAGTTTACTTCTTAGTGGGATTTCTGAGTTATCCATTTGGGTCAAATTCCTGAGTTGAACTTCTGGGTCATATTTCTGAGTAAAATACATGAGTTGCTTATTGTGTGGCTATGAATTCTGTGTGCATTATCTGTGATCTCTTTGTAATAGGCACATTCCTTGTGAATAATGTACATGCTTTTGTGCTATTTGACAATGGGACGACCCACACATTTGTTTCATATGTATTGACAAGGTGATGTCCCATAGAGTAAATGACCTTTTCTGAGCCATCATTGATAGAGATGGGCCAAAATAACATTTTATTTGTTGATAAAGTGTATAGAATTGTTAAATGGACATGTGCGAGAAGAAAATTTCTCATAAAACGTGTTGTTATTGACATAAGAGAGCCGAGTGTGATTGTGAAAATGGTTTGGTTGACCTAGTACTACGCCGAGATCATCTGGCATTATAAACAAATGTATAGCAAATTTCCAAGTGGAGTTGAATCGGAGATTCAACGCGATGTTAACCACTGGGTGTAGGAACCGTGTTCGGCTGAGAGGGTAAGAGACATCTTCATCATGGTGCCGCGGGTTATTTTATGCATATTATTGACACCCTTCTCGATGTGAAACCGAGATCCTTAAAGAGCGTTCCAATTTTTGCCCTTATCGTCTTGCGCCGCCGGAGATGGAAATTTGTATGAGCAGTTGCGAGGGCCGGAGTTCATTCTACCGAGGAATCCACTTTGAGGAGCTTTATTTTAAGTCATAACTTTTCCATGTCTCCAAATAAAGGAAGTGTATCGTTGGTGAGCCTAAGTCTAAGATGCGAGATCGCCACCCTGAGCTTTTTCCGAGCGATGACTTCGGGGACGAAGTCTATTTCAAGTGGAGTTGAGTTGTAATGCCCTGAAATTTTAATAATTAAATAATATTAAATTTATCGTCATATTTATGTTTAATATGAATAATTAATAAATTAATTATAATGAAGTTAAACGATTCGTTTTTATTAGACGGTTCGTAAAGTGAGAGTCGGGTCAACTAAGTTAATTATTAACATTAGTGGCGAAGTTATTAGTTAGACTTATAATAAATAATTAAGTATATGATTTATACTTTATAGACGTTCGTATTATTATTTTTTTTAACATAATAGTTCGTCTCGGGTTTGCACCGGGTTAGTTAGTCGTGGGAGTTGAGTGGTATTATTTTTAGCCGGGCCGGCCAAAGGCCAAGGATTTATCTAGTTAGTGAGCGGGCCAGCCCATTTGGGTAATTTAAGGGGTATTATGTGAGGAGATTAGTACCCTAAAAATTCATTTGCACCTTTCTCCTTCGTTCTCTATTCGTCGGCCGAAATCGCCACCCCACAATGTTCCGAATCAACCAGAAAAATGGTCCAAATATTTTTGCTAGTATTAATCGAGCAATAGGGATGATCTTGTGGGATATTATTATATTGTGGAGGCAAGCAAGTAGCAAGGGAGGCAGGTGAAGATTTTTTTTTTTCGGCAGCCAAGGAAGGGATGGCGTGGTTTTTTTCTCTTGTAAGTGTCATGGCTTTGGAATTAATTAAAGGAAGCAAGCACCTCTCTTGATTCTTATAATTGTTAATTGCCTCTGCGTTTTCTTCCTACCGTGAGTGATGATCGAATTTTTCTGCTAAGGTGTCAATAGATCGAGCAGGAGGCTTCTACATAAGCATCGGGCATCGAGTATCAAGATTTTGGTTCTTTCTTTGTAATCGAGTGGTAGTGTGTTCGTGATCGTTTGTTCGACACCGGAGCCGTAATTTGGTAGTTTTCTTCCCTGTGTTATATTGTTTGTTCTGGTTTTGTTTTAACCGATTAGTCGGAATCGTTTTGGCAATGTGCAGGGCTGCTGTGAAATTGTTGGTTGATACCGAACCCCTCGGGTTTTGGTTCCTTGTTTTATAGTTCGGTTTAAACCGTTAACTCGTGTTAGTCCAGCTAGTTTGTCATTATTTAGTTGTATTACGAATTGTTGTCATCGACTTATCTAGACCGGGCAGTCGAGGCCGAGCCTCGGTTTGTCCCGGTGGTTGGGTTCAATGGATTAATCGTTTTATAAAAATCGGAAATTATAGCCGAAGGGAAACCGAACCCGTAGGGTTCTCGGTTTCCCAATCGGGAAACTTTTTACCATCAAGTTTTAGAATCATTTACGAGTTGAGAAACCTGAGATTTTGAAACTGTCAGGTATCAAATTTAATTGTTCGGGTTTTTACGGGAACGAGTCAGGTTTTCTAAATTATGTTTTTATGTTAATACGTTTCCGGCAAATTCTGCCATTTTGTTCTAGACTGTTTTGATCCGTTCAAATTAATCTTTTCGGTTTTTGGCCCGTGTTGGGACCTTGATTTCTGAGTTAGCTTTTCAACGCCGCAACCCTCTCGTTAATCTGATTTACGGTTTAAGAATTATAGCCATTTTAGTATGTTGCTGCTAGGATCTTGACCTGTGCAGCATGCCTGTCTTGTGAGACTATTTTTAGGTCCTTAGAATCTGTTTTGGCCAGTGACCGTCTCACAAGGATTTGTAGTCCTGGTTTTCTAGTTTTTATGGTAAAAAGACGGGAAAAATCTAGTGTACTCTTTATGAATTACGGCGGTTTCCGTGAGACCGACGGGTGCTGCCAGTTTCTATATTAAGTCCTTGGGATGGATTGTAATTCGGGTTTTCATGTTTATGTTTTAGGATCGTCTAGGGATAACCGAGCAGCGCCTTAGAATGTCGAGAATCCTTTGGAGCTTACGTTTCTCGAGGTGAGTATTCTCACCGTGTATTCAGTTTTAACATAGTACATGCATGACTTATGTGTTATATTAGTTGAACCTTATGTGTTATCTGAGTTGATATGTTATCTGAGTATCTGTTGATTTATTTTAATCTGAGACATTGTGCCTGGGTAACCGAGCTTGGCACAGGGTCATTCTGTGCTACTACTTGCTAGGGCATCTGAGATAATTATGTTAAAGAAATAATAAAACATAATAATAATACACATCTGAGTTTTTGGCTATATGCCTATCTTGGGATCACCTCCCGTCTGAGTTTTTGGGATCACTCCCGTCTAAGTTTTGGCTTATGCCTATCTGAGGTGTGAGGAGGGGCGATCGACCCGAATCACACAAGCGCGCTATATAAATTAAAATCTGAGTAATAAAAATCTGAGAACTAAATCTGAGTAATTAACCGAGTAGATTCTGACTAGGAGTACACCGATGTGCCCTCATGTGTTACATGTTTTAATTGTTTGCATTTTGAGATTATTCACTCAGCTTCCCAGCTGACCCATATTTATCCCCCACCATTTCAGGTACCAGCAAAGGAAAGGAGAAGGTGGACGGTTGACCGTTGTATCTCACTGATGTGGACAGCCTTTATTGTTTTTAACGTTTTACTCTATTAAACTATTTCCGCACTAAATACATTTTTAAATATTAAGTTTTACCATTTTGGGATTTATTGCATTGAATTATTGGGACCTTTTACTTTAAATCTTGTGCTCGAAAATTTTTAAATTCTTGTAAATTTTTGGGTGTTACACATAGATCTAAGTTATAGTACTTCCATTTAACCATTTATGTACAAATCCATAACTAGGGTTTATGATTCAAGCTTCCCTACTTAAATTTATGACTTATAACACAAGAGGAATGAAGATTTACCTTTGATCTTCAAATATGAGCAAGAATCTCCAAGATTTGATGAAGATTGAGCTCCAAACGACACCCTTCACTCAAAAATCGTTCACACACAAGGAGAGGGAAAAACTAGGGTTTATGTGTGTGATAAATGAGAATTCCCGAATTAAATGCTGGTGTCGGGCAAAGTTCACGATCGTGAACAAAGTTCGCGTCGTGAACTTCTTCACGCACGCAGAGTTCGCGATCGGGACCTGATCGGGAAGTAGTTCGCGCCTGATGGTCTGATTAGCTGGGCCAAGTTCACGATCGTGAACTATTGTTCACGCCGTGAACTTCTTGAGCAGCTAAGGCTGCAATTTTCGGTCTTTGGTTCGACCTGGTTTCGCCCGTAACTTTCTCGTACGGTGTCCAAACAACACGAAACCAATTCCTACGTTCTTTAAACGATTTATCCTTATTTATCATATTTTTGTATAATTTATTTATTTTCAAATTTCGGGTCGTTACATACGAGACTCTTCGATTTTTACTCTACTGGTACCTCAAAATCGATTTCGTGCAATGCAAAAAATATATATATTCCAACCATTCTCAAGGACCATCACTAGAATTCGATATCTACGGTGGAAAAGTTCAATTTTCGAAATTCTGTTTTTGATCTTGACTGAATCCCTGAGGTATATCCATATCCATATTTATGTTGTTTCAATTTTGAGTATTTAATATCCATTTTGATCCTCTATTTCTGATTTTTGACTACTTTGTATATCGATTTTGATCTTCAATTTCTGACTTTTTATATTGAATCTGCCATTTGGAGTAGTTTAATATACATATTATTTATATTTAATATTTATGTAAGTATAGTTTTGCAGATTATGTAAGTATGTTGCTCTGTTTCAGACTTTTAAGTATGTTATATATAATTTGTGATTGAAAGAACGAAGGATTTCTTTTTTGGTGAATCTAATGAGTTCAATCCTTTTATGCAGATATAAATATGTCTATTGATCCTAATGTATTTGTTGAAGAACTATTGGATGATTTCATTCATATGGCGAATTCTTATCGCAAAGTACAAATCTTTTCTGGAACATGTCAAAGAATCTATGATGTGTTTTCTAGTTCCACTACAAGATGGAGTATTTTACTTGATCATATAGACGATGTATCGGTAAAATCTTTGTCTACTACTTGTTGGGTAAGTCGAATTGAAAGTGTTAAAGCCATTAAGACTCAATTTGCCAAAATAAAAGAAGCTTTATCAAAATTAGCCAAAGACGTTAATTATGATGGAAAAATTAGTAGAGATGCTGAAGCTTTGGTAGACGGTGAGCTATCAAGTTTTGAATTTATTTTAAGTTTAGTTATTTGGCATGAAATTCTATTTAGGATTAATTTGGCAAGTAAAACTATACAAGCTAAAGATATCATTAATTCTTGATATCGCAATTACAAACTTGGAGGGATTGGTTAATTATTTTGATAAATATAGGGAAATTGGGTTTAACTTGGCTATTATTGATGCTAAAGAAATTGCAAATAGTATTGGAGTTGAGCCGGAATTCTCTATAAGTCATATTTAATCGATGTAGTTATGATTGCGGACCTATGGTGCTTGATGTTGTAACCTGTTTCATTATGTGTTATTAATGAAAATTTAATAATTTTTAAAAAAATAATAATAAAAAAATAATTTTTTTAAAAAAATAATTTTTTTAAAAAAAATATTTTTTTAAAAAAAATTTAAAAATTTAAAAATAAAAAAGATAAAAAATAAAAAAAAATAAAAAAAAATATTTTTTTCAAAATGACCAAAATACCCCTCAGTTAAAAATTAAAAATTAAAAAAATAAAAAATAAAAAAATAAAATAAAATAATTTTTTTTAGTGCCAAATGACCAAAATACCCCTCTATGTATAAAATATGTGATTAATCTTGGTCATTTGATCATATTGATCAATGGTTAAGATTTGTTTCTTGGAACTTTGTAAAAATTATGGACCTCCTTGAACACAACTCATTAAATGTTATTTAAACACTCACCTCATACATTGAAGAAAATACTCACCACATCCAAACTCCACCAATTTTATGAATCTGTCTCTTAACAAATCGGTGCACAGTTGTGATTTCTTGAAAGTGTTTATTTAAGCTATTTTAAGAGTGTTTATCTAAACTGTTTATTTTATTGGTTTCTTGAGAATAATATTTTAATAAGTAAGTAGCTCATCACTTGTATTTATTAAAATCTATTTCTAAAAAGTTAATAAATCAATAAAAAGTTTTGATAAACACTCCTAGTAATGCCCTTAGGAAAAAAAGAGAGTAATAGTAATAGCATGAAAATAATTAATTAAAATTATGTTACTTTTTCATATAAAAGTACATTATATGAAAACACTAACCTATAATTAAATATCATTCTACTGCAATTAATTATCTTAAAAGAACTTATATCCATTGTTATCATTTTCACCTTCATATTCTACGTTAGTCGTGCACACAAACCGATTTTTAGACCAAAAAGGTTCAGGTTTGACCGAAACCGGTTTTTGTCAACATCGGTCAAAATCGGTTCTTACACAAACCGGTTCGGGTTGAACCCGGTTTTGAGGCTTGAGAACCCTACCCGATCGTAACCACTTCCCACCGGTTTGGAACCGCCCCCCAAAACCGGTTTGGCTATAATTGCTTCATTTTTTGCCGTAATACGATATCAAAAACCGGTTTCTACCGGTTCGGTTTCCGGTGCGGGTATCGGTTTCCTGTTTCGGGTATTTTATGCACGGCTATTTTACGTTAGTCCCAAGCACACATCATCATTTGTCCCAATTAGCTTTCTAAGTAGGTTTCCCTAACACATGTACAAATATTTTATTAGCACATTCACTTGGTATAAATGATGATGTTCCTTGCAAATTCATGCAATGTTAACCAACAACTCCACATAAAAAACAAACGTATTTATTCTTGTTATCCTTTTTTTTTTATGGTAAAAACAAATTATTACGTGAACGTACTAACACCATTTTGATCGGGCGGGCCCTCTAATTCTAAGATATTAATTTGCAACTTCAAAATTATCATCTATTTCAATGTAAGAAATGAGTGGAATCTCGTAGAGGGATAGTGCACCAATTATTATGAGAATATAAGAACTTCAAATCAAAGATCACGCGTCATGTATGCAATATAATTCAAATTAAATATCTTACTTAACACTTATAGCCTATTAGTATTAATGTAAGTTTTAAGATATTGCCTATAATATATAGGTCATGAGTTTAAGTCCCGTTTAAGACAAATATGACTAGATTAGATGCCGTTATATATATATATATATATATATATATATATATATATATATATATATATATATATATATATATATATACACACACACACACACACACATATATATACCCGTGATGCATATGCATTTTCGTAAATGAAAATGCAAGTTTAAGTTTAAAATGCAAGTTACGACTGAAAATGCAAGTTACGTAAAATGCATATGTATATATATGTGTGTATATACATATATATCAGGCATGAATATACAAATATATATTACTACGTTAATAATATATATGTATATATACATATATGTATGTATATTTATACATATATGTATATTTTACGAAAATGCATTGCTTCTTCAACTTTTTCAAATAAGGACCATTTTCTATGGATCCGTACTCTATATATATATATATATATATATATATATATATATATATATATATATATATATATATATATATATATATATATATATATATATATATATATATATAGTGAAGGGCTAGTTACAAAACCCATTTTAGGCTACAGAACATGCAGAACTCAATCTAAACCATTGAATTTCAAAATGAAATGATCATAGAAGATACATGAAGTGATTTAATGAGGGACCACCATGCATGTATGTTATTCATGCACGAAAACATATATGTTTTTGTGCATGTATGTTTTCATGTATATATACATAAGTGTTATTTTTGCATTATCATGTTTTTCAGTATTCTTGATATATATATATATATATATATATATATATATATATATATATATATATATATATATATATATATATATATATATATATATATATATATATATATATATATATATATATATATATATATATATATAATGTATAGTGGAGAGTTATATAAAGAACCCATAATTTCATGCAAAACTCGTAGAGCCATTATTAATCAATCTAAACCGATCTCAAAGACATCTTCCAACAATATGGGAAAGTTGTTGATACCTATATCGCAAAGAAGAAAGACATAGGCGGTGCAAATTTTGCTTTCATCCGATTTGCAGGTGTGATGGATGGTAAGCAGTTCGAGAAGTCACTTGGTGTTGTGAGAATTGGCCACTGCATCCTTAGATGCAACCTAGCCAGATATGGGAGGAAGAATTCGAATGGGTTTGAGGAAACTGTGCAAGTCGATCCTGGGCAGAAGAAGTACATTCCTCCTAGAGCACAACCTCCCCTAAAGATCAACAATATCATGCAAACAAGGGTATGTTTCACGGTGGTACTTCATACGCTAGAGTGGTGACTGGTCATCACCAACCTTCAAACCATTCCAACCCGCCACCACTATCTCTTGTCCCATCCCGTTTTTTGGAGAACTCACTGAAACATATGATCCTTGTCGGAGAAACTATAGATCTCAATATACTCAGAAACCTCCCAATGTTGATCAACGATCCAGGCATCTCCGATGTCAATGTTTTTTATTATGGTGGTCTTCACGTGATGCTCAAAATCAGTATCGCCTCAAATGGTACGGGTCTTCTGGAAAATGAAGATTGCTGGAAAAAATGGTTTAGACAGTTAAGACCTGCATCTCACGCTCTCGATCTGCAGTTCCAAAGGCTGGCATGGATTCGTATCGTCGGATTACCAGTAAATTTCCACGAAGAAATCAATATAAGCAGAATTGCAAATCGTTTCGGGGTCCTTGTAGAAATGAACGAGAGAATGTGGGATAATGTTAATCTATCCAATTTTAAGGTTGCGATCTTATCATCATCAAAAGCAAGGATCAATGAGGAGTTTTCGATCTCTTACGGGGATCAGAATTTCAATATCGGTATATCGGAGATATACTATGACTGGCACCCATTCTCCCCACAACCTTTCTCCCAAAACCCTAGCTTGGCGGGAGACCTGGAAGATGAATCTGACAGGTATGATTCTGATGAAAAATCGGTCGATGATGATGGAATTTCAGATACCTGGGCAGAGAATCAGGATGAAGAATTGCCTGAAGAGGGGGAAATCCAGACAGAAGTTCAACCAGTCACCGCCGGAAAAGAAGTCTCTCCGGCACCGGATTCCTGCATGCAAGATGCAATTAATTCGTGCAATGATGTCGAGCCGGACTATATGGTTATCGAAGAGTCTCAAAACATTTTCCAGGGTTTTGGAAACATCAAGGATAATGCACGCACAGTCCCAAATGTTCAGTTGGACCCTAAATTTCCTGTTGGTCATGGCCTTAATTTTGGGCCATTTCCCTCTTCAGCCCCTGGTGAACCTTTTATTGCTAGCCCATTTGTGGTAGGCATGGGCCAATCTGCCCCTGAACTTGGATCGGTATAAAAAAAGATGCAGATTCTCTCCACTTTGTCAGATCCACCCGGTCGGTCAATCTGATGCAGTACCAGTCTTCTCTCCTGTGATTTCTCCGATACTTCCTTCCATTGATCTTAATGTGTCCGTATCCCATCCTGGATCATGTTCCCCATCGCCTTCGGTTGAGATTTCCCAATCTCTATCATCGGATCCTGAGATCAACAAGACAGTGGCTGTTAGGGCGGAACTACGGTTCAAAATCGATGATGATGAACCAATCTTGCAAGAGATCCTATCTGGTGTTGGTGCCCAAAATGTTGCCCAATGAATCTACTTTCTCTAAACATTAGAGGTGTAAGTGAAACCCACAAGGTTGATTGGGTGAGAGATCTTAAGGAAAAACACAAAATTGATTTCATAGGATTGCAAGAAACTCATATGTCCGATTCAGATCATATCGACATCAATGGATGTTGGGGCAACTCTGGTTATCGTCATGAAGTTGTTAATTCCACAGGTAGATCAGGTGGATTACTCAGTATTTGGGACTCTGGTATTTTTGACACCAACTTTTGTCATAAGACTCGGTACACTTTAACGATTGGTGGCCAGTGGAAGGGTTTTGCGGGTAACACTTTTTTAGTTAACATATATGCCCCGCAGTCTACTGTTGAGAAGAGGCAACTATGGGCCGATCTAGCAACCCTTAAAAATTCAGCCCATGGGAACTGGATTTTATTCGGTGACTTCAATTCGGTCCGTTCTCCTGATGAACGGATTAACTCATCCTTTTGCCAAACTGCAGCCAATGAATTCAACGGCTTCATCAACTCTCTGGGCCTTAAAGAATTCAGCATGGGTGGGAGACGTTTTACCTATCTTAGCCCGGATTATAATAAACTTAGCAAGTTAGATCGGTTTCTTGTATGCGGGAATTTCACTGTCGCACAACCACGTTCTTCGGTGACCGCTCTGCCAAGGGAGCATTCCGACCACTCCCCTATCATACTTTGTAACCATGTCGTTGATTTCGGTCCCCCTCCCTTTAGATTCTACAACTCATGGTTACTTCGGGATGGGTTTCCTGAGGTGATAAAAAACGCGTGCACCTCATTCATTGGGTTTAGGCCTCCTGACAGATTCTTGGCTGCCAAACTGCGACATTTCAAAATGGAGATAAAAATTTGGAGATCTATAGATTTCGCCAAAGATTGCAAAGTCCTTTCTGATCTCAAATCCAGAATTTCGACTCTTGATGCTTTGGTGGAATCTAGACCACTGTCAACTGCGGAGGTATCGGACGTCAAAATGGGCAGGCTAAAAATACAAGAGTTAGAGAAATACCGCAGAATGGATCTGAAACAAAGAGCTCGTATCAAATGGTCGATTGACGGGGACGAAAACACCTCATTTTTCCATGGTACTCTTAAAAGCAAGAACATTCACGGTCTATCGACTAATGGTTGCTGGATTACCGAACCATCTGACATTAAGAATGAAGCTTTGCGGGTTTTTTCGGCTAAATTCACTGAATTGTGGCCGAACAGGCCGAGATTTACTAACGATTCGTTTTCTAAATTGTCTTCATTGCAGCGTGATTCGATCGAGGCCCCCTTTTCCGCCGGAGAGATAAAAAATGCAATCTGGGCTTGTGGCGGAGAGAAGGCCCCTGGGCCGGACGGGTTCACCATGAAATTTATTAAGGTCCACTTTGATTACCTTATTGATGATATCACAGCTTTTTTCAGAAATTTTGAGAACACTGGGGAAATTGTTCAAGGCTGCAATTCATCTTTCATAACCCTTGTTCCTAATGTAACGACCGAGATTTTTGTAAATAAATAAATTGTACAAAAATATGATAAATATGGATAATTCATTTCAGAACCGTAGGAATTGGTTTCGTGTCATTTGGACACCGTTTGAGAAAGTTATGGACGAAACCGGGCCGAGACGAAGACCGAAAAGTGCAGCCCTGCTGCCGGGTGAAGTTCCACTAGTACAAAAAACATCAATCGCCACTACAAAAAACTGTGGCCATAAGTAATTAGCCACGGTTTTATTTTACATCAAAAGCGTAGTCTATTCTCCCGCGTTTTAAAGTGCATATATGGCTACGCTAAATTTTAGTGGCCATATCATATGGAAAATTGTGGCGATAGCATATAACCGTGGCTAATGGTTACCATAGTCATATGTAATTAAAACGACAATAGTTGTAATCCTACTTATAGAGACACAATTTATTGTAAATTGCGGCTAATGGTTACCATATAGCCACATATTGTTATAATGGTGGTGACTACAAAGCCCGATTTTAGACACATAGTTTTATATACAATGTGACTAATCTATTGTGTATTGTCACGTGTAGTTATGTTGAGGGTGACCGTAGAGTTCTTATAGACACATAAGGTTTTTGTAACTATGGCTATAGTTTAATCTATAGCCACATTAAATTATTTTTAATCCGTGACTTTTGATATCATTTGGCCACACTAAAAAAAAATACCAACATGGTTATTATTTCCTTCTAGACCTGTCAAACCGATTGGTAATATTTAAACCCAAGTAAAAAACCGAGTTAAATCGTTAAATTGTCGGCAAAAGAATTGCACTACACCGAGCCTTAAGTCAAATGGCCACACAACGTGAAAGGCATAAGGGACTCCAGCTTTAATTGCTTAAACATAGTTGGTGCACTTCTTTTTATAGTGAAAGTAATTCACCCAACTTTCATACAAATAGCAATGTGGGACAACATTTAGCCACATTTAAACCAATTAGCGAGACAATTGGTTACTTTTAGACACATAATCAATTTAACTGTAGTCATAATCTTGTTATAGCCACATGAAAAATTGAGTGACTTTATTTTGTCCTATAGTCACATGACACACAATAATGATCGTGGTTATATACTAACTTTCAACAACGACGACTTCATGTGGCTAATAAACACATATGCCCACAACTTGAGTTCGCGATCGTGAACTGTCTGGTTCTGTATAAAACGGGTTTAGCCTAGGGTTTTAGGCACCAACAACCCTATCACCTACCAGCCGTTTTTAGAGAGAGAAAGCTCGTTCTTGGTGTTCTTGGGCTTGAATCTTCATCAATCTTGGAGATTTTATCATCAAAGGTAAGGATTCTTGATTATCTTGCTTACCTATCTTAGTTTCAAGCTTTTCATGGGTATCAATGGTGGTTTTGGGAACCAACCACATCATCTTTGGGAAAGATGATCTACCATGAGTGTAAAACACTCATGGTAAGCTTGTAATCAATGTGTACAAGCTAGATTTGGGTTTATGGATAGAAATCTTGAACAAGGGTTTGAGATTTACACCAAGTGGTATGAACTTGGTGGTTGGGAATGTTAAGATGTATTAATTAGTAACTAGTTATGGATTATAACTAGATTTTGTGATGATATTGGTAATAGGTCAAGAGGAGTTGAGATTGGAAGTACTTCTTTGGTTGACAAGTTGAGATTGTGTTGATTTACACAAGTATTGGATAGCATTGCTAAGGTGAGTACATGTGATCTTTCTGAGTACATAGTAAACCATGTTTTATGACTTGAAATGATTTTAGAGTCTTTATTAGATAAATATTTTAGTTACCACTAGTATGATTGAGTTGTGATATGGGGCTTTGACCCAAGTTGATGATTTGTTATGTGGTAGCTAATCAATTGGATCCTTGATAACCCACACAAGTTGGGGGAGTTAGTGACACCTACTTGGGGCGGTACCACCCTGCGCATGGGTAGTGTGTCGAGAAATAGATAACCCGGAAAGCGGGGGAGTTTTGAGATAACCCGGAAATCGGGGGAGCAGATAGATTACCCGGAAACGGGGGAGTTAACCTAGATAACCCATATCGGGGGAGTTGTTTCGGGGAGGCCCGTTACGTATGTGATTGGCTTATGGCAAGCCTTAGAGTTTGATTGACTATGTGCAATTTGATAATTATTTAATTATTAATTTATCGCAATTATTTTCTAACCGGGTCTAAAACCCATGTTTCTCACGAGGCAATCTTGTCTCACGTACTATGTTTATTTTGGCTATGTACTCAGGTTCGGGAGCTAAGGAGTAGGCGGCCCGTAGTTAGCATTTGGAAGTGATTAACTCTGTGTACTTATTTAATTCCCTAGACTTTGTTTTGATATATTTGTAACACCGATTTTTGATACATATTAATTACTCCAAGTGTTTTATTTAAACTATAATTTTGGGATGTTTGGATTGTAAAGACGTATATTTTTATATTTAAAAGTTTTAAATTTGGTTGAAAAAAATTGGTGTATTACAACTTGGTATCAGAGCATTAGTCTAAGTGAATTAGGTTGGTTTACCCACCCTAGACTTAGACTTTGCTTTTGGGACATTATGTTCTCTAGAATGTTAGGTTGACCTTTAAGAGTTAGGGTTGACCATAAAGGGAATTGTTTTGAATCGAGCTTTTCTTATATTTTATTTTGACTATTTAGTCAACTTATTGGATTCTAATTGGGTTGACATCTTATTATAGTAAGATGGCAAGAACGAGAAGTGGTCGATTGTTGGACGGAGAACAAGCTTCGAATGTGAATCAAGATGGTAATGGATTAGCCAATTCGGGTATCGGGAATAACCATACCCCGGTGACAATGGAGACAATTCAATCCATGCTCACTAATATGAGAAATGTGATGCAACAAGATGTTAACCGGATCATAAATGATTGGTTGAACCTTGGTGATGGTGGAGAGGAAGAAGAGGAACGTCGTGATGACGACGAAAGGGAGGAAAGTGAAGATTCCCCACCTCTCACAAAGACTATGTCAACGGATGCTAGTGTCCCAACCGAGAAGTCCTTTAATGAGGAAAGTGGTGAAGAAAGAAAGATTGAACGTGAAGGATGTTCTTACAAAACATTCCTTGCTTGCCGAACCAACACCTATTTCGGGAGTACGGAACCGAGAGTAACGGTTCATTGGATTCGAGAGACGGAACATGTGCTTGAAAGTAACAAGTGCAAGGAAGAAGACATGGTGACCTATGCCTCACGTTTGTTGAAAGATGATGCTCTTACATGGTGGGACACCGTGTATGAAACCTTGGGAAAGAAAGCCGTTTACAAGATGTCGTGGGATGAGTTTACTAGGAGATTCAAAGAGAAGTTTTGTCCCGAAAGGGAATTGGAGGAGTTATTGCAAGAGTTCTTGCATTTCAAGAAAGGTAATCTAACCTTGGATGAGTATACCAAGACGTTCACGGGATACCTCCCGTTTGTGTCAAGTACCTACCCCACCGAACGTAGCCGTGTGGTTCGGTTTGCTAATGGGTTGCCATGGGAGTATGAGCTAGAGGTGAAAAGGGCGACTACCCTTGATGAGGCGATCAATGTCGCCCTAAGTGTTGAGAAGGTGAGCAAGAGAAGAATTCAAGAGAGGTCGGTTGGTAATGAGAAGAGAAAGTTCGAAAGTTTTTCGGGACCATCCAAGAAGAGCAAGTTTGCCCAGAGCGGGTCAAAACAAGGAAGTGTTGGTGGGTGTAGGAAGTGTGGTAGGGACTATTGGTGATTTTTGGTTAACACAATTAACAAACGCAGCGGAAATAATTAAATCACCATAAACGGATCTTGATATTAATCATACAATCAAACTACAATCAAAATCAAAGAGTTAGGAAGAACAATTCATACCCTTGAAGCCTTTGATCTTTGTGGAATCGGATGGACGAATATGGAGGGATTGAAACCAAGTATCCAATGAGAATACCTCTAAAAGTGATCCACACAACACTTGCAAGAACACCACTAGAGGATGCTAGTCCTTTCTTCAAGCAAATGGAAGCAAAAGATGGGAGTGTATGTGTGTGTGTGTGCCGCGGCCAAGAGAGGAGCAAGAGAAGAATGATCTTGCCCTAATTCTCTTTTAATGACTTCCCATAATCATCGTCTATATTTACACACAAGTCCCTATCTTTTGTTCCTTCTAGTTTGCTCACAATAAAGTTTCAATATTAACATTTAATATTAAACTTATATACAAGCATGTAGCTTATATTAATATATAATGTAATTACCCTAATTAGACTATATATCTTATGGTGTTAAGTGTTTAAGTGTGTGACCCTTTAGGCTCACAAACTGCTAGCCATATAACTATATGTTATACGCGTGAAGCATATTCCAACAGCTCCCACTTGCGCACGTGATAACATCAAGTGTGTAACACTTCAATTTTTAATACAAAACGTTTGCCCATAATAAATCATTTTCATAAATAGAAGACCAGTTCCAAAACACGGATTTACAAAAACCTTTGATATGAAAATCAGAGTATGAGGTTTGGTGTTACAAAATATATCAAAACCAAGGTTAAGCACAAATCCGCTCTAATGATCTTCTACTCTAGGCCCCGCATATCTCAATCCATGCGCACCTAAATCCTCGATCCAGAACCTGAGTACATAGCAAACAAACAAGGAGTACGTGAGACACAAAAATGTCTCGTGAGCTACATGGGTTTAGACCCCAATAATATCAAGTATCACAACGTATATAAATACATATTTATATTTTACCAACACATCTTAGTCACTCTATGGTGACTCTATCGGTCCTGCTTTCCTAGCATACATATCTAGTACATAAACATATATGTACCAGAACACAGTCATATCCAATACATAAACATATATGTATTGGAACTCAAGCGAACCTAATGCATAAACATATATGCAATAGATCCCTACGTTGCCTAGTACGTAAACATATGCGTACTAGTAGCACCCGTGTGCTTAGTGTACAAACATATGTACACCCATCTCAGTGATCGGGGTCACCCCCGTGTCACCACCATCTATCTCTAATCATAATTCTATCAGTTATGTCAGTCAAAGCCTTCGGCTCTCACATTAATCATCAAACAAGTTAGTTAGGTATTATCAATAATATAGACTAACTCAACACATAATGAGTCTAGACAACATTAAATAGACCGGTCATAAATAATCAAAATACTTCATATAGCTATGTACTCAGTAAAGTCCACACGTACTCACCTTAGCAATAAAATGCTCCAACCGTATTCCTTACGTCAGTTTCCTTGCTTCACAATTCGGTCAGCCTTCCAAGACCTCACCAAATGCCTAATACAATAATCACAAGATTATCAACATCGCATACTACTACCAATGTGTCCATCTATCTATAGATAACACTTACTAACTCATTTCCCCCAGTTATGGTGATTTACCAAACCCTAGGTTTAACCAACCCTTAAGATTCTTACAAATCATAATCATACACTTGTTCCCTTTGTTAAGATACCATTCATTACATGTATACATCACTTATATCACCATAACCCATAACCCCAAGAACTAGGGTTTCAAACCCATACATCAAAATACATAGATCTTAAGCCACGAAGATCAAAGAGTGAAGATATACCTTTAATCTTCAACTAGGAGTGAAATCTACCAAAGATTTGTGAAGGATTCGACCTCAATCAGTCTCCAAGCTCGGAAATCGCCAAAGAAGAAACTAGGGTTTTGATATGGCATCAAATGAGCCAAAACTCGACTTAAAGTTGCTCGACCATAGTTCACGACGCGAACTAAGTTCGCGTCACTAACTTCCCCCACACGCGAACTTAGCGATCGCTACCCAAACGTGAACTACTTCGCGCCCAACTGTCCAATTACCTGATAGCAGTTCCCGATCGGGAACTCCTACTTCACGGCGCGAACTTTATGTGCAGCCAAGGCTGCACTTTTTCATCCTTGTCTCGACCCGGTTTCGTCCATAACTTTCTCACACGGTGTCCAAATGACACGAAACCAATTCCTACGTTCTTTAAACGATTTATCCTTATTTATCGTATTTTTATACAATTTATTTATTTACAAATTTCGGGTCGTTACAACTATTCACCCCTTAAAAGGATTCCGTCCTCGGAATCACTCAAAAATTTCAAATCCGCATTCTACCGAGTATCCGTTCTCATTCTCCCGTGGTTATTACCGTCAAACTTTTCTCATTTCGAATTAGTCAACAACATGCATGTAAACATTCAATTAACCCCGTTAGATCCAAACGGGTCAAAAATCCATCTTAAGCCTTTAGTGCCCAAATGGGCCAAAATTGCACAATTTTGACCACAAGACTTTCAATCCTTTAACCGATCATTTTATACACATAGAAATGACATGACCCACGCATTATAATCAACTAATTGACCAACACCAATGTCAAAGTCTAGCTTCGACCAAGTTGCCATATTCCAACATCGTCTAACCTTTGACTTAAGAACAAAGTCAACTATACTTTAACAATTTCCCTTCTCGTTAAGGATCCCATAAATCCTCCTTTCCTTTACAATTGACCTTTAATTTATGATCCATCTACAATCATATACTCGATTCCCAAATCCAATCTTGGCAACACCCAAACGGGTCAAAGTCGTATAATACGACTACAACTATTTCAACTATTCCATTAATCCTTTCACCTGCATACAATCGATACATTATGCCCTCAATATTCACTAATCGCTCATAACGAAAGTCAAAGTCCATCTTTGACTAAGTCAACCAATCACAAATTGGTCAAACTTGACTTCTGCTTGAAGTCAACCAAACTCTTTCAAACTAACAAATTTCATACTCACGAGGTACCATCACTAATTTATCACTTCCAGTTCTACTCGTCATCGTTCCCTTAACAATTGTCCCCGTTTTTCCACACTTTCAATTTTTCTCCCCAATTATCCGAGAATCGTACACTTACATAAAGTCACACCGACCTTTACCAAATCTTGATCATCATTTGGTCACTCATGCCATCATCTAGTATTCCTTCAACAATTTTGCATCACATCGAGCAGTTTCTATAACCTTCATTCACAATTAACGGTATTAAATCTCCTACCGCGACACATTCCTCAATTTCATACAAGTTTACCATACTTTGGTTATCAAATGATAATTTTCTCACTAGGAGTTTCTCTTTCCTTCTATTCTATAAGTCGTAGGCATCCCCTACATTTACATGACCTAAATGCAACCCGCATTTTGAAGCAGGTCCTCATTTACCAATCATAAAAGTAATACATCATTAACCACATGGTTCTACATTCGTTATACTCGCTCATGAGCACCTATATACATGAGTATACATATTTATCCTGCTAGTTCCATCAAAGCATCTCTACAGTGCACACATATGCCGTCCATTCATCTCAATCGTGCACATATACAAACATATGCATATGCCACACCAATATCATCTAAACATCATCATCATGCACATATACAAACATATGTATATGTCACACCAATAACATATAAACATCATCATCATGCACATATACAAACATATGCATATGTCACACCAATAACATTTAAACATCATCATCATCATGCACATATACAAACATTTGCATATGCCAAGCCAATGTCATCTGACATCCATCTTTTCGCATCGTGTAGCCTTGCTACTATCTTACCCATTCGATCATCAAATCATTCATCATGCATTCTAGCACCTCTCCCACAAAATTCACATTTTCGTTTTTTTCCCTATTCACATGTCTCCCATTGGACATACTACTTGGCACATTTCATATAATATTATCTTTCCATTATTATATGCCTTCCGAGGCCATCACATAATGCACTTGCATTGTACCCCGCGGGTAACTAATAACATTCTTTAATTATTATTTACCGTTTCACTTACACATTAACCGCCCTTAACCGGTTCATTTCCTTAACAATTTCCGAGTCTCTTGACACCGCCAGAGTAGTTACCACTTCATTCCATTAGACATAAATCACCGGCCAATTCATCATCCTTGAGTCAAACATTCGACTCCGACCCACACTTGCAACCCATGACTTAGCAACCAATGGCCCAAGACTCGATGTTCTACCCTCTTCACATCACATCGTGGGACTTAGGAATATTCTTTTCCCAATCGTAGTCTTACACTACACTATGTCACAAATTTTCATACCATTATCATGACATTTTACCAATAATCGTCTTTTTACCCTTAATGTTGAATCCATCAACCCCGTCACAAGACTTGCTATGGCTATGTGCCAACCTTTACTCAACCGTTTTCAACGATCAAAATTCGTCATTCCCGACACTTATTCTTTTCCACATATTTTCCATTTATAAATTCTAAGGTATCACTATACCTTAGTCATTCTTTCCTTTACCATTCACGTATAATAATATTACATTACTCATCCGGGTTCTCGCCGAATATCCAAGTTCCATTTCCAAGGTTTTTCTATTTCTAAAATTCTCATCCAAACAAAAAAAATTCATACCAAGACTTAGTACTTCATTATACTATCATTCGCTTGATACCGATATTCACCGACCTCGCGGTTCGACCTTTTTATACTACTTATTAACATCGACCTTTGTTTCCTTACCACATACGACACTCCGGTTCATAATCCTTCTAAAAATATAAATTTCCATACACATAATTAACCGGGAAGATTATTCCCAAATATATATTCACCTCATACAACTTATCTCAAATTTATATGAGCACAAAATCATGCGGCAATCCAACCGTTAAGAAATGATCACATAATATCTTGGCTTGGTGCATACCCAATCAATCCTTAACGATAACTATGTCAAGTTTCCTTTACCCCCAATGGCAATAAATTTCCTTTAAACTTTTCCCCATCTATTTCTAACTCCCAATTTCTAATAACACGTTCGACCGTTGAGGTTTTTCCCATTTACCTTAGTTTCACATTTTTCATCTAACCACTCGGTCGACACAATCTAGCTTTTTACCAAACTCATGAGACACAAACAAAAAGTAGGACTCGATTCCACGATATATATATATATATGAGTTGACGAGGAGTTAATAGATAAAGTACCTGACACCCTATCGTGCGCCTCCTTTGCTTCCTCTCGGGTGAGTTGGAAGGATCTTCCCTTCACCTTCGCCGGTTCCACCTTCTTTTGCGACGTGGACACAAGTGATTCGATTTTCTTCTTCGGGCACACGTGTCTATAATGCCCTTTTTCATGGCACGAGTAACACTCGACCTCGGCCGCCGGTTTGGATCAACAATCCCGGGCCAAATGCCCCGTCTTGCCACAATCATGGCAAATCTTCGATTCCCCTCGGTATTCGCCGGTATGATTCCTCCCACACCTCTTGCACGAGGCTACACTTCCTTGCTTAGAGAAGTTCGACGTGAACTTCCCCTTCTTGAAATTACCCGAGCCACTCTCGGCTTTCTTCTTCTCGCCCACATAGGCCCTCTCGGCAACCCTTGCCTCGTTCGCCTCTTCCACACCTCGGGCTGCACTAACGGCCTCATCTAGCGTGACCGCCCTCTTCACCTCCAATTGATAATCCCAAGGTAGCCCGCTAGCATACCTAACCACTCTCAACCTCTCCTCGGAGTAGGTCTTAGCAACAAACGGGAGTAATCCCGTGAATTCCCTCGAGTACTCCTCGACCGTCATATCGCCCCTCTTTAGGGTCACAAACTTCTCATGCATCTTCTCCAAATCCCTTTCGGGACAAAACTTCTTTCTCAATCTTGTGGTAAACTCCTCCCACGACATTCTCTCTATCACCTCCTTCCCGAGGGTCTCATAGACTATGTCCCACCAAACCATAGCATCCTCTTTTAGCAATTGTGACGTGTACGTCACCATATCGGCTTTCTTGCACTTGCTACTTCCGATGACCCGCTCGGTCTCTCGGATCCACCTCATAGTCATCTTCGGGTCCGAACTACCCGAGTATACATTTGGCTTACAAGCCATGAAAGTCTTAAAAGAACAGCCATCGTATTCATCGGGTCGTGCCCTAGCATCACTACAACCACTCGTGGAGGTTTTCTCCACTCGGGTGCCACCACCACCGGTTCTCTCATCCGACTTAGCCTCGGATTCGCGATCTCCTCCCGACCTCTCACGGTTTCCAATAATGCGGTGCACCTCATCGGCCACCATCCCTTTGATTTGATCAATAAAAGTTTGGAGATCCGCCATGGTTACCGGAGTCTTATTAGCTCCCACCTCCGACTCATCCACTCGATGCATTGATGGTTGACTTTCTTATTCAACCCTCTTGACATGATGTATCTCTTCCTCCTGGTTTTCCGGGGCTTTCCCACTTCGACGAGTGTTCACCATTTCTTTCGATCAAGACTATACGAAAGACATTAAACATTTAGTACCTCTTGTACAATCCAATAGTCACATAAGACTCAATATCCACAATCACATCAACTTTCATAGGTCCCCTAGGTTCAACCCTAAACTTAACATAAAGTCTCAAGGTCAACCTATCGATCTCAAGGAATCTTACATTCCTAATGCTACAGTCTAAGACTAGGATGGACATCCAACCTAATTTCACTTAAACAGTAGCTCTGATACCAAGTTGTAACACCTCAACTTTTAATACAAAACATTTGCCCAAAATAAATCATTTTCATAAATAGAAGACCAGTTCCAAAACACGGATTTACAAAAACCTTTGATATGAAAATCAGAGTATGAGGTTTGGTGTTACAAAATATATCAAAACCAAGGTTAAGCACAAATCCGCTCTAATGATCTTCTACTCTAGCCCCGCATATCTCAATCCATGCGCACCTGAATCCTCGATCCAGAACCTGAGTACATAGCAAACAAACAAGGAGTACGTGAGACACAAAAATGTCTCGTGAGCTACATGGGTTTAGACCCCAAAAATATCAAGTATCACAACGTATATAAATACATATTTATATTTTACCAACACATCTTAGTCACTCTATGGTGACTCTATCGGTCTTGCTTTCCTAGCATACATATCTAGTACATAAACATATATGTACCAGAACATAGTCATATCCAATACATAAACATATATGTATTGGAACTCAAGCGAACCTAATGCATAAACATATATGCAATAGATCCCTACGTTGCCTAGTACGTAAACATATGCGTACTAGTAGCACCCGTGTGCTTAGTGTACAAACGTGTGTACACCCGTCTCAGTGATCGGGGTCACCCCCGCGTCACCGCCATCTATCTCTAATCATAACTCTATCAGTTATGCCAGTCAAAGCCTTCGCCTATCACATTAATCATCAAACAAGTTAGTTAGATATTATCAATAATATATACTAACTCAACACATAATGAGTCTAGACAACATTAAATAGACCAATCATAAATAATCAAAATACTTCATATACCTATGTACTCAGTAAAGTCCACACGTACTCACCTTAGCAATAAAATGCTCCAACCGTATTCCTTACGTCAGTTTCCTTGCTTCACAATTCGGTCAACCTTCCAAGACCTCACCAAATGCCTAATACAATAATCACAAGATTATCAACATCACATACAACTACCAATGTGTCCATCTATCTCTAGATAACACTTACTAACTCATTTCCCCCAATTATGGTGATTTACCAAACCCTAGGTTAAACCAACCCTTAAGATTCTTACAAATCATAATCATACACTTGTTCCCTTTGTTAAGATACCATTCATTACATGTATACATCACTTATATCACCATAACCCATAACCCCAAGAACTAGGGTTTCAAACCCATACATCAAAATACATAGATCTTAAGCCACGAAGATCAAAAAGTGAAGATATACCTTTAATCTTCAACTAGGAGTGAAATCTACCAAAGATTTGTGAAGGATTCGACCTCAATCAGTCTCCAAGCTTGGAAATCGCCAAAAAAGAAACTAGGGTTTTGATATGGCATCAAATGAGCCAAAACCCGACTTAAAGCTGCTCGACCATAGTTCACGACGCGAACTAAGTTCACGTCGGTAACTTCCCCCAGACGCGAACTTAGCGATCGCTACCCAAACGTGAACTACTTCGCGCCCAACTGTCCAATTACCTGATAGCATTTCCCGATCGGGAACTCCTACTTCACGGCGCGATAGCCAAGGCTGCACTTTTTCATCCTTGTCTCGACCTGGTTTCGTCCATAACTTTCTCATACGGTGTCCAAATGACACGAAACCAATTCCTACGTTCTTTAAATGATTTATCCTTATTTATCGTATTTTTATACAAATTATTTATTTACAAATTTCGAGTCGTTACAAAGTAGTTATACAAGCAAAGGTTAGAGTCTAGCAACCCGCAATGCCCCTAGAAGTACATGAGGAGTTTCATAAAATCTTTGTTCAAAGTTTTTCGAGCAGTTATCCTTTTGTTACTGATACTATGTTGAATTTTAGACAAGGATTAATGTCAATCTAAAATTTCAACGATTCTGTTTCTCGGTCTATATAATGAAGTAGATTACCAAAACCAATCAAGATTCATCTTGATTACCTTTCGGGTGTGGCCACACATACATCTATTCAAAATCATCGAGGGGCCCAGTAGTATCTAATCCACATGCGTGGAGGAGCAAATTCTTTGTTGACTGCACGTGTCTGTCATATGCTTAATGACAAACCCGATAATGGTTGTTATAGCAGCCTTATTCAGGTCAGCGTTTAACCATATCAATGTTTGCCCCTCTTCATACACAAACCAACTTGCATCTCAAGTCAGAGGATAAGTGACAAAGCCTTTGTGAGATTCACTTGTGACATAAATCCAGGAAGTGATTTCTCATAGGTTGGGTCAGTCCAATTGTGCATCAATATGAACAACATGTGAGTTTGATTTCATCATCCTTAGTCATACTAAGATAATGTCATCAATGCCCTCAGATTTGTCTTAATAATATTCCCATATTATTAATATGACAATGGACAATATAGAATATAAAACGCAGTAAATATTCATGGATATAAACATGCAAATATAGAACACAGTAGATATTCATATAAAAACAATCATATCAAATATATCAATTTATTCCAATAAAAACTGCTCAATATTCCATTATCTAAATACTAAAACAGATTACATGAAACTACTAGCTGGTCGAAGTCCAATGTTTCTAGCATGCTCAATATGTTTGGTACATGATATTGGCTTCGTGAAGGGGTCAGCTAAGTTGTCATCTGTATGAACTTTGAGCAAGCGTACATCTCTCATTAGGATCGCATCTCTAATGTAGTGAACCTTCCTCTGGTAATGTCTGGCGCCTTTCTGAACCACTACCTTCCTCCGGTAATGTCTGGCGCCTTTCTGAACACCGGGTTAGTTGGCAATGATGATCTGTGTTATCACAGTACATATCCATAGGTCTTTCATTACTGGGGACAACTCCAAGCCCAGAAATGAATTTCCTCATCCAAACAGCTTCCACTGCAGCTTCAGTAGTTGCAATGTATTCAGCTTCTATAGAAGACATGGCGATAGTTCTCTGCTTCGCACTTTTCCAATGAACAGCGCCTCCGTTCAAAACGAAAACACACCCCGTTTGAGATTTGGAATCATCTCTATCAGTCTCAAAACTAGCGTCAGAATAACAAGTAACGCTTAGTTCGTTTTGAGATTCACCACCATAGACAAGAAATATATCTTTAGTATTCCTAAGATACTTCAGTATGTTCTTAACAGCAGTCCAGTGACTCTCACCTGGATTCTGTTGATATCAGCTTGTAAGGTTCTGAGAGAACGCTACATCAGGTCTTGTGCACCGTACATCATACATGATAGATCCTACTGCCGAGGCATAGGGGACATCACGCATACGTTTCATCTCATCAGGTGAGGACGGTCCTTGAGTCTTACTCAAGTGTACATTGTGTTGCATAGGGAGACTTCCACGTTTGGATGCATCCATTCTAAACTGTTTTAGAATCTTATCAATGTACGCACTTTGACTTAGTCTGATTAACCGCTTTGATCGATCTCGATAGATCTTTATACCAAGTATATATGCCGCTTCCCCAAGATCCTTCATAGCGAAGCACTTCCCAAGCCCGGATGTTACATCTTGTAGCATTGGAATGTTATTTCCTATGAGTAGTACGCCATCGACATATAGGATTAGAAAGACGACAATGCTCCCACTAGCTCTTACATATACACATGGCTCGTCGGGATTCTGAGTAAAGCCAAACGTTCTGACTTCCTCGTCTAATCTTTTGTTCCAACTTCTGGATGCTTGTTTTAGTCCATAAATGGACCTTTGAAGCTTACATACTCTCTTTGGGTGTTTTGTATTAACAAAACCCTCAGGCTGAACCATATAGACATCTTCATCAAGGTGTCCATTTAGGAAAGCGGTTTTAACATCCATTTGCCAAATCTCAAAGTCATAGTATGCTGCTATGGCTATGACAATCCTAATAGCTCTAACGTCGGCAACAGGCGAGAAGGTTTCATCATAGTCAATCCCGTAGGTTTGAGTGTAACCTTTTGCTACCAATCGAGCTTTATAGGTGTGTACGTTTCCATCCATGTCGGTCTTCTTCTTGAAGAGCCACTTGCTACCAACAGTCTTACTGTTAGGAGGAAGATCAACCAAAGTCCATACTTGGTTATCTTTCATGGATTGCATTTCCACGTTCATAGCATCAAGCCATTTGTCAAATTCAGAATCTGATAATGCAGCTTGATAGTTAGGGGGTTCATTATGATCCCCTAAACTTAGCTCCTCAGCATCGACATGGAAACCATATCGTTCAGATGCATGAGGTGTCCTTGCGGACCTTCGAACGGGGACTACATCATTTTGAGGTGCAACAGGAACAGTTTCATGTTCAGCCTCATCTTGATGTTCTCTAGTCTCTACAATAGGTTGTGCATCTTCATCGCTTGGAATCTCGTCAAAGTCGATGGTACTCCCACTTGCTTCTTGTGAAATGAGATTGCTCTCAAGAAACTCAGCATAACGAGCAATAATTACCTTTTGCTCAGGTGGGTAGTAGAAATAGTAACCCATCGTTTCCTCAGGGTATCCTATAAAGATGCACTTGACAGCTCTGGGTTCAAGTTTGTTTGGCGTGTCTCGTTTCACGAGAGCCTCACAACACCAGACCTTCAAGTAAGACAAGTTAGGGACTTTCCCATGCCATATCTCATATGGTGTCTTTTCAACCTTCTTGGTGGGAACCATATTCAGTATGCGAGCAGCCGATTTGAGTGCATAACCGCAAAAGGATAGAGGCAGAGTTGTAGGACTCATCATCGATCGAACCATGTCAAGCGAGGTGCGATTTCTCCTTTCCGATACACCATTATGATGTGGTGTATAAGGGGGAGTGAATTGTGAGACAATCCCACAATTCTTAAGATGGTCTTGAAACTAATGGCTCATGTACTCTCCTCCTCGATCAGAACGGAGAGCCTTAATCTTCTTGCCAAGTTGATTTTCTACTTCATTTTGGAAAGCTTTGAACGTTTCAAAGGTTTCATGTTTATGTTTAATCAAGTAAACATAACCATAACGACTAAACTCGTCAGTGAAAGTAACGAAGTAGGTAGCACCTTCCCTAGTTCGAGTTCTAAAAGGGCCACATACATCGGTATGTATGAGTCCAAGTAGATCATTGGCCCTTTCGCCTACATGGGAGAAAGGTTTGCGCGCCATTTTACCAGATATACAAGAAACACATTTATCAAATGATTCAGAATCATCTGATTTTATAAGTCCATCTGTTTGTAATTTCAAAACGCGTTTCTTGTTAACGTGGCAAAGGCGACAATGCCATAGGTAAGTAGAATCCAAATTCTTCTTGGATTTCTTATTGCTACATGTATAAATAGAACTACTGTTTGTGATACGATTATGCATGTCAATCTCAAAGATACCATCACGAGGAATAGCATTAAAGTAAAAAACATTATCCTTTGAAACTGAAATACCATGATCCGTAAAAGTATGAATAAAACCATTATTCCACAAAAAAGAAAGCGATACTATACCCCTAGTAATACTAGGCGCATAGTGACAATTGTCTAATACAATAATTAAACCACTAGGAAGGATTAAATCATAGCTTCCTATAGCTTCGACCGGTGCACGCATCCCATTGCCTACGTACAAATCCAGAGCTCCATGGTTTAGCTTTCTACTTCCCCTTAGACCCTGCATGGTATTACAAATGTGAGTTCCACAACCAGTGTCATATACCCATGATTTCTTAGGGAAAGCATATAGTTCTATTGTGAAGATACCTGATGTGCCAACCTTGTTGGCTTTGTTCTTCATCAACTCCGCCAGGTAGGCAGGACAATTCCTCCTTCAATGGCCTGTTTCACCGCAGTGATGGAAAGCAAGATCCTTAGCAGGGTGCTCCTTTTGAGTATGTGGGGGAACCTTTGGCTTGGGCTTGTAAACTTTCTTTCCCTTGCCTTGGCCCTTCGCAACTACTTGCGGTTTTGGTTTTTGGATCTTTCCTTGCCTTATAGCAAGGACAGTAGGGGCCGGAGTTTTCTTGGGTAGGCTTGCTTCCGTTTGTTTCAGCATAGCATGTAATACGGCGAATGTGTTCCCCATACTATGCATATGATAAGTCATGACAAACGGTGCAAAATCCTTGTTGAGGGACGTTAGAATCAAGCTAATCCCAAGGATGTGCGGCATAGCATAACCAAGCTTCTCCATTTGGTCTAAGTAGCTCTTCATCTATAAGAGATAAGAGCTAACAGACTGTCCCTCCTCATGCTTGCAAGCGTGGAAGGCTTTGACAGTGTCAAAGAGTTCCTGCTCGGCTTGCTTTTGATACATGGCCTTTAGGTCACGCATCATATCAAATGCAGTGAGGTCCTCGAGATTCTTTTGAATCTCGGTAATCATGCTCACTAGCATAAGCGCGGCGACTTCCTGTTGTTCGTTAAACCTTTTGGTATAGGCTGCACGAACAGCAGTAGTGGCGGTAACACCAGAGGCAGGGGGCAACGCCTCCTCCAAATGGTGGTACTTGTACTCGGCCCTAAGGACAATCCTTAGGTTTCGAGACCAGTCCACAAAGTTCGTTCCATCAAGTTTCTCTTTTTCGAGAACGGAACGAATGGTGGTGTGTGTTAGGGTTTGATTGTTCGAAGTCATCTACAAAATTACAAAGTTCATTAATTAGTATTTTCAATAATAATGTCTTTTAATAAATTAACTACCCAATTAATTTTAATTAAAAGCTAAGATCCCATTGAGCTTCTATCATCGAATCAGTTGATCTGCTAGAGATGATAGATCCAATGCGTAGGTGACGATCAACAATTGCATTACAAGTGCAACTCTTAGAGGTATGGGACTTCATGGCACCTAGTGAGCAAGCATCTAGGGTCAAGTGGCATGTTTGTCGCATATTCGCCTCGAGTCAAGGCCTCACCGTTAACTCGATTAAGTCATCCAATGTGAAATCATGTCAAAATAGATCTAGGTCACACTGTAGAGAATAATGACCTCGGATCTAAATTCAAACCACGTCTCACGTGAATTCAAAAATAGAAGCAAGTGATTATCAACCGATTGGACGGCGTGACTTAAATTTTAGGTATGTTTAAATTTCAATTAATATAATTTTATTAAGATATGAATGAATCATGTACTTCATTCATACCACTTCATAAGTCGTTTAATAAACGGTAAAAATATTTAACGATTATTAAGGGTTAAGTTTCAAATCGTATATACACTTAGTTTAATCTCAAAACAATTTTAGATTAAAGATTAATCATTAATGATTAACAAGTAATCATAGATGATAAAAGGTTTGGATGTTTTAATGTTTGTGTCTAAAATCATATTTTAATTGTTTTATTACTTGTATCTAATAGAAAAGAAAACAACCACAAACATAAATAAAACATGCAACAAATTTTGTGCAAACCTCGACCGATGAAATCCTAGGTTCGGTCACGTGAGTCATCATGACGGACCAAAGGGTCAAACTAGGGGACGGGCCAACATGAACCCAAACGGGCCTACATAAACCCAATGGGCTCCCACTTGCCCTCATGACATTCATGGGCAAGTAGAAACCAATAATTGTGAAAAAATACATTCTGCCAGAAAATTCAGTCTGACTTCAAGGCCCGAAAAGTCACTGAAGGATTCTTCGGTGGTCTTCCTCGCCTTGTGTAAAGTTGTTGGTCTCTGAGTTGCGGAAATTTTGGCGGTGGTTTCAGGTCCAACGGAAACGCCAATCTCCGGGAAAGTCTGTTTTCGTGCAGCTGAGCAGGAGGTGCCGAAAATTGTTTTGTCCTCATTTTCACTCCATCTTTGATCAACAAATTACAAAATACAAAGAAATAAAATACAACTATTCTAACTACTTATACAATGGAATTTTCCACAAAACTTGGCACCAAAAATAAAAGAAAAAATTGAAACAAAATTACAACAATTTAAGCCAAAAACACGGCTTTTCCCAAAACTACCAAAACAACCAAACAATCAACACATTCATTCACAAAGGTCTAGGCTTTCATCGGTTTGCACAAACAAGCAACAATTGACAAGGCTTTGGCTTGGGATATGGCAAAAATACATGTTTTGCCATATCAAAAAAAAAAAATTAAACTAGTAATTCCAAGCCAAATAATAAAAAAATTCAATAAACTAGATTAATTTTTTGATTTGATTTTGTAACAAGTGACAATAGCGTTTCAAAAATACAAGTTTTAACCCATGTTTTTATAAAAAACCGAATAAAAAAATGAAAACCCGTAGGGTTTTTTTTTTTTTTTAAATGTCCGATCGGTATTTTTAATACATCAAAAAGGTTGATTTTTGCCACTTTTCACAAAATCTAGCTAATTATATGCTTAATATAATGACTCATGATACCACTATTGGTGATTTTCGGTTAACACAATTAACAAACGCAGCGGAAATAATTAAATCACCATAAACGGATCTTGATACTAATCATACAATCAAACTACAATCAAAATCAAAGAGTTAGGAAGAACAATTCAAACCCTTGAAGCCTTTGATCTTTGTGGAATCCGATGGACGAATATGGAGGGATTGAAACCAAGTATCCAATGAGAATACCTCTAAAAGTGATCCACACAACACTTGCAAGAACACCACTAGAGGATGATAGTCCTTTCTTCAAGCAAATGGAAGCAAAAGATGGGAGTGTATGTGTGTGTGTGTGTGCCGCGGCCAAGAGAGGAGCAAGAGAGGAATGATCTTGCCCTAATTCTCTTTTAATGACTTCCCATAATCATCATCTATATTTACACACAAGTCTCTATCTTTTGTTCCTTCTAGTTTGCTCACAATAAGGTTTCAATATTAACATTTAATATTAAACTTATATACAAGCATGTAGCTTATATTAATATATAATGTAATTACCCTAATTACACTATATATCTTATGTGTTAAGTGTTTAAGTGTGTGACCCTTTAGGCTCACAAACTACTAGCCATATAACTATATGTTATAGCGTGAAGCATATTCCAACAGGGACCACAAAGGTGAATGCAAGGCGGACTCCAACGGTTGTTTCAAGTGTGGTTGGTTTGGCCACAAAGCTAAAGATTGCAAGGTGAGGAGCCTTGATGAAGCAGAGTGTTTCTCGTGTCACGAGAAAGGGCATTATAGTAATGTGTGCCCAAAGAAGGGAACCGAAACGTTGGTGTCAACCGCTCACAAGAAACCGGAGCCGTCGAAATTCAAAGGGCGTACCTTCCAACTCACGCGTGAAGAAGTCAAGGAGACTCATGATGTTGTCTCAGGTACCTTATTCATAAACTCCATACCCACTTATGTATTAATTGATTCGGGTTCTACTTATTCTTTTGTGTCTCATGAATTTGGTGCTAAGTTTAAGGTTCCACTAGAGTTACTTGATGATTTGTATGAAATAGATGTAGCCGATGGGAAAACCTCTATGGTTCAACACATCTATATAGATTGTGAATTAGAGATCGATAGTAAGAAGTTTAAAGTAGATTTGATGCCATTGGGGATTAAGGCTTTTGATGTAATTATTGGAATGGATTGGTTGGGAATCCACCAAGCCAATATTTTATGTGGGAAGAAGTTAGTGTCGATTAAATCTCCCGAAAATGAAAAGGTGTACATCTATGGGGAAAAGAGGCATCATATGCCAAACTTGTTAACCGCCATTAAAGCAAGAAAATGTTTATCGAAAGGGTGTGCATCATTTATAGCTTATGTCCTATATGGAAGAAAAAAGAAGAAGACGGTCGAGAATGTGAAGATTATCCGGGATTTTCCTGAAGTTTTTCCTGATGACTTACCCGGTCTACCACCGGAGAGACAAGTCGAGTTTTGAATTGATTTAGTCCCGGGGGCGACGCCGATTGCCCAAGCCCCGTATCATTTAGCTCCAACCGAAATGAGAGAGTTGATGGCCCAACTCCAAGATTTACTTGATAAAGGTTTTCTCCGTCCTAGTTCGTCACAATGGGGTGCACCGGTTTTTTTTGTGAA
Source organism: Calendula officinalis (assembly GCA_963853835.1). Lineage (NCBI taxonomy): Eukaryota > Viridiplantae > Streptophyta > Magnoliopsida > Asterales > Asteraceae > Calendula > Calendula officinalis. The sequence goes on from OY970820.1 coordinate 24,393,079, forward strand.
GAAGAAAGATGGTTCGATGAGAATGTGTATTGATTACCGAGAGCATAATAAGATGGCGATTAAGAACCGATATCCTCTACCAAGGATAGATGATTTGTTTGATCAACTTCAAGGAGCCGATTATTTCTCCAAGATTGATTTGAGACCGGGTTACCATCAAGTTCGTGTTAAGGAAGGTGATACCGAAAAGACGGCCTTTAGAACTCGTTATGGTCATTATGAATTTTTGGTTATGCCATTCGGTTTGACGAATGCCCCGGCTATTTTCATGGATCTCATGAATAGGGTTTGTAAACCATTCCTCGATAAATTTCTCATCGTGTTCATCGATGATATTCTTATTTTCTCCAAAACCGAAGAAGAACATGAAGAACATTTGAGGCAAACTTTGGAAGTCTTGAAATGAGAAAAATTGTATGCTAAGTTCTCAAAGTGTGAATTTTGGTTGCGGGAAGTTGAATTTCTTGGTCATGTAGTATCCCGAAGCGGGATAATAGTTGACCCGTCCAAAATTGAAGCGGTAAAGAATTTGGAAGCACCGAAGACTCCAACCGAAGTTAGAAGTTTTCTTGGGTTAGCCAGTTATTACCGAAGATTTATTGAAGATTTTTCCCGAGTGGTGGTACCACTCACTAGGCTAACGAGAAAAGATGGGAAGTTTGATTGGGGGAAAAAGCAAGAGGATGCTTTTGCCTTGTTGAAAGAGAAGTTATGCAATGCACCGATCCTCACTTTACCCGATTGTATGGAAGACTTCGTGGTGTATAGTGACGCCTCGAATAAAGGTCTCGGTTGTGTTTTGATGCAAAGGGGAAAGGTGATAGCTTATGCTTCAATACAATTAAAGAATGCGGAAGAAAGGTACACAACACATGATTTAGAGTTGGCGGCGATCATTTTTACCTTGAAGATTTGGAGAAATTACTTGTATGGTACAAGGTGTATTTTGTACACGGATCACAAAAGTCTCAAGTATGTGTTTACGCAAAAAGACTTGAATATGAGACAAAGAAGGTGGATTGAGTTGATTAGTGACTACGATTGTGAAATCGTTTATCACGAGGGAAAGACTAATGTGGTAAACGACGTCTTGAGTAGAAAAGTTTATGAAAAGCCGGTTAAGGCTAAGTTGATGCAGATTGATGTAGTATCTAGCTTTATTGAAAGTATAAAAACCGCACAAAAAGAAGTGATGGGAAAGGACGAGTAAATGGTCGGATTTGGGTTCCGAAATTCGGTGGAAACCGAAAAATATTGTTGAATGATGCTCACAAGTCCAAGTATTCGATTCATCCCGGAAGTACAAAGACTTATCAAGACTTGAAGAGAATGTATTGGTGGCCGGGGATGAAGTCGAGAGTAGCAAAGTACATTTCAAAATGTGCCACGTGTGCACAAGTGAAAGCCGAGCACCAAGTGTCTTATGGTGTTGCACAATCGTTTCAAGTGCCGGCCGGGAAATGGGAAGACATCACAATGGATTTCATTGTTGGCCTTCCAAAGACGATTAGGAACCATGACGCCATTTGGGTGATTGTTGATAGGTTAACGAAAAGTGCGTTATTCCTAGCTATTCGGGAAACTATGCCACTCGAGATGTTGGCAAAGTTGTATGTTGATGAAGTTGTTAGATTGCACGGGGTACCGATGTCGATTGTGTCCGATCGGGATGCAAGGTTTAGCTCGAGATTTTGGAGGTCACTCCAAGAAGAATTGGGAACAAAGTTGAGATTGAGCACGGCTTACCATCCGCAAACCGATGGTCAAAGTGAAAGAACGATCCAAACGGTCGAGGATATGTTGAGATCGTGTGTTTTAGATTTTGCTGGTAAATGGGATGAGCATTTTCCGTTAGTTGAATTTTCTTATAACAATAGTTATCATTCTACGATTAATATGCCACCATTTGAGGCATTGTATGGGAGGAAGTGTAGGACGCCTTCTTGTTGGTTAGAGGCGGGTGAGACGAAACTCACGGGTCCCGAGATTGTGAAAATAACAAATGAGAAAATCGGAATAATTCAAAAGAATATGAAAGTGGCACAAGATCGCCAAAAGAGTTATTCGGGTTTGAAAAAGCGACCTTATGATTTGGATATTGGTGATATGGTGATGTTGAAAGTGTCGCCTTGGAAAGGCATGATGAGATTTGGTAAGAAGGGCAAATTGAGCCCAAGGTATGTTGGCCCATTTAAGATTTTGAAACGGGTCGGTTTACAAGCATTTGAGTTAGAACTTCCACCCGAGTTGCAAGGTGTCCATGACACCTTCCATGTTAGTAATTTGAAGAAGTTCTTGGGTGAAGTGGAGAATATTATCTCACTTCAAGATTTGCGGGTCGATGCACCCAACCGATTGATTGAAGAGCCTAATACCATATTGGAGGCCCAAACAAAGAAATTAAGGAACAAAGAGATTGAGTTGGTGTTGGTCAAGTGGAAGCATTCCCTTGGGCCAAATTTGACTTGGGAAGTCAAAGATGAGATTAAGAAACGCTACCCGGATTTTGTAGATTAAGATGCGATTCCGAGAACGGAATCCTCTTAAGGGGTAGATAGTTGTAACGACCGAGTTTTTGTAAATAAATAAATTGTAAAAAAATATGATATATATGGATAATTCATTTCAGAACCGTAGGAATTGGTTTTGTGTCATTTGGACACCGTATGAGAAAGTTATGGACGAAACCGGGTCGAGACGAAGACCGAAAAGTGCAGCCATGTTGCCGGGTGAAGTTCGCGACGCGAACTTAGGTTCCCGATCGGGAACATCAAACAGATATTTGAGGTTTTGGACGACTGCAGTTCACGACAAACTACCGATTTCTAACTATTCACGACACGCGAAGTTCGCGACGCGAACTTGAGTTCGCGATCGTGAACTGTCTGGTTTTGTATGAAACGGGTTTAGCCTAGGGTTTTAGGCACCAACAACCCTATGTAGGAAAACCTTGTAGTATTCACATGGCGGAACTTGAATACCACATTACTGGATCTCTACTAGTCAATGAGATCACGAGAAGAAAGAGATGATGAACATTACCTTTAGATTGCTAAAGAAGTGATCCACCTCTACTGCACCACCTGGACACGCTGCAAGACCGCGTTGTACCAACAAAGTAACACACAAAGACTTGTATGTGTGTGTGTGTGTGTGTTCGGTCGAACTCGAACCCGAAACCCATTGGGGTTCTTGGGCCGTCGACGAGGGAGAGGAGAGGGAGAGATTAGGGTTTAGGTGATGTAAAAGTGTAACCCTTAAACTCTCACATAAGCCTTCTATTTATAAGGCTAGATGTTACGGTTTAGTCCTTGGAGTTTAATTATGATTAATCTCATAATTAAACTTTCTATTATCACTTTAAACCTTTGGACTTTTACTAGTTAATTAATTAACTGTTAATTAACTGTCCGGTAAATACTTAACCTAATATTTAACCATCCTCACAAATAATAATTAACTTATTATTATTTATTCTCTTCTTTATAATTAATTTAACTAGTTAATTATTCCACACAACTTACTTTATTCGGTTGTCCATTATTGGGTGTGTAGTGGTGTGACCCTTTAGTGTCTTATAACATTGGACAAGATGACACGTGTACTTATCTGTGCACATAAATCCTTCAGACTCCCACTTGTGCAAGTTAAGAAACACTTTCTGATCATCGTTGGCCTAAAGCGGTCTCTAGCCAGACATTTAGGATAACCAGGTCATAAGAACTCTTACATCCAGAGATAATATTCATAAAATGAATAACACTAACAGATTTTCCTTTCGCATCATGATATTTCTTAATTTGAGTAATACACATGGAGCAGGGATCTTGTTCTATATACTCGAATTTTCACGACTCTGATTTTGACTTTGGCAGTAACGGATTACCGAATGATCTAGTCATTCTCTGAGCGCGGCCACGCATTTCAGTAATCTTAATCGTCGAGCGGCCATGAAATATCTCTTCTAGTTAAAGAATGTGCAAATTCCATCTTGACATTTGCGCTATCTTGCCCACGACTTCCGCTGTCTTAGTCAAGTTCCTTATGATCACCCTTTTATGGTGTGACGTTAGATAAATGCTAAAGATCAGAAGTCATCGTGTCTCAAACCAAAATGTCTCGGGTCAGAGGACATCTACTCGAAATTACTCATGCTTAGGCTCCATGAAGTAATCTCGATCTTTTGGTCACGTCTAATGTTTAGCAAACTCTGTAAACATCTATGAATATTTATTATAACAACCCTTGTTTCTCTATTCAATAACTATGAAATAGATAAATATTCATAATGGTATTAACTCTTGAATCTAGCTCCCACTAAATTCAAGCAACCACAGACAATTTAGATACTCAAAAACTTTGTGTATCAAGGATAGGTTTAAAACATGTTAAGTATAGACAATGTGAAAATATTACGTAAAACTTCCTATTTCAATCCCACCAAATGTTATTACATAATGTATCGTTTTCAAACATGTCTATGAATCTAATCAAAATTACTAGCTACCAATATTTAGGTACTGCATGCCTATAGCGTGCGCATGTTTCTCATGCTTTGATCCAGCTAGTGGTATTGTCAACGGGTCAGCGACATTGTCATCCGTTGGTATTTTCTTAATTATAATATCACCCTCTCTAACATACTCGCGTATGAGGTGATATTTCCTGCGTACATGCCTGGTCTTTTGATGCTCTCTTGGTTCAACAGCTTGCGCTATTGCCCCACTGTTATCACAGAATATTTCGATGGGTCTAGAGATACTGGCAATAACTCTAAGATCCTCGATAAAATTCTTAAGCCACATGGCTTCTTTCCCAGCATCATTTGCGGCAATGTACTCAACCTCTGTAGTCGAATCTGCTATCGTATCTTGTTTCTGACTCTTCCAAGATATAGCTCCTCCGTTTAGTGTGAAGACAAATCCCGATTGAGATTCGTAATCGTCCCTGTCGGTTTGGAAGCTTGCATCTGTGTAACCAGTTACACACAATTCTTCCAACGAACCTCCAAAGACCAAGAACATTTCTTTCGTCCTTCTCAAATACATGAGAATGTTCTTGACAGCCACCCAATGGGGTTCACCAGGATTCTTTTGATATCTGCTTGTGAGACTTATGGAGTAAGCAATATCAGGCCTAATACATAACATGGCATACATGATTGATCCAATTGCCGAAGCATATGGTACCAAACTCATCCTAGCTATTTCCTTGCTAGATATGGGACTCTGAGCTTTGCTCAGTGTAATGTCATGTGTCATTGGAATGAGACCTCTCTTGGAATCACTCATACTGAATCTCTTCAGTACTTTGTCAATGTATGTACCTTGACTAAGTCCAATAAGCCGCCTAGATCTATCCCTATATATCTTTATACCTAGTATAAACGCGGCTTCTCCCAAGTCCTTCATCTGGAAACATTTACCTAACCATGAATTTACTCCTTGTAATGTTGGTATATCGTTTCCTATAAACAGTATGTCATCGACATACAAGACTAGGAAGATTACTATGCTCCCACTGAATTTTGTGTAGACACACGCCACGAACTCACTCTTGACAAAACCAAATTCTTTGATTCTTTTGTCAAAATGTAAGTTCCAACTTCTAGGTGCTTGCTTCAATCAATAAATGGATTTTAGCAATTTACATAATTTATCAAGATTCTTTGGATCAGTAAAACCATCCGTTGTATCATGAATACGTCCTCATTCAACTCCCCGTTAAGGAAGGCGGTTTTAACATCCATTTGCCATATCTCATAGTCATAATATGCTGATATGGCCATAAGAATTCTAATAGACTTAAGCATAGCGACTGGCGAGTAGGTTTCAGAATAATCCACACCCTGTGTTTGCGTGAAACCCTTCGCAACGAGTCGTGCTTTGTAAGTATGTAAAGGCAAAAAGACTTACCCCTTTATGAATCTTAGGATAACAAAACAACCTAGACTAGCTTAGATTAAATAGTAGATTAAATTAGCTAAGTTAGGAGTGATACTGAGTTTGACCAGTATTGGCCACTCAGTATCAGCACTCAGTATTGGAAAACCAATACTGAGTAGAAGGACTGAGTTACAGTCAGTATAGTAACGGACTAAGATCAAATCCCTTGATCTTAGTCATTTCCTTAGCTTAGTCCTTCGGTTACTCCTTTGCCCATTATGTATCTCTATACCACTATAAATAGAGATCATCTTGCAAAGGAGTATTTACCAATTTACACGTTCACAAATATCTCTTTGTAATTGTTTAAGTGGTCTTGTATTTCCGCTACAAGCCACACTTTGTGGAATAATATACGTTTGACTAAATTATTGTGTTAATCACCTTAATTGTCTTAAGTAAATTATTAATCTAAACAATTATCAAACAAACCAGGGTTGTTGTGACCTAACAACTGGTATCAGAGCAGGCTAAATTAATTATTATTTAGTCGATCTATTACCCTGGCAGCGATTCCGTATACTTATCCCTCAAACACTCAAAAATCCAAAATGTCAACAATCATTGCACCTGTTATGTCTGGTAAGGGAGTGCCCATCTTTGATGGAAAAGACTTTCATCAATGGAAGCTTAAAGCTCAGTGGTATCTTGAATCCATTCATCATGAGATGCTCACTGTGCTAACTGATGGTCCTATCATTCCACAAACTTTGGAACCCGTTGCTGCTACTGATGATGCTCCTGAGAGCATAAGAACAGTTCCTAAACAGAAACACACATGGACTGATATTGACCGTCAGTTATTCAGTCTAGACTCAAGAGTAAAGGGGGTGATTGGTAATGCTGTTACCAAAGAAATACTTAATGCAATTATGAAATTGCCAACAGCAAAGGCTATGTGGGATAGTCTATCAATCACTTATGAAGGCACACCAAAGGTGAAGTTGCAGAGGAAAAGCAACATGAGAAGGAAGTATGAAAACCTCTTCTCTAGTCCAAATGAAGACATCACTAATCTCTATAACAGGTTCAATACTGTTGTCCATGATTTAATCAGTGTAGGCATTGTGAAGGAGGAAGGAGAGATTGTTCAAAAGTTCTTGGATAGTCTTCCTCAACAGTTTCTTGACATGACAAATTCTGTCAATGCTGCCAACAACATTGAGTCATACACTCTTCAAACTCTGTATGGTTTAATGTTGAATCGTGAGGAGAATAATGCTGCAAGACTGATCAACTGGAAGAAAACTGACAAGTCTTCCACTGTCATGGCTCTAGTTGTGCAACATGCATATACTGTAACTGAGCCTGAAGAACCAGAAGTTGATCTTGCTGATGCTGAGGCAGAAGAGCTTGAAACACAAATGGCTCTTATGTCTATGAAGCTGGATCAGTTGAAAAAGAAGAGGCTTGGTGTTAGCTCTTCCAATACTGACCCAAGATCAGGTCTTTGCTATAGGTGTGGAAATCCTGGGCACATTGATGCTAATTGTCATACCAAGTCAACTGAAACTGATCAGAATGACAAGATTGCATACCGAGCTAAAAGGTATAGAGACAAGTATGTCAAGCTAAAGAACTGGAGCAAGGGGAAGAATGCAGCAGGGAATGGAGCACCTCATCAAGCACTTTACTCAGAGGCTTGGATGGATGAGGAGATAAGTGATGATGAGGAAGAGATTGAGAACAAAGCCTTCATGGCTTTTACTGAAGAAGATTTGAAAAGCTCCTTTGAAAGAGATATCAAAGAAGCTGAGAGGATGAGTGTCCATACTGATTGGGATTCCACTCAGTTGTACAAGGTGAGTTTCTTTCAAACTTATTCAGTGAATGAAAAAGAAACGATTTTTGAGTATATGATTGTTGATCTTAAAACTTTAGTACATAGAGAAAAAGCTTTAAAATTAACAATTCTTGAACTTGAAAGGGTAAATAATGAACATTTAGATAAATTAGCAAAGTTTAAAGATTTAGAACTAAACTTTTTAAACTTACAAGACATGAACCAAAGATTAGCTGATAAAGCTCATTTACACAAATTAGAAAAAGAAAATTTTGAAAACCAGTGTAAATCTTGGGGAAATGCATCTATTAAATTAAATAAATGTCTAAATCAACAATTTCCAGAAAATGTAAGGGCTGCACTTGGTGTTGATCCTCAGTTAAAAAATAGAAATAATTTTGCTGATTTATTTGAAGAATTTTCTGATATGAACCCTATTCAGTTTGTAAAAGCAAAAACGTTTTGTGAAGTTGGATGTCAAACTGAGTCAGATGATGAGGATAAAATCATTTTGAAAAACCAATTGGTCCTTCCATCTGCTCTAAGTGCTATACTGAACTACAAGAGCTCAATATTGAATTTCCTGAAAAAGAAATTTTTGATACTGACCTCGAAGTTGTGCAGTATGACACTTCTGCTGTTCCTCCATTTGACGTTTTATTTAACACAACTACTTTTGAGATATATAAAGAACCTGAGTCTACAGGAAAGAAAACCACTACTACTCAAAATGTTTTATCTAATACTGAATCTACAGGAACAGCAAAGCCAACTACTCAAGAATCTAATGAACCTGTTCAAGTTGTCATTCTAAAACATGATAAAAAGAAGATAACTTCAACAGGATCTTCAAGTGGCAAAAACAAGAAGTCAAATGATAAAAAGACTTCTCTGCCTAATAAAACTTGTTAGGGTAGAAAACCCGGTCAAACCCATTACTTTGTGAATCTGATGAACAAATGAATATATAAGTTTAACTCTAATAAATAATCTTAGTAATACTCGGTTCATACTGAGTTGGTCGGTATGTGCTCATACCGAGTTGGTCGGTATGAGGTGATACCGAGTTCACGGACCGAGCTATTTTCCATGATTCTCTTTATTAGTCAAATCCTTTAATCATGCTATGTATTTATTAGAATTGGGAAGTTACATTTGAATAGGGTTAATTGTAAAACCTCTATAACTTATAAATAGAGGTTTAGGCTATACTTGTTTAGTATCCTTTTAGATCCCGGTTGATCATTTGTTTGGATCACCGGTAACCCAATTCTAAATGTAACACTTTGTGGAGTGTTCTTGGTTATTCCGCAACCAAGAACACATTTTATACGTTTGTGGTTAATAAGAATAATCGTATGACGTATATGATCTTGTCTTTACCAATGTTATTAACAATATTGAGGGGTGTTGTGACCTAACAACTGGTATCAGAGCGGTTCAAAGTTATCTACAACTTTGATGATCTTATAACCCTATATATTGTTGATGATCAAGTCTTTGCATAAAGAAAAACAATGCAGAATTTTCGTCATTTTCTGTGCACGGGTAGAAGAAATGCCGGATCTCCTTCGTTAACAGTCGAATCTGTGTGAAATTTGAACAGGCGGTTCTCAACACATAGACACACAATCTGACCGTTCAGAATTGTAATTCAAGTTTCTGGTAGAGAGATATGTATGGCGCAAAAAGTTAGATTCTTTGCTTTTTATTCCTTACTTTCTGGGAAGCCATGTTTGGAAAATCAAATCTCTTTCTTCAACCTTCGAACAAGCGTGAAATTTGGACACAAAGTTCACCATAATGTTTTTAATGTTTTCACCGTTCAGATCTTCAAAAGGAATCGTTACTTGAGAGAGATATATTTTTGAAGATTATTGATGAATATTTATGGTATGTTTTTAATTCTGCACAACTGTGATAAAACGGCTACTGTATCTTCTTTAACCGTTGGATCTTCATAAATTTTGGATATTATATCCATCACACATACATGTACGCGGTATCAAAATTTCAGACTGATCAGAAACGTATACTGAGAGATACATATTTTCAAAGTTGATGCTTTTCTGATACCGACTGTCTCATACTGACTGGTCAGTATGAGACTGCTGTGATTGTTTCAACCGTTGGATCAATATGATTTCTGGATATGACGTTGAAGACATGTATATGTTTGTTGTGTAAAGAATTCATAATGATCAGAAGATTCTACATGGAGATATGATTTTTTGAAGTTGCTGCAAAATTAGAGAAACGAAATTCTGAAAGCTAATTTTACAAGTGAGTATGTTTCACATGTTTTTCTCTTTATAATCATATAAAATCATCTTAAACTGAGGAAATCCATAAGTTGATTGATTCTTTGGTGGGGTTTCAAGTCAAAGATAAAATATACCGAACAGTTTAAGGTGAAAGTATATGATTCAGGGGGAGAAAAACTCAATGCGATATATATTTTCTCTTAATATGAAGCTAAAGTTCTTGAAGCTAAAGTGTTCATGCTAAGTTATTCAAGGGGGTATATGTCACATATTATTTTACAATCATTTGAATCGTTTCAAACTGAGAAAATCTACTAGTTGAATGATTCTTGGGATATGTTTCATTTCAACTCAAATATACCGGACAGTTTGAGGAGGAGTCAATGATTGTGGGGGAGAAAAGTTAATGTGATATATATTTTCTTGAAGTATTTAGTGAATAAAGAATATGAAAATATCTCAAAAAGAAGACCATACAAGACAAGATCGTTATTATTTATTAGGTTAAACATATTCATTTGTTATCATCAGATAGGGGGAGATTGTTAGGGTAGAAAACCCGGTCAAACCCATTACTTTGTGAATCTGATGAACAAATGAATATATATAAGTTTAACTCTAATAAATAATCTTAGTAATACTCGGTTCATACTGAGTTGGTCGGTATGTGCTCATACCGAGTTGGTCGGTATGAGGGGATACCGAGTTCATGGACCGAGCTATTTTCCATGATTCTCTTTATTAGTCAAATCCTTTAATCATGCTATGTATTTATTAGAATTGGGAAGTTACATTTGAATAGGGTTAATTGTAAAACCTCTATAACTTATAAATAGAGGTTTAGGCTATACTTGTTTAGTATCCTTTTGGATCCCGGTTGATCATTTGTGTGGATCACCGGTAACCCAATTCTAAATGTAACACTTTGTGGAGTGTTCTTGGTTATTCCGCAACCAAGAACACATTTTATACGTTTGTGCTTAATAAGAATAATCGTATGACGTATATGATATTGTCTTTACCAATCTTATTAACAATATTGAGGGGTGTTGTGATCTAACAAAACTAAGACACCAGAACCATCTCCTTCAAAACCAGTCAAACATAACATTAAAACTCCAATAAAAAATGACAAAAATAACATTTTAAAATCAATTGGTGATCAGATAAAAGTCTTAAGTCAAAAGTTTGCAAAACTCACTAATACTGATCAACCAAAAGTCAAACAATTTTCAAAAATTCCTTATGAAAATATGTTTCGAAACAGACCTAGAAAATGTTATAGATGTCACCATACTGGACATAAAGGAGATGAATGCTAGACTGATCTCTCAAGTCCTAGGTACTCAGTACCAAAGAAAATGAGAGAAACCAAGTCAGTATCACCAAAGAAAACCTCAAAGGTTTCTCCTGAAGTGATACTGACCTCTCCAACAAAAGAGATCAAGTCAACCCCTGTTTCTCCCACCAAAGGTCTCATTCAAAAATGGGTTCCTAAAAAGAACTAACTCTTAATTTGTGTCTTGTGCAGGGTGACAGAAAATGGTACTTAGATAGTGGCTGTTCAAGACACATGAGTGGCAGTATGGAGTACCTCCTCAACTATACTCCAGAGAAGGGTCCTTCTATCAAGTTTGGAGATGATTCTATAGGGAAAACAAGAGGGTATGGAGTAATCAAGGTAGGCAACATAACTGTTAAAAGAGTTGCCTATGTAGAGGGTCTTAAACACAATCTGCTCAGTATCAGCAAGATGTGTGATGATGATAATGAAGCTCGTTTCAGAAAGATTGCAGGAATCATCTACAATGATAAAGGGCAACCTGTACTCGTTGCTAGAAGAGAAAAGGATGTTTATGTGGTCAATCTGTCTGAAATAGACCCCACTATTCGAGTTTGCCTGTTGTCTAAAGTCAAACCAGAATTACATTGGTTATGGCACAAGAAGCTCTCTCACATAAATTTCAGAAATATAAATGAGCTCAGTATTAAGAAACTGGTGAGAGGGCTGCCCACTATTACTTATTCAAAAGATAAGTTATGCTCAGCATGTGAAATGGGCATGCAGAAGAAGAGTTCATTCAAGTCAAAGGTTAATCATTCCATCAATGAACCTCTTACAATGATACATATGGATCTTTTTAGTCCCATCAGCACACCATCTTTGGCCAAAAAGATTTATACTTTACTTCTGGTTGATGAATTCTCAAGATACACTTGGGTCATTTTTCTCAAGACTAAAGCGGATGCAACAACAGAAATCATTGCCTTCATTAAAAGAGAAGAACTTCAAAAAGGCAACAAGGTCAAACAATTAAGAAGTGACCATGGTACTGAGTTTAAGAACTCAGTATTGGCTGATTTCTGTGAAGAAAAAGGAATCATTCAAAATTTCTCTGCAGCCTACACACCACAACAAAATGGTGTTGTAGAACGAAAGAATAGAACCTTGATTGAAGCTGCAAGGACTTTGTTATGCCATGCTGGACTGGCACTGAGCTTCTGGGCAGAATCTGTCAACTGTGCAAATTTTACTCAGAACAGAGCTACTATAGTCCAAAGACATCAAAAGACTCCGTATGAGTTATATAATGGCAAGGTTCCTAATGTGGAATACTTCCACATCTTTGGGAGTAAATGCCTTGTACTCAGTACTAAGCAAAATCTCAACAAATTTGCTCCCAAAGCTAATGAAGGTGTGTTCATGGGCTACTCTCCACACTCTAAAGCCTTCAGAGTGTATGTCATCTCAACTAAAATGATTGTAGAATCTATTCATGTTACATTTGATGAAAATCAGAATGAGCATTCTACCTCAGCCACAGAAGACATCAGTGGCATAGAAATTCTATGCAATCCAGAAAACTCAATTGTTGAACAGCCTAAGTCTCACCCATACTATGTTGATCATGGTATGAGTGATACTGATCAAGAAAAAACTCAGTCTAACTCGAATGTATCAAATTCTGAGGTTCCCATAACTGAGTTCCCTAATACTGAGTTTCCAATTCTTGACTTGAACAACTCCACCTATGAGGAAGGTGAATCTTCCGGTACTGCTCAAGAATCCACATCAAATTTGCAAAATTCAGAAGAACAGCAACCAGTATTGTCTGATAATACATCAACACAACAAGATATTGTTGACCTTGCTTCAAATGCTCCCTTAGGAAACAATCTAAGGGAACACATAGATCATCCTCATTCTAATATTATTGGTCCAATTGAACAAGGTGTTCAAACAAGAAGAAAGTTAGAGTTTGAACCCCAAGCAACTGCCAACTTCTGTTTCTTCTCAAGCTTTTTATCTACCATGGAACCAAAGAAAGCTGATGAAGCTTTATTAGATGAAGACCGGGTAGAAGCTATGCAAGAAGAACTGACAGAGTTTGAAAGAAATAAAGTTTGGAACTTAGTACCACCTCCTGCTGGCAAAACTATTATTGGTACTAAGTGGGTGTTCAGAAACAAGATGGACAAGGATGGTGTTGTCATCAGAAATAAAGCAAGACTGGTTGCTCAGGGTTACAGGCAAGAAGAAGGCATTGACTATGATGAAACTTTTGCACCAGTTGCAAGAATTGAAGCTATTAGGTTGTATCTTGCATATGCAGCTTTCAAGAATTTCAAAGTTTATCAGATGGATGTCAAAAGTGCTTTTCTTAATGGAAAACTACAGGAGGAAGTTTATGTTAAACAACCACCAGGTTTTGTTGATCCTAAACTTCCTAATTATGTTTTTAAGCTTGATAAAGCTCTATATGGGCTCAAACAAGCTCCCAGAGCCCGGTATGATACCCTGTCTGAGTATTTAATTGAAAATAAATTTATAAGAGGTAAAATTGACAAAACTCTATTTTCAAAACGGAAAGGTTCTGACATTTTACTCATTCAGATATATGTAGATGACATTATCTTTGGCTCCACTGACAACTCAATGTGTGACTGGTTTGCTAAGATTATGTCATCTCAGTATCAGATGAGTATGATGGGTGAAATTACTTACTTTCTTGGTTTACAAGTTGATCAGAAGCCTGATGGCACTTTCATAAATCAAAGTAAGTATGTGCATGACATGCTGAAGAAATACAAATTTGAAAACTTATCTTCCATGCACACTCCTATGGGTACTCAGGATAAAATAAGTAAAGATGAAACTGGTAAGCCAGTATGTCAATCCACATACCGAGGTATGATTGGTTCTTTACTTTACTTAACAGCTAGCAGGCCTGATATCATGTTTGCAACTTGTTTGTGTGCTCGGTACCAGGCTGATCCTAAAGAATCACATATGAAAGCTGTTAAGCGCATTTTTAGATATCTTTCAGGTACTCCTAACATGGGTCTTTGGTATCCCAAAGATTCAAACTTTGATCTTGAAGGGTATACAGATGCAGATTTTGCAGGATGTAGGTTGGATAGGAAGAGTACAAGTGGAGGATGTCAATTCCTCGGTGGCAGACTAGTTGGTTGGTCATCCAAGAAACAAAACTCAGTAGCAACTTCTACTGCAGAAGCAGAATATGTTGCTGCAGGAAGTTGTTGTGCTCAACTCTTGTGGATGCAGTATCAACTAATGGACTATGGGTTCAATTTCCAGAAAACACCAATCCATTGTGATAACAAGAGTGCTATTGCTATCACTGAAAACCCAGTCCATCACTCCAGAACAAATCACATTGATATCAGACACCACTTTATTCGAGATAATGTGGAAAAGGGAAAGGTTGAGGTAGATTTTGTTCCTACAGATGATCAATTGGCCGATGTGTTTACTAAACCTCTCTCTGTGGAAAGGTTTATGTACTTACAAGGACAATTGGGTATGCTGAATCCTTAATTTTTCTTCAAATTTTCTGATACTGACTGATCAGTATTACTTTCAATACTGACCAACTCAGTATCACTCGTCTGATTTATCAAATTTTATAAATTTTAATTTTTTATTAATTTATAGTTTAAATTAAATGTTTTTATAACTTTTTTAATTTTTTTTTATTTAATTTTTTTTAAACTCGGTATTGGAGTCCTGGAGTGATAAAACTGACTTTTACAAATCAGCCGGTTTTACTTCCCAATACCGTAATTATCACTAAATTAAGTATAAATAACCGTTTTCCCTTTCTTTAAAATTTTTTAAACAGTTATTTCTTACTTTCTCTTTCGATTCTCTCTGCGATTACCGATTTCACTATCTCTTTGCAAGCAAATTTCTTAAATCAAAATCGCAGATGGCAAATTACGTATTCTTCGCACCGGAGGTTGCACCGGCAACTCAGTTTCGAAACGACGAACTGCCCAAATTTGTGAGGAACAACATCACCGCAAACTTTAACATACCTCAGGCTTGGGCGTGCCCTGAATTCACTCATATGATCACGTATTTGAAGCATTGTCCGATCACACAAGCATTGATTCGTTCCCCTCGAGCAATTTATCTAGAAATGCTCTGCGAATTCTGGTACTCTGCTAAGCTTGATTCTGATACTGAATCAGAAAATGATGATACTGATGATGCCAGTGGTAATGGTGGGAATGATGATCAAGATACTGAGATGGTGGAAGCTCAACCAGCAGTAGTACAAGAACAAACACACATTTCTCCACCTGCACAGGATCCTGATGCTCCTCATATTGAAACAGCTTCTAATACTGAGCCCTCAGAAGATACACCACTGGTCATTCAAAGAAGAAGAAGAAATCTTTCCCCAGTTCTTATGGGAAACTTATCATCAGAAGAGATGCAACCCGGAAATGTTCCTTCATTAACTGCATCTCTTCAAGCACAAAGCATAGTTGCAGCCAACGCTGACCTTCCAGGTCCTGAACCAGAACCAACTGCTCGACATATTGAGGAACCTCATGCTCCTCTGGATGTATAAATTCAGTATGAGCAGCATACACTGGAAGGTGCAGATGTCAGAAGAAAAGGGGCTCCTGAAGGTGTTGGTGCCTCAACTCAACATACAGAAGATCCAGCACCGACCTCAAATGATGCAAGAAGAGAATCCGACAAAGTCTCATGTATGAATTTCTAAAAAGCCCTAAACTTTTATATATATATAATTTTCCCAAATAAAGACTATGTATTGGCCAGTACCAACTCAATATTGACCACAGTCTCAAACGAACTTTCAAATATATCCACTTATGGCCAACATAGTTAGCCCACTGCTGCTATGCAAAATTCATATACTGAGCACCTCAATGATCATTGTCAGTCTACAGTTGTCTCAACATTTAAAGAGACAATGGTGGTTGATGTCATACTGACACTCACTGGTGCTGCTTGAATTATGTCCAACTTATTTTTGAGTTGGGTCACATGATTCAAGAAATGATCACAAACCTTTTAAGCCACAATAGCCAAAATTTTCCATGGGTTTAGCCACATTTCTGTTATCACTCTGATACCGAGTGATATACATTGAAAATAATAAGAAGCACATCCCAGGCTTCGATTTCCCAAACCAAAACTTTTTAGTAAATGTGACCTATCCTATACTGAACTACTTAAATTTTCACACTCACCTTTACTAAAATTTTCTTACACATGCTATGCACAAGTTCACAATATTTCATCATGAACCAGATGAAATACAGACTTCAAATATCTGTTTATATGATTATAGAGTTAAACAACACCACAATTCTATTTGATAAACTTTTCTTACTAACCAGTTTTCTATTTTTGTTTCTTTAGCACCATCTCTGCAGGGCCAAAGAGCACAAGCCACTCAGTCTCAGGAAGTACATGGGGCTTTACAGACTATTCTGAATCAAATCCTGGCTATGCAGACCACTCAGAATAATATTCTGGCCAGGATGGATGCCATGAGTACTGAGATAGACTCCTTAAAGCAGTCAGTGGCACTCCTTCAGCAACAACAACAGCCTCCACCACCTCCAGAATCTCCAACTGGAGGAAATAATGATGAGGAACGCCCTGATACTGAGCCTCGAAGATCACCCTCTCCTGCACATACTGAGGGTGCACAAGATGCTGCTACTGAACCTATGCTCTCCCCAACTCCTGAAGATCAACAGGGAGACATAGGTGGTGATACAGAACCTCTTCCCTCCCCATCAAATGATAACAATAAGGGGGAGAAGAGACAAAGAGAAGAAGAGGTTGATCAACCTGAGCCATCTGCTCAGGGGGAGAAAGGAAGAAGATTAATTGGAGATCAACCTCCACAGCAACAGCAACAACATCAGCAAACTACTCATACTGAACCTCTTAGGTTTAGGTATGAGAGAAGCAGACAAAGGAGAAGGTCAGTCTTAGAACAACTTGAAGAAGAACCATCTGAGCCATCTGCACAGGGGGAGACTGAAACTGACCAACCACAGCAAGTTGATACTGAAGAAAATAACTTGCAGATTATTGTATACAGGCCAATTGCTGATGATGAAGATGAAGACCATCCAGTGCCATCTGAAAACTTTCTAAACATTGCACTGGATGAAGCAAATAAAGAAAGCTCTTCATCATCATACTCAGATGATGAAGAGCCCCCAAGAAGACCAATCTCTCCTCCAGTTGAAGGACCTTCTAGAATTTCTAAAAGACCAATAACCAGAAGAATGAAAATTGTGGTTATGTCCTCAGAATCAAGCGAAGAACCAGATCCAGCTCCACTGACTTCTAGACCAAAAAGATCTGTTCAATATACTGAGGATGAGATTGAAGCTCAAAGATTCTTCCCTGTCAAGGAAGAAGATCCTGAAACTGATACTGAGGCAGATGTTTCTTGGAGGCCTCATACTGTCAGAAGACAAGGTGATGATGTTCTCTAACAATACTGGAACATCATTGCTCAAAGATTCAGATATAGAGAGAACATGATGGGTATGCTTAGGAATAAAGTTTTCTGAATGTAAAGGACATATACTGGTTAAATGAATTTGTCAACAAAATAAAAGTTAAAACTGTTGATAGATCCATTGTTGCAACATGCACTGGGCCAGTCAGTCCTCCAATGAAGATTTTTCTTCATGACATTCAAAATATGGGATTCCAAGACTGGATAAAAATTGCAAGACTGATAAAGGAGATGCCATCTAGATCTTCTGAAGCCCAAGTGATGATGGATGAAATCTGGGCTGTATCTGCTATATGCTATGAAAAAGGCATTCTTTATGCAGCAGATTATAGGGCACTCAGTGTGATGACTGAGGTTGTCAAGAATAACAAACCTGAGTGCCTTAACACTTTCAGAATTTTTCCTAAATATACTGTTCCTCCTAATCTTATCTTTCAGGATCAAAAGAGTACCATATATCCAACATCTGGATATATGTATACTGACTCAGATGATAGGGAGTGCTTCATTACTGAAGCAGATTTGCCAACAGCTCCTATCAGCCATCTGGTGGGCTTAAAATGAATGATAACCAAGAAAGAAGACTCTTGGTTCAGAAAGAAGATAGTTGATGTGTTAAACAACAGGCAAGATGAACTGAAGAAGAGAGAAGAGTTCATCCATGTGAAGAAAGAAGTCTTCTACGAGTTTGAGTCAATCAACAAAGGATGAAGAATAAGACTTTGCAGCCTGTATTTGTTAAATTTTGATTTCTCTTTGTAATTGTTTTGTTATCATTAGATAGGGGGAGATTGTTAAGGCAAAAAGCCTTACCCCTTTATGAATCTTAGGATAACAAAACAACCTAGACTAGCTTAGATTAAATAGTAGATTAAATTAGCTAAGTTAGGAGTGATACTGAGTTTGACCAGTATTGGCCACTCAGTATCAGCACTCAGTATTGGAAAACCAATATTGAGTAGAAGGACTGAGTTACAGTCAGTATAGTAACGGACTAAGATCAAATCCCTTGATCTTAGTCATTTTCTTAGCTTAGTCCTTCGGTTACTCCTTTGCCCATTATGTAAGATCTCTATACCACTATAAATAGAGATCATCTTGCAAAGGAGTATTTACCAATTTACACGTTCACAAATATCTCTTTGTAATTGTTTAAGTGGTCTTGTATTTCCGCTACAAGCCACACTTTGTGGAATAATATACGTTTGACTAAATTACCGTGTTAATCACTTTAATTGTCTTAAGTAAATTATTAATCTAAACAATTATCAAACAAACCAGGGTTGTTGTGACCTAACAAAGTATGCACTTTCCCATCCATGTCGGTTTTCTTCTTGAAAACCCACTTGCATCCAACAG
Organism: Calendula officinalis; assembly: GCA_963853835.1. NCBI lineage: Eukaryota > Viridiplantae > Streptophyta > Magnoliopsida > Asterales > Asteraceae > Calendula > Calendula officinalis. Next base: position 24,412,256 of record OY970820.1, read on the forward strand.
CACGTGACTGTGGTGGCAAATCTGATAACACCCAAACTTGGTTGTCATACATGGATTGCATCTCTGCTTGCATAGCCTCGAGCCATTTTTCAGACTCTATGCCGTCAGCAGCCTCACTGTAGGTTAATGGTTCTAGTAGACTTCCATCATCTTCATCGATCATGAATCCAAGATACCTATCTGGTTCTTGGCATGGTCTACTAGACCTACGCGGATTGCGTGTCTCTTCTTCCTCAACCGGTGGGTCTGCTTGGGAATCTAAAATTCTTTGTTGAACTACTAGTTCGACTGAAGTCGTCGGTGGATCTTCGTTCTCTTCAATTTCTTGAACCTCTATTTCTTTTCTTGGAGTTTCAGTTCCCAGAAACTTCTCCTCCAAGAAGACACCTTTCCGAGCAACAAAGACTTTGTTGTCTTCTTGATGATAGAAATAGTATCCTAAGGTTTCCCTTGGATATTCAATGAAGATGCACTTATCTGACTTGGGTTTAGTTTGTCTGTGAAGTTACGTCTAACGTACGCTTCACAACCCCAAATCTTGAGAAAAGATAATTTAGGCTTTCTCCCCGTCCAGTGCTCGAACGGAGTCTTTTCTACTGACTTGGTCGGAACCCTATTCGGTGTGAATGCTGCAGTCTCGAGTGCATGTCCCCAAAATGATAGTGGTAGTGGGGCGCGACACATCATTGAACATACCATGTCTAACTAGGTGTGATTCCTCCTTTCTGATACGCCATTCATCTGAGGCGTATACGGAGGTGTGAGTTGTGAAACAATCCCACATTCCTTCAAATGATCTTGAAATTTTTGGCTCAAATATTCGCCTCCTCGGTCAGACCGAAGTGAATTTATTTTCTTGCCTAGTTGGTTCTCTACTTCCCTCTGATATTCTTTGAACTTGTCAAAGCTTTCAGACTTTAGTCTCATAAGAAAGACATAACCATACCTACTGAAGTCGTCACTAAAGGTAATGAAGTAGCGGTATCCTCCTCTGGCTTCTGGAGTAAAGGGTCCACACACATCTGTGTGTATAATCCCTAACAACTCGCCTGCCCTTTCATTGTAGTGGTTGAAAGGGTCTTTTGTCATCTTCCCAGATAAACAAGCTTCGCATATTGCATATGATTCCAAATCAAATGGCTCTAGAATTCCATCATCGTGGAGTTTCTTTATGCGAGTTTCGTTTATATGACCTAAACGACAATGCCAAAGATAAGTTTGATTCAAGTTACTCTTGGATCTTTTACTTATATGATAAACGTCTCGTTCTATGTTATTTAGATTTAACGTATATAGACCATTATGAGAATTTGCGTTAAAATATAAAATGTCATCTTTTAAACACGAAATTGTTTTTCCATAAAACTCATAATAAAAATCATTGTCTATAAGTAAATCAAATGAAATAACATTTTTAATAAGTCTAGGAACATAATAACAATCTTTAAGTTCCAAGACTCTTCCTGAAGGCAACTTGAGAAGATATGTTCCTACGGCTTCATCTCCAACCTTGGAACCTTCGCCTACTCGTAGTTCAACATCCCCTCGTCCTAGCCTCATGTTCTTCTTAAATCCCTGCAAATGATTGCAAATGTGATGACCACATCCGGTATCCAATACCCAGGATTCACTAGAAGTAACGACACAATCAATCATAAAGATACCTGAATCGCTGACAAAGTCAGCGTCCAACAGCCCCACGTCTGACGTGTGCTCGCAAATATCCTTGCTGCCACAAGTTGGGCAACACAAATCAGCAAAGTCATTCAACCAATCATAGAACTCATCCTGCTGAATCTCAGGGAGAGATTCTTCCTCCAGCCTTTGAACATCGCGTATACACAAGAGATTCTCGTGTAGACCTGCGACACTCAAATCAAAATTCCCGACTATACGTACTACCCTGTCCTGATAGTACTGAGTGAGAGATCCAAACAAGAACAGGACTTGTTCATGCTCGTTTGATGTGCTAGTAACTAGGGTGAGACATTCTAGTAACCTCCTTATGTTGATAAGGTGGTCACTCAATGGTTGATCATCTTTCATTTTCGACGAAATGATTTCTTGTAAAATGAATTGCTTGCTATCTTCAGTACTATCTTTAAACGTCTCCTCAAGATACTGGACAAACTCATAGCATGGTTTCTTACGTAGATTATCAGTAAGCTCTGATAATGAAGTAAGAATAGGAATCGACATAACTTGTGATTCATCTGCCAGTTACTGATAATAAGCGTCAAGCTCATCATCCTTGGCATCTTGCCCTGGTTGTCCCTTGGGCACCTCGTTTATCACGTACAGTAGATTCTGTGCTTTTAGGTAACTCCTAAAATGCACTCTCCAAACTTTGTAGTTTGGACCAGTAAGCTTCCATTTTCCAGTGATGAACTTTCGCGATTCATTTGGTGAGTAAAACGGAATTTCTGACGGTACAGACATCTATAAGAAAAACAAACAAACGGTTAGTAAGATTAGATAAATAAATAACTTCTAACATTATTACCTTTTAATAATAATAGTTAGACTAGGACCCATATTTCACGCCCTCTAATGCAAGGTTTGGGCACTTCCCATTAGAGCCACACTATTTCTGGTAGGTATAGCCATACCGATCGCCTCTAGACTAGAAACGATTCCTAGATCCTCGGGATATCAAGTTGAACAACAAACTTGTACATGTTTTAATCCCTCTAGTGCATTTTGGGCCGGGACTCCCGATTATCACCAAAATAGATCGTACCACCTAAGATAGTGCGATGCCTTGCGCCGGGACTCCCGATTATCACAAGACCCTACGCACCCTAACACTCGCAATGATTTGAATCCACATCTAAGGTTCTTTCTCCTTACAATGTGAATATCGTTGAACAAGTGAGGTGTTCCATTAGGTGTCTTGCACTATGATCTAAGATTTTCTAAAAAGGATTTTCCTTTGTTCGAAAAAGTTAGCCAGTTTTTAATTACTTGGTTTTTATAAACTAACTGTTTATAAATTCCACTTTTAATTTGTCTTTATAAAACTTGGTTTATAAACAAACTATTTACTTTACCATTATTAATTTAAAACTTGGTTTTCCAAACAAACTGTTTATAATCATCATCTTATTAATTTATACCTTGGTTTTCTGAACAAACTGTTTATAATTACCATCTTATAATTAAATCTTGGTTTTCTAAACAAACTGTTTATAATCACCACCTTATTATTTCATATTATAATAAATAGAAGAAAAATAAATAATGCTTGCAATTTTCAAAAAATTGCCATGCCATAACCCCAAAGACTTGGTTTTGTGTTTTATGTATTTAACATAAAACTTTATAAAATTTCCGAAAAATAAAAAAATTTCGAAAAATATAAAATAAACACAATATCACTTCTTTTGGGTTATGCCATTCTAATTAAATAAATAAACTAATAATTTAATTATCAAACTGATAATTAAACCGGTTTCTTATTTCCTCCTTAATTTCATAATTATCTTGATTTTAATAACTATTAAAATCATTAGGTTTAATTTAAATGTTTAATACTAATTATTATTATTTAGACGAAAAATTAAATAATCTAGTCAACTAAAATACTTATAGATTGACTTTTAAACATAAAATCTTACATAATAAATTGTAGATTTTATTCCTTGACTTAGACCATATCTTGGACTAAAATCAAAAAGATATCTTGGTCTCCAAGAAACACCATCCAACCGAAAACTCGGCGGATTCGGTTTTTGGTCGACCACTCGGTCGTCGAACCGAGTTCCAGCCGAGTCTCGGTTGGTTCGGTTTTGACTACCGTTTTTATATATACATATATAATATTTTTCGTTAATAATAATAATAAACAAATAAAACCGTTAAACTTTTAAACGGAAAATTTAACATAACATTTTCTTAATTTTGTCTTAAAACCCATTTATTCTAGTTATTCAAAAACTCTGAACAATTTGCTTGGATTAAACATACTAGGTTTTATTTACTAAACAAAAAGAAAGAAACCTAGTTCTTTTTATCTTGAAACCTATTCAACCCAATTATTCAAAACTTGAACAATTTTCTTGGATTAAATTTTCTAGGGTTCTTTTTAAGTTAAAAAAAACTTAATATAATATACATATGTATACGAAATTTCGGAAAAACAAGGAAGAAAAAGAAGCCTAATTTCTTTTTATCTGAAACCCTATTCAAACCAATGTTCATTCAAAAACTTGAAGAACACATACTTGGATTCGAAAATTCTAGGGTTCTTTTCTAGATGAAAAGAAACTCAACCGAATCTCATTGAGATTAGTAGGGAACTCTGATACCACTGTAGGAAAACCTTGTAGTATTCACATGGCGGAACTTGAATACCACATTACTGGATCTCTACTAGTCAATGAGATCACGAGAATAAAGAGATGATGAACATTACCTTTAGATTGCTAAAGAAGTGATCCACCTCTACTGCACCACCTGGACACGCTGCAAGACCGCGTTGTACCAACAAAGTAACACACAAAGACTTGTGTGTGTGTGTGTGTGTGTGTTTGGTCGAACTCGAACCCGAAACCCCTTGGGGTTCCTCGGCCGTCGACGAGGGAGAGGAGAGGGAGAGATTAGGGTTTAGGTGATGTAAAAGTGTAACCCTTAAACCCTCACATAAGCCTTCTATTTATAAGGCTAGATGTTACGGTTTAGTCCTTGGAGTTTAATTATGATTAATCTCATAATTAAACTTCCTATTATCACTTTAAACCCTTGGACTTTTACTAGTTAATTAATTAACTGTTAATTAACTGTCCGTTAAATACTTAACCTAATATTTAACCATCCTCACAAATAATAATTAACTTATTATTATTTATTCTCTTCTTTATAATTAACTTAACTAGTTAATTATTCCACACAACTTACTTTATTCGGTTGTCCATTATTGGGTGTGTAGTGGTGTGACCCTTTAGTGTCTTATAACATTGGACACGATGACACGTGTACTTATCTGTGCACATAAATCCTTCACCCTACTCACCTACCAGCCGTTTTTAGAGAGAGAAAGCTCGTTCTTGGTGTTCTTGGGCTTGAATCTTCATCAATCTTGGAGATTTTATCATCAAAGGTAAGGATTCTTGATTATCTTTCTTACCTATCTTAGTTTCAAGCTTTTCATGGGTATCAATGGTGGTTTTGGGAACCAACCACATCATCTTTGGGGAAGATGATCTACCATGAGTGTAAAACACTCATGGTAAGCTTGTAATCAATGTGTACAAGCTAGATTTGGGTTTATGGATAGAAATCTTGAACAAGGGTTTGAGATTTCCACCAAGTGGTATGAACTTGGTGGTTGGGAATGTTAAGATGGATTAATTAGTAACTAGTTATGGATTATAACTAGATTTTGTGATGATATTGGTAATAAGTCAAGAAGGATTTGAGTTTGGAAGTACTTCTTTGGTTGAGAAGTAGAGATTGTGTTGATTTACACAAGTATTGGATAGCATTGCTAAGATGAGTACATGTGATCTTTCTGAGTACATAGTAAACCATGTTTTATGACTTGAAATGATTTTAGAGTCTTTATTAGATAAATTTTTTTAATAAAGAAAAGACTAAATTGATAAAGTATGAATTTAATTTAATTTAATTTAATTTAATTTAATTTAATTTAATTTAATTGAATTGTAAATTGATTTGTTTAGTTACCACTAGTATGATTGAGTTGTGATATGGGGCTTTGACCAAAGTTGATGATTTGTTATGTGGTAGCTAATCAATTGGATCCTAGATAACCCACACAAGTTGGGGGAGTTAGTGACACCTACTTGGGGCGGTACCACCTTGCGCAAGGGTAGTGTGTCGAGAAATAGATAACCCGGAAAGCGGGAGAGTTTTGAGATAACCCGGAAATCGGGGGAGCAAATAGATAACCCGGAAACGGGGGAGTTTACCTAGATAACCCATATCGGAGGAGTTGTTTCGGGGAGGCCCGTTACGTATGTGATTGGCTTATGGCAAGCCTTAGAGTTTGATTGACTATGTGCAATTTGATAATTATTTAATTATTAATTTATTGCAATTATTTTCGAACCGGGTCTAAAACCCATGTTTCTCAAGAGGCAATCTTGTCTCACGTACTACGTTTATTTTGGCTATGTACTCAGGTTCGGGAGCTAAGGATTAGGCGGCCTGTAGTTAGCATTTGGAAGTGATTAGCTCGGTGTACTAATTTAATTCCCTAGACTTTGTTTTGATATATTTGTAACACCGATTTTTTATACATATTAATTACTCCAAGTGTTTTATTTAAACTATAATTTTGGGATGTTCGGATTGTAAAGACGTATATTTTTATATTTAAAAGTTTTAAATTTGGTTGAAAAAAATTGGTGTGTTACACCTAAAATCAAGGACCCGGTTAACTTAAATGATTTCCGTCCTATCTCACTCATAAATTGTATGTACAAGATACTTGCTAAAGCCCTCTCATTCAGGCTCAAATCGGTAATCAGCGGGGTTGTAACAAACACCCAATCGGCCTATATCAAGGATCCAAACATATTGGAGGGTCCGTTAGTGATCAATGAGGTCTGCTCTTGGGCAAAATCCGCTAAACAAAAACTACTATTATTTAAAGTGGATTTTGACAAAGCTTTCGACTCAATCAATTGGGAATCTTTGGATTCGGTACTTGCACAAATGAACTTTGGTTTCACATGGCGTAAATGGATTCGAGGATGTTTATCCTCCTCGTATGCATCAATACTTATAAATGGTTCTCCAACCAAAGAATTTCACATTTCAAAAGGCGTTAGACAAGGAGACCCACTCTCTCCCTATCTATTCAATATAGCCATGGAGGGCCTAAATATAGCAATTCAAACGGCTTGTAGAAAAAACCTATACCGAGGCATTAAATTAGGGGCGTCCGGGCCTAATGTTTCGCATCTATTCTACGCGGATGATGCGATTTTTGTGGGAGAAGCATCAAAATGCAACATGGAAAACCTTGCACGAATTCTTCGATGCTTTCATGCATCCTCCGAGTTGCATGTAAACTTTCATAAATCTAAAGTGTACGGTATTGGTATTACCCCAAACCAATTAAATAGTTGGGCTAGCATCCTTGGTTGCATCCCCGGTTCTTTTCCTTTTACTTATCTCGGGGTACCCGTCGGTGCCAATATGAATTTAAAAAAACATTGGGTACCGATAATTGAACGTTTCACCAAAAAACTATCCGGGTGGAAATCAAAGAATCTCTCTTTTGGTGGTCGATTGACACTTGTTAAATCGGTCCTTAGTAGTCTACCTCTTTACTACTTTTCGTTATTCAAAGCTCCAATTTGTGTAATTGATCGCCTCGAACAAATTAGAAGAAGATTCCTTTGGGGTGGGAGTGAAGCTGAAAAAAAGATTAATTGGGTCGCCTGGTCAACGGTTCTTGCTCCAAAAGAAAAAAGGCGGTCTTGGTATCGGATCTCTAAAATCGCAGAATCAGACTCTTTTACTAAAATGGTGGTGGAGGCTTCGTGATGATAAGTCATGCATCTGGAAAGAAGTAATTATGGCTGCCCGCAATCTGTGCCAAAAACCAATTCAGCTCATGGCGAAAAACAGTGTGGGTGGCGTTTGGCACAGCATAACTAGAATTGCGAACGATTTGTGTGACCTCGAGTATGACTTTTTCGATTTATTCTCCCTTCAATTAGGTGCAGGAGACAAATTCTAATTCTGGAAAGACTCATGGGTCGGTGGCACGACATTACAACACCGATTCCCGAACTTGTATGCAATTGAAAGACACAAATCTTGTCGAGTTGCTGATCGGTTAACCAATTCTGGTTTCTCGTGGGACTGGTCATGCGGTCTTAACAACAACATTTTGGTCTCTGAATTCTGTAATATGCTTCATTTATTAAACAATATACAGCTCAAGCAATCAGGTGATGCAATCCAATGTAAATTATCCCCCGACGGTGTGTTTGCGGTTCACTACATAAGACAGTGGTTAGATGAAAAAGCCACAACTCCGGGCTACACGAGCCTGGTCTGCGATTGCACCTATAAAGGTCAATTGCTTCACTTAGAGGGTTGGACTGGGTAGAATACCAGTTGCAACCAGCTTAGCAAACAGGGGTGTAAACATTGGGTCAACTATGTGCAAGATTTGTAATAATGAGGATGTCTATCGAGCACTTATTTACAAGATGCCCTCGTACTATTGAAATTAGCTCATGGATTTTTAACTGGTGTGGCATCTCTATTCCAACGTTTAGTTCGGTCGCGGAATACATAGAATTTGGCGTTGGTTGGGGAAATTGTCCAAAGGAAAAAAAGGTCCTTAACATGATTATACAATGCATGTTGTGGTGTATTTGGAAAGCAAGGAACGAGGTGGTCTTCAAAAACGTACACAAATCCTACTCAATTGTTGTGGACGATATTATTTCTACCTCTTACTTATGGCTAAAACATAGAAGTAAATTTCAATGTAATTGGTTAGATTGGTGCATTTCTCCTTTTATGTCTCTTTTGTAAACTTTTTCCCTCTTTAGCTCCTTGCTAAGTGGGTGTTTTTATATATTTAGTTGTCGTTTCCAAAAAAAAAACCGTTAGATTTCAAAATTAATGGCTAGGATGATTGATGGCATATATCATTTCTAAACATTATGAAATACGTAGTGATTTTTACACAACATATTTTAATCTATACATTTCATAATGACTCTATATGTTTGTACAGTTTACAATAATACTTGTATATTATGATAAAAACATTAAAAAAATGATATAATATGAAATACGTGATATAAACATAGATGAAAGTATACAAAAATAAATAATGCGAAAAGGCTGACGGAAAAGAATAGAAACTAAAGACAGCTCTGACCAGTACCATCATTTGTACAACATCTAGTTTCAAGCTTGTAATTATTATGGCTTACACAAATTCACGCCATTATACTATATACATCTCTTTTCCTCTGTGTTACGATAATACTTTAGTTGTCATTATCTCAACCTAACCTCTGAATATATATTTATTTTCATCGTTTTAAGCAAGCATAAATGCAAATTGAAGAAACAGTATCAATCTAGGTACGTAAATTTATGCCAATGTCCTATGTACCATACGCTGCCAATCTGCCGTAGACATAGTATAGTCACAAAATTAAATTAAATTAAATTAAATAATATAATGAGAGATGATGCATTTACCGTGAGTTACAAGCAGACTGCCGGACACAAAATTCAAAACTGCCAGTATAGTACTATAATTTACAATTTTGGATTCACTTATTAATATTAATATTCGTATTTGCATTTGCATTTACTATACTATTATTATCTGTATCTTCTTACAGAATCTGATCCATTACACATGGTAGATTAGATTTAGAGGGCAGAAGATGAATGTAGTAATGAAGGATGGATTATGATATTTGGTGAAGTGTTGGAAATGACGTAAGTACCCCGTGGTTTAAAGGGTGTAACAGGTTTTCGCCATTGAAGGAAAGCAAAGGAATCTAGTGAAGAAAGTGGAAAGATAGGATAGTCGTACAAGTACAATTGATTACCTACTTCCTAAAGAGATATACGTTGGATGAAACAGTTAGTCAGATAATGTTTGTAGCTGAGAAGGAAAAAAAAAAAGAAGGTAAATAGTTCCTACCATGAGTAAAACAATCCAAAACCTGTTAAGTATTACTAGGTATGAAGGTATCATTTTTATGTTTTACCCTATTGGACAAAACTCCATGGAAGTAAATTTAACTAGGTTAAATTTGGTAGATTCAAAAAAATTGACTAAAGGCAAACCACTAAAATGTGTTAAAATTAATCAATGATTAGAGCTGAAAAAGAGTCGAAATTTTATCCAAAAACTCGAGCTCGATCTCGGCTGAGCTGAGTTTTTATCGAGTCCGAGAGTGAATCCAAACGATTAGATCAACGAGCCAAGGTCGAGCTTTTGATGGCTTAACTCGAGTTCTTAGTGAGGTTTCTGAGTCTTTATACATATATGTAATATTTACATATATGTTCGAGCTTTTCAAGCTATGTTTGAGTTTTTATCGAATCTTCTATATGCATATATGTAGAGGTGAGCGCGGTCAAGAAACCGAACCGAACCACACCGAAACTGATAGGACCGTAAACGTTACGACAAATTTTCAAAACCAAAAAACCGAACAATTTCGTGTTTTCGATTCGGTTCGGTTTTTCAGCCCAAATACTCACCCCTATCCAAGGACAGGACCAGAACAAAACCAAAAATCACGAAATTATAAAACAAAAAACCGAAGCGATTACATGTTTCCGGTTTTGGTTTGGTTCAGTCGGTTTTCTGTTCAGTTCGGATTTTTTCCCAAATGCTCACCCCTATGTATATGTTGGAGCAAAACACAGATCAACTTGATACTGATGCTGCAGTTAGTACTAATCATACTTAGTACTGATGGGGCAGAACATGTTATTACTGATGAGTTGATACTGGTGAAATCTATAACTTAGTTACTACTGATCAAGGCACATATTGAAGATACTACTGATCAATAGTAGTTACTATTGACGTTGGTTTTGGACTTACTACTGGTTACCAGAGTTACTACTGACGATGCACATTTACTACTGGTGAATGGTTTTACTACTGGTACGCGTTTTGGAAGCATATCAAGTCCGAGATCTTCGTAGAGATAGTTATAGAATGTAAATCAATGTATATCTTTATTATTCGAATGTAAATCAAAGTCCTAGAATAACTAGGGTAAATAGTTTAGCTTCAAGGACTATTATAAATAGTTCCTTACGAATTGTAAACGTACGTGTGTATTGTTAACTTGATAATATACATTGAAGCTTTTTGTGAAACTGTGTTCTTAATACTTTCGTTTATTATTTACAGTTCATCGTTCTTAATTACATTGATATAGTGTTGATCCGCTGCAACTTCTATATTCAATTAGATCTAAAGTGTTTATTAACTTCTCTATAGTTAATCGATCCTGACAGTATATGTGTAATATGTATACTTTTTGAGCTTTCCAAGCCAAGCTAGAGCCCGATATGAGTCCTATTAGGCTTGCCATTTGGGAAGCTCGTTAAGATATTGAGTTGAGCTCGACTCATTTGCAGCCCTCCCAATGACATAATCATGAGTTTATAATCTCCTGAATTTTTTTATTAGAAGAAACATTATATATTGAGTTTTTCTAGAATTTAAAAGAAGAGAGAAAAAACAAAGTATTAGCAAGGTTCAGCCCGACCCGACATCCTACAATTTTACACATTTGGCCCAAACATCTTATTCTCAATAATCTTATCTTTTTTCTAACAACATATCGCAACTTGATAAACTGTTGCAACTTAACAAATTAGCGATTATAAAATGGGTTATTCTATATATACATATACCTGAAAGAAACAGAAGAATATAATTTATGGAGTCAAAGTCAACTATTTTAGTCAAAGCCAGCACCAGTCCAACTAGAACCTCTACTCTTGGGTACTGCTCCAATTCCTCTACCTCTACCACCTCTTCCTTGCATTGCATTTTTCTTTTTTCCAGTTCCATCTGCAGCTTCAGTTGACTTTTGACTATTTTGACTATCTGCACCACTCTGATTTGAAACATTTTTAGGCGATTCAGTAAGCGGTTCGGTGGTGTTGGGAACTGATGGAGACTCGACCTACAAAAAACAATGATCCATTAAAATAATTTCCATAAATAAGAAAAACTGAAGACTTACAGTTGCTATAAAAGCAGATGATCTTGGATTCAAAGCCTCTAACCGCCTTTTGAGTTCCTCTAGTCTTGCAAACTGAGACTTACTGCTCTCTTGAACCTATAAACGATTAGTAACTGATTAAACTGCATTAGAGTTTTAACTGAATTAGTTAGTAAAGTACCAGATTATTCAAATCTTCACATAGTTTCTGCTTCAGTGATTCTTCATCCTTGACAGCGTTTGATGCAGCTTCCCAAGCCTGCAGAAAATGAATATATTTATCCATTTGACAGCTGGATTTATATGAATTAAAACTAAAGACACAAACCTTCTTTGCTTCTTCTTCCTTCAACTTAGCTAAACGAATCCTCTCTGTTGACAATTCAATTTTCTTCCTCATATGCTCAAGGGCTGCAACATGTAAATGTTAATATTTGGCATTCACAAATTAAGGTATAATAAATTCATAACAAATGATAATGCACCAACCAGCTTTCTTTGGTCCTGCTGTGAGTTTCATCTCCATTGACAGATTCGAAAGCTCTCGCTCAACATCACGAATTTTGGAATAATTCTCATCAATATATCTGAATGTTCAATGCAAGCAAACAAGGAATGAAAAACTAAATTCTTCTCAATTTACTCAAATTATAGATAGGGTGTGGCTTCTGTGAAGGCAGATATCAAGGAACAGGGGTAAACTTTAACATTCTTCTTAAAGTATTGTTGCTACAGAGAACACTGATTGGCTAATTAGATTTTAATGGTCAACTTAATAGAATTCTTCTACTTAACTTAATACACACTCTAACATCCAAAAAACCCCCCCAAATTAAGGTTCACATAAACCTACCGAAGCTGAAAGGTAAGCAATAGAAGATATTAATCATGCAAAATGCAATTGATGAATTAGCAGGTCGGAAGACGATATATTAAGGAATCAAACTTACTTTCTCAATTGAAGTTGCTCTGCTTCAATCATCTGAGAAAAAAAGAGTAGAACAACACCGAAATCGGATTATAAATTGGAATTTCAATATACTAACACGAAATATCAATCAGAAAATAGCAATTCAGCGATTACCCGCTCGGTGTGGGCGATAACAGGCGATTCGCGAATGAGACCGTCAGGTCCCATCTCTGTAACCAATGAAGGATCGATCGCCATTGTTGATATCGTCGATCCCTCAGATGGATATGAATCTCGATCTCGAATAAGATAACAGATGCTTTACTTGAATTGGAGGGTAAATCTGGGAGTTATGGCAGTAGTGCGTGTATGATGTATCAAGCGAGAATAGGTGGTTAATTTTTGGGGGAATTTGCAATTTGTTTGAACATGTGCACATGCCATAGTAGTGGTCTCAAATTTGTATAGAATAAAATTAACCAATATGTTACTAACCATATCAAAAATAGTTGGTAGTCAACATGTTTGGTTGGTAGTACCATACCAATCAAGTAATCATAGTACGGTAATGGTACAAAATTTTAAATACCATGGTAGTACCGTACCAACCAATACTTTATATACATTATTTAGAAGAATTCAAGAAAGGTAAACTACGTTTATATTATTTTTTAATAAAAGTTATGATATCATAACATGAAAACATTAAGTTATAATTTTTAGCCTAACCGATAAACATATTATATTTTTGTTATTGTGTTTGTATATAATGTTAATAATTAAGCGTGTGAAGCAGACGAGAATGCTACAAGCTAGTGTATTATGACAAAAATACTACATAATTTGTACTTTATCGTAGATAGTGTTTATATAACATTTTACGTATACCAATACCAAATATAATAGTATAGAAAAATAACTTTTTTAGTAATAATTCCAAGTAAGGTTGTGATCTTGGTATATATCATTACCAATTCGTACCAACCACGATTGTGGTAGCCAAACAAATTGGTACCAAGTATGGTTGGTACGATAGTGGTAGTTAGATTAGTGTACCAACTATAGTTGGTACGGTACACGGTATGAGGAAAATATGTGTAGTAACGTACCATGTTCACCCCTAAGCCATAGGCTACGGTTTGCGTTATTTTTATTTTTTCTGTAAATAGTTTTATTAATGACATTCTTAAGGGTTATCTATAACATACATAAAATATTTGTACATTCATTAATGAAGTAGTGTTTATAAAATTCAGGGGACGACTTTTACATTATCTTTACCTGTAAAATTCCTTCTGTAAATTTCATTTGGAAAAATTACTTATGGGAAGCAACAGTTTGCATATTTGCGTGAAAAACGTACAATTATTGATATATAATAAAATAAAGTTACGTTAAAATAATATAAAGTAAGATTGAATTGAGCACAAAAATTTGGTTATATTTTTATAAATATGTAACTTTCATCTAATTTAGTTCGAGAATTATAAGTGTACAACTTAATAATAATATAAAGTAACAATAATTTTAACTTATAATGTTAATAATATATTATAAAATGACAATAAATCTAAAGAAGAGAATATATAGCAAGCTAAAAGTGAAAGAGAGGGGAAAAAACCCATGTTAAACGCCAAATTACATTAAAATTTAAAATAATAGTAAAACAATAACCAAAAGAAAAAAAAAAAGAAAACCAGACAATGTTCAATGCAAAATAGGGATGAATAACTAAACTCGTCTCAATTTACTCAAATTATAGATAGGATGTGGCTTCTGTAAAGGCAGAGATCAAGGAACAAGGTTAAACAATACATTAACATACTTCTTCAAGTATTGTTGTTATACCGAACAGTGATTGGCTAATAAAATTTTGATGATTAAGTTAATAGAATTCTTCTACTTAATAGAATTTTTCTACTATAAAACATCCAAAACCCCCCAAATTAAGGTTCATATAAACCTAGCGAGGCTATTAATTAGTAACGCAAAATGAAATTGAGAAATCAGAAGACAAACTAATAAGGAATCAAAGTTACTTTCTCAACTGAAGTTGCTCTTCTTCAATCATCTGAGGAGAAAAAAATATAGAACAGCACCGAAATCGCATATCAATTGGAATTTGAATATACTAACTAGAAATATCAATCAGAAACATAGCAATTCAGCGCTAAGTTGATCTTATTAATAATGTACCACTTAAAACAATGATACTAAACACTTGTATCAAAACAAAAGTAGAACATATAAATATCACTGCTTGCATTGAAGAAAAATCTAGAAATATGATGTTACCTACACCTGTATACAACTGTTAATTAAAATTAAAAATTAAAATTTAAATACAGATTTAAGAAACTAATCTTGCTTTCCTGTGGGACCTGAAACGAGACGGTGTAGACGGAGAATATTCCACCGGTAACGGTGGCGGCTCTAAATCACCAGAAAGCATTGCCACCACTTCTTTCATAGAAGGCCGATTTGCAGCTGATTTTTGCAGACATAAAAGTGCAACTGTAATACAAATCAAAGCTTGATCCTTATCCAAAGAATGTACAGATTGATCCACAAGATCTAGAAGTTTCCCAGCCCGAGCAAGATGGCGGGCCCACGATAAAAGATTGGCCCGTTGAAACTCAGACATCGGTGAACCACTCACCTGAAGCGGTCTTCGGCCCGCAATGAGCACCAGAAGTAAAACCCCAAAACTATAAACATCACATTTCTCTGAAAGATCACCACCGCATGAATACTCTGGAGCTACATAACACACAGTTCCCCTCATACTAGGTGTACTGCTGATCCCGCCACTTTTTGGGATATCAGAATCATGACTGTTGTGGCGGGCCCGCCAAAGCTCGCCACTAAACCCGTCTAACCACCAGTCCATGCTGCCTCTGCTACCTCTGCTTCTGCTTCTTTTTTTCTTTCTGTCAGAATATAATTCGTCGTCTTTTGGCGACCAATTATCGTTGTTGCTAATGTTACGGTTACTCGATTCTTTCTTTTTGTTTTTCTTTTTCTTTCGTGTGAGTTCGTCACAGTACTCCTCTTTCCACCATTCTCTAGCTGGTCTTCTCTTCGGTTTCTTGGTGTGCTTGTCTTCATCTAATGAAATCCACCAATCCAATCGTTTTCTCTGCTTCTTTTTTTCTGGTTTTGCTGTTTGTCCTGTACTTGAAGAAGCTGCAGTTGTGATCCATTCGGTTTTCGGTCTCTCCTTCTTGATCTCACTACCAATCCACTCCATTACATAGTCCTTTACACGGCCGGAATCTGACAAACTGTTGTCTTGCTTCCACCACCAATCCTTCCCGGAGATATTCTTATTTCTCCTCCCGTTTTTGTTTAAACCACCACTTTCAACGCTTATTGTATCTAGATTCCCCTCTGTAGCCGCCCTTGGAGACTGGATAAAAGTCTCCGGTGATGTCTCCGCAATTGGAACTGTAACAAAACTCTCCGGTGATTGATCGGGAACTGCGCTAAACTCCTCACACACGGTGGTTGTTGCCAGACTTTCAGTCTCCTCGAACACAGATCCGTTATCATCTACTATTGAATTCCCCACCCTTTTTCCTTCTTCAATCTTACTATTCAAGTCAACTCGACATTCATCTTCAGGTTTTAACCTAGCTAAACCAAAATCCCCAATTTTGGCATTGAAGTTATGATCTAACAGTATATTACTAGGCTTTATGTCACCGTGAATAATCGGTGGATCACAATAATGATGAAGATACTCAATACCTTTAGCGATATCAATTGCAACCGAAAGCCGCTTTTTCCACTCCTTTAGCTCCGCACACTTGCGATGAAGCAAGCAATCCTGTAAGCTTCCGTTAGTCATCAGCTCGTAAACAAGCACCATTCGCCGCCGTCTCCGATCGGATGAAAATCCAACGACGGACAGGATACGATCGGAATCGATTTTTCCGGCGAAGAAGAGCTCGTTCTGAAACTCACGCTCACCTTGTAGAGAACCGGCGTCCATGACCTTAACTGCAACATCCTGATTATTAATTAGGGTTCCACGATAAACGGAACCAAATCCGCCTTGACCGAGGCGGTTGGAGGGGGAGAAGGATGCGGTGGCGGTGCGAAGGGCGGTGTAGGAAAATTTGTGAGGAGGTTTGGAGTCGGAAGGAGCGGTGCGCTTGCGTGTGGTGAACTTGCGGAAGCAGAAGGTTAGGGCTATGAGGAAAGAGAAAGCAAATGCGATGGGAGGAACGAGGCGGATTTGGTGGTGGTAAGGTGGCGGAGGCGGTGGTTGTGGAGATGGAGATGGTGGTAATCGAGATGGCATGATGAGAGAGAGAGAGAGAGAGAGAGAGAGAGAGAGAGAGAGAGAGAGAGAGAGAGAGAGTAATTACATGGACAGCTAACGAAAGAGAGAGCAGGATCTCTGTGTGTGTGATTTTGACTTTCTTTTCTTTCCTCTCAATGCCAAATGACATATATACCCTGTGATATAAAATTCAATTAGTGAAATACAACTCTATATTTCGTATTTCCATTATTCTATTCTCATATATATTCATTTTTATAGTCACAACAAAATACAAAGGAGGTTATTCATAAGGAAACTTATTCGTATTTAATAATTTTTATTTATAGAGAACAATTTCATATTAAAAATAATTATATCCTTAATAAGAGGATAAAATGCAAAATCTGATAAAAGAAAAAGAAAGTTATAATTGTCATTTGATATGAAATTGCTCTGTACAAATCACCTCACTATTCATAACCGTATTAATCAGTTTAATCTTATTTTTAATAGTGTAATTGTAATATTTAGTATAAATTATATGAAAACAATTATTTCTAAATCATGCAAATAAGTGATACAAATTAGTTTTTATGTTTTTTGAGCTAAAAGATTATAATGAATGTTAAATTAGATTAAATTAGATAATTAGTAAGTGATATTCCTATATATTATGATTAAAGTGAATTTAATGATGTTTAAAAGTAAATGTAAGGGTAAATGAGTCATTTCAATTTATTAAAGGAGAGAGTTAGTGGGTATGGGTCTCACTATATTTTACCAAATAAGAAAAGTTTCAAAGTATATCACTTATTATGAAACACCTCAAAATAGAAAGTGTATCACTTGTTTTGAAACGGTAGCAATATTATTTTTTATTATTAATTAGGGTTTGACTAACTCATGCCCTAAGGGCATGAGATCAGCATGTTTAATATACTCAAATATACCATTTTTATTTGAAAACACATTTAATTCATGCCAAAAATACACTTTATAAATGAGAGCTGATTCGTACAGAGCAGTTTTTATCCATACAGAGCAACTTCATTCCAAATGACAATCATGCCCTTAATGGGAGGGGTGAAATGTAAAATGTGTTAAAAGTAAAGGAAGGGCATGATTGTCATTTGGGATGAATTTGCTCTGCATGGATAAAAGTTGCTCTGTACGAATCAGCTCCCTTTATAAATTACTAATAAATACATTTATTTATCTTGAAAGGAAATTTAAAGTTCATTAATTCTTCTAATCTCATGCCCTTAGGACAGGGCATGACTTTAATACGCTTTTAATTATAATCAAGTTGACAAGTTGTTTTAGTAAGAAATCAACGGTATCGCGTGTCCTTTAATTTATTCTAGGATTAGTTTAACGTATTTACTTGGTCAATGATAGCACACCTGCTAACATACTATTTCTATATTATAATGATTTTTGTTAATTTCAACAAATTTTGATTTCGTTTATTTACTTATATAACTAGGTTATATCCCGTGAAATTTACGGATTATCGTAATTTTACTGAACGTAAATTTTATATAATAGCAATATTTTTATTAATATTTAATCATATCAAAATTTTAAATAAGAAATTATGTAATATTTCTATAAGTGAATTATTTTATTGAATTGTTAACGCTATATATATACATGATATATACGATTACAGGATAATAATATCAAATATATATAAAAAGAAATATGAAAATTTAAAACATAATGATTATGAAAATTTGTTTAACAAAAATAAAGATAAACTAAATAACAAATGGTTTTTCTAACGTATGCCCGGGGCATATGATAACGTGCATTTAATGAGCCAATAATTTCTATTTAAACAAAAAATCGAACTTAATGCATATTCTAAAATGATAGTTTTTAAGTGCATTAATGTTAATCAATACATATTTAGAAAATTATTGGTCCATTAAATGCACGTTATCTTATGCCCGAGGGGCATACGTTAGAAAAACCCAATAACAAATACGATGACTAAATATATATTTCTAAAGAATTCTTTAAAAATATCATTTTGATGTTTTATTTGTTATACCGCTATCTTTATCTTCTATTTATATTTTCAAACATGTTCTGCTTTTTAGTATATATAATGCTACAAATAAATATGAAAAAAATTAGCTCTCTCAAAACATAGCAACCTTGACAATGATTGTCCTTAAATCTTATTAATAGTTATAGCAAAACAAATTGCTAAACACAAATTGTGTTCTTTTAAACTTAAATGGAAGATTCTTGTCTGATGGTATTAAATACGATCTTTATATAAAAGTACGATATCTAACTCTATTTCAGATATAATAACTACTTTGATAACACGGGTACTCAATGCTATTATTATTATTATTATTATTATTATTATTATTATTATTATTATTATTATTATTATTATTATTATTATATGAAGTCTAGTACCATTATATAAACCACTTTTCTTGTCAATAGTTATTAGTAACACAATAGGGAGTTGCGTTCAAGGAGGTCCATCATTTTTACAAAGTCCCGGGGAACAAATCTCAACCATTGATCAATAAGATTAAATGGTCGAGATTAATCAATTATTTTATACATTGAGGGGTATTTTGGTCATTTTAAAAAAGTATAAATTTTTTTATTTTTTATTTTAGAATTATTAATTTTTTTTATTTTTTTATTTTTGTATAAAACATTATTTTTTCCATTAATAACACATAATGTGATTGCATACTGAATCACATGTGAATTTGTAGTGAATCGCATGTGATTTTACACTAAAAATGCGTAGACTAAAATATCAAATATGATTAAGTATACAATCACATGTGATTTTACATTAAAATCACATGTGATTTAGTACTACACGTAATTATTAAATAAATATTATTTTTTAATGAAAAAAATAAAAAAATAATTAAAATAAAAAATAAAAACAAATTAAAATTTTTTTGAAGTGCGAAATGACCAAAATACCCGTTCAAGTACAAAATATGTGATTGATCTTGACCATTAGATCTTATTGATCAATGGCTGAGATTTATTCTTCGAGACTTCGTAAAAATAATGGACCTCCTTGAACGTTACACAATACGAACACCAACTTTTAAAACATTTTTGTGATTTAATAACTATTAACATTAAGTTTATGGTTAAGAGATAAAAATATTCATAACTAATTTGTACCATAATCACATATTTGTATAATATTATGCGTATAAAAAACTCTCTCTTTATTTACATTTAATAAAGAAAATTAAAACTATTACTTTCTTTGTTTTAAAATAAATGATACACTTTTCATTTTAAGATGTTTCAAAATAAGTGATACATTTTGAAACTTTCCTTATATGGTAAAAAATAGTGAGACCATATCCACTAACTAATATTCTTTAATAAAGTGAAATGACTTATTTACTATTATTTTTACTTTTAAACATCATTAAACCTACTTTAATCACAATATGTGGGACCCACTACTCACTAACTATCCACTTTAATCTAATTTAACTTTTATTATCATATTTTGTCGTGCAACTCAAAGTGTATTACTTATTTTGAATTGGAGGAAGTATATATAAAGAATTATATTTATTGTTGGAATTAAATTGATATATAGTTATATGGTTTTTCTAACATGTCCTCTTAGGCACATATTTAGGTTCATTAATTCACTCAAAGTGTCTTACTTATTAAACATTAATGAAGTTCATATGTTATATTTTTAAACTTGTATTGAGTGCATTTTTTAATTTTAATACAAAGTTGATATTAATTAATGAATATAAGTGTATAGAGGGCACATGTTAGAAAATATGAAAGTTATATACCATAAATCTCTCCAATACACCCCTAACTAAAATTTTAACCCACTTACCAATTATCATATGCAGTTCACCCCTAATTGTTTACCCACGAAACGGTTTTAACGGCTATGACTAAAGTAGATAACCATTACGTTCGATATAAACATTCCGCGTTGACTGTAGTTCGAATAAATGGATATCATGCCTGAACCGAACCTGTTTTTTTGTTTCAAACACGAAATGCTGAAAAGAAAATCGAAATGAGATTTGTTGAATCCGTTGTTTCTAGTATAGAACTGGTTCCATTCACCATTCGTTAATCAGAGAACATTTGGGAAAAAATTACAAACTCGAAATTATTACCTTACGTTATGCGGATGCGAACGACTATGTAGTGAAAAAAAATGTATTTGTAAGTTTTTAATCCAACATTGTTAGTTTTTAATTGATTTATTAGAAAAAGCTTGAGGTTTTGATTTATTAAAGAACCGGAATGTTTATTTAGCTGTCATTAAGTAAATATAATTATCCTAAAATTTGTTCCATTAATAACTTCCTACTACGAAATTTAAGCTGACAAATATGGGATAATTAAAATATCCTAAATTATAAAATATAAATTAAAAAGCTTATCATTTGGAAATCAAATTTAAAATTACGTTTGATTTTTATAAATTTAATTAATTAATTGATTAAATGAGTGAGGTAAATAATTGGGCGGGAAAACGAAAATTAGGGGTTTTAAGAAACTGCCATGTGGCACTTTAAAGCTTCTTTTATTATTATTAATAGATTTTATGAACGGAGATAGTTTTTCTCATTACCAGGTATAAAATGATTTAAGTGTTTATATAGTAATTTAGTTTATATTTATATACAATTTAATAAAAATAAATAGATTTAATTTTAATTAATAATTACTATAATAGATTTAATTTTAATGTGGAATAAATGAGATTAATTTTACGACAGGGCAGTTGTTGATGCTTCAGACCTCCACTTTCTTATATTAATTGTCTTCAACCTTTCACCTAATCCAACCACTATTCAATAGCAGTAATTATAATCAAGACTATTAATGTTTAAACACAAAATCAATATTATAAAAATGCGATGATGTTTTTGTCAAGTGATAGTGATTTTAATACTACGTGAATCATTTCAAATAAACAAAATATATGTGTTATACCAAATTATATACTCGTAATATATTAAAAGAATAAATTATGATATTGAAGTTATTATAGTACTTCGTATTATGTTTTAAACCCAAGTAGAAATAAGAAGAAAAGCCGGATAGAAGAAGAGAATATGTGCTTTAGCTTTAAGCTCTAAAATCTATGTATGAAACCTTTTGATCCTTTTTTGAGTCACAGCCTTTTGAGGGTCACAACAGAGAAACAATATTCATCTTGAAGATTTACAACAAAAAAGTAACAATGATGCCTCAATCAAACTTAATGGGTAAAAAGTGGGTCAAATTTTACGATTTTGATGATATTTTGCTCCGATCTGTCACAATCAACCTCTTCCTCAAACGAATCACATTCTAACTCCATATTTTTTCATAAAAACAACGGTTTTTATGTTTTTAAGTTGCAAGCTAATATTTACATCTTATGCTCTAAAAGTTACAATGAATAACAAAAAATGATATGGTTTGATATTTTTGGTGGAACCACATTTAATGTGGTTTGTCGGTGCAGTATAGATTTGGTAGTTAATACTTAATAGCCGAACCCCACCCAAAACCAGAAGATAGAAATTACGTTTATAATCTTTATTAGAAGTTTAAAACTAAGACCAGGGGTGACCATTAGGACCGAAAAAATCGAACCGAACCGAAATGCGACCGAAACTGATCCGAACGAAACCGAAAACATGTAATCGGTTCGGTTTCAGTTTTGAAAATTCATCATTTTCGGTTTTGGTTTTATCGGTTTCGGTTCGGTTCTCGAATATGAAGAACAATTAGGCTAGAAAAACTGAACCGAAACCGAACCGAACTGAACCAAAATCGATAACATGTAATCGGTTCCGTTTTGATTTTGAAAATTCAACATATTAGGTTTCGATCTTATTGGTTTCGGTTCAGTTCGGTTTTTGTACCGTGCTCGCCCCTAACTTAATCTTAGGTTTCTAGATTACTCATGTCTATTAGCATGTAGTATTTGGCGTGCATCTTTGTTATGGTCGGTATAAGTCTCGGATGCAAGCACTAAACTATTTACCCGAGTTTCGTTATAGATGTGTACATGTCTCTTTATCACTTCCATGGTGAAAGATATGATCTGTCTAACTATCTAAGTGATAAGATCTTGAAATTAATAAAGGTCAAAGATATTCAAACTTGGAGAGCGCGTTGTCCAAGTTTGGGAGATTAATATATGGGCAGCAAAGCGGACCCTTTTTGCTTCGTTGGCGGCATCACATATTAGCCAGGATTGGACCATTGCTCCAACCACAGGTCCACCATGCATGTGTTACTTTCTCACTACAAATTCAAAATCGGGACTAAAAACCTCGTGTTGTGGGCTATATCCTTAACCTTGGACCCATAACAAACGTCATGCGACTTGTAGCTTCTTCTAGATCACATATGGTCCCAATTTGAAAACCATGCAATCTTAGGTCTCCAGTTTGTCGTATTTGTCTCTATTTTGTTGGACTAGTGTCAAAAGGAACCAACAATGAAGTCTTTGTATTATATTACACTTTGACACAACATAATACATAAAATATTATGCCATGTGGAATATAATATCCAAATAATAATAAATGTCTTTATCCAAAAATATGAACTTGCATTGAAATGGAACACATATCCAATATGTAAATTAGTAAATAGAATTCTTTCATTTTTATTTTCATATGTAATACTTATATTATTCCTACAACACTAACGGAGAAAATTTCATCCATTTTCTCCAACTACGGTACAAATTAGTTATAAATGCAACTTATGTGTATGAATCATTTATTCATGTAAAAAGGAAGACCAAAGAAAAACAAAAATGAGGCCCAACTAGTCGGGTTGAGCCCACAGCCTTACTAAACCAAGCGAAAAAACAAGAGCCCAGCATTAAGAAAAAGAAAAAACAAAAGGGCCTGCACCAAAAAACAAAATAAACAAAGAAGCCGACAGCTATTGACCCGACCCAACCAAAACACACATAAAAAATCTTAATTTAGTTATGGGTTTTGATAATGACGCATAAGACATGCATAAAAACGCTATATATCATCTATAACCGACTCCCGAATTTTAGGAATTACTCTTTCGTACCATTTTTAATGCACTTGAAGACAACCCTTAGGCTGTCATTATCAAAACACTTTATTTCCCGTTTACCCACAACGGAGGAGCCGCCCCCACCAGGCAGGCGGCCACGGGTCATAACGCACTCTTCGCACAACAAATCATGACTTCAAATAGACATGGCAAAATGACACGACAATTTGATACGAAATTAGTGAGTTTGGATTAGAAGTTTCGACATGTTTACGTAAATAAATTGACACAACATGAGATGAAAGATAAAAGAGTTGGATTAGTGTCAATAATTTAAGTAACCTGAATCGCCGGTTTATTTGTAAATATTACAAAATTTTATAATTATGTAGTTTTAGTGGAAAAGGTTTGGGCTTTCATTTTAAATTGGGCCTGATATTTAATCAGGTTTGGGATTATCTAGACTTAGCATAGTTTATGGTATAGACTTTTGTTTAATTGGTACATGCTAGTTTTCATGAATCAAACTGGTTAATCACATCACTTGGGTTTCACAGGTTTCATGGGTTTCACAGCTCGTATCAGGTTGACTAAATATTAACCGTGTTGCATGGGTTTACATTTTGCACTCACTTACTAAACATGCCAGATATGAATTTTGGATTTACATTTCGACACGATACAAAACCTAGCACGAAATGACACATTTAGTCTAACATAGATACCCCAATGAAACTATGTGTTTCATGGATTTTTAACATGTTATATTAACCTAACCTTTCTGTAGATGTCACAAATGGTCTTCTCAAGATATAATACAAGGAAAATACCACTAGAAAATAGTTTAATCTAAAACAAAAAAGAGGATTACATGAACTCATAATGAATCAACACTTAAAAAACCGCTCTTTAGGAGAAGTCTAATTTATTAAAACAACTTCTAGTGAACGTAATGCTAACATCATAGTGGTGACAACCATGTTATTAAAACCGGGCTTCTTACTCTGTGTACTCCATCTTTCCATATCAAAGCTCCCGACTCTGGCCCTGTTTGCCTACTCTTCGTTATAAACGTAACTTTATACGACAATTTCTCGTATTTTTTGGTGAAATTAAGGATTGATGGTTCCACTTTCACATCCACGCCTTTAAATTGTGAAGTCACAACATGATACTTAGAATTTGGAGAACCAACATTAGTCACTGTTCGGTGAATAGTCATGGAAGTAACTCTTTTGTCTTCGGGGAAAACCGCCGAGAGAGCCGGGTAGTTCAAATCACTCGGGCCCGAGAGTGTATGTTGGCACGTTCGGTTGGCGAATTTGGCAAAAACCACTAATTGAGTACGGGTCAAACCTTGTGTGCATAAAAAGTCGAAGTAACCTTGTGCTCCAATATCGTAAATCAACCCCGGGTCGACGGCTCTAGACGGGTTGATGTGACCCGCACCGTGGTCATATGGGCTCGATGGTCCGCCGGTGGATGAGTCGGTTAGCGGTTTATAGGAGTTATCGTGAATATATGCAGTTGTCATTAGTGCTGATTTTACGGCGGCAGGACTCCAATCGGGGTGTCTTGCTTTTAACAATGCGGCAACCCCGCTCACGTGAGGGCATGACATAGAAGTACCCGAAAGGATATTGAACGCTACTCGTCTTTTATCGGTTTCCAAGCTCGATGGACCCGTGTCCCCGGTCCAAGCCGCTAAAATGTTGACCCCCGGAGCGACTAGATCCGGTTTTAGAATCTCTAATGAGAGGAAATTCGGGCCTCTCGATGAAAAGGCGGCCACAACCGGAGACGGTCTTATACCAACTTTCGTCCCGTAAAACGCGAGATTTCCGGTGGGTTTTCGATCTTCCATTGCGTATTGTTTGATTGCTTTTCCCTCTTTTTCTCCGACGGCCACCGCCGGAAGAAGGTGGCAATCCGCCACGAGCTCCTCCCCGTTGGCGGCGGTATTGGACAGAATCATCCCTACACCGCCAGCTTGTTTCACCACTTGACCCTTTTGAACACGTGGACTAATACCTCTGTCGCATATCACTATCTTTCCGGCCACCACATGTGGATCCAATGTTCCTTCTAAGCACAGAGATCCCGGGTCGGGGCTACTTGAATTACTCCCGGTGTAAACCAGCGGATACATCGTGTTTGGAGACAGATTTCTTCGGCCTTTATAAAGAGAGACTCCTTTCGACATCGACCCGGATCCGAGCTTAACCGAACCCGGAAAATCCCGGTCCATGGTGCTTGCTCCAACAGTTATAATCCATGGCGAAACGTTAGTCAAACTTACCGGGTCGGGCCCACCGTTACC
Source organism: Calendula officinalis (assembly GCA_963853835.1). NCBI lineage: Eukaryota > Viridiplantae > Streptophyta > Magnoliopsida > Asterales > Asteraceae > Calendula > Calendula officinalis. The sequence goes on from OY970820.1 coordinate 24,438,496, forward strand.
CGCAGAGCACGAAATAAGAATCCCCTTCTCCATGGCGCCAAAAGCTGCAATCGACAAACTGTCACGATGGTACGAAGAAACCCCACCACCTAAAGAAATCGACATTATATCAACACCGTCGGCCACCGCCTTATCAACGGCGGAGAGAATATCGGAGCTAAAACAACCACCGCCCCAACACACTTTATAAGCTGCAATTCTCGCTCCAGGTGCCATCCCACGTGCCGTACCGTAAGCATAGCCCAGAAGATTAGCCCCATGCACCGGCGAACCCGCCACCGTAGCCGCCGTGTGGGTCCCGTGTCCGTCTTGATCTCTAGGAGATTTATACTCCTTTTGTTCATTTATATTTCCGGTGGCAGCTTCGTATCCATGGTAAAACGCCCTTGCTCCGACTATCTTTCTATTACAATGGTGTTTCTCAAACCCCCGGCCGACTTCACACGCGCCTCTCCAGTGAGCCGGAACCGTGGTGTACTCACTGTCGTTGAAGCTAGGGCTCTCCGGCCAAATTCCGGTATCCAGCACGCCGACAACCACATCGTGGTCAGTCACTTTGTCTGACCACACACTCGTGGTATCTTCCGGTTCAAGTCCAAGAAACATCGGACTACGTGTCGTATGAAGCTCGTATCTCACCTCGGGGAGTACGCCGACGACGCCGTTCTGACCCTCGAGCATTTCGGCTTCTTCTTCGGTTAACCGCGCCGCCATACCATGAAAAGCCGACTGGTACGTATAAATAACCCTCCGTTCTTCTTCTTCTTCATTAATGACCTCCGGTGAAACCACTGATTGCACGAGTGACATGTACCAGTCAACATGGTCGGCGCCGAAGCTTGTAGGGATAGCTGAGATGTCCATATGGACAATATACGTTTTCTTCGATAGGCCATTGTTAGTTGACGAAACAGCAACCGATAGATATAGATATAGATACAGGCAGAACCACCATTTGACTGGAATCACAGTACCCATTTTGTATAATATAAAGTTGTGAGGTGATGAAGAAGATGAGTGAAATGAAGCAGAAATAGAAATGGAGTGTTTTTATTAGAGGCGGTGTGTGTAGTAAATACTAAATACTATGTGTGTTACGAGGGCCTGCTACAATTCTGGCAACTTGTGCCGTTAATAAAAATACGAGTAGTAGTTGTATAAGTAATAATGGTGGTTGATATTAATTGCCACGTCACGCTTCAATGGTCCTGCCCGGTTTCTGGTCAATTTGGACCCAACTATTACTCCATGGCTTTGCTAATACACGAGAAAAATTAAGTTTTTAAACATAACATAATTGATATTTTATGTGATCATATGACCTATTAACTAAAAGGTCATGCAAATTATTATAATTCCACCAACCATGGATGATGGGAAGTGTGACATTATTTTTATCAAGTAATTATTCTGTTTTGTTTTGAAAAAAATCTAAAAATCGATCATTGTTAACATATCCGCCACCTACTACTTTCAATGTCCAACGGTTACTAGTAACAAGGAGTAAATGCAGAAGTTATTAATGAATTACTACGTACTGCTCCTTAAGCGTGTATGGAGCATTTGTGTTCAAATGAAGTAATTTCTACTCACAAGTACTTGCCACAACAAGAATTTACTGTCCGCATTTAAAGCCACCCATACCGGCCAAGACGCAAGAGCCCATACCATTATTAGCCTTCTTTTTGTTAAGAAAAATAATTTAGTTAAAATTACACATTTTTTTAGTTAATTCTGTTTATCTGACTAATACAATTATGATTATTTTATTATTTTTTATTGCTCATAAAAAAAACTACCTAAATTGATTCGTTTTTGCCGATCACTTGGGACTATACCCATTGCTAGAAAGACTGCAACCATCACACTTAACATGAACCTTAAGTTGAAGTATAAATTTCATTTAATTGATTTTGAGGACTACTTTAATTTGATTTAATTGTTAAATTAATAATACATAGACATGTAACATATTGTGTGATTGTATGTTTTGAGGACTACTTTGAACTTAATTTAAGTAGTAATATAATTATTCCTAAATTATATATTTTAGAAAATGGTTGTTTATGTCTTTTGTTTGACTGTATGTATGGATGGATACCGATTAATTAATTTAGTGAATTGGTTCGATGTAGTTTTTTTTTAACAGCAAGGGCAACTCAAAAGTGGGAGCTTCGGCAATGTACATTATCACCCAACCAAGAGCACCAAAAATATGATATATTAAAAAAGCTATCCAGACACTAGTCAAAGAATAAAAGGATGAAAATAAAAATAATACACCAAACTAGAACAACTACAAAACAACATCTCAATAAACAAAATAAACGAAACGAGCTAATAAACTCCATCCATAATTGGCACCAAGATTTAGGATCATTTATCCAACCACCCCAATTGTACGCCATGAATGATTTCTTTGATATAAAATTCAACTAAAAGAATGATTGTGCTTGAAGATGAGAAATATCCAAGATAGCCCACCTTCGATCCTGAGGTTCGATGTAGTTTTAGCCTCTAAGATCATTAACGCTTAAATATTTCGAAGAAAAAAAATCATGTCATGAATCTTAGCAACCTAAGACCGCAACGAAGCGCAGAGCCTAACTCTCCTCATTATATAGAAATGACATTAAATATATTTAAACTTGTACTGTTGATAAATGATATAGCACCAGAAATTCAAAGGCTAATATATATTCATAGGGATTGGTATTAACTTTAGTAATTTTTAATTTAGTATCAACTGAAAAGACTACGAGACAAATGTATGATGATGATATGATATGTTTTTAAAGTGCAAATTAAAAGGGTAGTACCGAAAATTTAGCAAGGACGAAGGAGTACTACGTTTCCATTTATCACTTGCTTTCTGATGCTATTGGTCAAAAGAAAATGGTAACATGACATTTTTAAGATGAATTCATATCCACTACTCACTAGTACACAAAATGTCACTTTTTCTTATATATTTTGCACTTTGTGCCCAATTTAGTGTTATAATTCAAAATTACACCCAATTTGATTAGACCAGTGATCACAGAAACATGTATCCGCATATAGGGACATGAAGGGTAAAGGAGTACTATTTTTCCAATTATATGAAAAAAGAAAATATGACATGATATTTTCATGAGAGGTTATGGGCCACTGCTCATATGTTGAAACTTCTTTTATGATATTTTGCTTGTGTTGGTAACTTTGAACCCAAATCATGGCAACTTTGAATCGAATTTATAACTTGTTAAGGATTATATAAGGTCTAGTTTTAAGCTTTAACTTGCACTTAGAGCTAATTAATCTAGATTAGAGGTGATGGTATAAATACCTTGTGTTTAGGCATTTGATGTAAGCTTTCCACATTCTAATTGAGATACACTTTGAAAGCTACTTTCCCTCCTCCATTTCTCTCTCAAATACACACACTTAAACACACACTTGAATTCTCAAATCACCATGAATTGCTTAGAGCTTGATTGATTTAGCTTCCACAATTGGTATCAGAGCTCAATCCTTCAAGGAACAGGTCCAAATTCATGATGATTTGATCCAGATCTGAATTTTTGAAAATTTTCTTTCTTTCGTGCGAAAATTAATGTCGAATTTTTTGTTTGGAATTGATGTTTTGATTGGATATTCATGATTCTCCATTGATTCTAAGCACAATAGAATCAAATTCATTTCAATCCATCAAGTATTCATCTCAATTTGGAGATTTTAATGAAAAACTTGAAAACTCAAAATTTTGACCGTAAATCTCAAAATTCGATCTGATTTGTTATGGATTGAGGAATATTATTGATTTCGATCGTTAGAAAAGTAAAATCGAACAGTTTGCAAGTTGAATCATTACATTTGGTTAAGAATTGAAGAAGCTAGGATCAAATAAGTGTGATTTTGAAACTTACGTAAGAGTGTTCGGCTCGATGAAGGTTCCCGGCCTCAAGAACGTTCCCGGCTTCGACTCGGCTCGAACACATTGTTCGGTTTGAAAGAGTTCGGCTCGTCAAAAGACTTCGTCTCGAACTCCGGCTCAAAGTGTTCGGCTCGGCTCGAACGAACAGAAAGAGTTCGGCTTCAACAAGACTTCGGTTCGAAAAAGTCTTCGGCTTCAAACTTCGGCTTGCTTGATTCTGTCTTCGATTCGATCTCATCTCATCAATTATTACAGGATTTGATCTCGTTTCAATACATAATTGATTCCGTCTTCGGCAATTTGATCGTTTCAAGATCTCATCTCCGCTAATTGATCTCGTCTCCGTGTTTCCGATTCCGATCAAATTCAACTCTAATCCTGCGATTTCAGTCAATTGGGTTCGATCAGTGATCTCGTCAATTGCAATCAAATTGATTTCCGATCTTAGCAACTGATTTCCGATCTCGTAAATTAATCGATCTCAACCTCTTTTTCTCTTCAATTCGACTTCGATTCGATTTGTTACGACTTCAGATTATCAAATTCAAGTCCAATATCTGATCTCAATCTCGCTTAATAGATCTCGGCTGAGTTGAAGACGACCCAAGTTTTTTCTGGCCCAAAAGAGATCTCAACCCAAGCTAAATCTCGGCCCAAAACAATCAAATCCAAATTGCAGCCCACATACATTGAAGGATCTGGACTCGATCTAAAAATCAATAAACGTCTAGAATTAATTTTGGTCTTGACCCGACTTAATTTTCTCAAATTTGTGCTCAATTCCAACATTCTCAAACTGGAACCAAATTATACACTGGAATCAATTTGATCAAATTTGATCTTTGGTTGTTCTCGATATTAAATTTTTCCAGCCCAACTAATTTTTTTTAAATCAATTTTTTTTTCTCTAAATCCAATACAATTTGTGTCAATACAATACAATTCCTAAATTTAAAAGTCCAATACACCAGTTGTTTTTAAAATCGCGTATTAAACAAATTCCACAATTGGTATTAAATTCCAATACAATTGGTACTAAAAATACAATTTGTGACTTGAAAGTTTCATCTAGTAATTTGTCACTATAAAATTTTAAACCCAGTTAGTTTTCGTCACATCTTGATCTCAACCCAAACCCGAAAAAGTTTAAATTTTTTTTAAACCCGAACACAAAACTTTTACATTTTTTTTAACACGAACCCGAGAAGTTCTCGACTTTTTTCTTAAGTTCTAGACTTTTTAAACTTTTTAAACACTTTTAATTTTTACATTTTTTTAAAGATCTTAAAAGAAAATTTTCACCTTTTAAACACGAGAACTTTTACCCAAAAACCTAATAATCGCAAAAATGGAAAAGCCAACCATCACACCTTTGGATGCTACAAAGAAATCAACCGTTCGTGATTCAGAGTATTATAAACGTAAGATGTTGATGGCTAAACAAACTGAGACTGAAAAAGTGTTGGCTGAAGATGAAGAACATGTAGCAAAATTGTGCTTTATGGCAAGAGAGAATGCTAAGGTTTCTGATCATTTCAGTGAAAAAGCCAACAAAGAAATTGAGGTAATCAGTTCTCTCTAATCAAATTCTGATAATCTCATTGGTCCTGATACTTGTTTTGTTAAAACTCAGATATCTGAAATTGATTCTTTAAAACAAAGCCTTTTAAATGAAAAAGATTTAAATAATCAATTTCAAGAACGTTTAAATGATTTTCAAAATGAAAATGAACAACTTGTTCATTCATGTAAACAACTTGCTCAACAGATTAAACAAACTAAAAATTTCAAACTCGAGAATCTGGATTTACAAACTCAAGTATCAGAATTGAAGGCTAAATATGATAATAATTACAAACTTTACACTAAAACATGGTATGAATATCAAATTACTAAAACTGTTTGGAATGTAAACAACAAGACTTTGATGATAATGAAAAACAGTTTAAATCTTTAAACTCTCAAATTAAAGAATTATCTGAAAATTTACATGAACAACACATCAATTCATCAAACGAAATGAAAAGCAAACAGAATATCATACAGAAAACTTAAAAATGAAAACAAGGAATTGAATTCCCATATCAAACGTCTTGAAGAGTTGATTGTCAAAAGAGGACATACTGATCAAACCATCCATTTAAACAAGCCTAAAGACTTCAAATATTTCAATTCACGAGAAGGGCTAGGAGCTGATAATCCAGAATATCTTAAAAAGGCGTGTAAAATGGTTCCAACACTATATGATTACAAATACATGAATAAAGGTATCTGGCAAAGCTTCATTCGGATGACAGACGAGGAAGAAGAAATTGAGACCTTCAATAGAGCTAAAAAGGAGAATGCACAAATTAGTTTCAATTACACTGAATTAAATAAAACATATGAAACTAAAAAGGCACAATTGAAAATGATGATTATTTTCCTATTATAAAACCAGAAGAATTTGAAGTCAAAGGAAATGTCGTTCTTCAACAAAAAGTAACACCAATGATTTATGTTCCCTCTCTAATTCTAGAAAAGAAAATTTGTCAATTGGAAACTGAAATAGATGAAACACATCAGGCTTTTGATAAAGAAAAATCTGTTTCGCAAACCAAAATTTCTGAATTAGAAAATAAAATTGATGAAACACATAAATCTTTTGATGAAGAGAAACTAAAGTTGCAAATAAAAATTAAAAATTTAGAATTTAACTCATCTCATCTTCAGAAGCTTAAGAAGCCTAGTGCATCTATGAACTTAGATTCTCTTTTAACTGCAAAGAATAAATGTAATAAATCCAGAATGTTTTCTCCTGTAATGACATATCGTGATTTATATACAATCAAGAAATCTCAGGTTAATAGAGGAAATTCAAAACCTAAACCGAAATCACACGTAAGTTCCTCTACCAAAACTAAGCCTAGGAGATCCACGGTTCCGCTAAACTCTAATAAGAAGGTGAATGCTCTCAAACAAATTATTAGAGGAAATTCCGCACCTAAAAGTCTAAATAAATTAGGTTCCTCTTCTACACTTAAGCATTCTCAGATGGGTAAGACTAAACCAACAACCGTTTTGAAACATTCCACTCCTTCAAAGAAAATCTTTTCCAAAACTAAATCTTTAAAATACTCGAGAAAAGATTTACTTTCCTTGGCACCTAAAACAACTTTTACACCAGTGCCAAAAATAACTCCTGATTTTGTTTACAAAACACCCCCGCTCTTAAAAGAAATATGGGTTCCTAAAACTCCAAAATCTCAAATAATTACCCGGAAATTATTTGAAGGTGAAACATCAAGTTTCAGTTTTTCTTGGAATTCTAAATCTTTAAATCAAATCGATACAACTTATAGGTGGTTTCATTCCCACCCTAATAATGTCGGATCCAAACAAAAATGGGTACCAAAAGTTGTATAATTTGTTTTGCAGGAGAATGACTAATACACAATTCAGTGTATAACTCGCGTTTTATCAGAATGGCTTATGCACACATCAGTGTATAACCCGTTCCTAACCGTTTAATGGCTTTCAAGTACATCAGCTTGAAACCCGCTCATAACCAGTAAATCACATATCTGTAAAAAAAACTCTTTCCCACCCCTCTACTGCTGTTAAATGGTACATTTCTGATCTACTAAATTTTTCACTATCTTTATTTTGTCGAGGGGGAGAAATAATAATTCTAGGGGGATAATTAGTATTTCAAAGGGGAGAAACTTTAAAATTCAAAACTTTTATACCCGATTGAATAATTAACCGATACATCTTTCAAAAGACAATACCTTCCCATGGTTTGCCAGAACCGGCCTTACCTTCCAAGGGAAATACTTTTCAGCCGATTGGTAAATGTGAGGGTATAAGTCTAGGGTATAGATTTAGGTGAGTGCAAGGTGATGTGAAAACATGATAACATTAAGAAAACACACCTTTGAGTGCATCCAAACAGTCAATAAACCGGGCAACCATATAAAAAGGTGATCATTCATGTGTTGAATGTTTCACTAGACTTAACTGGCCCAGTAAAGCATCTGCACTCCACCACCAACCACTCAGATTCATCTCAACATGAATTTATTTCAATTCATCAGGGGACGTACACATAATCTATCAACTACTCATTCGGAGTATGTTGGTATTGAAATCATTAACCTCCTGCCCCGGGTTACGTCTTAGTTCAATGCACAGTGTGTCTAGATCTCACCGTCAAATATTTCCAATTTAAGACACATACACTGTTAGTGGCATCACAATCTGGTGCTTCATGAGGATTGAGTGGAAATCCTGCTAGAGCTAAAATTTATGCCAACTCTTAATGCATGACAGACAAATTGAATCGACCCGTTGTGCAAACGACTATTGAATCAAATGGTGTGTTAACGGTTACTCTATGTGAGACCAGTATTACCTAAATTGTTCAAGTTGCTGTGCCTAAAATTTTCAACCATAAAGGCAACAACTTATGCCGGAAACAGATACATTTCCGATGAAAATTTCATGTGAATCATTCTTACAACGTAACATCATAAATGTTGATCAATGCACATGAGCGTTACAGTTCACTCTCAAATAACTCCTATGATCTGCTATAACCGGCATGATCTTCCCCAGGAGCCACCTACAATATAGGACATACTGTGAGGGTCCATAGGTCTAGGTGAGCAGAATCAAGTATCACGGGATCTTGATTGGGGTGCGCAGAGGTAAAATTTGAGAGGGGGAATGAAGTATGGGGTGCAATTCAGCTAAATACATGGTAAAATGAAACGGAGGCGTAGTTGAAAATTTAAAAAGTAAGCTTGAGTGAGGAGGGTGTGACATGGTTAAAGAAAACGAAAAACCCTTTCCAAACCGATTAAAATCCGGGTCGCCACGTCTCTATCAGATTGTATATGTTGCTCTCTGATATTGAAATAGACATCATGGACCGAGTGATGCAATGCACAACCCCCCCAGCCACTCAAGTATTTCTTAAAAAATACATGTTTCATTTTCACGGAGACAAGCTCATATGCTATCGACATCTCACTTGGAGATTGTTGATATTGAACAAGAGGACAAGTCTCTCCAGTCCTCGCCTTCTATTGTCCACTAATTGAGTCTAGAACCGACATAAACACTTTTAGGACACAGGCATACCACCCAGCATATCTTTGTGATATTGCCGGAACATTCATAGTGATACCAAAATTGTTGGTATTCCACGATGATTGAATGGAAATCCTACTAGTGCTAACATTAAAGCCAACACTGAACGTAGGTCACACAGTTTTTGTAACTGTCGTGTTAACGTGCAATCTATGTGATCCCGGTTTACCCTGTTTGATTATGATATAATATTTGATGGCTGTACTCCAACGTTATCAACAACAGTCGGGAGATCAAATGATAAACATGAGACTGTTCTTTTATGTCATCAACAACGGTCATTGAGATTAAACGACAAAAGATTTGATCGTATTTCTAAATAATCAACAACAGTCAGGTTTTCAATGATAAAATGTGATGTATATTGATTCATTCAAAATATGAATATATCATTATTCAACACATTTGTATCAATGGGCTTCGATGATTTTTCCTAATTTCACCTCGAAGAACTTCACATTTTACATGATGATTCAGATAGATCTTGTTCATCATGAGGGGGATAATATATTTCAGAAGTTCTTTTTATAAAGAAAAATGCTTATAATATTTAGGAGATTATCAATACATAAGCCCAAATTTACTCCACATTAAAAAGACATATACACCGGTTAAGGGGAGTAAAGAAGAAACTAAAGATATAACGGGGAGTAAATATCTGTCTAATCCAACTCCCGTTAGGAAATGATTGTCTGTTTGAGGGGGAGCGTAAACTTTATCAACATTTTACCCTAACAACAATTATCAATGATCACAAATCGACAAAGCCAAAATTTCAAGAAAAGACTTCCGCTATAAACAACTCTATCTATGGGTACATTTCGTCGATTTACACGTCTGAAGAAGAAGAAACCGATACATTCATAGAAAATTCTCTCACAAATTCTCAACCATTTCAATTCAAATCTTAAAATGTACATATCATTCTTTCCTACATACAAAACATTCACATTCAATCCAAATCTTAACATTTCAAATCATTCTTTCCAAAATACAATACAACCATACATATCCAAAACTTAAACTTTCAAATCATTCTTTTCAAAATCCAAAGCATCATCATCATATTCTCACAAAAACCTCTACCACAAAATCCAAAACAAAATCTCCAATATCTGAAAATCCTAGACAAATCCTTACCTAACTGATATTCCATTTCCAGAACTTCCAAAACTTTGGTAAATCAGTTTTAGGTCTTTCTTGCACCAACAGATTCATCGAAACAAAATTATTTCCTTTTAGTGTTTGAAACCTCAAAATTCAGCGATGGTATATTCATGAAGTTCATAAAAACATTTCATGCCAAATGCAGAAATCTCAATTGCTTCTCAAGAAGATCAGATGTAAACATAAAAGAGCAACACATAAGCATGTTGAATACAATTTTGTCGAAGAATTAAAATTGAAGAAAAGTAATTCAACATTTTAAAGCACATCTGAGAGTTTATGAATATAATTACGGGCCATCAGAAGAAATTGAAGAAGGAAGACTGGGATGAAGTGCTAAAGCTCAAAAAGGGGGAGATTGTTAGAATTATATAAGGTCTAGTTTTAAGCTTTAACTTGCACTTAGAGCTAATTAATCTAGATTAGAGGTGATGGTATAAATACCTTGTGTTTAGGCATTTGATGTAAGCTTTCCACATTCTAATTGAGATACACTTTGAAAGCTACTTTCCCTCCTTCATTTCTCTCTCAAATACACACACACACTTGAATTCTCTAATCACCTTCAAATCAGCATGAATTGCTTAGAGCTTGATTGATTTAGCTTCCACATAACTCAAATCTGGATTCAAATTGAAGAACCATAACTTTGGGTAAACAAGTCGTGAAGTCGCGTTTGCAGTTATTTACGGTGGTTTGTTTAATAAATGAACGAATATGAGCAAGATTTATAACTCAATTAGTTAAATAAATGGACATGAACAATAGCCTTGTTCAATCATTTATATTTGATTGTTAACCTTCGTTTATTTATTTATTACTCACATTACAATTTATGTAAAATGTTTATAGTATATTCAAATTTGGTTAGAAAAGTTGACATAATTATATAAAAATGTTGAATTAGTATTATCATTAAATTGGCTTGGCGAAAATATATGTGTGTATTTCAGCCCCTAATATGATGGAAATATTAATTCATTGAAAATTTAAGCTTGTAGTCCATATATAGTATAATTTTATAAATTGTGTGGGCTAGTGTGGCAACTCGATATTTCCGGTATGTAATCTCATTTCATTTCTAGAACTTTCCTTATTTAGAAAGTTTCTATATATAGACATTTCTATTTTTTGGCATCTTAACACACAACAAAACATCTATTTTTGCACCATACATTAGTGTTTGACTATTTTAGGCAACACAAAATTATTATTTTCTTATGGTGACACATTGAGCTAAAAACATACTTAAAATGGTAACTTCTATCGGTTAAGCAATAAACAAATTAAATTAATTAAACAGGACTCGAATTGAACTGAACTTCTAAACCCGACACCAAGTCTAGACCGACCACCTAAGTGGCGGCCATACCCCTTGCTCGAACCCCCATCATGGCCGAACACCCCTTGTGGTGTTAATCCTTGGTTGATCTTATCTCTAATACTTGAACTCTTATCCATCTACAACTTGAAAGAGTCCTAGTTCTTCTACAACACCTATTCCTAACCCCAAATCTCCACTACAAATATAACCCACTTGTCCAACCCTAAAACACTATTGATTTTCCCCGATTCGGCCGAACTAAGCCCCAAGTAAGTCCCGAGTTCGAGTTCGTCCGATCCCAAGGCAATCCCATTCGGTTTTGGTTTGTGTTCTTGATTCTGTTCGATAACAAGGTGTGATTTTGATCCCTTTTTCTAGTTTCCTCTTTTGTTTCGGTGTTAGTTCGAACCCGAGACCATGGCCTAAGGCCAAATGGTCTCGGTTATGCTTTGTTTCCCAAACCTGTAGCATGCTTGCACGAATACGTTCGATCGTGTGCATGTGGGTATGATTATCGCTTAATCGTTTCATTAATTGCTTGATATATTGCCCAATGCCCTAGATCTAACCTTGTTGAGACCTAAACCATAGATCTAGCCAAAACTAGCCACAAATCTCGAACCCTAGACCCGATCTAGCCTAGAACCCGTAGGGTTTTGGCCATTCGGCCAACCCTTGAGCCGAACTCTAACCCTAGTTGACCTACATGTTTGACCATTTGACCTAAGTTGACTAGATTTGACTTTCGTTGACCAAAACTTGTGCTAAACTAAACCCTAGACTCAAATCTAAACCCTAGCCGAAATCTAGTGGACCAATGTTGACTTTTTTTGACTATTTTGACCAATGTTGACTTTAGGATGGACTAATTTTGACCCATAAGTCAAACCGGGTCAAGGCCGGATCCTGACCCAAACCGTGGACCCAAACCCGAATACCTAATTGGGCCAAGGCCCGTACTTGGCCCATTCGATCTATCTTAGTCCCTCGGGCCCAAACTTTAGTTGACCCATTAGTATCCAAGCCTATTTGGACCAAAGCCCAAACCTTTGGCCCACTTATACCCAAACCGAACCCAATGGGCCAAGCCCAATCCATGGCCCAACCTAATTGGACCTAAGCCCAATATGAGGCCCAAGTGGCCCAACCTAGTGGCCCATTAAGCCTAACCCAAGCCCATTTCATTTCATTTCGAAGCCCATTTCATTTCATTTCATTTCGGCCTATTAAGGCCCAATGATCCAAGTTCATTCGATGTCACAAAACATAAAACATAACATGAATTGTATATTATATATCTTATATCGTATTTAGAATCGCCTGTGTTACCTTAGTCTAGTTAGAAAGTTATATAGTTTAGGAAGCTAGGAGCCTTTGAAGGATTCCTCTGTCCTAATTGTCGCTAAGCTTTGCCCAGGTGAGTCCACAGACCCCTTTACTACTTTTACTGTTTTATAAACTTTTGGGGTGGAAAACATAAACAAATGCTACTGTTTTACTATGATTGTACACAACATCTTTACATTTTCATTATCGCATTGGTATGAAAAACAATTATTATACCGGACTAAGGTGCCAGCAATCATTAATTAGTGGATCTAGACCATGGATATGCAGATAGTACTATTGGCTGACACTCATCCTCCCAACATTATTTGATCACTACTTGGTTTATCCAAGACATCTTTCGGGAGTGTATATCCATAAAAGAACGATAACATACTGGAGTTGAAGTGTTGATTGTGGACTTAGGGGTTGGTATATTAACTCAATAGACTAGCTACCTGTTGGGGATAACAGTCATGCGATGTCAAACATAACAATTTGTTCAACACATTTTCATAAACAAAACTAGTAATTGTAGATCTTCTACAATTACACTTCACTTTTCATATTTACTTCTCATATTATACGAGTGTTGAACCTTATACTTTTTCAGTCATAAACTTATTTTTATAACAAATATTTTGGGTAGCAAAACACTTTACTTTTTTACAACATTAACCCTGTGGATCCACTCAACATTATTGTTGACCCTTTTTATATTTATGTTTTTCCAGGTGATTAGGTGCAGTGGAACTGGATGATATGAGCAGTGGGATTGTCGTGAGCCATGAATAAAATATTAAGTTTACGAACAATCATTTCATTTCAAAACAATTTCTATTTTAGGAAACTTACTATTTTTGGGAACTTTATATTTTTTAGAAAGTGAAACTACTTTTATTTTCGTTATTGTGTGGTTGTTTGTTTACTTAATTTTTTCTATGTTGTCATGAACGTTACACCTCCGTTCTTCCGCAAAACATTTTAAATGAAGTAAAACTCATTTTTTGCGGGGTGTGACAGCTAGCTACACGAAAGATTTTCAAGTCAGAGATGATTATTAGTAATATTCACTATGAGAAGATTATAATAAAAATTTAAAGAAATGATATTGGTACTTATTAATTATGCTTGTTTGTTACCCCATCCATCCCATTTTTATTGTCCACCTCACTATTTTATATTTTTTCCAAAATAAGTGTCAATTTAAAATTACAACTAGTTATATGGATTATAAGTGGGTAAATATGGGATTTAATTGATGGATAGTGTTATAATTGCATTTTCTTAGTGGACAATTAATTTGGGACGAAGGAAGTATAAATAAGATGTAAGAGCATCTTCAATGGTAGTTTATCTTAAAACTTATTACTATTTCAATAAGTATTGAAAAGACTTATTACCATTGGAATAAGTAGTTTTTTAAAAATTTAATGCAAAAGCTTTTTTTTTTACTAACCTTTTAATAAACTTCCAATGTTTGTCTTTTATAGTCCCTAATGTTTAATAACCTTTTATTTTAAATCTTAGATATATTATATATAATTTCTTTATAATATTTTTATTAGTTAACAAATAAATTATATAATATATAATGTTAATTATTATAATATTTTTGTATGAGATATTTTAAAAAATATTATATTTAGTAAGATGTCAAAAAAATTGTCAAATTTTATATATGGGGTATTTATAAGACATTTTAGATAGATAAAGGTAAACTATAAATATTGTGAAAGAAAAAGCTTTTGAAAGGGTTAACCATTGAAGATGCTATTGATAAAGAGGCTTTTGATTAGTGAAATGTTGATGTGGAAAAAGTAATAAGCTTTTTAAAGGTTAACCATTGGGATGCTCTAAGAGTGTAAGAAATTTTTTTCAGAAAAGCAAAAAATCAAATTTAGTTATTAACTGGTTTGTTCAAGGAGGTCCATATTTATTATAAAGTCCCAAGAATACTTTTGGACCTTTGGATTAAGGAGATCAATGGTCCAGATTATATCGTCATTTAAAATATTTTTTGTGCGTGAAAGGGTATAATGCCCCTCCATGTGTAATAATTATTTTTAATCTTGATCATTGATTAAGCTTGATCTAATGGTGTAAGTTATTATTCTTTGTGACTTTATAATATTAGTGTTCATCCCTAAATACAACTCTAGTTATTAAATAAAATATCTCGATCCTCACACCCAGAACTCTTTCTCTCTCCATTGATATTCTTTTTCTCCTTTAATTAAAAAAAGACACTGCATTATCTCTAATTTCAATATTATTTAATTTATTATAAAAGGGTAAAAAGGTGAATAGGCACAATTAGTAGTAATATCATTTCTCATAAAAATATTAGATAACGATTTTGAAATTTTTTAATGTTTTACAATGTTGCATTTGGCTTCTGTTTGTATGTTGATACATTTATACTTTAAATTACTTATAAATATATATTATGTTGTGTTCAGTTAGCTCTTAACCGCATACCAATAAAAAATATATTCTAAACCTTAAATCATTAGGCTAAATGTTTTTAATTTTTGGTAAATCAAAATTACGTGTCTATATATCTACAAATATTATTTACTATGACCAAGGTTCTAAAAACGAGCCATGGCGATGTCTTGGTGGCGCCAAGGCGTGAGGCGCGGCACCGCCGCGGCAGTATAAGGTCTGGCGGAAAAAAAATGCGATAAGGCGGCGTAAGGCGCGCATTATGGCGAGTTTTTTTTTTTTTGAAAACTCTTGTAAAAAAATTGATGGCATGTAATTATAAATTGAGATTTAATATTTTTATTATAAATTTCACATATGAAAATCATGTAAATCAATAGAGATATAGTTATTTTTAAATTTGATATACATATATATAGAAAATCTATTAAAAAATTTGCTGTATTGTGTCACGCCTTGAAAAACGTCATGGCTCGTCACGACTCGACATAGTCAAAGCTTGATGGTGTTGTCAAGCCGCGACTTGCGTGACTATGACTAAATTATAAGAAAAAAGTTTGATTAAAAAAAAAACAATATGTTATCCATGATTCCATTCACAATAAATGCTTCTTCATGGCCATTTGACCGAACCAAATTATATTTTATCTCTTCTCAAATGAGTATAAACAGGATAGCTATGAATAGTATCGGCCCATGGGCCTTTATGGGCCTCTCCAACAATGGGCCTGTTACACTCCCACACCAAACTGTTACATTTGGGCCCACTTCCCATCCCCAGCTGCAGCACTCTGTCCCCCTGCTTCACTCTTTCCTTCCCTTCCACGTAAGCCAACTCATACCACAAAGAAGACGACGACTGGTTCCCAAACCTATGCAACGTCATCAACGCAGCTTCCATTTCTTCTTCTTTCAGCTTCATCTTCTTCCCGATCTCCATTATCACCGATCTCCCTGACGTCGGCAAGCAGTAATGCTGGATCACCTTCCTGAAATTCGGTACGTAAAGCTCCGTCGATTTATTGATCAACCATTTCTTCATGATTATGGAAACGCCGTATCGAATTTTCTCTTCTAATGGAAGAATTAAAGAACCCAGAACTTGGAAGTTTGACCGGATTAATTCTCCGGCGACATGTAATACATCTTTTTTAAGAGTAACCCCGATGTTGCCCTCGGAATCTTCTTCACGTATCGCTGAATTATAAGCTACGTCATCGAACGCACCTAGGGTTCTGACGGCGTGAAGTAATCGGTATTTGGAATTTCGCTTAGCGGAGGGCTTGTTAGTGATTAAAACGGCGGCGCCACCTGATCTAAAGAGGCAGTTCAGGACCATCATTGACCGGTCTTTTCCTGCATACCAACCGTTGGATAAAATTTCCGTACTTAAAATTACAGCGTTTGAGTTTTTATGGACTTTTAATAGATTTTGCGCCATATCAACGGCTAACGCACTCGCACTGCACCCCATTCCGCTGATGTTATAACTATATATATCTTCTCTCATCGAGTACCGGTTGATTATGATCGATGATAACGAAGGTGACGGACAAAAGCCACTACAGTTAACTATTAAAAAGTCAATATCGGTCGCCGTGAGTTGGGTTTTGGATAAAAGGTCTTCAAAAACTGTAAATAGAATCGTTTGAGCTTCGTTAATGGCTTCTTCATGAGTTGATCTTGGTGGGATGTAGTGTAGAGGTGGGGGTATGCATGTGCGTTGACTTTGACCAGAAGAGATTAACACTTTAGACATAAAGTCAACGCTTTCTTGGTCTAGAGAGTGGACGATTCGTGAGTGTTCGAGGAAAGATGAAAAGGGTACTCTCCAGTAGTTTGGTGGTTTTAGACATGAGTAATCTACAAGATAGATTGTTGGTGAAGAAGATATGAAGTATGTTTTGAGTATGGTGAACAAGAGTATAGCGGAGAGTGATATAATAAAGATGTGTTCTTGTTTTTGATTGAGAAAAAAAGAAGCAAGTAAAGATAGAATGAAGTTGTCATGGTTGAAGTTGAGAAAGTGTTCCATTTGTGTGTGAGAATTGATAAGGAGTAGGAAATTATGATGATAAAGATGACTTAAGGTCAACTTATATAGGGGTGGAGATTGGGGAAGGTGACCAGCATCAAATGCTATTGCAAAAAAATAATATATTTTTTTTATCATTATAATTGCAGGTTCAAGTCCAATTGTAAATGTATGTGGTATTTAAAATTGATTTAACATTTCTCGTTCAAAAAACAAGTTATTGCAAAATTATAAAACATATACTTACTCTGTTTCAAAATAAGTGAGACATTTTGTGTTTCATATTTTTTAAGGTAAAAATTATAATAATAATTAAATTAGATGATGGCATAGTAAACTGCTTGTTTTTTTTATCACTAGCAGGGTACCCGCGCAATGCGGCGGCAGGTACCCTGTGACTATATTCTACGGTGACAAATTGGTGGATGGTGGTGGTAGTGATGGTGTTTGTATTTTCAACTTTTTTAGGGTTTAAAAGATTGGTAAAAATAATTATAGTCTAAATAAGTAACATATGTTCTAGTTCTAGTAATTCAGTTGATCAGCGCATTGTATTGCAAACCAAATAAGCAATCCAATTGGGTTTGCATTAGTCAAAAAGATAGTCGTGTCGATAAATCCATTACTAAAAAGGACCTAACTGATCCATGACCCACCCAACGTGGCCGTAAATAACATGTTCCAAACACACAGATCATATAGATGGTCTAATCCCTAAACAATGTAGTTCAACCAAAAGCATAGCTCAACCGAAATACGATGAAACTTATATTATAACATGATGTTATAGATGTGTACAATTGCAGTCTTGTGTGCAACAATTGAATATGAACACTAAATGCAAAACCCCATTCTTATTAGCAGATTAAATAATACTATAAAGTATAAACCACATTATATTCAGGTCACACCAAACTCACTTTAGAGTTTCGACCAAAATAAGGGCCAGCCTCTAGGAATTGCAGCTCGGGACCCACAAAAGTGGAACTACACATTTCAAACCCCATTCAATATTTGTCAAATATTACTACAAAGATTATATAAGTTTAATAAAAAAATCTAAATTTCTTAACAAAATGACGATTTGACCGATTTCCGACGTGTTTATGTCTTCTATACCCTTCAATCGCATATTGGTAGAAAAAAAATTCCTTGCAGCACCTCTAGTGCACATCATAAAGCAACAATGACATACATTAAATAATTCATACCTTTAAAAATTTAATAAAAATGAAATATTTAAAAAAAAAATTAAAAAATAACCTGTGTATCAAGAACTCCTGGACTGGGATGCAAGAGAACCACGAGGTGAAATCCTTTCATCAAAATAAATAACAACCTATCAAATATTGGACGATTACAGAATTAGAAACATTAGACCATATTCCATTAAAAAAATTATTTTTCTAACACAATGCGACTTAAATCAATTTATATGGAAACGGGCCAGTTTAGAATATATTTGACTAATAACATGTAAACTCTAAAAAACAGGTCAAATTGGCCAAAGGAAAGAAGTGTTGAAACTTGTCTAATGCGTATTCAAATGGTTAGCACTTTGAACATCCTAAATCGTGTTAAATTGACCAAATCATAAGTAAACCGGTTAAAATTACTCAAACCTTATTTTCAAGTTTCTTTAGGTCATCGACTTTGGTTGCTCAGCCAGCATCAAGCATAAGAAGTAATCCCCCCTTGAATGTAGCATCCCTGTTTTTGCAATGCTTTCACATAAGTCAAAACCTTACATCAGTTTCTATAATAAATAAAATAAAATTCAAAATAATATCATGAAAAATATAAATTAAACTCACTGTTTTAGCTTCTCCTCATTGGTTCTCTTTCTTTGAAGAATAAGTCTGACATTGGCAACTTTATATCTCCTCACAAAAGGATCGATTCAACCCACATACACAAAGCTCTTCCAAGTATTTCCTATTAAATAGACATAAAAGGATTGATTTAATTAAAATACACAAAGCTCTTCCAAGTATTTCCTATTAAAAAGGATAAAAGGATCGATTTAATTAAATCACCATAAATAATTAAATTCGTTATTATGTTTCATTTTAATTGAATATACTTTTACAACGATAATAAAAGGAACTGAGGGTTAGTGTTTACTTGTACATAGAAGGAATAAAACGAAGAACATAAAGTCCCCATAAATGACAACTGGTGCTAGTACAGCCACAACAAGAACCTGCAAAAAGACAATGTTAGAAATCCTTCTCTTGATTTTAATGATAATTTCCATTATTTATCAGTTTTGCATACCCAAGCACTAACATGAAATTAAATAACTGGTCAATCCCAACATGAAGGAGTTGGATATTGTGTTGATTATCCCGTTGCTATTTTTGTACTACTACAACGATTTTTGTTGCAAAATTTTATATTTTTAGTATTAATATTTACTTTTATCATTATTGATATTTTCTAACATCTCACAAACATCATATGAAGTGTGAACCACTTTTGCAGTTTCCATAACTTGTAAGTTTTCCTCAAGTTCTTAACAAACATCTTAACAAATTCTTCACTAAGAAAACAAAACACAAGAATCGATTAAAAGTAAGAATTCACATATTTTGAAGAATCACATTCTTGAAGCAATAACTTCATCACTGTTGCCCCGTCAGGAAAGTACATACAATAGTACTCAAGTGCAAGAACCAGTCGTAATGTCAGTCAACTTTTAGTCAATGGACAAATTTTGAGAATCTTTCATACCTGATTCAACGCAAAGAACACATAAATGACTCAACCATCTTGTTAGCTTGTGTGTTACCTGCAACATACAAAAGAAAACCACAAAACCTCGAATTATCAAACTTCCGTTGTGTCTTGGATCACATAAACCTAACCAGGAGACGATCGCAAAGAATAAGACAAAAGAGAGAAGAGGGAGAAATCGGAAAGTAACAAACCTGTGAAGTGAAGATGGTCGGAGAATGGGGCGTCCGCAGAAGAGGGGCGCCGGAGGAGGGTTTGCGGCAGAGGGGTGCCAGGCGGATGTGTCGCCTGCTTTGGGGTGAAAGAAATTGTGTTGTATTCAAATTGATACTTTAATTTCCCGATAAAAGATCCTTCATATGCCCAAGAAGAAAATACAGGTGAATCTAGGGCACTGGGTTTAATGTTGGCGGTGGGGTAATCGAGGGAGGTAAGTGTGTAATAGGCGGTATCTGAAAGGGCGTGATTCGTTTTTGTCCTGCAGACTGAAGGCTAAAGTGACCTATAGGAAATGTGTTTTGAATTTAAAAAACAAGCATATGCCAGACCAGTTGGTTAGGTGTATGGCAATTAAAAGGGAGGTCGTGGGTTCGAGGCATGACTGGTTCTTTTTTTACTTCATTTTCTTAATTACTAAAATAGAAAGAAAATGGCTGAATTTTCAAAATACTATTTAGGGAAAGGTCCTAAATGCTTTATAAGTAGTAGAGATAACTTACATCACAAGATTAGTATTTAGTAGGCATAAAATGTATCAATCCTTTATAAGGATCCTTGTATACATAAGATATAAGTAGGATTTTGAAGTTGACCATATAATCGAAAGATCTCGATTAGATATTGGTTGTCTTGGATTAATAAACTGGTAAATTTTAGAATAGATTTAATGTTGTTTTAAATAAAGTTAACAAGCTGACGGGTTAAGCGACTCGAAAAAAGTAAATTCAATCAAGTTTGAAATTTCAACATCCTAAAACATTCCATAAATTATTCACATAATCACATGACTAGTCTTTCATATGAAATACGACACGTAAAACAAACTAGGGCTTTTAAATAGGACTTTCTGAACCGGATGATCTTCTTGTAAAGGCAAAAACGGTACATAGTTAAGATCAACCTTTCTTGAAAGTATGGACACATGTTTTTGAAAAAGTAACCAAAAGATAACGATGAAATAGGTAGGGGGACTAGATACATGCATTAAAGTGATCTGATTCTAAATGTAAATGTAAGCGGTTGGTAGTTTCCAACAATTATGATAAAGATATGAAGTCAAACTCTCTGTGCAACAGCATTCATATCATGGTGATTTTTGGGTAATTGATTTTCTGAGCTTCTACATTTCCCTTTGCTTTCATGTTTCCAACGCGTATGTATTACTTCCTCAAGAGGTAAAGAAACAATTGTTCTATTCTAAATTTATGAATTTATTTTGTTACTAAGTGACCAAAGGGCTTGTTATACATCAGTATAAAGTGTTGGAGTCACATTGTGGATACTTTTTTTCAAATGAGCAACTTAGCGTTGTACTTTCATCGTGAACTACTTTAAAGTTTACGTTTTTTGAGACAAAATAAGGTAATGAGGGATTAGTGGAATTAAATTGGGTAATTAAAATAGATGGGGACCCACACTTTTTACTATTTTATTGCTTTTATAGGAAGATGACAATAATGGATTGGACCCCACACCTTTAATGATGTTTAAAAAAGTATAAGCAAGGGTAATGGGTAACATTAAATATAAAAACTTACCAAATAAGGTAAATTATTAAAGTGATTCACATATTTTGATACACCACATAAAAAAAGTGATTCACTTATTTTAATACGGAAGAAGTATTTTACAAACATGATAATTTGTACACTACCAGTTTTAGTCGTATAACCGCTAAGCTTTAGATGATCATATGTATAACCTTAAAAAACATGGGCCAGCCCATCTAATAATGAATTGGGACCAGATCTATCTTAATTCCAAACATATTAAATATATTAGCAAAAACATCCATACCTTATCTGTTTTATCATATACTCCCTCCGTCCCACAAAAAACTTCCCATTTCATTCTAAATTTTTGTCCCACAAAAAACTTCCCATTTCAATAAAATACTATTATTACTAAGGACCCCACCACTAACTATCCACTAACTATCTTTCTCTCTCCAAATCAATCTTATATTTTAATCAAAATTATTATCAATGACCCCACCACTAACTATCACCTTAAAACTTGTGCCCATCTCAAATGGGAAGTTTTTTGTGGGACGGAGGGAGTATTATACAACCACTTGGGACATAACCTATCCTAATTCCAGACATATTAAATACGTTAGCAAAAAGATACATATCTTTCCTGTTTTACCATATTACACTTGCACCCCATACTATACGCAAAAGTTATGTGTGTTAATTCGTTCAGATTAATTTGTATCCAAATTGCTCTGAATGGATATAAATTGTTCTGTACGAATCAGCTCCGAAAAGATACAGCAACAGCGTGAAGCTAACAGTCACCGTTAAGTGTGGTACCAAAGATCCGATATTTTCTACTACCCCACTTGTCATTCTCGTCAATATAATAAGATTTTATGCAACATTGCACCCATGGAGGATTTCTCACCTTTTCATTTGAAATCCCAACATCTGTTTCTTATACTCCAAGCAACGCGTTATGCCTTTTTATCATCGTATCAACCAAAGGATCCGGATCTTCCCCAAAAGACTTCACCTAAAACATAAAAATTTGAATAAAAATACATACATATAATCATACATACATACATACATACGTATATCTCTTGAAACCGCTCCAACCGTTGGAAATGTAAGCAAAATATCTCTTGACAGAAGAGATGATGTTTCTTTCTGCAGAGGAATAGGGTTTTCAAGCTCTTCTTCAATCCTGTAGATTTAATTATTTAAATAACAACATCATAATTCATCCATAAAATCAACAACATATAACAGAGTCAAAGTCTATGTTTGACCACCAAAAGACTCACTTTGTGTGAACATTGACAGGTGGAGCATCAGTTCCATCCCATACAAAAATCATCCACTCATCTTCGTTGACTTTAGACACATGACCGACCTTACAAACCAAATTACATTGTTGCCCTTGCTTGATTTCTTTCAGTGATAAGCTAAATAACAAACAAATGTAATTAAAACGATATTAATATATATGTATTTCAAAAATATTGACTATTACCTAAATGAGGTTGACTAATTGCCCACTCTCTCAAGTACCCGATGATCTTTTTGTGTTCCTCTCTACTATGAAAGTGATACCAAGCTTGATAAGGTATAATTTCTGAACCATCTTTTCCATCGTATGATGCAAATGATGACAACTTTTTTTGTCGAAAACAGCATTAACCCGTGACAAATGATTTTTTATCTGAAATAAGAACAAAAGGAGATTTATTTATTATAGGTCAAAATGTATTTTAGTACCTTAAACTTTGATAACTAGGTCTTTTTACTACCTTGAACTATTAAGGGTGCGACATAGTATCCTGAACTTGACAAAATGATCGATTTAGTACCATGACTCATTAATTTGATCATATTTTTTTGATTGGCTTACTTTAAAAAAATATACATTCAGGTTACATATTACCATATTGTATAGCTCAGGACCTACTCAACCAAAGGGTGACAAAATGCATTTTAGCTTTTATTATTTTTACACAAACAACTTTATAACTATAAATAGTGACGTAAGGAACAGAGGGAACTACCACAACATGAGAAAGCTCGGCATGTGGGAGATTTTTAGGATTTTCAGCAAAAAAGTTAACGGAGATCCCACTCGGATGTGATTTGTCGATAATCTTTAGTGTGCAATAATAATCTACAGTAAAACGATAAATAATGCTCAAATTAGTTAAAAATGCGATAAAAGCATCATATTAGAGCTAGGAAATAAAGAAAAATGATAGGCATGTGTGTACGAACCAGTGCCTTTGCTCTTTTTGTGTATACTGGCCTCCGATACAACACCGATGAGGTTTACTTTATGATTAATCAATGGAATGGCATCTGCAATACGAAGAACATTATGATCGTCATCGTTGTCCCTTTCTGGATTTAGACATTAGCCCTAATTGCGTCGAAACCCTAGTTCTTTGCGTAGTTGGAATTGGGAGCGGATGAAATTGCCAAGCTTTTCCCGCCAACAATGACTTATGTTTTGACGGTTTGGGTTCATTATTGTGTTGTCAAGATTCAAGACACGTACGCTACAAGTGTTTATTATTATTTTTATTTATTTATGTGTTTAAATCTTAATAGAATTTTGATTTTTTCAATCTTGGTTCGAATCACTCTGGAACCGATTAATTTCAGGTTCGAATCACTCTGGAGTCTGCCCAGGTAAATATGCATAGCTACAAAGGATATACTCCTTCCGTCCCTAAATAAAGTTCTCATTTCTCTTGGGCACAACTTTTTAGGAGATAGTTAGTGGTGGGATATTTTGTACTTCCTCCGTATCGAAATAAGTGACACACTTTCCATTTTGGGGTGTATAAAAATAAGTGACACACTTTTAAAACTTTCCTTATTTGATAAAAATAGTGGGACCCATACCCACTAACTATCCACTTTAATAAAGTGAAATTACCCTTATACCCTTACTTTTACTTTTAAAACTCATTAATATCACTTTATTCAAGAAAAGTGGGACCTATTCTCCACTAACTCTGTATTTTAATCTATTTTAACCTCTACTTTAATCTTTTACCTCAAAAAACATGTAAGCCAATTTGTGTCACTTATTTTGATACGGAGGAAGTATTACTTTTGATTAAAATATAAGGTTTGATTAGAGAGAGAAAGTGTTTTAGAGCATCTCCAATGGTAGCTTTTTGTAAAGCTTATTACTATTTAAATAAGCTTTTGGATTATTTTTTGCTATTGGAGTGGATAGTTTTTTTAAAAGCTTATTCAAAAGACTTATTCTTCCATAACCTCTTAACTTACTTTGTATGTTTGATTTCCTTAGTCCCTATATATTTACTAATTTTACACTTCAAACCCTATATAAATTTGTATGTGAATCATTTACTATTTTTATAACTATAAATGATAACTTTGTAATAATTCAATATTTTTGTTAAAGAAGCTTGATAATTAGTTTTGATTTTTTGTGGTATCTTAAATTTTACAAAATGTTATACAAATTGTCAAATTATATACGAGGGGCATTTATAAAACATTTGAAATACATAAAGGTAAACTAGTAATATTAATAAGAAAAGCTTTTTGAAAGGTTAACCATTGGAGTTACTTTTTATAAATAGGTTTTTAGTCAATGAAAAGTTGATGTGGCAAAAGTAATAAGTCATTGTGAGGTTAATCATTGGGTATGCTCTTAGGAGATGGTTAATGGTGAAAGTGTTGACAATAATATTATTATATAAAGTGAGCCTCTTAAGTTTGAGAAATGAGAACTTTATTTAGGGACAAAACTTAAAAGAAAAATAAGAACTTTATTTAGAGACAGGGAGTATATTTTTGCTTCTAGCAGGTATTTAATCTGAAACCTTTTAAGATTTTTACTTAGGACATCAAATTTAACCAATAAATTACTACTCCTATGATTAGAGTTATGAAATATCTATATATACGTTTTTAATATTATGTTAGTTCAATCTTTCAAAACTTGGTTAGTGGTTTTAATAAAAACTGGTTGGGTGGAATCTTATTTTTTAATCAGTTAGTTCTATGTGACATTTTTCCAATTCCAATCAAACGTCATGTTGGATCCTAACAACACAAACGTGTTGCGTTATGACGGAGTAACGAAGTTAAGATAAATAACACACAAGATTTTAATGATTAAGAGTTTATTAAAACAACTTAATACAGTACAAAGTTTGCGGAAATAGATGGTACACACTAACTAAAACTTTCTACTTGATATGACACTTTTTTTTGCTCAAAATAGAAGACTATGCAAGAAGAGTTTAATATCAGTTGATACAGACAACTGATATTCAATGCCTGAGTAATAACTATGGAGAAGTTAATACCAGGCAATAACAACTCCCAGAGAATGTTCTTGTGCTATGAATTCTAAAAGGTGTGTGTAAATGCAAGCGTTTACGTCTCTATATATAGCCCAAGATCCGTGTTCCTTTGTCCACAAGATACTCGACGTGTAAACATATTATTCGTCGATGTGGACTTGTCCACGGAAACATTTAATGCATATGTTGTAGTCCCAAGTGTACTTTGTGTCAACTCCTTTTGCTACCTTTTCTGACGCACAGTGAAAAGGTGTACTATGATAGTACAAAAGTAGTTGACTTTCCGTTTACATGCTTGGAGGGACAAACGATGATGTACTGACATAATATCTTCTATTCCAAAATAGAAGATTCTCATCGTTTTCTTCTTCTTTGAGTGGGAAAGGAAAATGTTCAAAGTGTCAAGAACATTTCCACTAAGTCTTTATCTGCAGCAGGTATCATTAGCTGATTCCACAATCAGCTGAATGATCTTCTTCTTGTCTTTGTTCTTTGGCCATAGACTTCGAATGAACACTCTTCTATAACTGCTGACTAGACTTGTTTTCCTAGAGCTAAGTACGTACTCAGCTGAAGGTTTATTGCATATACTTGCTTCAGCTGAGATACATACTTCAGCTGATATTTATTCTTCTTAGCTATCGATCATCAAATCTTATTCACTTAGTCTAGGGACTAACACGTCACCCCGATGGTTAAGAAATATATTTTTTTTAAATATATTTATTACACCGTACAACCAATAAAATTCAATTTTTACCACCTAACTATTTTTTATTGGTTGGATTTTCAAACAGAAAATAATTTTAGAATATATAAATTAAAAAAGGAAATGTAGAAAATAAATTTTTTCATTTTAATGGGTCAACTGAATTTAAGATACCCGTAACTTTTAATCAATTTTTTTTCCTTCGTTTTTATCACCCATTTTTCTATTTGCTTTTATATTACTTGGCAGTTTGCCTTGTGATAGTGAAAAAACAAATCCAATTTAACATTATACGATCACCATCTATATAAAAGGAACAAAAGACATATAAAAACTCATTAAGAATGAGTTAGATCAACCGTCTAACTAAATCCAAGTAAATATTGTCACCCACGACCAAGTTAAGTTAGGATTAATAAGATCAATATACTTTTGCTAGACATTAGAATATGGCACATTTATAAGCTGCTTTTCTTTTTAAGATGTACGCTTTAGAAATTTACAACTTCAAACAAGATTTTATATCTCTAGTCAATATAATTCTCCCTATTTTCAGATATATTTTAGAGTCCACCGTTTTTTTATTAAAAATTATGAAACTCGAATTAAATATTGTAGAAGTTAACTACTCACATAAATATGATAATGACATGTTTATTTCATTGTTTAATCATTAAACAATATGAAATAAACCTACCATTATCGTATTTATTTGAGTAGTTAAAGATCGTTAGGCCGGTCAAATCGGACTCAAAGGATTAAACTTAGTTTCTGTCAGGATCGATTAACTATAAAGAGTTAATAAACACCTTTAGATCTAATTGATAATAGAAGTTGCAGCGGATCAACACTATATCAATATATTAAGAACAATGAACTGTAAAACAATATGCGAAAATATTAAGAACACAGTTTCACAAAAAGCTTCAATGTATATTATCGATTAACAATACACACGTACGTTTACAATTCGTAAGGAACTATTTTATAATAGTCCTTGAAGCCTAACTATTTACCCTAGTTATTCTAGGACTTGATTTACATCGAATAATAAAAGATATACATTGAATTACATTCTATAACTATCTCTACGAAGATCTCGGACTTGATATGTTCCATAAACGCGTATCAGTAGTAAAACTAATCACCAGTAGTAAATATGCAACGTCAGTAGTAAGTATGGTGACCAGTAGCAAGTCCAGATACAACGTCAGTAGTAACTACTAAGATCAGTAGTATCTTCAATATGTGCTTTGATCAGCAGTAACTTAGTTATAGTCTTCACCAATAACAACTCATCAGTAGTAAGTAATTCTGCCCCATCAGTATCAACCATAGTCTTTATCAGTAATAACTATGATCAGTACTAACTGCAGCATCAGTAATAAGTTGATCTGTGATCTGTTCCAACAATCTCCCCCTAAACTTATTGATTCCTTTTAATCACATAAGTTTCTTTTGTTCTTCTTCTTCTTTCTTTCTTTTCTCCAAAGTTCTTTGATTCTGTTGATGTCTTTGTTCAATGATGTATTTGCTGTTTCTCTTTGTGAAATAATTCAATTTATTCTAAAACATAACAGCATCATAAGGTTTCATCATTGTATTTGTGAATATCTGATACATAGTCTTTTCAGAATGTGGATATTCTTTTTCATATAAGTAGAGCTCACATCTTTTGCCTGATTTTTCAAAGAAGTACATACTGGCAGTTGGAATCACATTCCAAGCATATACATTATCTGGATCTGTAAATTATTCTGGGTAGTTGTCTGGATAAAATGCAGCATCTATCATTTTTGTCAAATATCCAGCACCAGACTCTTTCCATGATTTCTTTGACATTCTTGGTTTTCCAATGATCAGAAGCTTAATAACATCACTTCTTGAGCATGATCTGATTAATGTTAACCATCCAGTAAATCTTTGTACAATTTTGTCTTCCCTTATAATTTCGATGACATTGTTAGGCATAACCCTCCAATTGATGATTGGATTATTCTGCAAGGGAGCAACAGGTACTTCAAGAACAGGAATGATTTGTTCTGTTTTTGATTTATTTTTAGTACTCTGTTCTTGAGTAACAGCTTTCCTCTTCTTTGATTGGGGAGTTGATGAATCACCAGTAATTGATACACTACCAGTTTTGATTAATGTTTGACTGATTGGAATTAGGGCTTTTGATTTCTTTGCTTCTTTTGCTTCTTGTTCAGCCAAATCCTTCTTCTTGGCAGCACAATATTTTTCAATAATAGTCATCATCTTCATTCTGCCAAAGGATTTTGCATTGTGCCATTTTGTCTTTAAAAAATCAATCATATTGGTCTTCTGTTCAAATACATCATCAGTTAATTCACTTTTAGTTTTCTTGCATTCAGAAACCAAATCTTCAAGACATTTAATGTGTTCTTCTTCAACTTTTCTAAGCCTCTTGAATTCTGCTTTTTGTGCTTCTATCTGAATGTCTTCTATTTGAACAGGTACTTGAACAGGTATTTCAATTTTGATCCTTCTTCTGTTCAAGAGCTTGATACTTAGCTACTTTCTCCAAGTATCTCTTGTGCTTCACCTTCCATCTAGATTGTTTATCAGCTCTGACAAGATTTATCTTGTTCACCATGTAATGACCTTGTGCTCTGTTAGGGTAATCTTCATCATAAACTTCTTTACCCTTTCTAATATGAGCTGAAGGTGGAGGTGGAATATATTTCATATCAGGCACACCACTGATAATTATTGAAGGAGAGAATAATGCAAGTTCATTTTGTTGAAGTATTTTTGGATGTGGAGGAAGTGAGCATTCATCAACCTCAAACCAGTTCACTTTATCGTCAATGTCAGGTATGATAAGTGGTTGATCAGGTGTAGTTGGTTTGGTGATGATTTCAAATCTTTCTCTTTCAATTAGCTCTGGTAAAACTATTTCTTCCTCTCCAGTAGTAACCAAGGTAGTTACTACTGGTGTGACTTCAGGAGTTACTACTGATAGGGCATCAGTAGTATTTGTTGCAATAATTTCCTCTTGTGGATTTACTACTGCTATAATATCAGTAGTAGGAGTTACTACTGATACTTCTTGTTCAGCTTGTTGTTCCATAGGAGCAGTAGTAGTAGGCTCATCATCAACATTCATCCTTTCTGGGCCTTCATCAACATTTGTTTCTTTGAGATTGAGGAGAGAAGTTGCTGCTGCTGCAATTGATTCATCAATCATACTCTGAATGTTGTCCTTCTCCCCCTTAGTGAGCTCAACTGGTGGAGCCTCACTATCATCAACCTTCTTTTTCAGTCTTCGTATAATCTTTGTTTGTTGATGAAGCCTGTGCTCATATAACCGCATCCTTTTGTTGATTGTATTAATGTGTCTCTTCATCACTGTTATTGTTTTTCCCTGATTGGTGAGGTACTTAAGGCAGTCTTGTACAGTGGATTCAAGAGAATCCACTTTATCCGTCAATTGTTTGGTTTTAATACTGCCCTCACTCCATCTAGCAAGATCATCGGGCTCACTGATTGGTACATTGGCTTTACGGTTTTCCATCCTTTCCATCAAATCCATAGATCTACCCTCATCACTTCTTGGTGATTCATTGGGTTGTTTAGACACCCTCTTCTTCCTAGAAGAAGTAGAAGTGCCCCCCCTTGTGGTTTCTTGGCACCGGGGTCCTTTAAGTAATTCCTCAAATGAGTCATCACTTAAAGTTGCCGAGGTCTGGGTCTTAGTTATGTTTTCACTGTCCTGTGCACCCACCTTTGGGGCATCAGTAGTGAAAGCCCTCGCCTCATGTCCTCTCTCCTCCTTGGAGGACAACTCTTGGAGCCTGGGGTTTGACTCAATTTGTCCCCTGGTGTCCTTGAAAGACGATTTCTTTCTTTTATATGTTGTGGAAATATTTTGGGTTTTGTTTGGTAGGTCTTCCACAGAGTGAAGAGTAGCACTCTGCAGATTTATTTCAAGTTCATGGGACACATTCAGGACTTCTATATGAGTAGGTGATTGAGTGACTATTTGGGGTGGTGTTTGGGCTGCATTTGAGGGTGATGGAGTGGGTTGAGGTTCAACTTGGGTTGTATCTATGATTGAACTCTCTCCAAGTTGTGGTTGATCTTTGATCATATTAGGAAACAAAGGGGTTTCCTGGCCCGAAAATTTAAATTGTTTTCTCATATTTGAGAAAACTTTCTTGTTCAACTCAGGAATGATAAAAATGTTTTTGGGAGATGACAAGTTTTGCAATTCACAGTTTATAATATGTTGAACAAATCTGGGATACATTAAAAATTTTGAGGAACTAAGATTTCCCAACATACCTTCAAAAATCATATATGAAAAATTAAATACTTGGTCTGTGCATAAACAGACAACAGCAGAGGCTATTGCCTTATTAAACTCATTCCAAGTACTTCTTTTAGGAGAAATGCAATGCTGAATAATATGTACAAGAAATTTCCATTGTGGGGAGAGAAGACCTTTTTGAAAAGTTACTATGTTAAGTCTTCCCTCATAACCCATTTTATTTAAAATTTCAGCAATGAATTCCTTAGGAAGTGTAAACATACCTGCATCATCATGTAGTTGTAGATGGTGTCGAATTGATTGTTCAGTGATTGTGATCGTCTTTCCATCCACCGATGATTTTATCATAGGCACAATTGCACCTTCTGTTCTTTCAGCATTGGTCCAGAAATCCACCAAGTGCTGTTGATATGCTCTCGGATTTACGGTTAGAGCAAACTTTATGTAAGAATTTTTTAAGAAATTGACTATCGGACGAAAATCTTTTGTTCCGTCTGGATTGCGTAAAAACGCACACATATTGTGGAACTCTGAATATTTAAGATCTGTTTGAACATTGAGAGATTGTAGAGTTGCCATTTTTGTTGATTTGAGAGAAACAAGTAAGAATTTTTGTTACTGATGAAGGGGTTTTGATCGTAAGTTAGGGTTTATTCGAGAGGTTTTAGCAAATCGAAGTGAAGATAATGCTAAACTAATCGACTTCTGCTATTTATATCTTACGATTTATCCTGCAAAAATATAAAATTGTCCTTCGAATCATAACACAACGGTTATTTTCATGGGGTTAGTTTGGTAATTTGATATTTGAAAGACCAGTAGTAACTTAGATATCGGTAAGAAAACGTCAGTAGTATCTACGAACATCAGTATTAACTAAGGATTTTGACATCAGTAGTAACTATAGACATCAGTAGAAACCATTAACACACAAGACCAGTAGTATATGTGAATACCAGTAGTACTGACTTACCAGTAGTATTTATGTAAACCTAATACACACCAGTAGTAATGAACTACCAGTAGTATTTTGTGCACATGCCTACATACCAGTAGTACAGACCTACCAGTAGTAAAACACTTAAACAAATAAATAACTTTTTACAACAAAAACTGTACACATGATTTTAAGTGAGATTTTAATTTATCAAAATCATTCCAATACTGCTAACCAAGAAGTTGAATCTTCCTACATCAAATGCTTTTGTAAAGAGATCTGCTAGTTGATCATCAGTTTGAATTTTAACTACTTTGATTAATTTCTTTTCATTGCAATCTCTTATAAAATGAAATCTTATTTCAATGTGTTTAGTTTTAGAGTCTTTTACTGGATTGTTCACAATACTAATAGCACTTTGATTATCAATAAAAATAGGAGTTTTAAGGATAGAGATACCAAAGTCTAGAAGCTGGTTTTGAATCCACAGTACTTGAGCACAACAAGCAGATGCAGCTACATACTCTGCTTCAGCAGTTGATGTTGATACATTTGTTTGTTTCTTGCATTGCCATGACACCAGTCTTTATCCAAAGAATTGACATCCACCAGTAGTGGACTTTCTATCTTGACATTCACCTCCATAGTCACTATCTGTGTAGGCTATGAGTTCAAAGGGTGAATCATGTGGATACCATAGACCAAGTGATGGTTTGCCTTTCAAGTATCTGATTATTCTTTTGACAGCCTGCAAGTGCAGTTCTTTAGGTCTTGCTTGATATCTTACACACACAAACACTATACATGATGTCAGGTCTTGATGCAGTTAAGTACATCAAGGAGCCTATCATTGATCTATATAAGTGTTCATCTACATCCTCCCCCTCAATATCAGGATGTAGGTGTTTGTGTGTTTCCATTGGTGTACTTGCACTCTTGTAGTCTTTCATATCAAACTTCTCCAAGATGTCTTTAACATATTTTGATTGGTTTATCAAAATACCATCTGTTCTTTGATTTACTTGGAGTCCAAGGAAGAAGTTCATTGGACCCATAGAGCTCATCTTGAATTTAATCTGCATCAGTTCTTCAAATTCTTTGCATAATAAATCATTGGTTGAACCAAAAATGATATCATCTACATAAATTTGTACCAGTAGTATATCATCTTTGACTTTCTTTGTGAACAAAGTTTTGTCAATGGCTCCTCTTTTAAAGTTATTCTTCAATAGATATGACGATAATGTATCATACCATGCTCTTGGTGCCTGATGTAGGCCATACAGAGCTTTATCTAATTTGAACACATAATCACCATATTTTGGATCTTCAAAACCTGGAGGTTGGCATACATAGACCTCTTCTTCAATCTTCCCATATAGGAATGCACTCTTCACATCCATTTGATAGACTTTGAACCTTTTGAATGAAGCATATGCTAAGAATATTCTTATTGCTTCAATTCTAGCAACAGGAGCATATACTTCATCATAGTCTATTCCTTCTTCTTGAGTGTATCATTGGGCTACAAGTCTGGCTTTATTCTTGATCACTATACCTCTTTCATCTTTCTTGTTTCTAAAGATCCATCTTGTTCCAATGGCTCTTTTTCCTTTGGGTAGAGGTACAAGTGTCCAAACAGCTTGTAATTTGAATTGAAGGAGTTCTTCTTGCATTGCCTCAATCCAGTTTGAATCCTTCATTGCTTGTTGAATTTTCTTTGGTTCATCATGAGACAGAAAGCATTCAAACATACATTCATTAGCAATTAAACTTATATTACACATGTTTGCAGTTAAGCTTTTGTTTAGTTTGCTTCTTGTTTGCAGTGGTGAGTTAACATCACTTAGAACAAGGTCTAATGGATGGTTCTTCTGAGCCCTTGTTGTTGTAGCTCTATCAACCACTAGTTGATTTTCAAGATTGGACTCAATTGTCTCAGGAATTTGCTCCTCTAGAGATCCTTCATTGTCATTAATGTTTGGTTCATCATCATCTTGATCAGAATTGCTACTGTTGTTATCTTCATGGAGATCAGTAGTATTGTTGTTGTTACTGGGATCAGTAGTATCTTGAGAATTGAGGTTATTGCTAGGACCAGTAGTGTTTTGAGTACTATTATTGGTACCAGTAGTATTTGAGTTACTACTGTCCTCATTCTCAGAGTTACTACTGCTTCTAGAATTTGAGTTATTACTGTCCTCAGTATTAACTATGGGAGCAGTATCAACTACTATGTATCTCATCTCTTCTTGACCAGTATTGACAGATGATGTTCCTTCCTTTTGAGTGTGACAATTTGAATCACCTGCATTGAAATCCATGTTAGAATTAAAGGATTTGGTTAGATTGTCTATGTTAAATAGCCAATATGGACCATTTCCTTGTTCATTAGGAACATTTTCATTAAAGGATACATTGATGCTTTCTTCAATTATCCTTAATCTCTTGTTGAATACTCTGTATGATTTGCTTTGAGTAGAGTATCCCACAAAGATTCCATCATCAACTTTGCAGTCAGACTTACCAATTTGTTCTCTTGTAATCAGAATAGTACAAGGACAACCAAATGATTTTAAAAAACTTATAGAAGGGTTTCTTTTATTAAAAAGTTCATATGGTGTTTTAAAATGTGGCTTCACTATTAATACTCTGTTTTGAACATAACAAGCAGTATTAACAGCTTCAGCCCAAAACGTGATTGGTAACTTTGAATCTGCTAACATTGATCTTGCTGCTTCAATGATGGTTCTATTTCTTCTTTCAGCTACACCATTTTGTTGAGGAGTTCTAGGTGAGCTGTATTGCCTGTCAATACCTTTAAGATCACAAAAATTAATTAAGTTAGCATTTTTAAATTCTGTGCCATTATCACATCTTATGGCTTTAACTTTTTGATCAGATGTGTTTTCCAGTTTAACAATTAAGTTCTTGATGAGTTCACTTGTTTCATCCTTTGTCCTGAGAAAGAAAACCCATGTATATCTGGAAAAGTCATCAGTAATAACAAGACAATATTGTTTCTTTCCAATACTCATTAAATTGGTAGGTCCAAATAGGTCCATATGTAAGAGTTGTAAAGGAACAGAAATAGAGTTCACATATTTGGACTTATGAGAAGTCTTGTGTTGTTTACCTTTTAGGCATGCAACACAATGATGATCACACATGAATTGTTTTTGAGGTAGTCCAATGACCAAATTTCTTTTTACTAAATTGTTCATGTTTTTGAAATTAGTGTGACACATCCTTCTATGCCATAGTTCTGATTCAGTGGTGTTTGCCTTGGATATAAAGAAGTTGATCTCATTTGAAGAAATGAGTTCTCCCCCTATATCTAGGCAATACACATTGTTTCTACTTGGAGTTCTTAAAACAACATATTTTTCATCTAAAATAAAGTCAGGAGAAAGAATGATGCACTCAATGTCTGTGAAAAGAATTTTATTCTTTTTATCACAAACTTGAGACACACTGACTAGATTGTATTTTAGCTCAGCTACATAAAATACATCATCAAAGGTAATTTTGCCATTAGTAACAGTACCTTTACCTGTAATCTTACCTCCCTTTGGGTTCCTACCAAAAGCTACATAACCTCCATCAAATAACTTGAAATCTTTAAGAATTTGCAGATTTCCAGTCATGTGCCTTGAGCATCCACTATCAATGTGCCATGTTCTACCTTCTTTAGGGATCTGAATGCTCTGCACAAGGAAGTAAAAGGTTAGTTAATTTTGGGAACCCAAGCCTTATATGTCTTGGGTTCATCCTTTGAGAAATCAGATTTAGAACAGTTAACCTTAAACATTTTTGGTACCCATACCTTTTTAGTACTGGTGTTCTGTTTTACTACTGACCTTTTAGATTTGTCCTAGTTTACTACTGATCTTGGTCTATACCCATTGTTTTTAGCCTTTGAATACTTTACTACTGATGGACCAGTAGTATTTGGGTACTTACCATATTTAGATTGACTAGTAGTGTTTTGAAATTTTGGTTTGGTAGCAGTAGTATTTTTGAAATTAGGGTTGTTACCAGTAGTGTTTTTGTACTGGTACCAGACAGCATTATAATTAGGGTTAACACCAGTAGTAAAATTGTTAAAGTTTTTACTGGTGTTGGAAAATTTAAAATATTGCTTATTTTGATTGGATTTTCCATTGTTCTTGAAGTAATTGCTGTTCTTTGGGCTTCCAACTCTTCTGCTTTGCACAAACCTTGATGCACTTCTTCCAAATTTTGGTGGTTCAGCAATTGGAGTTTTTATTTTATTTACTACTGAAGGACCAGTAGTATATTTTAACTTTTGTGTTTTTGCTGTTTCTTTAACATTTTTAAATTCCTTAAACTCTTTACAATTTATTGGATTAAAGTGACAATCCTTTGCTAAATGATTTACTTTGTTGCAAATAACACATTTTAATTTATTATCCTTAGCCCTTATGGTTTTTCTTTGTTCTAAGAGTTGATTCCTGTTTCTTTGATTTCTCCTTTTTAAAATTTTTGGTATATTTTCTGCATCATACTTAGGAGATTCATTTGGACTTTGTGCTGTGTGAAAACTTGTATCAATTGAGTTTGTAGTTTCAGTTTGATAAATTGTAAATTCAATTGAGTTTGTAGTTCTATCATCATCAGAAAAATCATTTGATTCAGATGTTTCATTATTAGATTCAGTTTGATTTTCATTTTTTAATTCATTTATTATTCTTTCTGAACTGTTTTTGAGTGTAGGAATGAATTTATATGGAGGTGGTACAGCATGATATCCCACCCCATGAACAACTTTTTCTGTAGTTTGATTATGAGTTAATTAATCAAGAATTTTAGTGCTTCTTTCAATTTCTTAATTGTCAATTTATTTTGTTCAATTTCAAGTTGACATTCTTCTAATTTACTTGTTAATTCTTTATTTTTTAATTCATAGAAATCTTTCTCATCTACAGCTTGAAGCAGTTCTTCCTTTATCCTTTGATCAATCATCTGGTACACCTTTATCTGATGTTCTTGATCAGCAATCACACCATCAAATTCATAATTTCTTCTTAAAGCTTTTGCTAAGTCTTCATTTAATTTAGTGTTTTCTTTTTCTTAATTTTTAACAATTTTAATACATTCAGAAGTGCAAGGTTTAGGTTTTACCTCAGATTTGCTGTCAGTAAAGGCCATAAGAGCCTGATTTTGAGCATGCTCTTCTGCTTGGAAGCTCCAGTCATAGCCTTGTCCTTGTTGTGAAACAAGAGCAGTTGATTTTGATCTTTTGTCTGGCTGAGGACATTCTTTTGCAAAGTGACCAAGATTGTTACAGTTGTAACATTTGACTTTAGTTTTGTCAAATTCAGCTTTATCACCTTTGTTGTAGTTGAGACTTGTCCTACCAGTCCTTTTTAAGAACCTTTTGGTTCTCAGGCTCAGCATAGCCATCTTCCATTTGAGATCCATCTCCTCGAGATCATCAGGATTCAATTGTTCCAAATCATCACTAATTAGTGCAGTATGCACATGACTAGTGAAAAAGGATTCTCTTGCAGCATCTTCACAATCTGCAGCCTTTCCTGTGGCAGTTTCTTGACCTTGAACTGTACTAGATACAAATGCTGCATTATTAGAAGAAATAGAAGGGTTCTTTTGATTTACCTCAGTTTCAAATACTCTGAGATCATTGTAGAGCTCATCTAACTCCTTTTCTTCTAGTGCATCTCTCTGTCTGTATATCACTGTGTACATTAGGGGTGAGCATAGCAGGGTACCCGCCGGTTCCGACCGGAACCGGAACCGGAACCTCTTGTACCGGTTCCTTAATTTTCGGAACCGGAACCGGAACCTCTGGTTCCGGTGCCGGTTCCGGTTACCCTGTCTCTAAAATCGTAAAGTTAAAATAAGATGCAAAGCTTAAATATTAATCATTTTTTATCATTTTATCTACTAATATTTGAATAATCATAAATTCCAAACACTTAAACATATGATTGTCTAATTATTATATTATTAAAACGTTATATTTAGACTAATTAATGACTAAACTCATTCAAAATGGCATAAAATTTATAATATTGTTAAATTTGGACATTAAATTTCTCAAATATATAAAATTTTAACAAAAATAGACCGAATAATCGCCGGTTCCGGTTATCCACCGGTTACCGGTTCCTAAATTTTAAGAACCGGAACCTCTTAGGGCGGTTCCATAATTTTAGGAACCGGAACCGGCGGTTCCAAAGCGGTTCCGGTTCCAATTCCGGTTACCCGCTTTTTCTGCTCACCCCTAGTGTACATGGCCCATTCTTCACTAAGAGACCTTAGGAACTTCATGTTAACATCTTCTTGATCCATCTTAACCCCAACCTGGTTAAGTTCACCAATTAGCTTGTTGAATCTGTCAAACACTTGAGTGAGTGTCTCATTGGGCTTTCCTTTGAAGTTTTCAAAGTCTTGCTTGAGAACAGACTTCATGTTCCTCTTGGTGCTCTTGGTGCCAACGAATCTCTTCTCCAGTGCTTGCCACAGCACCTTTGCATCATCATATTCAACAAAGAGATGTTGATAGTCATTTGGAATGGCCAGTAGAAGAGTGCTCAGAGTTTTGAGTTCGATTCCTCTGTCTTTCTTCTCCTTCTCACATTTGAGTTTGTCTGCTTCAGTTGCAGAACTGCTAGCTTGAGCCGGACCAGTTTTGTTTCCTTCAATGACAACTTCCCACATGGAATAATCAGTAATAAGCATGTATTGCTTAATACGATTCTTCCACATCCCAAAGTTATTGGGAGTGAGTATAGGGATTTTGTTAGCTTGAGTGCTTTCATTATTATCAGTCATGATTAATAATGTATGTGTTTCAAAGATTAAAACTTTTTGTTGTTCTTAAAAAAAATCGTAGATCTAGAACCAATACGCTCTGATACCACTTGTCAGGATCGATTAACTATGAAGAGTTAATAAACACCTTTAGATCTAATTGATAATAGAAGTTGCAGCGGATCAACACTATATCAATATATTAAGAACAATGAACTGTAAAACAATATGCGAAAATATTAAGAACACAGTTTCACAAAAAGCTTCAATGTATATTATCGATTAACAATACACACGTACGTTTACAATTCGTAAGGAACTATTTTATAATAGTCCTTGAAGCCTAACTATTTACCCTAGTTATTCTAGGACTTGATTTACATCGAATAATAAAAGATATACATTGAATTACATTCTATAACTATCTCTACGAAGATCTCGGACTTGATATGTTCCATAAACGCGTATCAGTAGTAAAACTAATCACCAGTAGTAAATATGCAACGTCAGTAGTAAGTCTGGTGACCAGTAGCAAGTCCAGATACAACGTCAGTAGTAACTACTAAGATCAGTAGTATCTTCAATATGTGCTTTGATCAGCAGTAACTTAGTTATAGTCTTCACCAATAACAACTCATCAGTAGTAAGTAATTCTGCCCCATCAGTATCAACCATAGTCTTTATCAGTAATAACTATGATCAGTACTAACTGCAGCATCAGTAATAAGTTGATCTGTGATTTGTTCCAACAGTTTCCACATATTTTAGTTCGTCACAAGTCTTTTCAAATATATTTTAGTTTTCGAATCATACACAAACGATTAAACTTTAATCGATTGATTCGTAAATTAAAATAGGCTGAAAAGAATTTATATTAACCCGGTAATTAGGTCTTATATTTTTGTTTCAGTAAATAGATAATGGCTTTGACCATATAGTCAAGCTGAATAATAGTTTGACAAAATAAAAAAACTCGGATCAAATGCAGCAATGGAGTTAATGGAAACTTGTAATACTTGGAATAACAATAAATATAGAGACTTATATCTCTTTCTAAACCTATATTTATTAAGCTGTAGGCAAGATTCCTGCTGTTAAATGTAATAAAAAAGTATTTTAAGCATAATACCTATTATATTTTGGTATTTAGCAGCTAATATCCATGTAGGATGTTTTCTCCATAAATATTATTTTAAACAATATATAAGTAACAAATAAATTTGCGAAGACAATTGTCAGTTAATTGCAGAAAAACATTTTTTTCTAAAATAAGAATCGAGCTAATTAATATTTTATAATTAAAAGCATTAATTTGACTATATGAAGTATAACCCGTGAATGCATGGTCGACAATTAACGTAAACGACAACACCCAACACTTTACACAACAAAACTCCATTCACAATATTTCTCCCTTTCATCTCCCTTTCTTTTTTGCATCTTCCGTGCCCCCACCGTCCCACCACCCATTATTTATAGCCACCACCCCCACCACCACCATCACCACCACCACCACCAATGGCCAATCATCTTCACCAACTCCTACTCTCTTCTCTCATCATACTATCCCATCTATCACCTTCACACCAAAACCACTTCGCCACCACACCACCATTGCCGGTATTACCCCTCCCATCATACTCACAACTCAAATGGCACCAAAGAGAGATCATATTCTTCCATCATTTCGGTGTCAACACGTTTACCGACTCCGAATGGGGCACCGGAAAAGAAAACCCTAAAATTTTCAACCCAAAAGGACTCAACACCGGCCAATGGGTCGATGTGGCGGTCCAAACCGGAGTCTCGCTCTCCATCCTAACCGCCAAACACCACGACGGCTTCTGCCTTTGGCCCTCCAAATACACGGATCACTCCGTTATCGGAAGCCCGTTACAAAACGGTCAGGGAGATGTAGTCAAAGATTTCACCAATGCCGCAAGTGCCCGAGGAGTGGATGTGGGATTGTATTTGTCTCCGTGGGATCGTCACGATTATAGATACGGAAAAACTATAGCTTATAATGAATATTACATGGGTCAACTACAAGAGCTACTCAACAAGTAATTAAATCTTAAATTCAAGATTAATATTATAATATATGCATTGTTATTATTAAAGTTTGTGATAATTTATCTGGAGTGTAGTTATGGAAATGTGAAGGAGATATGGTTTGATGGAGCAAAAGGTACGAATGCGCCAAACATGAGTTACTTTTTTAGTGATTGGTTTTCAATGGTGGAGGAATTACAAAGCACCATTAACATATTTTCGGATGCCGGTCCGGGTGTCCGGTGGGTCGGAAATGAAAAAGGGTTCGCCGGAACTACGTGTTGGTCCACTATTAATCGGACCTCCCTATCCATAGGCAATGAAAGCATCGTCAAGTAAGTATAATGACCACATAATTTATTTTATTGATTTATATAATTATGTTGTGTAATATAAAATAAGGAAAATAGATAAATTTGGCAAAGCATCAGAGATTTTCTGAGTATTAAATATAAGAAAGTTATATACGTAGTATTATTTACACATATACATTTATCCGTTTCGCATAATATCAACATAAATATGTTGAACGTGAGAGTTACCATGCCTAGGAATCTCATTATTCAATTAACGATTTTTAAATATTCCTCCTGTCGTTTATTGAATACTTTATTGTCTAAAAATCAGATATATCTTAGCAACTAGCATTTACCTTTCTTTGTAATACTATTGGCCAGGTAAATTGACAGTTTTGTGTTTGGTGGGAATTACATGCACCTTTATTAAAACTTACAAAGTTGAATATATTCTCCAAAAAAAGAAAAGAACAAGTTTTTATTAAAACTTATGTTGTATGTATGGTTAAATAAATGATTTTTATGCTAAAACATATAGAAAATGACGAAAGCGTGACAAGTGCACGGGTCACGCGTGCATATGTTTTTAGGCACATGTGCATCCACTTACGTATATTTGAATACCCAACCCAAAAACTGATGTATATATGTATTCATAGCCTCATAGGCCACATGACACGTCTAGTTCTATCTTTTTTACCATAAGATTCTTTTTACGATATCAACGATGCATCAACGCAATGTATCGGTGGATATTCTGTCATTATATTTAATGATAATAATAATAATACTGGTGGTGGCGGCGGCAATGATTGTGTGGGTGGTGGTGCTTAATGATAGTGGGTAGTGGTGATAGTGATTTGTGATTATGGTGGTAGATGGTGGTGTGTAGTAATGGTCGGATAGTGACGATATTGATTGTGTTGGTGAATGGTTGTGAATGCTATAAGTTTAAATATTAATAAAAATATTAAAATTATTAATTAACTGGTTAAATAATTTAACTTATATCATAATAACTTGGCAAGTTAAACTCCGTAGCTAATACTATAATGTGAAAGTTGTACGATCGAGTGGCTGTAATCTTTTCTCAAAACTAAAAAGAAAATTAGTAGTGATACAATTTATGTTTAACATAAGCTTCAGAAAAAGAAGCTAAAAAAAATGTCCCATTTTTATGAATTTTTCAATAACGAATATCGGTAATCAACAGCTATCTCACCACCGGAGATCCGAGAGGGACTGATTGGGTACCGGCGGAGTGCGACGTCTCAATTCGAAAAGGCTGGTTTTGGCACAAATCACAATCCCCCAGAAAACTCAGCGATCTCCTCCAGATCTACTACAATTCCGTCGGCCGGAATTGCGTCCTACTACTCAACGTCCCCCCAAACACCACCGGACTAATCTCCGCAAACGACGTTCAACGATTGAAGGAGTTCAAATCCGCAATCGACAGAATTTTTTCAAAAAATTTAGCTGAATCATGTTCGGTAAAAGCAAGCAGCATCAGGGGAGGCAAAGACAGCGGATTCGGACCAGAATCGGTCTTAGACAAAGACCATTTATGGACGTATTGGGCTCCAAAAGATGATGGCAAAAAGGACTATTGGATTGAAATTAGTTCCAAAAATGAAGAACTGAGATTCAATGTTGTAAGGATTCAAGAGGCGATTGGATTGGGACAGAGGATTAAAAAGCATGAGATATATGTCGATGGTAAACGGATTGTGAAAGGGACGACGGTGGGATATAAGAAGCTTCACAGGCTTAAAAATGGAGTCGTGAACGGGCGTCGGGTAAGGATCCGGGTTATCAGGTCACGAGGGATCCCTTTAATATCTTCAATTGGACTTCACTTCGACCCGTTTTGGCACCCAATTGTGAGATAATAAATTCTTTTTATCTCCAAGTAATGTAATGTAATGATCTTAATTGTTGAATTATTTCTGTCATATAGTTATGAAACTTATGAACAAATCTTGCCTACTTTCGAAAACTAACATTTTTTATACAGTATAATACACCTTCTAAGCTAGTTATAATTTTATATTATATTAATTACAACATGACTTGAACATATATCCATAAATATTTATTGGGATTTCAAGACTAAAAACTTGATAATTACAAGTTTAGACATACATTATTATAACATAAATCCGTCAACGACCATAATCATTTCAATAGCTAGGCAGCCATTAAAAACGAGGATAGCCATGTAATTGAAGTCCTTGATCCATATGAAGAGTAAACATGGTTGGAAACGTAACTTGTTTACTCTCATCCACAAGTTTAAACTTGAAGAAGAAAACAAGAAATGATCCAAGTACCTTCATCTGTTTGTAAGCAAATTCCTTACCTAGACATATCCTTGGCCCACCCTAAATAAACACACACTAATTATATTGCTCTCTTGTTGAAGCTTATAAACAAGTATCATATGCTATACATGATGATTAATTATAGAGGAAATTGCAAAAAAGGTTTATGTGATTTGGCCAAATTACACGTTTGGTCATTGTGGTTCAGAAATACGGGCGCGATGTTCATGGTTAGCATTTTTTGGTCTCTCACCCATAATGATTTGCACTTTTACAGGACATTTAGTTTTTTTTTTTTTCATCATTGTGACAGACAGACAAAGATGAGAAGAGCTCAAACCTAGCCGAGCTCAGGCTCGGGTCGGCTCTTTTATACCCGGGTAATAGTTAGAACTTTTCCCTACAGTTTTTAAAAAGTGTCACAAGTGAGGCTTTTTTGTGTCACTAAAACAAGAGCCGCTTTTATTTCTAGTAGTGTATTATGCATATACCTGAAAAGCAGTGAACTTAAAAGGACTTTGAGGTTGGAAAACACCATTATTGAGCCATCTTTCTGGTCGGAATTCTTCCGCGTCATCTCCCCAAATGTATCTCATCCTTCCCATCGCATACACCATATAACCAACACCATCTCCCTTCTTGATCTTGAATCCATCAGGAAGAACATAATCGTTTTCCGCACTCTTTCCATCCTGATGCAACAATTAAAAAAAATCGTTTTATGTAATTGTATAATTTTTTAATCGTTAAGTAGGCGAAAATTACCAATGGAACTGCGGGATAAAGCCTGAGAGTCTCGGATAACGATGCTTGAAGATATTGCATTTTGTCTAGCGCAATTTCGGTTAATTTGAGTGAAAAATCATCCGTAGATGTATGATTATCGGCTTCGGTGGCTAATGTAATTTCTTGTGCAATCTTTTCTTGAATCAATGGATGCTTGCAAAGCAAGTAAAAGAACCAAGTTAGAGTACTCGCGGATGTATCTTTTCCCGCAATCAGAAAACTCAGGGATATATCTCTCAGATACTTATCGTTCATATTCTCGGGATCGTTTTCACTTTCCATCAAAAATCTTGATAATATATCTTCTTTATCTCTCTGTCACAATGATGAAAAATAACATTAATTAGGGTCATTTGATAGTTGCTAGCTGAAATAGTCCTGACTGACTTAGTGGGGTACTGTGTCCGACTCTTTACTTATTTGGACTGAGTCCGAAATTGGACACAGTCCAAAGTTTGGACCAACAAATCAAACATATTCTAATTCGATTAGTTGATTGGAAAGATCTAA
This sequence comes from Calendula officinalis, assembly GCA_963853835.1. Taxonomy (NCBI): domain Eukaryota; kingdom Viridiplantae; phylum Streptophyta; class Magnoliopsida; order Asterales; family Asteraceae; genus Calendula; species Calendula officinalis. Next base: position 24,483,327 of record OY970820.1, read on the forward strand.
AAAAGGTTTACATACATAAACATTTATGTCTTTCATTTGCTCCCTCTTCTTTAATATTAATTCATACACAAAATCGTCAACGATCCTTAGGTTTTGTTTGAGCAGAGCTTCTGAACCAATGTTGAAATACCTTTTTACCCTCCAAAGAAGATCAGCAAATCGCCAGAAAACTAAAGCATTAGAATCATCAAACGCTTTCATAAATTGGTTACTTCCCTCATTTATTCCCGAGAGGGTGTCAAGATCAAACCCAAATCCCACCTTGAACATTGAATCTAGAGTTGATTTCATTAACAAATCCTGCAAATCCATGGTTTTCTCAGCAGCTGCTAGTAACGAAATCTTGTACACTAGTTTAACTGTATTGGACTTGAAAATAACGGTACTAAAATCTCTTAAAACTCTGGTTGAGAAGTCGAAGCTTGCAAGCTTTCTTTGATGGCGCCATTTAGCTCCATCCACCGCGAAAATCCCATTTCCAAAAAGATCTTTGACTCTACCAATATTGTACTCCCCCTGTGCAAATTTATAAGAATTAAAAAATTTATACCGTTATTTATGCACTCAAAAACGATAATTCAAAACATAAAACAACAAGAATACCAAAAACTAAAACAAGGTAAATTCAAGAATACCGTGAATTTGAATCTTCAAAATCCGATCAACACAAAGAACAAGAATTTTGGGAGAAAAACTCAATTTTCATATAATCAGAAACTAAAACTTTCATAGCCTCAAACAAACATTAAATAAGTCCAACAATTTCGAACGTGTCAAAAAAACACAAATGAATGGGCTGAAAACTGGGGAAAAAAGAAAGTTTAAAATTTTATACAAAAATAACTAAAAATGCAAATAAGTCTCCAAAAACAGCATTTTTTGGTCCGAAAATTCCATTAACCGCCTATGGCTGTTTTCCGGCATGTAACCCTCGTATATACTGAACTTTTAACTCGTCACACGCCTGAAACAAAGACCTGAGGCAAAAGTTATGCCCATTTGATTGAAGCCCCCTTCTTCACGCGATCATGGGCTTCATGAAATAAAAAGGTATGTTTCTCCATGTTTGGGATCAGGTATATACACATCGATCTTGAAAACATATATAGAAATACGTACCTTGGTATAATTTTCAAAATTGGTCTTCAGAATGTACTCAACATTTGCAGGATCAGCAGTATACACTTCACTGTGTGTAGGTGTTATGAAACGAAAAGTGGGATGCTTTTTAGCAAGTGACGTCATGTAATCGTTAAGTTTCGAATAGTGTACGAGTAAATTGGTTATTGGTCCGACGACTGGTGGTCGGTGATCAGTTGACATGGACTGTAAGAAGTAAGGTACAAGCAGCATAGCTAATGGTACTATCAAAAGTGAAGTAACAAGTGACAACATGAAATATGGCGAAACGTAAAATCCAGTGAGAAGGAAGGTGGTGGTAAGAAAGAACAGAGTCCTCATGATACTAATTGTGAAGAATAGAGACACAATTGTGTTAATGACTACCATTTGTTTATAAAGAAGTTTGGGATAGAGTTGACGGGATTAAAGATACAAGTAGAATGTCGTAAATTCAAAGTTAATTGGCGTTTTAAGGTAGAAAAATTTGCGTAGAGAGATCATTTTGTTTATTAATTTTGGTTTAGAAAATTACGCATGTACTCCTAATATATACAATAACTAGCTTCAAAGCCTGCCCGAATGGGCGGGCATGATTCGAAAGAGATGTAGGAACATAACAAAATAATGATACTGTTGAAATAATATAACAATCCATAATTGAAATGATGAGAAACGATTTTTGATACATGAATAAATGGAATAAGAAATTTAGAGACAAAATAAAATTTCTTTGTAAACGACATTTATTGTTAAGTTACCACCAACTATCAATATTGATTAACCAAATATGTTGCCATTTCATTAGGTCTTAGAAATGTCTACTGCTGAACTTTATCAAAAGGCTAATGCCTATTGCTGAACTTGCCAATGCAATATTTTTAATGTGTAAAATAAGTCAATCATGTTATAAAATACAAATGCATACTAAATATTTATGCAATACTCAAACGTATAGTTTTACATTCACGCAATACTCTTTATGTACTGCATGAAGGATTACGTGGTTCAAGATGTATAATTCTAAGAGTAATGGTATTTAATCCTACTATTTGGTCATACGCATAAACCTACTCATTAGAAAATGACACGTGTCAAAATCAACGGATGATGTTAAGAGAGAGAATTAGTGGAGTACACATGTCATCATATCAAGTAGGTAGGACAATGCGTATGACCAAATGGTATGACTAAATATCATTTCTCTATTTCTAATACATTTCTTGAGACATAATGAAGAAGGCTATATATTGAATGTATAAAACTATGCTGTATTTCTATTTAAAAACAATCCCGTGATTTAAGCCGAATATTTATGGGAATAAAACGAATTTAGCATATTCTTCTAAATTCGAGAGGTGATTTAGGTTTAACTTCGTCGCATTCTCACAAAAAACTTCTCATTCACATGTTTTTAGGAGATAAGTTAATGGCCATCTTTAGTTAATTAATTTGATTAAGGGTATTTTTGTCCTTTTCTTTTTTCCCTTTTAATATTTCTTTTTCCTCTCTTGCTTTTTTCATCTTCTTCCTCTTTCATCTCAATCCTATGCCATTTGTTAAAAAAACACACACAAACCTGCGATATGTTCATCAAAAGCTGTTTAAAGATTTTCACAATTTGTTGTATTCATAGATCCTTCACGATGTGGTGGAGTAGGCAAGTGGCGGTGGAGTAGGTTGTGAGGTAGAGCACTCAATGGGCTAGGGTGGCCCCATTTCGCCTTACCAACCCTTTACAGAAGAAAGTGAGGAAAAAATCAAAATAAAAAGATTTGTGTTAGATTTATGGTTTCAATTTCTGAATTTTATGCTATTTATCATTTTGCTGGCGTGATATCTCCCACTAATTCTGTTGCCAAAATTTATTTATGGAATAATGTTGCCAAAATTCTGTTGCCGAAGTTCAAGCCTTTCTGGAACAAAGTTGCCAAAATTCTGTTACCAAAATTCAAGCCAACGAATTAGATGACATGTGGCATTTTTAGACCATTACATGAAATATCTTTTTTAATTCCTGAAATAAAATTCTCATTCTTTTCTATTAGGTATGTTTTTAAATGAGGTGAAAATGAAATTTAAAAGATTTTTTCGTAGATTTTTTGAAATTCCGAATATATTGCATGTATAGGGGAATTTAAAAGCAATCTCTAAATTTATGAAGCCTAGATATGGGAAGCCACGTGGACGAATTGGGGAATTACACGTGGCATTGCGGACCAATGATAATGCTTGAAATTGATTAGTTGGCAAAATAATTTCAAACCTAGGTCTCATATATAGGTTAAGATTATATAGACTTAAGACATTAGCCAACTATAGATGGACTATTGGTAATAGGACTTCCAACGGCAGCAGTTGGGATTCGGTTATCTCCCTTTGGCTAGCCAAAGTGTAAATAGACAAATTTATGGGTTATTTTTGTAGGTATTGATATTTTGTGTACGTATTATGTATAAAATACTACGTAGAATACGGTTAACCAACATGTTAACTAATCGATTACGATAATTTGGATCAGATTTTGCAGTTTTTTCTTCCGCAGTACCTCGACGTGACATGAGCGTGAAAGGGGTTCAAGAATCAGTTTTCTTTTTATTAGGTCTAAAATCACTTATTTTGGCTTTTTTACCCCATATTGTAGGGTGGATCTCGAAAGATATAAAAGATCTCCCTCCAAGCCGTACATACGACTTTCATCGAATACGGCTTTCCGCAGAATTCTATATGTATCTATGAGACCGAGTATGGAATTTTGTTTACTCACTTTAAATTGAGTATCCGTTTCCCTCCTTTTCCTGCTAGGATTGGAAATCATGTATTTTACATATCCATACGATTGAGTCCTTGGGTTTCCGAAATAGGGTAAAAAGAAGTGCTTCAAATCATTGCTATTTGACTCAGACCTGATCTAAAAAGTCGAGGTATTTCGAATTGGTTTATACATTCCTCTTAGTCTCGACTCTAGGGATAATGTAACGACCCGAATTTTGTAAATAAATAAATTTTATAGAAATATGATAAATAAGGATAAATCGTTTAAAGAACGTAGAAATTGGTTTCGTGTCGTTTGGACATCGTATGAGAAAGTTATGGATGAAATCGGATCGAGACAAAGACCGAAAAGTGCAGCCCTGCTGCCTTGGAGAGTTCGCGACGCGAACACAGAGTTCACGATCGTGAACATCAAACAGAGAATTGGTGATTTCAGAGATCGGAGTCCACGTCTGACTCGCGATCGGGAAAAGTTCACGCACGCATAGTTCGCGGCGCGAACTTGGGGTTCACGGCGCGAACTTCCCCGACCAGCATTAAATACGGGATTTTGCTCATTTATTGCATTATCAAAACCCTAGTTCTTCCTTTGGCGATTTTCGAGCTCAATAGCAGTTTGAGGACGATTTCTTCACTAAAGCTTGGTAGATTTCACTCATAGTTGAAGATTAAAGGTAAATCCTCACTCTTTGATCCTTGTAGCTTTAGATCTATGGATTTCTAGGTTTGGGTTTGAAACCCTAGTTCTTGGGTTGGTGAATAATGGTTAAATAAAGGTTGTATACACTTAGTAGATGGTATTTTAACCAAGGAAACAAGTGTATGGTTAAGATTTGTAAGAATCGTAAGATTGGTTAAACCTAGGGTTTTGGAAATCATCAAAATTGGGGAAAGTATTACCAAAGGGTTTCTAATAATAAAAGGGGTGTATTATTAGTTGTATTTGTTGTTGAACAAGTTGTGATTGTCATATTAGGGATTTCGGTGGATTCTCAAAAGTGTGCAATCTTGGGGAAAAGGAAGTATTGTGTTTGAAGAACGCATTTGGAGCATTAATTGCTAAGGTGAGTACGTGTGGAATTTACTGAGTACATAGCCCCTTTTAAATACGTTTTCCTTACGTGTGTTCGGTCTATTTGCTTAACTATCTAGACTTATTATATGTTGAGTTAGTTATATATTAATGTTGATATTTAACTAAATTGTTTGATGATTGAAGTGATAGCCGAAGGCTTTGATTGTCATAACTAATAGGTTATGATAAGATATAGATGGTGGTGTCGCGGGGGAATCCCTGGTCACTGAGACGAGGTGTATATATGTTTATACACTAAGCACGCGAGTTCTCCTAGTACGCATATGTTTGGTACTAGGTATGTTAGGGTTCTAATACATATATATTTATGTATTAGACATGTTTGTGTTCTAGTACATATATGTTTATGTACTAGATATGGATGCTAGGAATCGTTAGAGCCACAATAGAGTGGCTAGACAATGTTGATGGAAAATATAAATATGTTTATATTTATAATGTGATACTTGATACTATCGGGTCTAAACCCATGTAGCTCACGAGAATTTTGTCTCACATACTCCTTGTATTTTTTTGCTATGTACTCAGTTTCGGGATCGAAGAATTAGGTGCGCATGGATAGCGATGCGGGGCCTAGAGTAGAAGAACACTAGAACGGATTTAGACTTAGCTTTGGTTTTGATATATTTTGTAACACCAAACTTATACTCTGATTTTCATACCAAAGGTTTTTGTAAATCCTGTTAGGTCACAACAACCCTGGTTTTATATGTTAATTGATAGATTATTATACTTAATGAAATATTAAAGTGATAACACAAGAATATAGTCAATGTATAAATCCACTAAGTGTGGCTTGTTGCGGAATAACAAGACCACTGATCAATTACAAATATATGGAAGTGAGTACATGAATTGGTGTGATCTCTGTTTATAATGATATAGAGATCTTACATAATGGGCAAAGGAGTAACCGAAGGACTAAACTAGGAAAATGACTAAGATCAAGGGATTTGATCTTAGTCAGTTACATAACAAAAATGTAACTCAGTCCTTCTACTCAGTGTTGGATTTCCAATACTGAGTAATGATACTGAGTGGCCAATACTGACCAACTCAGTATCACTCCTAAACTTAGCATATTTGTTCTACAAATTATTCTAAGCTAGTCTAGGTTGTTTTGTTATCTAAAGATCCCAAAGGGGTAAGGCTTTTTGCCTTAACAATCTCTCCCTATCTAATGATAACAAAACAATTACAAAGAGAATTACAAAATAAACAAAAACATAGACTGCAGAGTCTTCTTCTTCACCTTCTGTTGAAAGATTCAAACTCATAGAAGACTTCTTTCTTGATATGGATGAACTCTTCTCTTTTCTTCAGTTCATCATGCCTGTTGTTGAGCACAACAACAATCCTCTTTCTGAACCAAGAATCCTCTTTCTTGGTTATCATCCACTTCAGACCCACAAGATGACTGATAGGGGCCTTTGGCAAATCTGCTTCAGTGATGAAGCATTCCCTATCTTCTGGGTCAGTATATATATATCCAGAGGTTGGATATATGGTGCTCTTTTGATCCTGAAAAATAAGATTTGGAGGAACAGGGTATGAGTTAAAGATCCTGAAAGTGTTAAGGCACTCAGGCTTGTTGTTTTTGACAACCTCAGTCATTACACTGAGTGCCCTGTAATCTGCTTGGTACAGAATGCCTTTTTCAAAGCATACAGCAGCGACAACCCAGATTTCATCCATCATAACTTGGGCTTCAGAGGATCTTGATGGCAACTCCTTTATCAGTCTAGCAATTTTTACCCAGTCTTGTAGTCCCATGTTCTGAATGTCATGAAGAAAGATCTTCATAGGAGGACTGACTGGTCCAGTGCAGACTGCAACAATGGACCTATCAACAGTCTTGACTTTGACTTTGTTGACATATTGGTTTAGCCAGCATATCTCCTTCACATTGAGAAATGATCTATTTCTCAGCATACCCATCATGTTCTCCCTATATCTAGTTCTTTGGGCAACAATGTTCCAGTATTGTTGAAGAACATCATCTCCTTTTCTTCTCACAGTGTGAGGTTTCCATGGAACTTCTGCATCAGTGTCAGTATCAGGATCTTCTTCCTTAACAGGAAAGATTTTTAGAGCCTCAGTCTCATCCTCAATATCTTGAGTAGTCATCTCCTCAGTATCATGAACTGATCTTCTTGGTCTAGTGATTAAAGGAGCTGGATCAGGTTCCTCACTTGATTCAGAAGACATGACTACTCTTGTCATTCTTCTGGTGATTGGCCTTCTAGGGACTCTAGAAGGTCCTTAAGCTTGAGGAGAGATTGGTTGTTTTGGAGGCTCTTCATCATCGGAGGATGATGATGAATAGCTTTCTTTATTTGCTACATCCAGTGCAAAGTTGAGGAATTTCTGAGATGGCACTGGATGTTCTTCATCTTCATCATCAGCTATTGGCCAGAAAAATGGCCTGTATACCACAATATGCAGGTTGTTCACTTCCTGAGCAGGTGGCTCAGTGTCAACCTGTTGAGGTTGGTCAGTATTAGACTCCCCCTGAGCAATTGGCTCAGATTCTTCAAGTTGTTGCAGTACTGACCTCCCTCTTTGTCTTCTTCTCTCATACTGAAAACGAAGTGGTTTTGTATGAGGAGTTTGCTGATGTTGTTGTTGTTGCTGTGGAGGTTGATCTTCATTTAGTTTCCTTCTTTTATCCACCTGAGCAGATGGCTCAGGTTGATCAACCTCATCTTCTCTTTGTCTCTTATCCCCTTATTGTTATCATTGGAGGTTCAATATCACCACCTATGTCCCCTTGTTGATCATCAGGTGTGGGGGAGGGCATAGGCTCTGTAGCAGCATCATGTTCACCCTCATTATTAACATTTAAGGGTGATCTCCTAGGCTCAGTATCATCGCCTCCTTCATCATCTTCATTGTTTCCACCAAGTGGAGACTGTGGAGGTGGTGGAGGCTGTTGTTGTTGCTGAAGTAGTGCCACTGACTGCTTTAACGAGTCAATTTCATTACTCATTTCATTCATCCAGGCCAGAATAGTGTTCTGAGTGTTCTGCATGGCCAGGATTTTATTTAAAATTGTTTGTAGAGCCCCTTGCACTTCTTGAGACTGAGTGGCTTGTGCTCGAATGCCCTGCACAGATGGTGCTAAAGAAAAAAAATAAAACTGGTTAGAATGAAAGGTTTATCAAATAGAATTGTGTTGTTGTTTAATTCTATAATCATGTAAACAGAATTTTGAAGTCTGTATTTCACGGGGTCATGATGAAATATTGTGGACTTGTGCATAGCATGTGTAAGAAGTTTTTAGTAAAAAGGTGAGTGTGAATATTTTAGTAGCTCAGTATAGGATATGTCGCATTTACTAAAAGGTTTTGGTTTGGGAAATCGAAGCCTAGGATATGCTTCTTGTTATGTTCAATGTTTATCACTCGGTATCAGAGTGATAACAGAAATGTGGCTAAAACCCATGGAGAATTTTTGGCTATTGTGGCTTAAAAGGTTTGTGATCACTTCTTGAATTATGTGACCACTCGGGTCAACCACCTAGTATGCTTTGTTCGACCATACTGACCAAGAACATGAACTTGTTCTTGACCGGTTAAAACCAACTAGCTGATTTAATCCCTAAAAGCGGAAGTGGGATTAAACCTAATCCTTAAACCCTAAAGGATTGGGATGTTGGAAATCTAGATTAGATTAACAAGAAAGAAACCTTGTACGAAAAACTCGAACACACACACATACTTGTGTGTGTACGTCGAACACTCACCAAGAACCCTAGGGTTCTTGGTGTTCTCGTTCGATCGAACAAGAGGAGAGGAAGAGGAGTGTTCCATGAAACATACCTTAGTTAATGCTTAAGATAGATCCACTGATGATGAACACGACGAGGGATCTTCTAGTTGATCACTTGCAACGATCTTGTTCTTCAATACTTGAAGAACACGAAGAACGAACGAAGAACGAAGAACACAAACTTGTGTTCCAAGTTTCGGCCGAAATAGAGAGAGGAGGGGCAAGGATTTCGTGATTAAGGAGGCAAGGATCAACATCTAGGGTTTAGTCATAAGCCTCCTATTTATAATAGAAGATCTTACACTTAAAACCCTTCTAGTTTAATTAAGATTAACTTCTTAATTAAACTTCCTTTTTACACTTCCATCCCTTATAGTTTTAACTAGTTTATTATTGTTGCACTTAACTATTAAATGTCTAGTATTAACACACTAATAATTCGGTACCCATATATACGAATTATATATACTTGTATTTATACTTTTGATAGTTAATTATATCATGGGTTTGGCTAACTCATGCCCTAAGGGCATGAGATAAGCACGTTTAATAAACTCAAACTTACCATTTGAACTTATGAATATATTTAATTCATGCAAAAAATAAAATTCATTAATGACTAATAAATGCATTTATTCATTATGAAAGGAAATATAGAGTTCATTCAACACTTCTAATCTCATGCCCTTAGGGCATGAGTTAGAAAAACCCTTATATAATAACCTTTATATAATTTACACAACAGTATTATCCAATTACTATATGATTTAATGGCTTTAAATCATATCATGGATAACCTTTAATTAACACATTGTATATTTACTCAACTTGTAAATGTACAAACACTTGTATTAATTAGTTAGTTAAACTAATCTAGTAATAAGTTAAACTTAACTTAATACTTAACTGATTCATAATGACTATTATGAATCATTTCTCTTCGTAGTATCATTGCATAACTTACTCGTATTACATGCACTCACCGGTGTGACCCTTAAGTGTTCCGTAGGCATGGATGTATCATCATAGGTTGACTAACTGTGCACATAAATCCTTCAGACTCCCACTTGTGCAAGTTCGTAACCTTTGTCTTAATGATACGAGCTACAGTGGCCTTCTAGATGGGCATGTAGGTAACCAACCCCATAAAAACAGCTAATGTAACCCTGGTACGGTTTTGTGAAAAACTCTTAATAGCGTTTCCTAGTAAAGAACACTATGTATTTACTTCTTGGGTAACGTTGTTAGGTTCATCCCTTGCAGCACGATATTTGTGACAACGAATACGAGCATGGTAGAAATTATCAACTCATGTATTCGAAATCATTTCATGACTTCTTGATTCAAACTGTTGTGATAAACGACAAAGAACAAATCAGTTCATTTGGGCATGGCCATGCACTTTCCAGTTATCTCATCACGTCAAAGGACCTATATATATCTCTCCTAAAAAGGAGGTGCAATTACCATCTTGTTATATTTCGATTTAAAATATAACTTCCTTTGTACCCAGTATCGCCTCGTATGACAAACATTTTTCAGAAATGTCTAAGACGAACCAAAGCACATTAGTCATTGTATCCTAAACCAAATACCTCAGGCTTAAGGACAATCCTAGTGAACAATACTTTTGAACTTTTCAACCACGAAGTATTGTCACGGTGGTCAATCCAATATTCGTTGAGCCTCCAACAGAATATCACCGATAATTGGTTTACACAAAGCTTGTGTAGCTATCTTCGAAGAAATTCGAATCTACCACCAAATATCGCGATGACGTTAACGTCCCATCGAGGTTCCCACCAAGACGAGTAGTCACGGATTTTGTATCTTTTTGAATAAAGAAACCTTTTATTCATGGATATTGTAAAACATACAAAGTCTGAATAACAATGATACTAACTCATGTATTATTCCTCACTGGACATAGATACCGAATTATTACTGGATCATTACTTATTCCTTTTGTTCGTGTTGATTACTTAATGATTCTTACAACCTTAATTGTAACTCTATCACTTAAACCAATCAGTTCTATTAAACTAAAGACATAAGACGAGTATTTGAAAAATACAATTTCTTTTGCCTTTGGTAGATTTTGTTTTTGCAACAATCTAGAACATATTCGAGTCTTTCCTTTTATGCAATTCGGTAAACATAGGAGGATTGGAAATTAACTCCTTAGTTTCTTGAATTCATAAAATTATCCTTGTAACTAAAGCATCTTTTAGTTACTTGATTTGTAGATATATCATTACTAGTTAAAGAAATTTCCTTAAATGATTATGTTATCCACTGAAGTGTGAATAACCTATTAGATATGCAATAATTAATCCAAGACTTGTGATCATGCTATTAGGTTTGCAATAATCTAATCAATGATCATTTATTTCTCTTAACTCTTTGGCTAACGACTTGGTAAAACCTTGTTGTCATTGTCTTACTAACTTACTAAATTCATTAACATCTTTGATGAATTATGTTAGTCTTAGCTCCTACTTACTTTTATGGAATTTAAGCATCTCTTAAACTACTTTGACCTAGTCAATAACTTGTAGTTTAATCTTTCAAGAATTCTATCAATAATCAAGATCATCCTTTGGATTTGCGAATATCCAACATTCCTGTTCAGGGGATCATGATCTTTATTGATTACTATATCTAACACTTGAAATGATACTTTCAATTCTTAAACATATTATTATTCTTTTTAAGAACTTTATTTAATGCCAAAGTCATTTCTTGGATTTCTCAAATATCCATTATTCCTATAAGGGAATTATGACTTGATTAAATAATGTATTTATTACAAGTATAAAAGACTTGCAAGACGTATTCTATCATAACTCGTTCCTACCAAAAAAAAAGTGCAGCGCCAATAAAGCCTATAGATCTAGCAATGACGGAATTTTGATTCTAGGAATCTTTGACTGGAATGTATGATTTGGTGCTCAAACCGCCGCGAAAAATGCTAATACCTTTTAATTCTTAAATACTTTAATCTAATTTGTCCCTTTTAAGAGTTCATTTAATGTCGAAGCCATTTTACTTGGATTTCACGAATATCCAATTATTCCTATTAGGGAATTATGACTTCATTAAATTCTTTATTACAAGGATAAAAGACTTGTAATAATACTCTTAAAGTCTATCTTGATTATATCCAATACAATCATACTATATTAATACTAATACTTTAAAACTTACTATCATAAGTAATGACTATTACTTAAGATGTTTTAACTAAGTTCAATAACTTTTGAACCTTATGCTTCCATAAAACTTTTAAATACATTTATTAGAAAAACTTTCTAATTACTAGTATCTAAGTACCTTGAGCTATCAAGACATTATTCATTCATACAACAATCAAACAAGTATATAACATGAAATATTAAGTAAATCAAAACCTTGACTTACAATCTAGTCACAAACCTTGACTAGTGTAATTATCACACATGCACACAATATAATTCAACCATGGATTCGAAATTACTTAAAACCAAAAACTTTGTTTTAACATAAAATAAAAATTGTTCAAACTATAAAATAAAAATTGTTCAAACTATAAAATAAAATTGTTTTTACTGAATCCAAAAAATACTGAATTATAAAATTTGGTGCTCGTGGGATCATCACCATCTCATGCCGGTCATCTCACTTATCATCTTATGCAATAAACGATTGCTAGAGTTGAGTTACTTGTAATAAACTTTTACAAGGAGGAAGCGAGTATCTAGAAGTTGGTCAAGTCAACTAAGGAGCAAGCATTGCCTCCTACCCTTTGACCATTGCCACAACCAAGACACCATTTCTCGGTCCTTGTTTGGCTTTACCTTCTTGACCTTTTTGTTTGACTCCATTACCCTTTAGGCACGCCGTGGCTGGGATCGGTTTTATCCTTTCCCTTTCCACTGCGCCTCTTTCTCTGATCACTACCATCATCGATTACTACGAGATCATTCTTAAACTTGGTCCCCAAATCAACTCAGTAGTCTTGAGCACGGAATGTAGCTCAACAATGGATTGCTCCATGTTATGCATGTTGTAGTTGACTACATAAGACTTATAGTCATCTAACAACGAGTTGAGTATCATTACTGTTGCTAACTGCAACGGTACTGAGTATCCTATTCATTCAAGATGATCCATGTGCTCTTTCATTTCCATGACGTGAGCACTCACCGATGATCCTTTAACCATCTTGCGAGATTTGAACACCCTACAAGCGTAATATGCTTGTCCTGGTTCATTTCTAGCATTCACGATAGGAGCATTTAGTATTGCTTTTTCTAGGACATTTCCTTTTCTCTCATGCCAAATCATAATCCGAAGATCACACTTCAAGTTGAGAAACATTGACCCAGTCAATTCGTCCTTTTCTAGAAATAAGCGTAGTGAGAGATTGTTGGTACGTGTCGTTATGGTTGTTGCTGCCATCTACAAATCAAACCCAGTTTAATTAGTAATCATCAATACACATTCTCTAAAATATATTATAAACCCATAATTTATATTTTAGGCCTAGGATCCTTATATCACATTCTCGCCGCAAGGTTTGGGCACTTCCCGACGAGACATGCTGTTTATGGTAGGTAACATCCTTACCGATCGTATCAAGACTTGACACGATTCTTAGGGGCCGTAGAATATTTAGACTTATAACTTATTACAACTTTGTACAATCTAATTGTACATTTCTAAGTTGGCAATAAAGTCTAGTATGTTTATTCTACTCAAGTACTTTTTGGGCCGGGACTCCCGATTATCACCAAAGTAGATCAGACCATCTAAGACAGTGCTGTGCTCTGCGCCGGGACTCCCGATTATCACAGAACCTTATGCACCCTGGCACTCGCAATGATTTGAATCCATATCTAAGGTTCTTTATCCTTGCAATATGAATATCGTTGAACTAGTGAGGTGTTCCATTAGGTGGATAGTACTTAGATCTAAGATTTTCTTGGGTTTTTTTAAGTCTTAGACTAAACTTAAACTTTTATTCCAATCTTAATCCTTGTTTAAAATGCGTGACTTGTGAATTTAAGAATTCTACAAGACACCTTTTTAAAACTTAAGAACTTTCCTTTAAAACGTATAGTTTCAAAAGTTTGCACGATTTTATATGTATACCTAAAACGAGGTGTACAAAACGTTTTACTGGTTTTTGTGAAAACCCTTATCTATGATAAAACTTACTTGTTTTATCTTACTTGAAAAACTTAAAACTTATGTTAAACTTTTAATTCTTTTATGATTTATAAACTTGAAACATAAACCTAGTTTAACACATCTAGTTTTTCATATGTCTAATAATGAAATTAAACATTTGTTTTGACTTATTAGATTCGACCAAAACTTATGTCTTAACGACACACTTATAAACTTTGTGATTTTCTTGTGTAGCTCCCACTAGCTCCAACAATCATGATGGAACTTAAGCAAACACAATCACCGGTTTATACTTGGTGAAACTAATAAACTTATTATACAAAGACTATATATAATAATTCTTAGTGTGTTTAAATCTTTCTTACATTTAACTTGAACTAGTTAAATATAGGTTCTTGTTATTTATCCTTGATCATTAATCTAGTATATTACATGACTTGTAAAACATTTATATTATACTTGTATAATTATCTAGTGATAATAACTTATAACTTTATACACCTTAATATATAACTTTGTATATTTCTAGTTAATTATATAATTTGAACTTGTACAATTTCTAATTATAATGACATCATAACTTTGTACTTTCTAGTTTTGATTATATAATAACTTTATACAATAACTAGTTATACTATTATCATTTAAGATCAAAACAACATTACCTTTTTAATTGTTCCATTTTATCTTGTATTTAATATATTCGTATATATATTATTTATCGTAAACTTGTAACATTCTAATAAGAATATTACGTCTAATTTTTAACTTAATCTAATTAAAATACGTATAAACTTATTATATCCTTTAAAATTCATTTTCCTTTAATATTTTAAAAATTCCGTAATAATATATATAAACAAATAAATACATCTTGTTAATTTTAGAACTTAAAAATTAACACTTCTTATTAATTAGTTAAACCCTAATCTTGTTCTTTATCAATCAAAACTAGGGTTTTGAGTTTCTTGATCAAAGACATTATTTTATTAAAAGATTAATTTTAATCAATCATATTTAAACAATAAACTTTGTTTAAATTCTAAGATAGATTATAACCTTAATAAATTTATTTAAACTTTTTAATTTAAACCTTATAAACAATAAAACTTTGTCTAAATTACTGGGTTTAAAGAACTAGTCTTAATAAATCTATCAAAATAATAATTAAACGTATTAAACTTCTTGTTTAATTATCTAGGTTTTAGATTATTATCCTAATTAATTCTTTTAAACTAATTAAACTAAACTAGTTTAATTTTCTTGATCCTAGATTACTTCTAGGGTTTGAAATTTCTAAAGCCTAGGAAACTTTTCCACCAATTAAACTAGGCTAGTTTAAACAAACTTGGTGTCCAAGTAACCTCCTTTGATTTCAAAATCTTTGAGGAAAAAGGAAAGAATCCTTTTTGACCAATTAAACCAAAACTTGGTTTAACACATTTGGTCCTAGATTTTGAAGATCAAATAATAAGGAAAGAATCCTCTTGATCAAGAACTTTGATATTCTTGATCCTAGGGTTCTTCCTTTTTTTTTCGAAATTTCTAGGGTTAAGAAAAGAAGCCTTTTGACCAATTAAACTAAACTAGTTTAATGTTCTTGGTCCTAGGGTTCTTTCTTGCTTTTCGAAAATTCTAGGATTCTTAGAAACGTCTTGACCAATTAAACTAGACTAGTTTAATATTCTTGGTCCTAGGGTTCTTACCCCCATTTCGAAAATTAAGAAGAAGAAGGAAAAAAATTGGAACAAAAAAAACTTGTAATTAAAGTAAACAAATAAACTTTGTTAATCTAGTTTAGATCTCTAAACCAACGCTAAACCCTAAAGGATTGGGATGTTGGATATCTAGATTAGATTAACAAGAAAGAAACCTTGTACGAAAAACTCGAACATTCACCAAGAACCCTAGGGTTCTTGGTGTTCTCGTTCGATCGAACAAGAGGAGAGGAAGAGGAGTGTTCCATGAAACATACCTTAGTTAATGCCTAAGATAGATCCACTGATGATGAACACAACGAGCGATCTTCTAGTTGATCACTTGCAACGATCTTGTTCTTCAATACTTGAAGAAAACGAAGAACGAACGAAGAACGAAGAACACAAACTTGTGTTCCAAGTTTCGACCGAAATAGAGAGAGGAGGGGGAAGGATTTCGTGATTAAGGAGGCAAGGATCAACATCTGGGGTTTAGTCATAAGCCTCCTATTTATAATAGAAGATCTTACACTTAAAACCCTTCTAGTTTAATTATGATTAACTTCTTAATTAAACTTTCTTTTTACACTTTCATCCCTTATAGTTTTAACTAGTTTATTATTGTTGCACTTAACTATTAAATGTCTAGTATTAACACACTAATAATTCGGTACCCATATACACGAATTATTATACTTGTATTTATACTTTTAATAGTTAATTCTATAATAACCTTTATATAATTTACACAACAATATTATCCAATTACTATATGATTTAATGGCTTTAAATCATATCATGGATAACCTTTAATTAACACATTGTATATTTACTCAACTAGTAAATGTACAAACACTTTGTATTAATTAGTCAGTTAAACTAATCTAGTAATAAGTTAAACTTAACTTAATACTTAATTGATTCATAATGACTATTATGAATCATTCCTCTTCGTAGTATCATTGCATAACTTGCTCGTATTACATGCAGTCACCGGTGCGACCCTTAAGTGTTTCGTAGGCATGGATGTATCATAATAGGTTGACTAACTGTGCACATAAATCCTTCAGCTGAAGGGTTTCATTGTGACTGATCGACCCTTAGGATCGACCTCCTAGTATGATTGGTTCGACCATACTGACCAAAAACATGAACTTGTTCTTGACCGGTTAAAACCAACTACCTGATTTAATCCCTAAAAGCGGAAGTGGGATTAAACCTAATCCTTAAACCCTAAAGGATTGGGATGTTGGAAATCTAGATTAGATTAACAAGAAAGAAACCTTGTACGAAAAACTCGAACAAACACACATACTTGTGTGTGTTCGTCGAACACTCACCAAGAACCCTAGAGTTCTTGGTGTTCTCGTTCGATCGAACAAGAGGAGAGGAAGAAAGTGTGTTCCATGAAACATACCTTAGGTTAATGCTTAAGATAGATCCACTGATGATGAACACGTCGAGCGATCTTCTAGTTGATCACTTGCAACGATCTTGTTCTTCAATACTTGAAGAACACGAAGAACGAACGAAGAACACAGACTTGTGTTCCATGTTTCGGCTGAATGGAGGAGAGTGGGGCTAGGGATTTCGTGATTTAGGTGTAAGGAATCAACATTAGGTTTAAGCCATAAGCCTTCTATTTATAATAGATGATCTTACACTTACAACCCTTCTAGTTTAATTAAGATTAACTTTTTAATTAAACTTTCTTTTTACACTTCCATCCCTTATAGTTTTAACTAGTTTATTATTGTTGCACTTAACTATTAAATGTCTAGTATTAATACACAAATAATTCGGTACCCATATACACGAATTATATATTTGTATTTAAACTTTTAATAATTAATTATATAATAACCTTTATATAAATTACACAACAATATTATCCAATTACTATATGATTTAATAGCTTTAAATCACATCATGGATAATCTATAATTAACACATTGCCTATTTACTCAACTAGTAAATGTACAACTACTTATATTAATTAGTTAGTTAAACTAATCTAGTAATAAGTTAAACTTAACTTAATACTTAACTGATTCAAAATGACTATTATGAATCATTCCTCTTCGTAGTATCATTGCATAACTTGCTCGTATTACATGCACTCACCGGTATGACCCTTAAGTGTTTCGTAGGAATGGATGTATCATCATAGGTTGACTAACTGTGCACATAAATCTTTCAGACTCCCACTTATGCAAGTTCGTAACCTTTGTCTTAATGATACGAGCTACAGTGGCCTTTTAGATGGGCATGTAGGTAACCAACCCACTAAAAACAGCTAATGTAACCCTGGTATAGTTTTATGAAAAACTCTTAATAGCGTCTCCTAGTAAAGAACACTATGTCTTTACTTCTTGGGTAACGTTGTTAGGTTCATCCCTTGCAGCACGATATTTGTGATAACGAATACGAGCATGGTAGAAATTATCAACTCCTGTATTCGAAATCATTTCATGACTTCTTGATTCAAACTGTTGTGATAAACGACAAAGAACAAATCAGTTCGTTTGGGCATGGCCATGTACTTTCCAGTTATCTCATCATGTCGAAGGACCCATAAATATCTCTCTCTTAAAAAGGAGGCGCAATTGCCATCTTGTTATATTTCGATTCAAAATACAACTTCCTTTGTACTCAGTACCGCCTGGTATGACAAACATTTTTCAGAATTGTCTAAGACGAACCAAAGCACATTAGTCATTGTATCCTAAACCAAATACCTCGGGCTTAAGGACAATCCTGGTGAACAATACTTTTGAACTTTTCAACCACGAAGTATTGTCACGGTGGTCAATCCAATATTCGTCGAGCTCCAACAGAATACCACTGATATTTGGTTTACACAAAACTTGTTTAGCTATCTTCGGAGGACTTCGAATCTACTACCAAATACCGCGATGACGTTAACGTCCCATCGAGGTTCCCACCAAGACGAGTAGTCACGGATTTTGTATCTTTTTGAATAAAGAAACCTTTTATTCATGGATATTGTAAAACATACAAAGTCTGAATAAAAGTGATACTAACTCATGTATTATTCCTCACTGGACATAGATATCGAATTATTACTGGATCATTACTTGTTCCTTTTGTTCATGTTGATTACTTAATGACTTTTACAACCTTAATTGTAACTTTATCACTAAACAAGTCATTTCTATTAAACTAAAGACATAAGACGAGTATTTGAAAAATACTATTTCTTTTGCCTTTGCTAGATTTTGTTCTTGCAACAAACTAGAACATATTCTAGTCTTGCCTTTTATGCAATTCGGTAAACATAGGAGGATTGAAAATTAACTCCTTAGTTTCTTGAATTCATAAAATTCTCCTTGTAACTAAAGCCTCTTTTAGTTACTTGATTTGTAGATATATCATTACTAGTTAAAGAAATTTCCTTAAATGATTATGTTATCCACTGGAGTGTGAACAACCTATTAGATATGCAATAGTTGATCACAAGACTCGTTATCACGCTATTAGGTTTGCAATAATCTAATTAACGATCATTTATTATTTCTCTTAACTCTTTGGCTAACGACTTGGTAAAACCTTGTTGTTAATATCCTAACTAACTTACTATATTCATTAGTAACTCTAATGAATATGTTAGTCATAGCTCCCACTAAATTTTATGGAAATAAGAATCACTTAAACTACTACTTTTGACCTAGTCAAAACTTATAGTTTAACTCTTTAAGAATTAATCAATTATCAAAGTCATCCTTTGGATTTGCGAATATCCGACATTCCTTTGAAGGGAATCATGACTTTCATTGATTACTGTATCTAACAAGTATAAGACACTTGAAACGATACTTCTAAT
This sequence comes from Calendula officinalis, assembly GCA_963853835.1. Classification (NCBI taxonomy): domain Eukaryota; kingdom Viridiplantae; phylum Streptophyta; class Magnoliopsida; order Asterales; family Asteraceae; genus Calendula; species Calendula officinalis. Next base: position 24,502,801 of record OY970820.1, read on the forward strand.
TCTTAAGTGTATTAGTATCTTTTAAGAATCTCATTTAATGCCAAAGTCATTTCTTGGATTTCTCTAATATCCATTATTCCTATTACGGAATTATGACTTGATCAAATGTTGTATTTATTACAAGTATAAAAGATTTGCAATAGTACCTTTTAATTCTTAAATTCTTTAATATAGTTTGTCCCTTTTAAGAGTTCATTTAATGTCTAAGTCATTTTCCTTGGATTATACGAATATCCAATTATTCCTATTAGGGAATTATGACTTCATTAAATTCATTTATCACAAGTATGAAAGACTTGTAATACTTCCTCCGTATCAAAATAAGTGACACATTTTCCATTTTGGGGTGTATCAAAATAAGTGACACACTTTGAAAACTTTCCTCATTTGGTAAAAACAGTAGGACCCATACCCACTAACTATCTACTTTAATAAAGTGAAATTACCATTATACTCTTACTTTTACTTTTAAAACTCATTAATATCACTTTATTCAAGAAAAGTGGGGCCCAATCTCCACTAACTATATACTTTAATATATTTTAACCACTACTTTAATCTTTTACCTCAAAAAACATGTAAGCCAATTTGTGTCACTTATGTTGATACGGAGGAAGTAATACTCTTTAAAGTCTATCTTGATTATATCCAATATAATCATACTATATTAACACTAATACTTTAAAACTTACTATCATAAGTAACCATTACTTAAGATGTTTTAAATAAGTTCAATGTACCTTGAACTTTATGCTTTCCATAAAAACTCTTAAATACTTTCATCAGAAAAACTTTCTAATTACTAGCATCTAAGTAATTTGAGCTTCTAAGATATTCACACAACAATCAAACAAATATAAACAATGAGATCATTATTATGTCAATACTTGACTTTATAATCTACTCATAAAACTTGACTAGTTTAATCAACACACATGCACACACAATATAATTCAACCATGGATTCAACGATAAACTTAAAACACCAAAATCTATCATAAAAAATAGAAAATGTAATTTTTTTCAAAACAACTTAAAACCGAAAATTGTTTTACTGAATCCATACGAAAAATACAGAATTAAAACGTGGTGCTTGTGGGATCATTATCTCCTGTTAGTCCATCTCACTTTCCATCATCTCATGCAATAAACGATTGCTAAAGTTGAGTTACTCGTAATAACTTTTACAAGTAGGAAAGGAGTATCTAGAAGTTGGTCAAGTCAACTGAATACCAAGCATGGCCTCCTACCCTTTGACCCTTGCCACGACCAAGAAACCGTTTCTCGGTCCTTGCGTTGCTTGGATTTATCTTCTAGACCTTTTGTTTGACTCCATTACCCTTTAGGCACGCCATGGCTGGGATCGGTTTTATCCTTTCCCTTTCCATTGTGCCTCTTTCTCTGATCACTATCATCATTCTTAAACTTGGTCCCCAAATCAACTCAGTAGTCTTGAGCACGGAATGTAGCTCAACAATGGATTGCTCCATGTTATGCATGTTGTAGTTGACTACATAAGACCTATAGTCATCTAACAACGAGTTGAGTATCATTACTGTTGCTAACTGCAACGGTACTGGGTATCCTGATCATTCAAGAAGATCCATGTGCACTTTCATTTTCATGACGTGAGCACTCACCGATGATCCTTTAACCATCTTGCGAGATTTGAACACCCTATAAGCGTAATATGCTTGTCCAGGTTCATTTCTAGCATTTGCGGTAGGAGTACTTAGTATTGCTCTTTCTAGGACATTTCCTTTTCTCTCATGCGTAAGCATAATCCGAAGATCACACTTCCAATAGAGAAACATTGACCCAGTCAATTCGTCCTTTTCTAGAAACAAGCATAGTGAGAGATTGTTGGTACGTGTCGTTATGGTTGTTGCTGCCATCTACAAATCAAACCCAGTTTAATTAGTAATCATCAATAAACATTCTCTAAAATATATTATAAACCCATAATTAATATTTTAGGCCTAGGATCCATATATCACATTCTCGCCGCAAGGTTTGGGCACTTCCCGACGAGACATGTTGTTTCTGGTAGGTAACATCCTTACCGATCGTATCAAGACTTGACACGATTCCTAGGGTTCGTAGAATCTTTAGACTTATAACTTATTACAACTTTGTACAATCTAATTGTACATTTCTAAGTTAGCAATAAAGTCTAGTATGTTTATTCTACTCAAGTACTTTTTGGGTCGGGACTCCCGATTATCACCAAAGTAGACCAGACCATCTAAGACAGTGCGATGCTCTGCGCCGGGACTCCCGATTATCACAGAACGTTACGCACCCTAACACTCGCAATGATTTGAATCCATATCTAAGGTTCTTTATCCTTACAATATGAATATCGTTTAACAAGTGAGGTGTTCCATTAGGTGGATAGTACTTAGATCTAAGATTTTCTTGGGTTTATTTAAGTCTTAAAACTAGACTTAAACCTTTATTCCAATCTTAATCCTTGTTTAAAATGTGTGACTTGTGAATTTAGGAATTCTTCAAGACACAATTTTTAAAACTTAAGAACTATTCTTTAAAACTTATAGTTTCAAGAATTTGCGCGACTTATATGTATACCTAAAACGAGGTGTACAAAACGTTTTACTAGGTTTTGTGAAAAACCTTATCTATAATAAAACTTACTTGTTTTATCTTACTTGAAAAACTTTTAAAACTTATGTTAAACTTTTAATTCTTTTATGATTCATAAACTTGAAACATAAACCTAGTTTAACACACCTTGTTTTTTCACATGTCTAATAATGAAATTAAACATTTGTTTTGACTTACTAGATTCGACCAAAACTTATGTCTTAACGACATACTTATAAACTTTGTGATTTTCTTGTGTAGCTCCCACTAGCTCCAACAATCAGGATGGAACTTAAGCAAACACAATCACCGGTCTATACTTGTTGAAACTAATAAACTTATTATATAAAGGCTATATATAATAATTCTTAGTTTGTTTAAACCTTTCTTACATTTAACTTGAACTAATTAAAAATAAGTTATAAATTTTTCTTGTTATTTATCACTTGATCATTAATCTAGTGTATTACATGACTTGTAAAATACTTATATTATACTTGTATAATTATCTAGTTATAATAACTTATAACTTTATACACCTTATAATAATAATATATAACTTTGTATATTTCTAGTTAATCATATAATTTCAACTTGTACAATTTCTAGTTATAATGGAATCGTAACTTTGTACTTTCTAGTCTTAATTATATATTAACTTATACAATAACTAGTTACAGTGTTATCTTTTAAGATCAAAATAACATTACCTTTTTAATTGTTCCATTTTATCTTGTATTTATATTCGTATATATATATTATTTATCGTAAACTTGTAACATGCTAATAAAAATATTACATCTAATTTATACGTATATATTTTAACTTAATCTAACTAAAATACGTATAAACTTATCATATCCTTTAAAATTCATTTTCCTTTGAATATTTTAAAAATTCCGAAATAATATATATAAACAAATAAATATATCTTGTTAATTTTAGAATTTAAAAATTAACACTTCTTATTAATTAGTTAAACCCTAATCTTGTTCTTGATCAATCAAAACTAGGGTTTTGACTTTCTTGATCAAAGACATTATTTTATTAAAAGATTAATTTTAATCAATCATATTTAAACAATAAACTTTGTTTAAATTCTAAGATAGATTATAACCTTAATAAATTTATTTAAACTTTTTAGTTTAAACCTTATAGACAATAAAACTTTGTCTGAATTACTAGGTTTAAAGAACTAGTCTTAATAAATCTATCAAAATAATAATTAAACCTATTAAACATAAACTTGTTTAATTATCTAGGTTTTAGATTATTATCCTAATTAATTCTTTTAAACTACTTAAACTAAACTAGTTTAATTTTCTTGATCCTAGATTACTTCTAGGGTTTGAAATTTCTAAAGCCTAGGAGACTTTTTCACCAATTAAACTAGGTTAGTTTAATCAAACTTAGTGTCCAAGTAACCTCCTTTGATTTCGAAATCTTTGAGGAAAAAGGAAAGAATCTTTTTTGACTAATTAAACCAAACCTTGGTTTAACACACTTGGTCCTAGATTTTGAAGATCAAATAATAAGGAAAGAATCCTCTTGATCAAGAACTTTGATATACTTGATCCTAGGGTTCTTCCTCTTTTCGAAATTTCTAGGGTTAGGAAAAGAAGTCTTTTGACCAATTAAACTAAACTAGTTTAATGTTCTTGGTCCTAGGGTTCTTTCTTGCTTTTCGAAAATTCTAGGGTTCTTAGAAACCTCTTGACCAATTAAACTAGACTAGTTTAATATTGTTGGTCCTAGGGTTCTTACCCTTTTCGAAATTAAGAAGAAGAAGAAAAAGAATTGGAACAAAAAAAACATTAATTAAAATAAACAAACAAACTTTGTTAATCTAGTTTAGATTTCTAAACCAATGCTCTGATACCACTGAAGGGTTTAATTGTGACTGATCGACCCATAGGATCGACCTCCTAGTATGCTTGGTTCGACCATACTGACCAAGAACATGAACTTGTTCTTGACCGATTAAAACCAACTAGCTGCTTTAATCCCTAACAGCGGAAGTGTGATTAAACCTAATCCTTAAACCCTAAAGGATTGGAATGTTGGAAATCTAGATTAGATTAACAAGAAAGAAACCTTGTACGAAAAACTCGAACAGACACGCATACTTGTGTGTGTTCGTTGAACACTCACCAAGAACCCTAGGGTTCTTGGTGTTCTCGTTCGATCGAACAAGAGGAGAGGAAGAAAGTGTGTTCCATGAAACATACCTTAGGTTAATGCTTAAGATAGATCCACTGATGATGAACACGACGAGCGATCTTCTAGTTGATCACTTGCAACGATCTTGTTCTTCAATACTTGAAGAACACGAAGAACGAACGAAGAACGAAGAACACAAACTTGTGTTCCAAGTTTTGGCCGAATGGAGGAAAGTGGGGCTAGGGATTTCGTGATTTAGGTGTAAGGAATCAACATTAGGCTTAAGCCATAAGCCTTCTATTTATAATAGAAGATCTTACACTTAAAACTCTTCTAGTTTAATTAAGATTAACTTCTTAATTAAACTTCCGTTTTACACTTCCATCCCTTATAGTTTAACTAGTTTATTATTGTTGCACTTAACTACTAAATGTCTAGTATTAATACACTAATAATTTGGTACCCATATACACGAATTATATATTTGTATTTATACTTTTAATAATTATTTATATAATAACCTTTATATAATTTATACAACAATATTATCCAATTACTATATGATTTAATAGCTTTAAATCATATCATGGATAATCTATAATTAACACATTGCATATTTACTCAACTAGTAAATGTACAACTACTTATATTAATTAGTTAGTTAAACTAATCTTGTAATAAGTTAAACTTAACTTAATACTTAACTGATTCACAATGACTATTATGAATCATTCCTCTTCGTAGTATCATTGCATAACTTGCTCGTATTACATGCACTCACTGTTGTGACCCTTAAGTGTTTCGTAGGCATGGATGTATCATCATAGGTTGACTTACTGTGCGTGGGCGGGAAGTCTCAGTGTTTCCCGAATTATAGCAGTTGAGACAAAAGCCCTTCTTTGATCTCGGACAACCCAACCGGTAATCATGTTCGGAGAGTCAAGTGTTGCAGAGTACCAGAATTCACATAGCATCTCCGGATATATTGCTCGAGGAGATAGAGTCAGTGCACGATTGAGACAAAAGCCCTTCTTAGAATCAGTTTTACCACTCCATGACTCCAATACCGAGTTAAAAAAAATAAATTAAAAAAAATATTAAAAATTATAAAAACATTTAATTTAATCTGTAAATTAATGAAAAATAAAAAATTATTTAATTTTGATAAATAAAGCGAGTAATACTGAGCTGGTCAGTATTAGCACCAATACTGAGCAGTCACTATCAAAAAAATTAAGGAAAATTAAGGATTCAGCATACCCAATTGCCCTAGTAAGTACATAAACCTTTCCTCATCTGCTGGAACAAAATCTACCTCAACCTTACCCTTTTCCACATTATCTCGAATAAAGTGGTGTCTGATATCAATGTGCTTTGTTCTTGAGTGATGGACTAGGTTCTCAGTGATAGCAATAGCACTCTTGTTATCACAATGAATGGGTGTCTTTTGAAAATTGAACCCATAGTCCATGAGTTGATACTGCATCCATAAGAGTTGAGCACAACAACTTCCTGCAGCAACATATTCTGCTTCTGTTGTGGAAGTTGCTACTGAGTTTTGCTTCTTGGATGACCAACCAACTAGTCTACCACCAAGGAATTGACATCTTCTACTTGTGCTTTTTCTATCCAACCTGCAACCTGCAAAATATGCATCTGTATACCCTTCAAGGTCAAAGTTTGAGTCTTTGGGATACCAAAGAACCATGTTAGGAGCACCTGAAAGATATCTAAAAATGCGCTTAACAGCTTTCATATGTGATTCTTTAGGATCAGCCTGATACCAAGCACACAAGCATGTTGCAAACATGATATCAGGCTTGCTAGCTGTTAAGTAAAGTAAAGAATCAATCATACCTCGGTATGTGGATTGACATACTGGTTTACCAGTCTCATCTTTATTTATTTTATCCTGAGTACCCATAGGAGTGTGCATGGAAGATAGATTTTCAAATTTGTATTTCTTTAGCATGTCACGCACATACTTACTTTGATTTATAAAAGTGCCATCAGGCTTTTGATCAACTTGTAAACCAAGAAAGTAAGTAAGTTCACCCATCATACTCATCTGATACTGAGATGACATTATCTTAGCAAACCAGTCACACATTGACTTGTCAGTGGAGCCAAAGATAATATCATCTACATATATCTGAATAAGTAAGATGTCAGAACCTTTCCTTTTTGAAAATAATGTTTTGTCAATTTTACCTCTTATAAATTTATTTTCAGTTAAGTACTCAGATAGGGTATCATACCAGGCTCTTGGAGCTTGTTTGAGCCCATATAAAGCTTTATCAAGCTTGAAAACATAGTTAGAAAATTTAGGATCAACAAAACCTGGTGGTTGTTTAACATAAACTTCCTCTTGTACTTTTCCATTCAGAAAGGCACTCTTGACATCCATCTGATAAACTTTAAAGTTCTTGAAAGCTGCATATGCAAGATACAGCCTAATAGCTTCAATTCTTGCAAATGGTGCAAAAGTGTCATCATAGTCAATACCTTTTTCTTGACTGTAACCCTGAGCAACCAGTCTTGCTTTGTTTTGTAATGACAACACCATCCTTGTCCATCTTGTTTCTGAACACCCACTTAGTACCAATAATAGTTTTGCCAGCAGGAGGTGGTACTAAGTTCCAAACCTTGTTCCTTTCGAACTTTGTAAGCAGTTCTTGCATAGCTTCTACCCAGTCTTCATCTAATAAAGCTTCATCAGCTTTCTTTGGTTCCATGGTAGATAGGAAGCTTGAAAAGAAGCAAAAGTTTGCAGTTGCTTGAGGTTCAAAGTCTAACTTTCTTCTTATTTGAACACCTTGTTCAATCGGACCAATAATATTAGAATGTGGATGGTCTCTGTGTTCCCTTAGATTGTTTCCTAAGGGAGCATTTGAAGCAAGGTCAACAATATCTTGTTGAACTGATGGGTTGTCTGCCTGATACTGAGCTGAATTCTGGTCAGTATTAGACAGTTCAGGTTGCTATTCTTCTTCATTTTGCAGATCTGAGGTGGATTCTTGAGAAGTATTGGAAGATTCACCTTCTTCATAAGTGGAGTTGTTCAGATCAATTATTGGGAACTCAGTATTGGGGTTCTCAGATATGGGAACCTCAGTATTTGAGTTATGTTGAGTTCTGACTTGATCAGTATCACTCATACCATGATCAACATAGTATGGATGAGACTTGGGCTGTTCAGCAATGGAGTTTTCTGGATTGCATAGAATGTTTATGCCACTAATGTCTTCATGTGATGAGGTAGAATGAACATCCTGATCTTCATCAAAAGTGACATGAATGGATTCTACAATCATCTTAGTTGAGATGACATACACTCTGAAGGCTTTAGAGTGTGGAGAGTAGCCCATGAACACACCTTCATTTGCTTTGGGAGCAAATTTGTTGAGATTTTTTTTGGTACTGAGTACAAAACATTTACTCCTAAAGATGTGGAAGTATTCCACATTAGGAACCCTTCCATTGTATAACTCATAAGGAGTCTTTTGATGTCTCTGGACTATTGTAGCTCTATTCTGAGTAAAATTTGCACGGTTTACAGCCTCTGCCCAGAAGCTCAATGCGAGTCCAGCATGGCATAACAAAGTTCTTGCAGCTTCAATTAGTGTTCTATTCTTCCTTTCTACAACACCATTTTGTTGTGGTGTGTAGGCTGCAGAGAAGTTTTGCACGATTCCTTTTTCTTCATAGAAATCTGCTAATACTGAGTTCTTAAACTCAGTACCATGGCCACTTCTTAGTTTCTTGACCTTGTTGCCTTTCTGAAGTTCTTCTCTTTTGATAAAGGCAATGATTTTGGTGGTTGCATATGATTTGGTCTTGAGAAAGATGACCCAAGTATATCTTGAGTATTCATCAACCAAGACTAAAGTATAGATCTTTTTGGCCAGTGATGGTGTACTGATGGGGCCAAAGAGATCCATATGTATCATGGTAAGAGGATCATTAATAGAATGGTTGACTTTGGATTTGAATGAACTCTTCTTCTGCTTGCCCATTTCACATGCTGAGCATAACTTATCTTTAGAATAAGTAATAGTGGGCAACCCTCTCACCAACTTCTTCATACTGAGCTCATTAATGTTTCTGAAGTTGATGTGAGAAAGTTTCTTGTGCCACAACCAGTTCAGTTCTGGCTTGACTTTAGAAAGCAGTCAAACTCGAATAGTAGGATCTAGTTCTGACAGGTTGACCACATAAACATCCTTTTCTCTTCTAGCAATGAGTACAGGTTGTCCTTTATCATTGTAGATGATTCCTGCAGTTTTCCTGAAGCGAGATTCATTGTCATCATCACACATCTGGCTGATATTGCACGGATTGTGTTTAAGACCCTCTACATAAGCAACTCTTTTAAAAGTAATGTTGCCAACCTTGATTATTCCATACCCTCTTGTTTTTCCAACTGAATCATCTCCAAACTTGACAGAAGGACCCTTCTCTAGTGTATAGTTTAGAAGATACTCCATACTGCCAGTCATGTGTCTTGAGCAGCCACTGTCTAAGTACCATTTTCTGTCACCCTGCACAAGACACAAAATTTTGATTAGTTCCTTTTAGGAACCCATTTTTTAATGGGACCTTTGGTAGGAGAAACAGGTTTAGACTTGATCTCTGTAGTTGGAGAGGTCAGTATCACTTAAGGGGAAACCTTGGAGATTTTCTTTGGTGATACTCACTTAGTTTCTCTCCTTTTCTTTGGTACTGAGTACCTATGACTTGAGAGATCAGTCCAGCATTCATCTCCTTTGTGTCCAGTATGATGACATCTATAACATTTTCTAGGTCTATTTCTGAGCATATTTTCATTGTTTTGCTTTTGGTTGATTAGTATGAGTAAGTTTTGCAAACTTTTGACTTAAAACTCTGATCTGATCACCAATAGATTTTAAAATGTTATTTTTGTCATTTTTTATTTGTGTTTTAGTATTGTTTTTGACTAGTTTAGAAGGAGATGGATCTGGTTTCTTCTTTCTATTAGGCAAAGAAGTATTTTTATTATTAGACTTCTTGTTTTTGCCACTAGAAGATCCTGTTGAAGTTGATTTTTGATTATCATGTTTTAAAATGAAAACCTTAACAGGTTCTTTAGATTCTTGAGTATTTGACTTTTCTGTTCCTGCAACTTCAGTATTAGATAAAACACTGGGAGTAGAAGGAGTTTTATTTTCATTATATATCTCAAAAGTAGTTGTATTAAATAATAATTCAAATGGAGGAACAGCAGATGTATCATACTGCACAACTTCGAGGTCAGTATCAGAAATTTCCTTTTCAGGAAATTCAATACTGAGCTCTTGTAGTTCAGTATAACACTATGAACAGATGGAATGACCAATTGGTTTATCAAAATTATTTTATCCTCATCATCTGACTCAGTAAAGTTTTTGCTTTCACAAACTGAATAAGGTTCATATCAGAAAATTCTTCAAACAAAATCAGCAAAATTATTTCTATTTTTTAGCTGAGGATCAACACCAAGTGCAGCCCTCACATTTTCTGGAAATTGTTGATTTAGACATTTATTTAACTTAATAGATGCATTTCCCCAATATTTACACTAGTTTTCAAAAAAAAAAATCTAATTTGTGTAAATGAGCTTTATCAGCTAATCTTTGGTTAATGTCTTGTAAGTTTAAAAAATTTAATTCTAAATCTTTAAATTTTGCTAATTTATCTAAATGTTCATTATTTACCCTTTCAAGTTCAAGAATAGTTAATTTTAAAGTTTTTTCTTTTTGTACTAAAGTTTTAAGATCAACAATCATATACTCAAAAATCTTTTCCTTTTCATTCACTGAATAAGTTTGAAAGGAACTCACCTTGTACAACTGAGTGGAATCCCAATCAGTATGAACACTCATCCTCTCAGCTTCTTTGATATCCTTCTCAAAGGAGCTCTTCAAATCATCTTCAGTAAAAGCCATAAAGGCCTTATTTTCAACTTCTTCCTCATCATCACTGAGCTCTTCATCCATCCAAGCTTCATAATAAAGTGCTTGATGAGGTGCTCCATTCCATGATGCACCCTTGCCCTTGCTCCGGTTCTTCAACTTGACACACTTTTCTCTATACCGTTTAGCTCGGTATGCAATCTTGTCATTCTGATCAGTTTCAGTTGACTTAGTATGACAGTTAGCAGCAATGTGTCTAGACTTTCCACACCTATAGCAAAGACCTGATCTTGAGTCAGTATAGGAAGAGCTAACACCAAGCCTCTTCTTCTTCAACTGATCCAACTTCATAGACATAAGAGCCATTTGGGTTTCAAGCTCCTCTGCCTCAGCATCAGCAAGATCAACCTCTGGCTCTTCAGGCTCAGTAACAGTATAGGCCTGTTTCACAACTAGAGCCATGCCAGTGGAAGTCTTGTCAGTTTTCTTCCAGTTGATCAGTCTTGCAGCATTGTTCTCCTCATGATTCAACATTAGACCATACAAAGTTTGAAGAGTGTATGATTCAATATTATCAGCAGCATTGACAGAGTTTATCATATCAAGAAATTGTTGAGGAAGACTGTCCAGAAATTTTTGAACAAGCTCTCCTTCTTCCTTTACAATGCCTACACTGATAAGATCATGGATAACAGTATTAAACTTGTTATAGAGAGTGGTGATGTCTTCATTAAGACTTGAAAAGAAGTTTTCATACTTTCTCCTCATGTTGCTTTTTCTTTGCAACATCACCTTAGGTGTGCCTTCATAAGTGACTGATAGGCTATCCCACATAGCCTTTGCTATTGGCAATTTCATAATTGCATTCAGTATTTCTTTGGTAACAGCATTACCAATCACCCCCTTTGCTCTGTAGTCTAAACTGTACAACTAACGATAAGTATGTCCATGTATGCTTCAGTTTAGGAACTGTTCTTGTGCTCTCAGGAGCATCATCAGTAGCTGCAACGGGTTTTATAGTTTGTGGGATGATGGGACCATGATTTAGCACAGTGAGCATCTCATGATGAATAGATTCGAGATACCATTGAGCTTTTAGCTTCCATTGATGGAAATCTTTGCCATCAAAGATAGGCACTCCCTTTCCAGACATGACTGGTGCAACTATAGTAGACATTTTGGATTTTTGAGTTTGGGAGGGATAAATGTAGGGAATGGCTGCCAGGGTAATAGATCGACTAAATAAGGATTTATTTAGCATGCTCTGATACCAGTTGTTAGGTCACAACAACCCTGGTTTTATATGTTAATTGATAGATTATTATACTTAATGAAATATTAAAGTGATAACACAAGAATATAGTCAATGTATAAATCCACTAAGTGTGGCTTGTTGCGGAATAACAAGACCACTGATCAATTACAAATATATGCAAGTGAGTACGTGTTGGTGAGTTCTCCTTTGCAAGATGATCTCTATTTATAATGATATAGAGATCTTACATAATGCGCAAAGGAGTAACCGAAGGACTAAACTAGGAAAATGACTAAGATCAAGGGATTTGATCTTAGTCAGTTACATAACAAAAATGTAACTCAGTCCTTCTACTCAGTATTGGATTTCCAATACTGAGTAATGATACTGAGTGGCCAATACTGACCAACTCAGTATCACTCCTAAACTTAGCATATTTATTCTACAAATTATTCTAAGCTAGTCTAGGTTGTTTTGTTATCTAAAGATCCCAAAGGGGTAAGGCTTTTTGCCTTAACAAATCCGTATTTTGGGATAGTTCTCCTCTTTATTAAATGATATATTTTGGCCAAATGTTTGTTTTAAAAATTGAGGTGTTACAACTTGGTATCAGAGTGATAGTTTAAGTGAATTAGGTTGGATGACCATCCTAGTCTTAGACTTTAGCATTAGGAATGTAAGATTCCTTGAGATTATAGGTTGACCTTGAGACTTTATGTTAAGTTTAGGGTTGAACCTAGGGGACCTATGAAAGTTGATATGATTATGGATATTGAGTCTTATGCGACTAATGGATTGTACATGAGGTACTAATTGTTTGATGTCTTTCGTATAGTCGAGACCGAAAGAAAATGGTGACCACACGTAGGAGTGGGAAAGCCCCGGAGGGCCGGGAGGAGGAGATACCTCATGTTGAGGTTGTGGTTGAACAAGAAAGTCAACCGTCGATCTCCATGGCGGACCTCCAAACTATCATTGACCAAATCAAAGGAACGGTGGCCGATGAAGTGCACCGTATTATGGGGGACCGTGAGAGGTCGGGAGAGACCGTGAATCCGAGGCTAGATCGGATGAGAGAACCGGGGGTAGTGGCACCGGTGAGGGGAAATCCTCCACGGGTGGCCCAAGTGATGCTAGGGCAAGGCCCGATGAGAAAGATGGTTGTTCTTTCAAATCTTTCATGGCTTGTAAGCGAAATGTGTGCACGGGCAGTTCGGACCCGAAATTAACTATGAGGTGGATCCGAGAGATCGAGCGGGTCATCGGAAGTAGCAAGTGCAAGAAGGCCGATATGGTGACGTATGGGTCACAATTGTTAAAAGAAGATGCTATGGTGTGGTGGGATATTGTGTATGAAACCGTCGGAAGGGAGGTAATCGAGGCTATGTCGTGGGATTAGTTTACCATGAGATTGAGAAAGAGGTTTTGTCCCGAAATGGATTTGGTAAAGATGCATGAAAAATTTGTGACCCTAAAGAAGGGTGATATGTCGGTCGAGGAATACTCGAGGGAGTTCACGGGATTACTCCCGTTTGTTGCTAAGACTTACTCCGAGGAGAGGTTGAGGGTGGTCCGATATGCTTGTGGGCTACCTTGGGATTATCAACTGGAAGTCAAGAGGGCGGTCACACTTGATGAGGCCATTAGTGCCGCCCGGGGTGTGGAAGAAGTTAATGAGGCAAGAGTTTCCGAGAGGGCCCATGTGGGCGAAAAGAGGAAGGCCGAGAGCGGCTCGGGTTCGTTTAAGAAAGGGAGGTTCAAGTCGGACTTCTATAGGCAAGGAAGTGTAGCCTCATGCAAGAGGTGTGGGAAGAATCATACCGGCGAATGCCGAGGAGAATTGAAGTAGATCCAAGTCGGCGGCTGAGGTTGAGTGCTACTCGTGCCATGAAAAAGGGCATTATAGCAATGTGTGCCCGAAGAAGAAAACCGAATCACTTGTGTCCACGGCTCAAAAGAAGGTGGAGTCGGCAAAGGTGAAGGGACGATCCTTCCAACTTACTCGTGAGGAGGCGAAGGAGGCACACGATGTGGTGTCAGGTACTTTATTCATTAACTCCTTGCCAACTCATATATTATTTGCTTCGGGTTCCAATTATTCGTTTGTGTCTTATGAGTTTGGTTGTAAGTTGAATGTGTCATCCGAGATGTTAGATGAGATTTATGAGATAGAGGTAGTCGACGGGAAAACCTCAATGGTCGAATGTGTTTATAGAAATTGTGAAATAGAAATAGACGGTAGAAAGTTTAAGGTCGATTTGTTGCCCATGGGGATTAAAGCTTTCGATGTGGTTATCGGTATGGATTGGTTGGGTATGCACCAAGCCAAGATATTGTGTGGTAAGAAAATAGTGTCGATCAAGACACCCGAGAACGAGAAAGTGTATGTGTATGGGAAAAACGACATTACATGCCCAATGTGATCACCGCCATTAAGGCGAGGAAAAGTATATCGAAAGGTTGTGCATCGTTTATTGCATATGTGTTAGATGGCCGAAAAGAAAAGAAGACAATTGTTTACGTCAAGATTATTCGGGATTCCCGAGGTATTTCCCGATGACTTGCCTGGTTTGCCACCGGAGAGACAAGTCGAGTTCAAGATTGATCTAGTTCCGGGGGTGACGCCGATTGCTCTTGCTCCGTATCATTTAGCTCCCACTGAGATGCGGGAATTGATGACTCAATTGCAAGACTTGTTAGATAAAGGTTTCATTCGTCCGAGTTCGTCACCGTGGGGTGCCCCGGTCTTCTTTGTTAAGAAGAAAGACGGTTCGATGAGAATGTGTATCGACTACCGTGAGTTGAATAAGGTAACTATAAAGAACCGTTACCCGTTGCCGAGATCGATGACTTGTTCGATCAATTGCAAGGTGCTAGTTATTTCTCGAAGATCAATTTGAGGTCGGGTTATCACCAAGTTCGGGTGAAAGAAGGCGACGCCGAGAAGACGGCCTTTCGTACACGGTATGGTCATTATGAGTTTCTAGTGATGTCGTTTGGTATTACGAATGCGCCGGCTAATTTTATGGATTTAAAGAATCGGGTTTGTAAACCGTTTCTTGATAAGTTTTTGATAGTGTTCATTGATGATATTTTGATTTACTCAAAAACCGAGGAGGAATACGAGGGTCATTTGAGACTTGTGTTAGACGTGTTGAAGCAAGAAAATTTGTATGCTAAATTCTCTAAGTGTGAATTTTGGTTGCGGGAGGTACAATTCCTAGGTCACGTGGTGACATGTGATGGTATTAAAATTGATCCTTCAAAGATTGATGCAGTGTCGAATTGGGAGCCTCTGAGAACTCCCACCGAAGTGAGAAGTTTCCTTGGGTTAGCCGGTTATTACCGGAGATTTATACAAGACTTCTCGAGAATTGCGGTTCCGCTCACGAAGATAACGAGAAAAAGTGAGAAGTTTGTGTGGGAAAAGAAGCAAGAAGAGGCGTTTAAATTGTTGAAGGAAAAGTTATGTAACGCGTCGGATGGTATGAAAGATTTTGTAGTTTATAGCGATGCCTCGAATCAAGGGTTCGGTTGTGTGTTGATGCAAAGGGGAAAGGTGATCGCGTATACTTCGCGACAATTGAAAAATGCGGAATTGAGGTACACGGCACACGACTTGGAGTTGGCGGCGATTATATTTGCCTTGAAGTTGTGGAGGCATTATTTGTATGGTACTCGGTGTACATTGTACACGGATCATAAAAGCCTACAATACGTGTTTACTCAAAAGGATCTCAATATGCGACAAAGAAGATGGATCGAGTTAATCAACGACTATGATTGCGAGATTGTGTATCATGCGGGAAAGGCTAATGTAGTAGCCGATGCCTTGACCCGAAAAGTCTATGAGACGCCGAACCGAGGAATCTTAACGCGTATTGAAGTCGTCTCGAGCATTATCGAAAGAATCAAAAATGCCCAACAAGAAGTTATGGGAAAAGGCGAGTTAAGACAATAACGGTTGGGTAAGAACCAACATTTTCTTGAAAATGCACAAGGGTTGAAAACCGTAGGCGGTCGAATTTGGGTTCCCAAATTCGGGGGTACCCGAAAAGAGTTGTTGAATGATGTGCACAATTCAAAGTATTCGATTCACCCTGGAAGTACAAAGACGTACCAAGACTTGAAATGGGTTTATTGGTGGCCCGGAATGAAGGCGAGAGTAGCCAAGTACATCGAAGTGTGCCACGTGTGCACAAGTAAAAGCCGAGCATCAAGTATCGTATGGGGTAGCTCGTTGTTAGTACCGACCCGAAAGTGGGAAGACATAACTATGGATTTCATAGTTGGTTTGCCAAAGACGAGTAAGGGTCACGATGCTATTTGGGTCATAGTTGAGCGGTTGACCAAGAGTGCGTTATTTTTAGCCATTCGGGAAATTTTGCCACTTGAGAGGTTGGCTAAGTTATATGTTGATGAAGTGGTTCGACTCCACGGGGTTCCGTTATCGATCGTATCCGATAGAGACGCGAGGTTTACCTCGAGATTTTGGAGATCGTTGCAAGACGAGTTAGGTACAAAGTTGCGGTTAAGCATGGCTTATCATCCGCAAACCGACGGTCAAAGTGAAAGAACGATTCAAACGGTTGAAGACATGCTGAGATCGTGTGTGTTAGATTTCGGGGGTAAATGGGATGAACATTTACCGTTAGTCGAGTTCTCATATAATAATAACTATCACTCGACTATTAAGATGCCACCGTATGAGGCGTCGTATGGGAGAAAATGTAGAACTCCATCTTGTTAGCTTGAAGCGGGAGAGACAAAGCTCACGGGTCCCTAGATCGTGAGAGTGACAAATGAAAAGATTGGTATAATACAAGCCAACATGAAAGTCACACAAGATAGACAAAGAAGTTATTCGGGTTTGAAGAAAAGACCATACGACTTGGATGTCGGCGATATGGTAATGTTGAAAGTGTCACCTTGGAAATGTGTAATGCGGTTAGGAAAGAAAGGAAAGTTAAGTCCAAGGTATGTTGGACCGTTTATTATATTGAAGCGAATCGGGCTTCATGCGTTTAAGTTGGAACTTCCACCCGAGCTTGAAGGTGTGCATGACACCTTTCACGTGAGTTATTTGAAGAAGTTCATCGGGGAAGTTGAAAATATTATTCCATTGCAAGAGTTGCGGGCAATGTTTTAAAACCCGGATTTCGAATCGGACCGGCCGATGCCTTAAAAACGGTCGAAGCGGTCGGACCGGTTGAACCGGATGTAATTTTATTCATTATTTATAATAGGTTAGTTATGAATATTCTTATAAGTAATCGAAATTTCCATTAAGAAGTTGATCATATATACTTATATAGTCTTAATATTATCCATTAACAACATTTGGTTATAAATAACTACTTGTGAGGAAACATCTAAGGCTTCATCAGGAAAAGAGATAATAATCCTTAATATGTGAATGATTTATATTCCTTGAAATCATTTCGATTTGTAGTTTTTAACAAATTATAACCACTTATTTCATTATATTCTGATTCTTTAGAGCAAGTCATTAAGAAGTTGATGTTAAACATGATTTGCTGCACATCACCCATAATAGTCATGTTCGTTGTTTATTTTATATTTACTTAGAAACAAGTTACAAAGTTCTCACATCGCTCGTAATACGTATCAGCTCACTGATTTTCGACTAAAACTAATATCCCACATTGGTCCAAGAACCTTTGTTGCTTCCTTCAACTACGCTATAAATCTAGAGTTCTAGAGGAAGGCAAATCAGTGTTAATTTTCGATAAAAACAAGAAATCCGGCCCAATAGCCGGTTTAAAGGGACCGGTTCGACCTGGTTATGATTTGAACCGCCCTGTTCATTCCGGTTTGTAACTTGTGTGTTGAGCCGGCTTGTCCGGCCCGGCAACATGCCCTAATCCGGTTCGATCCGGTCTGGCCGGCCAGTCCGACCCGGTCATGAAAACACTGGTTGCGGGTTGATGCCCCGAACCGGTTGTGTTAGGATATATAATGTTGTATTTAATAGTCTAGGGACTAGTTTTGACACAATGTATAAGTGTTAAACTAGGAATTAACATAAACCATGACAATTAGTGAAATGGTACTTAAGGACTAATTGTACTCACTAATGGTAAGCTTTTAGTCATTAATCTCAATTACACTTTGAAAAGCTTCCCTCTCATTCTCTCTCTACTCTCTCTCTAGAATTCATACAATTCAAGTTCATCTTCTTCAAATCAAACATTCTATGGATTGATTGCAATGGATTAGAGCTAACAAATGGTATCAGAGCATAATCCTACTTGGAATCGATCCACAATCCATGAAATTACACACTTATTTGAAGTTTTGTTGAAGAACACTTGAAGTTTTTGTTGAAAGAAAATGAAGAACATCAAAATCAAAACTGAAATCTGAGGTTTATCTCTTTGATTTATGTGATAATCGCATTTTTCTTCTGATTTTAAGAGTTCTAGTATCAAACATCGATCAAATGCATCAAGTATTGACTTGATTATGAAGATTTTTGAGAAAACACCATGAACACTTGCTTTTCAGTCCGAAAATTCAAAACTCGAGCTGAGTTTTGTTAAAAATCGAGAATTTGAATTGTATAGGATTGTAGTAAAACGTTTTTGGCATCATTTGCAAAAATAATCAATCAATTTGAGCGAGAACTGAAGAAGATATGGCTGATTAAGTGCAATTTACGTCACTTTTTTGTCACTGTTCTTCAACGAATCACAAGAACATTTACGATCGTAAAGCTGTATTGTAAAGCCATATTGAGCATTGAACAGTAATCGTAAACCAGTATTCAGTGTTCAGAATCATCAACCGTAATCGTAAACCAGATTTCAGGATCGTAATCCTCATTGATCGTGAACCCTGATTGATCTTAACTCTGAAATCGTAAAGCATGATCTTAAACTTGTAATCGTTGTTGATGATCGTATTCCAGAATCGTAAAGTCCTAATCGTAATCGTAAAGTCTCAATACTTGATCGTAAAGCTAATTATTTGATATTGATCCCTGATCGTAAAGAAGGATCGTAAAGTTGTATCCTTGATCTATTCAGAATCGTGAAGCGGGAACAAATATCCACGATCGTAAACCAGTTTTCAATGTGCAGAATCGTGATCCAATATTTACTAACGTGATTTTCAATCGTGATCTTCCATCGTAACTAAGAACCGAGATCTGCTTCGATCTTAATTCACGATCTCCTTCTGCTTCGATCTTAATTCACAACCCTCTGCTTCTATCTGCTAGTTCACGTACTCAGCCCAATAACTGATTTCGGCCCAATATCACATATTGGGCCCAAAATTTGATTCTGGCCCATAACTAATTTCTACTCCATAAATTCAATTCTACATAACTAATTTCGACCCATCTTGTTTAAATCCAATCTTTAAAACCTAATCCTTGTATTCTAGTCCATAAACCGATAAAAGCCAAAAATCCAAATATCATTTCTAGTCCGTAAAGCGAGATCCATTTGCTTTTAAAACTGATATCATTGTAAACATTTAACAAAATCCTTTGTTAAATCATGTGTAAACAGTTAACATGTGTTTATATTTGAACCAAGAATTTTTAGTACATTTAAATCAATTGGTTCAAAACTGAGAACCCAAAATCCTTTTATCATGTGTAAACATTTGAACCAAACATTTCTTTGTTGATTGAACCAATATCACAAAACTTCACATTCCTATTAAGATACTTAAACATAATGACTTCAAAAGATGCACTTTCAATCGGAACTGATCTCAAACCACCGGTTTTATATAGAGGAGAGTATCCTCAGTGGAAGAAACGGTTTCTCCACTTTATTAAAAATCAGGAGTTAGCTACGGAAATTCTTGAATCTCTCGAGAATGGGTTGTTGCAATTCCAGATGCTACTCCTCCGGTTATTGGTGGTCGATTTCCAATTCCTCCTTCTCGATATAGTACTCAACAAAGGCAACGTGCCAAAGCTGATCTACAAGCTTATTCGTGAAGGGTTTCACATAACTGATCGACCCATAGGACCGACCACCTAGTATGCTTGGTTCGACCATACTGACCAAGAACATGAACTTGTTCTTGACCGGTTAAAACCAACTAGCTGATTTAATCCCTAAAAGCGGAAGTGGGATTAAACCTAATCCTTAAACCCTAAAGGATTAGGATGTTGGAAATCTAGATAAGATTAACAAGAAAGAAACCTTGTACGAAGAACTCGAACACACACACATACTTGTGTGTGTTCGTCGACTACTACCAAGAACCCTGGGGTTCTTGGCTCGACTTCGAACAAGAGGGAGAAGAGGAAGAGTGTTCCATGAAACATACCTTAGTTAGTGCTTAAGATAGATCCATTGATGATGAACACAACGAGCGATCTTCTAATTGATCACTTGCAACGATCTTGGATTTTCAAGACTTGAAGACACGAAGAACGAACGAAGAACGAAGAGCACAAAGAGTTGTGTTCTTGTTGAAGTCCGGTCGAAACCAAAGAGAGGAGGGAGGCTAGGGTTTCGTGTGGTGATGCAAGGGAATGATTAGGTTTAAATGAAACATTTAAGCCTTCTATTTATAATAGAATAAGTTTCATTTAAGTCCTTCTAGTTTAATTAAGATTAATCTCTTAATTAAACTTATCTCTTACACTTTAAACCCTTATAGTTTTACTAGTTTATTATAGTTGCACTTAACTATTAAATGTCTAGTATTAATACACTAATAATTCGGTACCCATATACATGAATTATATATACTTGTATTTATACTTTCAATAATTAATTATATAATAACTTTTATATAATTTATACAACAATATTATCCAATTACTATATGATTTAATAGCTTTAAATCATATTATAGATAATCTATAATTAACACATTGTATATTTACT
This sequence comes from Calendula officinalis, assembly GCA_963853835.1. Taxonomy (NCBI): domain Eukaryota; kingdom Viridiplantae; phylum Streptophyta; class Magnoliopsida; order Asterales; family Asteraceae; genus Calendula; species Calendula officinalis. The sequence goes on from OY970820.1 coordinate 24,523,611, forward strand.
CAACTAGTAAATGTACAACTACTTGTATTAATTAGTTAGTTAAACTAATCTAGTAATAAGTTAAACTTAACTTAATACTTAACTGATTCGTAATGACTATTATGAATCATTCCTCTTTGTAGTACATTGCATAACTTGCTCGTATTACACGCACTCACCGGTGTGACCCTTAAGTGTTTCATAGGCATGGATGTATCATCATAGGTTGACTAACTGTGCACATAAATCCTTCTGACTCCCACTTGTGCAAGTTCGTAACCTTTGTCTTAATGATACGAGCTAGAGTGGCCTTCTAGATGGGCATGTAGGTAACCAACCCCATAAAAACAGCTTATGTAACCCTGGTATAGTTTTGTGAAAAACTTTTAATAGCGTCTCCTAGTAAAGAACACTCTGTCTTTACTTCTTGGGTAACGTTGTTAGGTTCATCCCTTGCAGCACGATATTTGTGATAACGAATACGAGCATGGTAGAAATTATCAACTCTTGTATTCGAAATCATTTCATGACTTCTTGATTCAAATTGTTGTGATAAACGACAAAGAACAAATCAGTTCGTTTGGGCATGGCCATGCACTTTCCAGTTATCTCATCATGTCAAAGGACCCATAAATATCTCTCCTAAAGAGGAGGTGCAATTACCATCTTGTTATATTTTGATTTAAAAATACAACTTCCTTTGTACCTAGTATCGCCTCGTATGACAAACATTTTTTAGAATTATCTAAGACGAACCAAAGCACATTAGTCATTGTATCCTAAACCAAATACCTCAGGCTTAAGGACAATCCTAGTGAACAATACTTTTAAACTTTTTAACCACGGAGTATTGTCACGGTGGTCAATCCAATATTCGTTGAGCTCCAACAGAATATCACCGATATTTGGTTTACACAAAACTTGTGTAGCTATCTTCGAAGAACTTCGAATCTACCACCAAATACCGCGATGACGTTAACGTCCCATCAAGGTTCCCACCAAGACGAGTAGTCACGGATTTTGTATCTTTTTGAATAAAGAAACCTTTTATTCATGGATATTGTAAAACATACAAAGTCTGAATAACAATGATACTAACTCATGTATTATTCCTAACTGGACATAGAACTGAATTATTACTGGATCATTACTTATTCCTTTTGTTCGTGTTGATTACTTAATGATTCTTACAACCTTAATTGTAACTTTATCACTAAACCAATCATTTCTATTAAACTAAAGACATAAGACGAGTATTTTAGGAATACTATTACTTTTGTCTTTGCTAGATGTTGTTCATGCAACATTTGGAACATTTTCTGGTCTTGCCTTTTATGCAATTCCGCAAACATAGGAGGATTGGAAATTAACTCCTTAGTTTCTTGAATTCATAAAATTCTCATTGTAACTAAAGCCTCTTTTAGTCACTTGATTTGTAGATATTCTTACTAGTTAAAGAAATTTCCTTAAATGATTATGTTATCCACTGGATGTGAACAACCTATTAGATATGCAATAATTAATCACAAGACTTGTGATCACGCTATTAGGTTTGCAATAGTCTAGTTAATGATCATTTATTTCTCTTAACTCTTTGGCTAATCGACTTGGGAAAACCTTGTTGTTAATGTCTTACTAACTTACTAAATTCATTAACATCTTTAATGAATTACGTTAGTCTTAGCTCCCATTTACTTTTATGGTATTTAAGCGTCTCTTAAACTACTTTGACCTAGTCAATAACTTGTAGTTTAATCTTTCAAGAATTCTATCAATGATTAAAATCATCTTTTGGATTTGCGAATATCCAACATTCCTGTTTAAGGAATCATGATCTTTTTTAATTAATGTATCTAACAAGTATAAAACACTTGAAATGATACTTTCAATTCTTAAATGTATTAGTATCTTTTAAGAACTTTATTTAATGTCAAAGTCATTTCTTGGATTTCTTAAATATCCACTATTCCTATTAGGGAATTATGACTTGATTAAATAATGTATTTATTACAAGTATAAAAGACTTGCAATAATACCTTTTATTTCTTAAATACTTTAATATATTTTGTCCCCTTTCAAGAGCTCATTTAATGTCTAAGTCATTTTACTTGGATTTTACGAATATCCAATTATTCCTATTAGGGAATTATGACTTCATTAAATTCTTTATTACAAGTATAAAAGACTTGTAATAATACTCTTTAAAGTCTATCTTGATTATATCCAATATAATCATACTATATTAATACTAATACTTTAAAACTTTCTATCGTAAGTAATGACTATTACTTAAGATGTTTTAACTAAGTTCAATAACTTTTGAACCTTATGCTTCCATAAAACTCTTAAATACTTTCATTAGAAAAACTTTCTAATTACTAGTATCTAAATATCTTGAGCTATCAAGACATTATTCATACAACAATCAAACAAGTATATAACATGAAATATAAAGTAAATCAAAACTTGACTTACAATCTAGTCATAAACCTTGACTAGTGTAATTGTCACACATGCACACAATATAATTCAACCATGGATTCGAAATTTATTAAAAAAACAAAGAAAAACTTGTTTTAACATAAAATAAAATTATCCGAACAATAAAATAAAATTGTTTTTTCTGAATCCATAAAAACACTGAATTATAAAAGACTTGGTGCTCGTAGGATCATCACCATCTCATGTCGGTCGTCATCACTTTCCATCTCCTCCTGCAATAAACGATTGCAAAAGTTAGATTACTCGTAATGTACTTTACGAGTATCTTAAAGTGATTAAGAAGTGTGGTTGTGTTACCTGAGGAACTTGCGTTTCCTCCACCACCACTTGCACCCTTTGGACAATTCCTTTTCCAATGCCCAGCCTCACCACACTTGAAGCACTGATTCCCGGTCCTCGCAGTGTTAGGCTTAACCTTCTTGACCTTTTGTTTGACACCTTTACCATTCGGCACTCCTTGGTTAGGATAGGTTTTACCCTTTCCTTTACCACCACGCCCTTCTTCATCGCTATCATCAGTTGTGCGACCCCTTTTAGAATTTGTCTCAATATTCAACTCAACAGCCTCGAGCATGGATTGTAGCTCGGGAATGGAATTATCCATATTACGTTTGCTGTAGTTGGCTACAAATCACTTCTAGTCATCGGACAATGAGTTGAGTATCACGTCAATTGCTAACTGCAATGGCATGTGGTGACCAAGTCTAGTAAGGTGATCAACGTGCACCTTCATTCTCATGATGTGTGCTCCTACTGATGCTCCCTCAACCATCTTGCAAGAAGCGAACGCCTTACAAGCGTAAAATGCTTGTCCTGGTTCGTTTTCTTCATCATTGGCAGGGGTTTTCAACACGTTTCTTTCTCGGTCAATCCTATCCCTCTCTTGTCTGAGCATGATCTTAAAATCACGCCTCCAATTGAGGAAATTTGACCCAGTCTTTTCTTTCTTTCCTAGAAAGAAACGCCGCGACAGTTTGTTGTAGCTTATCGGTGTGTTTGTTGCTGCCATCTACAAATCAAACCCAATTTAATTTGTAATCATCAGTAAATATTCTCTAAAATATATTATAAACCCATAATTAATATTTTAGGCCTAGGATCCATATATCACATTCTCGCCGCAAGGTTTGGGCACTTCCCGACGAGACATGTTGTTTCTGGTAGGTAACATCCTTACCGATCATATCAAGACTTGACACGATTCCTAGGGGGCGTAGAATCTTTAGATTTATAATTTATTACAACCTTGTACAATCTAATTGTACATTTATAAGTTATGAATAAAATCTAGTATGTTTATTCTACTCAAGTACTTTTTGGGCGGGGACTCCCGATTATCACCAAAGTAGATCAGACCATCTAAGACAGTGTGATGCTCTGCGCCGGGACTCTCGATTATCATAGAACCTTACGCACCCTAACACTCGCAATGATTTGAATCCATATCTAAGGTTCTTTATCTTTACAATATGAATAGCGTTTAACAAGTGAGGTGTTCCATTAGGTGGATAATACTTAGATCTAAGATTTTCTTGGGTTTGTTTAAGTCTTAAAACTAAACTTAAACCTTTATTCCAATCTTAATCCTTGTTTAAAATGTGTGACTTTTGAATTTAGGAATTATACAAGACACCTTTTTAAAACTTAAGAACTATTCTTTAAAACTTAGAGTTTCAAGAATTTGCACGATTTTACATGTATACCTAGAACGAGGTGCACAAAACGTTTTACTAGGTTTTGTGAAAAACCTTATTTATGATAAGACTTACTTGTTTTATCTTACTTGAAAAAACTTAAAACTTATGTTAAACTTTTAAATTCTTTTATGATTCATGAACTTGAAACATAAACTTAGTTTAACACACCTAGCTTTTCATATGTCTAATAATGAAATTAAACATTTGTTTTGACTTACTAGATTCGACCAAAACTTATTGAAGGAATTGTGTGCACATTTAGTCAACCTATGATGATACATCCATGCCTACGAAACACTTAAGGGTCACACCGATGAGTGCATGTAATACGAGCAAGATATGCAATGATACTACGAAGAGGAATGATTCATAATAGTCATTATGAATCAATTAAGTATTAAGTTAAGTTTAACTTATTACTAGATTAGTTTAACTAACTAATTAATACAAGTACTTGTACATTTGCTAGTTGAGTAAATATACAATGTGTTAATTATAGATTATCCATGATATGATTTAAAGCTATTAAATCATATAGTAATTGGATAATATTGTTGTGTAAATTATATAAAGGTTATTATATAATTAATTATTAAAAGTATAAATACAAGTATATAATTCGTGTATATGGGTACCAAATTATTAGTGTATTAATACTAGACATTTAATAGTTAAGTGCAACAATAATAAACTAGTTAAAACTATAAGGGATAGAAGTGTAAAAAGGAAGTTTAATTAAGAAGTTAATCTTAATAAAACTAGAAGGGTTTTAAGTGTAAGATCTTCTATTACAAATAGGAGGCTTATGACTTAACCCTAGATGTTGATTCCTTGCCTCTTTACACGAAATCCCTCCCCCGTTATTCCCTCCATTCGGCCGAACACCAACAAGGGAAGAACAAAAGTTTGTGTTCTTCGTGTTCTTCGTTCGTTCTTCGTGTTCTTCGAGTTTCGAAGAACATGATCGTTGCAAGTGATCAACTAGAAGATCGCTCCTCGTGTTCATCATCAGTGGATCTATCTTAAGCATTAACTAAGGTATGTTTCATAGAACACACTTTCTTCCTCTCCTTTTGTACGATCGAACGAGAACACCAAGAACCCTAGGGTTCTTGGTGAGTGTTCGACGAACACACACAAGTATGTGTGTGTGTGTTCGAGTTTTTCGTACAAGGTTTATTTCTTGTTAATCTAATCTATATTTCAAACATCCCAATCCTTTAGGGTTTAAGGATTAGGTTTAATCCCACTTCCGCTTTTAGAGATTAAATCAGCTAGTTGGTTTTAACCGGTCAAGAACAAGTTCATGTTCTTGGTCCGTATGGTCGAACCAAGTGTACTAGGAGGTTGACCTAAGTGGTCGATCAGTGTTATGAAACCCTTCACTTATGTCTTTAGCGACACTCTTATAAACTTTGTGATTTTCTTGTGTAGCTCCCACTAGCTCCAACAACCATGATGGAACTTAAGCAAACACAATCACCGGTCTATACTTGGTGAAACTAATAAACTTATTATATAAAGACTATATATAATAATTCTTAGTTTGTTTAAACCTTTCTTATATTTAACTTGAACTAGTTAAACATAGGTTATAAAGTTTTCTTGTTATTTATCGTTGATCATTAATCTAGTATATTACATGACGTGTAAAATACTTATATTATACTTGTATAATTATCTAGTTATAATAATTTATAACTTTCTACACCTTATAATGGTAATATAATATATATATATATATATATATATATATATATATATAACTTTGTATATTTCTAGTTAATCATATAATTTCAACTTGTACAATTTCTAGTTATAATGAAATCACAACTTTTTACTTTCTAGTTTTAATTATATAATAACTTTATGCAGTAACTAGTTATAATATTATCCTTTAAGATCAAAATAACATTATCTTTTTAATTGTTCCATTTAACCTTGTATTTAATATATACATATATATTTCATTACTTTATAATAAACTTATAACATTCTAATAAGAATATTACATCTAATTTATACGTATGTATTTTAACTCAATCTAATTAAAATACGTATAAATTTATTATATCTATTAAAATTTATTTTTTCTTTTATATATTTAAATTCCGAAATATATATATATATATATAAATAAATAAATATATCTTGTTAATTTTAGAACTTAAAAATTAACCCTTCATTTAATCTTTATTAATTCCCTATTAATAATTAGTTAACCCCTAATCTTGTTCTTGATCAATCAAAACTAGGGTTTTGACTTTCTTGATCAAATACATTTATTAAAAGATTAATTTTAATCAATCCTATCTAAACAATAAACTTTGTTTAAATTCTAAGATAGATTAGGACCATAATAAATTTATTTAAACTTTTTAATTTAAACCTTATAGACAATAAAACTTTGTCTAAGTTTCTAGGTTTAAAGAACTAGTCTTAATAAATCTATTAAAATAATAATTAAACCTATTAAACATAAACTTGCTTAATTATCTAGGTTTTAGATTATTATCTTAATTAATTCTTTTAACTAATTAAACTACACTAGTTTAATGTTTTTGGTCCTAGATTACTTCTAGGGTATTTCGAAATTTCCTTAAAGCCTAGGAAACTTTTCTACCAATTAAACTGAGCTAGTTTAACAAACTTGGTGTCCAAGTAACCTCCTTGATTTCGAAATCTTTGAGAAAAGGAAAGGATCATTTTTGATCAATTAAACCAAAACTTGGTTTAACATACTTGATCCTAGATTTTGAAGATCAAATAATAAGGAAAGAATCCTCTTGATCAAGAACTTTGATGTTCTTGATCATAGGGTTCTTCCTAATTTTCGAAATACTAGGGTTAAGAAAAGAAGCCTTTTGATCACTTAAACAAATCTTGTTTAACATACTTGATCCTAGATTTCTTGAGAATTTTCGAAAATCACTAGGGTTCTTTAGAAACCTTTTGACCAATTAAACTAAACTAGTTTAATGTTCTTGGTCTAGGGTTCTTACCCTTGTTCGAAATTCAAGAAGAAGAAGGAAAAAAAATTGGAACAAAAAAAACTTTAATTAGAAATAAACAAACAAACTTTGTTAATCTAGTTTAGATCTCTAAACCAACGCTCTGATACCACTGAAGGGTTTCACATAACTGATCGACCCATAGGACCGACCACCTAGTATGCTTGGTTCGACCATACTGACCAAGAACATGAACTTGTTCTTGACCGGTTAAAACCAACTAACAGATTTAATCCCTAAAAGCGGAAGTGGGATTAAACCTAATCCTTAAACCCTAAAGGATTGGGATGTTGGAAATCTAGATTAAATTAACAAGAAAGAAACCTTGTACGAAGAACTCGAACACACACACATACTTGTGTGTGTTTGTCGACTACTACCAAGAACCCTCTTGGTTCGACTTCGAACAAGAGGGAGAAGAGGAAGAGTGTTCCATGAAACATACCTTAGTTAGTGTTTAAGATAGATCCACTAATGATGAACACAACGATCTTGGATCTTCAAGACTTGAAGAAAACGAAGAACGAACGAAGAACACAAAGAGTTGTGTTCTTGTTGAAGTTCGGCCGAAACCAAAGAGAGGAGGGAGGCTAGGGTTTTGTGTGGTGATGCAAGGGAATGATTAGGTTTAAATGAAACCTTTAAGCCTTCTATTTATAATAGAATAAGTTTCATTTAAGTCCTTCTAGTTTAATTAAGATTAATCTCTTAATTAAACTTATCTCTTACACTTTAAACCCTTATAGTTTTACTAGTTTATTATTGTTGCACTTAACTACTAAATGTCTAGTATTAATACACTAATAATTTGGTACCCATATACACGAATTATATATTTGTATTTATACTTTTAATAATTAATTATATAATAACCTTTATATAATTTATACAACAATATTATCCAATTACTATATGATTTAATAGCTTTAAATCATATTATGGATAATCTATAATTAACACATTGTATATTTACTCAACTAGTAAATGTACAACTACTTGTAGTAATTAGTTAGTTAAACTAATCTAGTAATAAGTTAAACTTAACTTAATACTTAACTGATTCATAATGACTATTATGAATCATTCCTCTTCGTAGTGTCATTGCATAACTTGCTCGTATTACATGCACTCACCGGTGTGACCCTTAAGTGTTTCGTAGGCATGGATGTATCATCATAGGTTGACTAACTGTGCACATAAATCCTTCCGTTTTTGCTATGTACTCAGGTTTGGGATCGAAGAATTAGGTGCGCATGGATAGCGATGCGGGGCCTAGAGTAGAAGAACACTAGAACGGATTTAGACTTAGCTTTGGTTTTGATATATTTTGTAACACCAAACTTATGCTCTGATTTTCATACCAAAGGTTTCTGTAAATCCGTATTTTGGGATAGTTCTCCTCTTTATTAAATGATATATTTTGGCCAAATGTTTGTTTAAAAAATTGAGGTGTTATGTAACGACCCGAAATTTGTAAATAAATAAATTGTATAAAAATATGATAAATAAGGATAAATCGTTTTAAGAACGTAGGAATTGGTTTCGTGTCGTTTGGAGACCGTATGAGAAAGTTATGGGCGAAACCGGGTCGAGGCAACAACCGAAAAATGCAGCCCTGCTGCCTTTGAAAGTTAGCGCCGCGAACTATAGTTCCCGATCGGGAACCGTCTCCAGCGGATTTGGCTTTTGAGCGTGATGTAGTTCACGAGTTGATAACGATCGCGAAGTTGGCGTGCAAGCGCAGAGTTAGCGACGCGAACTTAGTTCGCGCCGTGAACTCTGGACGACAGCATTAATGTCGGGTTTTAGCTCATTTAATGCAATTCCAAAACCCTAGTTTTCTCCTTGGCGATTTTTGAGTGCAAGAGCTGATTTGGGTCGATTTGTTCATCAAAGCTTGATAGATTTCACTCCAAAGTGAAGATTAAAGGTATATCTTCACTCCTTGATCTTTGTAGCTTTAGATCTATGTATTTTGATGGTTGGGTTTGAAACCCTAGTTATTGGGGGTTATGATTTATGGTAAATAAATGATGTATACACTTAATAGATGATATATTAACAAATATGAATCTTAAGGGTTGGTTAAACCTAGGGTTTGTTAAATCACCATAATTGGGGAAAATGTTAGTTAATGGTAATTAGAGGTTAATGGATACATTATTGGTAGTACGAGGTGTTGAACATCTTGTGATCATTGTATTAGGCTTTCGGTGACGTCTTGGAAAGTCGGTGAATTGGTGAAGCAAGAGATTGGTGGCAAGAATTCGGTTGGAGCATCTTATTGCTAAGGTGAGTACATGTGGAAATTTACTGAGTACATAGCCTATGAAATCCCTTTATTACTTGTGTTATGGTCTATTTGCTTAATTGTGTAGACTAGTAGTTAGTTGTTAGTTATACCGATAATAGTATTGAACTAACTTGTTTGTTGATAGACGTGATAGCCGAGAGCTAGATTGACATAGCCATTGAGTTATGATATGTTGAGATGATGTGATGATGCGGGGGACCCCTGGTCATGAGGTGTGGTGTGAGGGGCAGTTGGGTGGATTCCCATCGACTCCACCACGATAGTAGTCTTGCTAACTGGAGGTAGTCCGGTGAGTAAGGCAGGTATTGGTAGATTGGGCGAATCTCTTTTGTCGGTATCTTGAGGCTTATTAATGGCGATGGATTTCGGTTAATAAGTCAAGGTGGTTCTAGTTAGTTCGGGGGCAACTCGATAACTAGATATGATTGCTAGGAAAGCAAAGTATTAGAGTCACAATAGGGTGACTAGTTAGATGGATGATTTACTTACATGTTTGTCTATATGTCATACGATTATTATTATTATTGGGTCTAAACCCATGTAGCTCACGAGACGTTTTGTCTCACGTACTCCTTGTTTGTTTTGCTATGTACTTAGGTTCGGGATCGAAGGTTTAGGTACGCATGGATAGAGATGCGGGGCCTAGAGTAGAAGAACTTTAGATTGGATTTATGCTTAGCTTTGGTTTTGATCTATTTTGTAACACCAAACTTTATACTCTGATTTTCATACCAAAGGTTTTTGTAAATCCATATTTTGGAATAGTTCTTCTATTTATGAAAAATTATTTATTTTGGGCAAATGTTTGTATTAAAATTTGAGGTGTTACATGTTACATATAATTTTATTGGAATGTCAGCTGGTGTGTCGTTGATTTGACAAAACTTAAAGCGTTAAATAGTGTGGTTAAGAGCGGTCTAATGACACCTAAATTCATCTCCTACATGTCACGGTTTTGAACTCTTTCCTAAAGTAAACATTTACCTGACGGTAGAGATGCTAACGGGTACGGGTAGTAGCGGGTACTGTAAAACCCATACCCGTACCCGACCCGCTATTTCCATACCCGTACCAGCCTCGTACCCGGTCATATACCCGTCGGGTTCGGGTAGAAAAATCCCCGCCGGGTACGGGTAACCCGACGGGTACCCGTTCAATAAAAAAATTAAACAAAATAGCTAACACATTTAATACTCTTAGTTCGTTCAGGCTTATTTCGTTCAATACGTAATGGACTAACGGGAGACGAGTCAGATTTTAATCATTATTAAATTGGGCTAATGAGAGATTAAGAGTTGGACTAAGTTTGTGTATTGACTAGTGGACTAAACCTGAATAAAATAAATTACACATTAATAAATATATTCGGGTCGGGTATAAACGGTGCAGGTAGTATAAAACCCGTACCCGCTCTCGGGTATGAAATTTGAACTCATCCCCGACCCGTTACACGTTTAGACGGGTAATACCCGCCCCGTAAGACTCGGGTACCTGCGGGTACCCAAACCCGTGAATTAAATTTGCATCCCTACTAGACGGTCAATGACGGTTTAAAACTGACCACAATAATAATTGGATCGCATACATTATTACCAAAACTCAGAGGAGCCATATAAACGGAAATACTAAGCCAACTATAAAATCTCATCTCACTAAAGACTTTAGGTGTTCTTTTACTTTCAACTAAAAAAAAAGTAGGTAAACTAAAGATAGTTACGTGCTCTTCATATAGCATGAAAGCTATAGACATCATATACAAACAACAATGTTACATAGTTATTTCAAAAAAAGAGTATAAGGAGGTAAATACCTCCACCTAAAGGTAGATAGTCTGATTTTAAAGGGACTTTTAGCAAAAAAGTGAGTGAATATATACAACACTACTAAATCAATAAGTTTGTATACAACACAGAAAACGGTTCGAACTTTTGACGTTAGAAATTAACGCAGGATAACATACAAATGTAGTCCTTGATCCATGTGAAGAGTGAACATGGTTCGATACGTAGCTTCTTTACTCTCATCCACCAATTTAAACTTAAAGAAATATAAAAGAAAAGCAGCCAATATCTTCATCTGTCTATAAGCAAATTCCTTCCCTAAGCATATTCTCGGCCCCGCCTAAAACAAACAAACATTAATATAATTACATAGCTCGTCCCTACGGTTTGATAAAATTATGAATTTCACCCCTCAACTTTTTTTTTATCACATTGACATACCTGAAAAGCGGTGAACTTGAAAGGACTTTCGGGCTGAAAAACGCCATTATCGAGCCATCTTTCTGGTCGGAAATCCTCTGCATCGTCACCCCAAATGTATGACATCCTTCCCATCGGATACGCCGCATAAGCAACACCATCTCCTTTCTTAATCTTTAACCCATCGGGAAGAACATCATCGTTTTCCGCACTCTTTCCATCCTGATACAGCAATATAAAAAAAAATCATTTTATTCAATTGTATAATTTCAAAAGATTAATTACATAGAATAGTAACAACGTATCAAAACTGTTTCATCTAGACCACTCAAACTTTGTTTTCACTCTATAATAATAATAATAATCAAGATTCAAAATGATCCGATCATGTGAAATCTACCTTCTATTATAGGCTACTAGGTCAGCTTATATATAAATTTAAATAAGATGACCTGGTAACCTATAATAGAAGGTAAATTCCACATGATTGAAACTTTGTTACTATTCTATTAAATTAAGTAGGCGAAGATTACCAATGGAACTGCGGGATAGAGCCTAAGGCCCCGTTTGTTTTGACGTAATCCTCCGTAATCTTCCGTAATTGTAATTCAATTACATTACGGAGGACGTTTGGATGACTCATTTTTTTCGTAATTCAATTACGACGTAATTTCGAATTACAATATTCGTTGTAGTTGAAATCCGTCCCAACACCCTACGAATTCAATTACGATCTTTTAGTAAAGTAACAAATTTGAATATCTTATATACTTCAGATTTTAAAATCATTTAAAAAAATTAAAAAAAATTAAAAAAATTTAAAAAAATTGAAAAAATTAAAAAAAATTAAAAAAAAATTAAAAAAAAATTAAAAAATTTTAAAATTTTAAAAAATTCTAAAAAAAATTTAAAAATTTTAAAAAATTTTAAAAATTTTAAAAAAATTTAAAAACTTTTTTAAAAAATTTTAAAAAATTTTTAAAAAATTAAAAATTAAAAATTTTAAAAAAATTTTAAAAAAATTTAAAAAAATTTAAATTTTTTTAATAAATTTAAAAATTTTAAAAAAATCAGAAAAAAATTAAAAAAATAAAAACTATTTATTTATTTTTAAAATGTAAACAAATAATAAAAAAAATTAAAAATAAAAGAAATTAAAAAAATAATAAATAATAAAATATTGAAAAAAATTTTAAAAAAGTTTTTAAAAAAAGTCATAAGTATTGATTTGAATTACAACTCAAAATTTTGGTAACCAAACGCGTAAGCGTATTCAATTACAACTCAATTCAATTACAACCGAATTCAAATACAACCGATTTCAATTACATTACGGAGGATTACGTTGAGCCAAACGCCCCCTAAGAGTCTCGGATAAAGCTGCGTGAAGATAATGCATTTTGTCAAGTGCAATTTGGGTTAATTTGAGCCCAAAGTCATCGATAGATATATTGTCGTCAGCATTGACAGCCATTTTGACTTCTCGTGCAACCTTTTCTTGAATTAAGGGATGCTTGCAAAGCAAGTAAAAGAACCAAGTGAGAGTGTTTGCAGATGTATCTTTTCCCGCAATCACAAAACTCAACGATATATCTCTCAAATACTTATCGTTCATATTCTCGAGATCGTTTTCACTTTCGATTAAAAATCTGGATAATATGTCTTCTTTACAGAGATAAAGATTTTCATTTTTCATCTGCTCCCGCTTGTTTTGTATCAATTCATACACGAAATTGTCGATGATTCTGATGTTTTGTTTGAGAGCAGCTTCCGAATCGATGTTAAAATACCTTTTTACCCTCCATAGAAGATCGACAAATCTCCAGAAGACTAAACCATTTGCATCGTCAAATGCTTTCATGAACCGATTGCTAGCCTCATCTGAACCCGATAGAGTATCGAGATCGAACCCGAATCCCACCTTGAATATCGAATCTAAAGCTGATTTCATTAACAAATCCTGAACCAAAACAAATTCCAAAAACAAGTGAAATTTGGTACAAGGGAAATACTGTAATGATTACAATGAAAACCTAATCTATACAATAACACAGGAAGTTATAAAAGGTCAAGATAAATTTTAGTACCCTTACTTGACAACACTGTCGTTTGGTACACTTGCTCACTAACATATATTTTTTACTTTTGTCAAAAGCTCCAATGAAAGTAAGTGAAGTAAGAAAATATGATCAAATAAGTGAGTCAGGTACTAAATTGACTATTTTGTCAAGGTATCATGTATTATGTTGCACCTTAAGGTAATAATAGGTCAAGTATTTTTGGCCTCAATATAACATAAATAAGGAAAACTAAATGAATTTATCATTTTAAATTCAATAATTTACCTGCAAATTTATCGTGGTATCAGCAGCTGCTAGTAATGAAATTTTCTTCCCTAATTTAGCAGCATTGGACCTGAAAGTAACACTACTAAAATCTCTTAAATTCTTAGTTGAGAACTCAAAGCTTGCAAGTTTCCGTTGATGGCGCCATTTTTCTCCATCCACTGCAAAAATCCCCATTCCAAAAAGATCCCTCATTATACCAGTATTGTGATCCCCCTGTAAACAAAAGTCAATGTTTAATAAAATTGACCATTAATCTTAATCTTAATCCCAATCTCAATCTTAAAAGTAGAATAATTATTAATTACCTTGGTGTAATTTGCAAAATTGGTCTTGAGAATGTACTCAACGTTAGCAGGATCGGTAGTATAAATTTCACTGTGTGTAGGTGTGATGAAACGGAAAGTGGGATGCTTTCTAGCAAGTGACGTCATGTAATCGTAAAGCTCCCGGAAGTGTACTTGATATCGGTCCGACCACGGGCGGTCGGTGATCGGTTGAGATCAGTTCTTTGAAGTAAGGTACAAACACCAAAGCCAATAGTACAACCAGGAGTGAGGTAAGAGATCCGATCATTGCAAGCATGAAAGATGGTGAAACATAATTATATCCAGTGAGGATGAAAACGGTGGTAAGAAATAAGGGTAACTTCATCTGTGAATGACGTCACTGGCGTTGCTTATAAATTGGGGGAGACGATGAACAGGGGAGTTGAGTAGCGTGATGCAGGGGAAATGTGGAAATTCAGAAATTAGAATAGCGTAGAAAACTCGTCTTGTATTCTAAATCGTGGATGCTATCGTCAATACGTTGAATGATTACATAACTCTATTGACTTGTGGGTTCCGCCTATTTTTTTTAATATTTTTCATTAATATATAAAGAACATTTTTTACATATAAAAATAAGGCAAACGAGCAACAAGCTATACCGTTATTATTTTTTGAATTTCAAAACTAACTCTTTTTAAATAAATACTTGTGGATCTTAGTGTCATAATAACTTTATGTATAATATGTTGGACTTTGTTGACAAACCATCATAACGAGATTTGAACTCCCACTTATGAGGATGAAGGTAAATACTCCCTCCGTCCCTAAATAAAGTTCCCATTTCACCTTGAATTTTTGTCCCTAAATAAAATTCTCATTTCACAAGTTGATGGGATCCACTTAATAAAATAATATAATTACCATGGACCCCACTACTAACTATCCACTAACAATCTTTCTCTCTCCAAATCAACTTTATATTTTAATCAAATTTATTACCAATAACCTCACCACTAACTTTCTCCTTAAATATTGTGCCCAAGAGAAATGGGAACTTTATTTAGGGACGGATGGAGTATTAAACAAGTATTTTTTTATACATAAATTTGAATTTTGAATTAAGTTTGATTATCTAAACATTTTAGATTTTTACCTAGCGTGATGCCACATATAATTTTCATATGACACATAAAAGGTTGTTTAGTGATATTCATACGACAGTTAAAATATTGTTTTATATTAAAAAACAAAATATAGGTCCGAAAGTAATTTATTTTCCAAGATAAATGGTTAGCATAATATTATTGCATGTTCCTATCTGAATTTTGTTATTTAAAACAAAATGGTACGGTATACCATTTTTGGATGAATATGATTTTAATATTATAAATAATTTGAGAAGTTAGAAATAAATTAAATAACAAAATATATGGGACAAAAAAGATGCATCATGAATTTACATTGCATTTTAGGACACATGATTTATCATGGACTTGAGTAAAAAAAGCTTTTAAAGATAGAAATATTCATAAGATAGCATGTAATAAATCGCCAAATGTTTCATGTGATAGTTAAGTAGAAAACCAGATAAAATAATCAACATTTAACCAATTTATGAACTATATAACCAATTGCAGTAAAAAATCAAAAAATCTACATAAAAAAGAGTAGGAGACATAAATGTATAAATTTAGAATTTATAATATAATTGGTATAAATGAACGTTGTAAGTTAAATTCCGTTTAATTGAGGTTTAAGTAATCTAAACGTTTAATTAAATAGAATAAAAACCAATTGTTAACATCTCTGTTAGAATAAAAATAATAAAAGTAGGGGATATAAAGAACAACCCCCCAAATAATGATAAAAGAGACAAAACACTAATAAAAACCACACAGCAACAAAAAGGAGACTATAATAATTAGGAGCCACATTGGCCATGTTTTCTTCATTATATCAAAACTGCAAATCAATTAGGCTTTTCACCATTTCTTATAGCCACCACCACCGCCGCCTCTACCACCACGGCCGCCGCTTCTGCCGCCACTTCTGCCGCCGGAAAATCTATCATTCCGGTTGCCACGTGAGAAACCACTACCACGGTTGAAACCACCACCACCACCACCTCCAAATCTTCCCCTAGATTGCTCTCTTTCTTGCAATTGTGGTAGTTCTGTTACCACCTGCAAACTCACTCCTGTAGCATTCTCTTGCCCTGCAATCACCAAATTTAAAAACAATTAAACAAATTAAAAAAATACTTTTTTATAAATAAATAGTTGCAAAATCAATTAAAAACGAACCAGCAAGAAACATGTCCAGATCTTCCACAGCAACATCAAAAACAGCACCTTTTTGGTCAGCAGTTAGGGCAAGACCTTGAATCGATTCGACTTTTTCTTCCGGAAGAAACCTCCTTAACACACCATATGCAAATCTGAACCAAAATAAAACAACATTTTACAAATTAGAAGTTTGAATTTTTTTTTAAAAAATGATTTAAAAAAGCTTACGAAGGCGTGTAAACAGGTCTTCCAGATTCAAGAAGCACAGTCACAAAATTCTCCATGGATGATAGAAGTGACCTCTTTTTAATCTCAGTATACCCCTGACATAAATAAATAAAAAAGATTTAATTAACAAGAAACAAATATAAATTAAAATAAATAAATAAAATAGAAAACTCACGACACTCTTGGCAAGGGCCTTTGCAAGTAATTCAACTGCTGATAAGCCAGATGTATTTAGCAACTCTTCTGCAGCTGCTTTGAACACCGGGATCACACTACACAAATATATAATTATGTCAAAAAACATTTACATAGAATATATAACATATAGATATGCATATGTATATATTTGTAGGAACCTGTCAGCAACTTGAATGATTGCTTCAGCAGCATCACCACCAGCAGCTTTAGCAATATCAGCTGGTTGAGGAGCAGAAATATGTTCAAATTTCACACCTGCTTCTCTCTCCAGCTTTGAAATGTTTGACTTTCTTGGCTCATAAAGTGTGATTGCAACACCAGACTTTCCTGTAAAAGTCAACAACTTGTAAATTAAAATTAAATTTTAAAACAACAAAAAATAACAGTTGGATATAGATTATGTAATTACCTGCTCTTCCTGTCCTCCCAGATCTGTGAATATAGTCTTCAACATCACGCGGTGGTTCACACTGAAGAATAATAAATCCAAATTAAAATGAATTTATAATTTTTTATTATTATTTAATTTTAAATTTAATCATACCTGGATGATCAACTGAACATCATTAATGTCAAGTCCTCGAGCAGCCACATTAGTGGCAACAAGTGTCATAAACTTGCCTGATCTGAATCCCGCAAGTGTTTGCTATTATAAAAAATAAAATAAAAAATTAATATGAATATTTAATATTTAAATAAATATCATTAAATTGATATACCTCACGAACAGACTGTTGGATATCCCCATGCAAAGGACGGGCTCCCGCCAATAGACCAGAAAGTTCAGAACAATAATCTTTTGTTTCAGTGAAAATAATAGTACGCCCGCCACTATAAATAAACAAATACAATATTAAATTCAAAAAATTAATTAAAAATGTGACAGTTATGATAATTGATAACTAACCTGCTATGATGGCGAATTATATCAGGAATGACCTGTGACCTGGCATTCCAAGAGCAAGGCATACATATGTGTTTCACATTTTCACTAGCTTTCATTACTTGCACACCAACAAGATCC
Organism: Calendula officinalis; assembly: GCA_963853835.1. Lineage (NCBI taxonomy): Eukaryota > Viridiplantae > Streptophyta > Magnoliopsida > Asterales > Asteraceae > Calendula > Calendula officinalis. The sequence goes on from OY970820.1 coordinate 24,541,667, forward strand.
ACAAGCTTCCTGTCTGATTTCAAAAACTTTGATGCAATCTGGAAAAAAATATTGAAAAAAAATTAATGTTAATCATGCTTATTGGTTACATAGCATATTAAAATATGGTTAAAAACAATTACATGATTCACCCAAGCTGGTAAAGTGGCACTAAACAGAACTGTTTGAACTTTTGTAGCATCATTCACCTTACCTTCAAACCAAAAATTAAAAATTAAAAAACAAAATACTTACATGATTAAATCTGAAGTAAATAAAATAATAAATACTAATTACCTAGAATATATTCAACATCTTCAACAAAACCTTGTCTCAACATCTCATCAGCTTCATCAAGGATACGAAACTTCAATGATTTTAAGTCAAGATTTCCCCTCTCAATATGATCCTACATATTACATTTATCATTAATTTAAGTAAATAAATTTATTTTTATTTTTAAAAAATAAAAATAAAAATCATACCTTTACACGACCAACTGCTCCCACAACAATGTCAACCCCTCTTTTCAAAGCAACAGTTTGAGGAGAAATAGATGCTCCTCCACCACCATACAAACAGCAAGAAGTCAACCCAACAGATTCCCCATAGAATTTAAAATCTGTAAAAACTTGCTTTGCTAATTCTCGGGTTGGCAAAAGCACGAGAATTGTAGGTGCCCGCCCGTATCCGGTTCTACGGGTTGCCTTCTCGGGCCCATTGATTAAGGACTCCAATATTGGCAAAATGAAGGCCAATGTTTTGCCCTAATTAAGATCAATAACTTAGTAATTGCTTCTATAAATCACTTAATCAATTTCATAACCTACATTCATAAGTATTCAAGTGACCATAACAGTTCTAACCAACTAATTATAAATAATACCTGACCGGTTTTAGCTTTCCCGATCAAATCTAGACCATCATAGATCGAATTAAAAGTCCGAGCTTGAATAGGGAACAAAGCCTCGATTCCCTTAGTCTTCAAGGCATTCTTCAAAGGCTCAGAAATCCTAAAATTCGAAACCGAATTAGGGTTGTCTTCTTTAATCACGGTCTCCACTTCTTCTACATCAGCCGTCTTCATTTTTTTCTTCTTACTTTTCTTCATGGACTCCTCAATCTTCACATATTCAGAACAATAGTTTTCAGATTGTAATAGTTTTCAGAAGTATAATAGTTTATCGCGAACAAAGAGCATAAATGTAAATGAATGATCTAATCGAATCGACCTTCAAACTATGAAAATATCAAAATTTCGGAGCTTGTAGCTAATAATTCCAGAAAGCATATGCATACCTTGAGATTGATAGGCTCGATTAGTTCAGAACTCGTATCGCTTTTCCCTTCTTCATTATCAGTATCGGAAGAAGCCTTGCGTTTCCTCTTGCTCTTTTTCTCGGATTTTTCAGAATCGGATGAAACTTCCGTCGATTGAGGTGTGGTAGTCTTACTCTTTTTGCTCTTTTTCTCTTTCTTTTTAGTTGAAGATTCGAGGCCGACGGTTTCGGAGTCGATGCTCTTAACCTTCTTGAGCTTCGTTTCGGTTGATGGAGCTAGGGTTTCAGGCAAAACGGAGATAGAAGGCATGGCTGCTTGTTAATTGGTGGTGGTATTCTCCTTCCAGCTGCTAAATATGGTGAAAGCGGTTGCGTTGCAGTAGCAGTGGAATAGGAGAAAGAGAAGGAATTAGGGTTTGTGATATTTATAGTGGTAAATTGGAAGTGTTTTTGTGGGCCGTTAGATTTCGGGCGCGCTAGGGCATTCCAAGGCGTTGATTTTACTCCCTTCGTCCTTGCAAAATAATGTTGAGCTTGTAAATTATTAGATTCGTCTCATTGAGTAAAAAGAGATGTTGTCTGCCGATCATATCGGTCAATAGCTACATTTTTTAGGTGGATCAAAGGTCCCATTCTGCAAGAAAGTTATTGTTTATTTTTTAACATCTGTATACTTGCTTAAATTAATCAAAATTTAGAATATTCTACGTCAAACAATATTAAAATAATCTGTACAACAATATAGTATGTTGTTTGGAGGAGATGTGTTTTTTTAGGTTTGGAAGACCCAAGAAGCTAATGTCTAAAACTTCTTAGAGAAGACCTTCTGCAGACATAAAAAGATTTGCGAGCTTCCAAAAAATAAACATCTGCGTAAGACATTTTTTGCCCCAGGAAAACCTTTTGTCAAAAAACAAACAGCATCTTAGTTTTTTACAAAATCAGCATTATGTCAGTTAACTGTACAATTGACAATAAACTGAGACACTAATGCCAAAAAAATATTGTTCACTTTTATATTTAGATCACTATTATAAAATATATACAAAATACAAAATATTATATTATAATACCCTAGGTCCACTTATCCTCTCCTCTTTTCAATTCAGCTAGCCGATGTATTTAACCGACAAGAAGGCGCCGATGAGTCGTGTCAACTGTTTGACAAACGTGACGGAATAAAACTGAAGACCGACGTGCCCATTGACACCCGTCTTAGCAAGTGATATTTTAATATTTTTTTATTAATTTAGTGATATCTTGTGATTAGTTTATTAATGATGAAGGTGTACATTATATGAAATTTCGAGCTGGTATCGATTTTTTCTAGGATTCTAATACCAGATATCTAATATTATACAAAATTCTTTAGTTCGGTGTAGGGGTGCTTATCGGGCCAAAACCGAACCGAACCGAACCGAACCGATAGAACCGATAACCGATAACGATTAATTTTCAAAACCGAAACCGAACCGATAACATGTTATCGGTTTCGGTTCGGTTCGGTTTCGGTTCGGTCCGGTTTCGGTTCGGTTATTTTAGGCCAAATGTTCTTCTTTTTCCGAAAACCGAACCGAACCGATAGAACCGATAACCGATAACGATGAATTTTCAAAACCGAACCGATAACATGTTATCGGTTTCGGTTCGGTTCGGTTTCGGTCGGTTTTCGGTTCGGTTCGGTTTTTTCGGTCCAAATGCTCACCCCTAGTTCGGTGTTAATTTGGTACGGTATCAATACGAGACCAATTTGATTTTAGTATTCGGTCCCGATCGATAATTCCCTGAACGCAATTTGGTTTATATCTAGAGTTTGATCACAATTTTTAATTGCTAAGCTATCAAGCAAAAACAAAGTTAATAGGTATGAATCCCATTCCCTTGTTCTCAAAATCATCAACCAAACAAACTGAAGTTCTTTTCTCATAGTATTAAAGACTAAAGAGGCCATAGTGTAACCAAATTGGAAAGGGCACGGTTGGGCCCCTTTTGGGTCTTTATTATGGGCTTAACAATCAAAAGCTTGTTTACATGTACATGGGCCTGAACATTACCAAATCGATTCAAAGAAGCAAATGTAGAGTTGTCATTCATATATGCGGACAAGTATATATAGTACGGAGTATCATTTTTGTTCCATAAAAAAAGTAAAGACATCGATTGGTATCTTTTGTCTACATTAATTAATATATATATATGTATACTAGTTTCATAACCCGCCCGATGGGCGGGCTAGCTGTAAGAAATATAATATATAATGATGAAAAAAACATAAGAAATTATATAGTCAACTATTATTAAAATGATGATTAAAGGTTTTGTTGTACATGAATAATCGGTAAAAATAAATCAAAAAAGAAAATGAAATTTTATTGTATAAGACGTTTGTTGTTGAGTTTGTATAGTTACCATCTTGGTCGCAACAAATGATTTTCAAGCATTTGTTTCTCTTTACTCTTGATACATCAACATATAGCTGGTCATGTGAGAATACTGATATTTGGACAAACAAATCAACCCGTGACAATGTTCGCTCATGGTTTTTTTAATAGTCATTGAAAAACGTACTTAAATAGGAAATTTTTTCTTCGGCTCAATTTGAAAGGCATAGTTTTGTCATAAGGACTACGCATCATAAGTAGGATAACACAAATTGTACAAACTTTGTCACGATCTTACCTTCAATTATAGTAGCCTAGTTCTATTGCATAAATCTACTTTCTGATCAATGTTTTGCATACACATTACAGGAACATCTATCTTTAACTTCAATATATGATGTGTGACACCTGACATTTTTATAGTATACAAGAATTTATGTGGTGTAAAGATCGAGGCTAAACATAGTATCATCAACAATTTCATGTGTGAGTGTTGATAATAATATGTTTAGACTATAATATTTTTGGATCATAATATTTTTAAACATTGATTATTATAACTTTCGATCATAATAAATTTGGATTATAATAAATTTGGATCGTAACATTTTGTGATCATAACATTTTGTGATCATAACATTTTATGTCTATACTCATTTCGTAAATAATTTAATTTTAAAAACTTTTATTTTCTTAAAATTTTTGTGATTATAACATTTTGTGATCATAATAAATTTAAACTACACTTTTAGATCATAAGATTTTTTTTAGTAAAATATTTGAACCATGACATTTTTTTTTTCAAATTTTTATGACTATACTCATTTCGTAAATAATTTAATTTTAAGAACTTTGGTTTTTTTAAAATTTTTGAGATTATAATATTTTTTGATCATAATAAATTTAAATTACATTTTTAGATCATAAGATTTTTTTTTTGTAAAATGTTTAAACCATTGTTGGGTCACATTTATTGTAACCAATAGTCTAGGGACCATTTTGTATTTAGTCGAAACTTTGGCTAGGTATATATAGTAAGTAGTAACCTAATTTGCATAACCTTTGCCCCCCCCCCATCAATAGCAAAGTGTTCACATATTCCATCCATCTTAATCTTCCTATATTATCACGTGTTTATGCTTAATCTATGAATTAATCATTGAATTCACAATCTACAACCATGACATATTTTTTTTTCAAATTTTTATGACTATACTAATTTCGTAAAGAATTTAATTTTAAGCACTTTGATTTTCTTAAAATTTTTTGTTTACAAATAAAAAACAAAGCTATGGGCGAAGAACGAAGCGAGGGAAGACATGAATATGTTTCCATATAAAGAAGAAGTTAATTGTCTATTATGCCCTTTGAGTCAGCGTCCATGTCATCATTAAGAAGCAATGTTATTGGTACATGTCATCAAATTAAAATTATGTCATTGCTCCCATATATAGGTGGGAGATGTATGCTATATATAAGGTTTTGAACAATACCTTTTATGGATTAATTCATCAAAAAATGATTCACTTAGAGGTATTATATTATTACACCCAGGGGCGGTATCGGAAAAATATTAAAAGGGGACAAAGTTTAGGGGCTTAAGTCACATCCTCGGTGGAGTTCTTACTTTCCGCGTCAAACTTTAAACAAGAGAACGAATTTGAGTTGGAATGTTCACCAACTTTAAATTTTAGTTCAAATTATTATATAAAATTAGATTAATCTAGTACAATGGTAGAATTTTCAAATAAAATTACAGGAAAAAATATCACTTTAGAATACAAAGTTTGATTCAAATTTCGTAAGAATTTTTAATTAGAGAATAATAGCAAAATGAGAAAAATTAATAACTAAGTTTGATTCATAAGTTTTTAATTAAGCTTTCGACTGTGTAGGTATATGATTTTATTTAAGAAAATGTTAATTTGAAACGAGATCAAAAAAGAATATTTTATCAGTTTATATGGGACATAAACTGATTATTATTATAATATTATAATTTTAATCATTTAAAATCCAGCTATACGTTTAAGTTTGATCAGTTTGTTGCTTTGTGCCATTGAAATATGAGCAGGTGTCCATCACGTGTCACATAGCCCGAGAATGAAGCCGGGTTGAAGGGTTTTCAAAACAAAACATGGGTTACCACTAAAATTCATACTTTCTTCATATTTACGGTCAGAGCCTCGCCCTCCTATCGGGACAGAAACCACACCACCACAACAAACAAACACTAAAAAGTACTCTAAAAAGGATTATATATTTATACGAGATTTTATTTTATCTTTGTATGAAAAAGTTACATGACATATATTCTAAATGGTTAAGTGATATGTATAGCAAAACATGAATAATTAATGTTTAATGTGTATTAATAAAGTGATTTTGTATGCATATTATTTTTGGTTTAGCATGCTCCTTTTTCTTGTTAGTAACATGAGTTTCTATTTCAAATTCCAAGCCTACTAACCATACTGCGACTACCTACTATGTGGGCAACTCAAGCTAATGTAACCAACTTGTAGTATAGTTACAAAATGCTTATACTTTATGGTAAACCTTATTAGCTTTTATGATTTTTGGAAAACTAATAAACTTGTCTTTTCAAGTGTATAAGCTTGTCAACTTAACAAGATATAAACTCAAAATAAAGAAATGATTTATAAACCAGACATAATCAAACAAAACAAACTTCATGTGCAACACACATTAATGAAACAATTAAAAAAAGTGCAACAAATTTAACATCTATTATTATTGTAGTCGTCTACTTGTAGCAAAACATCATAAATTGTACAAATTTTACATCACTCACGAGTCACGACCACCACTTAGCTAAAAACTTGTATATATTATGTATCTATAAACTAATTCTTCATCCCATGATCATGAACACCCTAAAAGGAATACTTTATAATGATTTATCGAATTAATTAATTGAATGTTTATATCAACTTTTGCCAAAAATAATTACCATTTGAACCCCACTTTTTCTTGATCATTAATCCTATTCAAAACTCCCTCAACAGCAAAATCAAATGCATCTTTCATGCCTTCAAGACCTTGATGTGGTTTTGCATACACAATTTTTGGGATATATTCGATCACTTTTTCCCTCATTTTCCTAATTTCGTCCTTCCCAAATTTCTCAAGAACACCTTTTATGGACTTCCCATTTAAAACTTCTTTTTTGTCGATGAAAACAGAATAGCTTTCGGGTTGACCCGGCAAGAACCATTCATACTGAGAGTAGGCGGTTCGGTTCCAGAAGAAAACCGGTATCGAACCGGCGACCATGCAATCAAAAATGGACCGGCGCGTGAAGCTGTCGCCCCGGGGTTGAAGACAAAAATCCGACCCGAGGAAAGATTCAAGTATCAATGACGAACCGTTGGAGCATTTTGACCCGCCGCAGTCTACGACCCGACAAGAACCCGATGAGTTGTAACACTGGTTTAGCAAGAGCCCACGGAAATCATTCTTGATGAGACCACGTGTTGCTCCGGCAAAGCAAAAGAGAGTGGTGCGTGTACGTGTACGAACGAAATCCTGCCACGTTGCAACATCTGACGGAGAGGTGGGGTGGAATCCGGTGGGATAGGGAACACCGACATCGAAATAGTCCCACGAGTTGCGTTCAATTAGAAGGCGTGTGATGTTTCTCATACCGGGTAAATAAATGCATCTGGAACCCCAGTCATCCTCCTTAGACCGGCGGAAATCCCATGTGATGCGGCCCATCGTAATGAAGTGATCCCAGCCGTCCGATTTTTTCCAAGACGGTTGATCATGAACCCATTTTAACATCATATGGCAGTGACGATCACGGTCCTCTGCCGTGTAATTACTTGTCCATAAGTATTTTCCGACGGCAAGTCCGGCGTAGAACGGAATGTAGTACGCCGTAGCAGATTCAGGATCTAGTGTTCTACACCGGTAATTCAACATCCGATTATGATATATAATCTCAGATGCGAATTGATCGGTCCAAAACCATGCTCCAGCTAGACTCTCCGGTATTACTCCGGCGAGCTTTGTAGCCCTCCGTCCGAGGCCATCGTTGGAATACGTATCGCAACGAGAACCCCAAGGGTTTAGTTCATGACAATTTTCTAGCAATTCAGTATTAAAAAATGATGGCAGATTATAAACAAAAACCTTACCGGAAGGACATTCGCTACCGCCGCTATGGACGGCGGCGATGTCGGTTACTTCAGGGACAGGGAGGGGTTGGCGGGTAGAAATTATGGTGGATATGTGGAAATTGCGAGCGGATAAGAGGAGGAGGATCTGGAGAAAGAAGAGAAAGAAGATAAGCCATGTACGAGGTAGGTAATGTTTTAGTGAAGTGAATGAATTTTTCCGATCTAATACAGGGATTTGGGGTTTATGCGGTGAAGGAGGGGTACCGGAAAGAGGAAGCATGAGGGAGATGAATTTAGGTGTTTTCCGGCGGAGTAAAGCCGGAATAAATGGCTGGGTTTCAATGATTTCGGAGGTTCGTTCTGTGTACGGCGGTGGGCAGCGAGAAAAGAGAGAGAATGGGAAAGTTGGAAATATATTTGTTGAGAAGATATAGGGTACCGTTTTCTTCACATTTCACCACTATGATGTTTGACATAATTACACATATGGACCTCAAGCTTCAACGGATGACAAACTTTTTTTTAATATTATAACTAGCAAAATAGATTAGAAAACCACGAGTATATAATAAAATTATCTATACAGTTAATTTAAGTAGGTTATGCGCACCAAAGCAAAACAAAGGGTAATTTGTATGATTCTATTTCTGCATATAACAATGCTAAAATATAAACATAGAAGGCTAGAAAATGATTTTTTAAGCTGTTGGCTTTTTACCCACTAAATTCATGCATCGAATTATACACACTTTTCTCAAAAGTACAATAACTAATCCAAGTCAAATACAGAAGTATGTGTAATTCTATGACATTTGCCATATTTTAAATAGTTAAAACCATACTATTGATTTAATTAATAAGTTTTCAAAGATGACGATAAACTTCATCTCGCAATACAAATAGATTGATTTTATTTTGCTTTTATAAATCTTTTACTACCTTTTTAATCTCAAATACACTTGGAGAAAAAGTACCAGCTTGCACACTTTTACATGATCCGATGGAAAATTTGAGACGGGTGCAAATCATTCCGCCACTTTGAATTTCTTTCAAGTGGCGCCATCCTCTCCGTGCCAATGGTGAGATCAGTTGATAACGTCAGTTGAGTGACGTTGGTTTGGAGACAAGAATGAAGGGTGAGATCAGTTGGTGGGTGGGGCTCAAAATGGTATATTGTGTGTGTGTATTTTGTAATAGTGAGTCCCAAAAAATTAAAGAGAAGAGTTATTGTTGGCATGAGTACGTCAGTTTAATGTCGGTTGGAGGACGAGCTGACGTGATACTGATGTGACAGCAACTGACAGTATCACCATTGGGAGTGGTCTGATGGAAGGAAATATCATTTGTCATGTTCTATGAGAAAAAATGTTGTTGAATTGATAAAGTATACAAATATGAGAAATGATATTTTGTCCTATCATATGGTCCTATTCATAGTACTACCCACTTGATAACATAACATGTGTAATCACTAATTTTCTATCTTAATATTATCCTTGATTTGTCACATAACTTCATCTAATAAGTATGACTATTAGTAAGATTAAATGGTACGAATAAATACCATTACTCTACAAATATACCAAAAATCTTAAGTAAGTAAATGAAACAAAGCTTGGTGATTAGGTTTTTGCTTTGCTTGGACACGTTGATATGTATAGACTATAGAAATACCGATATAGACTCTAAAATATGCTTGGTGATTAGGTTTTTGCTAAATTGAGGGGTGATTTTGCAATTAGACTAAACAAGTGGACAGTTATTGTAATATTAGTGGTTCTTGTGAATAAACCTGGGGTTTATGGAATGGCGTGATTACTGGGGTTACCGGTTGCCAAGAGCAACCGAGAAAGTGAGAATCTACCCTTACCGACACGTGCCCGGTTACAAAGTTTAAGAAGCAGCCAAGTCATCAATAGTACCGGCTTCGGTTCGGCTCTGTTCTGTTCTGTTCGGGTGTACACGTAGAGAAAGACAGATGGTGAAGCTGTCATTCATCTTAATGAGATGAAACCTTTTACGACAGTGAAAATAATGATCACGTGACGGACACGTGGCATAGGTGATATAACTATAGACGATTATGCTTTTGTGAGGTGAGTTATTGGCTCTTTAAATTAATTTTTGGGTGTCTTGTAGGGTGATGATATTGCCGAAGCTCCCGCCCAAGATTTCCCTAGTTGTCGTTAAAAAAAAGAGTTATGGGCTCTTAGCCTCTGACTATAGTTATTAACGAAAAGTAACATGCGACGGAGTGATTTTTATCACCATATAATCCAAATTTTTTAAAGGTGTTTCTTGTATTATGATGTAGTTTCGACTTAATTAGGTTTCAATCTTATTAAATTGAACGCACTATGTATGAATGTATGATCCATGAGAGTGAAAGGTGCGAAAATGATTGATTAATGTGTGATAATAATCGAAACTTGATGAATTAATGGTGGCATGTGGAAATTAATACCGGGAAAAGAGGTAGCAAATGGTGTGTAGTGATGGGAAAAGAGGTAGCAAATGGGGCCGTAAGTCTAACATACAACTGGACTAGTTTCAAGTGGGCCCTAAGCAGCCCATTTCGTTGAATTTGTAATTTAGTAATATTAAGATAAAATAAAGCGTTCATTTAACATAACATGCAAAATAGCAGTTGAATTCCCAAAACAATGCTCTATGAAGACTAAGCATGTAAAAAGATGATCATATAAGCTGAAGCTTCTACTGCTTTTTTAATAAGAGAGGGCCAACATTATCTCCAGTAGCTTTGCACATGACTACCATCACAAAGCGGGAATGTCCCAGACCTCCAACACCTACACAATCACAAGTCTAAATTAATTAGTCAACCATTTGAATTAATTTCATCCAAATTGATCCATTTTAAATCAAATTAGGCTATATATCCATCAGCAAATATATGTACATCTATATATATTATGTACTTTTTGAATCAACTAACCACGAGCAACAAATTTCAATTCACAACTTTTGGAAAATTCATATCAATTTCAAAATTCTATATGCACATATCTACAAATACGGAACCGATCTTCACAGAATCCTTGGGTTTCTGCAACCGAGCTCCATCTCCACAATCTCGGAAGAAGAATTACAATATGCTGATAATAGAACTCGAATCAGTTAACCTAACGAGATGCATCACGTACACGGATGGAAAGATATAAAACTAATCAATTAAATTGTTTAAATAAAAAATATGTAAGGTGGAAGATGTTAAAATTAAGTTGGACGTATGGCAGTTATCTTTGGCGGTTATGGTGGTTATCATTTAGCAGTTATTTATATTTATATAGTTATGTCTGTTGTGAAAGGGTACAACCCTTCGTGTACATATATATATGCTATAAACATTCTGTAAACGTCTGGTTCTTCTAAGGAAAACTGTTTGTTATATATAAATTCTCTAACACTTTTGGTATGAGAGCACAGACGTAGACAATGGCAGGAACATCAACAGACAACCTTTTACATACGCAACTTCCTAAACTAAATGGGAAGAATTACCACCACTGGAGCATTCAAATGAGAGTACTATTTGAATCACAAGAATTATGGGACATCATAGAACAAGGTTTTGATGAACCAGAAGACATAGATGAGATCACACCGGAACAAGAAGAAGAATTACGGGATTTAAAGAAAAAGGACAAGAAGGCCCTTTACACCATATATCAGGCTGTTGATGAAATCATAATCGAAAGGATTTCTTACTCTACCTCGTCTAAAGATGCGTGGGATATGTTGTATAAAACATATCGAGGGGAAAATAAAGTAAGAATGGTTAAACTACAAACCCTTAGATGTGAATTCGATAGTTTAAAAATGAAAGATGCAGAAACAATTGAAGAATTCCACAACAGAGTTATCTCTCTATTAAATCAACTCAGATTGAATGGGGAGATAATTGAAGATACAAGGGTTATAGAAAAAATTCTGAGAAGTATAACCAGAAAGTTCGAATATGTAGTAGTGGCAATTGAAAAATCAAAGGATATCTCAACATTATCGATAGAAGGTTTGATTGGAACGTTGCAGTCTCATGAATTACGAATGAGACAATTTGACTCCACCCCATATGAACAAGCCTTTCAGATTCAATCAAACAACGATGACAGAAACAGAAACTACAATATAGATCAACTAGAAAGATTTAAGAACAAAACAGATAGTCCAATACAATGTTATTACTGTCAAAAGTATGGACATATAGCAAGAGTTTGCAAAAAAGGTTAGCAGATGAAAGGGGAAATAATAGTTTTGCAAACATAGAAGAAGAAGAAGAAGGTATCTTCATGATGTTTATTGACATCGAGACAACCAATGAAAATTGGTATGTGGACAGTGGTTGCAGCAACCATATGACAAGAAACAAAGAAGAGAAGTCAGACATATTCACACATATAGATGAAACACAAAGAAGAGAAGTCAGAACAGGAGATGATAGAAAGTTAAAAGTGCAAGGAATACGAGATATATCGGTTAACACAAAGAATGGGCAGAAGAAGATAACAAGTGTATACTATGTACCAGGACTACAACATAATTTGCTTAGTGTAGGACAACTTGTACAAAAAGGTTTCAATCTGCAATTCAAGGACGGTTCATGTGAATGGACAGAATGTTTCCCATAAATTTTATTAAAAATGAAACCTTTTCTTTTAACATATTCACGAAAGATCAGTCCATGTTGTGGCATAACATATTTGGACACACATTCATAGCCTACCTAAGTTATATGCAGAGACATAATTTAGTCAAAGGAATGCCCACTTTGAATAAAGTTAAGGATGTATGTGAAGGATGCATGATGGGAAAACAGAAAAGAGAATCATTCCCTCAAGAGGGAGCCTGGAGAGCAACGAAACCATTGGAATTGATTCACTCAGACGTATGTGGACCTATGAGAACATTATCAATTGGAGGAAACATGTATCTACTTACTTTTATTGATGACTTTAGTAGAAAACTTTGGGTATATTTTTTTAAAGGAGAAGTCAGAAGTTTTTGAAATCTTTAAAGTTTTCAAAACTTACATTGAAAAACAAAGTGGACACATGATTAAGACTGTTAGGTCAGATGGGGGGGGGGATACAACTCGAATTAATTCCAGGATTATCTAAAAGAAAATGGTGTACATCATCAAATGACCACTCGATACACACCACAACAGAACGGTGTGGCAGAAAGACTTAATAAAACCATCATTGAGAAATCAAGAAGCATGCTCAAGAGCAAACACTTGGATAATTCTTTCAGGGCAGAAGCAGTACAATGTGCATGCTACTTAATGAATAGAACAACTACAAAAGGCCTTACTAACAAGACACCACAGGAAGCTTGGACTGGAAATAAACCTACAATCAGTCATTTAAGAACCTTTGGATGCCTGGCATATTCATTTATACCCGAACAGAAAAGAACAGAATTGGATGAAAAGTCTGAAAAAACCATATTTATTGGTTATAGCAACAAGTCAAAGGCTTACAAGTTATATAATCCCATAACGAAGAAAACTATAGTTAGTAGGGATGTAGTTTTTAAGGAAGAAAAAGAGTGGAACATTTCAGAGAATGATGACAGAAATGAAGTGCAAAGTCCAAATACCACAACTACCAATGAAATTCAAGTAGACACTCCACAGATTCAATTGGATCATGATCAAAACAATCATTTGAATTCACCTACTACTTCTGATACTCCTCAATCCAACACAAACTCAAATATACAAGTAGAAGACACTGAAAGTCCACCTAAGAGAGGATATAGAAGTCTGTTGGATGTTTACAATGATCCAAGAAGCCTTGAGTTCGATGAAAATGCAGATTTTGTTTTGTTTGCTGATGCAGATCCGATATCATTTCAAGAAGCATGGAAAGAAAGAAAATGGAGGGAAGCTATGGACAGTGAGATAAATGCCATTACTAGAAACAACACTTGGGAGTTAGTTGATTTGCCAAGTCATTGCAAGTCAATTGGAGTTATATGGATACACAAAACAAAATTAAACGAAAAAGGTGAAGTTGATAGACTGAAAGCAAGATTGGTAGTGAAGGGTACTAGCATTAGCTCCGGTTATAAGAATGGAAACAGTTAGATTGGTACTAGCATTAGCTGCACACAATAAATGGAATGTACACCAAATGGATGTAAAATCGGCTTTTCTTAACGGTGTTCTACAAGAAGATGTATACATTGACCAACCTGAAGGATACATAAAGAAAGGAGAAGAAAACATGGTATGTCATCTTAAGAAGGCTTTATATGGTTTGAAACAGGCCCCAAGGGCCTGGTACAACAGAATAGAAACATATTTTATTTCATACGGATTCAAAAAATGCCCTCAAGAACACACTTTGTTCATTCACAAACATCAAGTATTCGTCCTATTAGTATGTATATATGTGGATGATTTAGAATTTACTAGGAATTCTTGTGAACTAATAATGAAATTCAAAGAAAGCATGAAGAAGGAGTCTGATATGACTGACATGGGGCTGCTCCCTTTCTTTTTGGGTATTGAAGTCAGACAAAGTGAAGATGGGATAAGGATTCTGCAAGAAAGGTATGCTCAAGCCTTAATAACCAAGTTTAATATGGAAAATGCTAACCCTGCAGCCACACCGATGGAGTTTGGACTCAAACTTACAAAAGATAACAAAGAAAATCCTATTGATGGTAGTCTGTTCAAAAGTCTGGTTCGCAGCCTTATGTATTTGACTTGACTGCTACAAGACCGGACTTAGTATTCTCAGTAAGTATTTTAAGCAGATTCATGGAAGATCCTAAGACAAGTCATTGGGAAGCATGTAAGAGAATTCTAAAATATGCAAAGGGAACCTTGAATCATGGTATTCATTAAGCAAGTTGTGATTTTAAGTTAGTTGGATATAGTGATAGTGATTTTGGGGGGAATACTGAGGACGGGAAAAACACAGGTGGATACATATTCAACATGGGATCGGGTGCTATCTCATGGCAAGCCAAGAAACAAAGTGTGGTTGCACTATCCTCTGCCGAATCAGAATACATGGCCTTATCCATTGCCGGATGTCAAGCCATTTGGTTAAGAGGCATTTTACAAGAATTAGATCAAACGCAGAAGTATCCTACAACCATCTATTGTGACAACAAATTTGCAATTGCCCTTTCCAAAAATCCAGTATTTCATGGGAAAAGTAAGCATATCAGGACCAAGTTTCATTTCATCAGGGATTTGGTTACAGATGAAGATGTCAAGATTGAATTTTGTGGTACCAAAGATCAGCTCGCAGATTGTTTCACCAGAGCTTTACAACCTGGAAGTTTTAAGGGGGAATGTTAAAATTAAGTTGGACGTATGGCAGTTATCTTTGGCAGTTATGGTGG
This sequence comes from Calendula officinalis, assembly GCA_963853835.1. Lineage (NCBI taxonomy): Eukaryota > Viridiplantae > Streptophyta > Magnoliopsida > Asterales > Asteraceae > Calendula > Calendula officinalis. Next base: position 24,556,835 of record OY970820.1, read on the forward strand.
TTATCATTTAGCAGTTATATTTATATAGTTATGTCTGTTGTGAAAGGGTACAACCCTTCGTGTACATATATATATGTTGTAAACAACGTTTGGTTCTTCTAAGGAAGTTATAATAAAAGTGTTTGTTATATATAAATTCTCTAACAGAAGAAACATAAACCTGCAATACGCAGTGAGGGGTTTAGCGAGTTCAGTAACAACGACGGAATCGACGACTTTGTCTTCGGTTTTCCTGATTTCAGGGTTTATACCACCGCCTTCTGCTCTCACATCCGCTGCGTGGAGTGGTTAAATTGTGTCGCAATTCCGCCGCCTGTGGTGGAGTGCTTGCGGTGGTGATGATACGCTGAAAGGAATCCCGACTCCAACCATGCTCGCCATCGTGACGTGTCTTCTCTCACTCTCTGCGATTCAATTAGTTGGTAGAAAGATTGCATTGGTGAAAAAATGGGAGTAGATAGTGAACTTGTGGAGAACACACTCTCTGTATCTATGTATTACACGTGGATGCTCTCTTCACCACACGATTGTAAAAAATGGTGGCCTGTTTGTGGACAAAATAATCTATCACTCGATCAAATTTTAAAATTAATAAACAAACATAATTAAGGTTTTATACTACCTCCGTATTTTGATAAGTGATATACTTTTTCTAAAAGGGCTAAAACAAAATAAGTTTATTTGAAAAGTATTTGTATGTAAATTTACCCTTTTACCCATACTTAAATTTCTTAAACATCATTAATATTACATTTTTGCCTAAAAAACCGTGTTTCAAAGTTTCTCTTTCCTAACCAAAAGTGTTTAAAAAGACGTAGAACTCACTTAATCAATTTTAATCACCATTTATAGATTTTGCCTCAAAAACCGCATTTTAAAGAATATATGTATTACTTATTTTGATACAAAGAGATAATATGATCTTTTAGATTTATAAATTCACATGGTTCACATACACTTTCATAAAAAAACTTTTTCACATAAACCACAATGAAAGTAAACGAGCAGTAAATCACATTTTCTTTTTCATCATAGATTTTTGCCACAATTCTTTCAAAAAACAAAGTCTCTACTTCTACGTAGATATATGTCTCCTTGAAGAGTCTATATACTTCCGAATTAGTATATGATTATCTAAATCTTATTTTCTCATACTCCTTTTTTGACAAGATAAAATTTTATTTTGTTGTAAACAACCCTACTTAAATTAAATGATTATGAAATTTTTTTAAATACAAGTCTTTAAATTAAGCGTGTTATAACATATTAACATCAATTATATCAAGTATTATTATTATCTTCAAAAAATCAATCTTTATTTCTGAAGTAGAGAAGAAAAATAGGAGATGGGCCTTTTCGAACCGCCAGTAAAAATTGGAAGATAGTTATTGGGCCATCAGCTACATGTTCGAAGGGCGATATGGGACAGCCCAATTAATAAATGTAAGTATGTATAGGGGTGAGCAGAAAAAGAGGTTAACCGGAATCGGAACTGGAACCGTCTCGGAACCGGAGGTTCCGGACCCGGAACCTGTTAGGAGGTTCTGGTTCCGGTTCCTAAAATCATGGAACCGCCCTAAGAGGTTTCGGTTCCGGTTCTCAAAGTTAAGGAACCTGGAACCGGTGGATACCCTAGATCCGGAATTACACGGTATATTTTTATTATAATATATAATATATTATACATGATTAAATTAAAGATATTTATGATTGATCTAAATGTAAAATACTAGTCCAAATAAAAATATAAAATTAACCTTACTCGTTATAATTGAGTCAGAAATTGGGTGGGACATTTACTCGTCGTGAGGTCGTTCGTATCTTTGTGACTGATTTTCACATTAATCACATATTTACTATGTTTTTGTCATTCTTATTAACTTATTTCTATTTTGAACAATATTGGTAATCGTTGAACTATGTTTAAAATCGTTTAACGATATTTGTAATCGTTAGTTTGTGTGATTTATTGTCTTGTTTATTCAGTAAGTAATGTTAAATTTTTTTTGAATTTAGATACAGGGTAACCAGAACCTGCCTTGAAACCGGCGGTTCCGGTTCCGAAAATTTAGGAACCTGTCTTCAACGTTCCGGTTCCTACATCTCTGGAACTAGGAATGGCAACGGGGCGGGTTCGGGGCGGGTTTTGGCATACCCTAACCCGAAATAAAAAACCGACCCCAACCCCGACCCGATACCCGACGGGTTTTTTTTTCGGGTTTTCCCCATCGGGGATTTTACAAACCCCGAACCTGACCCGTCCCCAAAATATGCCCCGAAACCCGAACAAAACCCGAGAAAATCCCCGATAACACTTATATATTATATATTTAATATATAAAATAATTAAAAATATTAATAATTTATATGTATCGGGTCGGGTCGGGGCGGGGATACCTTTACCCGAACCCGAGAAAATCCCCGAAAAAAACCCGAATCCGAAAAATTCATACCCGACCCGAAAACATTCGGTTTCGGGTTTCCCCATCGGATTCGGATGTTTTTTCCATCTCTATCTGGAACCTGTGGTTCCGGATCTAGTTTCGGATCTGGTCGAAACCGGCGGATATCCTGTTATGCTCACCCCTAAGTATGTAACCGTAGTCCATCCGACTTTGGTTGAGAGTTTTTGGTTGAGCTGAAAATAATAGTTGCGTGATGACGGCGACCAGTCTACGATGCCAAAGGATTGGCTGTAACGCTACTTTCAGTGAAGATGATAACCCTGAGGGCTCCTGCACTTATCATGAATCGGTCAGTCATCCTTTTAGTTTTCCCCTAAATCGTCTGCTGTTTTTTTTTTCGCAAACAATTTCGATATTATTTTCAACTTCATCTAGAATAACGAAAGCTGTTTAGATTACCATCAAGCTATTTGATGAATGCATTAGTGATTGATTGCATAACTTTAGGTTGAGCAATGACTTGTTAGACAGTACTGTTATAGCTTCTAATATGTTTTTTAGTCCAGTCAAAAGACCTATTGATGTCCTGATTTTGAAGTCTGAGTTAGTATATGATTCATATTTATACATGTAATTGAGTCCAATTCCTATAAGCCATCGTAGTTTTGTTGAAAATGCCCCGAATTTTATCAGGTAAATTGTGTTCACACTTGATTCATAAAGTGCGAAGAACATGATTTCGAATCAAGAGATGATATAACAACCTAATTGAGCAACCTAATCCTTTCATCGTGATTTTTCCACTTGTCTCGATCATATTCTTAGGTAGCTCAATTAGATTGCTATATCATATTCTTAGGTTGGTTTTTAGGTGTCTGAATCTGTTTCTTGGAAATTAATGTCTAATTGTTTTGTTTTATGTGCATGGGCTGTTTTAATCAACTGGATCATTATTTCATATTTCTTCAGGGAGTAAGTTTTCATAATTGATATTTCTCCCCAATTGATTATTGTTTTCATCTTAAACGCTATTAACCTATCATTAACAAAAACATCAACAACTTGTTATTCAGCCTTTGTTTCATGATGGTATGAAAGAATGGAGCTGTTGCAAAAAAACGCAGTCATGATTTCACCTTATTTCTTGAACCGGTGTCTTCCCCGGGTCGAACCAGGCGGGTCGACCCGGGTTTTAAAACATTGGTTGACATAAATCAGCCTCAAATTTGCATAAACGAAGGATGTGGTCAAACTTTTAAAGAAATTGATAACCATGAAACTGCCTGTAACCATCACCCCGGGCCCGCTGTCTTTCATGACCGATTAAGAGGGGTGAGATTTTAGCTTTTGTGTTTCCATTAATACACTTTGCTAATTATGTTTTTTTTTAATTATTTTTTCGTAGTTGTGTAGTGGAAGTGTTGTGAGATTCATGTGAAGGAATTTGATGAGTTTATGACAATTCCACCCTGTGCAAAAGGATGGCATAATGCAGATGCAACATTGTAACTACCACAAGCTTGTGATATGATATTTTAGGTATTCAATTTGCTACTAAAAAGTAAAAACTGTTTGGTAAAAATATATATGGGGTCCAAAATATTAAGTAAATGTATATTGTTGACAGTAATGTATTAGTTTGTTTAGGTTGTAGTGTTAGCTGATGTGTCTTTGAGTTGAAAAAAATTGAAGTTTCAATTTGTGTCAACATTGGAATATGTGTTACTAATTTTACATTGATTTATAAATAATGTAGTTAAATAAAAATATTGTATGCAAATATATTAATTGGATATACAGAATCTATAATTTTGAACCTGTAACTTATAAGAAATTGTAATTTATAAGAAATTATTCAGAAGTTTTCCCACTAGTTATCACTTTATTAGGATCTATAGGAGATTGATTACTTAGATCCATATAGCTAGGGATTATAGTGGATGCGACTCGAATTAGACTAACAATTGTTATGAATTATTTTGACTCCGTGATGGTGAAAGAATAAAATTTTATATCAAATCTTTCATAGTTGTTTATATATTTTAAGATATCACGGAAATTCTTTGTTAAATTGATACTGTTTGACGAATGATAAATCATGCGGTATCCATAAAAGGATGGAAGAATTCCATGCATAATGGAATAAACTTTAAACTTTTTGTTGAATATTATTAAAGATAACAAGGAATTTTTATTTTTTTATGCCAATTAACAACTTTTTATACCCTAATAGTACCGGACTTCATGAAGAAGACAGGCCAACCATAAGATAGGAGTACGACTAGGGCTTATTACTATGATTTTTAATGTAACTTTTACGTATGGTTGGGAAATGATAGAACTATGAGTTGATGAAACTTCCTTTTTATGCACGGGTATTCATAATACTAATCATGGGGCCCATTAGACAATTATAAGTTATAATCTACCAAACTAGCCCATGGTTTATGGATCATATTTCTGTTTATAAACGCGTCACAATTATAACACTAGATAACTATGAACCTCTATAAAAATGCTTTTGTCATAAAGTAAAAGATGCTCATATATCCATTTGGAAAAAAGTTCATTTGAGAATGCGATATGGTTTGAAAACAAAGAATATTTTAGGTCTCTTATAAAGAAATGGCTAATATTGAATCTGTTTACATGTGAACAAAAATATGAGTGGATATAATTATGGATCCTACTAAAAGCACTTCTTCCATTTTTTTTTCTTTTTCTTTTTTCCTGAAAAAGAGTGCACACCAATGTCAATCCATCAATCATTTTATAAAAGTGATACGAGTAGTTTGTAATCATTTAAATATTTTATTAATCTTGTTTGAAAACATTTATACTACATATATCATTTGTTTTACCAAACATTAATTACAACAATTTTATCGAACCAGATGTAAACATTCTAATTTATTTTATTTTTAATCTTAATAATTAACAATTATATTTAGACATTTGATATAAAATAATAATTAAATAGTCTACTTTACCTAAATAATATAATTGAATTTGTATCTTTGTCAATCATAATGCTCTAAATATTTATTTTTTAAACTAGACTTATAAATGTTTGTGATATAAATATATACCTATAAAATCAATGTTATAAAAACCCGGTTGCACCAGGAACGACAAGATAGTCGGTTGGAATGAGCCGATTATACCGATGCTCATAATTTGGTCAGAACCAGTCATTTAGACATAAAATCCAGATAAATAGACCGGTCGAACCGTAATTTTTTTTAAAAGATAAAATAATAGGCTTATAGATTTTTTATATAGGTTTTAGAACTCAAATACAATAAATATATAGGGTGCTTTTAGCTTTTTTCCATTTATATATTAGATATGGGAAGACACATATGTTAGTCGTCTGGAAGAAATTTACAAACATTAAAATAATTCTGAACACGTTTTTATGTTAATTATATTTTATTGATTTATGAATATTATAAAAATTAGTTACTTTTTATATAAAATGAAAAAAATAATTAAAAAAGTGTCATTTTTTTACTAGAAAAAGTGAAAAGGAAAAAAGATTAATAAAAATATCATTTTAAAATGAAACTTTTTTCACTGTTACATAAAATGAACTATTTTTAAACATACGTAAATCAATTTCGTTATTTAATTTAATTTTAAATTTAATAAGACATGATTTTATTTAAAATCCACAGCATATATTTTTATTACTATTATATTATATTAATTTTTGGATATTTATTTTGCCAAAAATGTCATTTTTATTACTAAAGAAAAGTATTATCTTTTTATTATTATTAATGTATGGAGTTAATAACAACTTTTCAATCATTGATTTAATAATCACTTTTAATAATCACATCTCTTTCCAATCATTCCAATCATTATTTCATAATAACTTTTCTACTAAAGAGTGAAATTAGAATGACCCTATAATTATTTAAAGTGTACATATTAATTAAGATGTATCCATATATGAAATATTGAATGGCTAATATTTTGGAGTTGTTAAACAATCTTATTTCTATGCAATTTATGTAAAATGAAAGCTTTAATCTGTGTTCACGTTTACACTATCTTTAACATGCAATTTTGGAATTTTCATTTAAATTTATTAATCTTGAAAAATCATCCTTTTGCATTTATTTAAGCACGAAGAACATCTAATCACCACTAAACATATAATTTCTAGTTCAAAAATATACATGTGAGCATGTTTTAAATCATAAATTAAACCCATTAAGTATTAGATTGAGAAAAATCTACTACAACTACTAATTTTGAATTCAAATAAGGGAAAAAGGAAAAGATGTGGTTGACTCTTTATTGTTCCTTATGCTCTATGCTATAAACTTAAATTAATATCATTGCTTTCAACTATAAGACTGTCCGTAACGGTGACCGAAATTTCGGTCGTGACCGGCCAAATAAGCATGCCCGACGCGTCCCCCTCCGTTACGGGCAAAACGCGCGACGCGTCGACCCTCCCCCAACGGTCGACTAATCGACCGTTCGAATCCGAACGTTGCAAGCCTCCAATGGCTACTTTTTACCCCAAATAAATTTAATTTTTACCCCCTTTTTTACCTTATAAATACCCAATTCTTTTACCAAATAATTCACAACTCTCATTTCTTTCTCCACTCAAACACACACTCAAATCTCTCAATCACCCTCTCTAAAAATGTCTTCATCCAAGAACAAAGGAAAGGCTACAAAATCTCGACGCGGAGCACCCTCTACTACACCCTCTCAATCACCCTCGATCAACTTTCGACCACCCGGTTTCGTACACCAAACAAGTCACCAAATCTCACAAGGTTATCAAAATAATCCATTTGCTCCCCCTACTTCCCACAACCATACCGACCACAACAACAACCACCACAATATCAACAACTACCACAACAAGGTTATCAAAATTATTTTGGTGGGGACCAATACGACCACCAAAATTTTGATCCTTTCGCCGGGCTCGACCAATACGACTACCAACCACGAACACAAAGTGGTTCCCCCGCCACTCCAGCCGCGCCCCTCTACGTCGAGTCTTCCGAGTCGTCCGACGAGCCCGAGCCCGTTGAAGCGCCAAAAAAGGTAGCAAAAAGGCGTCAACCACCGACAAAGGGGGTGACCGGCGGAAGCGCGTCATGGACGAAACTTGAAGAGATAGGCTTATGCAAGGCTTGGATCGACACTTCCGAAAATGTCATCAAGTCGAACTCCAGGGCTAAATGTGGATTTTGGCAGGATGTGTTAGTTCGCTTTGCGAGCGAAATGGGTGAGACGACCCGAACATATGACGCACTAAACTGCAAGTGGAAAAATAGGCTTCGTCCTAAAATTACAAACTTTTGTTCGATTTATGACAACCTCGTACAAAGAAACCCAAGTGGGGCGAACGACCAAATTTTGTACGAGCGGGCTTGTGGTGAATTTAGTGCTGAACATGCAGGGGAGTTCACAGAGGTGGAGTGCTGGAGAATTTTGAAGGACCATCCAAAGTGGAAGGATGTTGAATACCCAAAACAGTTGGCGATGTTCGCGAAGGCTAGGGAGAAAAAATCAAGGACTTCGTCATCATCAGCTGCGCAAGGTTCAGGGGTTGGTCCAGAAGATGAGGATCAATATGATGAAGAAGTGAAAGTTCCACCCCCTCGACCAATGGGGCGGGACAAGGCGAAGAAGAAAGCAGCGGCATCGTCATCAGCTGCTCAAAGTTCAGAATACGGTGCCCCCCAGCCATCATCGGCTCGGGAATTAGTCGGGCATTGGAAAGACGCCACGGACGAATTTTTTGACTTCCGCAAAGCAAACATATCTGATTTCATGGAGATACAAAAAGATACCCAAGAGCTCAAGCACATGGAATTCTACAATTCGTCGCATGATCACCTCACCGGCAGAACTCTTGAGTGGGTTTTGGCAAAGAAGGCGAAAATCAGGGCCAAATATAATTTGGACTGATAGTTTGTTTTCTTTAGTATTAATGTAATGTTTTTTTTATTTATGTCTTTTTTTCAATTATTAATGTAATGTTTTTATTTTAATATTAATGTATTTGTTTTTAATTTAAATTTAAAAAAAAAATAAAAAAAATTTCCGAACGGTCACCCATTACGGGCATTTGGTCGCTGTCTGGTCGTGTGTTTGATCAGGAGAGAGAAAGCTGATGTGGCGCAGATGTGGCAGGGGTGACCAAACCCAAAACTGGGTTTGGTCACCCATTACGCATAGTCTAATGAACAATGTATACATTACAAAGTTACAAATCCTTGTAACTTTAATCTAGATACTTGTTATGTACAGTTTGTAGATCTCTAACAACAGAATCTTGACTCATGTGACTACTAAAACACATCAAAAACCCCACCATACATTTTATACAAATTAATTTACTGATTAACATAACGTGTTACAAACATTTGGGTATTCAAATATACAGATCAGGTTAGGGAGCCAATCAAACAAATCTTTTATGATCTGAATTAGGCTCAACTCAATCAATTTACATACTAATCTATATCATGAATACTACTACCCACTCACCCACCAAAAAATAATCAAAATTGGAAAAGAAAAAGAAGTTAAGAAATTAATCATTATCCTCGTGATTTACATGGCCTAACAGTTACCATTATCGTATTAATAACTTGTCTGACCATCTGGTAAATGTTTAACTGCTATGCTATGTTGTTGAATATTCTTGAAATTGGTGCAATTTAACAATGCTTTAGCATTCATTTCTCTTTCAAATCTCCAAATATAGTTTAATCCAACTAAAAGCTCAGTAATTGCAGCTTCGGTTTTCTGTTGATCCGCAAAATAAAGCGTTTGCAAAAGAAGAACACCAGTTTTTGGCACCAATTTTTGATGTTCAAAACTTCTCTCACTTTGCCATTTCAACATATTATGTGCTAACGGAAATAACCAATCCAATATCTTCCCCAACGCTTGCCGCCATTCGCCCGCGAGAACCGAATCGGTTGCCCAAAAACTGATCCCTTTTAATCGAGACCGTAATGAAGACCGAATACTATTCGGTAACATCGAATAAATATCGTCTCGTGCATCGAGACCAACTAATTGTGGCGATCTTATCATTCTTTCGGTTACAATGATTAGATTTGCATAATGTAAAGCAAGACAAGCCGAACCCAAAGTGGTTGATGACGGTTTTAAAATTGTGGAATTTGTCTCGAAAAAACCGCGCGAAAGACGGTTGTTTTCTTGATGTTTTGAGCTTTTGATCAACGGTCCGGATACAAAGTTGAACGAGTTTGGGGTTTGATCGGATGGGTATACGGTTGCGGAAGCCGAAAGACTGCGGGGTAAAGAAGGCGGGTTTATGTAACCATGGTTAATATTGAACACAAGTTTGATTCTTGAAAGGATTGTGAAGATTGTTCTTGCGAGTAATGAAGTTATTGTATCAAAACTTCTGTTCCATAAAGATTTGATTTTTAGGTGTTTAATGTTTTGTTTCTGCCATAGGAGCTTGTGTTGCAGATCGATTAGCTTTTGGTGATTCAAGGTGTGATCTTTAATCTCATTATTATTATCACGCTGTAAAAATTTCTTCAAATTGTTTTCGATAACGGTTAATTCATCGATTTCACTATGAAGTGAAGCGGTTGCTGTAACGTATCGGTCCATTTTCTTGATTTTGGAATCCATTTCTTTCCAGCTCAAAACCCACCGGTGCGGGTCCCGACCCGTATTCGCGAACCCGTCAAACAACGTTTCGAACGAGCGCAAGGTTGGATCTTGACACCGTTTGCTCAATCTGGACACCGATTTCGATAAAAATTTTATGTTTTCAGCCATTTCTGCACACGCTAAATTGAGAAGAAACATATCGTCCGTTGAGACAATTTTACGAACACCTTCTAGGCATAACGATTCGTTGCGTAAACGAGCCATGTTTTGACCGGAAAGAATCTGCCACATGTAATTGAGCTTCGGCATGATTCCTGCGATCTCAAAAGCTAAGACTCCGACATTTGATTTCTTGATTAACGGTTTCCCTTTTGGTGGGGTTCCGTGAACATGAACGGAATCGAGGCTGTGTGAGATTGATTTCTTAACTTTGATCAACCATGTTTCAAGGCCCATGATTTTGCTGGGTGGAAACACAATTAGATGAAGAATTCGAGCAATTGATTGAAGGAATCGATGTAATGTAATTGGATTTGAGTGAGTGATGGGCGTGATTGAATTTAATTCGAAAGAGAAAGGAATTGAATTTGCAGAGAGAAAAGATTGAAGGTTGATGGGCTCAATTGAGGAGATGAGATTGCATTATATTGCTGACTGCTTTCAAGCTACTATGTGTTTTTGTGTTTGTGTGTGAGAGAGAAAGATGATAGCCAATTAGCCATAGCACATAGACACATGCAATGATAAACCTTTTTTATGTCAAAATAATCATTTCTAATTTCAAAAGTATTTATATTTAGAAAAAATTAATAAGAGCTCAAAGTATATATTTTAAAATAAGTGATATACTTTGAATTTTACGGTCTTTTAAGTATAAAAATAATGATAATTAAATTAGATTAATTGGATAGTTAGTGAGATTGTGTCTCATATCTTTTGAATAAAATGAGGTTAATGATGTTTAAAAAGTAAAATTAAAGGTAAATGATTCAGTTCACTTTGTTAAAATGGATCGTTAGTAGGTGTGAGTGCCACCATTTTTTGGCAAATAAGATACTTTTATAAAGTATATTATTTATTTTGAATCGAATAAATAAATATAATTACTTGTTCATTTATCTATGTATTGATCATTAAACTTATATCATACTCCCTCCGTCCCAAATTTATGTTCGACTACAAAAAAGCACAGAGTTTAAAATAAGTACATTAATTATACTAAGTCACCAATTTTTTTTCTCTTTTTCGCTTAAATGTTTTTTGATTGGTTGAAATTCGGGAAAAACAGTCTTTGTGAGTTAAACTAAAATAATATACTAAACAATAAAAATATGACGTAGGTAGTAATATATTTCGATAATACTTCCTCCAATTCAAAATAAGTGTTACACTTCTATTTTCACGGTTTTTGAAGCAAAATAGTGTAATGATGGTTAAATTAGATTAATTGAATGATTAGGGTATAATGAGTCTCACACCTTTTGAATAAAGTGTGGTTAATGATGTTTAAAAGTAAAAATGTAATGATAAATGAGTCATTTCACTTTGTTAAAGTAGATAGTTAGTGGGTGTGAGTCCTATTATTTTTTGTCATTTATGAAAGTGTAGCACTTATTTTGAATCATCCATTTATGGAAAGTGTAACACTTATTTTGAATCGCAGGAAGTGCAAAATTACAAATATCAACCAAACGCCTCTAAAATCCTATACTTATACTAATACTAGGTAATATATAGGAGAAATAATATTGGTCTATATCTTTTGTATTTATTTATGTGTTTATCAATTTAATAAAATAATAAATCTAATTTACTAATTCTATCTTAGTATTATTATTTAATTTTTATACACATTTTAATCAATAGGTAGACACATAAGTATGAACAAAAGGTTAACACCATTACCATTACTCTATACTTGTTGGGGTGAGCACGCTCCAAAAACCGAACCGAAACCGATAGAACTGAAACAAAAAATAACGAATTTTCAAAACCGAACCTATTACATGTTATCAGTTTTTATTCGATTTGTTTATTTTTATTTTTGTGCTTAAATCATCCTATCTGAGGACCGAACCGAACCAAATTGAACTAAACCCGTCAAACTGAAACCGAAAATGATGAATTTTCAAAATCGAAACCGAACCGATTACATATTTTCAATTTTAGTTAAGTTTTGATCGGTTTTCAGTTTAGTTCCATTTTTTAATCCAATTATTCAACTCTATTGAAGGATCTAAATATATATAATTCATCGAACCTAAAAATAGATCTGCCTCAAGATGCGGGTTGATCTTGCATTTTGACCAACCTATTAGCATGTTTGACTTTTGACTTACCACCTTCCAAAAATAGTATTCATGATCCATTATCATCCATCATCATCCATGCGGCCATGCCCTAGAAAACCTACACATAATAATTCCTACACACACTCTCACCTTCATTAAACTTTACTTATTGCTATTTATCTAGTTATTTAATACTTAGTTAAGTGTTCAAAGGAGTCCATTAATTTTATCTAGTCCCAAGGGCTATTTATTAGCCCTTGGATCAAGAAAAATTAATGGACAAGATCAAGATTCAAAACCACCACCACCACTAAAAGCACATGTGCTTCTCCGGCGGCCGGCGGCGGACAGCGGCGATGGACGGCGGTCGGCGGCGGCGGACGGCGGCCGGAGGTGGGCGCCGGCGGTGGTGACCGGTGGTGGTAGTCGTGACTTGAAGCACATATGCTTCGTGACTTGTTTTGATTTTTTTTTCTGTGTAGTGAAGCACATGTGTTTCATAACGTCAAGAACATGTGCTTCGTGATTCAAACACAAATGACTTGTTTGTAAGTTACATGTGTTCAGAAACAAAAACACATGTGCTTGGCTTTATGAAGCATTGGCTTTATGAAGCACATGTGCTTCATAATGATATGTTCGTCACTTGTTTTGATTTTTTTCCGTGTAGTGAAGCACATGTGCTTCATAACGTCAAGCACATGTGCTTCGTGATTCAAACACAAATGACTTGCTTGTAAGTTACATGTGTTCAGGAACAAAAACACATGTGCTTGGCTTTATGAAGCATATGTGCTTGGCTTTATGAAGCACATGTGCTTCATAATGATTTGTTCGTCACTTGTTTTGATTTTTTTTTCCGTGTAGTGAAGCACATGTGCTTCATACCGTCAAGCACATGTGCTTCGTGATTCAAACACAAATGACTTGTTTGTAAGTTACATGTGTTCAGGAACAAAAACACATGTGCTTGGCTTTATGAAACATTGGCTTTATGAAGCACATGTGCTTGGCTTTATGAAGCACATGTGCTTCATAATGATGTGTTCGTCACTTGTTTTAATTTTTTCCGTGTAGTGAAGCACATGTGCTTCATAACGTCAAGCACATGTGCTTCGATATTCAAACACAAATGACTTGCTTGTAAGTTACATGTGTTCAGGAACAAAAACACATGTGATTGGCTTTATGAAGCACATGTGCTTGGCTTTATGAAGCACATGTGCTTCATAATGATGTGTTCGTCACTTGTTTTGATTTTTTTTTCGTGTAGTGAAGCACATGTGCTTCATAACGTCAAGCACATGTGCTTCGTGATTCAAACATAAATGACTTGTTTGTAAGTTACATGTGTTCAGGAACAAAAACACATGTGCTTGGCTTTATGAAGCACATGTGCTTGGCTTTATGAAGCACATGTGCTTCATAATGATGTGTTCGTCACTTTTTTTTTCCGTGTAGTGAAGCACATGTGCTTCATAACGTCAAGCACATGTGCTTCGTGATTCAAACACAAATGACTTGCTTGTAAGTTACATGTGTTCAGGAACAAAAACACATGTGCTTGGCTTTATGAAGCACATGTGCTTGGCTTTATGAAGCACATGTGCTTCATAATGATGTGTTCGTCACTTGTTTTGATTTTTTTTCCGCGTAGTGAGGCACATGTGCTTCATAACGTCAAGCACATGTGCTTCGTGATTAAAACACAAATGACTTGCTTGTAAGTTACACGTGTTCAGGATCAAAAACACATGTGCTTGGCTTTATGAAGCATTGGCTTTATGAAGCACATGTGCTTGGCTTTATGAAGCATATGTGCTTCATAATGATGTGTTCGTCACTTGTTTTGATTTTTTTCCGTGTAGTGAAGCACATGTGCTTCATAACGTCAAGCACATGTGCTTCGTATGCTCCCTTGTGTGTGTTAGAAACTCATGTTTGTAGTGACTTGAAGCACATGTGTTTCGTGACCTGAAGCACATGTGCTTCGAAGTAATATGCTGTGTTTTAGTGAAGCACATGTGCTTCGATACATCAATACCACCACCACCCCCATTAGCACCAGCACCTTCACTGTCAGCCACGGACGGCGGCGGTCGGCGGCGGCCGGAGGTGGCCGGAGGCGGCGGCCGGCGGTGGTTGTTGGTGGGGATTTGATCTTGTCCATCTTGATCCAATGACTAGGATTTATCCCTTGGGACTAGACAAATCCTTTAGACTTCCTTGAATACAACTCTTAATACTTAATGCTTGATTTAGTGAGACAACTATCATTACTTATACACTATAAGAAGATCATGATCATTTGATATATTCAGCATACATAAAAACCGAAATTATGACTAATGATTATATAATAATGGCTAAAATGAAAAACGACCGAATTAGGTTCTTCATGTGACTTTGACTTGCTAAATTATGCTAAAGATAATAAGTTTGAATCATAATCGTACTTTATTTTCCAATAATTATCGAGAATGTATCGATATCAGGCCGTTTATTACAAATAAAGTGTAACTTTCAGTAGAGGATTAAAAAGATGGGGTTACTTCGTGCAGACAAAATAATTGAGGCCTGTCTGTAAAAAACTAAAGCTGAGGGATAGTTAACTTCTTGGTGCCCTCGATTAATATAACCTTAAATCTTAACATTAATCTTTTACCACTTGTCTAAAATTGCCCCCCAATCAATAGGCAACATGTTGGTAAAATGTAAGGCACCCTCTTACATTTCTATATAATTTTATACCCATTTCTTACAAATTGTTTTATACATGTGACCACAGAAAAGTTTCGTAGAAATACATTTGTTTGAATATTGAAGTATTATCAATAAAATATTAGTTTTAATCAGACAAATTCATAAATATGAGAGTAAGGTATTATAGTCACTAATTAATCATTAATTATGAGAGTAAACCATGGAGACGACATACTCGCCCGGTAGGCATATCGAGAAATTGACTACAACAAACTACAAATCTTTTTCATTCCATGAATCTGAGTGATTCTTGCCGTACCAAATCTTTTTGCCATAATATCAAGAATTAAGTAAGGTTTTGATTTCTTATGGAGTTAACTTCAGGCTAATACCCTTTTTTATTTTAATTAAACTTTTAATGTTAAGGATGTAAAACTGTCCATTCGAAAGAGACAAATTCAAAGGGTAATTAACAAAAAAAAAAAAAAAAAAAACTAAACAACTTGCATATTATCAAATATCAAGATTCATGAATCACGCTCAACGCAAATTGTCGTATTTTTATTTGACTGCCCAAATGGTTGATCTTCTTATATATTAATGATTTTGAGCTTAAACTTCATGTTTACGTACTTATGTAAATTGATATAAATTCTATATTCTATGCAATTAATGAACTAAGCTTTACCCATATATAGAGACATACCATGAATATGCAACCAACATTTAGTTGGAAAAAAAAACATTTTGTTGGAACAAAATCACAGATCAACTTGATACTGATGCTGCAGTTAGTACTGATCATACTTAGTACTAATGGGGCAGAAACATATTACTGATGAAGTTGATACTGGTGAAGACTATAACTTAGTTACTACTGATCATACATATATTGAAGATACTACTGATCAATAGTAGTTACTACTGTCGATGTATCTGGACTTACTACTGGTCACCAAAGTTACTACTGACGTTACTTATTTACTACTGGTGATTGCAGAATACTACTGATGAGCATATATGGAACATATCGAGTCCGAGATCTTCGTAAAGATAGTTATAGCATGTAATTCAATGTATATCTTTATATTTCGAATGTAAATCAAGTCCTAGAATAACTAGGGTAAATAGTTTATCTTCAAGGACTATTATAAATAGTTCCTTACGAATTGTAAACGTACGTGTGTATTGTTAACTCAATAATATACATTGAAGCTTTTTGTGAAACTGTGTTCTTAATATTTTTGTTTATTGTTTACAGTTCATTGTTCTTAATATATTGATATAGTGTTGATCCGCTGCAACTTCTATAATCAATTAGATCTACGGTGTTTATTAACTTCTTCATAGTTAATCGATCCTGACAAGTGGTATCAGAGCTTATTGGTTCTAGATCTACGATTTTAAGAACAACAAAAAGTTTTAATCTTTAAAACACACAGATTGTTAATCATGACTGATAACAATGAGAGCACCCAAGCAAATAAAATTCCTATACTCACTCCCAATAACTTTGGGATGTGGAAGAATCGCATTAAGCAATACATGCTTATTACAGATTACTCCATGTGGGAAGTTGTCATGGAAGGCAACAAAACTGGTCCTGGTCAAGCAAGCAGCTCTGCAACTGAGGCAGACAAACTTAAATGTGAGAAGGAGAAGAAAGATAAAGGAATCGAACTTAAAGCTCTAAGCACTCTCCTACTGGCCATTCCTAACGACTATCAACATCTTTTCGTTGAGTATGATGATGCAAAGGTGCTATGGGAAGCACTAGAGAAGAGATTCGTTGGGACCAAGAGCACCAAGAGGAACATGAAGTCTGTTCTCAAACAAGACTTTGAAAACTTCAAAGGAAAGCCCAATGAAACACTCACTCAAGTGTTTGACAGATTCAACAAGCTAATTGGTGAACTTAACCAGGTTGGGGTTAAGATGGATCAAGAAGATGTCAACATAAAGTTCCTAAGATCTCTTAGTGAAGAATGGGCCATGTACACAGTGGTATATAGACAGAGAGATGCAATAGAAGAAAAGGAGTTGGATGAACTCTACAACGATCTCAGAGTATTTGAAACTGAGGTAAATCAAAAGAACCCTTCTATTTCTTCTAATAATGCTGCATTTGTCTCTAGTACAGGTCTAGGTCAAGAAACTTCCATAGGAAAGGCTGCAGATTCTGAGGATGCTGCAAGAGAATCCTTTTTCACTAGTCATGTGCATACTGCACTGATTAGTGATGACTTGGAACAATTAAATCCAGATGATCTTGAGGAGATGGACCTTAAATGGCAAATGGCTATGCTGAGCCTAAGAACTAAAAGATTCTTAAAGAGAACTGGTAGGACAAGTCTCAATTACAACAAAGGTGACAAAGCTGGATTTGACAAAACTAAAGTCAAATGTTACAACTGTAACAACCTTGGTCACTTTGCAAAAGAATGTCCTCAACCAGACAAAAGATCAAAATCAACTGCTCTTGTTTCACAACAAGGACAAGGATATGACTGGAGCTTCCAAGCAGAAGAGCATGCTCAAAATCAAGCTCTCATGGCCTTTACTGACAACAAATCTGAGGTAAAACCTAAACCTTGTACTTCTGAATGTATTAAAATTGTTAAAAATCTAGAAAAAGAAAACACTAAATTAAATGAAGATTTAGCAAAAGCAGTAAGAAGAAATCATGAATTTGATGGGGAGATTGTTGGAACAAAATCACAGATCAACTTGATACTGATGCTGCAGTTAGTACTGATCATACTTAGTACTAATGGGGCAAAAACATATTACTGATGAAGTTGATACTGGTGAAGACTATAACTTAGTTACTACTGATCATGCATATATTGAAGATACTACTGATCAATAGTAGTTACTACTGACGATGTATCTGGACTTACTACTGGTCACCAAAGTTACTACTGACGTTACTTATTTACTACTGGTGATTGCAGAATACTACTGATGAGCATATATGGAACATATCGAGTCTGAGATCTTCGTAAAGATAGTTATAGCATGTAATTCAATGTATATCTTTATATTTCGAATGTAAATCAAGTCCTAGAATAACTAGGGTAAATAGTTTATCTTCAAGGACTATTATAAATAGTTCCTTACGAATTGTAAACGTACGTGTGTATTGTTAACTCAATAACATACATTGAAGCTTTTTGTGAAAATGTGTTCTTAATATTTTCGTTTATTGTTTACAGTTCATTGTTCTTAATATATTGATATAGTGTTGATCCGCTGCAACTTCTATAATCAATTAGATCTACGGTGTTTATTAACTTCTTCAAAGTTAATCGATCCTGACAAGTGGTATCAGAGCATTAACATTAGATAAAGGAAGAATTACTGATCAAGAACACCGTATAAAGGAAGAATTAACATCAGACAAGTGGTATCAGAGCATTAACATCAGATGGGGTGATTACTGATCAAGAACATCAGATAAAGGTGTACCAGATGATAGATCAACGGATAAAGGAAGAATTACTTCAAGCTGTAGATGAGAAAGAATTTTATGAATTAAAAAATAAAGAATTAACAAGTAAATTAGAAGAATGTCAACTTGAAATTGAACAAAATAAATTAACAATTAAAAAGTTTGAAAGAAGTACTAAAATTCTTGATGAACTAACTAACAATCAAACTACAGATAAAGTTGTTCATGGGGTGGGATATCATGCTGTACCACCTCCATATAAATTCATTCCTCCACTTAAAAACAGTTCAGAAAGAATCATTAATGAATTAAAAACTGAAAATCAAACTGAATCACATAATGAAACATCTGAATCAAATGACTCCTCTGATGATGATCAATCAATTGAATTTACAGTCTCCCCTTACCAAATTGAATCTCCAAAATCAATTGATACAAGTTTTCACACAGCACAAAGTCCAAATGAATCTCCTAAATATAATGCAGAAAATGTACCAAAAATTTTAACAAGGGGAAATGAAAGAAATAAAATTCAACTCTTAGATCAAAGAATACCTGAAGGTGCTAAAAGTAAAAAATTAAGATGTGTTATATGCAACAAAATGAATCATTTAGCAAAGGATTGTCACTTCAATCCAATAAATTGTAAAGAATTCAAAGAATTTAAAACTTTCAAAGAAAAGGCAAAAACACAGAAATTAAAAGATACTACTGGTCCTTCAGTAGTAAATAAAACAAAAACTCCAATTGCTGAAACACCAAGATTTGGAAGGAGTGCACCAAGGTTTGTGCATAACAGAAGAGTTGGAAGCCCAAAGAACAGCAATTATTTCAAGAACAATGGAAAATCAAATCAAAATAAACAATATTTTAAATTTTCCAACACCAGTAAACACTTTAACAAATTTACTACTGGTGTTAACCCTAATTATAATGCTGTATGGTACCAGTACAAAAACACTACTGATAAAAACCCTAATTACAAAAATACTACTGCTCCTAAACCAACTTTCAAATATACTACTGGTGTCAATCCTAAAAATACTACTGGTCATTCTAAACATGGTAAGTACCCAAATACTACTGGTCCATCAGTAGTAAAGTATTCAAAAGCTAAACATCATGGGTATAAACCAAGATCAATAGAAAATTCAAACACCAGTAATATTTTTAAAAGGGCAGTAGTAAAACTAAACAACAGTAGTAAACAGGTATGGGCACCAAAGATGTTTAAAGTTAAATCTCCAAAATCTTACTTCTCAAAGGATGAACCCAAGACATATAAAGCTTGGGTTCCCAAACTTAACTGATCATTTACTCACTTGTGCAGAGCATTCAGATCCCAGAAGAAGGAAGAACATGGCATATTGATAGTGGATGCTCAAGGCACATGACTGGAAATCTGCAAATTCTTAAAGATTTCAAGCTATTTGATGGAGGATATGTGGCCTTTGGTGAGAACCCAAAGGGAGGTAAGATTACAGGTAAAGGTACTGTTACTAATGGCAAAATTACCTTTGATGATGTATTTTATGTAGCTGAACTAAAATACAATCTAGTCAGTGTGTCTCAAGTTTGTGATAAAAAGAACAAAATTCTTTTCACAGACATTGAGTGCATCATTCTTTCTCCTGACTTTATTTTAGATGAAAAATATGTTGTTTTAAGAACTCCAAGGAGAAACAATGTGTATTGCCTGGATATAGGGGGAGAACTCATTTCTTCAAATGAGGTCAACTGTTTTATATCCAAGGCAAACTCCACTGAATCAGAACTATGGCATAGAAGGATGTGTCACACCAATTTCAAAAACATGAACAATTTAGTAAAAAGAAATTTGGTCATTGGACTACCTCAAAAACAATTCATGTGTGATCATCATTGTGTTGCATGCCTAAAAGGTAAACAACACAAAACTTCTCATAAGTCCAAATCTGTGAACTCTATTTCTGTTCCTTTACAACTCTTACATATGGACCTCTTTGGACCTACACATGTAATGAGTATTGGAAAGAAACAATATTGTCTTGTTATTACTGATGACTTTTCCAGATATACATGGGTTTTCTTTCTCAGGACAAAGGATGAAACAAGTGAACTCATCAAGAACTTAATTGTTAAACTGGAGAACACATCTGATCAAAAAGTTAAAGCCATAAGATGTGATAATGGCACAGAATTTAAAAATGCTAACTTAATTAACTTTTGTGATCTTAAAGGTATTGACAGGCAATACAGCTCACCTAGAACTCCACAACAAAATGGTGTAGCTGAAAGAAGAAATAGAACCATCATTGAAGCAGCAAGATCAATGTTAGCAGATTCAAAATTACCAATTACTTTTTAGGCTGAAGCTGTTAATACTGCCTGTTATGTTCAGAACAGAGTATTAATAGTGAAGCCACATTTTAAAACACCATATGAACTTTTTAATAAAAGAAAACCCTCTATAAGTTTTATAAAATCATTTGGTTGTCCTTGTACTATTCTGATTACAAGAGAACAAATTGGTAAGTTTGACTGCAAAGCTGATGATGGAATCTTTGTGGGATACTCTACTCAAAGCAAATCATACAGAGTGTTCAATAAAAGATTAAGGATAATTGAAGAAAGCATCAATGTATCCTTTAATGAAAATGTTCCTAATGAACAAGGAAATGGTCCAGATTGGCTATTTAACATAGACAATCTAACCAAATCCTTCAATTTTAACATGAATTTAAATGCAGGTGATTCAATGTGTCATACTCAAAAAGAAGGAACATCATCTGTTAATACTGGTCAAGAAAAAATGAGATATATAGTAGTTTAGTTGATACTGCTCCCTTAGTTAATACTGAGGACAGTAATAACTCAATTTTTGGAACCAGTAGTAACTCTGAGAATGAGGACAGTAGTAATTCAAATACTACTGGTACCAGTACTAGTACTCAAAATACTACTGGTCCTAACAATAACCTAGATTCTCAAGATACTATTGATACCAGTAACAACAACAATACTACTGATCTAAATGAAGACAATAGCAGTAGTAACTCTGACCAAGATGATGATGAACCAAACATCAATAACAATGAAGGATCACTAGAGGAACAACCGCCTGAGACAAATGAGTCAAATCTTGAAAATCAACTAGTGGTTGATAAAGCTACAACTACAAGGACTCAGAAGAACCATCCATTAGACCTTGTTTTAAGTGATGTTAACTCACCACTGCAAACAAGAAGCAAATTAAATAAAAGTTTAACTGCAAACATGTGTAACATAAGTTTAATTGCTAATGAATGTATGTTTGAATGCTTTTTGTCTCAGGATGAACCAAAGAAGATCCAACAAGCAATGAAGGACTCAAACTGGATTGAGGCAATGCAAGAAGAACTCCTTCAATTCAAGTTACAAGCTGTTTGGACACTTGTACCTCTACCCAAAGGAAAAAGAGCCATTGGAACAAGATGGATCTTTAGAAACAAGAAAGATGAAAGAGGTATAGTGATCAAAAACAAAGCCAGACTTGTAGCCCAAGGATACACTCAAGAAGAAGGAATAGACTATGATGAAGTATATGCTCCTGTTGCTAGAATTAAAGCTATAAGAATATTTCTAGCATATGCTTCATTCAAAAAGTTCAAAGTATATCAAATGGATGTAAAGAGTGCATTCCTATATGGGAAGATTGAAGAAGAGGTCTATGTCTGCCAACCTCCAGGTTTTGAAGATCCAAAACATGGTGACTATGTGTTCAAACTGGATAAAGCTCTGTATGGCCTACATCAGGCACCAAGAGCATGGTATGACACATTATCATCATATCTATTGAAGAATAACTTTAAAAGAGGAGCCATTGACAAAACTTTGTTTACAAAGAAAGTTAAAGATGATATTCTACTGGTACAAATCTATGTAGATGATATCATCTTTGGTTCAACCAATGATTTATTATGCAAAGAATTTGAAGAGCTGATGCAGATTAAATTCAAGATGAGTTCTATGGGTCCAATGAACTTCTTCCTTGGACTCCAAGTCAGTCAAAGAACAGATGGTATTTTGATAAATCAATCAAAATATGTCAAAGACATCTTGGAGAAGTTTGATTTGAAAGAGTGCAAAAGTGCAAGTACACCAATGGAAACACACAAACACCTACATCCAGATGTTGAGGGGGAGGATGTAGATGAACACTTATATAGGTCAATGATAGGTTCTTTGATGTATTTAACTGCATCAAGACCTGACATAATGTATAGTGTGTGTGTGTGTGTGTGCAAGATATCAAGCAAGACCTAAAGAACTACACTTGCAAGCTGTCAAAAGAATATTCAGATACTTGAAAGGCAAACCATCACTAGGTCTATGGTATCCACATGATTCACCCTTTGAACTCATAGCCTACACAGATAGTGACTATGGAGGTGAATGTCAAGATAGAAAGTCCACTACTGGTGGATGTCAATTCTTTGGATCAAGACTGGTGTCATGGCAATGTAAGAAGCAAATAAATGTATCAACATCAACTGCTGAAGCATAATATGTAGCTGCATCTGCTTGTTGTGCTCAAGTACTCTGGATTCAAAACCAGCTTCTAGACTTTGGTATCTCTATCCTTAAAACTCCTATTTTTATTGATAATCAAAGTGCTATTAGTATTGTGAATAATCCAGTAAAACACTCTAAAACCAAACACATTGAAATAAGATTTCACTTCATAAGAGATTGCAATGAAAGAAATTAATCAAAGTGGTTAAAATTCATACTGATGATCAATTAGCAGATCTTTTTACAAAAGCATTTGATGTAGGAAGATTCAACTTCTTGGTTAGCAGTATTGGAATGATTTTGATAAATTAAAATCTCCCTTAAAAACATGTGTAAAGTTTCTGTTGTAAAAAATTATTTATTTATTTAAGTGTTTTACTACTGGTAGATCTGTATTACTGGTGTGTAGGCATGTGCACAAAATACTACTGGTAGTTCATTACTACTGGTGTGTATTAGGTTTACATAAATACTACTGGTAAGTCAGTACTACTGGTATTCACATATACTACTGGTCTTGTGTGTTGGTGGTTACTACTGATGTCTTTAGTTACTACTGATATTAAAATCCTTAGTCACTACTGATGTTAGTAGATATTACTGACGTTTTATTACTGGTATTTCATTTACTACTGGTCTTTCAGAATCACAATTACCAAACTAACCCCCGTGAAAATAACTGTTATGTTATGATTCGAAGGGCATTTTAGTCGTTTTGCAGGCTAAATCGAAAGATATAAAAGGCGGCAGTCGATTAGTTTAGCATTATCTTTACTTCGATTTGCTAAATCCTCTCGATAAACCCTAGCTTTCGATCAAAAACCCTTCATCGGTAACAAAATTCTTATGCTTTTCTCTAAAATCAACAACAATGGCAACTCTACAATCTCTCAATGTTCAAACCGATCTCAAATATTCAGAGTTCCACAACATGTGTGCGTTTTTACGCAATCCAGATGGTACAAAAGACTTTCGACCAATCGTACAATTCTTGAAGAACTCATATATCAAGTTTGCTCTAACTGTAAAACCGAAAGCATACCAACAGCACTTGGTGGATTTCTGGACCAATGCTGAAAGAACAGAAGGTGCAACTGTACCTATGATAAAATCATCTGTGGATGGAAAAACAATAACAATCACTGAGCAATCAATTCGACTCCATCTACAACTACACGATGATGCAGGTATGTCTACTCTTCCTAAGGAATTCATTGCTGAAATTTTAAACAAAATGGGTTATGAGGGAAGACTTAATATAGTAACTTTTCAAAAAGGTCTTCTCTCCCCACAATGGAAATTTTTAGTACATACTATTCAGCATTGTATTTCTCCAAAACGAAGTACTTGGAATGAGTTTAATAAGGCAATAGCCTCTGCTGTTGTCTGTTTATGCACAGACCAAGTATTTAATTTTTCTTACATGATTTTTGAAGGTATGTTGGGAAATCTTAGTTCCACAAAGTTTTTAATGTATCCCAGATTTCTCCAACATATCATAAACATTGAATTGCAAAACTTGTCAACTCCCAAAAATATTTTTATCATTCCAGAGTTGAACAAGAAAGTTTTCTCTAATATGAGAAAACAATTTAAATTTTCGGGCAAGGAAACCCCTCTGTTTCCTAATATGATCAAAGATCAAACACTTATTGGAGAGAGTTCAATAATAGATACAACCCAAATTGAACCTCAACCCACTCCATCACCCCCAAATACAGCCCAAACACCACCCCAAATAGTCACTCAATCACCCACTAACATAGAAGTCCTGAATGTGTCCCAGGAACTTGAAATAAATCTGCAGAGTGCTACTCTTCACTCTGTGGAAGACCTACCAAACAAAACCCAAAATATTTCCACTACTTATAAAAGAAAGAAATCTTCTTTAAAGGACACCAGGGGACAAATCGAGTCACACCCCAGACTCAAAGAGTTGTCCTCCAAGGAGGAGAGAGGACATGAGGCGAGGGCTTTCACTACTGATGCCCCAAAGGTGGGTGCACAGGACAGTGAAAACATCTCTAAGACCCAGACCTCGGCAACTTTAAGTGATGATTCTTGTGAGGAATTACTTAAAGGACCCCGGTGCCAAGAAACCACAAGGGGGGGCATCTCTGCTTCTTCTAGGAAGAAGAGAACGTCTAAAAGACCCAATGAATCACCAAGAAGTGATGAGGGCAGATCTGTGGAATTGATGGAAAGGATGGAAAACCTTCAAACCAATGTACCTGTTAGTGAGCCCGATGATCTTGCTAGATGGAGTGAGGGCAGTATTAAAACCAAACAATTGACGGATAAAGTGGATTCTCTTGAATCTACTGTACAAGATTGTCTTAAGTATCTTACAAATCAGGGGAAAACAATTGCAGCTATCAAAAGACATGTCAATACCATCAACAAAAGAATGAGGTT
The DNA here is from genome assembly GCA_963853835.1 of Calendula officinalis. Classification (NCBI taxonomy): domain Eukaryota; kingdom Viridiplantae; phylum Streptophyta; class Magnoliopsida; order Asterales; family Asteraceae; genus Calendula; species Calendula officinalis. The sequence goes on from OY970820.1 coordinate 24,582,274, forward strand.
ATATGAACACATGCTTCATCAACAAACAAAGATTATCAGAAGATTGAAAAAGAAGTTTGATGATAGTGAGGCTCCACCAGTTGAGCTCACTAAGGGGGAGAAGAACAACATTCAGAATATGATTGATGAATCAATTGCAGCAGCAACAACTTCTCTCCTCAATCTTAAACAAACAAACATTGATGAAGACCAAGAAAAGATGGTTTTTGATGATGAGCCAATGACTACTGCTCCCATGGAAGAACAAACTGAAAAAGAAACATCAGTAGTAACTCCTACTACTGATATAATAGCAGTAGTAAGTAAAGAAGAGGAAGTAAAAGCAACAAATACTACTGATGCCCTATCAGTAGTAACTCCTGAAGTCCCACCAGTAGTAACTACTTTGGTTACTATTGAAGAGGAAGAACTGCAACTTCCTGAGCTAATTGAAAGAGAAAAACATGTCATCATCTCCAAACCACCAACACCTGATCAACCACTTATCATACCTGACATTGATGATAATGTGAACTGGTTTGAGGTAGATGAATGTACACTTCCTCCACATCCCAAGATACTACCAGAAGACCAACTTAAACTGTTTTATCCAAAACTACTACTTCCTGGTATCTCTGATATGAAATACATTCCACCTCCGCCATCTGCTTGCATTGGAAAAGGAAAAGAAGTTTATGATGATGATTATCCAAACAGAGCATTAGGTCACCACATGGTGAACAAAATTAATCATGTCAGATCAGAAAAGCAATCTAGATGGAGAATAAAACATAGGAAACTTTTGGAGAAAGTGGAGATGTATCAAGCACTTGAGGAAAATAAAAAGAAAATTCAAAGTGCAATTCCTGTTCAAATACCTGCTCAAATTAAAGACATTCAGATAGAAGCTCAAGAAGCAGAATTCAAGAGGTTCAGAAAAGTTGAAGAAGAACATATCCAATGTCTTGAAGAATTAGTTTCTGAATGCAAAAGAACAAAAAGTGAGCTAACTGATGATGTATTTGAACAGAAGACAAACATGATTGATTATCTAAAAACAAAAGGGCATAGTGCAAAATCCTTTGGCAGAATGAAGATGATGACTATAATTGAAAAATACTGTGCTGCCAAGAAGAAGGATTTGGCTGAACAAGAAGAAAAAGAAGCAAAGAAAACTAAAGCCCTAATCCCAATCAGTCCAACATTAATCAAAGCTGGTAGTGTATCAACTACTGGTAATACCTCAACTCCCCAATCAAAGAAAAGAAAAACTGTTGATCAAGAACAAAGCACTCAAAAGAAATCAAAAACACAAATTGTACCTGTTCTTGAAATGCCTGTTGCTCCCTTGCAAAACAATCCAATCATCAATTGGAGAGTTATGCAGAATAATGTGATAGAAATTATAAGGGAAGATAAAATAGTGCAGAGATTTACTGGATGGTTACCTTTGATCATGTCCTGTTCAAGAAGTGATGTCATTAAATTACTGATCATTGGAAAACCAAGAATGTCAAAGAAATCATGGAAAGATTCTGGTGCTGGATACTTAACAAGAATGATTGATGCTGCTTTCTATCCAGACAACTATCCAGAACAGTTTACAGATTCAGGAAATGTCTATCACTGGAATGTGATTCCAACTGCTCAAATGTATTTTTTTGAAAAATCTGGCAAAGTCTGTGAGCTATATTTGTATGAAAAAGAATATCCTCATTCTGAGAAGACTATGTATCAGATATTCACAAACACAATGATGAAACCTTATGATGCTGTTATGTTCCAAAACAAATTGAATTATTTCACAAAGAGGAACAGCAAATATATCATTGAGCAAAGACTTCAACAGAATCAAAGGACGTTGGAGAAAAGAAAGAAAGAAGAAGATGAACAAAAGAAACTTATGTGATTGAAAGAGAATCAATAAGTTTAGGGGGAGATTGTTGGAACAAAATCACAGATCAACTTGATACTGATGCTGCAGTTAGTACTGATCATACTTAGTACTAATGGAGCAGAAACATATTACTGATGAAGTTGATACTAGTGAAGACTATAACTTAGTTACTACTGATCATGCATATATTGAAGATACTACTGATCAATAGTAGTTACTACTGACGATGTATCTGGACTTACTACTGGTCACCAAAGTTACTACTGACGTTACTTATTTACTACTGGTGATTGCAGAATACTACTGATGAGCATATATGGAACATATCGAGTCCGAGATCTTCGTAAAGATAGTTATAGCATGTAATTCAATGTATATCTTTATATTTCGAATGTAAATCAAGTCCTAGAATAACTAGGGTAAATAGTTTAGCTTCAAGGACTATTATAAATAGTTCCTTACGAATTGTAAACGTACGTGTGTATTGTTAACTCAATAATATACATTGAAGCTTTTTGTGAGACTGTGTTCTTAATATTTTCGTTTATTGTTTACAGTTCATTGTTCTTAATATATTGATATAGTGTTGATCCGCTGCAACTTCTATAATCAATTAGATCTACGGTGTTTATTAACTTCTTCATAGTTAATCGATCCTGACACATTTAATTCATCTCCTAAAAAATAAAATTTAGAGTTAATTAATATTTATAAAAATATATTTTGTAAACAAACAATTAGTGGTTGAAGAGGGTGAAACTTGAAAGGAGGCGTAGGCAATGGGATTGTGTAAGATCTCAAATTGAATCGATCCACAAAGATGATTTTTAAGAACTCTTGGAGACTCAAATTTGCCTCCTTTTCTTGATTTCACAACTATGAATCCAAGAGGAAATAAAATTCTTACTTCTTTTTCTTTACAAATCTCTAAAGAGCCTTTAATCTCAGAGTTTTTACATTTTATAGACTTCGTTATAAAGCTTTTTAAACTGCGGTTTAAAAGATATTAGCTTTTGCAAGAAAGGTCGATTTTCATATATAAAACATATAAGCTTAATTGATTAGAAAACCAAATACCACTATTACCATTTCCCAAGTAATAAAATTTTGCATATAAGGCAATATTAATTGTATCTTTAGATAATGATGCTTTTGGTTTCATATACTTGTAACGCATAACTTATTAACTTAAGTGTTTAAATTGTAGGTCGACTTGATTTCTTTAGATAATTAAATGTTTTAATACAAGTTCCGTATACAAATATAATCCTACAAATCAAAGATATATATCAATAATGGAACGATAGAACCCCCAACCTAATAAAGATTTAAAAGTCGTGTGAAATGATATGATAACAAGTTTCCAAATTCATCTTGTTTTTTAGTAAAGCATTACTTGCTAGTTGTAATCTTTCATGTTTGAAAACTTTGACGTAGTGCCCTTACCTTTTTTAAAGAAACAAAAAAGAAAAGGGTAAAATGAGCACAAAAATGGATACAAATGTTCAAATTTGGTGGGGCATCGCCATGGAGGTTGGCCAAAGTGTGGTCAGCATTCGTTTGGTCCCATGTTTTAGGTAAACAAAGGTGTCAAAACTCAAAACATATTAAGATACGAGTGAGTTTTCTTTCATGTGAATAAACGCAGCACCTACATATATAATTTGTCCATTTGGATAACCATAACCATTATTGCGAAAGTTTATTTCGAGATATATCCATATGTCTCATAAATGCTAATGTGTTATTAGTAGTAATAATACGTTGTCATTTGTCTAGTTATGCACAAATATAGTATTTTACATAAAAGATACCATAAATCCTACTTATAATAATCCACCCGTCTAAAACAATAAAATGAGTAACTTAATATATGGCTTTACACTATATGTTTTGTTCAACGATATACACTTGTAATCTGCATATTCATGTTTTTTATGTTGTTTTATTAAACCTCTTTGTATCAACATTGATTGTTATTATCGACCTTCTTTATTGCTAAATTATTACTACTAGTAAATATTTATAATAGAGTTACTGGATTACAACCTAAATTATGGTTTTATCTATTTTCACCTTTATATGATATGATATCATATTTTGATAATGTCATAAGTATTTTGTTCCCTTGACTTTGAACCCACTGAATTTGGGTGGGTAAAGTGGCCCAATGCACATGTGCGTGACACTTGGTGAATTTAATTTGACCATCGCTTTAAGTGGTTTAATTGTTCAAATTTAAAGACGAATGTGACATCCAATTTCAGAGCCCACTTCTCACTTATTTCAACCATAAACACATTTCATCACAAGGCACTCCATAAAGATGAATGTGAATCATATACATAACCGACAATAGGGTTGATATCAACCGAACCAAACTGAAACCGAAAATGATAAATTTTCAAAACCAAAACCAAACCGATTACATGTTTTCTAATTTGGTTCGGTTTCGGTATGCTCATCCCTATCCAAAGACCGAACCGAATCCAACCAAAACTGAAAATGATAGAATTTTTAAAACCGAATCGATTACATGTTCTTGGTTCGGTTTTGGTTGGTTTTCGGTTCAGTTAGGTTTTTCAGCCCAAATGCTCACCCCTAAGTCCTTACTGCATACCAAAATGCAACGATGGTCCACACCGATTGACCCAAAAACTCGACCAAATGCTTTTGACCACCATCACCACAAGGCTAGTGCTCGGGCCCAAAGGTGAGGTCATTCAAATTTGAAATCAACTTGTTACAAGCTTAAAATCAGTAAATAAATAAAAAAGAAAGAGCTTTTATTCTAACCAATCTAACGACCATGCTTTTGAGATGGTGACTTTTTTAAAATAAAAACTTTTACAGAACAGACTAATAAAATTTCACAAAAGGGTACTTGTATAGGGTTTGCAGCTACACATCAACTCTGAAGCAGCTAACAACCAAAGGTCCTTTAAAGTCCTCTCTTGTAGCTCAAAATAATTTCCTTATCCATCTGAATACATATAATTATAAGTTTATAACAAACATTTTATGCAACTAAAAACAAGACAAAATTTTTGAACCGTTTAATACCCAAATCAGCCCGACCCGTCCATTATGCCACCTCTAATTCTACGGTTCCAGATTTAAACTTACAGATTTGGCGAGTTCTTTAGCTTTATCATCATCAAAACCAAGTGAAGACATTATCTTGTGACCAGCTGATTCCTTTTGTGCCCAGATTCCTAGAAGCAAATGAGAGGTTGTCACTTCCCCTGTTTCCCCTGCAAAAGGGAATTAATAAGTCAAAATTACATAAAATTTAATGAAATAAACAAGATTACCTGAGTTCAGTTTCTCATCAATTGCCCAATCAATAGCTTTTTGAGCAGGTTGAGTCAATGGGGGGCGCTCGGGGCTGAAAACATACATGTCTGATTTTCCAAGTAATCTTACAGTTTCATCTCTCACTTTGAAAAGTGTTACACCACTTTCTCTTAATAACTTTGCAGCCAAACTAGTTCCTGAACACATGTTTAGATAGATATTGTTGAAATGCATTTACCAAGGTTAAGAGATAAGGAAATTAGTTAACTAACCCTCAACCAATATGCCCATCAATAGGGCTTCAGTTCCAGTGCTGTTAAACTTCAACTTCCTAGCTTCCAATTCACCCATACCAATCGATTTTATGAATCTGAATGACCATCTTCACACACTCACAGCATCAAAATTGATTTTGTCAGATGAAAGGAAATCATGATTGCATCAACAAAATTCATTGATAAACTTACTTAGCTGATTTTTCTGGAGTTGTTTTCTCTGGTGTCCTGCAAAATCCGGATCAAAATGCACAATTAACATCGTTAAATTTTATATAGCTTTTGTTGAAGGTAACAAGTGAATTCCTATTAGCAGAAAGGTATACGTAAGTTATAATTCTCCCTAAAAGTGTTTATAAGCTCATACATGTTTCCATATATACGTTCGTGTCCTTTGACTTCAAAAAAGTCAAACACCAACACTTCGATGAATTCACGTGATTGCAATTAAAAAACAAATAACCAGGGACTTACGGAGTTGTAGGACTAGACGAAACCGTTGCGACGATAGACGAGTAACGCCCAAAAGTTATATGCTGCGAATTCGACGGCTGAATTGAGAGCTGAAGTCCATTGAATGAACTAATCATGGCCCCCGAAGTGGTTATCCTGGATGGGAGGAACGAGGAATTGCATGAATTCCGGTAACGGCAACCGGAAGATGAAGGAGAGACAGGAAGAACTGATAGAGATTGGGCAGCCATTGAAGAGGGAAGAAAACCCTAGCAAGCAACGATGCTGTTTAATCCTTCTTTTGTTAAAGCGTGTACGACGACCTCACCGGATTTCCTTTAGAGATATAATTGGGCAAAATAGTAATTTACCTTTCATCTGTCAACAACACGTTTCAGATTTGAAATTGAAGTACATCAGATTTTATATTTTTCTAACTTTTACTTGATTAAACTTTCTAGTTTTATAAAAGATACTTTTCTTAAATAATTTTTTTGGCTACATACAATTAACAATCCTACAGAAAAAAATTCTCAAAAAATTATTTGAATGTAGTTTTTAATACATTTCAGTAGAATAATAATATTTTTCAGTTATTTTTACTTTTGTCAAATATATATATTTATACAAATTGATACTACAACTTTCGGTATAGTTATTAAAATATAACGTTTCAAACTATTAGTTATGGCTTCCAACTTGTTTTACCAGCAGCTAAATGATAGATATACTACCTCCGTATCAAAATAAGTGATACACTTTCTATTTAGGGGTGGAACAAAATAAGTGATACACTTCCAAAACTTACCTTATTTGGCAAAAAAGTGGGACCCATTCTCCACTAACTATCTACTTTAATAAAGTAAAATTACTCTTTTACCCTTACTTTTACTTTTAAACATCATTAATTTCACTACATCCAAAATAAGTGGGACCCATTATCCACTAACTATCCACTTTATACTATTTTAAATCATTTTTCAATCTTTTGCCTCAAAAACCGTGTTTCAAGAAGTGTATCACTTATTTTGATACGGAGGTAGTATTTAATTATTTATACATACATACATACTTATAAATGATGCATAGTTTTTTTTATATAACATGTAACACACACTCTCAAGCTCTACACTATTTTTATTCCTAAAAAAATTTAAATTTATAACTTTGTAGGACGCCTAAGCAACAAATATCACTGAGATATAAGCTCTTTTTGTAAAATCTATTAATTATTATTGTAGCATGATGTGTAAGATCTGTCCCAACAGTGACACAAACTGATACGATCAGTTTTTGCCATATCAACTCACCCTCCAACCGACATTAAACTGACGTACTCATGCCAACAATATTTCTTCCCTTCAGTTTTTTTGGACACACCATTACAAAATACACACACAAAATACCTCTTTAGGCCCCACTTACCCAACTCACGCCATCCCCTCCTCCCGTCTCCAAACTCACGGTAAACCAACCGACGGCAAAAATAACGAGACATGCCAATGGTTTGATACCGCCACTTGCAAACTCGCCCCAAACTGGCGGGTTCGTCGTACCGGTCTAAGATGTTTCACATCTTTAGGAGAGAGGGGGGGGGGGGGGGGGGATAGTGTTTGTGGGCTATTTCAAATCAACCAATAATGTTTGTGGGCTTGGTCTAGAGTTTTTGGGTTATATGCAACTGATATTGGGTTTCATATGATATCCATTCAGCCCAAAACCTATAATAATACGTTGTTAACCCGTTTTAAAGATGGCATTTGTTGTAACCGAAAAGGTTACGAATTTAACCTGCTCTATCTTCCTAGTTCTTACCCTGCTTCAAGCATTTCTGTTTGGCTAATTGATTTTCAAAAAGAGTATTTTAGGTAACAAAATTTATAATCGTTTTGGTAAAATAAATGGATAAAAGACAAAAAAAAAAAAAAAATACATATAAAATAAAACTAAAAACTAAAATATAGTCTACAAAGTACAAAATACAAAACAAAAAACAATTGTAACGCTTTCTAGTATAAATTTCTACTTTATCTTTCTACTCATAAAATGATTAATATGTAAAATCCGCTAAAAAATTTACTTAATTTTTTTCACTTGATTTGAATACCTATATTGATCAAATGAGTAGTAAGATTTAGTTCGAAGTAATGTTAACTATTCAAAACAAATCGTTTCTCAGATTCCAACATTCTTTAACGGATGAATATACTCATGCTTTCATCTAGATAAATAACGATCATTTTTCGCTCATGTACAACGAAAAAGTTATCTATCTTAATTTACATCTTATAATATTTGGTATAACTTTGAGAAAGTTATCTACCAAAGCAATCTGTTTTAAGACATGTAACGAGTAGCCAATTTAATTAATACTATAAGATATTATAAATATGGATATTTTATTAAACATGTTTATTCAAAATGTTAAAAAAATGTTGTTTTTGTTTTTATAATTGGATAATATAGACATATACTTTGTTTAATATAAAGCATAACGTAGAACTGAAAATAACCCCAAAGTCAGACTAATTATTTGAATGCGATACTCCTGTCGGATCCCATCAAGCTTCTAAAAAGTAAGTATGCATATTAGGCACATGTTTGCAAATTCCAAACCATCATCTCTCTATCTCTGTATCTCTCTATCAATAGCATCCACATAGCTTAGTTTCCCATCCACATATTGTCTCTTTGGGCAGTTTTGGAAAGTCCCACCATGATGAATCTTCATTGTGAAAACACTTGGGAAACCTTCTGTAATTTCAAAAAACAATAGTTGTGAGAAAATTGACATAAAACCCTACTAAATACATCATTATAACATTGTATTACTGTAAAAACTAAGAAATTTAGGTTCTTTTCGAGCAATACGATTAACAACAGTGGCCAATTTTGAAAATCAAAGTAAAAAAAAACGAACCGTAACGATCTTCAATGTCGTGATCGTCCTCTACTGAGCGATGAGAATACGGCGGGATTTCCATCGTTTCTTCAAAGGGTTTTGTTTCTTCAAAGTATTTTTGGTTGAAAACGAATGGATTAAGAGCATAAGTTGAAAAGGGTTTTGTAGGTGAAGAGGGTTTTGGTCGAGAGGGTTTTGGAGCCAAATAATCAAGGAGACAGATACTTGAATCAGAAGGAAGGATGACAAATGACAAAACTGCCCCCACGTGCGAAGCACGTGATTTCATTTAACGGACCAAATACACGTCCGTTTTGGTAAAGGACTACCGGTGAAAAAGGTTTCCAAAATAAGGACCATCGGTGTAATTTTTGAAAGTAAAGGACTATCGGTGAAATCTGGCACAAAGTTAAAGGACCATCCGTGTAATCAACTCTATTATTGATGTGTGAGATGTTTCATATCTTTAGTATTTAGTAGTGTTTGTGGGTTTGGTCAAATCAATCAGAAAATCTTTGTGGGCTTGGTCACTTGGTTGCAATAGAGTTTCTCGGTTATACGCCACTCATATTGGGCTTCATGTGATACTTATTCGGCCCAAAATTTATAATAATACGTTGTAAACCCGTTTTAAATATCGCAATTTGTTATAGCCGAAAAGGTTTAGAATTTAACCTGCTCATATATACTTCAAGCAGTTCTGTTTGGCTAATTGATCTATAAAATGAGGATTTTAGGTAACAAAAATTTATAATCATTTTGGTAAAATAAAATGGATAGAAGACAAAATTTTAGCTAACAAATAGTCTGACAAAATACAAAAACAAATCATTTCTCAGTTTCCAACATTCTTTAACGGATGAAATATAACGAGTTACCTTTTTAATTAATACTATCAGATTTTATAATAAATAGGGATATTTTATTAAAATTGTTTATTCAAAATGTTTAAAAATATTGGTTTTTGTTTTTATAATTTGAAATATAGACATGTACTTTGTTTAATATAAAGCATAACGTAGAACTGAAAATAACCCCAAAGTCAGACTAATTATTTGAATGCGATACTCCTGTCGGATCCCACCAAGCTTCTAAAAAGTAAGTATGCATATTAGGCACATGTTTGCAAATTCCAAACCATCATCTCTCTATCTCTGTATCTCTGCAAATCCCAGACTAATTACGTATATCATATCAGGTAAAATACTTTTAAATAATTTACATTAGGAAAATAAACAATAGATGGCCAAAAAAAAAAAAATCAAACATGGCCCTGTATGTACATACATAATATTCCTTATTTGGTGGTGATTGATGCCATGAATGACACCTATGTTTTGATGCATGGTAAAATTCTGTTTTGCTTGCATTTTAGGCACCATTTTTTATTTACAATATTGGTTATTTAGTACACAAGAGTACTTTGTTATTCACACCAAACGCTTTAGCTCTTTGTACCGTGCTACATTACCTACTTCTATGATAATTCATATTTCATCATCACCATATTTTGTCTCCTCTTAACAATGGTAGATCATGTAACAATATGACATCATGCTCATTATCTTTATAATTACCGTTCATTTAAAAAATGTATCAAAATGAAATAAATATAGACCATTTCTCCTCGAACTAAACAATAATAGCTAAATTTAGTTTGATTTCATCCCCTAAAATTAACGAACTTCTATATTTTATTAATTAAAAACGATGAATCGCTAATATAGTCTAACCATATACATTGTATTAAACTATTATAACTAGTATGCTTTATTTGGGAAAAAAAGCGAACTTTATATGCCCCCTACTCACCCAAAGCAAAGTTGGTTATTGATGAAAACATAAATGGGTCACACCTATTAATAAACCACTTCACCAAAATTCAAAAGTATGATTAACCCATCACTATCCATTTGTTTTCTATTTGTTTCTTCCACCAAAGGAGGCTTTTATTGGTATGTCCCCGGTAGCCCCTATACCATCCATTCTCATGTATATATTACTTTATAAATATTATAAGTTTTGAAGGAATCGTGTATTGTGACACATGTTTTTGACTTTATATCATGATGCTAATCACATACTTCATATACATTGTATTTAGATACACAAATATAACTACTACTATAATACTACTTATTAGGGGTGTTCGTTTGGACGATTTGGTTATATCCGAACCAAATAGATGAAACCAAATAAGATCCGGTTTTCAAAAGTTCAAACCGAACCGTCCAAACTAATTCGAAAACCAAACCGATCCGAACCAAATAACAATTTGGTTGGTTTGGTTTTATCTGTTTGGTTTTTCCTTAAAATTTTCAAAAATACTACAAAAGTATATAAAATAAATAATATTAAGTTCGATATGTAAAATTCCAAAATGATAAACTACTTTGTACATAAAAACAAATCTAATTCATAGTTTGTGACATTTATAATGATATATGCAAAAATCTTGACATCAACTTTATCAAAAACTCCAAAAAGATTGATATATCGCCAAATGATACAATATAAAATGAAACAAGTGTTAGTATATAAGTCATTTTACTATAAGAAATGTAAAGAAAATGAGTACCATAATTGCTTAAAATGGAAAACCAACAAGTGTTAGTATATAAATCAATTTACTATATATTACTATTCGGTTTTTTTGGACAGTCCGGTTTTCACGATGGAAACCAAATCCAATCCGAAATCCAAACTATTAATTTGGTTCAAGTCCAAACCGATCCAAAAAACCAAATAACCAATCCAAATAGTCCGATCCAAAATGTTCAATTGGACAATCCGGTTATATCCGAATAATGAACACCCCTACTACTTATGACATGTTTTGTATCATTGTACCATTGGCTTGGTTGATTGTTCTCTTCCTGAGAACTCCACCTACCGCTTTATGTCTTGATATTGCCCAATTCTCACTTTTTCGAAGGGTTGGATTTGTTTAATATAATACTATATCAATGTTCAAAATTAAAGGAAAAAAAGTGTCACTATAAGCTATACAGAAAGCTATTAAAAATATGAAAGGATATTGTTCAAATCTGACAAGAATTATCCCACAAGTGTTTAAGCATCAAAACAAATAAAGTAAGTAAATATGTCAAAAATCATACAACATATTCACTTTACTAAAAAAATACTTGAGATTAAAAGAAAAAATTTAAAAAAAATCTTACACGGGTCAACAATCTCGGTCCAATCTAGTCCAAATTTAACTCTAGGATTTGATAGGTTTATAAACAACATTTTAACACAGGCTCAACATACTTTTTTAATTTCTGGTCCGATTGATCTAACTGCGAGGTCTAACAGTCTAAACTAAGATTTAAGATATTGATTCAAAGTATTCTGTCATCCTTGTCAACCATTTGACAAAAAATTCTATGAAAATAGTTACAGAATTGTTATCAAAACCATCGCCGAATGTAATTATACTGAAACTGAGGGAGTTTATTTTACATTCAACTTACTTAAAGGGGTGAAAATGTGATAAAACGAACAAGAAGTCCTTGTTGCCGAAATTTACAGCGTTTAAAAACGAGGAGGAAATTAGTCATACGTCATCTGACACGTTGAATCACCAATGTTGACCATACTTTGGTGAGATGAGTTAATTTTATGGCTAATTTATACTTTGACCCCACAACTTCAAAACTTGCGACCCCACACCTCAAAAGAAAACCTTAAAGTTCATTGGTTGATTCCATCTGACGCGCTTTATCGGTACGTGGGGAACTAACACTTCTTCTCTTACATATCTCTCACTGATATACACCTGCTGCTGCAATATTCTATTTTTCTTCTGACCTTCATCATCAATTTTCAGTTAAGCATTTCATCAAACACCTGGTGTACATAACCCAAAACTTTCTTGTGTGTTTCCGGCAGCCATTTGTCGCCGTGAAAATGAACCTCATGTCACCTGAATTAAGCCTCACACAACTTGTATATATAGTCTGTTAGCTCAAGTTCTACTTATATTGAGAAACCGGAAGAAAAAAGGTTCAATTTTTCGGTGAGTTTTTAATGGAGGATTCTAGAGAGACCCAGAATGATTCCCAATTGGTAGTGGTTGCTACAGGAGACATGGCAGTGCGAACTGTTATCAAGAGATACGAAGGATTAACCACGGTTCGAGCGAAAGCCATTAACGGGAAAGGAGCTTGGTATTGGGCACATCTCGAGCCCATTCTGGTTCGTAACCCGGATACAAATGACCCGAAAGCAGTTAAGCTCAGATGCAACCTTTGTGAAGCTGTTTTCTCAGCTTCAAACCCTTCGAGAACTGCTTCCGAGCATCTCAAAAGAGGAACTTGCCCTAATTTCAACTCTCTTATAAAACCCTCATCATCGTCTAATTCATTACCGCCATTATCTTCCCCTTCTTCTCACAGCAATCGCAAAAGACTAATTGGCACTTCAAATGATGGTTTGAATAATTACCATCAACAGTTTCATTACAATCATAATAACCATCAACAACAACCGCAGCAACAACAACATTTGTTGCTATCTGGTGGGAAAGACGATTTGAGGCCATTAGCGATGTTGGAAGATAGTGTGAAAAAACTCAAATCCCCAAAACCTTTACCACCTGGTCCTCAATTAACAAAAACCCAAATCGATTCAGCTCTTAATTTACTAACCGGTTGGTTTTATGAATCCTACGGTTCAGTCTCATTTCCATCGTTAGATCATCCCAAATTCAAAGCTTTCATAAATCAAGTCGGATTACCCGAAATCTCAAAACAGGATCTTATATCTTCAAAACTCGATTCCAAGTACGAAGAAGCAAAATTAGAATCAGAAAATACAATGCGAGATGCAGAGTTTTACCAGCTTGTGTCCAATGGGTGGAAAAACAAAACTTTTGGGCATGGTGATGAAGGTTTGATTAAATTCATGATTAATTTACCAAATGGAACTACATTATACCGAAAATCATTTTTTCCCGGTGGTAATCCGATGGCAATTCCTGCCACGTATGCAGAGGATATCATGTGGGAAACTGTTACAGGTACATGTAACGTTGTTCAAAAATGTGTAGGAATAGTTGCAGATAAATATAAAGCAAAAACCTTGAGAAATTTAGAAATTAGGAATCATTGGATGGTTAATTTATCATGTCAGCTTCAAGGAATTAGTAGTTTGATTAAGGATTTTAGCAAAGATCTTCCGATTTTCAAGATTGTTATCGGTAATTGCTTGAAAATTAGTGAACTTTTTAACAATAGTTCTCGAGCTAGGACTATTTTGAACAAATTTCAGTCACAAGAACCGAGATTTTCTGTTTCTTTAGGTGTTCAACCGCTTTTGTATTGTGAAAATTTACATAATATTTTGTCGGTTAATGCAATGTTGGAGAATACTTTAAGTTGTGCTCGGGTTTTGCAGTTAGTTATAATGGATGATTCGTTTAAACCTTTGTTAATTGAAGATTCTCGTGCTAGAGAAGTTGCAGAAATGATCCAAAATATGGGATTTTGGAATAATGTTGAAGCGATTAGCAGTTTCATTAAGTTAATTAGAACCATAATTGAAGAAATCGAGGCGGAAAGACCGTTAGTCGGTCAATGTCTTCCTCTTTGGGAGGATTTACGGGCAAAGATGAAGGGGTGGTGTGTAAAATTCAACATTCACGAGGGGGTTGTTTTGAAAATTATCGAAAGACGGTTTGAGAAAAACTATCACCCCGCATGGTCAACCGCGTTTATACTTGACCCGATTTATTTAATTAGGGATTCGAGTGGTAAATATCTCCCGCCTTTTAAATGTTTGACTAGTCAACAAGAAAAAGACGTTGATAATTTGATAACACGGTTAGTTTCACGAGATGAAGCTCATGTTGCATTAATGGAGCTCATGAAATGGAGGACAGAAGGACTTGACCCGTTATATGCACAAGCGGTTCAAGTCAAACAACCCGACCCGTTTACAGGGAAGATGAAAATAGCCAACCCGCAAAGCAGCAGGCTCGTTTGGGAAACCATTTTGAAAGAATTCACCGTTTTGGGGAAGATTGCGGTTAGGATTTTGTTTCTTCATGCAACTGCTTGTGGGTTCAAATGCAATTGGTCTTTCATGAGATGGAGTCAAAGTCAAAGTCAATCACGGGTCGGTCTCGAAAGGGTTGAAAAGATGATTTTTATTGCAGCTCATTCGAAACTTAAGAAGCGAGAATTTGGGAATGATGAGGATAAGGAAGCAGAGTTATTTGCTAATGAGGATGAAGATATGTTTAATGAGGTGTTTGTGGATGCATCTTCTTTGTAATGTTTTATTCTTTTTATTTTATTTTATATTATATTATTATAACTCCTGCAATATTCACAGTTTGTAGCATTAATTGTATTCTTTAATTTGGTACCCTTTTAGTCCAAGATTCCGTAGGAGTGTTATTGCATATGTAACAAAGATCCAGGAATGTTATACCATTTATAACTATATATTGAATTAGTGTGTAAAGTTTTAATCTTTTTAATGCTAGCACTATAATTTTTTTTGTAAAACAGGAGTACCCTTGCGAAAAAAGGTATCTAAAACAAAATATATTGTTCTTAATATCAAGGGACTCTTATGTGACTGATTATCATTCCATGTTTGAACTACCAGACGAATAAACCCTCTGTTTTTAAGCATTACATCCATGAGTATGATTATATACCTTTTAATTTTTAATTAATTCTTTTAACACTAGAGGTTGCTTTAGAAAGAATTGCTAAGGGACAAGAGTTGACTATATCTTTAAAAAATAAAAGTTAAGTTTCCTGAAATTGTTATGAAAATCACATTGATTCAACATCTTTGATAAGCGCTCAATCAACACAAGATGTCAAAGGCCCCCCATGAAAACCAATCTTCTCCCCAACAAAACATCACTTTTTACTTTCTTTGTTAAACGCTTAATTAATAAATTAACGCTTAATTAAGATGGGTTCTTTCTTATTTTCAAAATTTTGTATTCTATATATCGTTCTCAAGAAGGGCCCTTTTTTATCTTTAAAGTCTAAAGAAGCTAAATTTTCTAGTAATCATGACATTTATCTTGTAATTATTGCTATCAAAGATTTTCTTGACGGAACCTCAAGCAAGGGATACGGCAGTTGGAATGAAGAAAAGTGGTTTAAATTTTAAACGAAAGAAACAAGCCACCAATTACTTAAACTTTTTAGCTTTTCAATGTTGATTATTGTCATGCATGTTCTTATTTTCAGTCTTGTTATGTATAGAAAAGGTTAGACCCTTTATCATATATTTGATTTTATGTGAAATGCATGTAACTAAGACATGTGCCAACAGTACTATCGGCCGGAAGTGAAGAGCTTCACTTTACTGACATTTTGGCCACGGTAGTGTCGGTTGCACTTAGGGGTGACATATTTTGTCCTGACCTGAAACTCTACTAAAGACCGACACGAAAATAAACAGGTTAAAGTTGAGGTAAACAAGTTTCGAGTCAGTTTTAGGTTGACTCAACTGACCCATTGATTAAACGAGCTAGAATTGGGTTGACGATATTTTAAATGGATCGACCCGCGAACCCGATTAATTATTAAAAGATGTTTAAAAGTAGATATGTTTATACTTTGTTAGTTTATAAATCTGTTTGAAAAATAGATATATTTGATATACTTTAGTATGTTTTACATACACAAACCGTTTGACCCTTTCAACTGCTAACTAGTTAATTTTTTTTTACTGCAAGATTATATTCAAAAAAGTTTAGCAATGAGCTAAACTAAAATTACAATAAAGAGTTTTTAAGCCAATCAACCCAAGAGGTCTTATAATGACCTCTATGTGTTAACCAATTAAACGAAAATAACATAATAAAATCAACTATATCCCCTTTTCGAATAGAATCGACATCAAATAAATAAGAATTTCTAACACGCCAAATCATCCAACATGCGGCAATAGATATCGTCTTCAATTTTTTCTCTCCACCTCTACTCGGCGAAGACCTCAAGGCCCACTCCCACCATTCATCAAAACTCGCCCCCAAAAACTCATTCAAATCACACCACTTTTATATCAATTTCCAAATTTGCTTAGCTAAAATACATGTAAAAAACACATGTGACGTGGTTTCCATCCCCGTGAGTCAATTTCCACTCCCTTCTTGACAAGTTTTGTCTAGTCGAAAGACGATTCAATCTTAATTGCCACACCAAAATATTAACTATAATAGATATCGTAGGAAACCAAATAGTACTTAACGAATTACCCGGATGGAGCGACGAGTCTATCACTTTACGAGCTCCAACAACCGAGAAGCCGGATTGTTGATCAATGAACCAGCCCACTTTATCACATCCAACACCTATATTTATTTGATCAATCACCAATTTTAAATTCTCAAACTATACCCAATTACTCCTCTAATGCTTCTTCTTCAAATCAAAACCCAATTTCTGACTAGACAAAACCAGTTCAATTAATTAGGTTATATCATATATGGTCATGTTCAGGTTAAAGGTAAACATATTAAGGTTAAGATATCTGACCCGTTTATATAAACATGTCGGTTTCAGATTAATGTTTCTGACCCACTAACCCGTCACCGTGAACATAAACCCGGATTGAATTGTCACTCCTAATAGGTAGCTAGGCTTATTTGAATAAAAGTGAAATGTGTGTATTTTATAATATATGACACTTAAAAATATTAAGTAAAATTGTATTAATTGAAGTGTTAACTTACGTGACGTTTATGTAAGTAAATTAAAAGTGTCATTTAACTCCGCGGCTGAAAGTTGTCTAAAATGCTAAAAGGTGAGAAAAATGAGAAAAGAATATGAATTGTGAATAATTTTTTAATACTAAAACTCTGAAAGTAACAAGTACAGGAAACAGTGAAACACTACACATGCAGTATGCCAAATATTACTTTCAGTCTACCCCATTTACAGTTGTAAACTGAAAAGTAATTGTTTCTTGTTTTGGTCTTAAATCATTTTTACCACCATGTAAAATGAGAAGTATCCTTTGACCTTTGGTGAGTCATATATAAGTACCATCTTGTACACTTAATAAAATCTAAAATAATACTACAAAAACTCTATATCGATCTGAACCTATCACAATAGAAAAACGTTTTGGTATATGATGGGGATCGAATTGAGAAGCTAACTAAGACATTACAGACCAGTAAAAAAATACGATAATTTTGTCACGAAGAGTGCATATCTTTTGATCCAGGAGAAAGGTATGCATGGAATTGAATCACATGGAATGCTTAAATAAAGGTATGAACTTTTGCACAGTGTGTGTAAAATCTTGTCTCAATTAGTGTTTATTTCATCAGAAAACATGTGCCTTTCTCTCCTCAAGAAAGCATTGGTTGAAATGTCCTTTTACTCCTTTCCAATCAAGTTTCAACATTGACCTTCTCTAGGGTTTAAACTTTATTGCTTCTTTTCACAACTTAAATGTCCATATTTGTGATTTATGAGTACTATATAAGTTTTGTTATAATTGTTGCACAACTTAATATTATACATATATACTATATAAGTATAATTAATGTAGTTTAAACCATGTGGTAATAACATAGTGGTAAGACGCCTGACATGATCTCCTACAGTTAATTATCACATGTTTGATTCCTATTGTAGGTAAACATTTACCAGATGACAAATAGAAGGCTCAGAAGCAGGAAAGAGAACAATTAGGTTGCGTACATTAAATGCAAAGGTCGGCCCTGGAAGAGAATGTTGTAAACGGGAATATCCTTTGAGAAAAAGAAGAATTTAATGCAGTTTTAATCCAAGACAATATATGAAAAACCAAATATGACAAACTATATAGTCTGATCCGAATTAGTCACTTGGATAACTCGGTTTTGTTCAAACAACGAACACTCCATATTCACCAAGTTTTTTTTTTTTTATATATAAACACATATTTCTTGTAAAAAAAATAATAATATTAGAACAAAATCAGAATTTGAGTTACAAAAAGTTAAGTTTTTTTTTAACAGCAAATCTTAATCTATACCTAATTGTCACCTATGTCTACGACGGGACTTGAACCCCGAACCTCTATGTTGTGAAGCAAATATCATACCGTTGGCTTATCTGAAATTTGAATTTATTAGAATTACACTCCTTTTTTCAGTATTCACTCATTATTAAATTAACATAAAAGTCAATGAACTAACTATAATTAAATACTTCCTATTAATAACTACCGAAACAAAGCCATTTCTAGAGGAATATGTTGATTGTTGATCAACCAACGGCAACAATAATCATTACTTTATTGAGAAATCATCACTGACCATGTTATATTATTATGATTATTGTAAAAACAAAATAGAATTATTACTTATATGTCGGGTCATTATCTTCTTTTTCTTTTTTGAATGGCAATGGGAAAATTCCGAGAGAAACAAACCAGTCCATAACTTTATTTATAGTACGACCGGTTCAATTGCCTTTTGGGTTACTCATAGTCTTGTAAAATTTCAATTAATTTGTTGGGTAATGTCTTACATTGGATAAATATCGAAATTGTAATGTGCTTATAAGGGTCCTGGGCTACTCCTCTTACAAGTAATTGGTTTTAAGATGGAACCCCACAAACTGACATGGTATCAGAGCAAGGTTCACCCGTAGTTGGTCAAACGGCTACACGGACTACACGTAACCCATATAATATCCACGTGTTAGGCGCGAAAAAAAAATGATGCCACACGTGAGGGGGCGTGTTGAGTAATATCTCACATTGGACAAATATCAAACTGTGATCTGCTTATAAGGGTCCTGAGCTACTCCTCTTACAACCAATTGATTTTAAGATGAAACCCCACAAACTAACATAATTAATTTTTAAAGGCTGTTAAACAGATAAAAAAGAAAAATAAAACTCTCTTTTTAAAGTAATGAATTTAAAAAACAAAACTATAAAATGGCTAAAATAAATTTAAAAACGGAAAACAGTTAGAATCACCTAACGACTTCAAGACTAACATCCTAAATAGCATAATTTTATAATATAAAGTCATATTTCGTCCGTTTCAAAATAAGTAATAGTATCACTTATTTTGACTAAAATAAATGAAAGTAACAATGTATCACAGATTTTAAATTAGAGGAGGTATTAAAGAAGTGATATTTATAATTATCATTTGTGTCTAATTTATGTATCTACATATCACAAGATGACATTTGAAATTCACTAATTTTATTTTTTAAAAATAAGCATAATAATAGCACCAATATCACTTCTCGTCAAATTATAAAGGGAGGGTTATTAATAGAATTCGTTGATTTACATGGGCTCTCTGTATATGGGCTAGAGATCACAAATAGGTCAGACGGGCCTCTAAAAGTGTAAGACTGTAATCAAATGCATCAGATTTTTGTGGGATATTTTAAACATCCGATTCTTCAATTGTGATCGGGCTGTTTCTCAAATATGGTTGTTTTAATTGTAATTGGGCTGTCTCTCAATTGTAGGTAGATTCAAGAAAACTTTTAACGTTTAATTGAACATTTAAACAAAGTTTTACTATTATCTTTCAACGGGTGTTTACTATCGCAAACGGGAAGCTCGACAAAAGTATTCTATAAGAAAATGTTTATGATGAGGAAAAATGATATTTCTTCCTACATTTGGTTTCTACTTATATTCCTACCAACTCTTAAATTTAACATGTACAATCCATTATTACTCTTTCCTCATATTATCCCTTGATTTCAACACTTTCATAATCAATTCGATAGCTATGTGGGTAGGCACAATTGATAAGAACCAATATCATTTCTCTAAGATCAGGCCCTCATTAAAGAAAAAAGTTGTTGCTGTTGCCAATTTAAACAAAATCATATAAAAGGCACATCATAGTACTAACAATATCTGTCTTTTTCTGGACCCAATTTATATATATTTGTATGTATTCATCTAATCTTTCCATATGCGTAGCAGCGTAGGACCACTTTCATCATTTAATCTCTAAACCAAAATTATAATCAAAACAAAGATTTTAACAAACTTTCTGCAAATTGATTGGCTAAACGATTACAACAAATAAAAAATGTGTGTATTTACACAATTACACGCTAGTATTATCTACATAGACCCGAAATAGTAAATATAGTACAGCTGTAATGCTTCATTTCCCAAAGGTGACGGTTTTACATGTTCGCTAATTAGGGGATATAACAGAAGAGACTTCTGATAAATATAAAAGTACAACAATCCAAAAACTCGAGTTTTTGTGATATGTTGATGCAAGGTAAAAAACGAGATAAATACAAATTGAATTGTTGATAGAAGGTAAAAAATAAGATAAATATAAATTGAACTTGTTAGATTCATACATATACCAAAAGTAATTTTTCTATTTATCGTTTATTCAACCAATACCAATAATCAATTCCACTTAAATACAAATTCGGTAGAGAGAGATGAAATAAATGCTGAAGAAGAAGATTTAAATATAGAACTAGAGATTTAGCAAGAACAAATAGAAAATAGAAGGTTTAGATTGAAAGGAAAATGATGAACTCTTTGCATAAAGGATGAATAGGTTACAAAATAGGCAAAGGTTGTGGATAATTAGGTTAGACTAACTATATATACCTAGCCTAACTTTAGACTACATACATAAATGATCCCTAGACTATTGATTACAACATTTAAGACCCAACAATCTCCCCCTTTGTAACAATAGTCTGGGAGGCATATCTTCGAAGTCTTCATCTTGAGCCAAAGTCGCACCTGGTAGATATGTCGTTGAATAATGTTGAACATGAACAATTTGAGCTTTCTTTGGATGTGAGAAATGAATACTTCTTGTAGCTTTTCGACCAACAAGATGTATTTTGAAGACTTTTGACTGAAGATACATATTGATCGACTAAAAGTAAGACCCATAATGATAGAGAGATTAACAGCGAAAGTCTTTTCTTGAAGTTTGTGGCTTTATGTCGATCTATGATTCTTGATTAATTTGTGTTGAGGTAACATGTTGTTAACGGTTACGCTCCCCCTCAAACAAACAACTAATTCTTCACGGGAGTTGGATTGAACATTCTGATATTTACTCCCCGGAGAACGAATTACCAAATTCAATTATGAAAGTTGTATGATATCTTGATAGATCTTTGGTTTCTTGTTTACTCCCCCTTAACAGGTGCATATATCTTATTAATGCTGAGTAAACTGGGCTAACGTATCAATAATCTCCATAAAACTAAAGGATTCCCCTAAATTTGTTCCCGCAGATTGAGCTTTAGAAGAATATTCGTTGAATGCATTAATTCTTTATATAAAAACTTTCTGAAAAGTATCTTCTCCCCCTCATGATGAAGAAGATGAATCTGATTCATCATGTAAAATGTGAAGTTCTGCTAAATGGAATTAGGAAGAATCTTCGCTTTAAGGAAACAAATAAGTTGAGTATGACGATGCCCCTTTGATGAAAATGTGTTGAATAATGATTATACATTTTTGTAATAATCAATATATAACACATTTTATCATTGAAACCATTGAAGTCTTCTTTGTTTGTAAAGCTGAAACTGAGTGGTTAACCGTTGTGCAGTTATGTTGACAAATCAGCTTCAGCTTTTGATGATCGGTGATAACCATACTTTTAATAGGCTTTTCAGCCAATAGAAAGTATTCCAGAAGACTTCAAGCAAATCGACGAAATGTAGGCCCATAGATAGAGCAGTCGGCAGCGAAAGTCTTTTTCTTGAAGTTGTGGCTTTGTCGATTTGTTGATGATCCTTGGTTCCTGATATTTGATGAAGTAGAAGCAGTGCGGTATATTGATTTGATATGGATTTTCTGACCGTTGTTGATGATATTGGAGTACGGTCATAGAATCCCTTATCTTATATATTGACTGTTGTTGATGAGAATGGAGTATAGTCATCAGATCTTCTATCTGACATAGTGACTGTTGTTGAAAAGAATGGAGTACAGTCGTCAGATCTTCGCACATGAAAGTATCAGGGTAACCCAGGATCACATAGATCTCCTGTTAGCACGACAGTTACAGAAACTGTGTGACCTACGTTCAGTGTTGGCTTTGATGTTAGCACTGGTAGGATTTCCATTCAATCATCGTGGAATACCAATAATTTTCATATCACTATGAATGTTCCGGCAATATCACAAGGATATGCTTGGTGGAATGCCTGTGTCCTAGAGAAATTTAATTCGGTTCTAGACTCTATTTGTGGACAAACGAAGGCGAGGACTGGAGAGAATTGTCCTCTTTTTCAATATCAACAATCTCCAAGTGAGATGTCGATAGCATATGAGCTGATCTCCGTGAAAAAATGAAACAAGGACTTTTTAAGAAGTACTTGAGTAGCTGGGGGGGGGGGTGCATTGCATCACTGGGTCCATGATGTCTTTTTCAATATCAGAGGGCAACATATGCAATCTGATAGAGACGTGGCTACCCGGCATTTAATCGGTTTGGTAAGTGTTTTTCGTTTTCTTTAACCCTGTCACACCCTCCTCACTCAAGCTTACCTTTTCAGTTTTCAACTACACCCTCGTTTCATTTTACCATGTGTTTAGCTGATTTGCACCCCATACTTCATTCCCCCTCTCAAATTTTATCTCAGCGCACCCCAATCAAGATCCCATGATACTTGATTCTACTCACCTAGACCTAGGACCCTTACTTTTTAGTTCCTATATTGTCGGTGGCTCCGGGGAAGATCATGCTGGATTTAGCAGATAATAGGAGTAATTTGAGAGTGGTCTATTACGCTCATGTGCATTTTAATCAGCTATCAAAAGATGTTTCATTTTTAGAAATTCACATGGATTTTTTTTACCGGAATTCTTTATGTATTTCCGGCATAAGTTGTTGCCTTTTTTATTGAAAATTTTAGGCACAGCAACTTGAACAGTTTAGGTAATACCGGGCTCACATACAGTGACCGTTAGCACACCATTTGATTTAATAGTCGTTTGCACAACAGTCGATTCAATTGTGTAACCTGCATTTAGAGTTGGCGTAATTTTAGCTCTAGCAGGATTTCCACTCAATCTTCGTGAAGCACCAGATTGTGATGCCACTATGAGTGTTCCGATGAATTCATAGGGATTCATTTTAATAGTGTATGTGTCCTATATTGGAAATATTTGACGGTGAGATCTAGACACACTGTGCATTAAAATGAGACGTAACCCGGGGCAGGAGGTTAATGATTTCAATACCAACAAACTCCGAATGAGTAGTCAGTAGCTTTTGTGCTACGTCCCCTAATGAAATGAAACAAATTCCTGTTGAGAGGAATTTGAGTAGTTGGTGGTGGCGTGCATTTGCTTTACTGGGCCAGTAAAGTTTAGTGAAACATTCAACTTATGAATGATCACCTATTTGTATTGTTGCCCGGTTTGTTAACGGTTTGGATGCACTCAAAGGTGTGTTTTCTTTGATTTATCATCTTTTCACATCACCTTGCACTCACCTATTTCTATACCCTAGACGTATACCCTCACATTTACCAGTTGGCTGAAATATTTCCCTGGGAAGGTAAGGCCAGATCTGGAGACCATGGGAAGGTATGTCTTTTGAAGTAGTAAGTAACGAGAATTAAAAGAATTTGTAATAAACAGATGCTATCTTTACTAGGGAATTAGTAAAGAGATCGTTTACGGATATTACAACGACTTATAATTAACGTTACAAACATAAAACTTTTTGAATTGGGTAATTTGTTTTGATTTTCTATATATTTCTCCCCCTAGAAATAATAATTCTCTCCCTAGAATTAATATTTCTCCCCCTCGACAAAACAAAAGTATGAAAAGTTTTGAGGTTTGAGGACGTACCTTATACATCGTCGGAGGGTTGAAGGAGAGTATTTGCGGTGAAGCTTGATTTGAGCTTTGTGCTTTCTTTTGAGAGCGGGTTCTGAATCTGATGTGATCAGAAGCCATTGACCGTTGAGAACCGGGTTTCAAGCTGAGGTATTTGAAAGCCATCTCTTTAAAGCTCGGGTCATACACTGAAGTGTGTATAAACCATGATGATGAAGCTCGAGTGATACACTGAATTGTGTATAAGTCATTCTGTTGTGGTTCGAGTTATACACTTAATTGTGTATAAGTCATTCTTCCTGCAAAACACATTATACAACTTTTGGTACCCATATTTGTTTGGGTCCGATGGTGTTAGTGTTAGAATGAAACCATCGATAAGTTGTATCGGTTTGATGTAAAAATTTGGAATTCCATGAAAAATTGAAACTCGATGTTCCACGTTCAAATAATTTCCGGGGAATTATTTGAGATTTTGGAGTTTTAGGAATCCATTTTGCATTTGAGCTCGTATGAGTTTTGTAGACAGAAGCAGGGTTTGCAGTTGGCACTGATTTACAAATTGTTTTAGGTGCCAGAGAAAGTAAGTCTTTACTCGTATACCTCAAAGTGTTTGTTTTAGAAATGAATTTCTTTGAAGGTGTACGATCCTTTGAATTTAAATTACAAGGTTCCGGAAATTTTGAATTTACAATGAACTTTTTGCTCTTTTGAAGAGAATAAGTTCTAAATTGTGAGACCTTTTTAGAGATAGATTTGAAGATTCACCGGTGTAAATCTTAATCGGAACTTGTACCGCACATTTTCCTTTATCAAATATTTTAGGTTTAGAAAATTTTGTAATTTTGATACTCAAAACATCGTTTGTAGTTTGTAACAAAGAAATATCTGTTTCAAGAACTGTAATTTTATCTAGCAATTTTGTTTTCTCAATATTAAAAATATTGATTTGTTTTTGTAAATCAGATCCAAAATTACATTCAAGTTGTTTGATTTTATCAGTCAAAATACAATTTTCAGCACAAACAGAAGCATATTTTTTGATGTTCAAAATATTAACAGTATTTGTGTCATGAAGTTTCTTTGTTAATTCAGCAATCTGAAGTTGCTTTGTTTCAGAATCTTTTGTTAGAGTTTCAATCTTCAAGAGTAATGCTTTATTTTCAGAAACTCCTTGGTTGAGTTTAAGTGTATAATCGTTTAAACGTTCTTGAAGTTGAGTATTTAAATGTTTTAAAGAATCAACTTCAGATATCTGAGTTTTAACAAAACAAGTATCAAGACCTATGAAATCATCAGAATTTGTTAAGAGAGAACGGATTACCTCGTTTTCCTTGTTGGCTTTTTCCGTGAATCTAACAGAAACCTCAACATTTCTTTTGCCATAAAGCACAGATGGTTGTTTGTAGGCTTTGAATTATATTTCTTCGAGATAAGAGATATAGTCTTTAGCGCATCTTGAAGGTCTTTAGCCATCTTTTTGCAATTGGGGGTAAAAATCCTTGTGTTTTAAAATGTGAAAATTTTTCTTTTAAACGTTTTGTAAACAATTTTTTTTTTCGTTTTTAAAAACGTTAAAAAAAGAAAAAATGTAAGCGTTTTGTATTTGAAGTGTTTTTAAAAAAATTTTGATATAGAATTGGATTGAGAAGTAAATTTTTTTTTAAGGTGTGGAGGAAAAAGAAAAAGTAAATTTGGTATAGTCTAAATATGAAGTTGGGCCAAAAATGTCTTTGAGCCAAAGCAGATTAAACGATCCACCAAATATGTCTTTGATCGTGGGCTTGTATTAGTTTTGGCTTTTAGGCTGCAATCAATATTGCGCTCCCTTTTTTTTGTTTGTTTTATTTTGGGCTTAAAGAGATTGAGGCCGAATGAACTTTAACCTGGGCCGAACACAAGCAGATCAAGAAGGCCGAACACCTGAGTCGACCGAACACTTTGACGGAGAAGCGATAGCCGAACACTTTGATGTGAAACAAGATGAACAGCCGAAACAATTGAAGATGAAATTGATTCGTAATTGAAGACGAAATACTTTGATAGCTGAATGATTCGTAATTGAAATTGAAATCAATTGAGAGATTTTGAACGGTATCGATCAAGTTCTTGTTGACTTTGGTTTTAGAGATTGCGATGAGATCGGAAAATATTCAAATGAGGAGTCGGAATCAAATCACGAAAAGTTGTTGCCGAATCAGGCACAAGACCGATCAGAACAATTGATCGTGATAATCAATTGACGGAATCTGTCAGAAGTTTTATATGAGCCGAACACTGATATAGCCGAACAATACAAAAGCCGAACTTGAATGAAGCCGAACTGGAATAGGAGCCGAAGTCTGAAGTTGAGCCGAAGTTCTGATGCCGAACACCTATGAGCCGAACACCATGAAGTTCGGGCCGAACACGTTGAGGCCGAAGTTGTTCTTGACGTTCGTATTCGGTAAGTCCAAAAACTCAATAAATTGATTCAATCTTGCTCGATTCTTGACCAAATCCAATGATTCCAATCACAAAATGTTAGAAAACACTTTTCTAACAGTTTGATACAATCAAACAACTCAAAACGGATCAAACTAGCCTTCGATTTCGAATTTACAGCCCGAAAATAAGTTTTTCATATTTTTCATAAAAATCATCAAATTGAGAGCAATACTTGATGGATTGGATTGAAATTTGATTCTAAAGTGCTTAGAATCGACGGAGAAACACGAATATCCAATCAAAACATCAATTTCTAACAAAAATTTTGACAATTAATTTCACAGCTCTTTTCCAAAAAAATTTCAAAAACTTCAAAAATTTGCTAAATCTCTACTGATTTGGATCGAATCTCTTGAGACTTTTGCTCTGATACCAATTGAAGAAGAAGATTTAAATATAGAACTAGAGATTTAGCAAGAACAAATAGAAAATAGAAGGTTTAGATTGAAAGGAAAATGATGAACTCTTTGCACAAAGGATGGATATGTTACAAAATAGGCAAAGGTTGTGGATAATTAGGTTAGACTAACTATATATACTTAGCCTAACTTTAGACTACATACATAAATGATCCCTAAACTATTGATTACAACATTTAAGACCCAACAAATGCACGTCATTAATCTAATTAACCATTTTCTACTATAAATAGAGAGATCTTGGCGGTTCACTTTCATTTAAGAGGGAAACTTCCCGCTAAACGTTTAGGGATTTCTTGTGGTCTCAAAAACTTTAAAAATATGTCTTTTTGAAAATATAATGAGACAACAAGTCGTCTCTAGAAGATACTTTTAGAGACGACACATTATTATCTCTAAATGTTTGGTCTTAAAAGTGTGGTCTCTCTCACTCCTGAGCAGCTCGGAAATTGGACATATTTTGTAGTACAAAAACCACTGGATTGTTGTACGCACCCTAGTAAACATGCGACGATTATGTTTTAAGATGATCGTGTTGAATCACGAAAGGCAATCAAGTCTTTTTTTTACTTAATTCTTTTAATTAGTTTCATTATTTATAACTGCAATTGTAAATTCTAATTCTTGCATTAATTATATCTTATTTAATAAAATTGATATCAACTCTTACGCAACAGACCCAGGAATAGTATCATTACCCTTGACGACAACACTAATATCCAAAGAGTTGAGTAATAATTGTGGCAAATTGTTATATATCACGGGTAGCTTGGTGTCGGTAACATTATTCATCTCGAAATCATATTCACACATGTTGATATAGGTTAAACCAGCACTGATCGATGTATTGGCGTCGGGTGGGTCTGGATCATGTGTGTCAAGGAGCGTGCTAAGTGCGTACACAATCCCATCAAAGTAGAAAACGCAGCTGCCCCACAAGCTTTTTCTTAGACCTTTTGGGTACTTGGACTCGATCCCTTTGGCCCGTTTCAGAACCGCACGTGCTTCATATCTGGCTGCTTGTACGGTCATAATTAGGAACTGGTTTGCGGAAATGTTGGTGGCGGTAGGGTCGGGTAGGTAGCGATGGCATATTTGGTAGTATGTGGTTTGGGTGCACCACCAGTTTATGCTGCCGGTGGTGGTTTCCGATGAGCACGAAAAAATAAATGTGATGACGAATGTTATGAAAACAAGAATCTTCATAGTCATGGTGGTACTTGGATTAATTTATTGATTTATGTAATTCTTCAAGTGGTATTTATAGTCCTCATATCTATTTCGTAGTTGATGCCAGTTGGATATGCACTTTTACATGTGTAGTTAATGAAATATTCTAGCACAGTATTTGTGAGAGAAACTCGTTTCTAACTCGTCACTTATTTCTTTTTTGGTATATTTTTAGTAAAGAAGAGAGTGGTGTTTTGCTAATATGACAAAAGTGATTAGTTTTTTTTTTTTTCTAGTTTTTGAATCTTTTAAAACTCTAAATATTAGACTGAATTAATGTGTTGAAAGTATTATCTTTATTTAATAATTAATACACATTAATTATCATGTACATTTAATACAAAAGAATCAATTTATGTTTCATCTATCAAATATTCGCATCCATATTTTTTCATGTGCACTAATTATCATGTGTATTTTGTGTAATACATAGTTATTACTCCTGGGATGATATGATGTAAATTTATACTCCCTTCGTCCCACTTTAATTGTCCACTACAAAAAAACACACAGTTTAAGAAAAGTGCATTAATTATATAATGTCACCAATCAAATTTTCTCTTTCTCACTTAAATGTTTTTTGATTGGTTGAAATTTAGGAAATGACACTCTTTATGGAACAAACTAAAATAGTATACTGGACATTTAAAATGGGACGGAGGGAGTAAATATTAGCTTCAAGTATCTAAGCCCAACTTGGCCCACAAACACTAGTATCTAAGCTCAACTTGGACAAAATTAAAAAGCTTACCTCGAACTCCTATGAAAGGTTGAAAACCCAATCAAATTAAAAACAAGGGGATTGCACATGTAACAATTAATTACGGAGTATTTAATTGTTAAAGCGTTATTAATATTATCGATTAAAATAGGGTCCAAATTATATGTAGGAGCAGGCCCATAGATTTAGCTGTAAGGCTGTAAGCAAAACAATACTTTTATAGGCTATTTTCTAGTACGTGCCTTATAAAGTTATAATATTCAAATGTATTAGATTAAATTTTTTAAGGTATAACAGTAAATATTAATGAAGTTTAAATTTACTATTTATATTAAATTTATGTTATAAGAGCATCTCTAATGGCAGCTCAGGGCCGGTCCAATGTGTTTTCATGCCCCGTGCGAAGTGGCTACTTATGCCCCCAAGTATGAACTTAATGTATAAAATTCAAAATTCAAAATTCAAATTACTTAAAATGATTCCTTACAAAAAATTTTCTTACAAAATTCAAATCGTTACATAAAAATTACAAATTACTTAAAATGATTCCTATGTGCATTCTATGATGCAAATTAATCAATAATGTTATCATAAATATCCGCTAGCAGTTGATATTCGTTGCTCAACATTGCTAAACGGTTCGATGATGCAATTAATCAATCAAGCAATTAATCAATCGTGCAACTAATCATATATTACATATAAAGCATAGAAAACAAAATAAAGCTAAGCTTAGAAGGATAGAGCTGATCAATAGATACTCGTCAAGCAATTAACCAAGTTCTTGTTCTCTATCTTTTTCTTCTTATATATTTTAACTACTCTGATGATTTTGGGCATGACAATTTTTTCAAATAAAGAAATATGCAAAAATAGATCTTTTACAATTAAAGAACCCTAGAATTTTAGAAATATCTAAAACATTCTCCAACAAATTGAAAATTACCTGAACAAATTCGGGCAGAGGAAACAAACGTTGTAGACTATAGTTGGAACGGATCACAAATGCAATATTATTGGAGAATTGCCCTCTCTCTCCATTAAATGGGGAATTAATGGGGTGTTGGAATGTTGCTCTCTTTCTCGGTTTCTTGCGTAGAAATGGAGAATTAATGGGGAATTAATAGCAGCTTTCAAAAGAGAAATGGAGAATTAATGGGGAAGTGCTGCCGTCTTTCTCGATACTACACAGGAACTTCATGTTGAAAACGAGAAAATCTCTTTTAATTTAAATACACATTTTTTATTAACGGGCTCAGGTATATAGTATAGACATTACACTGAAAAATATGATGCCCCAAAGCCCATTGCTGCCCTGGGCCTGCGTACGGGCTGCACGTGCTTGGGCCAGCCCTGAATGACAGTTTTTAAAATATTTATTATTATTTTCATAAGTTTTTGAACAACTTTTGCTTATTGTAAATACTTTTGCTTCTCTAACCTATTAATTAACTTTCAATGTTTGTTATTTTTAATCTTATGTTTAATAAATTTTCATTTTAAACTTTAGATATATTATATACTCCGTATATAACTTCTTTATTATGGTATATTTATATTATTTAATAAATAAATATGAATTTACATTCTAATATTATAATATGCAAAAGAAAATATTAAGCTTTAAAAAATACTAAGTTTTATAAAATGCCAAAAAAAATTGTCAATTATAAAGGGTTTCGTAACACTGATCAACCCATTGAGTCGACCTCCTAGTGTACTTGGTTCGAACCATACTGACAAGAACATGAGGTTGTTCTTGCCGGTTAAACCAACTAGCTAGTTTAATCCCTAAAAGCGGAACTGAGATTAAACTTAATCCTTAAACCCTAAAGGATTATAGGAACTTGGAAATCTAACTATTAAATGTCTAGTATTAATACGCTAATATATTTCAGTGTATATACATAAACGAAAAATATACTTGTATTTATACTTTTAATAATTAATTATATAATAAACTTTATATAATCTAAACAATAATATTATCCAAACATGTAACATACACATTTTTATAACAGATTAAAATACCTACAAATGATATCTGAATGAATGGTATTTTTTAAATGCTTAAAATTAGGGTTAAAATATAGTATATAACTAAATAAATAAAATCGAATTTTTATGAAATGTTTTCTGAGATACTTTTATTGAGGATTGTAGATAATTTCGATATGAACGTGTAGGCGAAAACCTCATCGAAAACAGAGGTCCGAGCGAAACGTTATAAGGTTTTAAGTGTTTAGTGCTCAAAATTGGGTACCCAAACGGGACAACCCAACCCAACTCAGATTTTAAGCTCTTTTAAACTCGAAATTGACCCACTTTCTTCCCCAATTCTTCACTAAACAGCTCTGGAGACTCAATGACACCATGCATGGGTGATTTGATAGGAAAATGGTGAAATCTTACAAGAT
The DNA here is from genome assembly GCA_963853835.1 of Calendula officinalis. Classification (NCBI taxonomy): domain Eukaryota; kingdom Viridiplantae; phylum Streptophyta; class Magnoliopsida; order Asterales; family Asteraceae; genus Calendula; species Calendula officinalis. The sequence continues at coordinate 24,614,155 of OY970820.1, forward strand.
TATTGAAGATTTTGAAGGTATAACTCCAATTATGAGTAGGTTTTCTATTTGATTCCAAGACAACATGAAATTAGGGCTTACTTTCTGTTAGAAAACTTCTAATATCAAGATATCATGATTGGGTTATGATGGATATCAAGTTATTTAGCTAAAATAATGAGTAAATGGTAATATATTAGCAAATTTCGAGTTTGAAACTTATGATTCTGCACTGTTTTGTAAAAATCATAGATAATTGTAGAAAAATCGCTTAGGGGTGAATCCAGCGGCAAAGGAACCGTATTGACGTCTTCTTTGTTTCTTATTTTGGTCTTAAAAATAAATGTTGGCTCTAAGATAAGTGAAAATCGTATTTTGTACAGTTCTGTCGAGCAGAATTTTAACAACAGGATGTTGCTATAGTATAAAATTCATATAAAATCATAGAAAAATCAATAAAATATGAAGTCAGGGGCATTGAAAACTTGTTAAAGATTAACTTGAACCCTCAAAATTTCATTTGATGATTCTGAGTTTAAGTAGGTCATAACAGAGCATAAACAGAGGACTGTATAATGGATTAACATGTAAACTTGTCAATTGAAAAGAGTATAGATAGGGTAAACGATAGTATTTTCTTATGAAATTTGGTATGTATAATCCAGGGGGTTATGTAGAGCATATTGGGAGCTTGTGACAAGTTTCTACACTTTAGAAACTCTATATCTAACTGAGGCTTTTGGTTTGACTTCACGCCGGATTAAACAACATTGTGAGTTCATCTATGTACAATTGTATACTAGTAGTTATATATATGTATCTAATTGCTATGTGTTTATTTGTTATTTGGTTTATTTTTATCATATATGCAATGCTTAGAACATTGAATTGGAAGAATTTAGTGATTATTTGTGGTATGCCTTGTTTATAATCTTTTGATAGATGTCTTGATTGTTGGAGTATCCTTGTAATGCCTCGCTTGAAATGATTCAAGTCTTATGAATTCCTTGTGTTGCGTCTAGGTTTGATTGTGCTTGTATGAGATTCATTTGATATTGATTCAGGTTATGATAATCCTCTTATTCCGGTTTCTTGGAGTTTGTCTTTGTTAATATTCCGTTTGATATCCTTACCCGTATGAATTCCTTGAGAGATGATTCCGTTTCGTGAGGACCCACGGCGGCTTGAGTATTACTTTGTGTAATATGTTGAGCGGTGGTCGCGGGAGTACCTGGCGGAGGAGTGGTATGGGCCGTGGTGGTGAAGCTGGGTCATGGACTCATGTAGGGGTGCCATGATCACCTTCATTGGCCTCATTCCCTAATGGCCTAAGAGGGAATGACGCACTTTGATTCGTTCGGATTGTATTGAGATCTCGTTGATTCATGACGTGGTATTGTCTGTCGGTTACGGTGGTTACGTGATGATTCCGGTTGATTGATGATTTGGTGATTGGTTCTCGATTGTGTTTATTATCTAGCGAACTCTTGTTGATTCTCGCGATGTAGTTGTATTCTCATTGTCAGTCATCCAGTAAGTCTCGTTGATCCCGGATAGGTGTTGATACTCGGCATGTCAGATTCTCGGTAAGTCACATGTTAAGCTGTAAAGTTTATCGGTTAGTTATGTATTGACTTGTTCTTGCTATAATTTCCTGAATTGTGTTATATCATTTATATGCTTTATACTTCTGTTTTGTATATAATGCTAGTATTATTTTGTGCTTTATGAACTCACTAAGCACGATGTAGCTTACCCGTTTAGTGGAAAAACATTTTACAGGAAAAGATAAGGGAAAGCAGATAGTATCTTGAAGTTGATCAGAGGTTTAGAAGATCTACTTCTGGTATATATTTGGGTAAGCGAGAGTTGGGTAGTTTTGTATTTTAATTGTAGTTAGTTGGTTTGTATCCATAGACATTGTTGGTAGTGAGATCTTGGCTCATTTGTTATCTTTTGTTTAGTTGTTATCGGATTTGAATGGTTAATCTTAATTACATAGTTATTGGAATGTTGATAGTTTGATTGGCGGGTATATGGACCCGGTCCTTACAAAACACTATATGATTTAATAGCTTTAAGTCATATTATGGTTAATCTTTAATTAACAAATTGTATATTTACTCAACTAGTAAATGTACAAATACTTGTATTAATTAGTTAGTTAAACTAATCCAGTAATAAGTTAAACTTAACTTGTTACTTAACTTGTTCGTAATGACTATTATGAATCATTCCTCTTCGTAGTATCATTACATATCTTGCTCGTATTACATGCACTCACCGGTGTGACCCTTAAGTGTTTCGTAGGCATGGATGTATCACCATAGGTTGACTAATTGTGCACATAATTCCAACAGACTGCCACTTATGCATGTTCGTAACCTTAGCTTGATGACACGAGCTACAGTGGCCCTCTAGATAGGCATGTAGGTAACTAACCCCATAAAAACAGCTTATGTAAATCAGGTATAGTTTCGAAAAACTCTTTAATAGCGTTGTATAGTAAAGAACACTTTGTCTCTACTTATTGGGCAACGTTGCTAGGTTTATCCCTTGCAGCATGATATTTGATGATAACGAATACAAGCATGGTAGAAGATATCAACTCCTGTATTCGAAATCATTTCTTGACTTCTTGATTCAAACTGTTGTGATAAACGACAAAGAACAAATCAGTTCGTTTGGGCATGGCCATGCACTTACCAGTTTTCCATCATGTCAAGTGACCCATAAATATCTCTCCTAAAAAGGAGGTGCAATTACCATCTTGTTATATTTCGATTCAAAATACAACTTCCTCTGTACCCAGTAAGGCCTCGTATGACAATCATATTTCAGACTTGTCTAAGACGAACCAAAGTGCATTAGTCATTGTATCCCAAACCAAATACCTTAGGCTTAAGGAAAATCCTAGTGAACAATACTTTTGAACTTTCCAACCACGAAGTATTGTCACGGTGGTCAATCCAATATTCGTCGAGCTCCAACAGAATATCACCGATATTTGGTCCACAACAACACTTGTGTAGCTATCTTCGAGAAAACTCGAATCTCCACCAAATAACGCGATGACGTTAACGTCCCATAAAGGTTCCCACCAAGACGAGTAGTCACGGATTATTTCTGTTGAATAAATAGACTTTTATTCATGGATATACAAATTCCGAATAACAATGATACTAATTCATGTATTATTCCACACTGGACATAGATACATAATTATTACTGCATCATTACTTATTCCTTTTGTTCTTGTTGATTACTTAATGACTTTTACAATTTTACTTGTAACTTTATCACTGATCTAGTCATTCATATTAAACTAAAGACATAAGACAAGTATTTGAAAAACACTATTACTTTTGTCTTTGCTAGTTTTTATTCTTGCAACATTCTAGAACATATTCTAGTCTTGCCCTTTTATACAATTCGGTAAACATAGGAGGATTGGATATTAACTCATTAGTTTCTTGAATTCATAAATTTTGCCTTGTAACTAAATCCTCTTTCAGTTACTTGATTTGTAGATATATCATTACCTAGTTAAAGAAATTTCCTTAAATGATTATGTTATCCACTGGAATGTGAATAACCTATTAGATATGTAATAATTAATCACAAGGCTTGTGATCATGCTATTAGGTTTGCAATAATCTAATTAACGATCATTTACTATTTCTCTTAATTCTTTGGCAAACGACTGTTGGAATTATGTGTAGAGTTAGTCAACCTATGGTGATACATCCATGCCTACGAAACACTTAAGGGTCACACAGGTGAGTGCATGTAATACGAGTAGTTATTATGGAATGATACTTGGAGAGGAATGATTCATAATAGTCATTATGAATCAGTTAAGTATTAAGTTAAGTTTAACTTATTACTGGATTAGTTTAACTAGCTAATTAATACAAGTATTTGTACATTTGCTAGTTGAGTAAATATACAATGTGTTAATTATAGATTATCCATAATATGGTTTAAAGCTATTAAATCATAGAGTGTTTGGATAATATTATTGTTTAGATTATATAAGGTTTATTATATAATTAATTATTAAAAGTATAAATACGAGTGTATATTTCGTGTATGTATAATACCGAAATATATAAGTGTATTAATGCTAGAAATTTAATAGTTAAGTACAATAATAAAAGACTAGATAAACTATAAGGGTTGAATGTGGAAAAAGATAAGTTTAATTAAGAAGCTGATACTTGTTAAGGCAAAAAGCCTTACCCCATTAGGATCTTAGGATAACAAGACAACCTAGACTAACTTAGATTAGATAGTAGAAATTAGCTAAGTCTCGGTGCAATACTGAGTAGGCAGTATTGGCCACTTAGTATTGGAACTCAGTATTGGAAATCCAATACTGAGTGGAAGGACTGAGTTACATCATCGATATGTAACTGACCAGATCAAATCCCTTGATCTTGGTCACTTTCCTTATTCTAGTCCTTCCACTACTCATTTGCTTATTTTGTAAGATATCTATAACATTATAAATATAAATCACTTTGCAAGGAAGTACTCACCAATTTACTTTACACTTCCTATCATTTGTAATTGATCAGTGGTATTGCTATTCCGCAGCATACCACACTTAGTGGATTTATACATTGACCATATTCTTGTGTTTATCACTTTAATATCTCATTAAGTATATTAATCTATTAATTAACATATAAACCAGGGTTGTTGTGACCTAACAATCTTAATTAAACTAGAAGGGTTCTAAGTGAAAGATCTTCTATTATAAATAGAAGATGTTAGCCTTAACCTAATTCCTCTAATGTTTAACCATAAGCCACAAAATTCTCCTCCTCCCTCCCCTTGAATTCGGCCGAAACACCAAGAACACAAGTCTTGTGTTCTTCGTTCGTTCTTCGCATTCTTCGAAGATCGATCGAGTTATTCAGGGATCGTTGCAAGAATCGACTAGAAGGTTTCTCGTTGTGTTCATCATCAGTGGACTTTCTTAAGCAAACATTAAGGTATGTTTTGGGAAACCCTTTTCCCCTTTTCTCCTCTTGTTCAAATTCGGCACCAAGAACCCTAGGGTTCTTGGTTGTTGATCGACGAACACACACAAGCAATGAGTGTGTTCGAGTTCTTCGAATAATGTTTCTTTTTATTGTTAATCAAGTTTGATTTCCAAGTTCCTATAATCCTTTAGGGTTTAAGGATTATGTTTAATCTCAGTTCCGCTTTTAGGGATTAAACTAGCTAGTTGGTTTAACCGGCAAGAACACCGTCATGTTCTTGTCAGTATGGTTCGAACCAAGACACTAGGTGGTCGACCCAATGGGTTGATCAGTGTTATGAAACCCTTCAGTGGTATCAGAGCGATGGTTTAGAAATCTAAACAAGAATAACAAGTTTTTTTGTTCGTTTAATTTCCAAGTTTTTTTATTTTTTTTTTGTTCCTTCTTCTTTTTCTTCTTATGGATTTCGAAAAGGGCAAGAACCCTAGGACCAAGAATGTTAAACTTTTTAGTTTAATTGGTCAAAATGATTCTAACCCTAGAATTTTCGAAATTAGAAAGAACCCTAGGACCAAGTATGTTAAACTAGTTTAGTTTAATTGGTTAAAAGGTTTCTTTCCCTAACCCTAGAATTTTCGAAATTAGGAGAACCCTAGGATCAAGAATGTCAAAGTTTTTGGTCAAAAAGATTCTTTCCGTTTTCCCTTGATCTTCAAAATCTAGGACCAAGTATGTTAAACTAGCCTAGTTTAATTGGTCTAAATGATCTTTTCCTTTCTTCTAAGATTTCGAAATCATGGAGGAAACTTGGACACCAAGTTTGTTAAACTAGTTTAGTTTAATTGGTGGAAAAATTTCTTAGGCTTAAGAAATTTTCGAAACCCTGGAAGTAACCTAGGACCAAGAACATTAAACTAGTTTAGTTTAATTGGTTAATAGGATTAATCAAGAACATAATCTAAAACCTAGTATAATTAAACAAGTTTATGTTTAAAAGGTTCAATTATTATTTTTAGTAGGTTTATTAAAACTAGTTCTTTAAACCTAGAAATTTAGATAAAGTTTTTATTGTCTAGAAGGTTTAATTTAATAAGTTTAAATAAATCTATTAAAGTTAGAATCTATCCTAGAATTTAAACAAAGTTTATAATTGTTTGAATCGGATTGATTAGGATTAATCTTTAACTAAAAAAATGTTATTGATCAAGAAAGTTAAAACTAGGTTTTAACTGATCAAGAACAAGATAAGAGTTTAATTAATTAAATTTAATTAAGGATAAAAAGGGAAGTGTTAATTTTAAGGTTAAAATTAACAAGATATATTTATATTAATATATAATTTTCGGATCTTTAAAGTATTTAAAAGAAAATGAATTTTAAAAGGTAAAATAGTTTGTACGTATTTTAGTTAGATTAAGTTAAAATACACATGTACAAATTAGGTGTAATATTCTTAATAGAATTTTATAATGTTTTAAAGATATAAATTATATACATATATACATATATATATATATATATATATATATATATATATATATATATATATATATATATATATATATATATATTAATTACAAGATTAAATGAAACATTAAATATAAATGTTATTTTGATCATTTAGTTGTAATATTAAAATAACTAGAAATTTGTATTAAGTTATTTTAAACTAGAAATGTACAAAGTTGTAAACAACTAGAAATTGTACGAAGTAAAGTTTTATTATAATTAGATAATAATACGAAAGTTATAAATATTAGATTGTATAAAGTTATAAGTAATTATAACTAGTTATTAATACAAGTATATTACGAGTTACGTAAAATACTAGATCAATGATCAAGGGTTAAATAACATAGAAAATTTAAGAACCTATATTTAACTAGTCTAAGTTAAATATAAGAATGGTTCAAACAAACTAAGATTATTATATATGGTTTATATATAATAAGTTTATTAGTATTCACCAAGTACAAACTAGTGATTGTGTTTGCTTAAGTTCTATCATAGTTGTTGGAGTTAGTGGGAGCTACACAAGAAAGTCGCAACGTTTATAAATGTGTCCTTAGGACATATTTTGGAGAATCTAATAGATAAATGTTTAATTTTATTATTAGACATAGAAAATCTAGATATGTTAAACTAGAGTTATGACTTATGTTCGTAAGTCATAAAAGATTTAAAATCTCTATTTTAAAGTTTAACATAAGATTTAAAGTTTTTCAAAGTAAATAAAACAAGTACGTTTTATTGAGATAAGGTTTTTCACAAAACTTAGTAATATCTTTTTGTACACCTCGTTTTAAGGTATACAAATAAAATCGAATAAATTAAAAACTTAGAGTTTTAAAAATAATTTTAGAAAGGCGTCTTGTGGAATTAAGCACACGAATCGCAAGTTTTAAAATTAAGGATTAAAATTGGAATAAGGTTTAAGTTTAGTTTAAGACTTATACAAAACCAAGAAAATCTTAGATCTAAGTACTATCCACCTAATGGAACACCTCACTTGTTCAACGATATTCATATTGTAAGGATAAAGAACCATAGATATGGATTCAAATAATTGCGAGTGTTAGGGTGCGTAAGGTTCTGTGATAATCGGGAGTCCCGGCGCAGAACATCGCATTGTCTTAGATGGTCTGATCTACTTTGGTGATAATCGGGAGTCCCGGCCCAAAAAGTACTTGAGTAGAATAAACATACTAGTCTTTATTGCAACTTAGAAATGTACGATTAAATTGTACAAGGTTGTAATAAGTTATAAGTCTAAAGATTCTACGACCCCTAGGAATCGTGTCAAGTCTTGATACGATCGGTAAGGATGTTACCTACCAGAAACGACATGTCTCGTCTATAAGTGCCCAAACCTTGCAGTGAGAATGTGATATATGGATCCGTGGCCTAAAATATTAATTATGAGTTTATAATATATTTTAGAGATGTTTATTGATAATTACTAATTAAACTGGGTTTGATTTGTAGATGGCAGCAACAACCATAACGACACGTACCAACAATCTCTCACTACACTTGTTTCTAGAAAAGGACGAATTGATTGGGTCAATGTTTCTCAATTGGAAGCGTGATCTTCGGATTATGCTTAGGCATGAGAGAAAATGAAATGTCCTAGAAAGAGCAATACTAAATGCTCATGCCGCGAATGCTAGAAATGAACCAGGACAAGCATATTACGCTTGTAGAGTGTTCAAATCTTGCAAGGTGGTTAAGGGATCATCAGTGATTCCTCACGTCATGAAAATGAAAAAGCACATGGATCATCTTGAATGACTAGGACACCCAGTATCGTTGCAGTTAGCAACAGTAATGATACTAAACTCGTTGTCAGATGACTATAAGCCTTATATAGTCAACATGGAGCAATCCATTGATGAGATACATTCCATGCTCATGACTACTGAGTTGATTTTGGGGACCAAGTTTAAGAATGATCTTGTAGTAACCGATGATAGTAGTGTAAAGAGAAAGAGGTGCAACGGAAAGGGAAAGGGTAAAACCGATCCCAACCAAGTTGTGCCTAAAGGTAATGAAGTCAAACAAAAGGCCAAGAAGGTGAAGCCAAAAAAGGACCGAGAAACGGTTTCTTGGTTGTGGCGAGGGTCAAAGGGTAGGAGGCAATGAAAGCTCCTCAGTTGACTTGACCAACTTCTATATACTCCTTTCCTACTTGTAAAGTTTATTACGTGTAACTCAACTTTAGCAATCGTTTATTACATGAGATGATGGAAAGTGAGATGGACTAACATGAGATAATGACCCCACGAGCACCACGTTTTAATTCATTATTTTACTATGGATTCAGTAAAACAATTTTCGGTTTTTAGTTGTTGTTGAACAAATTACATTTTTCTATTTTATGATAAATTTCGGTTTTTGAGTTTATCATCATTGAATCCATGAATGAATTATATTGTGTGTGCATGTGTGTTGATTACACTTGTCAAGTTTTATGACTAGATTACAAAGTCAAGTATTGACTTAATAATGATCTCATTGTTTATATTTATTTGATTGTTGTGATAATATCTTAGAAGCTCAAATTACTTAGATACTAGTAATTAGAAAGTTTTTCTAAATATAAGTGTCTAAGAGTTTTATGGAAGCATCAAGTTCAAGGTACATTGAACTTAATTAAAACATCTTAAGTAATGGTTACTTATGATAGTAAGTTTTAAAAGTATTAGTATTATATTAGTATAGTATGATTATATTGGATATAATCAAGATAGACTTTAAAGAATATTATTACAAGTCTTTAATACTTGTGATAAAGGAATTTAATGAGGTCATAATTCCCTAATAGGAATAATTGGATATTCTTATAATCCAAGTAGAATGACTTAGACATTAAATGAACTCTTAAAAGATAAGAACTATATTAAAGTATTTAAGAATTAAAGGGTATTAATGCAAGTCTTTTATACTTGTAATAATTACAATATTTAATCAAGTCATAATACCCTAATAGAAATAATGGATATTTGAGAAATTCAAGAAATGACTTTGGCATTAAATGAGGTTCTTAAAAGATACTAATATACATTTAAGAATTGGAAGTATCGTTTCAAGTGTCTTATACTTGTTAGATACGTTGATCAATGAAAGTCATGGTTCCCTTAAAAGGAATGTTGGAAATTCGTAAATCCAAAGGATGACTTTAATGAATTGATTAATTCTTAAAAAGTTAAACTATAAGATTTTGACTAGGTCAAAGCAATAGTTTAAGTGATGATTATTTCCATAAAATTAAGTGGGAACTATGACTAACATATTCATTAGAGGCATTAATGAATATAGCAAGTTAGTAGGATATTAACAACAAGGTTTTACCAAGTCGTTTGCCAAAGAGTTAAGAGAAATAATAAATGATCATTAATTAGATTATTGCAAACCTAATAGCGTGATTACAAGTCTTGTGATTAATTATTGCATATCTAATAGGATGTTCACATTCCAGTGGATAACATAATCATTTAAGGAAGTTTCTTTAACTAGTAACAAGATATCTACAAATCAAGTAACTAAAAGAGGCATTAGTTATAAGGTGAATTTTATGAATTCAAGAAACTAAGGAGTTATTTCCAATACTTCTATGTTTACCGAATTACATAAAAGGAAAGACTAGAATATGTTCTAGAATATTGCAAGAACAAAATCTAGCAAATACAAAAGTAATAGTGTTTTTCCAACACTTGTCTTATGTCTTTAGTTTAATAGGAATGACTAGATCAGTGATAAAGTTACAAGTAAAATTGTAAAAGTCATTAAGTAATCAACACGAACAAAAGGAATAAGTAATGATGCATTAATAATTCTGTATGTATGTCCAGTGAGGAATAATACATGAGTTAGTATCATTGTTATTCAAGACTTTGTATATTTTACAATATCCATGAATAAAAGTTTCTTTATTCAAAAGATATAATCCATGACTACTCATCTTGGTGGGAACCTTGATGGGACGTTAACGTCATCGCGGTATTTGGTGGAGATTCGAGTTTTCTCGAAGATAGCTACAACTAGTGTTGTTGTGGACCAAATATCGGTGATATTGTGTTGGAGGCTCGACGAATATTGGATTGACCACCGTGACAATACTCGTGGTTGAAAAGTTCAAAAGTATTGTTCACTAGGATTGTCCTTAAGCCCGAGGTATTTGGTTTGGGATACAATGACTAATGTGCTTTGGTTCGTCTTAGACAAATCTGAAATATGATTGTCATACGAGGCCTTACTGGGTACAGAGGAAGTTGTATATTCAATCGAAATATAACAAGATGGTAATTGCATCTCCTTTTTAGGAGAGATATTTATGGGTCCCTTTACATGATGGAAAACTTGTAAGTGCATGGTCATGCCCAAACGAACTGATTTGTTCTTTATCGTTTATCACAACAGTTTGAATCAAGAAGTCAAGAAATGATTTCGAATACAGGAGTTGATATCTTCTACCATGCCCGTATTAGTTATCATCAAATATCGTGCTGCAAGGGATGAACCTAACAACGTTGCCCAAGAAGTAGAGATAGAGTGTTCTTTACTAGACGACGCTATTAAAGAGTTTTTCGAAACTATACATGGGTTACATAAGCTGTTTTTATGGGGTTGGTTACCTACATGCCCATCTAGAAGGCCACTGTAGCTCGTGTCATTAAGATAAAGGTTACGAACTTGCACAAGTGGGAGTCTGTTGGAATTATGTGCAGAGTTAGTCAACCTATGGTGATACATCCATGCCTACGAAACACTTAAGGGTCACACCGGTGAGTGCATGTAATCCGAGTAGTTATTATGCAATGATACTTGGAGAGGAATGATTCATAATAGTCATTATGAATCAGTTAAGTATTAACTTAAGTTTAACTTATTACTGGATTGGTTTAACTAGCTAACTAATACAAGTATATGTACATTTGCTAGTTGAGTAAATATACAATGTGTTAATTATAGATTATCCATAATATGATTTAAAACCGTTAAATCATATAGTGTTTGGATAATATTATTTTTTAGATTATACAAGGTTTATTATATAATTAATTATAAATACAAGTGTATATTTCGTGTATGTATAATACCGAAATATATAAGTGTATTAATGCTAGACATTTAATAGATAAGTACATAATAAAAGACTAGATAAACTATAAGGGTTGAATGTGGAAAATGATAAGTTTAATAAGAAGTTGATCTTAATTAAACTAGAAGGGTTCTAAGTGAAAGATCTTCTATTATAAATAGAAGATCTAAGATCTTCTATTATAAATAGAAGATCTTAGCCTTAACCTAATTCCTCTAATGCTTAACCCTAAGCCACGAAATTCTCCTCCTCCCTCCCCTTGAATTCGGCCGAAACACCAAGAACACAAGTCTTGTGTTCTTCGTGTTCTTCGTTCGTTCTTCGCGTTCTTCGAAGATCGATCGAGTTATTCAAGGATCATTGCAAGAACCGACTAGAAGGTTTCTCGTTGTGTTCATTATCAGTGGACTTTCTTAAGCAAGCATTAAGGTATGTTTTGGGAAACCTTTTTCCCCTCTTCTCCTCTTGTTCAAATTCGGCACCAAAAACCCTAGGGTTCTTGGTTGTTGATCGACGAACACACACAAGCAATGTGTGTGTTCGAGTTCTTCGAATAAGGTTTCTTTCTCTTGTTAATCAAGGTTTATTTCAAAGTTCCTATAATCATTTAGGGTTTAAGGATTAGGTTTAATCTCAGTTCCGCTTTTAGGGATTAAACTAGCTAGTTGGTTTAACCGGCAAGAACACCATCATGTTCTTGTCAGTATGGTTCGAACCAAGACACTAGGTGGCCGACCCAATGGGTTGATCAGTGTTATGAAACCCTTCAACGACTTGGTAAAACCTCGTTGTTAATAACCTACTAACTTACTATATTCATTTGTACTTTTAATGAATACGTTAGTCATAGCTCCCACTAAACTTTATGGAATATAAACATCACTTAAACTATTACTTTGACCTAGTCAAAATCTTATAGCTTAACCCTTTTTTTTTTAACAGCAAAAGGAGGCAACGATCGAGCTTTTGCATTGTCATCACCCTCCCGAAGACCTCCAGAAAATTTATTCATTCACAAACGAAAGCTAGCAAGACGCTAGCAAAACAAAACTAAGCTAACTATACATCAACGGATTCTTAATCCAATCAACCCAAGTGATCTTATACGATTGATCACGTTGGGATAACCAACTAAACGAAAATAAAACAATGAAATCAACAATGCCCCCTTTTCTAATACTACCAAAATCAAACAAAATCAAATTTCTAAATCTCCAAAGCATCCAACACGTAGCTATCCCGATAGTTTGCATTTTAACTTCTTGCAGTTTATTTTTTGCCGATGCATTGCACCATATCCACCACTCTTCCAAAGTACCTCCCGAGAAGCAACTGATATCGCACCATTTACCAACCGAAGCCCATACTTGTTTCGCAGTATTACATGTGAATAAAACATGCTGCAACGACTCCATCCCGTCTTGACAAACCGGACACAAAATGGATTCAATTTCCAAACCCCCGCGGGATAAATTCTGTCTAGTTGGTAGACGATCCCAAGTCACACGCCACATAAAAATATTGATTTTGATAGGTACATGTTTAACCCATCTATAAGGATGATTAATACCCGGGTGAAGCTTTTTATCAATAATCTTACGAGCACTAGCCACCGAGAAACCATTTTGCGGATCTAACACCCAATGTAATCTATCCGACCCATGTTGTATGTTTACCATCTCGAGCTTGGAATTTAGTAACTCAAATTGTTCCGCTTCAAGACCACCTCTAACTTCCCTTCTCCAATTCCAAACCCAACTTCCATCAACCCATTTATCTCGATCCATATCGTTTTTCCGGTTATCTAATCTAAAAAGACGATTGTATGTGACACACAAAGGTTGCGGGGTAATCCACACATCTGACCAAAATTTGATCTTGTCACCACTCTTTAACTCATATCTGATGTCTTTATAGTCAATTAAATTATTATCATGAACAAAATTAAAAGAACCAATTATCCGTGACCACGTACCGTTTCCATGAATCATCTCACCCTGTCTAATAACGCCATCATCTTCACCGTGAATTGCTTTAACAGTCTTACACCAAAGAGACTCATATTCTGAAAAGAATCTCCATCTCCATTTAAGAAGAAGAGCTAAATTTAAGGCTTTTAAACTTGCAATACCAAGCCCTCCATTCTCTTTTATTGCTAAAATATTCTTCCACGAAACCCAACTTATTTTATTTTCTAAATCTTGGCAACCCCAAAAAAATCGAGCCCGGAGACTTTCTAACTTGGATAAAACAGATTCTGGAACTCTAAACAAAGCCATCCAATATAAACTCATACTACCGAGCACGAACTTTAAAAGAGTTAAACGACCTCCACTAGATAGCATTTTAACTTTCCATGTCGAGAGCCTTTTTTTGAATGCAGTCACCACCGGATCCCATGAAGACTTCTTTGCCATGTTACCTGCCATCAGCATTCCAAGATAAACGAACGGAAAAGTGCCTGCCGCACAACCCGTTCTATGAGCCATCTCCTCAATATCTTGCTACTAACCCCCACACCATAAAGATTTGATTTTTGGACATTTATCTTCAATCCGGATTCGTTATGGAAGTCGTTTAAAATATGCATAATATTATCGAGCTCTCCTCCATTCCACTCAGATAACATAATAACATCATCGGCATAGAAAAAATGAGAAATATTTAAACGATTACTTCCTAAATTCGCCCCTTTAATCCTGTTCTGTTCTCTCGCTTTATCTAAACATAAATGCAAACCTTCAATAACTAAAATGAAAAGGAAAGGGGATAGCGGGTCTCCTTGTCTAACTCCCCGCCCCATAGAAAATTGATCCGTCGGGCTACCATTAACTAACACCGATAAGATAGCCGACGATAAACAAGATCTAATTATCTTTCTCCATTTAACACCAAATCCCATACGCAACATAATGAAATCCAAATAATCCCAACTCAACGAATCATAAGCCTTCTCAAAATCGACTTTAAATAAAAGAAGTTTTTATTTTTCTTTTTATACCAATGAATAATCTCGTTAACCATTAAAGGACCGTCTAAAATTTGTCTGCCTTTTATGAAAGCAGATTGCACATTACTAACCAATTTATCAACCACCTTAGATAAATGTTGAGCTAACATTTTTGCAATGATTTTATATTGGATCCCAATAAGAGAGATATGGCGATAATATTTAACTAACGTCGGATTACATACCTTTGGGATCAACGTTATGAATGAAGCATTGCACCCTGTTTGGAACTGACCCGATCTGAGAAAAACGTTTACAAAATCAAGGATGTCATCCTTCAACAGGTCCCAAAACTTTTTAACAAATTTAAAGCTAAAACCATTCGGACCCGGAGTTTTCTCGCTACCTCAACTCCATACCACACTTTTCAATTCGTTCATAGAACATGCAACTTCAAGATCATTCGCCTCCTCTACAGCTAGACATTTGAATCTATCGGCTTCTATAGAAGGAATCGATGTATTTATATTGCTGAATTTAGTTTTATAGAATTCAAAAAATACCGATTTAACTACAGTTGGGTCTGTTTGCCATTCACCTTCATGCATCACACCCTGAACCATTTGTTTTCTCCTTCTCTGTTTTAATAAACCATGAAAGAATGAGGTATTTTCGTCTCCCTCAATATTCCATTTAATTTTGAGTTTTTGCATGGCATCAATATTATCAATTCTCTCCTTGTCTTTTAATTGTTTTAATAACTCCACCCTTAATTCTCTTTCTTGAACACTCGCTATCCCACTGTCCATCCGATCTTCAATAGATTTTAAATGATTTTTACATTTTAGAATATGATCACCACGAGCAGCAACCAATTTACTTGACCATTCTTTACTACATAATTTCAACTTCTTGAGTTTATTTTTAAACTTAACCATAGGGTGAACGTTATGAGATGAGAATTCGTTGCAACATTTATCAACTAAAGCATTATATTCATCCATCTCCAACCAAGAGTGAAAAATCCGGAAAGTGGTGGGCCCGAAATCACTTTTTTTGGCAGATAAAAGAATGGGGCAGTGATCCGACCAATTCCGATCCAGCGCTATAACTTTCAGATCCGGTTCACTATTAAACATATTCCCCGACATTAGGAATCTATCCAATTTACTCATCTTAGTTCCCAATTTGTTCATCCACGTGAACTTTCGACCTCCAATATCAAGGTCAATTAAACCACAAATGTCAATAAAATTATTAAAACTTTCCGGACCATTAGCATTATAAATCGTCCCGAACCTTTCAGATTCATTTCTAACTTCATTGATCAATTATTAAAGTCATCCTTTGGATTTGCGAATATCCAACATTCCTTTTAAGATGACTTTCATTGATCAACGTATCTAACAAATATAAGACACTTGAAATGATACTCTTAATTCTTAAATATATTAGTATCTTTTAAGAACTTCATTTAATGCCAAAGTCACTTCTTGGATTGCTCAAATATCCATCATTCCTATTAGAGAATTATAACTTGATCAAATATTGTATTTATTAGTTTATTACAAGTGTAAAAGGCTTGCAATAATACCTTTTAATTCTTAAATACTTTAATATAGTTTGACATTTTAAGAGTTCATTTAATGTCTAAGTAATTTTCCTTGGATTATACGAATATCCAGCTATTCATATTAGGGAATTATGACTTCATTTATCACAAGTATTAAAGACTTGTAATAATACTCTTAAAGTCTATCTTGATTATATCCAATATAATCATACTATATTAATACTAATACTATAAAACTTACTATCATAAGTAATCATTACTTAAGATGTTTTAAATTAAGTTCAATGTACCTTGAAATTTATGCTTTCCATAAAAATTATTAGATACTTATATTTAGAAAAACTTTCTAATTACTAGTATCTAAGTAATTGAGCTTCTAAGAAATTATCACAACAATCAAACAAATATAAACAATGAGATTATTATTAAGTCAACACTTGACTTTATAATCTAGTCATAAAACTTGACTAGTATAATCAACACACATGCACACACAATATAATACAACCATGGATTCAATGGTGATAAACTCAAAACCGAAATTTATCATAAAATAAAAATTGTAATTTGTTTAAAACAACTAAAAACCAAAATTTGTTTTACTGAATCCATATGAAAAATACTGAATCAAAAAAGTGGTGCTCGTGGGATCTTCATCTCATGTCGGCCATCATCACTTTCCATACCCTCCTGCAATAAACGATTGCAAATGTTAGATTACTCGTAATATATTTTACAAGTAACTTAAAGTGATTTAGAAGTTTAGTGGTGTTATCTGAAGAACTAGCAAGTCCTCCACCACTGACAATCTTTGGACAATCTCTTTTCCAATGCCCAGCCTCGCCACATTTGAAGCACCGATTCTCGGTCCTCGTTGTGTTAGGCTTTAACTTCTTGACCTTTTTTTGACACCTTTACCGTTTGACATTCCTTGATTGGGATTGGTCTTACCCTTCCCACCATGTTTGTTTCACTTCTTCTTCCCATTGCCACCTCTGTTACCGATTATCAGAACATCCTTAAACTTTGATCCCAAACTCAAGTCAACCGTCTTGAGCATAGAATGTAGCTCAGCAATGGATTTCTCCATATTATGCATATTGTAGTTGACCACAAAAGGCTTGTAGTCATCAGACAACAAATTGTGTATAGTGTCCGTTGCCATCTGCAACGGAATGGGGTGACCAAGTCTAGCAAGGTGATCCATGTGCCCTTTCATTTTCATGACGTGGGCACTCACCGGTGTTCCTTTGACCATCTTGCACGAGTTGAAGGCTCGATTGATGTCAAACCTCTCAGTGCGAGCTTGCTCTTGAAATGAATCCCTTAATTGCTGGATCATCTCAAATTCAGGTACATCCATAAGTCCCGCTTGTAACTCTGGACTCATGGTGGCAAGCATCAGGGAGCTCACATCGAGTGCATCATTGACATGCTTATCATAAGCTTGCATCGTTTCAGCTCTAGCATTTGCGGCAGGGACATTTGCAACTGCTCTCTCCAAGACATACCACTTTCTCTCATGCCTGAGCACAATACGAAGATTGCGCTCCCAATTGAGAAAGTTTGACCCAGTCAGCTTGTCCTTTTCGAGGATTGAGCGAAGTGAGAGATTGTTGGTACTTGTCGTTGTGGTTGTTGCTGCCATCTACAAATCAAACCCAGTTTAATTAGTAATCATCAATAAACATTCTCTAAAATATATTATAAACCCATAATTAATATTTTAGGCCTACGATCCATATATCACATTCTCGCCGCAAGGTTTGGGCACTTCCCGACGAGACATGTTATTTCTGGTAGGTAACATCCTTACCAATCGTATCAAGACTTGACACGATTCCTAGGGGTCGTAGAATCTATAGACTTATAACTTATTACAACCTTGTACAACTTAATCGTACATTTCTATGTTGCAATAAAGTCTAGTATGTTTATTCTACTCAAGTACTTTTTGGGCCGGGACTCCCAATTATCACCAAAGTAGATCAGACCATCTAAGACAGTGCGATGTTCTGCGCCGGGACTCCCGATTATCACAGAACTCTACACACCCTAATACTCGCAATGATTTGAATCGATATCTCAGGTTTTTTATCCTTACAATATGAATATCGTTGAACAAGTGAGGTGTTCCATTAGGTGGATAGTACTTAGATCTAAGATTTTTTTGGGTTTGTTTAAGTCTTAAACTAAACTTAAACCTTATTCCAATTTTAATCCTTATTTAAAAATTTGCGATTCGTGTACTTAATTCCACAAGACGCCCTTTTAAATATCCTTTTAAAACTTATAGTTTTAAACTTGTTCGATTTTATTTGTATACCTTAAACGAGATGTACAAAAGATATTACTATGTTTTGTGAAAAACCTTATCTTAATAAAACGTACTTGTTTTATTTACTTGAAAAACGTTTAAACCTTATGTTAAACTTTAAAATAGAGATTTTAATTCTTTAAGACTTACGAACACGAGTCATAACTTTAACTTAACATATCTAGTTTTTCTTTGTCTAATAATAAAATTAAACATTTATCCATTAGATTCTCCAAAATATGTCCTAGGAACACATTTATAAACTTTGCGACTTTCTTGTGTAGCTCTCACTAATTCCAACAACCATGATGGAACTTAAGCAAACACAATCACTAGTTTGTACTTGGTGAACACTAATAAACTTATTACATATAAACCATATATAATAATCTTAGTTTGTTTGAACCATTCTTATATTTAACTTAGACTAGTTAATTATAGGTTCTAAATTTCCTATGTTATTTACTCTTGATCATTAATCTAGTATTTTACGTAACTCGTAATATACTTGTATAAATAACTAGTTATAATTACTTATAACTTTATACAATCTAATATTTATAACTTTCGTATTATTATCTAATTATAATAAAACCTTACTTTGTACAATTTCTAGTTGTTTACAACTTTGTACATTTCTAGTTTAATTATAACTTAATACAAATTTCTAGCTAGTTACTTTAATATTGCAACTAAATGATCAAAATAACATTTATATTTAAGGTTCCATTTAATCTTGTATTTAATATATATATATATATATATATATATATATATATATATATATATATATATATATATATATATATATATATATATATATATATATATATATATATATAATTTATATCTTTAAAACCTTATAACATTCTAGTAAGAATATTACACCTAATTTGTACATGTGTATTTTAACTTAATCTAATTAAAATACGTACAAACTATTAAAATGAAAACTTCCTTTTTTATCCTTAATTAAATTAATTAATTAAACCCTTATCTTGTTCTTGATCAATTAAAACTAGGTTTCAATTTTCTTGATCAATAACATCTTTTAGTTAAAGATTAATCCTAATCAATCATATTCAAACAATTATTAAACTTTGTTTAAATTCTAGGATAGATTATAACTTTAATAAATTTATTTAAACTTATTCATTTAAACCTTTTAGACAATAAAACTTTGTCTAGATTTCTAGGTTTAAAGAACTAGTTTTAATAAACCTACTAAAAATAATAATTGAACCTTTTAAACATAAACTTGTTTAATTATACTAGGTTTTAGATTATGTTCTTGATTAATCCTATTAACCAATTAAACTAAACTAGTTTAATGTTCTTGGTCCTAGGTTACTTCTAGGGTTTCGAAATTCTAAAGCTCAAGAAGCTTTTCCGCCAATTAAACTAAACTAGTTTAACATACTTGATGTTCAAGTCTCCTCATGATTTTCGAAAATCTTGGAAAAAGGAAAGGATCCTTTTGACCAATTAAACTAGACAAGTTTAACATACTTGGTCCTAGATTTTGAAGATCAAGGAAAAAAGGAAAGAATCTTTTTGACCAAAAACTTTGACATTCTTGATCCTAGGGTTCTCCTAATTTCGAAAATTCTAGGGTTAGGGAAAGAATCCTTTTAACCAATTAAACTAAACTAGCTTCATGTTCTTGGTCATAGGGTTCTTTTATGTATTTCGAAATTTCTAGGGTTAGAATCCTTTTGACCAATTAAACTAAAAAGTTTAATATTCTTGGTCTAGGGTTCTTACCCTTTTTCGAAATCCACAAGGAAAAAAAGAAGAAGGAACAATAAAAAAAACTTGGAAATTAAACAAACAAAAACTTTGTTATTCTTGTTTAGATTTCTAAACCATCGCTCTGATACCACTAAAGGGTTTCATAACACTGATCAACCCATTGGGCCGACCTCCTAATATACTTGGTTCGAAATGTAACGACCGGAATTTTTGTAAGTAAATAAATTTTATAAAAATATGATAAATAAGGATAAATCATTTAAAGAACGTAGGAATTGTTTTCGTGTCATTTGGACATCGTATGAGAAAGTTATGGACGAAACAACGTCGAAAAGGGCAACAAAAACTGCAGCCTGGGCTGCAGGGAAAGTTCACGCCGCGTAAAAAGCTCACGAACGTGAACTTGGACCCGAGACTTTGGGTTTTTTATTCTAGGAGTTCACGAAGGGTTCACGGCACGAACTACGCGCGTACCAAGAATTCACGGTGCGAATTCTAAAAGTTCACGGCGCGAACTATGCAGTAACTGTATTAAATATGGGATTTCTGCCATAAATGTTATCCACAAACCCTAGTTTCTCTCCCAACGAGTTTGAATACGTTTGTGAGTGGAAAACATCATCTGGAGCCGATTTCTTGGTCAAATCTCGTGATTCTTCACTCCTAGTTGAAGATTAAAGGTAAATCTTCACTCCTTGATCATTGTAGCTTTAGATCTATGGATTTCTAGGCTTGGTTTGGAGACCCTAGTTCTTGGGGTTATGGTTAATGGTGAAATAAATGATGTATACACTTAATAGATGGTATTTTAACAAGGGAATCAAGTGTATGGTTAAGATTTGTAAGAATCTTAAGGGTTGGTTAAACCTAGGGTTTTGGAAATCATCAAAATTGGGGGGAAAGTATTATCAAAGAGTTTCTAATAATAAAAGGGTGTATTATTAGTAGCATTTCTTGTTGAACAAGTTGTGATTGTCATATTAGGGATTTCGGTGGATTCTCAAAAGTGTGCAATCTTGGGAAAAAGGAAGTATTGTGTTTGAAGAACGCATTTGGAGCATTAATTGCTAAGGTGAGTACTTGTGGAATTTACTGAGTACATAGCCCTTTTAAATACGTTTTTCCTTACGTATGTTCGGTCTATTTGCTTAACTATCTAGACTTATTATATGTTGAGTTAGTTATATATTAATGTTGATATTTAACTAACTTGTTTGATGAATGATGTGATAGCCGGAGGCTTTGATTGGCATAACTAATAGGTTATGATAAGATATAGATGGTGGTGTCGCGGGGGAAGTCCTGGTCACTGAGACGAGTGTATATATGTTTATACACTAAGCACGCGGGTGGTCCTAGTACGCATATGTTTAGTACTAGGTATAGTAGGGTTCTAATACATATATGTTTATGTATAAGACATGTTTGTGTTCTAGTACATATATGTTTATGTACTAGATATGGATGCTAGGGATCGTTAGAGCCACAATAGAGTGGCTAGACTACGTTGATGGAAAATATAAATATGTTTATATTTATAATGCGATAGTTGATACTATCGGGTCTAAACCCATGTAGCTCACGAGACTTTTTGTCTCACGTACTCCTTGTTGTTTTTGCTATGTACTCATGTTCGGGATCGAAGAATTAGGTGTGCATGAAGAATTAGGTGTGCATGGATAGAGATGCGGGACCTAGAGTAGAAGAACACTAGAACGGATTTAGACTTATCTTTGGTTTTGATATATTTTGTAACACCAAAACTTATACTCTGATTTCATACCAAAGGTTTTTGTAAATCCGTATTTTGGGATAATTCTCCTCTTTATTAAATGATATATTTTGGCCAAATGTTCTGTTTTAAAAATTGAGGTGTTACACGAACCATACTGACAAGAACATGAGGTTGTTCTTACCGGTTAAACCAACTAGCTAGTTTAATCCATAAAAGAGGAACTGAGATTAAACTTAATCCTTAAACCCTAAAGGATTATAAGAACTTGGAAATCTAAACTAGATTAACAAGAAAAGAAGCCTTGTACGAATAACTCGAACACACACATTGCTTGTGTGTGTTCGTCGACCATCCACCAATAACCCTAGGGTTCTTGGTCGAATTCAAACAAGAGGGATGATGAACACGACAAGCGATCCTCTAGTTGATCACTTGTAACGATCCTTGTTCTTCAAGGCTTGAAGAACACGAAGAACGAATGAAGAACGCCAAAGACTTGGTGTCTAGGGTTCGACCGAAATTCTCCAAGAGAGGGGAGGGAGGAATTCGTGTATTATGGTGTGTTGAACAAGGGAACCCCAATCCTTCTATTTATATTAGAAGGACTTTCACTTAGGGCCCTTCTAGTTTAATTAAGATTAATCTCTTAATTAAACTTATCCTTAATCCCTTATAGTTTATCTAGTTATTATTGTTGCACTTAACTATTAAATGTCTAGTATTAATACACTAATATATTTCGGTGTATATACATACACGAAATATACTTGTGTTTATACTTTTAAATTAATTATATAATAAACTTTATATAATCTAATCAATAATATTACCCAAACACTATATGATTTAATAGATTTATATCATATTATGGATAATCTTTAATTAACACATTGTATATTTACTCAACTAGTAAATGTACAAATACTTGTATTAATTAGTTAGTTAAACTATTCCAGTAATAAGTTAAACTTAACTTGTTACTTAACTGGTTCATAATGACTATTATGAATCATTACTTTTCGTAATATCATTACATATCTTGCTCGTATTACATGCACTCACCAGTGTGACCCTTAAGTGTTTCGTAGGCATGTATGTATCACCATAGGCTGACTAATTGTGCACATAATTCCAACAAATTATATATAGAGTATATATATATAATATTTAAGATAGATAAAGATAAATTAAAAATATTAAAAAAAACTTTTAGCAAGGTTAACCATTGGAGATGTTATTTGTGAATATGTTTTTGGTTTGTGAAATTTGATGTTATAAAAATAATAAGTTATTGTGAGGTTAATCATTGAAGATGTTCTAAGTTGATTAGAAAATTTTAAAATTGTTAAATAATCACAGAGAAATGATATTTAGATCTACTCATGTATCTACTCACTTGATAGGATGACATGTGTATTCTATTAATTCTCTGCCCTAATATTATCTCTTGATTTTGACAAGTGTCTTCATCTAATAAGTAAGACTATGAATAAGTCTAAATAGTAGGCCTAGATACCATTACTCATAATCATATTGCATTAGAAAAAGAAAATATGTGTAGGACTACTCGGTATGGGCATGGAATAAAGGGGCGTGGGGGTGACTTGGACGAGCGACGGCGTGGAGATGATAGGGAACACCGCCCCCCACAACGGCGTGGGGGGTAGGCGTTATGCAAGAAAGGCCACGGTAACGGGGTAAAACGACGTGGGGCTCGGTTTTTGTTTGAAAAATGACTGTTGAACGAGGACAGAATAAGAAGAAACGGAGGAGGATACCAGCTTTGTGTTGGAGATGAAGGTTGCGTTGTTGCAGGCGTCCAGATGAAGAAGATGAAATAATAAATTACGTTTTAGATTTTTAAGTTCTACATTTTTGGGCTAAGAAAAAAATATTCCTTTTTGGGCTTCATTTAAAATAAGGCTGTATTTTTTTTTTTTTTTTTGAGTTCCACTCTTTTTGGCTAAAAAAACGAAGTTCTCTTGTAAAAAAATTAGAAATCCTTTAAAGATTGCTATAATTTTTTGATAATATGCATTAATAAATTATTTTTTAGGTTACCTTTTATAAAATAAATAAAAAATAAATGATGAGATGAAAATTAAAATGGTATGGTTTGGTGTGGTGAGTATTTTCTAAAGATAATGTGGTGTGGAGTGGTATGATTACTGAGGTGACAAATGACGTGGCAGAAAAGTTTAATGTGGGTGTTTTTTTCCTATACCCCATAGTCTAAGAGCAAGGGGTGTGGTGGCTTAAGCCACTTCGCCACCTCTGCGCCACATCACCATTTCACATTTCACATTCAAAACCCCCAAATACCCCCTCTACCATCACTTAAGCCATTTGGGCCCCACCACCCTTTTTTTCTTTTTTCTTTTTTTTTAAAAACATAATACTTCATTAAAATAAATATTACACAATACAAAATAAAAATACCTAAAAAATAAAAAAAATTACCGAAAATAAAAAAAAAAATTACCGAAAAATAAAAAAAAGACCGAAAATTAGGAAAAAAATTACACACGATTTTCTTGATATCGTTGCCAAATATGGTCCATAATATTTCGTTGGAGCGATTCGTGTGTACGTTTATCACGTAATTCCCGTGATCTCAGTCGTTGTATTTCGGCTCTCTCGACCCAAGTACGTTCTAAATTAAGTTGTGGAGTCACATACAACTCGTTCATATCGCTTATGGCAAAGTTTTGATCTTTTACAATCATGTTATGCAATATGATGCATGCGTACATGGTTCTACGTAGCTTGTTGACACTCCACGAACGAGCCGGTTGGCGAATAATCCCCCAACGCCCCTGTAAGACACCAAATGCACGTTCTACGTCTTTTCTTGCACTTTCTTGTCTTCTTTTGAAGTAAGCACGTTCGACGCCGGAAAACCGTCTCAGGGTACTTTGGATTATCACCAAAGTAGTCGTCCAATAAACGTTGCTCGGCAGCTTCACGATCTCGATAGACCGGCACGCGAGTCCGGGTTGGTTGAGCTTGTTGGCGTTGCATGTATTGATGTGCTTGAGTCATAAAAAAATATCCGTCTCATCGTCGACATCGGACGAATAACTTCCAGGATCCATCAAATTTCGACGCATCTTGATCAAAGATTGTGTAGAAAATATTGTGTGAAAGGGTTTATTTTGAGAAATGGTGAGAAATGGTGTGTGAAAATATTGTATAAAATGGTTGGTATTTATAAGGGTTAATGGTTTATTTAAAAAAAAAAAAAATTAAAAATTCTGGAAAATAGCCGTTGCCAACGGCTAGTGCCACGTGGCACTCGCTCATTGGCTCGTTAGAATCGTCGGTCGTCCGGCGAACACACCCGCTCACGTAACGAGCGGTGTGGTGGCGCGTCCGGCGCGCCGACGTGGCGTCCGGCGCCCACCACCCTTCGCCACCGTACCCCTTCCTCTAAAAGTTGTTAAATAAAAAACTTTTCACCGGAAGTGACTTACTTGTTTGAAAGCACGTTTATTGATGTCTTGCAAAAAGCGCCCTAAAAATTTTAAGCACACGATTCTGGACAGTTGCACATGGCGCGGAAGGTGTTCGACAAAATGTCTATGAGAAATTGATTCCAATCACGTTAACCCTCTGCTCCCAATCATTCAGTGCGGGAAGTCACCGGAATCTATTATCTATATGTGTAATAATTTCAGTTTGAATCTTTAAATCGAACGAAGTGATCATACATATATATATAGTTGAGATCGAGAGATGTTGAGGCGTGTTAGTTCAGTGTCAACGCTGGTTTCCGTGGCCAAACCATCTCTACTTACGCAGGTACAGGAATCTATTCTTCAATTACCTGTGCGAGTGCTTCAGTTTGTCGTTTATATTCTGTTTATATGAACTGCTTCAGTTCGTGATCTGATTTTACTGTTGTTTATATCAGTCGTTTAACCGAAAAGTTATAAATTGGTCTATGCGGTTTATCTAATAATTCGTGTAAGTTTGATTGGATCAGTTGTGGATGAAATAGAGATGTTGGATTGAAATAATGTAATATGACTAATTTACCAGCCATGAGCTCCTGATTTCTGTAAAATCATAATTTGTTGTTTTATTAGTTATTTTTTTGTGTTTTGGGGGAGATCAGCAGTATAACTAATTGCTTTAGAGTGAGTTAACATCTTATTTGTTTATAGATGATTCTCTTATGCAAATTGCTGATGCTGTCTTGCATTATAATTCTTCTATTAACGAATTTCATCATCCAGTCATATGTTGCGATTGATTTCACATGAATTTGGATTATATAATTTACATAAATTGGTTATTTCATCAATCTCATGTTGAATGTTTCAATTGATAAAAGGTGCCATATGGATTGAATTTTCTGGAAGCATTCAGCTCAGAGGCCCTGAAGGTGGTATGTAACTATAAAATAGGGCCCTTACTGAATAATTTGTTCTGTAATCTGTATCAATAAGATTAATTATTAACTTTCTATCATTTCCTTGTTTGGATATAGGCAGAAGCTGGATATCTGTCAAAGGCAACCCCAACCATTAACTTTGTATTAGGTATTGGCCAGAAATTATTAATCAACTTTAAAAAATGTTTTATTTAGTTTAAAAACAATTAAAAATGTTTTAGGAGGGCCTGGTGTTGGAAAAGGTACACAATGTACACGAATTGCTGAGACTTTTGGATTCACACACTTAAGTGTTGGCGATTTACTTAGAAAAGAAATCTCTTCCAACACTCAATATGGGTACTCTTTCCGTCTTCACTTTTTTTATTGACAATTTGACCCATTTGACACGTTATCTTGACCCAATTTCATATAAACGGGTTGAAATTGCAACCTCTAACTACAGTGAAATGATTCTGGAGACAATTACAAAAGGAAAAATTGTTTCTTCAGAAGTAACAGTGAAATTGCTTAAAGGAGCTATTGAATCTGTTGAAAATGGTAGATTTCTTATTGATGGTTTTCCAAGAAGTGAGGAGAATCGTGTGGCTTATGAACAAATAGTGAGTTTTTCATCTTCCCTTCATTTATGAAGCTGAGATTATATATTTTCTAAAAGCAGATTATATTATAACATGGTTTGTATAGATTGGAATAGAACCAGAAGTTGTACTTTTCTTCGATTGTGATGAAGAAGAAATGGTGAAACGTGTACTACATCGTAATCAGGTGTGTTTTTCCTTTTTGGTAAAAAATATTAAAATTATGTAGAAAAATGGATCTCTAATGTGTTAGTATATATTATCTCCAATGTAGTATAGGAAATTTGCCAACTTGCAAATACCTTATTACTTCTAACATAATTTTTATTTGTTTGTAGGGACGAGTTGATGATAACATTGATACCACAAAAGAACGCCTTAGAGTCTTTGAAGCTTATACTCTACCTGTTATTAAATACTACTCCCAAAAAGGGAAGCTTTACAAGGTTTTACTTCTTACTCATAATCCACATTTTTGTTATTATTAATATTGTTTTTATATTTATTACTATTATTATTAATATTATTATTATTATTACTATTATTATTATTATTTATTATTATTATTATTATTATTATTATTATTATTATTATTATTATTATTATTATTATTATTATTATTATTATTATTATTATTATTATTATTATTATTAGTTTCAAAAATAGCATAGTTTGCTTAGTATTGGATGCCAAATTTACAGATTAATGCGATAGGAACAGAAGATGAAATCTTTGAACGAGTGCGACCTATTTTTGCAAAATGATCATCAAGGTATGCATTAAAAGGCCAATTGGTATATTAATCAACAAGAGTAAGTCATGATTGTGAGAATTTAATTAGTTAAAGTGTCATTCTTTTTATGCATATTAATAAATTTGAAGATGACAATGGTGGAAAAGAAAACAAGGATCATCGGCTTTTCATTCTAGTTGTGCAAGTTTCCCATTTTTAGAGGTTGAACATGCAGAAAATCACACACAATATTGACGAATTTGATCACAAATAATTCTGATTATCACACATTTGTGGCTTTTTTCTGCTTTTGATAGTTATAATGAAACATCCGTCCCACATCGGTCGGAGCCACATCAGTCGGAGAGTAAAACGAAACATGTCTTATAAAGACGTGAAAGATAATAAGTAGTAAGCAATACCAATTCTCATCAAAATTTGGTTCAATTTGAATGGACAGATCTTGTTAGAAATATAGAATTGTTTTAATTAGATTCTAAATGTCACATCAAGCACCAAATAATTAATCATTATGATGCTTAAATACGACGGTTTGTTCGTGAGGTCCAAATCAAGTGTGACATGGAACATGCAACCACATATGTAAGGTTTTATGAGTAGATTCATATTGGGACCCTCAAAGATTTTTGTGCTTCTTTTATGCAGTGCTACCATCCAAAGGTGCAGATGACCAGATAATTTAGTTAAGGGTGTTTTAAAATATCCAAAGTTCGAAACTTGTTATGTTACTAAACCTAGTCAATTTATAACTGATATTTAAAATCTAATGTCAATATAATGCTATTTTAAAGGGGTAATTATGTTTAAAAAATCACATGCAATGCTATAAAACGTATTACTATTTATAATGAGCTCTGGCCAAACTTTGTTCGTGTTGTACGTGACATAACTACTGTCGTAACCATTTCCGAACTTTTTCTAGTCACCTGGTAAATATTTACATGATAAAAAAGAGATTGAATTCGTGACATTTTGGTAATCATTTCAAGTGTGCAGCAATCACCAAAAGTCATTATAGTATTGAAACATTAATGGTAACTGTAAACAGCATATGTATGTATGAAATTATGAAAATGATAGAAATTTACACTGTGTTCTTACACCAACCCACTAGTTGTGACTCGGAGCATAAGTGAGGGAATCATTCTTTGTGTCGGCAATGGTGGACAAATTCATCCGTTTTTTTCTACATAAATAATAAATAATGCCGTCTTATTTTGCGAATTATCTATTTCTTTAACGGCCTAATTCCACTTGAAACTTAAAATATCAACCGCTGGGTCCGTCTAATAAATTTCATATTCAAACTAGAAGCCAGCTCAACAATTTTAATGTCAAGTAATCATGCATAGAAAAAATGCAATATTATACTAAAATAAAATTTTTGAATTTGTTATCATCTAGAGACAGTTACTACAATTACTATATCATATTAGAGACATTGCTTCCATTTACCCACTATAAAGCTAACATAGCAACAATATGTTGGAAATGTTATTAATTAAATATAAGTATTAATTAATAAATTGCAAGTTGGCAAGTTCCTACATTAGTGGGAGGAAGAATTAATTGTGGGTTTATAATGTCTTTCATATCTTAAGCTTGCAAAGGCTTTAGTGGAGGATGAATGACTAAACCCACACGCGCGCCGAGCCGAGACCGATGACGCGATTTAGGCGCACTTTGCACTTTGCACTTCGCGGGCGAAATGGGAGCTTTCTTTTTGGCCGATTCTGTGAAAAGTTGTAACGTTCGGGGAATTAAACGTTGTTAATACTCCTGTCCGTTTTTTGACTACCGAATACGTTTTTATTCCATGCATTTCTCAGACGTTTTGTTTGACTAATGACTCGTTACTTCTTCTAATAATTTCTGACATCTTTCACATTGAACACATAAGTCCTCAATTTTACTGTTAAATGTTAAACATGATATATCCATTTTATATTAAGAAAATGTTATATTTTATACTAGTATTTTTTTTGTGACAAATATTTGTTACGGGATTTAAAATAATACAACACAATATTCAATCTTATTAAATATTTAATATGGACACTATAAGCTAGTGATACACTATGAAGTATTGACTTTCTTGAGCAAATTATATTTTCAGATGGTTAGAGAAAAGTATGAAAATAAACACAAGAATACAATTTTAAAGTGCGTATATTAGAGAAAATTCTTGATTTTTTGCGCTTTGCATGAATAGAGATCCATCTCCATTTACGTTTACTATAAAGCTAATTACGCGTAATTTATTGAGGATGTTTATTTTAATAACCAACCATATTTGCTTGCTCATATAATATCGTCTATGTCGATTACAATATGACTGAACCAAAATCTTTATTAAAAAGATATAGCTTTTAAAAGGAGAAAATAAAAAGCTATAATGTTTTTTTTCTCTCTCTCTTTGATATCAAATAACACGCTGGACCGATAAAGATATTATGGCTTTTTATTTCATACGAGTGACTGAGTGAGTCATTTTTTTTCTTCTTTTGCGTGTGAAACAAAATTAGAATGTGGAAAACGGCCAAGTTCAATATTACTGTACCCGCAATTCAATGCTCGAATGGTGCATTTATACCGGTAAAGAAAAATACTACACCCAGCAAACTAATTTTAAGATATTAGGATATCTATCACAAATACATCAATGAATTCTTAAATTTTAAGAATTACTCATCCATCTATAAATTAATATACAAATTATTAAGCATTTAAAGATAGCAACGGTTAATATCAAAACCATTAATTAAAATATTTTAAAAAAGTAAAATTTTTATTTAACCCAAAACTTTTTTGTTTCATACTCTGTTTTTCTTAAACTCCCATATCGTCCGGACCGAGCCCAAATACTGCATTTCAGTTCACACGGTGCCAGCAAGTTGGATCACAACCCGGTGGAGCCTAACCCACCTCTATAAATACCCATTAACCAATGCATTATAAACTCACCCCAACAAAACAAAATGGCATCCAAAATAACCCTACCACTCATCTTCCTCGCCGCCATCTACCTCGCCGGAACAACCACCACCTCCGCCAAACCCCGACCCGACTCCGGCTACATAAAAAACTCTTGCGCCACCGCCACCTACCCCACCTTATGCGAACAAACGCTCACCCCATTCGCCAAAACCATCCAAACCAGCCCTGCCCAATTAGCCCACACAGCGTTAGCGGTCAGCCTCACACAATCCCAGTCAACGCAAGCCTACCTCAACAAGCTGAAGAGATTCAAAGGTTTGAAGCCCCGTGAACGTGCCGCCATCGGAGACTGCTTGGAGGAAGTGAGCGACAGTTTGGATCGGGTCAGCAAATCCATCCAGGAGCTCAAGAACTGCGACCGGGTCAAGGGTCAGGAGTTCATCTGGCATATGAGCAATGTTCAAACATGGGTCAGCTCTGCATTGACCGACGAGAACACTTGCATGGATGGGTTCGGGGGTCGTGCCATGGACGGTAAGATCAAAACTTCGGTTCGGGCTCAAATCACAAGCGTTGCACATGTTACTAGCAATGCTCTAGCACTGGTTAACAACTTTGCCCAGAAGCATTAGTTGATAATGGGTGAATTTTATTTATTGCATTCTTAACCCATTCGGGTCTAGTCGGGTCCTGTATTTGAATTTTACGGATATGAAAGATGTATAAATACGATATATATATATATATATATTTTTGTCATTAGTATAGTACGTTAGAGTTTGTAAAATGTTAAGTTTCAAGAGAATTGTAAATGTGGCTAGTTAAATTGGCCTTATATAAAGATATTAAAAGATTGTGTTATAATAAAAAGTGAAAATAAAGAGACAAATTATAGTAAAACTTATGTGGAAATTTTTCAATGAAGTGGACATATCTTGAATGATTTATTTCAAACATACTCAACACATTACCAGTTTCTTTTTTATGCTTTACAAGTTTACATAACGGTGATACAATCAACTAAGAGTATAGCATGTATTTTGTAATGTTTTTATAAATACACTATCATCTATATCTATATATACATAAAAAACAAGTTTTAAAAATAAAATTGAATTTAATACCTTGCATTTAATATTAATAATATTAATAATGTAATAAATTCATTTATAAGATTAATTAAATTAAATTATAATATTTAGTATATATGTTTTAGTTTCTAGCAAATGTAAAGACACATATCAAAGGTAAATTAAATTGTGTTATATTTAATATATAGGTTTTAGTTTCTAACAAATGTAAAGACACATATTAAAAGTATTAATTAATTTATAATTTTTCATACAAATTAAAAATGAATTATTTAGTATAAATAGGTAAGTAAGATTGTTAATCTCATTTATCTATTCTCCTATTATGAATTTCATTTTAGTGAATTCATGAATCAAATATGTCTTGATGTTTTTAAGTGATTTTTATGTAATGATACATCGTTTAATTTAGATTTGTTTATTTTGTAAGATTGGCTATCTTCAGCGGTGTTCCTCAGATGATTACACAATATCTTATATTCAAATCGGTATCATTCAAGTTCCTGATAATTCTTTAAGTATATCATCTAATTCTTTGATTATATCTTATACTCAAGTGCTAAAGTCTAGATATTATATATGACACACACCAAAAGCTAAACATGTGGGTTGACGATACAATCATTGAGCAACAAAAGGCATGATGACAATGCAAACGGGAAAACAAAAGGAATAAATTATGATCGGAGGTGAAGACAAGTCACATTGTACATTACTTTAATAATCAATATGTAGCAAAGTTCATAATAAAAATAAGAAAATAATATATTAAAAAGTTGAGTTTTGTCATAAAAATAAGAAATTAATGTAATAAAAAAATATAGTAAAAAGTAATAATTTAATGAAGGCATGATGACAATGCAAACGGGAAACTATTTTTCCCCCGGGGAATCTTTAGAATTATCACTGCTTAGCTTTCAATTCGCCTCCTTATGCCTTGGGCGACACACGTGCTAAAATGGCCGGGACAAAGGGTCACGATCCCGCGAGGGTGAGCTAACTCCAAAAACCCGTCCTTAGTTCGGATTGCAAGCTGCAACTCGCCTGCATGAAGCCTAACAAAAAGAATAAATTATGATCGGATGTGAAGGCAAGTCACATTGTACATTACTTTAATAATCAATATGTATTAAAGTTCATAATAAAGATAAGAAATTAATATATTAAAAAGTTGAGTTTTGTCTTAAAAATAAGAAATTAATGTAATAAAAAAATATAGTAAAAACTAATAACTTCATCAAATTTTCATATCAGAAGTCGTGAAATAATATTTAAGCTAATGTAGCATTTAATTATATTTATTTAATATAAATAAAAGTTGAATTTTGGTCATAAATATGAATAATAAATAATTATGATTAATAAACTAAAACTGTCTTATGAAAAGTATTGAAATAATTATTAGTAAATTAATATAAATAATATATTAACATAATAATTATTAAAAAATGATTATGAGTAATAAACTAATGTATAGTTTGTCATAAACATGATTAATAAATTATTGTAATGAAAAAGATTAACGGGTTGTTCAAAAGGATCCCCCGTTCTTCCATCAAATATTCTGCTTTTTCCTGGAGACTCGGGTTCAAATATCCATGGATTCGCTGATTTAAATCTCCAATCAAGGTTTCTCTGGTACCCTATATCAAATAATAAAAATAATGTTGAGCTCATATTGGTCATGGGTTGAGAACGGGAATGCAACTCTATAAGACTCTAATAGAAAGAAAGGGTAAGCTCTCTGCTCAAAAAATAAACAGGTATGGAAGCTATAATTGTAAACCACGATCGAATCTATGGAAGCATTGGTTTAGAACAGGTCCGAGTCAAATAGCAATGATTTGAAGCACTTCATTCTCCACTGGGTCATCAAGTGATTAGCCAGCTCAATCCATTAAAACTAATAACTTTATCAAATTTTCATATCAAAAGTCGTGAAATAATGTCTAAACTAATGTAGCATTTAATTACATATATTTAATATAAATAAAAGTTGAATTTTGGTCATAAAAATAAATAAGAAATAATTATGATTAATAAACTAAAATTATCTTATGAAAAGTGTCTTGAAATAACTATTAGTAAATTAATATAAGTAATATATAAACATAATAATTATTAAAAAAATGATTATGAGTAATAAACTAATGTATAGTTTGTCATAAACATAATTAATAAATGGGAAAATTTCTTATACGTCCTTGCAAAAAATTAAAAATTATTTCTATATCCTTTCAAATTTTATAATTTGTCTCTATATCCTTATAAACTTTATAATTATTTTCATATCCTTCTAAACGTCTAAAAATTGTCTTTCATTTGGATAGTGAGCTGTTTTTATAATAAGTCAAGTCAAGAATCATAATCGAACTGGAGGAGCTTGCCAGGATGGCTTGGTAAGCAAGCAAGCAGTTATGTAGGCGCCAACTCCCAGTTCTTTCTCTTCTTTCTTTTTTATCCGCTCATCTCCCGTCTTCGACTTGAAAGAGATAGGCTTTTCGCTCCTCCCTGCTTGGAAGCTCATATTAGGGAAAGGAGAGTGAGGGGAAGAGGGGGCAGCCCTCGGCCCGATCATACAATTCGCTCCCAGTTAACGATAGCCTCGGATAGACTAAGGATCTTAGGTGAGACCTAGAGTGCAGCCAACTTGAAACTAAACCAAAGCTCTCTCTTCCTTCTCCATCGAAGCGCTCGCTTGCACTCGCTTGCCTTTTATGATTTCTTAAATTATTATAATATAAATAATCATTATAATCAAATTTATTTAATTAAAAGATTACTATTTTACCCTTCGTCTATCTAAACTTAAACCTAAACCTAAATTAAATGATAGATTATCATAAAGTAGCCGTATATCACATTTGTCTTTCACGTTCATGAAGCTAGTGAAGGTTTTAGGTTTGGCTATCATTGTTTTGGTCAACATTACTGCTTGCATTTGTTTCAACCACTGGAATTAGAATTTCATCTTGAAAGTATTTCCCTTCTTTTTATTATATATAATCCATTGGTTCTTGTAATTTTTACAGTATATGAATAAGTGATTATACATGATCGAACGTAGGGATTATATAATCCATTGCTTTTTACAATTTATTTATTATATACTAAATTAGTGCATCGATATATTATAAAAAAATTAAATTGCAAAAAACAATGGATTATATATATTAAAAAGAGAGAAATGCCTTCTAGCAAGAAAAAGTTCTAAGTCCAATGGTTGAAACAAATGCAGGCGACTAAAAACATTGATAACCCCAAAACCTTCACTAGCTTCGTGAACCTGAAGTCGTGAACAACAAATATGATATACGGCTATACTCTAAGATAATCTATCATTTAATTTAGATTTAAGTTTAGGTTTAAGTTTAGATAGAATAAAGGTAAAATAGTAATCTTTTAATTAAATAAATTTAATAATAATGATTATTGATATTATAATAATTAAATAATAATGATTATTGATATTATAATAATTTAATAATAATGATTATTGATATTATAATAATTTAATAAATTATAAAATAAGTTTTTGGATATAAAGGAAATTTTTAGAGGTTTGGAAGGATATGAAAATAATTATAAAGTTTATAAGGATATATAGACAATTTATAAAATTTAAAAGGATATAGAAACAATTTTTAATATTTATAAGGACATATAAGAAATTTTCCCTTAATAAATTACTGTAATGAAAAAGATTATTGTAGGAAAAAAAATATAATAAAAAATAATAACTTTATTAAATTTCCATATCAAAAGTCGTGAAATAATGTTTAACTAATGTAGCATTTAATTACATATATTTAATATAAATAAAAGTTGAATTTTAGTCATAAATATGAATAAAAAATAGTTATGATTAATAAACTAAAATTGTCTTATGAAAAGTTTTGACATAATTATTAGTAAATTAATATAAGTAATATGTTAACATAATAATTATTAAAAAATGATTATGAATAATAAACTAATGTATAATTTGTCATAAAAATGATTAATAAAGTACTGTAATGAAAAAGATTATTTTAGTAAAAAAAATATAATAAAAACTAATAACTTAATCAAATTTTTATAACAAAAGTCATGAAATAATATTTAAACTAATATAGCATTTAATTACATAATGATGTTCGATGGATTATAAATTTTGTAGGAGTCATGATTTAAAAGTTACCTGACACACCTGAGAAAATCTACTTTTTTAATATTAGAGCATCTCTAATGGTAGCTTTTTTAAAAATTTATTACTATTACATTAAGTGTTTGGATGACTTTTTACCATCGGGATAATAAGCTTTTTTGAAAGCTTATTGCAAAAGCTTTTTTTCTACTAATCTTTTAATGGACTTTAAATGTTTGTCTTTTTTAGTCCTCCATCTTTAATAGTTTTCGTTTTAAACTTTAGATATATTATACATAAATTCTTTATTATACCTTTTATTAGTTAATAAATAAATTATATAATATTTAATGTCAATTATTATAATATTTTTGTTTGAGATATTTTGTAAAATATTATATTTAGTAAAATGCTATAAAATGTGTAAATAATATAAGGGGTATTTATAAAACATTTAAGATAGTTAAAGCTAAATTAGATATATTGTAAGAGAATTTTTTTTAGAAAGATTAACCATTGGAGATGCTATTTATGTAAATTTTTTAGTTAGTAGAATTTTTGATTTAGCAAAAACAAAAAGCTACTGTGAGGTTAATCATTGGGATGCTCTTAGTGCTAGCTGCCGCCTAAAAAATTAAACTATGGTTGAACAAATATCATTTGAAATGTTGTAGATCTAAAACATTTTTTTTGAACGGGCGAGTAGGTAAGTTAGTTGTTCGAGTCTAGACAGTGATATTCATAAGGGTAGTATGTCTTTCCTCGAACCTTCTACCTATGGAGAATAAACCTCACGTCCATGACGGGACTTGAACATATGACCTTGGCCATGGACAACACCTTATTTTTTCACTAATATCACTAGGCTAGAAACCTTAGCTTGTAGATCTAAAACATGACTTGAATATATAATTCTGAATACTATATGCTTCATGATTCTTATTGTCGCATAATTGTGGCTTTTTCTCGTTTGCACATATTATAAAATACATTTAGTTTGTTTTAGAAAAAGCATAATGTAACATTCAATTTGATTTTTTTCTTTCTGATAAAGAACTATACATTTAAATAAATATCATAATCTTTATAATAATGATGTCAAGATTTATAAACATCTGTATTACACAGTTAAAAAGTCCGTAATATATTGTTAAATTGCCTACACCTATGTAAAGTCGTATAATCTCAAAATATAAGCCTATGAGTTTATTTACAAATACTAATGATTTTATAAGGGTGATTTCCTAATTTGGACCAAATGAGATAAAATTTTCCTTAAAATAAACTTATTAAGTTTCAATCTTTCTTAAAATAGACCGTGCAACTCCACTAGAATCGTGCAACTCCACTAGAATCGTGCAACCGTGCAACTCCACTAGAACGCCGCCACGTGTCCGAGTTAGTGCTGCTCAAATAGTTACTACTGCTCGTTAATACTGCTCAACCTTGTTACTACTGCTCGTTAATACTGCTCAACTTTGTTACTACTGCTTGTTAGTACTGCTCACCACTTAGTGCTGATCCATTAGTGCTGCTCCCAGTTAGTGTTACTCGTTAATATTGCTCCCAGTTAATATTGCTCAAGTCGCCCAAGTCGCATGAAGTATTTTAGAAAGATTGAAGTCTATCAGTCATAAATGGGAGTCTCTTACCTTTTTTAATCTAAATTGATAATTATTTCATTTTATAATATGAACTACACAAAACCTTTTTTCCCCTTTGTCCCTGCATTTATAATGGTAAATTGGTAGCATTTTATCACGAAACTAATGCATAATAATGCTGATTTTAAGGACAAAATAATGTTTCATATAAAAAATGAGAATTAGTACGAAGTATTAGTCTTTATTTATTTGTATACTTATTTGATCAAGATAAATACTAAAATCAATGGATGATATGAAAACGTAAAATTAATAAATTATACATGTCATATTATAGTAAAGAGTAACATAAAATAGGTATAAATAGTAGATAACAATACTATTCTCATAAAAAATCATTTTATTTTAGTAATTAATGTCATTTACAAATCACATCCAGTTATTTCTTAATGTTAAATATGAGTTTTTAATGTTGGATATTGCACAACATTTTTTTAAAATCATATTCCCTTCTATCAAGTGAATACTTATTGTAAGACAGAGTTATTTCTTTCTATCAAGTGAATACTTATTGTAAGACAGAGTTATTAATATTTTTATTAAACCATATGTGTAACATAATAAATTAGTTGAAAAACAGCAGTCGACTATAGAAAAATAGGAAGGTTAAGTTAAATAAATAAGGTTAGTGAGTTTTTTTTGAACGGAAAACACACGTACACACTAAATCTACACCAATTTTGTCCTTATCAGGGCTTGAACCCATAATTATGTGGTACACCTAATCACCTTGATACCGCTAGGTTATAATAAGGTTAGTGAGCTGAGAGGACAACATTCTTGAACAGTCAATGGAGTGGACCCGATCGCACGTGATTGACTATGGATCCCACCATGTGATGTGCATAATAATATATGGACCTTTTACAGGAATTTTCAGTCCAAAATACATGGCTTGTCGCCTAATTTATAACTTGATATTTCTCAAAGGTGTATATTTTCGCCATAATTAGAGATCGACATGCTTTGCATTCCTTTTAGTAGGGTGATTATCGGGTTAAAACCGGACTGAATTGAACCGAACCGATAACGATGAATTTTCAAAACCGATAGCATGTTATCGGTTTTGGGTTCGGTTCGGTTTCGGTTTCGTTATTTTAGGCCAAATGTTCATCCTTTTCTGAAAACCGAACTGAACTGAACCGATAGAACCGATAACCGATAACGATGAATTTTCAAAACCGAAACAAACCGATAACATGTTATCGGTTTCGGTTCGATTGCGATCGGTTTTCGGTTCGGTTCGGTTTTTTCGGTCCAAATGCTCACCCCTACCTTCTAGCATTCACAAGAAAAACGAACTATTATTTTATGGGAAATGCTAAGCTAAATATTGCTCTTAGGGCAATGGTTAAAAAAATTTTGTTTGCTTAAAATCATTGTATATTAACTAATAAAAAACCACCCCCGTGAATTTCATTAACCACCTTTGAGTAGTTATGCATTTTTAATTTTACATAAACCAATTTATCCATCCTTAACCATTGCCCTAAGGGCAATAGTTAGCAAAATCCTTATTTTATTATTTAGCTATATTTAACTATAAGTTATAGTTTAACGGTTTGACCTGAGTTTCTTTTATATAATATGGTAATGGTAATGGTAATGGTAATGGTAATAGATTAATAATAAAGAATTTTGAATGATTTCTTATAGGGCATAGGTTCGATCCCCCTTGGGTTCAAAACCAGCCACAATAATAGTTTATGTACAACACCAACAAAGTTTGACTATCCCAGGGGAACTCATCATAAACGGGAATATCCATTAAAAAAAGTTTTAACCCGATCTGATATGATTTGGCGTTCTGCCTGTTCTAATAAAATCCTTTTTTTTTTTTTTTTTTGCTTTAAAAAACACGAGTTTAATACTATAATTTTTTATATTAACTTACTATAGCAGATCCAATCCTAGCAAGTAGCAAGTGAGAGAGCCCTTCTTCAACAATTGTTATGGACCGGACCACCTCTAAGGATCCAAAGCCCAAATTAAACTCAAATTTATATTTCCTAGAGTGCAACACTTATGTTGTCGCTATAAATGTTTTAAGCCTAACTTTATGTCTTCATTTGGCAACTAGTTTGGTTTCCTTAATGTTAATAACGGATTTTAAATAATATATATGGGCTTTAGATAAAGATTACGCCGTCTTACTTATTCTAGTAAGTCACTTTGTTAACTACTTTACAAAGTGTAAAAACACATTTTGTTTTGTTATTATAGGAAAATATCTAAAAACCAATATAGACATATATAATAAAGTGGATAAGATTGTGCGTAAAGGATGACCAAACCCAGTTTGGTCACCTCTGTCACCTCTCCGCCACATCAGCTTTCTCTCTCCTAATCAATCACATGACCAGACAGCGACCAAATGCCCGTAATGGGTGACCGTTCGGAAATTTTTTTTAATTTAAATTAAAAACAATACATTAATAAATATAAAAAAACATTACATTAATAATAAAAAAAATACATAAATAATAAAAACATTACATTAATACTAAAAAAACAAACTAGAAATCCAAATTATATTTGGCCCTGATTTTTGCCTTCTTTGCCAAAACCCACTCAAGATTTCTGCCGGTGAGGTGATCATGCGACTTATTGTTGAATTTCATGTGCTTGATCTCTTGGTTATCTTTTTGCATCTCCATGAAATCAGATACGTTTGCTTTGCGGAAGTCAAAAAAGTCGTCCATGGCCTCTTTCCAATGCCCGACTAATTCTTCAGCCGATGATGGCAGGGGGGCACCGAAATCTGAACTTTGAGCAGCTGATGACTATGCCGCTGCTTTCTTCTTCGCCTTGTCCCGCCCCATTGGTCGAGGGGGTGCAACTTCCACTTCTTCATCATAGTCATCCTCACCGACCCCTGAACCTTGAGCAGCTGATGATGACGACGTCCTTGATTTTTTTCCACTAACCTTCGCGAACATCTCCAACTGTTTTGGGTATTCAACCTCCTTCCACTTTGGATGGTCCTTCAAAATTCTCCAGCACTCCACCTCTGTGAACTCACCTGCATGTTGAACACTAAATTCACCACAAGCTCGCTCTTTCAAAATTTGGTCGTTCGCCCCACTTGGGTTTCTTCGTACGAGGTTGTCATAAATATAGCAAAAGTTTGCAATTTTAGGACGAAGCCTATTCTTCCACTTGCAGTTTAGTGAGTCGTATGTTCGGTTCGTCCCACCCATTTCGCTCGTAAAGTGAACTAACACATCCTGCCAAAATCCACATTTAACCCTGTAGTTCGCCTTAACGACATTTTCGGAAGTGTTGGTCCAAGCCTTGCATAAGGCTATCTCTTCGGGCTTCGTCCATGTCGCGCTTCCACCGGTCACCCCCTTTGTCGGTGGTTGACGCCTTTTTGATACCTTCTTTTTTGTTGGCGCTACAACGTGCTCGGGCTCGTCGGAAGACTCGACGTCAAGGGGCGCGGCGGGAGTGGCGGGGGAACCACTTTGTGTTCGTGGTTGGTAGTCGTATTGGTCGAGCCCGGCGAAAGGATCAAAACTTTGGTGGTCGTATTGCTCCCCACCAAAATAATTTTGATAACCTTGTTGTGGTGGTTGTTGATATTGTGGTGGTTGTTGTTGTTGTGGAGGGTATGGTCGGTATTGTAACACCACAATCTTAGAGCCATTTTTTTTAAATATGCATACGGAAGCAATTTTAGAAAAACTATAAACCCTATTTATTACATATTATAAAGGCCATTTACATATTAACCAAAATATATAAAACGTTTAAAGGTGTTACTAAAAACAGGCTCGACCCGGTTTACAAAATCAGAGTACGGTCAGACTTCCAAAACCCGACTCTAGTCAAGCCAAATCCACAACCTGAAAAGAGTCAACAAATGAGGGATTAGCACAAAGCTAAGTGAATAGAAATAAACATCAATCTGCATAACCACAACAAATTAGAAATCAAGAAAAATCAATAGGGAAAATCCGTCCAAACTTCCACAAGCAATTGGACGTTATGAGAGGATCGGCGGTCGGGCGAGGACCTTCGACTGTTGTCGGCCCAACAACAGTCAACCGATGGCTCCTTTACTTATTAGCACGGTACTCACCTCTGACGGAACACATTCGTAGGAGTCCGAGCACCCCATCCAATAGTAACGAAGCGTAGCCGAAAACCACCATAACTAACCTCTAAAAAAACATGTGCACATACTACCATTAACAATCCCACAATTAATGGTACCACTGGAAAATCAATGAAAACCAAGAAAAATGAATTTTCCCAAATCAACCAAGAAATCTGCTCATGACCAAGTTCGCGTCGTGAACTCAGAGTTCGCGTCGCGAACTAAGAGTTGTTTGGTGTATGAAACTTGGTGGTTGAAAGTTGATCGAGGGATTGGTAGTAGGGTGGAGCATATGGATTATTTTGATAACCTTGTGAGATTGGTTGAGTTGTTTGGTGTATGAAACTTGGTGGTTGAAAGTTGATCGAGGGTGATTGAGAGGGTGTGGGAGTGTTTGCTTGACGTCGAGATTTTGGAGCCTTGCCTTTGTTCTTGGAGGAAGACATTTTTGGAGATGGTGATTGAGAGAAATGAGTGTGTGTTTGAGTTTAGAGAGAAATGAAAGTTGTGAATTATTTGGTAAAAAAATTGGGTATTTATAAGGTAAAAAAAGGGGGTAAAATTTAAATTTGAAGGGGGTAATATTTAGCCGTTGGAGGGGAGGAGGAGCGTGCACGGGTCGAGGACGAACGGTCGACTAGTCGACCGTTGGAGGGGGGAGACGCGTCGGGGTGGGTTGGGCGTAATGGGCGGGACGCGTCGGGGTCATCCGAGGTGGAGGTCGCGTCCGGAATTTTGGTCGTGCGATACGCATGGTCTAAGGATAACCCAACTCAACCTATAATCGTCTGAGAAGTAAGAACCATAACACAAACACGACACGAGCGGTTTCGGGTAGGATCTATTTTTGGTAGGATCTAATTTCAGTTCATTACGTATGTGAGGCTTGTAGGTTAGGTGTTATTTTCTACCAAAATTCTGTTATGGATTGATTTATAGTAACCAAAACATAACTCTTTTTTCAGTCTCCTTTCCCCTTGAACTCTTCCCATTCGTTAAATTTGGAATAAAAGTTTCGAGATTCACAAGCAAAGAATCGGGAGTTAACTTGTACTATATATATAAGCATGAAAAGTGGTATTTCCTAATCTTCAAATTAGAAAATCTTTACGGATTCCGTTTTTAATACTTGAAAAACCAAAAAACACTCAAATTTATTTTCACGACAATATTTCAAAAATAAAAAGTCACAAAAGAAAAAGAAAATCAAATTACAGAGTGCATATGTAACTAAAAAGTTAAAACAAAGCCACTTCGTTAGAATAAATCAAGTTCGGTAATTTGAATTAAATGTATTAATCGTTATAATTTAATATGCATCTAGCTTCTTTTTTTTTTTTAGTTTATTTTTATTGAAAATTCTTGTAACCGT
Source organism: Calendula officinalis (assembly GCA_963853835.1). NCBI lineage: Eukaryota > Viridiplantae > Streptophyta > Magnoliopsida > Asterales > Asteraceae > Calendula > Calendula officinalis. The sequence continues at coordinate 24,657,076 of OY970820.1, forward strand.
TAAAAAAAGATAAATTATCTTGCGTGTATTACTCCGTATCAATTAACACAACTTCCAAGAAAAATCTCAAAATTTCTGAAGGAATATCTACTTGTAGTTAATTTAATTTATCAAAATGCTTATAGCTAGCAGTATCAAGGTGATTAGGTGTATCGAATAAAATTGGTGTAGTTTATGGTGTATGTGTGTTTGTCATTAAAAAAAAATTAATTTAATTTAGATAATTAAATAGTAAGTAATTACTCCGTTCATAAAAATAAAATAATACTCGTAACAAGTAATTTTTCTTTTTTTTAACGGCATCGGATCATACTACACAGTGCTCCACCATTAGCATGTTTGAATGTCCTAAAAGATTGTAAATTTACCCAACGCTTGTAGCCTAGTGGTATTGGAGGAAGGTTTAAGGTGTTGTCCATGACTGGTCATGGGTTCAAGTCCCGTTGTAGACAAATTGGTGGGAGGTTCGAGGAAAAGCATACTGCCCCTTGTGGATGTCACTGCATAAGCTCGAACCAATAACTTACTAACTAGCCGTTAAAAAAAAAAGATTGTGAATTTAATTAGTGTTATGAACAAAAATCGTCAAAATTTAGGATGCGTTTAACCGTCAATAATAATGAAAAAATGCACAGTACTTCGAGAGTTGCATAGATCACACAGATTAAATCAAGTATCTTACAAATATCAGTTTATTATAAATAAATAAAAAACTCAAACTAAAAAGCTTATCGATGCTAATTAAAAAGAAAGCAAAAACCAATTTTTAATGTAAGGTAACATCTTAAACTGAAAGATGGTTGATGAGATACAAAGCATTACTGCTAACCCTTGCAAGACTCACAATGCTGTTCCTTATCTTCTTTTGGATGGCCGGATTAATTTTCCGGTCAGAAAAACCGTCAAGACACGAATTCTCATCGGTGATGGCGGCACTGGTCCACGTCTGCGCGTTTGAGATCGCGAATCTCTTGTCAGCAGATTTAGATAAACCCGAGATGACCTTAATGGTGTCTTTGATTTCAGCCATGGAGTCTTTAATATCTCCGATGCAATCTTTAAGAACTGCAGCCTCCCATTTGGTGATCTGTTTGCTTTTGGAGAATTGGTAGACGGTGGAGAGGGTGGAGTTGGCGGATTTTAGGGCGGTGGAGAGGGCGGCGTTGACTAGCTTAAGTGGGTTTTTCTTGACGGCGGTGGCGTAAGGGAGGAGGGTTTTCAGGCAGACGGCGGGGTAGGTGGCGGAGCTGCATGATGTTTTGACGAATGTAGAGTATGTGTTTTGTTGAGCGGCGGTGGTGGAAGATGAAACTGGGGATGATATTAGTAGTACAAGTAATGTTGTAAGGAATAGTGTTACGAGGAATTTGGATTCCATGATTTTTAGTGTTTTTGAGTTGATGGGAAGCCCAAGAATTTATAGGAGGCGAATGGATGGTTAATTTTGGTAAAGATTTCTCACTTTTTTTTGTAGACTATATAGCAAGTTTGTTTAATAATAGTGAGATCTACCTTCCTATATATTTGGCTATTTTTCATGTACGTTTTAACCCTAGCTTGTAATAAATCAAGCTAGTATCTTATGCCAAAGAATACCAATAAATGTAAAGGTAAGGGCATGAGTTAAGAAGTCTTAATTGAACACGTTATTTCCTAATATATCGAAAAATGAATTAAATGAAGTATAATTTTACTAATTATTAAATGCATTTGTGAATATAAATGGTAATTGTAACATCATTAAATGTTTTTATCTCATGCCCTTAGGGCATGAGTTAAAAAAACCCTAAATGTAATTCATAACATGCTGAATTTTACTATTTGGATTATATACATTTACTCTTTCTCAAAATACATGGATTTAAAATTCTTTTAATCCTAAATGGCTCGACGATATATTAAAAATGATGAATTAAATGACCCAATGAAATATTAATTATGACTGACTAAATGATCCCCTGAAATATAGAAATTAACTGACTAAATGACCCAATAAAAAATGACATATAAGTTGAGAATTGTGACCACATATTTAATTTGGCGGAAAAAGATTTCTTATATGAAATATAAACAGTGTATACATGGAGCCTATTTTCTAGGATTCGGCTCATGACCAAAAAATTGATCGGATATACCGCTCATGTGCATGCACCATAGGGAACGATTCATATACATGGTTAGCATTCATATTATCACACGTTATTAGCAGTGCGGCCCCAGTGTATGTTAGGCCCTGTACAAAAATTCGAAAAGATCCTTAAACAATTATAGAGAGGACACATACATAAGTTTAATCTATTAGTGAGATTTGATTTTTTTTCCTTGTGATATTTATAAACTTATTTATCTAAAAAATAAAATTTTCTAATTTGTTAATTAAATTAATAATCATAATTTAATTTTTAGAAATTGTTAAAACTAAAATTAATCTATTATATTTATTGTATCTTGTGCATGTATCAATAAATTGAATAGAACATTATTGTGAAAAAAGTAATGTTATATTTTCTTTTTGACGCATGATGCATCAAGTTTCACCAAATGTTCTTTTTTTTTCTGGAAAAATCCTGAATAAAATATATAATACATATATAACCCTTGACCAAAAAAACCATATGATGTGTCATACAAAAGAATTGAACTCGAGCACTGCAAGAAATAAGCAAGCGTGTTTACCACTTGAACTACTACATGCCTTGATAATATTGTGGAATCATTTCATATATATCTAATGTCTGAATACAATAAAACTTTGGCCCTAAACTTTTTTGAGGCCCTGTTCGCTGGAACACCCTGAACTTGCTTATAGCCGGCACTGGTTATTAATTGCATGCAGGGGTTGACCTATTTAGAACTCGGGAGTGTTCGTACTACCACTAGTCGCATGTAACGTCAACTTACAATGGTATTTAATGGAAAAACAAAAGCTTGAAGCAAAGCAATCTTATACTTCCTCCGTGTTAAAATAAGTGAATCATTTTACTTTTTGGGGTGTATCAAAATAAATGAATCATTTTAATAAATTAACTTATTTGGTAAGTTTTTATATATAAAATTACTTATTTACCCTAACTTATCCCTTTTTAAACATCATTAAAGATGTGGGGCCCATCCATTTTTGTCATCTTCCTATAAAAAGCAACAAAATAGTACAAGGTTTGGGGATCATCCATTCGAATTACCCCATTTAATTCACTAATCTCTTATTACCTTTATTTTGCCTCAAAAAACATGAAATTTAAAGTGATTCACTTATTTTGATACGGAGGAAGTATAATGTTTGGTTAAAAAAGTTAATAGCGAACGTACACTTGTATTTATAATTATAACATGTACTATAACAAATATTATATTTTCATTTGATGGTTGTATTTAAACATTCATCAAATCAACAAAGTTTAAAATGCATATTAATTTCTATATAAAAAAAATACATATATTCTTATTTAAAAGTAGAATCGAGTGATGACTTAATTAAAAGTTGATGAATACTGTGAGAACAAATCTTAGCCTCTTGATTGAAAAAATGAGTGATCAAGATGCAATGTTTTTTATTATCAAAATCTCATGAGATACAATGTCATTTTGATAATTATATTCAAGATATTGGATATTTCTTATAAAGGGTAAAGTTTGTAAGGGTAAAATTGGTATATATATATATATATATATATATATATATATATATATATATATATATATATATATATATATATATTAGTCATCACACGTTAGGAATCTGCACTCCTTCACTCGCCGCCACGTGTCGCACTGTGATTGGTTAGAGCCTTTTTTTCCCACCCACTTATGTTTTTTGACTGTATCTTTTTTTTTTCTTTAAAAAGAAAATCTGAAAAAAGCAAAGTTTTTAAAATTAAATTTTGTACGAAATGAGCAGTGTCGTGAAAATTTGAAAAACAATATATTTTGGATCATTTTATATTTTTTGGGTCCTTGTTAATGTTGCAAAACCAAAATTATGGATCATTTTGTAAAATTTGGATCATTGTTAATTTTGTAGAAGCAAAATTTTGGATCATTTTATAAATTCTGGATCATTGTTAATTTTCAGATCATTTTGTAAATTTTGGGTCATTGTTAATTTCTCATTATTAAAAGTCCATGATGAAAATACCTTAATGACCACCTGACCACCATTAGTTGAAAATTATTCTCACCATACTTACCAGTTTTTGAATCCTCATCAGATCTAGACCCTTCTTAGTTATTTGAAGGCTCGAGGGAAACCTATGATGGCAGGGTTGAAGAAGGGGAATGATAGAGTGCATGTGGGTAGCCCTAGCCTATGAAGAAGCGTAACGTGGATGGACGTGATCTATGAAAAAAGGTCAAACAAATCCGGAAGGTCCATCTCATCCACACTCGAGTCACGTGACTGTCGTCAATTGCTGCTTGACAAATGCCGCATCTCCTGGAATGAATGCATCAGAGACCTATATATGACAACGGATCATTAAACCACCACATACGTACACTATTTCATGTTCTTGACAGCTCCTTAAGCCTCATCCTCCATTTTTAATTATCATAAAAATTTAGATTGTCGGGCCAGGCATGTAACGGGTTAGACCATTAGAACTGGCCCAAATTACTATTGGGCTTGGTTAGGTCTCATGCTTATGGTTAGACCACTCTTTCAGGCCTATGTTTGGTTAAAACTTTTTCTATACACCCTATTGCTCAAACTTCATGTCTCTTTAATAACTAAGTGACATTTTGGAACTTTTTATTCCCCTTTTAACTTCTAAATTTCAAATTCTAAGAACTGGAAATTACCAATTTACCCTTTAATATTCTACTTTCTATAAGTACTTTTTTAATATTGGCAAGTTAATGTCAATTGTATTTCAACGAGTAATTATTAGCCCGCGCGTTGCTGCGGGTTTATTTAAGCATGCAGTTATATACCTCATTAATTTATTTTATAAAATATAAGATATTGCATTAGTTCTCTTAAAATTTTGTTCACTTGTTATAAACCAACTTTATGTAAAAAATACATGAATATCTTTACATGATAATTTCTCTTTAAATTATAGTTTGTCTACACTTGATAATTTTCTAATAAACGAAGATTCTACTTTCAAACTCTATAAATGATATAGTTTATTTAGTTAGACTGTTGGAGATACTAACATCAATATACCACTCTTAAAATTTTATTTTTCGTTTATATAGTTTTTAGCAATACAAACATCAATATACCCATACATAAAATTTTATTTGATGATTTGTGATATGTTATTACAAAAATATTAAGTTACAAAATGTATAAACTATAACTTCTTATTACTTATTATTATGCCAACATAAGAAAACTTGGTAATTACAAAATTTATGTGAGTATTCTAGAATATAGTTACGTTTTTAAATCAGAAAAGAGTATTTAAATTGTCAAGATTACATAAATTGTGCTTTTGATTTGCATGAAATTTTTTATTGCATCCATTGATTTTTTTTCATTGTTTAGATAGTATAACATTAACAATTTATAATTTTAAATTTTCCAATATTAAATCGCGAAATTTTTCGCCGTAAACCCTTATTATTCGTTAATACAGCATCTAACGCTGCACATATCAACATATATGATGATATAAACTTATTTTATTAGCATGATATTATAAATTTTTAACTTGCATAATATTTCATTAATGATTCAAATGTAACAAAAATTAATAATTATAATATTTTATTAGTAAAAATGAATGAAGTATCTTATATGAGTAACAGTATAAACTATAGAACTTAGAAGATAACTAATAAAAAAAAGTAGCAACAAAATTGAATAAAATCATTTAATGTGGTTAAAAGAAGGAAAAAAATGTTAAATTTGCCAAGAAGACAATTATCCTTTGTTTGGAAATGGCGAACTCTTGAATGAAGGGAAGACACTTTCCAGCAAGGTAAATGACACTGGTTTTTATAACTTGCTATTAACTTTATATATCTAAAAAAAATTAGGTATACCAGTGAGTATCACATTGTAAGTAAAACCAATCAGAATTGAACAACTATTGAATCCCGTTTTCTTTAATTACTCCGTTCCGTAGCATTTCCATCTCTAATGAACAGTAAAAATACAATGAGTATTGTATTATAAGAAGAATCCTTTAAAAAAAATACTAAATACTATTAAAACCAAATGAAATTATATATCTTCTATTAGCATAACAATTTAAACATTTTGTTATTATATATCTAATTTATGACGCTTATATGATAAATACGATGTATAATAACATCTGCTACTTTGTGCAAGTACACTGCTAATAAACTTTAATTGCCTACTTATATACAATAATAACAATAACATCGATACTTAATCTCGACATGGACAGAAGTACCTCCGTTATATAGTATTTATTAAAAGATATACCAAAAAAGTAAGAAATTTATAAAAATGACTATAAATTAGGTAACTACTATAGGAGCTGATATATGTACACATAAAATAGCAATCCCAACCGATGGGTCTGCAACAGAATAGTAAAAGGACCAGTAACCCATGGACCACTCATTATATAGTCCGTGAACCTTTGGTTAGTTTGAATATCAATGCACACATTAATATAAAGTTACATTTTTATTGAATTTAGTAATTACTAGTCCACTTTCATATACAACCGAATAATCAAAGTTCCAAATAAGAGATCTAATAATAATATCATCAATCTTGAACCTGCCCAAATTATTTTGCTAAACTGACTAGTGGAACACTAGGAAGTAGCTAGTAACCAAAATTATAACATTTTCTAATCCTCTCACACATTTATATATGTATATATAAATATATATTACAATAAATCAAAATGACATTCACTTAATTAAGTAGAAGAAATGTTAGTAATGAGAGCCAAAGCAATGCTTGTTAACTCTGCAACATTTACAATATACCCTCTAATGGTTTCCTTCATCTTCCCTACATTTCCTTCAAACCCATCCATGCATGTATCTTCATCGGTCAATGCTGCACTCACCCAAGTCTTGACATTCCCCATTTTCTCCATGAATTCTGGACCATCCAAATCCTTCATCACCACCATTGATTTCTTCATCTCGTCCACCGAATCACTCATGTTCTCCAAACAATCCGCTACCGCCTGCCCGTCTCTCATGCTCAAGTCCCGCCCTTTCGCGAGCTCCCGTACGCCTTTTGAGGTCGATTTAGCACTTTTTAAGGTCACGGTCAAGGCGGCATTGGCTAATTCCATAGGGTTTGCTTGGATGGTGGATGCATAAGGGGAAAGTGTTTTGAAACATAGGTCGGAATAGCGGGTGGTTTCACACGAGGCCTTGATAAAATCCGTATTGTTGGAGTCAGAATCGGAATTGGAATCAGAGTCGGTTTGTAATTGAAATCTTGATGTTGATGAGATGATGTTGAAGTTGAGTAAAAGAGAGAATGAGAGAAAAAGAGATAGAATTGAACAAGTGAAAGGTTGCATTTTGCTTAAAATCTTGTAAGTGTGTGTGGTTTATGGTGTAGTCTAATGACAAATATATGAGAAATAAAAAGGTAAGTATAAGGTTAAAAAAAGGTACTAGTGTCATACACGTGAATTAGTTGTCAAAGATCATTGGTAAAGACAACAACATGAGATGAGATAGAATACCTTATCATGTGATTCCTCTTCCTCTGTCAGCATTTTGTGGTTCATATATGCACACAAACCAACTATAGATTTGATCTTTATCTCATGATAACCAAACTTAATGAAACAATAAATAAAACAAAAGGGAAAGCTATAGCTAGAAGCATCTTTGAAACTAAAATTTACCTTTATCAACACTTTTAAGTAAGGGCGTTAATTTCCGACACGACCGGAAACCCGACACGAAATCGACATGGAAATAATCAGGTCTGGATTGAGCATAAGTTGAGTTCGGATCAAAAATTAAGAAAGAAATGGCATCAATTAACGATACGGTTATCGACTTATCATATACGGAGTACTTCATAAGAAGATTATTAATAAAACGAGAGAGAGTATATTAGAAACTTATATTTGTTAACTAAAGAAAAATCTGTTGATCAAGATACTTCACAAATGTATGCAAAAATAAAGTTGTCTTCCAATGTTGCTATACTGCGAGAAGCGCTTAATAGGCTTAATTTTATCGTACTAGAATCAAAACTGAACCCTAACAAAGTAAGTCTTTTAAGTTTGAACTGCAAATTCTGTTAAAAACTAACCTTTTTTAACTATAGTTACATGAAGAAATAAAAACATTTTTTAGAGTCGTATAAGCAACAGAGTTTAACATTTAGTTCTTTAGCGTAAATAAAGGAAATCGAATCTACGTAGGATTAAATTTGGCTTAATGGCGACTATTGATCAACTAGCCGTTCTAGCTCAGTTGGTAGAGCGCGTGGCTTTTAACCACGTGGTCGTGGGTTCGAGTCCCACGGATGGCGTTTTATTTTTATTCTATTCTCAGCAAGTTAAAGCATTTGATTACGTATAGTTGCATTTAATATTAATATTTCTTATCTGTCTCTATTTATTTTTCAAGGACAATTTACATGAAAACCTTCCTTGATTAGTCATATTGATCAAGTTGGATGGTCATCATGGGATGGCACTACTTTTGCACAACAAACATTGGTTTACGGGGAATATGTGTGTTTTGGTCCTGGTTCTGCAACAAGAAACCACGTGAAATGGAAAGGACACCAAGTTATAAAAAGCACCAAGTGTTGCATCTCTTTATATGGTGTAGAGACTTATTACAGATAGGTTATTAGATCTCTATAAACTAATAAGCACCTTGAAATCAGTTATTTTTTAATTGATATTTTTGAATGAGATAGTGGAACTTAAAAAATCTTCAAAATTGAAATCGGTTAAAGTTTATATTCATCTTTTAAGTCACTTTATTAAAATCACAAAACTTTTTTAAATATAAAATAATTATGTTTTAAAAAATATACAAAAAACGAATTTATAAATTTTAGAAATAAATATATTTTAATACTCGAAAATTATGGTCATATGCCCCTAAAAGCAGTGCGGCTAGGACCGTTTTAGATGGAGCGAAGAGGCAATTGGGGGCGTCACAGAGGTGGGCCCAACATATATTGTAAAGGCCGCAATATTATTGGTTGAGTTACGCTTCAGCCACCCACAGACGGCCACGTTAATCATACAAGTTTACGGGCCCACCTTTTTATATCAATTTCCACCTGGGCACCCAAACAGCTGATCTTACGGGCCTAAATATTAACTACTTGTTCTAGAAAGCCCATATTTAACCAATAAAGCGTTATACGGAGTATTTAATTTATCTTAACGGATAATTGTTAAATACAAATGTATGATATTTGATATACTTACTGCACTAGTCGACTAGAGTTTAGGCAGAGGTATCCGTTAATATTGTAGCAATAAGAAATGCAAATTTTTATTTTAACATCAACCTATTTATAAAGACTAAGGAGTAAAATAATAATATCATAATGAGAAACATTCAAGTTAATCCGTCTTTTTTGTAAAGTTCTGACAGATAAATCTTAGCCTTTTAATCAATCAACCCCCAAAACATCACCATAACCAAAATCACATGTGATTCAATACACCACCACCACCACTAGTATTAAATCACATATAATTACACACCGCCGATCACCATCACTACCACCGTCAACCTCTGCCAGCCATATCATATTTATAAATTACGATCATATAACAATGATACACATTATATTTATAAATGACTGTCATATTGCTATATTTTAAAATAAAAATATCAATTAATAGTTTGATGAATTGAATAAGGAGTAATAATACCCACTTTGCTGTTAAAAATACCTTTTTAACCTCTTGTATTTTGTTGTTGTTTGATGGCTTGGGCGTGGTTTTCCTAGCATTATATTATGATTATTATTATCCTATAAAGGGAACTCGATATTCAAATTCTCCAACAAACCATTTTATCCGTCTCCGGGTTTTAACAAACTGTTTAGTAAATATGATGTTACTCATTTAGGTAATATTCAAAGTAGTCTAAGAATTTTAACTAGTCTTAAAGGATAATTAATAGTCAATATATCAAGAAAAAGTCAAAGGTCAAGATCAAGATTCAAACCATACAAACACATGTGCTTTAATACATCAATACCCCATCCACCTCCGGCATCCGGAGACGGCGGACGGCGGCGATGGGCGGCGGACGGCGGCGATGGGCGGCGGACGGCGGCGATGGACAGCGGCGGCGCCGGAAGGCGGCCAGAGGTGGCCGCCGGCGGTGGTGGTCGTGACTTGACACATGTGTTTGAAACACATATGTTTTGAAAATAAAGGAGTGTATATGTACAGTCAAGCACATGTGTTTCATGACTTGAAACACATGTGTTTCGTTACTAGAAGCACATGTGTTTCACTAATAAAAGTTGTTTTGAAATATAAAGGAGTGTATATGTACAGTCAAGCACATGTGTTTCATGACTTGAAACACATGTGTTTCGTTACTAGAAGCACATGTGTTTCACTAATAACAGTTGTTTTGAAAATAAAGGAGTGTATATGTACAGCCAAGCACATGTGTTTCAAATAATAAAGCACATGTGTTTGTAAGCTAGAAGCACATGTGCTTTACTAATAACAGTTCTTTTGAAAATAAAGGAGTGTATATGTACAGCCAAACACATGTGTTTCGTGACTTGAAACACATGTGCTTCGTATGCTCACATGTGTTTTAGAAACTCATATTTTTAGTGACTTGAAAGTTGAAACACATGTGTTTCGTGACTTGAAACACATGTGCTTCGAAGTAATATGCTCGTTTGTATTTTGGAACATCTGTGTTTTAGTTAAGCACATGTGTTTCAATACATCAATACCACCATCACCCCCATTACCACCAGCACCTTCACTGTCAGCCACCACACCGCCGCCGGCCGCCGCCGCCGGCCACCGCCGGCCGGGCTGTCCAGCGGTGGTGACTGGAAGTACATATGTTTGAAACATATGTGTTTTGAAACACTGTGATTTGATATTGACTATTTTGATCCAGTAGCTAGGATTTATCCCTTGTGACTATGCAAAAACTTTGGACTTCGTTGAAGACAACTCTTATTAATTTACGAAAAGGGAGAGAGTATATTATAAAATGGACTATTTTAAGAATGATGGGCGCACGGGGTAAAGAATGAGGGTAGTGGAATGATTACCGTCGGTGGTGGAGACGAGGCGTATATGTGACGAGCAGTAGAACGGGGTCCGTTCAATCATATGTTCTCCACAAACTTTTCCCGTAAAATATTAACGTCATATTAGACATATATTTCTTTTTTTTTGTCAAGTTCACCGTTCTACAATTTTCTTTTAACAACAAAATATATCAAATATTCTGTGTGTGAATTGGAAGAGGATTAGGTGATTTATTAAGAGGTGCGTATATAATTGGTTAATTAGATATAGTTTGATTATAGATTATTAGTATACGTTTAAGTAATGGTTTATTTAAGCACTTGATTTATGATATTTGGTCATGATGAATTGATTTGACTTGGGTAAGAACTTGATCGCATTCCAATTTTTTAAATGAAAGCCAAATGACTTTCTAATTCCGAACTTTTCTAACCTGTTTGATGCGCCTATTTCCGTTTAGTTTTTGCTAGAACTTTTATCGTTTGACGCTAATTAATTCTTACAGAGAGTAATTTTTTGAGACAGAGCAATTTTAATGCCGAAAGACAATGAGATTTGGGTCTCGATCAGTTGCTGGTGCGTTGGTGTTAGTCACCACAGATAATTAGGAACAAAAATCTTGGCCACCAATTTAGCCCCAAATGACAGTGAAAGACAAAGATAGCCTACAACAAACATGTTTGTCTCTCTAGCCTTTACTTACCCATATGTCATCATTGGGGTTTCTTTGTCTCTCTATGCATACCCATTCTTCTTCTCCAACTTACCCTCCTATATATTTTACAACCCTAATTCCTTATCTTGACCTTCCCATTTTTAGCAACGAACTATCCAATAAAATTCTTCATAATTAATTCCTCGGCGTATGAACCATTTCATAAATCGGTTCAAATCCCAAGGATAAACATAATCTTTGAAACCTCATCACTTCAAGAAAGATTAAAATCTCCTTATCTAGATCTCTAGCTAGTAATTAGTTTATACATACATAAAAAAAAAGGGATCGAAAACATGAACACTTTTTCGCATGTCCCCCCTGGCTTTCGGTTCCATCCCACTGATGAAGAGCTTGTGGATTACTACCTTAGGAAAAAGATTAACTCAAGATCAGTTGAACTAGACGTTATCCGAGACGTCGATCTTTACAAAATCGAGCCATGGGATCTTCAAGGTATAAAAGCTAGCTAACTTTGTCAAACACTTTTATACATATAAATAATATGTAATTATGGTATATATACTTGAATTTATAAGTATAGTTTTGTTGTATCATGTAATAGAGCTATGCAGACTGGGTACAGAAGAGCAAGTTGATTGGTATTTCTTTAGTCACAAAGATAAGAAGTATCCAACGGGTTCTCGCACCAATAGAGCTACGGCAGCTGGCTTTTGGAAGGCAACCGGAAGGGATAAAGCTATTTACTCTAAGCACGACTTGGTTGGGATGCGAAAGACATTGGTATATTATAAAGGTCGTGCGCCTAATGGACTAAAATCCGATTGGATCATGCATGAATATCGCCTTGAAACCGATGAAAATGCAACCACAACACAGGCAAGTCGATCTCAAGTATATTTGCTGTTCTTTTGAATAATTAAGCTCAAAATGCATCTCAGTACTTTAAACAGGTTACTCTCCTGAACTTGACAAAATGATCGATTTAGTATCCTAACTCATATTTTTTTCTCACGTGCTTTGTTTGTAATTTTAATATATTGAGATATACGTATATTTTTTATTCCGTCAAAATCTGAAACGAAAGTAAGTCAAACAAGAAAATATGATCAAATTAATTAGTCAAGGTATTAACATGACCATTTTGTCAAATCAGTATACCATGTTGCGTTTTTAATAGTTTAATATAATAAAGGACCTAATCAGACAAATTTTTCATACTAAAATTCATTTTAGCATTTAGATCAAACCTATCATAAAAATGTTCGTAATTGTTGGTAATCTAGCTAGGAATTCGATATAACAACTTTTGATGGTTCTAATTAACCTTCTTTATAATTTGAAAACAGGAAGAAGGATGGGTGGTATGTAGGGTATTTAAGAAAAGACTACCCATAATAAGGAGAGCAAGCGATCATGAACTAATGTGGTACGACGATCATCAAGTCTCATTCATGCCTGAAGTCGACTCGCCAATGCGGAATAACATTCGATCCAACGTCTTAGGTAACAATGCTTACCAAAACCCTAATTATGGTTCATGCAAGCAAGAACAAGATCAGCTGCAAAATTACCAGAATACCCCTGGTCAATGCCTCCAACTCCCTCTTCTAAAACATATCCCAACCATCAATTCTTACATGCCCGTTTACGGTATCGACATAAACCAAGGAAGCAGTCATGATTTTCTGCCTTCTTTGCATCAAGGCCAAAACGTTAATGATCAAGTGACAGATTGGCGAGTTCTTGACAAGTTTGTTGCATCACAATTACATAATCAAGCTGATGTTTCGATTACGGGAAATCATGATCAATCTTATCCAAATGCAGAAGAGCATATCGAATTACCAGAAGATGCATCAAATCCCATATCCGGTTGCCACATAGATCTATGGAAATGATGGAAACATGAAAAATCCCATTTTTATTCTTGAAATTATTAACTCTTATTAATTCTTGTAAATAATAAAGATCTATACAGCATTACATGTGTAACCTTATAATTAATTAACCTTTGTACTAGCTTAAATTAGGGGTGTGCAAATATATCCGGTATCCGAAAATTCGAAAAAAATATCCGAAATCCGATCCGGAATTATCCGAAATTCGGATATCCGAAATTTCGGATATCCGAAATTCGGATATCCGAATTTTTGGTTTCGGATTCGAATACCAATATTACGAATTTTCGGATATTTCGGATATCCGATATCCGATTGTTTATCGATTTTTTATTTGTAAAAATTTAATACTCCCTCCGTCCCACAAAAAACTTCTCATTTCACCCAAAAATTTTGTCCCATAAAAAACTTCCCATTTGAAAATTGGAGGGACCCACTTAATAAATTAATATTATCTCATTAACTTTATGTCATTTTTTATCATTTTCTTAAAGTTTCTCTCACTAACTTTATGTCAATCTCTAAACTAATCATATATTTTAATCAAATTTATACCAAATATGAAAAACACAATAACACTGATTCAATCCATAAAATGATGTTAGATGATGATTTTGGTGAGAAAGATGAAGATGGAGATTAGGGCTTTTAGAGAGAGAAACAAGAGAGAAGGAGAGAGTGAACTTTCCAGAAAATGATATTTGATTAATGAGAAAAGTTAAAGTTTTAAGCCTTACATGTTGGTATTTATACCATGGCTTAAAACTTGGTTAGTTAGGACTAATTCCTAAACAAAACTTAACATCTATACAATGTTTCACTTTTACCCCCTAGACTATCTATTATAACTTTATAGTACCTAACAATCTCCCCCTTTGTAATAGTAGACTAGGTTGCATATCTTTGAGACTATGCGGTATGGGCATAGTCCCGTGGTCGTGGGGCTGAGGTGGCCACTCGGCCACGCCGTTAACGAGCGGGGAACACCGCCCCCCTACACGGCGTGGGGAGCGGTGGTGGAGAATCGTGGGCACGGCAACGGTGGTGGACGGCGTGGTGTTGCTGCAAATATGACCGTTGAACGGTCATATGACCGTTAAAATTAAAAAAAAAAACTTTTTTTTTTCTTTTTTTTTTACTTTTTATTTCCCCTATAAATACACACACTAATACATCTTTTTTACTCACACCTTTACCATCTTTCTCTCTACAACCTTTCTCTCAAAATAATATTTTTCTCACATCTTTTACTACCAAATGGATTCCAACCAAAGCACGCCTGATTCCAACCAAAACACGCAAGACAATCTTGGATTTGCACAGTTCGAGCCATATGTTAATTTGCTCAGCTCAGGCACTGCCATTCCACCAAATCCCCAATACCAACAACCTCAATACCAACAACCTCAATACCAACAATTCCAAAACCCCCATTTCCAAAACCCCCATTTCCAAAACACCCAATTCCAAAACCCCCAATTCCAAAACACACAATTCCAACCAAATCAGTTTCAACAAAGTCAATTCCAAAGTGCTCAATTCCAAAGTACACAATTCCAACAAACAGAGGCTGGCGGTAGTCGAGCAAAAAAGAGGAGGATTTGGAGGGGGAGGATCTCGAGATCTTGCGGGAAGCGAAAGCGAAGGCGAGGGCCGCTTTCCGCAAGTTAAGCTAGTTTTTTTAATTTTTAGGATTTTAATTTTTTTTAATTTCTAGGATTTTAATTTTTAATTTCAAGTATTGTATTTTTATTTAATTTCTTGGATTTTAATTTTTAATTTCTAGTATTGTAATGTTTTAATTTTTAATTTTAATGGAATTTTAATTTTATGTTTAAAAAATAAAGGGAAAAGAAATGATGAGTTGGAAAAAAATTGGTGTGGGGTGGAGTGGTGGGTATTTCCTGGATAAAGTGGAGTTGTGTGATGTGGTGTGGTTGCTGAGGTGGCAGATGATGTGGCAGAAAAAATGGGGTGGTGGTGGTGCCCATACCCCATAGTCTGAAGACTTCTGTGTTTGTAAGACTGGAGCTGAGATTTGAACCGTTGAGCAGTTATGTTGATAAAACAGCATCAGCCTTTGATCATCGTTGACAGACATACTTTTAAATGGCTTTTCAACCAATATAAAGTATCCGAGAAGACTTCATGCACATCGACTGAATGTAGACCCATAGATAGAGCGGTTAGCAGCGGAAGTCCTTTCTTGAAGTTGTGGCATTTGTCGATTTGCTGCATATCCTTGGTTCCTGATGTTTGTTGGAGTTGAAGCAGTGCGGAATGTTTATATGTTTTGGATTTTCTGACCGTTGTTGATAATGTTGGAGTACGGTCATAAAATCACTTATCTGATGTGTTGTCTGTTGTTGATAAGATTGAAATACAGTCATCAGATTTTCTATCAGACATAGTGACCGTTGTTGATAACAATGGAGTACGGTCGTCTGATCTTCGCACGAGAAGGTATCAGGGTAACCCAGGATCACATAGATTGCCTGTTTGCACAACAGTTACAGAAACTGTGTGACCTACGTTCAGTGTTGGCATTGATGTTAGCACTGGTAGGATTTCCATTCAATCATCGTGGAATACCAATATTTTTGGTATCACTATGAATGTTCCGGCAATATCTCAAAGATATGCTTGGTAGAGTGCATGTGTCCTAGAGAAATTTAATTCGGTTCTAGACTCTATATGTGGACAAACGAAGGCGAGGACTGGAGGTGGGTCCTCTTTTTCAATATCAACAATCTCCAAATGAGATGTCGATAGTGGATGTGGTAATCTCCGTGATTTTGAAACAAGTACTTTTTGTACTTGAGTGGTCAGTGGGGGTTGTGCATTGCACCACTGGGTCCATGATGTCTTAATCAGAAAGCAACATATGCAATCTGATATAGATGAGGTTACCCGGTCATTTGTTCGGTTTAGGGAGGGTTTTCCGTTTTCTTTTAACCCTTTCACACACGCTCCTCACTCAACTCACTTTTTCATTTTTCAACTACACCCTCGTTTTTGTTTTTACCATGTGATAAGCTGATTTGCACCCCATACTTCATACCCCCTCTCAATTTTTACCTCAGCGCACCCCAATCAAGATCCCATAATACTTGATTCTGCTCACCTAGACCTAGGGACCCTCACTTTTTAGTTCCTATATTGTCGGTGGCTCCGGGGAAGATCATGCTGGGTTTAGCAGATCATAGGAGTAATTTGAGAGTGGACTATTACGCTCATGTGCATTTTAATCAGCTTTCAAGATGTTGCATTTTAGTTCACATGGATTTTTCATCGGAATTTTATGTGTTTCCGGTATAAGTTGTTGCCTGAATGATTTTGAAGTTTAAGGCACAACAACTTTGTTCTTTTAAGGTAACACCGGACTCACATAGAGTATCCGTTGGCACACGTTATGAATCTGTAGTCGTTTGCACAACCGTTGATTCAAATGTGTGACCTGCGTTTAGAGTTGGCGTGATTTTAGCTCTAGCAGGATTTCCACTCGATCCTCGTGAAACATCATATTGTGATGCCACTACGAGTGTTCCGATGGATTCACGGAGATCCATGTTTGTAGTGCAGGTGTCCTATATTGGAAATATTCTTGGGGGTGAGAACTAGACACACTGTGCATACAAAGAGACTTAACCCGGGGCAGGAGGTTATTATTATTCAATACCGACATACTCCGAATGGGTAGTCAGTAGCTTTTGTGCTACGTCCCCTGATGAAATGAAACAAATCCCTGTTGAGAGGAATTTGAGTAGTTGGTGGTGGCGTGCATTTGCTTTACTGGGCCAGTAAAGTCTAGTGAAACATTCAACGAATGAATGATCACCTATTTAATTGGTTGCCCGGTTTGTTTTCGGTTTGGATGCACTCATAAGGTGTGTTTTCTTTGATTTATCATGTTTTCACATCACCTTGCACTCACCTATTACTATACCCTAGACCTAAACCCTCACATTTACCAGTTGGCTGAAATATTTCCCTGGGAAGGTGTGGCCGGATCTGGCAAACCATGGGAATGTATGTCTTTTGAAGTAGTAAGTAACGAGAATTAAAAGAATTTGTAATAAACAGATGCAATCTTTACTAGAGAACTAGTAAAGAGATCGTTTACGGATATTACAACAACTTATGATTAACGTTACAAACATAAAACTTTTTATTTGGGTATTTTGTTTTTGTTTTTCTGAATTTTCTCCCCCTAGAAATAATAATTCTCCCCCTAGAATTAATATTTCTCCCCCTCGACAAAACAAAAGTAATTGACAAGTTTTGAGATCGAAGGACGTACCTTATACATCGTCGGAGGGTTGAAGGGGAGGTTTTGCGGTTAAGCTTGATTGAGATTTGTGGTTTCTTTTAAGAGCGGGTTCTGAATCTGTTTTGATCAGAAGCCATTTTGGAACAGGTGAAGTGCCACCCAGCATTTGAATGTTAATGCCGCCCACGTCTTTCATACGGTTTTGGGCGATTAACTGATTCGTCCTGCCATCTGAGCCCATGATATTGACCGAAAGGTAGTGGCATGTTAGGAACTTCAGTTGTGTAGGTAGGCGTGTTTCTTCTTTCTCGTACACCCAGGTGAACCTCAAAATGTCTAATCACTATTCGCCAGCTTAGTCTTTCCTTAATGGCAGTGATTAGTGTGTCAATATTGCTTCGAAGAGAGGTGTTTTCTGGGTTGCTGGGATCTCTGTTCATGTGCCTCCCCTTTTTCTCCAATTTCTTCTTAAGGATGTTCAATGTGCCGTCACAGTACTTGGCAATGTCTGACACACGAAAGAAGACTCTTTCTTTGAAGTAGTTCGTGTAAGTCATTCCCAAGTTGGGTTCACCTAGAACAACTGTTCTCCGAGTTTGAATCTCGGAGGGAAGTGATCTGTAAGGAGCAGCTAAGTGAACCTTTGCTGTACCACTCTCAATAGCCATCTGCACATCTTCCATTCGAGCAGCTAATGTTTTAACAAGCATGAAGCGCTTCAGAGCAGCCTGAGCGAAATTTCTCGCATGATTTTTAATTGGATGAGGCGTGTCTGGTAGTAAGCGTACTGTGTTGTAAAGAAATTCTATATCCCGAGGTTCAAGAATATAGAAGTCTCCTTCAGTAATTGTGTACAGTTGATCATCTGCTCTGCGAATATGGAAGATTGTGTACCAGTAGTAGCCTGAGAAATGGCCGGTCGTTATCTCCAGGAGTTGTGTTATCGGGAATTTGCTGTATCGATCGGTTTTGCCCCTAAGGTAATGCATTGTAAGGTAATACATTTTCTTTTCTCGGAAAGGCAGTACCACTACTTTGTATAAATCCTGATAAATTACAGGCAGCTCTGTCTCCTGGAAAATAGCAGAGAAGCGATCTTCAACAAATGGCATTTTAACTTGTTGAAAGAGGCACGCTTTGGAGATCTTCAGGCGGCGTTTGTTAGCTTTATCCGCCGCTCTCTTCTCGCTATATGATAATACCGGCACATCATGTGTAGGAGAGGCAGTTGGTGGTTCCGGTGCTGGAGTTCTGGCGGCGACCAGTTGATCGTAGTTTCGGAAGTAACGGTGATAATTTTCTCGGGTGAAGGGATATCTTTTGACGTCAAATGGTTCATCCTCCCCTGCTTTGTCGCTGTCGGAGTCATCGTTTGAAGGGGAGGTGGCAGGTTGAGTTGATTCGTTAAAAGCGTCCCTCACAATGTTGTCTTCTTCCGGGTCACTAGGTAAATCAATAACTGTGTCCGCCTATTTTCTCAGAACCTGTTGAACGTTGTCGTTTTTATTGTTCTCAACCTCAAAATTTATAGATTGGAGATGACACATAGATTCAAGTTTTTCGGCTTCAGTCATCTCACTGGATTTACGGTTATTTTGGGGCAAGATGTCTTCACTCTCATCTACTCGCCACTGGTTGAGTGGTTCAATGTTCAGCACCTGATTGTAATCAAACTCAACAATCGCCCAGTCATGTACATACTCATATTCTTGTTGGCCTCTTCCCCGTGTTTGCTGAGAGGAGCTGGGTTGGTGTTGGGAATGACGTGCATCTCCGGAGTGTTGAGAACTGGATCCACCACGTTCCAGAATTCTCCTCTGTCCTCCTCCTCCCTGAGGATCATCCTCAGGGTCTCCCGGTCTTCTGTATATAAGGGATCCTTGCCTGCATGGCTCGACCAGTTCTTCTAAGCGATAGTTGAACATCGCTTTAATTTGTTCAATTGTAAATGAACGGGATGCTTCCAGGAGCATTTCTCTGTTAAGTGGATCAGAAGTCGGTGGAAGAGGAGGAACATTTGCCAGCCTACCCTCAAGGTTTTCTAACCTCGTACTGAGTGATTGGATTGTGGAGGTGAGATGAGGGATGATCTGCATTTCTGGATTTGGCATTTCAGTTGTTGTGGTAGTGGTAGCCTCGGATGATGTAGACTGTTGAGGGAGAGTCATTACAACTGTTGCAGGAGGAGTTGTATCGACCCTCGAGGCAGTACCACTCGTGTAGAATGGGGGAAGTGATGTGTCTATTGGAGGTGTTGTTGTTATAAACGGTGAAATTGTGGTGGTTACTGAGGGAATTGTGGTTGTGACTGGTGGTATGGTGGTTGTGACTGGTGGTATGGTGGTTGTGACTGGTGAGATTGTAGTAGTGGCTGGTGGAGTTGTGGTTGTTACTGGTGGAGTTGTGGGTGGGATTGTGGTTGTGACTGGTGGAGAGAGTGGAGGAACATAGGTTGTTGATGTCGGAATTGTGGTAGTTAGTGGGGTAGCGGTTGATGGGGTTGGTTGTTGGGTGTGTGGTGGAGAGGGATCCGTGAAGATAGGATCATCAAAGGGGTTTGGGGATCCTTGTGGTGGTGGTGACTGTAGACCATGTTGGGTTGGTGAAGGTGGACCGTGTGGTGATGGTGGTGAATCTGGTCGATCAGACATTGTTGCGGCGGAGTCTGTTGATGATGAAGAAGAGGACGGTCCAGCTGGTTGTGGTGGTTGTCGTATGATGGGTCGAGTTGGCGGAGGTAGAACTCGTTCAGATGATGTAGTGGCAACCGACCCACTTCCTGAGGCACCGCTGGAAAAAATTCGAGGTCGTTTAGCACGTTGGTGAGCCGGTGGTTGTTGCTGTTCAGCCTGTCTACGTCTAGGACGTGGTTGAGGTGGTGGTTGGTGTGGTTGAGCTGGTGGTTGTTGTACTGGGGCAGCTTGTTGTGCAGGAGCAGCTGGTTGAGCTGGAGCAGGAGGTGCTCCTTCAGGTGTCCAGTCGGGATAATGAAGAGCCCGGTATTGGTTCACACTATCAAGATTGAAGTTTGCGATTTTAAGGAGTGGGAGTGGGATCGCGGCCTCATTGACTTCAGTTGTACCACTGTTGCCCCTTAGAAAATTAACGCTCGATGGTATGAATCTTCGTGCAACATCTCTGGTATGAATGTTTTGGTATCTCTCCATGAAATGTTCTATCATAATTGCCCAGAACCTTGGGTATGGCAGAAATGCCGGTTCCTTTGATTTGGAGAGCTTGAATTCTTCCCACAAGTAGGCAGCATAGTCAAAGTGGCGGTTGTAGCACATGGCATGATAGGCATGGTGAACTTCTTTTGAGGCCCTGTCGTGACCACCTTTCTTTGCTGTCATGCAACGGTTGAAGATTGTGAAGACATGTGACCAGCTTCTTGCCATATTTTTCTTTTTGAGTTCTCTTAAGTCAATAGATTCCTGAGGAAGGAGAAGACCAAGATCGTGTATCCCGTAATACACTTGCTGGAATGGCAGCGGAGGTTCAAAGGTGGTGAGTGGTGGTCTTGAATCGGCACGAGGTAAACGGAAGATGTCATAAAGATCATCTTTTGTGAATTGAATTGGTTGTTCATCAATAATAGTTTCGAAGTGGTGTGGGGTTGTTGATGTCACCATTGTTAGGTTAACGAAGAACTGTTGTACGTACACCGCTGGAACTGATGGTCTGGCATTTATCGAGTAATAAAGAGGATGGCGTTGGAGAACATGAGAATGGATCGGGTAGTTGATGGAGAACGAGACTTCTTCTTCCGGTGCCCAGTAGGGGTTGTTTTCCGCCATCGGTTTGAGCCTGTATGGAGGAACCAGGGTGTTCTCGTCAATGATATCTTGTGCCGCCATCTGTGGTTTAGACACTAAGAACACATGGCACAAAATGATGATTAAAGTTAGTGCACAGTGTTAACAAAAGAAATGTAACGATGATATTTCACACTTATCGAGACGAGAGGGTTCAAAGTAATTTTAATAGTATTTAAAATATAAGAATAATATAAAAATTTTAAATTTATTAAAAATATTTAATAAATAAAAATTAGTAAATTATAATTATAAAGAAAATAAAAAAAACTTAAAAGAAAGGAAAATTTTCAAAAAGAAGTTCGGGCCGAACTACAGTAACAACTTCGGGCCGAACATGTGAGAACTTCGGGTCGAACAACGTTGGTGCAGAACTTCGGGCCGAACATGTGAGAACTTCGGGTCGAACAACGTTGGTGAAGAACTTCGGGCCGAAGTTGTGACACAAGTTCGGGCCGAACTTGTAATACAAGTTCGGGCCGAAGACTTTTACGATCGAGGGTTTCTACACTGTTTTTCAAATCTGTCATTCGTAGATCGATATATACAGTAAAAACTGGCCAATAGGGATCGGTTTAGCTAGTGGAACATACTAGATAACATATTATAACAATAAGAACCCTAGATCAACCTAAATCACCATTTTGAAACCCTAGAAAAGTCGATCCGTCAATCTGTCGATTGTGTGAACAACAACGGTTCAAGAGATGAAATTGAAGGTTAGAAAATTACCGAAATCGATTGAACAGAAGGAACCGAGTGTTGTGAAGACAGAATCGAGATTGAATGACGAAGAATCGAAGTGGAACGAGGACTGTGTGTTTTCGCAGGTGTTTTTGGTGTGTGTGTTCGAGAAAAAGAAGACGAGAATAGTGAAGTTTGGTGTATTTTATAGGACATAAATTCGGGCCGAACTTGTAAGCCGACTTAGAACTTCGGGCCTGGAACAGTGTGTAGTTCGGCCCGAAGACGTTTCTTTTTTTTTTTTTTTTTTTTTTTTTTTTTTTTTTGAGAAAATTAAAACAAAAGGAAAATTAAGCATTAAAAAAAAACTTAAAAATTAGGTGAAAATATAGAAAAATCCTAATTAATGTCGAGAGATGGAAGTTAGGAACGCTGCATCAGCTCCCCCGATACTGATGATATGAGTGAAATCTCTCCATTGACAGTTGACAACGATTTGACGATCGGGTTTCAAGACGAGTTTCTTGAAAGCCATTGTGATGATACGAAGAATGCAACGATTTACCAATTTGAAAAATATGAATTGTAGACAATTAAGTTTTGAGATTTAGCATACCAAGCTTTGAGACAAGATAATTAAAACGTTTTTCGTCCAAAGCCTTGGTAAACAAATCTGCTAATTGAAAATCGGTGGATACGAAGTACAATTCAACATTGCCCAGTTCAACGTGATCTTTGATAAAGTGATATCGAAGATCGATATGTTTGGTTTTAGAATGTTGAACTGGATTGCAAGATATGGCAATTGCACTTCGGGAATCACAATATAAAGGAATGCGGCTATAGGAAAAGCCGTAGTCCTTTAATTGTGATTGCATCCATATCACCTGGGATAGACAGCTAGCGGCGGCAACATATTCTGCTTCAGCGGTTGATAGTGAGACGCAGTTTTGCTTTCTTGATGACCAGCTGACTAGCTTATCTCCCAAAAATTGAACTCCCCCAGATGTACTCTTCCTGTCCAGCATGCACCCAGCATGATCAGCATCAGAGAAGGCAGAAAGATCAAACGAGGTCTCCTTGGGATATCAAAGACCAAGATCTCTGGTGCCTTTTAGGTAACGGAAGATTCGTTTGACTGCCAGAAAGTGAGATTCTTTGGGAGCAGCCTGATACCGAGCACAGATGCATGTTGAAAACATGATATCCGGACGACTGGCCGTTAAGTAAAGGAGTGATCCAATCATACCCCGATAGTTTGTGACATCTACCGGTTTACCATCCAGATCAGCATTTAGTTTGGCGGTCGTGGACATCGGTGTTGCGATAGGTTTACAGTCGTCCATGAGATACTTCTTCAGCAGATCAGAGATATACTTTGATTGATTGATGAAGATGCCAGTTGGAAGTTGACGAACTTGAAGACCTAGGAAGAAGTTCATCTCACCCATCATGCTCATTTCAAAGCGTTTTACCATGAGATCGGAGAAACGTTTGCAATATTTCGGATTTGTAGACCCAAAAATAATGTCATCGACGTAGATCTGAATTAGGATGATGTCTTCCCCGTGACGTTTGATAAACAAGGTGGTATCAACTTTTCCCTTTGAAAAACCAGTGTCAACTAAGAACTGGGAAAGAACATCATACCATGCCCTAGGGGCCTGTTTCAAGCCATAGAGAGCTTTGTCGAGAACATAGACATAATCTGGATGTTTGAGATTTACAAACCCTTCTGGTTGATTAACAAACACCTCCTCTTTTAGAATACCATTTAAGAATGCAGTCTTTACATCCATCTGATAGATAGTAAAGTTTTTGTGAGCTGCATATGCTAAGAAAATGCGAATGGCTTCTATGCGGGTAACAGGAGCAAATGTTTCTTCGTAATCAATGCCTTCCTGTTGAGCGTAACCTTTAGCTACCAACCTTGCTTTGTTATGAATGACGATTCCATTTTCATCTTTCTTGTTCTTAAAAATCCACTTAGTTCCGATGACTGATGATCCCGGGGTTTTAGGAACTAAGCGCCAGACCTTTAATCTTTCGAATTGATTAATCTCTTCCTGCATCGCAATTATCCAGTCTGGATCGGAAAGCGCTTCACAGACTTTCTTCGGTTCAGTGGAGCTTAAGAATGATGCATGATGACATTCATCTGCTGAAGCCCGTCTAGTTTGGACCGAGGAGGCTGGGTTTCCGATGATTTGGTCCAAAGGATGTTCCTTTGTCCACTTCGTAGAATGAGGAAGTGGGAGTTGACCAGGGTTAACGTTGGAATTATCAGTGAAAGCAGGGTGTGGTATGATTGCAGTTTCAGTATTGTGAGTATTGATCGGAGGTGGTGGATCGACTCGAGGAAGATGAAATTTAGAGAAATCAATCACCAGTGGAGCGATAATATCTGAGGGAGGTGGGGGGTCGACTGGTGAAGATTGAGTTCCTAGTGTCGATGTTGAAGGACCTGCACTTGATGTGGGTATTGGTGAGTTTGGAGCAGGTGAGGTAGGTGATGGGGTCTCATTTGGGGATGGATTGTTGATTTCCGGAGCTGTGATTGATTGAGCATCTACCGGAGGTGGGGGTGGAGGTGGAGGTGTAGGTGGGGGTGGGTGTGGGGTTGGGGGTGGAGGTGGGGGTGGGGGTGGAGGTGGGGGTGGAGGTGGGGGTGGGGGTGGGTGTCTGACGTTGTGATATTCATCATGGAAGTGTTGGAATAGGATTTCAAGATCATTCAGAGAGGATGAATGGTTAGTGGAGGTTGTGGGTAGAGGTCTTTCAATGCCAGTTGAGCTTGAATCTGTTGGAATATGCTTCACATGTATAACATATAGTTATATGGCTAGTTGTTTGTGAGCCTAAAGGGTCACACACTTAAACACTAAACACCATTATATAATTAGTGTAATTAGTGTAATTACATTAATTATTAATATATATAAGCTATGAGCTTGTCTATCATAAGTTTAATATTAAAAGTTAATATTGAAACTTTCTTGTGGGCAAACTAGAAGAAACAAAAGATAGGGACTTGTGGGCAAATAAGACTAATGATTTATGGAAATCATTAAAGGATTGTAATGGCACCATTAAGAGATATAATGGTCCATAAACTCCTTTCTTTGACCACACTTGGCCGTCCCCTCTCACACACACTTTGAAGGTGTTTTGTTTTCTCTCTTTTGCTCTCAAGACTCTAGGACTAGCATCCATTACATTGGTGTTCTTGGAAGTGTTGTGTGGACTTGCTTTAGAGGTATTCCCCATTGGAATCCTTGGTTTCGGTTGCTCACAATATCCATCCGAATTCATCATTGATCAAAGGCAACTAGGGTATGATTCTTATACCATTCTCTTTGATTTTTCTTTTAGTTTAATTGTATGATTGATATCAAGATCCTTTCATGGTGATAAATACTTTCCGCTGCGTTTTGTTAATTGTTTTAACCGAAAATCACCATTAGTGGTATCACGAGTCATTATATTAATCATATAATTAGCTAGATTTTGTAAAAAGTGGCAAAAATCAATCGGTTTTGATGTATAAAAATCCCGATCGGAAAGAAAAAAAAAAAACCCTACGGTTTTTTGTTTTTTTTTTCGGTTTTTTTTTAATTTAAAAGATGGGTTAAAACATGTATTTTTGGAACCCTATTGTCACTTGTTACAAAATCAAATCAAAAAGTTAATCTAGTTTATTGAATTTTTTGATTATTTGGCTTGGAATTCTTGTTTAATTATGTTTTTTGATATGGCAAAACATGTATTTTTGCCATATCCCAAGCCAAAGCCTTGTCAAATTGTTGATTGTTTGTGCAAACCGATGAAAGCCTAGACCGTTTGTGAATGAATGTGGTTGATGTTTGGTTGTTTGTTTATTTCGGGAAAAGCCGTGTTTTTTTTTGGCTTAATTGTTGTAATTTGTTTCATTTTTTTTCTTTTATTTTTGGTGCCATTTTTGGGGCAATTTGTAATGTAAAAGTAATAGAATAGATTGTATTTATTTTATCTTTTTATTGTAAATTGTTTGACAAAAATATTGAAGACTTATGAAGAAAACAACAAATTTCCGTCACAAAAGCGAGGGCTGTACGAAAACAGGTTTTCCAGAGGCATACGGACTCCTTTTTGGGCGATTCAAAAGCCCAAAATGCTTGCAAAGTCGTGGGCTACAACTTTCCAGAAGGCCGGGAAGACCAGCGAAGACTCCTTCAGTGACTTTTCGGGCTTCAAAGTCTGCTGGAATTTTCTGGCAGATTACACTTTTTCACAATTTTGGGTTCTACTTGCTCAAGAATGTCTTGGAGCAAGTGGGAGCCCATTGGGTTTATGTAGGCCCGTTTGGGTTCATGTTGGCCCGTCCCCTAGTTTGACCCTTCGGTCCGTCGTGATGACTCACGTGACCGAACCTAGGATTTCATCGGTCGAGGTTTGCACAAAATTATGTTGCATGTTTTATTCTTTGTTTGTGGTTGTTTTTCTTTTCTATTAGATACAAATAGTAAAACAAATTAAAAATGGTTTTTTGACACAAACATTAAAACATTCAAACCCTTAATCATCGATGACTACTAGTTAATCATTGATGATTAAACCTTTAATCTAAAATCGTTTTGAGATTAAACTAAGTTTAAATATGATTTGAAACTCATCACTTAATAATCGCTAAAAGTTTTTACCGTTTATTACAAGACTTATGAAGTGGTATGAATGAAGTACATGATTCATTCATATCTTAAATAAAATTTTATTAAATTAAAATTTAAACATACCTAAAATTTAAGTCACGCCGTCCAATCGGTTGTAAATCACTTGCTTCTATTTTTGAATTCACGTGAGACGTGGTTTGAATTTAAATCCGAGGTCATTATTCTCTACGGTGAGACCTAGATCTATTTTGACATGATTTCACATTGGATGACTTAATCAAGTTAACGGTGAGACCTTGACTCGAGGCGACGATGCGACAAACATGCCACTTGACCCTAGATGCTTGTTCACTAGGTGCCATGAAGTCCCATACCTCTAAGAGTTGCACTTGTAATGCAATTGTTGAACGTCACCTACCTATTGGATCTATCATCTCTAGCAGATCAACTGATGCGATGATAGAAGCTCAATGGGATCTTAGCTTTTAATTAAAATTAATTGGGTAGTTAATTTATTAAAAGAAATTATTATTAAAAATACTAATTAATGAACTTTGTAATTTTGTAGATGACTTCAAACAATCAAACCCTAACACATACCACCATTCGTTCCGTTCTCGAAAAAGAGAAACTTGATGGAACGAACTTTGTGGACTGGTCTCGTAACCTAAGGATTGTCCTTAGGGCCGAGCATAAGTACCACCATTTGGAGGAGGCGCTGCCCCCTGCCCCTGCTGCTACCGCCACTGCTGCTGTTCGTACAGCCTATACCAAAAGGTTTAACGAACAACAGGAAGTCGCCGCGCTTATGCTAGTGAGCATGATTCCCGATATTCAAAAGAATCTCGTGGACCTCACTGCATTTGATATGATGCGTGAACTAACGACCATGTATCAAAAGCAAGCCGAGCAGGAACTCTTTGACACTGTCAAAGCCTTCCACGCTTGTAAGCAGGAGGAGGGACAGTCTGTTAGCTCTTATCTCTTGAAGATGAAGAGCTACTTAGACCAAATGGAGAGGCTTGGTTACGCTATGCCGCACATCCTTGGGATTAGCTTGATTCTAACGTCCTTAAACAAGGATTTTGCACCGTTTGTCATGACTTATCATATGCATAGTATGGGGAAGACATTCGCCGAATTACATGCTATGCTGAAACAAACGGAAGAAAGCCTACCCAAGAAAACTCCGGCCCCTACTGTCCTTGCTATAAGGCAAGGAAAGATCCAAAAACCAAAACCGCAAGTAGTTGCAAAGGGCCAAGGCAAGGGAAAGCAAGTTTACAAGCCCAAGCCAAAGGTTCCCCCACCTACTCGTAAGGAGCATCCCGCTAAGGATCTTGCTTGCCATCACTGCGGTGAACCAGGCCATTGGAGGAGGAATTGTCCTGCCTACCTGGCAGAGTTGATGAAGAACAAAGCCAACAAGGTTGGCACATCAGGTATCTTCACAATAGAACTATATGCTTTCCCTAAGAAATCATGGGTATATGACACTGGTTGTGGAACTCACATTTGTAATACCATGCAGGGTCTAAGGGGAAGTAGAAAGCTAAACCATGGAGCTTTGGACTTGTACGTGGGCAAAGGCAATCGTGCACCGGTCGAAGCTATAGGAAGCTATGATTTAATCCTTCCTAGTGGTTTAATTATTGTATTAGACAATTGTCACTATGCGCCTAGTATTACTAGGGGTATAGTATCGCTTTCTTGTTTGTGGAATAATGGTTTTATTCATACGTTTACGGATTATGGTATTTCAGTTTCAAAGGATAATGTTTTTTACTTTAATGCTATTCCTCGTGATGGTATCTTTGAGATTGACATGCATAATCGTATCACAAACAGTAGTTCTATTTATACATGTAGCAATAAGAAATCCAAGAAGAATTTGGATTCTACTTACCTATGGCATTGTCGCCTTTGCCATGTTAACAAGAAACGCGTTTTGAAATTACAAAAGGATGGACTTATAAAATCAGATGATTCTGAATCATTTGATAAATGTGTTTCTTGCATATCTGGTAAAATGGCGCGCAAGCCTTTCTCCCATGTAGGCGAAAGGGCCAACGATCTACTTGGACTCATACATACTGATGTATGTGGCCCTTTTAGAACTCGAACTAGGGAAGGTGCTACCTATTTCATTACTTTCACTGACGACTTTAGTCGTTATGGTTATGTTTACTTGATTAAACATAAACATGAAACCTTTGAAACGTTCAAAGCTTTCCAAAATGAAGTAGAAAATCAACTCGGCAAGAAGATAAAGGCTCTTCGTTCTGATCGAGGAGGAGAGTACATGAGCCATGAGTTCCAAGATCATCTTAAGAATTGTGGGATTGTCTCACAATTCACTCCCCCTTATACACCACAGCATAATGGTGTATCAGAGAGGAGAAATCGCACCTTGCTTGACATGGTTCGATCGATGATGAGTCCTACCACTCTGCCTCTATCTTTTTGGGGTTATGCACTCAAATCGGCTGCTCGCATACTAAATATGGTTCCCACCAAGAAGGTTGAAAAGACACCATATGAGATATGGCATGGGAAAGTCCCTAACTTGTCTTACTTGAAGGTCTGGGGTTGTGAGGCTCTCGTGAAACGAGACACGCCAAACAAACTTGAACCCAGAGCTGTCAAGTGCATCTTTATAGGATACCCTGAGGAAACGATGGGTTACTATTTCTACTACCCACCTGAGCAAAAGGTAATTATTGCTCGTTATGCTGAGTTTCTTGAGAGCAATCTCATTTCACAAGAAGCAAGTGGGAGTACCATCGACTTTGACGAGATTCCAAGCGATGAAGATGCACAACCTATTGTAGAGACTAGCGAACATCAAGATGAGGCTGAACACGAAACTGTTCCTGTTGCACCTCAAAATGATGTAATCCCTGTTCGAAGGTCCGCAAGGACACCTCATGCACCTGAACGATATGGTTTTGTTGGAATATGCTTCACGCGTATAACATATAGTTATATGGCTAGTTGTTTGTGAGCCTAAAGGGTCACACACTTAAACACTAAACACCATTATATAATTAGTGTAATTACATTAATTATTAATATATAAGCTATAAGCTTGTGTATAATAAGTTTAATATTAATTGTTAATATTGAAACTTTATTATGAGCAAAATGGAAGAAACAAATGACTAGGGACTAAAGTGAAAATGGAACAATGGTTTATGGAAATCATTGATGGGTCTTTATGGCACCATCAAGAGTGTTGAATGGCTCCATAAACTCACCCTTGACCACCCATTTTGGCTATCCCCAACACACACTTGTATGTGTTTTTGTTTCTTTTTGCTCTCAAGATTCAAGGACTAGCATCCTCCATTGGTGTTCTTGCTTGTGTTGTGTGGATTTCTTTTAGAGGTCTTCTAATTGAATACTTGGTTTCAATCCATCATCAAATCCATCCGAATCCACAACAAGATCAAAGGCTTCAAGGGTATGAAATGTTCATCCAATCTCTTTGATTTTCTTATAGTTTAATTGTATGATTGATATCAAGATCCGTTCATGGTGATTAAATCTTTCCGCTGCGTTTTGTTACTTGTAATAACCGAAAATCACCATTAGTGGTATCACGAGTCATTATATTAATCATATAATTAGCTAGATTTTGTGAAAAGTGGCAAAAACCAATCTTTTTTTGTGTTTTTTAAAATTCCGATCGGACCAAACACAAAAACCCTACGGGTTTTTTAATTTAATTTTCGGATTTTTATAAAAATATGGGTTAAAATATGGTATTTTTGGAACCCTATTGTCACTTGTTACAAAATCATATCAAAAAAATTAATCTTGTTATTGTTTTTTTGATTATTTGGCTTGGAATTTAATTTTTAATTCCATTTTGTTGATATGGCAAAACATGTATTTTTGCCATATCCCAAGCCAAAGCCTTGTCAATTGTTGCTTGTTTGTGCAAACCGATGAAAGCCTAGACCGTTTGTGAATGAATGTGGTTGATGTTTGGTTGTTTGGTTGTTTTGGGAAAAGCCTTGTTTTTTGGCTTAATTGTTGTAATTTGTTTCATTTTTTTTTTTCTTTTATTTTTGGTGCCATTTTTGGGGCAATTTGTGATGTAAAAGTAATAGAATAGATTGTACTTATTTTATCTTTTTATTGTAAATTGTTGACAAAAAATATTGAAGACTAATGAAGAAAACAACAAATTTCCGTCACAAAAGCGAGGGCTGTACGAAAACAGGTTTTCCAGAGGCATACGGACTCCGTTTTGGGCGATTCAAAAGCCTAAAATGCTTGCAAAGTCGTGGGCTACAACTTTCCAGAAGGCCGGGAAGACCAAAGACGACTCCTTCAGTGACTTTTTGGGCTTCAAAGTCTGCTGGAATTTTCTGGCAGATTACACTTTTTCACAATTTTGGGTTCTACTTGCTCAAGAATGTCTTGGAGCAAGTGGGAGCCCATTGGGTTTATGTAGGCCCGTTTGGGTTCATGTTGGCCCGTCCCCTAGTTTGACCCTTCGGTCCGTCGTGATGACTCACGTGACCGAACCTAGGATTTCATCGGTCGAGGTTTGCACAAAATTTGTTGCATGTTTTATTTATGTTTGTGGTTGTTTTCTTTTCCTATTAGATACAAGTAAATAAAACAATTAAAAACGGTTTTTTGACACAAACATTAAAACATCCAAACATTTAATCATCGATAATTACTAGTTAATCATTGATGATTAAACCTTTAATCTAAAATTGTTTTGAGATTAAACTAAGTTTAAATATGATTTGAAACTTAAAATAATAGTTAATCATTGATGATTAAACCTTTAATCTAAAATTGTTTTGAGATTAAACTAAGTTTAAATACGATTTGAAACTTAAACCTTAATAATCGTTAAATGTTTTTACCGTTTATTAAACGACTTATGAAGTGATATGAATGAAGTACATGATTCATTCATATCTTAATAAAATTTTACTAATTAAAATTTAACATACCTAAAATTTAAGTCACGGCGTCCAATCGGTTGTAAATCACTTGCTTCTATTTTTGAATTCACGTGAGACGTGGTTTGAATCTAGATCCGAGGTCATTATTCTCTACGCGTGAGACCTAGAGCTATTTTGACATGATTTCACATTGGATGACTTAATCGAGTTAACGGTGAGACCTTGACTCGAGGCGACGATGCGACAAACATGCCACTTGACCCTAGATGCTTGTTCACTAGGTGCCATGAAGTCCCATACCTCTAAGAGTTGCACTTGTAATGCAATTGTTGATCGTCACCTACCTATTGGATCTATCACCTCTAGCAGATCAACTGATGCGGTGATAGAAGCTCAATGGGATCTTAGCTTTTAATTAAAATTAATTGGGTAGTTAATTGATTAAAAGAAATTATTATTGAAAATACTATTTTTTGAACTTTGGTTGTTATACTAGATAACAACAACATCAAAACCTAAGTATCTCCACTCAAAAATCAGTTCTTGAAAACTGAAACTGACTAATATCAACTTTATCTTCTGATATCGAATTCTAAGGATTGTCCTTAGAGATGAGAAAGTTGATATACCTATAAGAGGCCTTACCTGAGGCACCTCCTGTCAGTGATTCTGCTGCTGTTCGTCAAGCCTTTACCGAAACGTTTAACGAACACCAAGAAGTTGCTACTCATATGCTTGTGAGCATGAACCCCGAGATTCGAAAGTACTTCGAGGAACTCACAGCATATGACATGATAAGCGAGTTGAAAATAATATTTCAACAAAAGGCAGAACTTGAACTGTTCAAAACAGTTAAAGCATTCCATGCTTGCAATCAGGAGGACGGCCAATCAGTTAGCACTTACATCTTGAATATGCAATGCTATCTTGATCCAATGGAACGTCTTGGTTACCCCTTACCACAAGTTCTTGGAATGAGCTTGATTCTTACCTCACTATCCAAGGACTATGACCAGTTTGAAAAGTGTTTTAAAAGTACATAGCATGGGGAAGACAATCGTTGAACATGCTATGGTAAAACTGGTTGAGCAAGGGTTACCCAATACTTTTCTTGCAATTAGGGAAGGTAAACCGCAAGCACAAGGCAAGAGTCTAGGTAAGGGTAAGCTAGTTTACTTTTCCAAACCTACGATTCCCCCACCTGCTAAAAAGGAGCACCCTGCAAAGGATATTTCTTGCCATCATTGCGATGAAGGCCATTGAAGGAGGAATTGTCCTGCCTACATGGCAGAGTTGATGAAGGACAAATGTGTTCTAGTTAGCACATTAGGTATCTTCATTATAGAACTCCATACTTTTCGTGATAAATCTTGAGTGTATGACACTAGTTGTGGAACTCACATTTACACAAATGTGCAAGATTGAATGTGAAGTAGAAAGCTAAATGAATGGAAGCTGTGATCTTATCCTTCCTAATGCGTTAATTATTGTTTTGAATAA
Organism: Calendula officinalis; assembly: GCA_963853835.1. Lineage (NCBI taxonomy): Eukaryota > Viridiplantae > Streptophyta > Magnoliopsida > Asterales > Asteraceae > Calendula > Calendula officinalis. Next base: position 24,690,676 of record OY970820.1, read on the forward strand.
TTGTCAATTATGCATTGTTTAGCTTTATCGTTTGTTGAATAAGGGATTATGATATCTTGTTTTATGAAAAATAACATTTTTTATTACTATTCCTTATAATAGTATGTTTGAAATTAATATGCATGATCCTAATTCAAACGATAGTTCTATATACAAATGTAGCACTCAAGAATCCAAATTGGTTTGGATTCTACTTACCTAGAGCATGGTCATCTTTTCCACATAAACAACTCGACGGGCTTCTTTACAAATGATTATGAATCATTTAAAATGCCTCTCTTGTATATTATGGAAAGATAACAAGAAAGCTTTTCTCCCATGTTGGCAAAAGAGCTAAAAATCTACTTGGACTCATACATACTGATGTATGTGGCCCTTTTAGAACTAAGACTAGGGAAGGTGCCACCTACTTTCACTGATGATATCATTCGATGTGGTTATGTTTACTTGATTAAACATCAACATGGAAGCTTTAATGATATCAGTCGCTATGGTTATGTTTACTTGATTAGACATAAACATGAAATCTTTGAAACGTTCAAAGCTTTCTAAAGTAAAAGTATAAAATCAACTTAGCAAGACAACAAAGGCTTTCAGTCCTGATTACGGATGAAAGTACATGAGTCAAGAGTTTCTGGATCATCCCTCACATCGTGAGATTGTCTCACAATTCACTCTTTCATACACTCCACAAGATAATGGTGCGTCTGGAAAGAGATATCAGACCCTGTATGACATGGTGCGATCTATGATGAGTCCTACTACTCTTACACTATCCTTTTGAGGGGCATGCACTGAAGTCTGCTGCTCGAATACTTGATATGGTTCCGACCAAAAGGTTAAAAAGACACCATATGAGATATGGCGTGGGAAAGTCCCAATTTGTCTTACTTGAGGATCTGGGGTTGTGAGGATCTCGTGGAACGAGACATGCCGAACAAACTTGAGCCCATATCTATCAAGTATATCTTCGATTACTATTTTACTTCCCAACTGAGAACAAATGGTTGTTACTCGGTATGCTGAGTTTCTTGAGAACAGTCTCATTTCACAAAGCAAGTGGGAGCACTATAGACTTTGACAAGATTCAAAGTGAAGATACACAACCTTCTGGTAACACTAGAAAATATCATTCTGAGGCTGGACATATAGATGTTGGACCACAGGATGATGTTGTTCCCATTCATAGATCCGCAAGGACACTTCATGCACCTGAACGATATAGATTTATGTCGATGCTGAGGAGCAAGTTTCGAGGATCATTATGAACCCCCTAACTATCAAGTTGCATTATCGAATTTTGTATTCGAAAAATGACTTGAATCTATGAATGCGAAAATAAAATCCATGAGAGACAATCAAGTTTTGAACTTAGTTGATCTTTCTCAAAACAGTAAGACTGTTGACATGGATGAAAATATACACACCTATAAATCTCTCATAGTAGCAAAAGGTTACACTCAATCCTACTGGATTGACAATGATGAAACCTTCTCGCCTGTTACTAAAGACATTAGGATTCTTATAGCCAAAGTAGTGTACTATGACTACGAAATTTGGTTGATGATGAAATCAAATCGTTTGTTTCACCTAAAACCCAAACTGAGTATGTGTATATATGAAAGCTAGTGGGAGCGTTGTCGTTTCTCAAGTCATACATGTTGATGACATGTCACTCATGTGAAACAATATACCATGCTACAAGATGAAAATCCTGGCTTGGAAAATGTTTCGACATGATGGATTGTAGGGACACGACATACATACTTGAAGTAAAGATCTATAATGATAGATCAAAGCGGTTAATTGGTTTAAGTCAAAGTGCTTACATTGACAAAATTCTAAATGGTTTAGAGTGGTACTCCCAAACGAGGAAGTCCTCGTATGCCACACAATGTAAACTTGAGTGAGACTCAAGGACCTTCCACACCTGATGTGGTGAAGCGGATGAATGTAATCCCCTATGAATCGGCTATTGCATTCATCATGTACGCTGTAAGGAGCACTAGGCCAAATGTAACGTCCTTAGGGGACCTTACTAGAAAATACCAACAGAATTCATGAGAGGTCACTGGATTGCTGTTAAGAACACATTGAAGTATTTTAAAGTACTGGAGATATGTTTCTTGGTCATGGTGGAGATACTGAACTAAAACTAAGTATACTTGCTATACTTATGTTGGTTTTGAAATAGGGCGTGATGACGCTAGATCCTATTTACGAAGGTTCACTACATTCGAATGATTTATCGAGATATGTGAAATTCGTACACTTAAAGTTCAAACAGATAACTAACTAGCTGACGCTTTATCGAACTCAATGTCTTGTACCAAACATCTTGAATATGAATGGAACATTGGACTTCGACAAGCTAGTAGTTTCATGTAAATCTGTTTTAGTATTTGGATAATGGAACTGTGAGCAGTTTATATTGGAATAAATTGATATATTTGATATGATCGTTTTTATATGAATATCTACTGTGTTCTATATTTGCATGTTTATATCCTTGAATATTTACTGTGTTTTATATTCTAAATTGTCCATTGTCATATTGATAATATGGGAATATTATTAAGACAAATCTGAGGGCATTGATGACATTATCTTAGTATGACTAAGGATGATGAAATCAAACTCACATGTCGCTCATAACGATGCACGATTGGACTGACCCAAACTATAAGAAATCACTTCTTGGATTTATGTCACAAGTGAATCTCACAAAGGCTTTGTCACTTATCCTCTGACTTGAGATGCAAGTTGGTTTGTGTATGTAGAGGGGCAAACTTTGATGTGGTTAAACGCTGACCTGAATAAGGCTGCTATAACAACCATTATCGGGTTTATCATTAAGCATATGACAGACACGTGCAGTCAATATAGAATTTGTTCCTCCACGTATGTGGATTAGATACTACTGGGCCCCTCGATGATTTTGAATAGATGTATGTGTGGCCACACCCAAAAGGTAATCAAGATGAATCTTGATTGGTTTTGGTAATCTATTTCATTATATAGATCGAGAAACAGAATCGTTGAAGTTTTAGATTGACATTGATCCTTGTCTAAAATTCAACATAGTATCAGTAACAAAAGGATAACTGCTTGAAAAACTTTGAACAAAGATTTTATGAAACTCCTCATATACTCCTAGGGGCATTGGCGGGTTGCTAGACTCTAACCTTTGCTTGTATAACTACTTGATGTTATCACGTGCGCAAGTGGGAGCTGTTGGAATATGCTTCACGCGTATAACATATAGTTATATGGCTAGTTGTTTGTGAGCCTAAAGGGTCACACACTTAAACACTAAACACCATTATATAATTAGTGTAATTACATTAATTATTAATATATAAGCTATAAGCTTGTGTATAATAAGTTTAATATTAATTGTTAATATTGAAACTTTATTATGAGCAAAATGGAAGAAACAAATGACTAGGGACTAAAGTGAAAATGGAACAATGGTTTATGGAAATCATTGATGGGTCTTTATGGCACCATCAAGAGTGTTGAATGGCTCCATAAACTCACCCTTGACCACCCATTTTGGCTATCCCCAACACACACTTGTATGTGTTTTTGTTTCTTTTTGCTCTCAAGATTCAAGGACTAGCATCCTCCATTGGTGTTCTTGCTTGTGTTGTGTGGATTTCTTTTAGAGGTCTTCTAATTGAATACTTGGTTTCAATCCATCATCAAATCCATCCGAATCCACAACAAGATCAAAGGCTTCAAGGGTATGAAATGTTCATCCAATCTCTTTGATTTTCTTATAGTTTAATTGTATGATTGATATCAAGATCCGTTCATGGTGATTAAATCTTTCCGCTGCGTTTTGTTACTTGTAATAACCGAAAATCACCATTAGGTTTCCATGTCGATGCTGAGGAGCTGAGTTTAGGGGATCATAATGAACCCCCTAACTATCGAGCTGCATTATCAGATTCTGAATCTGACAAATGGCTTGATGCTATGAACGCGGAAATGCAATCCATGAAAGATAACCAAGTATGGACTTTGGTTGATCTTCCTCCTAACAGTAAGACTGTTGGTAGCAAGTGGCTCTTCAAGAAGAAGACCGACATGGATGGCAATGTACACACCTATAAAGCTCGATTGGTAGCAAAAGGTTATACTCAAACCTACGGGATTGACTATGATGAAACCTTCTCGCCTGTTGCCGACGTTAGAGCTATTAGGATTGTCATAGCCATAGCAGCGTACTATGACTATGAGATTTGGCAAATGGATGTTAAAACTGCTTTCTTAAATGGACATCTTGATGAAGATGTTTATATGGTTCAACCTGAGGGTTTTGTTAATCCAAAACACCCAAAGAAAGTATGTAAGCTTCAAAGGTCCATTTATGGACTAAAGCAAGCATCCAGAAGTTGGAACAAAAGATTCGATGAGGAAGTCAAATCGTTTGGCTTTACTCAGAATCCCGACGAGCCATGTGTATATGTAAGAGCTAGTGGGAGCATTGTCGTCTTTCTAATCCTATATGTCGATGACATACTACTCATAGGAAATAACATTCCAATGCTACAAGATGTAAAATCCTGGCTTGGGAAGTGCTTCGCTATGAAGGATCTTGGGGAAGCGGCATATATACTTGGTATAAAGATCTATCGAGATCGATCAAAGCGGTTAATCGGACTAAGTCAAAGTGCGTACATTGATAAGATTCTAAAACGGTTTAGAATGGATGCTTCCAAACGTGGAAGTCTCCCTATGCAACACAATGTACACTTGAGTAAGACTCAAGGACCGTCCTCACCTGATGAGATGAAACGTATGCGTGATGTCCCCTATGCCTCGGCAGTAGGATCTATCATGTATGCTGTGCGGTGCACAAGACCTGATGTAGCGTTCTCTCAGAACCTTACAAGCCGATATCAACAGAATCCAGGTGAGAGTCACTGGACTGCTGTTAAGAACATACTGAAGTATCTTAGGAATACTAAAGATATGTTTCTTGTTTATGGTGGTGAAAGTCAAGATGAACTGAGCGTCACTTGTTATTCTGATGCTAGTTTTGAGACTGATAGAGATGATTCCAAATCTCAAACGGGGTATGTTTTCGTTTTGAACGGAGGCGCTGTTGATTGGAAAAGTGCAAAGCAGAGCACTATCGCTATGTCTTCTACAGAAGCTGAATACATTGCAACTACTGAAGCTGCAATGGAAGCTGTTTGGATGAGGAAATTCATTTCTGGGCTTGGTGTTGTCCCCAGTAATGAAAAACCTATGGATATGTTCTGTGATAACACAGGTGCTATCATCATTGCCAACGAACCTGGTGTTCAGAAAGGTGCCAGACATTATCGGAGGAAGCTTCACTACATTAGAGATGCGATCCTAATGGGAGATGTACGCTTGCTCAAAGTTCATACAGATGACAACTTAGCTGATCCCTTCACGAAGCCAATGTCATGTACCAAACATATTGAACATGCTAGAAGCATTGGACTTCGACCAGCTAATAGTTTCATGTAATCTGTTTTAGTATTTGGATAATGGAACATTGAGCAGTTTTTATTGGAATAAATTGATATATTTGATATGATCGTTTTTATATGAATATCTACTGTGTTCTATATTTGCATGTTTATATCCATGAATATTTACTGCGTTTTATATTCTAAATTGTCCATTGTCATAATTAATAATATGGGAATATTATTAAGACAAATCTGAGGGCATTGATGACATTATCTTAGTATGACTAAGGATGATGAAATCAAACTCACATGTTGTCCATAATGATGCACAATTGGACTGACCCAACCTATGAGAAATCACTTCATGGATTTATGTCACAAGTGAATCTCACAAAGGCTTTGTCACTTATCCTCTGACTTGAGATGCAAGTTGGTTTGTGTATGTAGAGGGGCAAACTTTGATATGGTTAAACGTTGACCTGAACAAGGCTGCTATAACAACCATTATCGGGTTTGTCATTAAGCATATGACAGACACGTGCAGTCAATAAAGAATTTGTTCCTCCACACATGTGGATTAGATACTACTGGGCCCCTCGATGATTTGAATAGATGTATGTGTGGCCACACCCAAAAGGTAATCAAGATGAATCTTGATTGGTTTTGGTAATCTACTTCAATATATAGATCGAGAAACAGAATCGTTGAAATTTTAGATTGACATTTATCCTTGTCTAAAATTCAACATAGTATCAGTAACAAAAGGATAACTGCTTGAAAAACCTTGAACAAAGATTTTATGAAACTCCTCATGTACTTCTAGGGGCATTGGCGGGTTGCTAGACTCTAACCTTTGCTTGTATAACTACTTGATGTTATCACGTGCGCAAGTGGGAGCTGTTGGAATATGCTTCACATGTATAACATATAGTTATATGGCTAGTTGTTTGTGAGCCTAAAGGGTCACACACTTAAACACTAAACACCATTATATAATTAGTGTAATTAGTGTAATTACATTAATTATTAATATATATAAGCTATGAGCTTGTCTATCATAAGTTTAATATTAAAAGTTAATATTGAAACTTTCTTGTGGGCAAACTAGAAGAAACAAAAGATAGGGACTTGTGGGCAAATAAGACTAATGATTTATGGAAATCATTAAAGGATTGTAATGGCACCATTAAGAGATATAATGGTCCATAAACTCCTTTCTTTGACCACACTTGGCCGTCCCCTCTCACACACACTTTGAAGGTGTTTTGTTTTCTCTCTTTTGCTCTCAAGACTCTAGGACTAGCATCCATTACATTGGTGTTCTTGGAAGTGTTGTGTGGACTTGCTTTAGAGGTATTCCCCATTGGAATCCTTGGTTTCGGTTGCTCACAATATCCATCCGAATTCATCATTGATCAAAGGCAACTAGGGTATGATTCTTATACCATTCTCTTTGATTTTTCTTTTAGTTTAATTGTATGATTGATATCAAGATCCTTTCATGGTGATAAATACTTTCCGCTGCGTTTTGTTAATTGTTTTAACCGAAAATCACCATTAGAATCAAGCAGGAATGTTTCATCAAATGATACATTGACACTTTCTCTGACCATTCTTGTAGAGCGGTTGTATACTCTGAATGAGGCCGAATCCTTTGAATAGCCTATAAAGACTCCTTCCTTGGATTTCTCTTCAAACTTGTTGAGTTTCTCGTTATCAGATAGGATGAAGCATCGACTACCAAAGATGTGGAAGAAGTTAACATTTGGTATTCGATTGTTGATTAGCTCATAAGGAGTTTTGTTGTATGTTTTGTTTATGATTGAGCGGTTCTGTGTAAAACAGGCGGTGCTGATGGCTTCTGCCCATAACGACAGAGGAAGTTTTGAAAATGAAAGCATCGTACGAGCAGCTTCCACTAAAGTGCGGTTTCGTCTTTCAACAACACCGTTCTGTTGAGGAGTTCGTGCAGCGGAAAATTGATGGGTGATGCCAGCAGATTCAAGATAAGAGTCAAGGACCCGATTCTTGAATTCAGTACCATTGTCGGTACGGATTGTTTGAACATTTAATTCCAGGTTTACTTGAGTTTTCTTGATAAATGAGATTATGATCTCTGCGGCTTCATCCTTTGAACGAAGGAAATAAACCCATGTGTATCTGGAATAGTCATCAACAATAACCAAAACATAACGTTTTCCTGCAAGACTGTGAACGCTCATTGGACCGCATAAGTCCATATGAAGAAGTTCAAGAGGTTTGGAAGTACTGGGAGCAGGTTTAGGTTTGTGAGACTTTTTGGTCATTTTCCCTTTTTCACACGAAGAACATTTGTGATCTTTGTCAAAGGCAACATCAGGCAATCCCGACACATGACCTCCTTTTACGAGTTTGTTCATGGTTTTAAAGTTGAGATGAGACAAACGTCGATGCCATAACCATGACTCATTGGCAGTAGCTTTAGACACAAGACAGACTTCTTCGGTTGTACTCAGGTCATTAAGATCAATAGTGAAGAGGTTTGTGTCACGAGTTCCAGTTAGAAGTTCATCCCCGTCATATGTCCGAATGGCACACTTCTTTGTGCGAAAGTTTACTTCTAGAGTCTTGTCACAAAATTTTCCGATGCTGAAGAGATTATGTGAGAGATCTTCGACAAAGGCAACATTTCTGATTATCAGGTTATGGCAGATAAGATCACCAAGACCTAAGATGGCTGCTAAGTGATCATTTCCAAATTTGACCGTTCCTAAGTATTTTTCACGAAAGTTGGTCAGGAGATTTTTGTTTCCTGTCATGTGCCTCCAACAGCCCGAGTCGAGGTACCACACATTCTACATAAAACAAATAAAAAATTTTAGGTACCCAATCTTGTATGGGTCCAGAACGATTAGAGACATATGTTTTATGCAGATATTATGAGATGATCAATTTAGAGCTTTTGGGAACTGCTAGGAGGCAGTTCAGATTTGATGATCCATTTGAGAGATTTTTCAGAGGATTGGAGAATCCAATGAGATTTTTTGTTTTTAACCCAAGTATATTTCATATGAGTAGACGTTTTAATGGATGGTTTGTCGAATTTGGGGAGAACTGACGGTTTTGGCTTTTGTGCAGCTTTACCCTGAGGAGATGTGCGACTAGAAGAGAAGTGAGAAACAGAAATTTGTGGTTGTTTAGACGGTATCTTTGATTGTTTTGAGGGTAGCTTTTGAGCTTTTGATCTTTTGTTAGAAACAGAAGTTTGTTGAGTTTGAGAAGATTTCGTCTGTTGTTTGAAAACCGGAGATGATAAGATCTTTTGAGGTGATTTTGCTGGTTTAGTGACGTATGATTTGCATAGATATGGATAGCACGTTCTGCATGTGTGTATAGGTTTACCAGATTTATGATAGACGATGGTCTTATGAATACTGCAAGGTGCATCAAGTTTTACAAAAAAACGTTTATCAGTTTGAGTTATCTGTTTCTTTGTAATTTTGTCAAAAAATCTTTTTGTTCCATATTTGTCAGTTTTAACATACACATCACCAAAATCAGGAGAGTAACGGACAGGACGATAAACAGTAGAATCATAGTCCGTTCTAAAAGCTGTTAAAATAGTTTTCACAAAATTAAAGTTTTTACACATGCCATGAGCTTCTTTTGGAGAAATAAACTGTCTAGAGTCATTACATTTATTTTGAACAGAAAAAGATGAAACTACAGACTTAGGTGGACTAGACTTCTTAAGTAGACTAGGCTTCTTAAGCATACTGGATCCAGTCTGAATAGACTTCTTTGACTGTGTGGCTCTGTTGACTTCTGGTTGCTTCATGGACTTCTTCCCTCCGGACTCTAATCTTCCATCTGCAAGATTCAGAATAGGTGGATTAGAGCTTCTCTTCAAGATGGTTGGAACAGGATTTGTTGGAGCTGGCCCTAATAAAGAGGCTGTAGAATTTTTGGAAACATCATTATTCGTTGTAGTTCTTAATTCTAAAATGGTGTTCTCTAAATTATGTATTTTTGTTTGAAGATTTTCCTTTTCTTTGTCAAATGCTTTGTGAGTTTCATCAAATTCAGATTCAAGTTGAACAATTTTCTTTTCTAAAATCAACGGTGGAACATAAAGCTTTGGTTCAATTGTTTGTTTTAAAACTTCATTTTCAGAGATGAAAAATTCTTCTGGAGTGATAATCGGGAAGTACTCATTGTTTTCAAATTTTGCTTTATGCTTTTCATATGTATAATTCAATTCAGAATAGTTAAAGCTGATTTGAGCACTATCTCCTAAAAACATGTGCCCAAGTCAAATGGGAAGTTTTTTGTGGGACGGAGGGAGTATTATCTAATATCAAGAATACACCGATATGTTTTGTCTATATTAATATATTTATGATAGCTTCAGGTTCCATATAGTTAAAGATCTTATTTTTAGTTTATAAATATTGAAATAATTGTGCTAATTGACTTAATTTACTGGTAATATCATTCAACGAATTGCGAAACTTCGGATTTTCGGATATTTCGAATTATCCGATATTTGTATCCGAAATTTAAGATATCCGAAATTCGGATATCCGAAATTTCGGATTAGGATTCAAATAGCGAAAATCCACTATCCGAAATTTCGGATATCCGAAATATCTGATTTTCGAATATCCGAAATTTCGAATAATCCGAAATGCACACCCCTAGCTTAAATAGAGTACGTATTGTATATGCCCCTCGACTACCACTCTTAATTAATTAATAATTTGATGGGTATAATTGTAACTAAAACCATCAAATATAGGTATGGGAGTGCTGCTGCATTTTATGATTACTTGGGATCAAAGCATCCTCTTATATCTCACGGGCTTCATTATATGTGTATAGTTTGCAGCTGCATGCGCTGTAGTTATTTTCATTAAACTGTTGTTTATTTGATAAAAGAACTTTTGACTTTGTTAATAATGTTTAGCGCCATGCGCGGTATCGAACCACAATTAAGGTATTGAACTTTCACCATTTACCAATTAAATGTTCACTGGTAGTTCACTATATATCGATGCATTAATTAATTAACGAGACTTCTTCATCATATATACTAGCTATATATGGGAAGATATGTATATGTAATGTGATTAAATATTTAGATCTACCTCGATCAATGAATTGAAGAAGGGCATAGATCAGATTGTTTTACTTTTACTTTTAAACATCATTAATTGCACTTCATCCAAAAGAAGTGGGACCCATTATTCACTAACTATCCACTTTAATCTATTTTAAATCACTTTTCAATGTTTTACCTTAAAAACCGCAACTTTTCAAGCGTAAACGAATGCTTAGAGATGAAGTAATTTACCTCAAAACATGCACATGGGCAGATAGGTAGTAGGGACTAGGGGTACATAAATGTGGGCAGTACAAGAGAGAGAATGCTTGTTGGTTACATACAATTACTCAACACAACTTTCCTTTGAAGGCAGATCGATTAAAATTATATATTCTTACTTTTATATGATGGTCTTTTTTTATACAAAAGTTATTTACAAACAGCTGTGTCCGGATTAATTTACTTGATCAACCTTATAAGAAAAAAATAAGCTAGTCATGTCAAATTATTTTGGTAAATTAACCTCGTTCGAATTTGTTCAAACTAATTATTAAGTGCTTAGAACTTATAACCTAAATTAGTTATAAAGAATGATGCGAGTATAAATCCAGAAATGGCCTTAATTATAATTAGTACTTGATCAATATATGTCAAGAAATTAACATGTAAGTCCTAGTAATTCGTACTCAATTACTCAAAAATGATAAGAAAGTGAGATGAATGATTAAGAAGAAATGATAAAAGAAAATACGTAGATGGGGAGATCGATGAAAAGTCATGTTGCTTACTAATTAAAGAGTGGAGTGGAAGAAATTAATAAGCATGCAATGCATGCAGCTGCAAGCTAGTTGAAATGAAAGGGATACATACAAGATGATGAATGACTGCTAGCCAGCCAGCTTGTTTATGTTGCGAAAAAGGTGGTCCGTACGTAACATATATAGAGGAAATTAAAGGGATATATATAACATGTGAATTTAATTTTGGTGGTGGGGAAATAATCAAAATCTTGAGGAAATCTTTTTAAAGCAATCAAGTTTCCACACCCCCAACATATCTATCATCATTAACATTGTCTCTTCTTATTCAATCAGCCATCATTCTTTGGAGATAAGTTTGACTTAAATGGTAACTAAAATCGTCTGAAGCTAACTAAATGAATACCAGTCTTTTAGAAATAGACTATATATAGATGTTGTTTTATTAAATTATTTTTTTTGAACAACAAATTGTATTAGAAAAACTCTAGCGAGAAGCTAGTGGAGATCGGAGTACATTGAGAAACTACAAAGATCGTGGTTTACTACACCAATCTACCCAATCTAAATTTACATATTTATCTCTATTGTTGATCCAAAGAAATGAGTAAAATTTAACGTCATCTTCGAGCAAATCTTTCCGAGGCTTGGTCTTCGCGAAAGCCATACCGTTCCTACATCTCCAAATCGTCCAAATGGTTGTAAAGATGACTGCCTCTAAACATTTTTTCACATGCTTTGGGCCATTTATATTTTCCTTAAGGGTAAGAATATCTAATAAGCTCATGGGGTTGGAATTGTCAATGTTCCACCATCTAAATATCTTTTCCCAAATAACCTTCGCAATGTTTCACTCAATGAATAAGTGATTTTCATCTTCTAGTCCATCGTCACAACAAGGGCATCTAGTAGAATGGAGATCGATTCCTAACTTATCGAGATTCATTCAAGTAGGAATTCTCCTTTTAGCTAGCCCCCACACAAGAATATTAACCTTAGCGGGTACCATATTGTTCCAATGAAATCCATTATCTTCAATGCTCAAGTGATTATTCTTGATCAGTTGCCTTCTCAAATCGCAAACGTAAAAGTCCGAGAATGGCCCTAAAGTGCAAACCCATTTGTCGCTGATTTCATTAAGAACTAAATTGCTCATTAGATTATTTAATTCATCCAGCTCGTCCAATTCCCGACTCCTAAAAGGCAGTCTGTGTAACACCCGTATTTTTAAAACATTGTTTAAAACATTTAAAATACAATTTCCAACATTATCATGTTGTCCAAAATACAGTTTAACAAAAACTTTAAAACCTTTATCAGATTTCACAAAAATACGGTGTCACCAAGTATATCAAAACCATAAGCAAACGAGATCTACCTATGAGCTCCTGAGCTAAACATCTCTAGGCCACTTCTAGTGCAACCTTCTATAACTTCAAACATGTACCTGAGTACATAGCCACAAAACAAACGTAGTACGTGAGACATAAATAGTCTTGTGAGATGCATGTGTTTTAGACGCGACAATAATATATAAATAATCACACATATTATATATATATATATATATATATATATATATATATATATATATATATATATATATATATATATATATATATATATATATATATATATATATATATATATATATATATATATATATATCTTACCCTATATATGCAGCCTAATTTTGAAGGGGGTTCGACAACATGGCAATTCCTTGCATTCTTATTGGTCGTAAATGCCTCACGTAATTCACCGATTGGTCCACGTCATTTGTACTCATCACACTTCGAATCTGGTACATCATACCGTCTACATTCATCCGTTATAATCTACGACTTCCTACATACAAGGAAACAAATATATATCATGGCGACTATTAAGGAAATTATGTTAATGCTTTAAAATTACAACCGGATTCGTTCAAAACTTCAACATGACTCAATATAATTTCCATAAACACCGGCATTCAATGATTATCTTCCCATATTTTAAAAATCAATCACCTTATATTAGTCCTCATGCTTTCGGAATTAACACACTCATTGCAGCTTCACAACCATCGTGTTCTCGAAATCGCAGCTTCACAACCAGGTTTCTTACACGATCTTAACCCGTTTAATATGCATTCATATAACTTTCAATCTGCATTCGTACAATATTTTGTCAATAATCGTGTTAATTAGAATGTTTTCATAATATGAATGCCGAAAACTGTTAATAATTTAAATTTATATGTGTTTACCATGACTGATATTTAATTCGTTCCAGATTCTTGAATTCAGGAATACTCTGTGGATCTCCAAAATCATATCAACACACACAAGCTATTCAACCAACCCTAATTAATACTGTTTCGTGATAATATCCGCTTAAAAAAAACTGTTTTCTTATTTCAACAAACTCAATGTTGAAATCGACAAACCCTAATTAATACTTTATTCTTATTTTTTTTAAATTAATTTTAAAAGTCAAACTGCTTTACGATTTTTTTATTTCCAGAATATTTTATTTCTTTTTTTTAATCTGTAATACATTTAATTATAGAAAACAGTTATTGTAAAATAAAAATACGACTTACTAAAAAGTAAAACTCTTTAATTGATCTAACAATTTGACTTTTAAAAGTCAACCTGATTCAGTAACAAACTGCTAAAACCCGTATTCTTATGCAGTTTTGTATATTAAATAAACTATTAATTTTAAAATTTCAATTTTATTTTTTATTTACTGTTACATGAGAATATCCTATTTAATACCCACCTTACCCTGAGATTATCCTAAACCCTTAGAATCAAATAGTTATATAAAATTTCAATTTTAAAATTGACTTTTTCGGAAAAAATCAAACTGATTTCAATTTTAAAACAAAGTCAAACTGTTAAAACCGGTTTTCTTATATAGTTTTTGTGATTAATTAAACTGGGTTTTTTTTTCGAATTTTATTTTTATTTTTTTTATTACTGTTTCATGAGAATACCCTATTTAATACCGTCCTTATACTGAGCTTGATTTTAAACCCTAAACCCTTAGTTACAAAGTTTAAATAGTTTGACTTTAAATTGATTTTTTTGGAAAAAATAAAACTACTTTGATTTTTTGAATTAATAAACCTGTGTTTTAATTAAATATTCAAAAATAAAATACTATGTGTTTTTGTTTTAAAAAAAATTTAAAACAAAAATTCGACACTTTGACTTTTAAAGTAAATTAGAGAAAACAATTATTGTAAAATCACAATTTGACTTACTAAAAGTCAAACTGTTTAATTAAACTAATAGTTTGACTTTTAAAAGTCAACCTGATTCAGTAACAAACTGCTAAAACTCGTATTCTTATGCAATTTTGTATATTAAATAAACTATTAATTTTAAAATTTCAATTTTATTTTTTTTATTACTGTTTCATGAGAATACCCTATTTAATACCTTCCTTATCCTGAGATTGACAAAATACCCTAAACCCTTAGTTTACAAAGTTTTAATAGTTTGACTTTATATTGATTTTTTTGGAAAAATTAAAACTGCTTTGTTTTTTTGAATTAATAAACCTGTGTTTTAATTAAATATTAAAAAAAATACTATGTGTTTTTGTTTTAAGAAAACATTTTAAAACAAAAATTCGACACTTTGACTTTTAAAGTATTATTAAAAGTCAAACTGCTGCACGATTTTATTATTTCCAGAATGTTTTTTTTTAATCTGTAATACATTTAATTATAGAAAACAGTTGTTGTAAAATAACAATACGACTTACTAAAAAGTAAAACTCTTTAATTGATCTAACAGTTTGACTTTTAAAAGTCAGCCTGATTCAGTAACAAACTGCTAAAACCCGTATTCTTATGCAGTTTTGTATATTAAATAAACTATTAATTTTAAAATTTCAATTTTATTTTTTATTTACTGTTACATGAGAATATCCTATTTAATACCCACCTTATCCTAAGATTATCCTAAACCCTTAGAATCAAATAGTTATATAAAATTTCAATTTTAAAATTGACTTTTTCGGAAAAATCAAACTGATTTCTTTTTTTAAAAAGTTATATAACAGTATAGTTCAAACATTTACTGAATTAATTAAACTCTATTTTAAAACTTATGCAGGATGAATACTAACAACGACAAGGGAAAAGGCAAGATGAATTACCAGAAAACACCGAATTCGTCTGGTAGTAGATTGAGGCCTTTAGCAAGTTCAGGTATATCTCTAGGTTCCCGAAGGTTCCGTTCTGTTGAAAATACAAACTAGACTCAAGTTAGCAGTGGAACAAACCAAGGTAAATAAATTTATACTCATTCCTCAAAAATGTGAAACCATTACTAACTTCTATATGCGTATTTCAGAAAATATGAAACAGAAAATCATTACCCCAGTTGGGAAAATAGATGGAGGGTTAAAAAACATATCTATTCGTGGGAGATGTATTTCAATCTGGCATTCCCACCGTAAGAACGAGCCAAATAACCCATATTCTCTAGACTTGGTTCTCCACGATGATCAGGTATTGATTTCAACACATAGTAAAACACTGTTTTACATTAATTCATTTAATTTATCACGTTGTTAATTTTTTTAATTTTTCAGAATGATCGAATCCAAATTTGGATTAAAAAAGAGTTTATGTATAAGTTCGAGCCGCTATTCGAGGAAGGCCAGTGCTATGAAATTTCAAATTTCACAATTTACAAGAATACTGGAAATTACCCTTTATTACCACACAAATATAAACTAGCCTTTGGATTCAACACAACTGTTACTCGAATTGAACAAATTGATGACAATTTCTACAGCTTATAGATCGAACCGTGTACTGAGATTAAGTCGGCAGATCGTACTTATGATGAAAAAGATGCTGTTGGTACGTCCTATTTATATTATAAATTTATATTTTATTTAATATTCTTTGGCACAATAAAATTTAGTAATTTTATCTGTTTCAGATGTTATAGGATCTGTTGTTGGGATTATGGAGATTGTAAAGGTGGCCACACAAAGTGGCATGAAATTTTGACGTACTGTTGTGGTTGAGGATAACAGGTACGTCCTACTGACATAAAGAGTTAATTAATTAACAATTATTATTAGAAATTTATAAGTATTAACAACTTTAAAAAAAATAGGGGAGAACAACTTGATCTAACATTTTGGGAAGACTGGGCTACTATGTGGAATGATTATGCCGCCGATCCTGAAAAATTTGGACATTTTGTCGTGATACTGCAGCTAGGCAAGGTTAAGTACTTTAGAGGTATGATTTAAAACATATATCACACCTAATCATTTATTGTCAATTGATTATATTTGTTAATTAAAACTAAAATTTTTAAATACAACTGTATTCATCTTTTTTATTTTTGTTATTAACACACACAATGCAGATGCACCGGCTGTCCACAACGCTTTGTTTGGGACGAAAATAATTATTGACCAGAATCACCCCGCTATTCTTGCATTTAAATCAGAGTGAGTGACAGTTTTAATTATCACATAAAATTGTTAATAGAACAATAATTATTAACATTTGTGCTTGGTTTATTATTATATTAAAGGGCTCAAAATCAGGATGATTATGATCCAAATCAATTCAAAATTGAGTTCTTCTCACCAGATGCTAAAGTGGTTTCAGTATCAGATTTCTTTATGGGTGCTGTTAAAAGCATGGTCGGTCATATTCGTCAGATTCAACAGGTATGTTAAACCTTCGATACTGTTTATCTGATACAACACTACATCTACTTATTTATATTTTCTTTAAAACTACTTTATGTGTAAATCTAAAATATATAGGATTTCCACCGCATTGTATATGCAACCATTCATTGTGTGCACGAACAAATGGGATGGGCTTATATAGCATGCAAGGACTGCAGCAAAAAAGTTAAAGTCAAATCAGCAAACAATCGCCATACTACTTACGAATGTGACGATTGTGGGGCGGCACAGACTGTTTCAAGGTAAAATTTCCCTAAAATGACAAATGTTTGAATCGCGTATGATAATGCGAACCGTGTTCCCCCCCTTTTGACTATTTTTATGTTTTTAATTTACAGGTTCAGGGTTTTTGTAACACTTATCGATGAGACCGGTACATCACAAGTTGTGTTTTTCAACAGCTCTATTAACAAGTTGACCGGTCTTACGGTGTGGGACTTGATTGAAAAATACGGAAAGGATCCGTCAAAGTACTACCCCGATGAGTTGAATAATATTATTGGTAAGAGATTACTATTCAAACTTTGGTACTCGAAAGAGAATCATACCAAAAACAACCACACCTACCGGTGTGATGGTATGTCTGAGGAGCCTGAACTAATCAATCATTTCAAAAAATTTTTTATTGAAGACCGTGTAGTCGCTGATGTTGGAGATGAGGTAACCTTTTAGTAATGTATATTTTTACGAAAATATATGTATTATAATTCGAAATTTATAATATTTTTTTAATTATTTGATTATATTTTTTCAGCCCGAGGATGAACCGTTGGATGATTTCAACACGCCTTCAACCATGATAAAGAAGGTTACCATGGCTGATGATAGTGTTAAACGCGTCCTCGACATGCACACACCAACTTCATGTGAAGGTGCCTCTGGCAGCGGTGGTTCGAGCACTAAGAGACAACGTGTGTTTATTAATCTTGACGATCTTGACACGGATTACGAAGATGAAAACACTAAGAAAAGCTCGGACGGTTTGGTTCAGGTGAAGATCGAACCGGAAGATTAAGTTGAATACATGGCCCAATTCTGCTTTTTTAGACAATTTTTGTTGCTTGGTTATCTTATTATTTTGAATATTTTTTAGACAATTTTGGTGGTGATGTTCTTATACAATTCGACTCAAACAGTTTTAATTGCATGGGGTTTTTAATTTGTTTACTTGCTTCTTTTGGTAAAATACTTTATGGTATACACAAGCATATTTTTGTGAATTTTATTTTGCTTTATAATATCACAACAGCCCATTAAATATGCTTAGAATTGTCATAATTAAATTTTTTGATTTTCATATTATTATAATTTTTTATGTTTATCGAATAATCATAAGTTTGTCAAAATAAATGTTCCGTACAAGGGTTTTTAATTCGGACAATGATATTATTGTTTTAATGTTGGAATAATTTACTCTGCTTGCTTATTTTGAACGATTTTTGTTAAAACTCATCTTTTTATTACCAACATAGTATGAATACTTAACATGAATGGACATGCACGTGTTAATAAGTTGTTATACTTATTTTTTATAAATACTAATAAATAAGATTCCAGTAGTCGTCTCAAGTACTAATCCTAATTCATTGCCATTACTTTTTAAAGGTTGACAAAATCATGACGACAAAATAAGTAAAATCGTACAAATTAATTATTAAAGTTATAGTTACTATATTATTGGTAATATTTATTATCAAATATTCGGAAGATTTGTTTTGATAATCAACATTAAGTTTTAAAGATACCGATATTTTGGTCGAAGATAAACGTGTTTAAATGCAATGAAATCTGTGTACAGTTAAAAATATGGAAGATATGATCAATTAACCAAAATTCGAAATATAGCAATATTTTCCGGATTATAGCTATAGTTAAAAATCTGTAACAGCCCATTAACACGTATAATTGACCAAAATTCGAATTACAGCTATAGTTTCTGAATAACTGTATTCCAAATATTCTGCCCTTATCAATATCTTTACCAAAATTGAAGATCCTATCACCATTGACATTATTTATATCCCTCTTTATTCCAATTCATAATAATAACTATTTAACTATAAAGTTAGAGCATACTTACTTTATACTCAAGACAGACGCCAATTCAGAAAGTTTAAGGAACGAATTCAGGTAACAATTCGTGCTTCATTTCAACATTCCGATGTCTGTATAATAAAACAGTGATAATTCAGTTTTCAAAATCATTCAATATATTTCATCAAAACAGTAACAAATTGACTTTTTCTTTCCCTTTGGTTATATGTTTTTGTATTATTAATAATCTGTGTGTCAATGCTTACCTTGCAGTCAGTTTTATCGCAGCACAAAACATTGATCTTCAGATTACAGGTATTTCAATGTTCGTGCATTAACACACAAAATGATTTTATTTTTATAAAAATCCATAAAAAATATTCAAACTGTTTAAGTTTTTTTTCGAAATTTTCTAATTAAATCATTGTGATTTATTAAAGTCAAACTGTTTCATCTTCGAAGTTTTTAAATAAAAATCCCGAAATAAAAATTTGACTTTATAATCTAAACCTTAAAAACTTTTCTGGAAAATTAGTCAAACTGTTTACTTTGGTCAAATAAAGAAATAATACATATCTTATATTGATAATTGTTATTAAATATTAAAACAGTTTGACTAATTAAAGTCATACCTAAAGAAAATATGTTCAAACCCTTTTTTCGAGTAGTTTTTAAATATATTTTACAATTATAACATACAAATATGATTTTAATAAATGTTAAAATGTTTGACTAAATATCATCATCTTGCAGATAGCCTCATTCCATCATCTTCGATCTACAAACAAAAAAAGATTAGTATTTTTATTAAAATTTTTGAATATTTTTAATGTATTTCAATAAATGATCATTTTTATTAATGTAATTTCAATTTATGCAGCAAATAACAACAGTAGAATAACAGTAATTGCAAACAGATTGTTAACTACATTAGTTCGAATGAGGATGCTTATGGAATACTGTTTCAACTGCAGTCATATTCATCATTGAATTTACAGGTAATTTTTTTTCTAATTCACGCATGAATTAAATTGATTATATTTTTACGGATATATTTTAAGAGCCTTTTTCAGAGACAACAATTTCTTAACTATATGATTTCTATTTTGTATCTATTTGTATGACTCATTTGTCTACATATTGATCATACATTTTTTAGTTAATAATTCATTCAAAATTACCAAACACGATATTAGTATCATATTGACTCGGTTTTAAAAGCTTCTAATCACAAACACCTCGATGATTGCAAGTTCGTTAAATTTATTGAAAACCCTTAAAATGGAAGAAAAATAGCCAAATAAACACCACTGTTATGCGAAATTTATAATGATTTTAGCAACACATTTCTATAGTAAAAACAGTTCACCATTTACGCACATTTCAGGCTTTTTAATACTATTTCGATTTGGGCGAATAGAAGCCTAACAAATTTCTATGGTAAAATCAGTTTTCGATTTTACCAAATCTTGAAATGTCTTTGAACAGATACTAATCACAAACACCTGGAGGATTCTGTCAATACAGAAATGCTATAAAGAAGATGAATTTTTTTTTAAAATTACACATTAAAAAAACGGAATGTGATTAACATTTTTCAATTAAAATGTCAAATACATAAAATTTATGGCGGATAACAGCACTTTATACTGATTTTAAACCCTAATTCCTTAAGCCAATATTTAGGGATAAAAATTACCGATCTAGGGTTCAAGGTACGACAGCCGCATAGGAACCCAAATTGCACCACCTAAATCGGCCGATCTCCCTTATATGCAACGTTTTTGATGAGGAATCCACCATCGTATTTGCTGAGCCTCTAAAGATCGGTAAAATCTGTGTGCTTTTCTCGACTGCCAGACGCTCCCCGCTAACCAATTTTGACTGTTTCTTGATCGGTCAACTTAGACATTTCATATAAGGCTTTTTTAGGCCGTCCACATATTTCAGTTAATTGGGCCGGACTAATTTTAATGTAAAAAACACAACTCGGTAAAGGTAATTTTATAAATAGATGGGTTTGCCAAACTTTAATATAATTGTTAAAAATCATAATAAATAATGTATCTAAATAAATCTACATACTTACCCACTAAATCACCGAAACAAGTTATTGTCCTTTAATTGTGTAAAATATATTATTATTTGTGTTATTTGTATTTTTTTCATGATATATTTGTTCAATAACAATATTAATTTCATTTTACATGAAACATAGTGCTAGATTATATGAAGATGTCTAATAAGGCAATGGTAGATAATAAAGAAAAAAAAAGGAGGAAAAAGAAAAAGCATGGTAGAAAACAATGAGAATCAACCGGAAAACACGGTAGATGGTTTGTGCTCTTCGTCCAACACACGTAAGTATTTTATTTATTTACTACTTTTTTAATAGTTTTAGATTATATTGTTTCATATTAAATGATTTTTGTTAATATGTAACCTAATTTTATACCGTGTTTCGAATTTGAGGTTTGCCAAATGAGATAAATGGAGTGCTTAGGAAACCTGGAAGACCTATCGGAAGAAAGCCACTTACGCCAATTAGTGAAAGTATGCAACATGTTATTGTATATTACATATATTTATAATAATGTAAATTTTTAAAACATTATAAAGTATGCAACCTCTGTAAATAAATTTATTTATCTATCATAGATTTGCTCGGTGATATTACCAAACGACGTCCTGGAAGGCCATCTAAAAGTACAAAAACTGCGATATCGACCAATAAAATTGAATCAAAAGGTATTCATTAATTACACAACATTATAAAGTTGTCCATAAGTACATATCTAATAACTTAATCATTTCTTATATTTCATTAGGTCCCTCATTTATATCACCAATGCCTATCATAGGTCCACAATTTATTCACTCATCATGTAAGTAAATTGTATAGACACTTACGTGTGTTGATTTTCACACTTATTCATTTTTTTTAATGTACTTTTTTATATATTTTAATTAATTAATGACTTTAATTAGGTCCACCTTTAAATATGTTTTATCGAAATACCCCTCCAACACATGGATTATTCTCGACACCACCAACCAAATCACCATTTGTAACGTTTGCAACACCTACAAGTACAACACAACCTTGCTCATTCCCGACTACTTCAAAAACTGAATTAAAAACAAACGGTAATAAGTCATTTCGTAATTATTTACTATATTTACAATGTATATTTAATTAAAATTCTATTTTAATCAGTGAGTGGAGTATTGACCAACAAGACTTCTAGGTTCAACATCAGTACACCAGTAAATTTTAATTTAAGCGAAAAAGGTTTGCAATTCTTACTATTAAATGACACATAAATCAAACACAACTGATTGGTATGTTATTATCTTTTTACCTTATATTATTATTAACAAGTTCTAAATCGGAATAGGAGATTCTTCGAATGCAAAGGAAAAAAAGACAAACAAAAAAGAAAAAACGGTGCGTCCGAGAATCTCATGTGGTTTAAACTTCACCACCCCATAGCACGAAAATGAATCTGAGCTACCACCGCATACAATTGTTGGAATTTCAAATGGTACACATTTATATAATTAAAGAATCTGTTATTATTAGCACCCTATAAATTCGTTTTTTACATCATAAAACTTTATTTTGTAGAATACCTTGACCATGGAGATCCTGATTTCGAGTGCGCGTCTTGTGGCGCTATGGTTTGGAAAGCTGAGAAGGACAGAGGAGGATACGGTTCAAACCCCCACTCATTTTCAATATGTTGCATGAGGGGTAAGGTTAAGCTGCCTGTTGACATTATTGAACCACCAAAATTATTGAAAGATCTTATTACCAATCAACATCCAAAGAGCGCTTCTTTTTTAAGCAATATACGGAGATATAACATGATGTTCGCTTTCACTTCTATGGGTGCTAAGCAAGACGAGTCCGTGAATGTGGGACGTGGCCCGTATTGCTTCAGGATAAATGGAGAAAATCCCCATAGATTGGGCAATTTGATGCCCGAACCAGGAGCACGTCCTAAATTTTGTCAACTTTATATATATGACACGGAAAACGAAATTAGAAACCGGATACAAGCTGTTAGGTAAGCAATCGAAATTTATTAATTATTTCGTTGCAATTTGTATACGAATCAAAGTCATGGTCATATTTATTTAATATTTAATTTTTTACAGCAATCGTACAAGCATGTCAAAATCTAATAATGAAATAGACTATCAGCTTACAACCCAGATAAGAGACATGCTTGATTCAATCAATCCATTGGTAGAGAAGTTTCGGATGGCTGGTCAAGTACTAAGGTCTTCCAATGACGAAAATATTAAGCTAAGACTTATCGGCAGCAAGTCACGAGACGGTAGAAATTACAATCTACCAACTTCATCCGAAGTAGCAACGTTGATCGTTGGTGATTTTGAAGATACAGCAAATCCTAGGGATATCGTCCTCCACAGGCAAAATGGAAAACTCAAAAAAATAAGCGAGTTGCACGTACTATACCTAGCATTGCATTACCCTTTATTTTTCCCATACGCAGAAGATGGCTACCGTACTGATGTCTACCACCAAGGCGTGACTGATTATAATGAAAAAAATAAAGGCACGCGAGTATCAATGAGGGAGTGGTTCGCTTACCGATTGCAAGACAGGATAAATCAGTTCTCCATGATACTAAGTGGTAGGAGATTGTTACAGCAGTTTGAAACCGATGCATACTCAATGGTTGAGGCGGAGAGGATGAGGTACATAATTACGCAGCAGAAAGATTTAAGAACTGAGACTTATGCCAAATTGGCCATATTGGCGCAAAATCAAGATAATGGTAATGTATTACGTGGTAAGAAGTACGTGCTATCGTCGTCATTCACCGGTAGTCCAAGGTATATGATGCAGAACTATTTGGACGCTATGACGATCTGTAAGTTTTACGGTTATCCTGACTTATTCATAACTTTCACGTGCAACCCTAATTGGCCTGAGATTGCCCGTGAAATGGCCAAGAAAGGTCTGAAATCTGAAGATCGTCCAGATATTATATCGAGAGTTTTTAAAATTAAGCTAGACTGTCTACTGAAGGATTTCAAAGAAAATCATACTTTTGGTCACGTAAAAGGAGGTATATATCAAACACATTTTTAACTGTTCTCATTTTAAAATCTGTGTTTCTTTTTATATATTTATTAACTTATTTTTTGTCTTTCTAAATCGCAGTGGTTTACACTATTGAGTTCCAAAAAAGGGGTCTACCGCATTGCCACATATTATTGTGGCTTAAGGCACAAGACAAGATAACCGCGGAATCAAAAATAGATGAATTCATATCAGCAGAGATCCCTGACAAAGAACATGATCCTGAACTGTACCAAATTGTCACCGATCATATTGTGCATGGCCCGTGCGGTGTCGATAATCCAAGATGCCCTTGCACTGTCAATTTTAAGTGTACAAAAAAATTTCCAAAATAGTTTAACGAATCAACTTTAATCGATGAGAATGGATATGCAATCAACCGTAGGAGAAATGATGGAAATACTGTAAAGAAAACCGGAATAGAATTGCACAATGGTTATGTCGTGCCATACAATCCAGGGTTATTAAGAAAATACCAGTCTCATATAAACGTTGAATGGTGCAATCAGATTGGTTCCATAAAATATCTGTTTAAGTATGTGAACAAAGGACCGGACATGGTTACTGTTGCCGTGGAGGGCGAAGAGGTCGACGAAATAAAAGATTATTATGATTGTAGGTATCTTTCCGCCTGCGAGGCAACCTGGCGTATATTTTAGTTTGACATTCATAAAAGGACACCTTCAGTCGAAAGGTTGCCATTCCATTTAGAGGATGAACAGCCAGTAATCTTTGATGCAAGGGAGAGTATTGATTACGCCTTAGATAAGTCATCTGTCAACGAAACAAAGTTTATAGCATGGATGGAACTTAACGAGAGAGATTTAGACGCCCGTAAACTGCTGTATGTTGAGATCCCCCAGTATTACGTTTGGAATCAGCAGCAACGTATCTGGCAGAAGAGAAAACGAGGAGACACACTTGGGCGTATACATCATGTCCCGCCCTCATGGGGTGAACTTTATTATTTACGTGTATTACTGAACAAGGTAACAGGTCCGAGAAACTGGGATGACCTCAAGGAATGGCGTGGTGTTATTTATCCATCATACAGAGATGCGTGTTATGCTCGTGGGCTTCTACAGGACGACAAGGAATACATTGATGGGTTGTTGGAAGCAAGTTTTTGGGGCATGGGTGATTATCTACGTTCTTTTTTTGTCATGCTCCTCATGACTGATAGTATGTCTCGTCCCGAGTTTGTCTGGGGAAAAACTTGGCATGTTTTGGCGGAAGATGTGTTAAACGTTGAAAGAAGGAAGCGTAACGATCCAGGTAATATATTTAAACAATTCAGTCAATTTACTCATTATTTTTAGTTTCATATTTTTTTCTATTATTTTTACCGGTTTTGCCGTTTATGATTGCAGATTTGCAACTTTCTGACACACAAAGGATGAATATATGTCTTACGTATATTGAACACATGCTGCTTTGTAATAACAAGAGTTTGAGGTCTTTTTCAAACATGCCATATCCTGATGCTGAATACACGATGGAAAATTATAACCGATTAATACACGACGAGGAATCGTACAACAGAGATGAACTCCGCGAGCAGCATCAAACTCTTTATGCCAGCCTTACATCAGAGCAGAAACGTATCTACAGAACAGTCATGGGCGCCGTTAATAATGAAAAGGGTGGAACGTTCTTCGTATATGGTTACGCTGGTACTGGAAAGACTTACATGTACAAAACTATGTCTGCTGCATTACGTTCCCAAGGGTCAATAGTATTGAATGTTGCATCAAGTGGTATTGCGGCCCTTTTTTTGGACGGTGGTAGGACTGCTCATTCCAGGTTTGCACGACATTATTATACTCCAACAAAACATAATAATATTACCAGCTATACTTTGTATGCTAATTACTATTTATGTACTCCTTTCAGGTTTGCAATTCCTATTAATGTGGTTGAAGATTCATTGTGCCACATATCAGCCGATGGTGACCTTGCTGAGTTGATCCGAAAAGCAAAGCTAATTATCTGGGACGAGGCACCAATGATTAACCGATATTGTTTCGAGGCATTTGATAGAACTCTGAGAGACATATGCAGGGAGGACCCGTCGACACCATCAAAACATGTTTTTGGTGGAAAAGTTGTTTTGTTTGGTGGTGATTTTCGGCTAATTCTCCCTGTTATTCCAAACGGCTCTAGGCAAGACGTGGTTCACGCGACGATCAATGCTTCATATCTTTGGGACCACTGCACTGTCTTGAATTTAACAGTAAACATGAGGCTGGGTTCTGGATCATCTGCTGTTGAAAGAAAGGAGATAAAGGAATTCGCAGATTGGATACTCGATATTGGGGACGGCACTATAGGTGTGTATTTAATTTATTTCTAATTTGTAATAAACAATTCCACTATATTTTAGTATGATATCGAATTTTTTACTAATTACCTAAAAACAGGTGGTGAAAATGATGGTGAGTCGTCAATAGAGTTCCCGGACAACATGCTCATTCCAGCGTCTGACGATAATGTTGGGGCTATTATTCGAGAAACATACCCTCATTTGCTTGATAATCTATGCTGACCCAACTTTTTTCAAGATAGAGCCATCCTTGCTCCAACTCACGAAATGGTTGACGTAATAAACGACCGGATGATGTCTTTAATCCCCAGTGAAGTAAAGACATACGAGTCATCGGACTCTGTTTCTGCTGCAGATGAAGATGATACTATGTTCAACCTTGATATTTACACTTCAGAATTCTTGAACAGTATCAAAATGTCAGGCGTCCCGCAGCATATATTGAAGTTAAAGATCGGCGTTCCGGTAATGTGTATGCGGAATATTGATCAGAAAGCTGGATTGTGCAATGGAACCAGACTTCAGATATTACGGATGGGTGTAAATATAATCGAGGGTAAAATCATATCCGGCGGCAAGGTGGGTACAATATGCGCTATCCCTCGAATGCCCATAAGTC
Organism: Calendula officinalis; assembly: GCA_963853835.1. NCBI lineage: Eukaryota > Viridiplantae > Streptophyta > Magnoliopsida > Asterales > Asteraceae > Calendula > Calendula officinalis. The sequence continues at coordinate 24,717,786 of OY970820.1, forward strand.
CTTCCGACAACAAGATGCCATTCAAATTGAATCGAAGGCAATTCCCCGTTCAGGTATGCTTTGCGATGACCATTATTAAAAGTCAAGGTCAGACGTTGTCTCAGGTTGGTTTGTTTCTGCAAAAACCGGTATTCTCACATGGTCAGCTTTATGTAGCTGTATCTCGAGTTAAGAGCAAGAAAGGATTGAAGGTCATTTGTTGTGACAGAGATGGCAATTACACTAATTCAACAGCAAATATCGTTTACAAAGAAGTATTATTTCGTTTGTAAATTATATGTAACATTTTTCATTTACCGTTTGTTTGTACAAAATCACCATCATATCTATCTATTATTATGTAATTTAGAAATATATAAAGTTTTGGGACATTTTTCTACATACTAAAATTTACAGCATACCTGCCCATCGGGGCGGGTTTTGTAGCTAGTATATATATATATATATATATATATATATATATATATATATATATATATATATATATATATATATATATATACTTTAGTTACCTCCGTGGTAACCCTAACATATTCATATACATCGATCACCTCCTCGGTAATCCTATCACATTCATTCATAGTCTATTCAACCCGTCAAGTTGTTAGGAATGCCTCTAATCCAACGAGACCCCATTTTTGTCCTACTAACCAGAATGCCTCCGATTCAGTAGAACCCCCTTTGTCACCTTGTCCAAGCAAGGTGACCCATCTTATCTTACTAATCAGAATGCCTCCAATTCAGTAAGATCCAACATCTTGTTGGGTGATCGGAATGCCTCCAATCCATCAGTTTATAGATACCGTGATAACCAGAATGTCTCTGAATCTACCACGTACCTGTCCTATTTCAGTCTACCCGTCATAGCTATTACATGTTGTTAGTCCCTAGACTAAGTGAATAAGATTTGATGATCAATAGCTAAGAGGAATAATATCAGCTGAAATATGTATCTCAGCTGAAGCAAGTATATGCAATAAACCTTCAGCTGAGTATGTACTTAGCTCTAGGAAATCAAGTCAAATTAGCAGCTATAAAAGAGTGTTCATTCGAAGTCTATGGCCAAAGGACAAAGACAAGAAGAAGATCATCCAGCTGATTGTGGAATCAGCTGCTAATACATGCTGCAGATAAAGACTTAGTGGAAATGTTCTTGACACTTTGAACATTTCCCTTTCCCGCTCAAAGAAGAAGAAAACGATGAGGATCTTCTATTTTGGAATAGAAGATATTGTGTCAGTACATCATCGTATGTCCCTCCAAGCATGTAAACAGAAAGTCAATACTTTTGTACTATAATAGTACACCTTTTCACTGTGCGTCAGAAAAGGTATCAAAAGGAGTTGACACAAAGTACAATTGGGACTACAACATATGCAAGAGCATTAAATGTTTCCGTGGACAAGTCCACATCGACGAATGATATGTTTACACGTCGAGTATCTTGTGGACAAAGGAACACGGATCTTGGGCTATATATAGAGACGTAAATGCTTTCATTTACACACACCTTTTAGAATTCATAGCACAAGAACATTCTCTGAGAGTTGTTATTGTCTGGTATTAACTTCTCCATAGTTATTACTCAGGCATTGAATATCAGCTCTCCGTATCAGCTGATATAAAACTCTCCTTGCATAGTCTTCTAGTTTGAACAAACAGAAGTGTCATTTCAAGTAGAAAGTTTTAGTTAGTGTGTACTATCTATTTCCGCAAACTTTGTACTGTATTAAGTTGTTTTAATAAACTCTTAATCATTGAAATCTTGTGTGTTATTTATCTTATCTTCGTTACTCGGTCATAACGCAACACGTTTGTGTTGTTGGGATCCAACAACTGGTATCAGAGCAAGTGTCAAAGTTGTTTTCCATCAACTTTGAGCATCTATTATGGCTGAACCTACATCTTCCGATCATCCATCATCTGGAAAACCTCCCAAACTCACCCAAACCAACTATCCCATGTGGAAAACTCGCATGTTATCCCACATGGTTACCTATCACCCAAAACTTCAAGTTAACATAACGTTGGGAAAATACATCCCTAAAACCCTCATTCCGGGTACTCCTGAAATACCAGAATATTACGTTGTTAAATCTGAAGCTCAATGGACGGATGCTGAAAAACGTCTTGTTCATCTTGAGAATAAGGGAAGGGATATGCTTTTTCAAGCAGTTGGTGATGAACTGTATCACAATATACAATTTTGTTACTCGGTTAAAGAGAGGTGGGACAGGCTAGCTGAAGTTTAGGAAGGCACATCTGTTGTGCGTGAACATAACAAAAACATGCTCATCCATGACTACGAGCTGTTTAAAGCTAAGCCTAGTGAGACAATAGCTCAAACTTTCAATCGTTACAACATTCTGTTAAATGAGCAGAAGTCTCATGGAGTTGATAAGGACGATATGTCCAAAATGTGTAAGTTTATGGCAGCCTTACCCTCTAAATGGGCTACCATCATAACTTGCATGAGTACATCTCCTACCTTAGAAGATTATACTCTTTCCACTCTCTATGTATGTTTCTAAGCCATGAGAGAACTGTACTCAATAAATTTCAACCTCCAAAGGACTCTAAAGTGAGTCCCGCTGGATCTTCAACTGCTCTTGTTTCTCTAAACAAACCCGACAGAATTGAATATCCGCTTTCAGATGATGAAGCTGACAACACTTCAGCTGTTGGTTTGTTCAACATGCCTGAAGTCAGCATCGAAGAGGTCGATGAAGACGAAGACAATGATGCCCTTATATCTGAGCTTGCCTTACTTGTCAAAAACAGAATATTCTTTAAAGGCAAATCTGGCTCTTCAGCTAAAGGCTCAAGTAGCAGATCTATCTCGTCAGCTGCTTCTTCCAGACCCTCTGGAAGTACACCTGACATCTCTGAGATAACATGCTACAATTGTAACAAGAAGGGACACTATGCTAATGACTGCAAGCTGAAGAAAGCAAGTTCATCATCTTCAACTGGTGAGTCCATTGAAGAAAAAATATAAAAAGCTACAAGCCTTCACCAAAAAGATCCTAGAAGAAAAGAAGGAACTTGAAGGAAAAGTTGCTGACAAGGGTCTAGTAGCTGAAACTCACGACTGGGCTGACTCAGGTGACAACTCATCCGATGATGATGAACCAATGGCCACAATGTGTTTGATGGCTCGTGCTGATGATGATGAAAGTATTACAGCTGATGATGCTAGTTCTTATCAATGGGTCAACATAGTTCATAAAAAGGTAACCTCTCTAATCTCTGTTGAGGCTACTAAAGCCAAAGATATTGTTGAGTCTATTATTTGTGACTTGCACTTCATTGATCAGCTGAAAGGTGAATGTTTGGATAAACATAGTGCTATTCTTCGTGAAAATGCATTTTTAAAAGAACGATTAATTGATCACAAAACTTTTAAAGAAGAACTTTCGTAAACGAAATTTATAAACTCAGTTCTTTAACATGATCTTAATGAGAAAGTTAAAGAACTTGAAGCAATTAAAAAGATTTGTGAATCTTGGTCCCGTTCATCCAAACATGTGAGTGAATGTGTTAACTCACAAATTCCTAGTCAAGTTCAATTTGTACTAGGAGGAGATTTTCTTGCTGCAGCCGCTGTACCTGACAGCAGTACAGATGATCTGTACTACTCGTCAGCTGATGCTTCTGTGCTAGCTGAAGAGTTGGTTTTTGGTTCCTTTGTTAGGTCTACCAAAGCCTTTGCTACTGAGATGTCCTCAGAAGATCCTTCTAAAGCTACTGGTGAAGAGTCATTAGCTGACTCCTCTGCCATGGTAGTTAGGCCACCCACTGTAGTAATTGTTGAACCAAGAAAATCTATCTTGGGTTCAGCACCAGCTGTTTCCTCTGCTAGACCTCAGCAGAAGACTAGCAAAACAGCAGGAAAAAAAACTGTTCTTACACCCTCCAAGGGTGAGCCAGTTGGAGTTTGTACTCGAGCTGCAAAGAACAAAGGTAAGAGTGTCTCTAAAAACACTCCAAGTCCTTCTTCAGCTGTGTCTGTCAAACGGCTGAAAGGAAAGGTCACCAAGCTGACATCACTAGTTCAAACTCTGACTATCTCTGATAATCAGAAAATTAAAGGGATTTTGGGTCCAGTTCCCAAACCTAATGCCTCGCCCTCTACTCCACTTCAAAGAAATAGAAAATGCTACAAGTGTGGAGATCGTGGGCATATGGCAAGTGAATGTGACAGCACATGCCGGAGACCTTCCCCAACCTCAGCATGTGAGCCTTCTGAAAAACCAACCTCTGTGAGTTCCAGTGGGAAGTCACAAGGACCCACAGTAGTGTGGGTTCCCAAAAAGAACTAACTCTTTTAATCTATGTGCAGGGTGATGAAAACAAACATGTCTGGTACTTAGACAGTGGTTGCTCGAGACATATGACTGGATACAAATCCCTGCTGGAAGAGTTTGAAGTTTGTGCTGGTCCTCCAGTAATTTTTGGTGATAATGGTAGAGGCTCAACTGAAGGTTATGGAACCATTTCTAATGGATCCGTAAAAATCACAAGAGTTGGTTATGTGAATGGGCTGAAACATAATTTAATCAACATTAGCCAACTTTGTGATGCAAAGTTCTCAGTGAACTTTAATGAATACAGAGGAACGGTGACGGATAAAAGTGGAAAGTTGTATTAATTTCTCCAAGAACCAAGAATGTTTATACACTTGACATGAATCCTCAAAATCAAGAACTTTGTCTATTCTCTCATTCTACTGAAGTGCTAAATTGGTTGTGGCATAAAAGACTATCTCACCTAAACTTCAAAAACATATCGAAGCTGGCTCGAGGTCAGCTGGTGAATGGTCTACCACAAATCAAGTATGAAAAAGATAAGCTTTGTTCAGCTTGTGAACAGGGTAAACAACATAAAAGCTCTTTTAAATCAAAGCAATATTTTTCCATCGATAGCTGCCTTCACATGCTCCATATGGATCTCTTTGGTCCTATGAGTACAGAAAGTTTAGGTGGAAAGAAGTATACGCTTGTTATCGTTGATGAATATTCGCGATATACTTGGGTCATATTTTTTCGTCATAAGAGTGACGCAGCTGATGAAATTATCAAGTTCATCAAAAGGATGGAACTTCTAAACGGGTCTAGAGTCAAGATGCTGAGATCAGACAATGGTACTGAATTCAGAAACAAGACTTTGGAAGACTTTCGTTCAGATGTTGTGATCTCCCAAAATTTCTCAGCTGCTAGAACACCTCAACAAAATGGTGTTGCTGAAAGAAGAAACAGAACCCTAATAGAAGCTGCAAGAACAATGCTTGATGAGTCGAACATGCCTAAGCAATTTTGGGCAGAAGCCATTAACACAGCGTGTTTTACTCAAAACAGGTCTCTCTACGTGAAGAGACACAAGAAAACTTCTTATGAGATATTTCGTCAAAGGAAACCTTTCATCGGTTTCTTTCATGTGTTTGGGTGTGTGTGTTTTGTGTTAAACACACGAGATCAGCTAAGCAAGTTTGATTCTAAAGCTGATGAAGCCATTTTCTTGGGATACTCCACTACATCCAAGGCATACAGAGTCTTCAACAAAAGAAGACAAACTTTGGAAGAGTCCATAAATGTTACTTTTGAAGAACACTCAAAGGCCTTAAATCCCACCTCTGCTGACTCATCTGATGCATTTCAGAGATCAGCTGAACCATCTTTTGATGATGCAGCTGAAGCATTTTGCTGATGCTTTAAACCTCTTTGATGTTCCCATAAATGAATCAGATGAGACATTCCATGATGCTCCTACATATCTTGTAGATATTGCAGCTGTTCAACAAGAGATTCCAATAGCTAGAGCATCATCAAAGGCTATCTCTAAGCCACCTCTTCATACTTTAAGAAGATTTGTTCAAAATGAAGTAAATCATCCTGCTGAGCAGTCAGCCGCTCAACAAGGATCCAACTCTGCTGAATCTTCCTCTTCTACAGCCGCTCCTCAATCTAAGTGGACCTCAGAACATCCAATTGAACTAATCATTGGAGATCCACAACAAGGAGTGGTCACAAGAAGTAAAGCATCGTGCAATCTCTGCTTATGGTCATGCTTCTTAGCAGCTGAAGAACCGAAAAATATTAAAACTGCTTTAGAAGACTCAAGCTGGATTCAAGCGATGCAGGAAGAACTTAACCAATTTGAGGTCAACAAAGTATGCCAGTTGGTGCCCCCACCAGCTGGAAAGACTATAATTGGTACTAAATGGGTATTTAGGAACAAGATGGATGAAGACGGTGTTGTTATTCACAACAAGGCTAGACTTGTTGCTCAAGGATATATACAAGAGGAAGGAATCGATTTCGATGAAACAATTGCTCCAGTAGCTAGGCTTGAGGCTATTAGAATATTTCTAGCCTATGTTGCTTACAAGAACTTCACAGTTTTTCAGATGGACGTAAAGAGTGCATTTCTAAATGGAAAGCTGCAAGAGGAAGTGTATGTTAAGCAACCACCAGGGTTTGAAAATCCTAAGTATTTAGACTATGTGTTTAAATTGGATAAGGCGCTGTATGGGTTGAAACAAGCTCCTCGTGCATGGTATGACACACTCTCCATGTTCCTCATAGCAAATGATTTCACCAAGGGAAAGATTGATAAAACCTTATTCATTCGCAAAATCAAAGGTGATGTTAAGGCAAAAAGCCTTGCCCCTTTAGATCTTAAGATAACAAAACAACCTAGACTAGCTTTGATTTATATGTAGAATAATATAGCTAAGTTTAGGTCTGATACTGAGTGATCAGTATTGGAACTCAGTATCAGTACTCAGTATTAGATAGTGATACTGAGTACAAGGACTGAGTAGAAGGACTGAGTGATACTCAGTATAGTAACGGACTAAGATCAAATCCCTTGATCTTAGTCATTTTCCTTACTTAGTCCTTCGGTTACTCCTTTGCTCATTATGTAAGATCTCTATAACATTATAAATAGAGATCATCTTGCAAAGGAGTACTTACCAATTCACTTTACACTTTTATATCGTTGTAATTGATTAGTGGTCTTGTTATTCCGCAACAAGCCACACTTAGTGGATTTATACATTGACTATATTCTTGTGTAATCACTCTAATATTTCTCTAAGTATAATACTCTATCAATTAACATTAAAACAGGGTTGTTGTGACCTAACAACTGGTATCAGAGCAGGCTAAATAATCTCTTATTTAGTCGATCTATAACCCTGGCAGCCATTTCCTACATCTTTCCCTCCAACACTCAAAAATCCAAAATGTCTACAATTGTTGCACCAATTATGTCTGGAAAGGGAGTACCCATCTATGATGGAAAAGACTTCCATCAATGGAAGCTCAAAGCTCAGTGGTATCTTGAATCTATTCACCATGAGATGCTCACTGTGCTAAATGATGGTCCCATCATTCCACAAACTGTGGAACCTGTTGCTGCTACTGATGATGCTCCTGAGGGCATAAGATCTGTACCTAAACTAAAGCACAACTGGACTGATACTGACCGTCAGTTGTATGCTTTAGACTCCAGAGCTAAAGGGGTGATTGGTAATGCTGTTACCAAAGAGATACTTAATGCAATTATGAAATTGCCAACAGCAAAGGCTATGTGGGATAGCCTATCAGTCACCTATGAAGGTACAGCAAAGGTGAAGTTGCAAAGAAAAAGCAACATGAGAAGGAAATATGAAAATTTCTTTTCAACTCCAAATGAAGACATCACCACTCTCTATAACAGGTTCAACACTGTTATCCATGATTTAATCAGTGTAGGCATTGTGAAAGAGGAAGGAGAGCTTGTTCAAAAGTTCCTGGATAGTCTTCCTCAACAATTTCTTGACATGACAAACTCTGTCAATGCTACTAACAACATTGAGTCATACACTCTTCAAACTTTGTATGGTCTAATGCTGAATCATGAGGAGAATAATAATGGTGATTTTCGGTTATTACAAGTAACAAAACGCAGCGGAAAGATTTAATCACCATGAACGGATCTTGATATCAATCATACAATTAAACTATAAGAAAATCAAAGAGATTGGATGAACATTTCATACCCTTGAAGCCTTTGATCTTGTTGTGGATTCGGATGGATTTGATGATGGATTGAAACCAAGTATTCAATTAGAATACCTCTAAAAGAAATCCACACAACACAAGCAAGAACACCAATGGAGGATGCTAGTCCTTGAATCTTGAGAGCAAAAAAAACAAAAACACATACAAGTGTGTGTTGGGGATTGCCAAAATGGGTGGTCAAGGGTGAGTTTATGGAGCCATTCAACACTCTTAATGGTGCCATAAAGACCCATCAATGATTTCCATAAACCATTGTTCCATTTTCACTTTAGTCCCTAGTCATTTGTTTCTTCCATTTTGCTCACAATAAAGTTTCAATATTAACAATTAATATTAAACTTATTACACACAAGCTTATAGCTTATATATTAATAATTAATGTAATTACACTAATTACACTAATTATATAATGGTGTTTAGTGTTTAAGTGTGTGACCCTTTAGGCTCACAAACAACTAGCCATATAACTATATGTTATACGCGTGAAGCATATTCCAACAGCTCCCACTTGCGCACGTGATAACATCAAGTAGTTATACAAGCAAAGCTTAGAGTCTAGCAACCCGCCAATGCCCCTAGGAGTATATGAGGAGTTTCATAAAATCTTTGTTCAAAGTTTTTCAAGCAGTTATCCTTTTGTTACTGATACTATGTTGAATTTTAGACAAGGATCAATGTCAATCTAAAACTTCAACGATTCTGTTTCTCGATCTATATAATGAAATAGATTACCAAAACCAATCAAGATTCATCTTGATTACCTTTTGGGTGTGGCCACACATACATCTATTCAAAATAATCGAGGGGCCCAGTAGTATCTAATCCACATACGTGGAGGAACAAATTCTATATTGACTGCACGTGTCTGTCATATGCTTAATGATAAACCCGATAATGGTTGTTATAGCAGCCTTATTCAGGTCAGCGTTTAACCACATCAAAGTTTGCCCCTCTACATACACAAACCAACTTGCATCTCAAGTCAGAGGATAAGTGACAAAGCCTTTGTGAGATTCACTTGTGACATAAATCCAAGAAGTGATTTCTCATAGTTTGGGTCAGTCCAATCGTGCATCGTTATGAGCGACATGTGAGTTTGATTTCATCATCCTTAGTCATACTAAGATAATGTCATCAATGCCCTCAGATTTATCTTAATAATATTCCCATATTATCAATATGACAATGGACAATTTAGAATATAAAACACAGTAAATATTCAAGGATATAAACATGCAAATATAGAACACAGTAGATATTCATATAAAAACGATCATATCAAATATATCAATTTATTCCAATATAAACTGCTCACAGTTCCATTATCCAAATACTAAAACAGATTTACATGAAACTACTAGATTGTCGAAGTCCAATGTTCCATTCATATTCAAGATGTTTGGTACAAGACATTGAGTTCGATAAAGCGTAAGCTAGTTAGTTATCTGTTTGAACTTTAAGTGTACGAATTTCACATATCTCGATAAATCATTCGAATGTAGTGAACCTTCGTAAATAGGATCTAGCGTCATCACGCCCTATTTCAAAACCAACATAAGTATAGCAAGTATACTTAGTTTCAGTTCAGTATCTCCACCATGACCAAGAAACATATCTCCAGTACTTTAAAATACTTCAATGTGTTCTTAACAGCAATCCAGTGACCTCTCATGAATTCTGTTGGTATTTTCTAGTAAGGTCCCCTAAGGACGTTACATTTGGCCTAGTGCTCCTTACAGCGTACATGATGAATGCAATAGCCGATTCATAGGGGATTACATTCATCCGCTTCACCACATCAGGTGTGGAAGGTCCTTGAGTCTCACTCAAGTTTACATTGTGTGGCATACGAGGACTTCCTCGTTTGGGAGTACCACTCTAAACCATTTAGAATTTTATCAATGTAAGCACTTTGACTTAAACCAATTAACCGCTTTGATCTATCATTATAGATCTTTACTTCAAGTATGTATGTCGTGTCCCTACAATCCATCATGTCGAAACATTTTCCAAGCCAGGATTTTCATCTTGTAGCATGGTATATTGTTTCACATGAGTGACATGTCATCAACATGTATGACTTGAGAAACGACAACGCTCCCACTAGCTTTCATATATACACATACTCAGTTTGGGTTTTAGGTGAAACAAACGATTTGATTTCATCATCAACCAAATTTCGTAGTCATAGTACACTACTTTGGCTATAAGAATCCTAATGTCTTTAGTAACAGGCGAGAAGGTTTCATCATTGTCAATCCAGTAGGATTGAGTGTAACCTTTTGCTACTATGAGAGATTTATAGGTGTGTATATTTTCATCCATGTCAACAGTCTTACTGTTTTGAGAAAGATCAACTAAGTTCAAAACTTGATTGTCTCTCATGGATTTTATTTTCGCATTCATAGCTTCAAGTCATTTTTCGAATACAAAATTCGATAATGCAACTTGATAGTTAGGGGGTTCATAATGATCCTCGAAACTTGCTCCTCAGCATCGACATAAATCTATATCGTTCAGGTGCATGAAGTGTCCTTGCGGATCTATGAATGGGAACAACATCATCCTGTGGTCCAACATCTATATGTCCAGCCTCAGAATGATATTTGCTAGTGTTACCAGAAGGTTGTGTATCTTCACTTTGAATCTTGTCAAAGTCTATAGTGCTCCCACTTGCTTTGTGAAATGAGACTGTTCTCAAGAAACTCAGCATACCGAGTAACAACCATTTGTTCTCAGTTGGGAAGTAAAATAGTAATCGAAGATATACTTGATAGATATGGGCTCAAGTTTGTTCGGCATGTCTCGTTCCACGAGATCCTCACAACCCCAGATCCTCAAGTAAGACAAATTAGGGATTTTCCCACGCCATATCTCATATGGTGTCTTTTTAACCTTTTGGTTGGAACCATATCAAGTATTCGAGCAGCAGACTTCAGTGCATGCCCCTCAAAAGGATAGTGTAAGAGTAGTAGGACTCATCATAGATCGCACCATGTCATACAGGGTCCGATGTCTCCTTCCAGACGCACCATTATCTTGTGGAGTGTATGAAAGAGTGAATTGTGAGATAATCTCACGATGTGAGGGATGATCTGGAAACTCTTGACTCATGTACTTTCATCCTTAATCAGGACTGAAAGCCTTTGTTGTCTTGCTAAGTTGATTTTCTACTTTTACTTTAGAAAGCTTTGAACGTTTCAAAGATTTCATGTTTATGTCTAATCAAGTAAACATAACCATAGCGACTGATATCATTAAAGCTACCATGTTGATGTTTAATCAAGTAAACATAACCACATCGAATGATATCATCAGTGAAAGTAGGTGGCACCTTCCCTAGTCTTAGTTCTAAAAGGGCCACATACATCAGTATGTATGAGTCCAAGTAGATTTGTAGCTCTTTCGCCAACTTGGGAGAAAAGCTTTCTTGTTATCTTTCCATAATATACAAGAGAGGCATTTTAAATGATTCATAATCATTTGTAAAGAAGCCCGTCGAGTTTTAGTATCAAAATGCGTTTCTTGTTTATGTGGAAAAGATGACGATGATCTAGGTAAGTAGAATCCAAACCAATTTTGATTCTTGAGTGCTACATTTGTATATAGAACTATCGTTTGAATTAGGATCATGCATATTAATTTCAAACATACTATTACAATGAATAGTTATAAAAAAATGTTATTTTTCATAAAACAAAATATCATAATCCATTATTCAACAAACGATAAAGCTAAACAATGCATAATTGATAATTGTTCAAAACAATAATTAACGCATTAGGAAGGATAAGATCACAGCTTCCATTCATTTAGCTTTCTACTTCACATTCAATCTTGCACATTTGTGTAAATGTGAGTTCCACAACTAGTGTCATACACTCAAGATTTATCACGAAAAGTATAGAGTTCTATAATGAAGATACCTAATGTGCTAACTAGAACACATTTGTCCTTCATCAACTCTGCCACGTAGGCAGGACAATTCCTCCTTCAATGGCCAGTTTCATCGCAATGATGGCAAGAAATATCCTTTGCAGGGTGCTCCTTTTTAGCAGGTGGGGGAATCGTAGGTTTGGAAAAGTAAACTAGCTTACCCTTACCTAGACTCTTGCCTTGTGCTTGCGGTTTACCTTCCCTGATTGCAAGAAAAGTATTGGGTAACCCTTGCTTAACCAGTTTTACCATAGCATGTTCAACGATTGTCTTCCCCATGCTATGTACTTTTAAATCACTTTTCAAACTGGTCATAGTCCTTGGATAGTGAGGTAAGAATCAAGCTCATTCCAAGAACTTGTGGTAAGGGTTAACCAAGACGTTCCATTGGATCAAGATAGCATTACATATTCAAGATGTAAGTGCTAACTGATTGGCCGTCCTCCTGATTGCAAGCGTGGAATGCTTTAACTGTTTTGAACAGTTCAAGTTCTGCCTTTTTGTTGAAATATCATTTTCAACTCGCTTATCATGTCATATGCTGTGAGTTCCTCGAAGTACTTTCGAATCTCGGGGTTCATGCTCACAAGCATATGAGTAGCAACTTCTTGGTGTTCGTTAAACGTTTCGGTAAAGGCTTGACGAACAGCAGCAGAATCACTGACAGGAGGTGCCTCAGGTAAGGCCTCTTATAGGTGTATCAACTTTCTCATCTCTAAGGACAATCCTTAGAATTCGATATCAGAAGATAAAGTTGATATTAGTCAGTTTCAGTTTTCAAGAACTGATTTTTGAGTGGAGATACTTAGGTTTTGATGTTGTTGTTATCTGTATAACAACCAAAGTTCAAAAAATAGTATTTTCAATAATAATTTCTTTTAATCAATTAACTACCCAATTAATTTTAATTAAAAGCTAAGATCCGATTGAGCTTCTATCACCGCATCAGTTGATCTGCTAGAGGTGATAGATCCAATAGGTAGGTGACGATCAACAATTGCATTACAAGTGCAACTCTTAGAGGTATGGGACTTCATGGCACCTAGTGAACAAGCATCTAGGGTCAAGTGGCATGTTTGTCGCATCGTCGCCTCGAGTCAAGGTCTCACCGTTAACTCGATTAAGTCATCCAATGTGAAATCATGTCAAAATAGCTCTAGGTCTCACGCGTAGAGAATAATGACCTCGGATCTAGATTCAAACCACGTCTCACGTGAATTCAAAAATAGAAGCAAGTGATTTACAACCGATTGGACGGCGTGACTTAAATTTTAGGTATGTTAAATTTTAATTAATAAAATTTTATTAAGATATGAATGAATCATGTACTTCATTCATATCACTTCATAAGTCGTTTAATAAACGGTAAAAACATTTAACGATTATTAAGGTTTAAGTTTCAAATCGTATTTAAACTTAGTTTAATCTCAAAACAATTTTAGATTAAAGGTTTAATCATCAATGATTAACTATTATTTTAAGTTTCAAATCATATTTAAACTTAGTTTAATCTCAAAACAATTTTAGATTAAAGGTTTAATCATCAATGATTAACTAGTAATTATCGATGATTAAATGTTTGGATGTTTTAATGTTTGTGTCAAAAAACATTTTTAATTGTTTTATTTACTTGTATCTAATAGGAAAAGAAAACAACCACAAACATAAATAAAACATGCAACAAATTTTGTGCAAACCTCGACCGATGAAATCCTAGGTTCGGTCACGTGAGTCATCACGACGGACCGAAGGGTCAAACTAGGGGACGGGCCAATATGACCCCAAACGGGCCTACATAAACCCAGTGGGCTCCCACTTGCTCCAAGACATTCTTGAGCAAGTAGAACCCAAAATTGTGAAAAAATGCAATCTGCCAGAAAATTCCAGCAGACTTCGAAGCCCGAAAAGTCACTGAAGGAGTCTTCGTTAGTCTTCCCGGCCTTCTGGAAAGTTGTAGCCCACGACTTTGCAAGCATTTTAGGCTTTTGAATCGCCCAAAACGGAGTCCGTATGCCTCTGGAAAACCTGTTTTCGTACAGCCCTCGCTTTTGTGACGGAAATTTGTTGTTTTCTTCATTAGTCTTCAATATTTTTTGTCAACAATTTACAATAAAAAGATAAAATAAATACAATCTATTCTATTACTTTTACATTACAAATTGCCCCAAAAATGGCACCAAAAATAAAAGAAAAAAAAATGAAACAAATTACAACAATTAAGCCAAAAAACAAGGCTTTTCCCAAAACAACCAAACAACCAAACATCAACCACATTCATTCACAAACGGTCTAGGCTTTCATCGGTTTGCACAAACAAGCAACAATTGACAAGGCTTTGGCTTGGGATATGGCAAAAATACATGTTTTGCCATATCAACAAAATGGAATTAAAAATTAAATTCCAAGCCAAATAATCAAAAAATACAATAACAAGATTAATTTTTTGATTTGATTTTGTAACAAGTGACAATAGGGTTCCAAAAATACCATATTTTAACCCATTAATTTATAAAAAAACCGAAAAAAAAATTAAAAATCGGAATTTAAAACACCAAAAAAAAACTTTGGTTTTTGCCACTTTTCACAAAATCTAGCTAATTATATGATTAATATAATGACTCGTGATACCACTAATGGTGATTTTAGGTTAAAACAAGAACCAAAAACGCAGCGGAAAGATTTAATCACCATGAACGGATCTTGATATCAATCATACAATTAAACTATAAGAAAATCAAAGAGATTGGATGAACATTTCATACCCTTGAAGCCTTTGATCTTGTTGTGGATTCGGATGGATTTGATGATGGATTGAAACCAAGTATTCAATTAGAATACCTCTAAAAGAAATCCACACAACACAAGCAAGAACACCAATGGAGGATGCTAGTCCTTGAATCTTGAGAGCAAAAAAAACAAAAACACATACAAGTGTGTGTTGGGGATTGCCAAAATGGGTGGTCAAGGGTGAGTTTATGGAGCCATTCAACACTCTTAATGGTGCCATAAAGACCCATCAATGATTTCCATAAACCATTGTTCCATTTTCACTTTAGTCCCTAGTCATTTGTTTCTTCCATTTTGCTCACAATAAAGTTTCAATATTAACAATTAATATTAAACTTATTACACACAAGCTTATAGCTTATATATTAATAATTAATGTAATTACACTAATTACACTAATTATATAATGGTGTTTAGTGTTTAAGTGTGTGACCCTTTAGGCTCACAAACAACTAGCCATATAACTATATGTTATACGCGTGAAGCATATTCCAACAAATAATGCTGCAAGACTGATCAACTGGAAGAAAACTGACAAGTCTTCCACTGGCATGGCTCTAGTTGTGCAACAGGCTTATACTGTGACTGAGCCAGATGAACCAGAAGTTGATCTTGCTGATGCTGAGGCAGAAGAGCTTGAAACTCAAATGGCTCTCATGTCTATGAAGCTGGATCAGTTGAAGAAGAAGAGGCTTGGTGTTAGCTCTTCTAATACTGACCCAAGTTCAGGTCTGTGCTATAGGTGTGGAAAGCCTGGACATATTGCTGCAAATTGTCATACCAAGTCTTCTAAGACTGACCAAAATGACAAGATTGCATACCTAGCAAAAAGATATAGAGACAAATATGTCAAGCTGAAGAATTGGAGCAAGGGAAAGAGGGCAGAAGGAAATGGAGCACCTCATCAAGCACTTTACTCAGAAGCCTGGATGGATGAAGAGTTAAGTGATGATGAAGAAGAGATTGAGAACAAAGCCTTTATGGCTTTCACTGAAGATGATTTGAAGAGTTCCTTTGAAAAGGACATCAAAGAGGCTGAGAGGATGAGTGTTCATACTGATTGGGATTTCACTCAGTTGTACAAGGTAAGTTCCTTTCAAACTTATTCAGTGAATGAAAAAACCAAGATTTTTGAGTATATGCTTGTTGATCTTAAAACTTCTATACAAAAAGAAAAAGCTTTAAAATTAACAATTAAAGAACTTGAAAGAGCAAATAATGAAAACTTGGATAAATTAGCAAAATATAAAGATTTAGAACTAAATTTTTCAGATTTAAAAGACATTAACCAAAGATTAGCTGATAAAGCTCATTTACACAAACTTGAAAAAGAGAAATTTGAAAAACAGTGTAAATCTTGGGGAAATGCTTCAATAAAATTAAATAAATGTTTAAATGAACAATTTCCAGAAAATGTGAGGGCTGCACTTGGTGTTGACCCTCAATTTAAAAACAGGAACAATTTTGCTGATTTATTTGAAGAGTTTTCTACTATGAACCCTATTAATTTTGTAAAAGCTAAAACTTTATGTGAAGTTGGATGTCAAACTGAGTCAGATGATGAAGAAAATGAAATTTTAGAAAAACCTATTGGTCCTTCCATCTGCTCAAAGTGCTATACTGAGCTGCAAGAACTCAGTATTGAATTTCAAATAACAGAAATTTCTGATACCGAGCTACCAATAGTTCAGTATGACACTTCTGCTGTTCCACCTTTTGAATTATTATTTAATACAACAACTTTTGAATTATATAATGATAATAAGACAACTTCTATCTCACATGTTTCATCAAATACAGAAGTTGCAGGAACAGAAACATTATATACTGAGTCATCTAAAGAACCTGTTAAAGTTGTTCCTTCAAAACATGATAAACAAAAGACAACTTCAACTAGGTCTTTGGTTGGCAAAGACAAGAAGTCTACCACTAATAATATTAGAAAGACTTCTCTGCCAAATAAAAATAAGCAACCAGATCCTCCATCTCCTAAACCGGTTAAAAACAATGTTAATACATCTATTAGAAATAACAAAATTAACATTTTAAAAACACTTGGTGATCAGGTCAAATCTTTAAGTAAACAATTTGCAAAACTCGTTCATACTGACCTACCAAAAGTGAAACATTTTTCTAAAATACCATATGAAAATATGTTTAGAAATAGACCTAGAAAATGTTATAGATGTCATCATACTGGTCATAAGGGAGATGAATGCTGGACTGATCTCTCAAGTCCTAGGTACTCAGTACCAAAGAAAAGGAGAGAAACTAAGTCAGTATCACCAAAGAAAACTTCTAAAGTTACCCCTGAAGTGATACCGACCTCTCCACATAAAGAGATCAAGTCAAATTGTGTTTATCCCACCAAAGGTCCCATTCAAAAATGGGTTCCTAAAAAGAACTAACTCTTATTTTGTGTCTTGTGCAGGGTGACAGATAGTGGTACTTAGATAGTGGCTGCTCAAGACACATGACAGGCAGTATGGAATACCTTCTCAATTATACTCCAGAGAAGGGTCCTTCTGTCAAGTTTGGAGATGACTCGGTGGGAAAGACAAGAGGTTATGGTGTGATCAAGGCCGGCAACATAACTTTTAAAAGAGTTGCCTATGTAGAGGGTCTAAAACACAATCTGCTCAGTATCAGCCAGATGTGTGATGATGACAATGAAGCTCGATTCAGAAAGGTTGCAGGAATCATCTACAATGATAAAGGGCAGCCTGTACTCATTGCTAGAAGAGAAAAAGACGTATATGTGGTCAACCTATCTGAAATAGACCCAACTATTCGAGTATGCCTGCTTTCTAAAGTCAAGCCAGAATTACATTGGCTATGGCACAAGAAACTCTCTCACATCAATTTTAGAAATATCAACGAGCTCAGTATGAAGAAACTGGTGAGAGGATTGCCCACAATTACTTATTCGAAAGATAAGTTATGCTCAGCATGTGAAATGGGCAAGCAGAAGAAGAGTTCATTCAAATCTAAAGTCAATCATTCCATCAATGAACCTCTTACTATGATACATATGGATCTTTTTGGCCCTATCAGCACACCATCTTTGGCCAAAAAGATCTATACTCTAGTCTTAGTTGATGAATTCTCAAGATACGCTTGGGTCATCTTCCTCAAGACTAAGTCAGATGCAACAACAGAAATCATTGCCTTTATAAAAAGAGAGGAACTTCAAAAAGGCAACAAGGTCAAGCAACTTAGAAGTGACCATGGTACTGAGTTTAAGAACTCAGTATTAGCAGATTTCTGTGAAGAAAAAGGAATCATTCAAAACTTCTCTGCAGCCTACACACCACAACAAAATGGTGTTGTAGAAAGAAAGAACAGAACACTGATTGAAGCTGCAAGAACTTTATTATGCCATGCTGGACTGGCACTGAGTTTCTGGGCTGAAGCTGTAAACTGTGCAAACTTCACTCAGAATAGAGCCACTATAGTCCAAAGACATCTGAAGACTCCATATGAGTTATACAATGGCAAGATTCCTAATGTGGAATATTTCCATATCTTTGGGAGTAAATGCTTTGTACTCAGTACAAAACAAAATCTCAATAAATTTGCTCCCAAAGCAAATGAAGGTGTGTTCATGGGCTACTCTCCACACTCTAAAGCTTTCAGAGTGTATATCCACTCAACCAAAATGATTGTAGAATCCATTCATGTCACATTCGATGAAGATCAGAATGAGTATTCTACCTCAGCAAGTGAAGACATAAGTGGCATAGATATTCTATGCAATCCAGAACACTCCATTGCTGAACAGCCTAAGTTTCATCCACACTTTATGCCTAATAAGTTTAATGAAACTGATCAAGTTCAAACTCAGTATCACTCAAATGAGACTAATACTGAGGTTACCTTAACAGAAGACCTCCATACTGAGTTTCCAACTAATGATCTGAACCACTCTATTTATGAAGAAGGTGAAACATCCAACACTTCACAAGAATTCACATCAAATCTGCAAAATGAAGATGAACAGCAACCTGCACTGTCTAATACTGATCAGAATTCCACTCAGTATCAAACAGACAACACACCAAATCAACAAGATATTGTTGATCATATTTCAAATGCTCCCTTAGGAAACAATTTAAGGGAACACAGAGACCATCCACACTCAAACATTATTGGTCCTATTGAAGAAGGTGTCCAAACAAGAAGAAAATTAGAATTTCCAACCCAAGCAACTGCAAACTTTTGTTTCTTCTCAAGTTTTCTATCTACCATTGAACCAAAGAAAGCTGATGAAGCTTTATTAGATGAAGATTGGGTAGAGGCTATGCAAGAAGAGCTCACAGAGTTTGAAAGAAACAAAGTTTGGAACTTAGTACCACCTCCTTCTGGCAAAACTATTATTGGTACTAAGTGGGTGTTCAGAAACAAGATGGACAAGGATGGTGTTGTCATCAGAAACAAAGCAAGGTTAGTTGCTCAAGGTTACAGGCAAGAAGAAGGCATTGACTATGATGAAACTTTTGCGCCAGTTGCAAGAATTGAAGCTATTAGGTTGTATCTTGCATATGCAGCCTTTAAGAATTTCAAAGTTTATCAGATGGATGTCAAAAGTGCTTTTCTAAATGGAAAACTACAAGAAGAAGTTTATGTTAAACAACCTCCAGGTTTTGTTGATCCCAAATTTCCTAATTATGTTTTCAAGCTTCATAAAGCTCTATATGGGCTCAAACAAGCTCCAAGAGCCTGGTATGACACCCTTTCTGAGTATCTTATTGAAAATAAATTTACAAGAGGTAAAATTGATAAAACATTATTTTCAAAAAGGAAAGGTTCTGACATCTTACTCATTCAGATATATGTAGATGATATTATCTTTGGTTCCACTGACAAGTCAATGTGTGACTGGTTTGCTAAGATAATGTCAACTCAGTATCAGATGAGTATGATGGGAGAACTTACTTACTTTCTTGGTTTACAAGTTGAACAAAAGCCTGATGGCACTTTTATAAATCAAAGTAAGTATGTGCATGACATGTTAAAGAAATACAAATTTGAAAATTTATCTTCCATGCACACTCCTATGGGTACTCAGGATAAGATAAGTAAAGATGAAACTGGTAAACCAGTATGTCAATCCACATACCGAGGTATGATTGGTTCCTTACTTTACTTAACTGCTAGTAGGCCTGATATCATGTTTGCCACATGTTTGTGTGCTCGGTATCAGGCTGATCCTAAAGAATCACACATGAAAGCAGTTAAGCGCATCTTTAGATATCTTACAGGTACTCCTAACCTGGGTCTTTGGTATCCCAAAGACTCAAACTTTGACCTTGAAGGGTACACAGATGCAGATTTTGCAGGTTGTAGATTGGACAGAAAGAGCACAAGTGGAGGATGTCAATTCCTAGGTGGAAGATTAGTTGGCTGGTCATCCAAGAAACAAAATTCGGTAGCAACTTCCACTGCAGAAGCAGAATATGTTGCTGCAGGAAGTTGTTGTGCTCAATTATTATGGATGCAGTATCAACTCTTAGACTATGGGTTCAACTTTCATAAGACTCCTATTCATTGTGATAACAAGAGTGCTATTGCTATCACAGAGAACCCAGTCTATCACTCCAAAACCAAGCACATTGATATCAGACACCACTTTATTCGAGATAATGTGGAAAAAGGTAAGGTTGAAGTAGATTATGTACCAACAAATGAACAATTGGCTGATGTGTTTACTAAACCTCTTCCTGAGGAAAGGTTTATGTATTTACTAGGGCAATTAGGTATGTTGAATCCTTAATCTTTCTTAAATTTCTTTAAAACTGAGCGCTCAGTATCACTCCTGTTGATACTGACCACTCAGTATCACTTGTCTGCTATCATCAAAATTTAAATTTTTTATTTTTTTATTAATTTCAAGAGTAAATTAATTGTTTTTATATTTTTTAAAATTTTTAAAAAATAATTTTTTTTTAACTCGGTATTGGGGTATGACGGCTCTTACACCGAGCTTAATCCTTATACTGCTCAAACGGTAACCTTTCTTATTAAGAAAGTTACCGTTGGCAGAGGATAAGGCAGTCAAATCAGCCGTTTTTACTTCCCAATACCTTAATTATCTTTCAAATTTCCTATAAATAACCGTTTATTTTTACTTCAAATTTTTTAACTGTTATTTCTTTCTTTCATTTTCAATTCTCTCTGCGATTAACGATTTCACTTTCTCTTAGCAAGCAAACTTTTTCAAATCAAAATCACAGATGGCGAATTATACTTTTGTTGCTCCAGACGTTGAATCGGAAATCCAATTTCGAAATAATGAAGTACCCAGGTTTTCGAGGAACAACATCACAGCAAATTTCAATATTCCTCAAGCCTGGGTATGCCAAGAATTCACGAACATCGTGACTTTTATGAAGCATTGCCCAATTGCTCGTGCACTGACATTATCTCCTCGAGCAATTTACCCAGAAATGTTATGCGAGTTTTGGTACTCTGCCACACTCGATTCTCCAGATATGATTGCTGGATGGGTAATTAGGGATCAAAGAAGAGCTTTTGTTTCTACTGCAATCATTCGTGAAGCACTGAGACTTCCCGCCCAAGCTCAGTATGACCCATTTGTTGATAGATCAGAGGCACGCTCTGTACTGCCATTTCTGGGTCGAAGAGGAACAACGGGCACAATCAAAAGAAATGAATTTGGTCCTATGTGGGGTATTCTCATCACAACAATAATTCGATGTATGACCCACAAGACGGGAGCTTTGGACCAAATAAATGAATTTGGGATGCAAATAGTACATGCTCTGTACTATGGAAGAAATATTGATTTTGCTCGCCTAATTTTCAATGAATTAGCTACTCTGGTCCGAGCAAACACAAGGGAATGCAATGTCCCTTTCTGCAGATTTCTATCACTCATCTTTCAACACTCAATGCCCACACACATTTATGATGATTTTCATAGTCCAAGAGTTGATCTTCCTCCGCTTAGTGAGAAGATTTTCTTTTATAGGCCAAGAGAAGGAGAGCCTCTTCTAAGTCCTCCTATGTGGGCCATTGTTCAAGAACATATAAATGATGAAGAAGATATGTCTGATACTGAGTCAGACAATGATGGTGATGATGATAATGATGATAATAGTGGCAATGGAGCCCAGGCTGGTCAAGATATTGAGATGCAGGATGTTCCACAAGTTCAAGAACCAACTATCTCTCCACCTGCACAAGATCCTGCTGCTCCTCATATTGAAACCGTTTTTGAAACTGAGTCCTCAGAAGACACACCATTGGTTCTTCATAGACGAAGAAGGAATCTCTCTCCTATCATTATGGGAAACTTATCATCTGAGGAGGTGCCGCCTGCAAATGTTCCATCATTAACTGCCTCTCTTCAAGCCCAAAGCCTAGTTGCAGCCACCGCTGACCTTCCAAGTCTAGAACTACCTCCATCTGCTCAACCAATTGAGGAACCTCATGTTCCTCTTGATGTGGAGATTCAGTATGCACAAACTACAATGGAAGGTGCTCAGCATGACATAGAGGTCGGTATTGAAGATGTTGGTGCTGCACATCAACAAACACATGATCCTGCACCGACCTCTGCAGATGCTAGAAGGGAATCTGACAGAGTCTCAGGTATGAATTTCTAAAAAGCCCTTAAACTTATATATATATATATATATATATATATATATATATATATATATATATATATATATATATATATATATATATATATATATATATATATATATATATATATATATATATATATATATATATATATATATATATATATATATATATATATATATATATATTTCATTCCCAAATAGAGACTAAGTATTGGCCAGTACCAACTCAATACTGACCAAAGTCTCAAACGATCTTTCAAATGTATATCCTTTTATGGCCAACATAGCTAGCCCACTACTGCTATGCAAAATTCATATACTGAGCACACTAAATTGATCATTGTCAGTCTACAATTGTCTCAACATTTAAAGAGACAATGGTGGTTGATGTCATACTGACACCCACTGGTGCTGCTTGAATAATGACCAACTTATTTTTGAGTTGGGTAGCATCATTCAAGAAATGATCCCAAACCCTTAAGCCACAAAATCCAAAAATTTCCCATGGGGTTTAGCCACATTTGTGTTATCACTCTCATACCGAGTGATAAACATTGAAAATAACAAGAAGCACATCCCAGGCTTCGAATTCACACACCCAAACCTTTTAGTAAATGTGACTTATCCTATACTGAGCTACTTAAATTTTCACACTCACCTTTACTAAAATATTCTTACACATGCTATGCACAAGTCCACAATATTTCATCCTATACCAGATGAAATACAGACTTCACAAAATCTGTTTATATGATTGTAGAATTAAACAACACCACAATTCTATTTGATAAACCTTTCTTTCTAACCAGTTTTATATTTTTGTTTCTTTAGCACCATCTGTGCAGGGCATTCAGGCATCTCAGGCTGCAGCAGACCAAGTGACTCTGCAAGCAATCATGCAGCACATTCTGGCTATCCAACAAACTCAAAATACAATACTAGCCATAATGGACAAGATGAGTGGTGATATTGACTCTATCAAACAGTCAGTCTCACTACTTCAACAACCACAGCAGCCTCCACAAACTCCACCATTCTCACATGGTGACCACAATGAAGAAGGAGAAGGAGAAGGAGGTGCTGGTGATACTGATGCTGCAACTGAGCCCATGCCCTCCCCTACTCTTGAACAACCTGAAGGGGACATGGGTGGTGATACTGATCCTCTTCCCTCCTCATCAAATGATAACAAAAGGGGGGGAGAAGAGTCAAAGAGATACTGAGGTTGATCAAACTGAGCCTTCTGCTCAGGGGGAGAAAAGAAGAAGATTGAATGAAGATCAACCTCCACAACAACAACATCAGCAAAGCCCTCATACTGAGCCATTTCGCATTCAGTATGAGAGAAGAAGACAAAGAACAAGGTCAGCATTACAAGTTCAAGACCCACTTGAGCCATCTGCTCAGGGGGAGACTCATACTGACCAACCACAGCAAACTTATTCTGAGCCACCTGCTCTTGAAGAGAATAATTTACAAATTGTGGTCTATAGGCCTTTCATCTGGCCTATTGCTGATGATGAAGATGAAGAACCAGATTTAGTAAACTATGCACTAAATCTGGTAGAACAAGAAAGTTCTTCATCATCATCCTCGGATGATGAAGAACCAGAAAATCTGGTAATTAGAAGAAGGAGTTCCTTATCAAGAAGACCTATCAATGCTGTTCTCACTTCTTCTGAATCAAGTGAGGAATCTGCTCCTCTGGTAACAAGACAAAGAAGACGTGTTCTTACAAGGGACAGTGATACCGAGCAGGCTCCAAGACTGACTCCTCAACAACTCTGGGCAGAACAAGAAAGATTTTTATATGAGCAAGAGTTGGGAGTCAAAACTGAACCAGAATCTGACCCAGATACTGATACTCCTGGTCCTTCACATAGAATCTCAAGAAAGGGTCCAGACCATATTCAACATTATTGGAATATGGTTGCTGCTAGGACTCAGTATAAGGAACAAAGAAAGGAGTTCTTGAGGACCAAAACATTTCAAAATGTAAGGGGGATACATTGGTTAAATCTGGATGTCAATAAAGTAAAAGTGAAGCTCAAAGAAGGAAGAATTACTATCACTTGTACTGGCTTAACCAGTCCCCCCATGAAGATATTTATTCATGATATTCAAAGAATTGGTCTTCAAGACTGGGTGAAGATCACAAGACTGATCAAAGAGCTTCCAAAGAAATCAACTTATGATCAAATAGTCTTGGATGAGATCTGTGCAGTAGCTGCAGTATGTATGAGAAGGATTTACTTTATGACATAGAGTACAGAACCCTCAGTGTTATGACTGAGGCTTACTCAAACAACAGACCAGAATGCCTTCATACATACAAGTATCTTAGAAAGTATCCTCTTCCTCCTAACCTTGTCTTTCAGGATCAAAAGAGTGTCATATATCCAACTTCTGGATATATGTATACTGACTCAGAGGATAGAGAATGCTTCATTTCTGAAGAAGATCTTCCAAGAGCTCAAATCAGTCACCTTGTTGGACTAAAATGGATGATCACCAAGAAAGAAGACTCTTGGTTCAGAAAGAAGATTGTTGCAGTACTGAATAGCAGAAGGGAGGAACTCAAAAGCAGAGAAGAGTTTGTCCACATCAAACAAGAAGTCTTCTATGAGAATGAAGCCATCAACAGCAAATGAAGAAGAAGATATTGTTACCTATGCTGTTGTAATTTTTGTTTATCACTTTGTAATTGTTTTGTTATCATTAGATTGGGGGAGATTGTTAAGGCAAAAAGCCTTGCCCCTTTAGATCTTAAGATAACAAAACAACCTAGACTAGCTTTGATTTATATGTAGAATAATATAGCTAAGTTTAGGTCTGATACTGAGTGATCAGTATTGGAACTCAGTATCAGTACTCAGTATTAGATAGTGATACTGAGTACAAGGACTGAGTAGAAGGACTGAGTGATACTCAGTATAGTAACGGACTAAGATCAAATCCCTTGATCTTAGTCATTTTCCTTACTTAGTCCTTCGGTTACTCCTTTGCTCATTATGTAAGATCTCTATAACATTATAAATAGAGATCATCTTGCAAAGGAGTACTTACCAATTCACTTTACACTTTTATATCTTTGTAATTGATTAGTGGTCTTGTTATTCCGCAACAAGCCACACTTAGTGGATTTATACATTGACTATATTCTTGTGTAATCACTCTAATATTTCTCTAAGTATAATACTCTATCAATTAACATTAAAACAGGGTTGTTGTGACCTAACAGGTGATATCATTCTTGTTCAAATTTATGTGGATGACATAATTTTTGGTGCTACTGATGAAAAACTTTGTAGACGTTTTTCAAAACTTATGTCTACAAAGTATGATATGAGTATGATGGGTGAATTAACATATTTTCTTGACTTACAAGTTAAGCAATCTAAAAATGGAATTTTTATAAATCAAGAAAAATATATCAAAGATCTTTTAAAGAAAGTTGATATGAATTCATCATCATCTATGAAAACTCCAATGGCTCCTCCAAACAATCTAGATGCTGACACAACTGGGAAATCAGTTGATGTCACGTTCTATAGAGGAATCATTGGATCTTTACTCTATCTCACCGCCAGCAGACCAGACATTATGTTTGCTACTTGCATGCGTGCTAGGTATCAAGTTGATCCTAGAGAATCTCATTTAATAGCTGCTAAGCAAATTTTGAGGTACCTCAATGGTACTCCAAGCCTAGGTCTTTGGTATGCCAAAGACTCTGGGTTTTATCTAATTGGCTATTCAGATTCAGACTTTGCAGGTTGCAAGATGTATAGAAAGAGCACCACAGGAGGATGTCAGTTGCTAGGTGGAAAACTAGTCAGCTGGACAAGAAAGAAAACAAAACACTGTTTCTACCTCCAAAGCTGAAGCAGAATACGTTACTGCTGGAAGCTGTTGTGCTCAAGTCCTTTGGATGAAGAATTAGCTGGTTGATTTTGATATGAACTTTTACAAAGTTCCTATCTACTGCGATAACACAAGTGCTATTGCAATCAGCAACAATCCAGTTCTTCATTCAAGAACCAAACATATTGATATAAGGTATCATTTCATTAGATATCACATAGAACAAGGTGACGTGGAACTTCATTTCATTTCAACAAACATTCAGCTGGCTGATTTATTCACTAAGCCTTTAGATGAAAAATGCTTTAATTTTTTAATCAGCGAGCTGAGTATGTTAAATGCCTGAATCAACTGCTGAAGTACTATCAGCAGCTGATAAGTCCACCTTGTCATTTAGTACATTCAGCTGACTAAAAGTATTTTGAATTCATCACTCAGCCGAATAAAACGTGTCAAAATGATAACTTATCAAGTTTTTAAAGTAAAAACGTTTGGTTCTCCCACAAAAAGGCATCTTTTATCCCTATCCATACATTTTCTGTGGCAAATTTTTCCACTCGAGTGAAAATATTTGGCATTTATGAGGGACAAGACACCCTGACACACGAAACGGCTCCACTACCCCTCTCTGTCACATCCAACCACCTTTTTTGCACGATGACCAACATTTCTTTAGTTGGTTTGTAACTATCCATTAATGGTCCGGTTTAATTTCAAATGTTTACCCAAACCGTCCCAAAAACATCTATAAATACTCACCCCTTCCCTCACTTCATCTTCACCACCCCCAATCTTCTCTCTCAAAAACCCTAAATCTTCAAGCTTTTATCTTTCTTCCTCACTAAAAATGTCTAAGAAAGCCTCTAAAGCTCTTCTTTCTAGAACTGCTATCGAGTTCTCTCGAAACTCGAATCTAGTAGCCAACACATCTCCGCCGGAAAATCTCATCGATGTATATCAACCGGTTGGAAAGTTTTTGCGTCACTGCCCTATCGGTGGTGCATTCTTCAGATTCACCAAGAGTATTTACGAACTCTTGCGTGACTTCTGGATGTCCGCCTCCATTTCTGGAGATGACATCGTTGCGCAAGTTGGAGGTCATAAAATCACCATTACTGTTGATGATTTCCGAACTGCTTGCGGGTTCGAATATCTGCTACCTGATGAAGAATATCAGCAGACGAAATCTGCTGATGAAGCTAAAGAGAGTCTAATCTGTATCAATGGATACATATTAGAAAATGAAGACGACAAGGTGCAGATCTTCAAGAAGTCTCAGCTGACGAGACCCTGGGCCTATTTCTTTACCCACATCATTCAGGGTATAGGCGGCAACTCTGGGTCCCACAACCATTGCAACTCCAGCTTGCAAGTCCTTGCTGAAGCCCTAATCACCGGTCAGCGGATTGATTATGGGAGACTGGTGTACGAGGAGGTCAAAGCCAAGCTGAAGGAAAAGGGAACTTACATTCCCTATCTTCGCTTCTTCACATTGTGCATCACACATGTGATGGTTGAGAAGCTGAAGATTGATTATGACGACCTTCCAGGGGAATCAGTTGAGGTACGTACCTTATCCAACACCATCTTCAACACCAAGAAGGAAGCTGGTAAAGATTTTCCCCTCTCCTCGTACATGCTGAAGATCATTGATGATCGGACCAGATCCAAAAAGGATCAAACAAAGGGCACCACATCGGAGGAATCTGCCCTACAAGAAGGTATGTCCTTTCCTCATCTGGAGCGTTTTCCATCAACTGAACGACCACCAACTGTTGATGGAAATACCACCACTTCCACTGGGACCTCCATGCCCATTGATGTGGAAAATGTGGAAACGGGTGATACTAGACTGGTGGTGAAGAAACGAGTTAAGCGTTCTGCTCATCGCTCTCCTTCTTCCTCTTCATTATTTTTATCATCTTCTCCCACTTCACGTGCTCCTTCTTCTCCTTAGCTGAGGGTAAGAGGGTCTGCTACCCGTGGAGAAGATGTCGTGGCTGATGATGTTGAGCTGGCGACATCAGCATCATCAGGATTCAGCCAGGATCCTCTGGGTACTCACTTGAGTTCCAGACTGAGAGGATTACGATCAGAAGCTATGCCAGCATCTGAGAGTAGTTCTTCTCATTTTCAGATTTGCAGTGTTTTTCCAGGAACTCCACCAACAATTGGAGTTCCTGTTCAGACACTTCCGGCTGATTCTCTTTTTCTCTCTTTTGCTCTTCAACCTCCATCTGCTGATTTTGTAACGCCCTGAAATTTTAATAATTAAATAATATTAATTTAATTGACATTTTTAATTTTAAATGGATTAATTAGTAAATTAATTATAATGAAGTTACATGGTTCATATTAGTAGACGTTAATAGTCAGTCGTCTTAAATTATTTAGAGGACAGGTAGTTAGACGGTTCATTTTTATTAGACGTTAATTACATTAGACATCTCGGTTTAATTAATTGAGTGATTATTATTTATCTTTAGTAATTATTTATTCTTTATTTAAATGGATAAATAAATAGTTAGTTGTCTCGTCAGAATTACACAACAATTTATTATACGATTAATATTATGTAGACGCCATTATTTAGATGTGTCTGGTTTATTTTGTGGCGACTGAAAGAGAAAGAGACAAAGATCCAGTACAACAGGCCGGCCAAAGGCCAAGACCCAGGCTTTAATGTAAGCCTTATTATTTTCAGCTAGTTGGCATTACGTTTAAGAAACCCCTAAAACCCTCATTTTTACTTATTAACAATTCGGTCAAACTATGCCTCGCCGTCATTATCAATTTCTTGTGGTGCGTCGAACGGAAGAAGGAGACTAGGCATACAAGGTGTTGTTCGTTGGAGTAGATGAAATCAAGTACGTGTCTATTGGCTTTCTTTGTTTTGATTTATTTCGGTGATGTAGTTAGGTGAGGCGGTGGTAGAGTGTAGTTTGTAATTGGAAAGGATTAATAAGAGGCTGTTGATTATTGTCCGTAGAAAGTGAAAGATAAATTGGAATGGTGGAAACTTTTAGAAATCAAGGCTGTCATTTGGTTAAACACTTTGGGCGATGGAGTTTTTAATTCTTGATTCGGTGGGGTCTTTCCTTCAAGCAGGTCACGTTTTGATTAACAAGGTTTTATTTTCCTTGGTTTGTTGCATGATTTAATTTCCTTGGATGGTGAAGTTTGAATCAGCAAGGGTCGTTCGCGTTTTTCAGCTTTGTTTGAGATCGAGTGTCGCTAGGTATCATTCTCGTCACCTTTAATCGGTTGTTTATTTTTAAATTGTTGATTGAATTGTTTCCTGAGCCATGCTCGATGAACCATAGACCCGAACTTCTGGACGTCCCGGTGGCGTTTAGGTGTTGGTGTCGGGTTTCGTTTTGTAGTTATTGTATTGAGAAAGTGTGCAGTTTCTGGAATATTTCAGTCCACCATGTTGCGGGATGTTTTTAGATGTCTTAGAAACAGAATTAGAAGAGGTCCATCTCACAGAGATTTGTAGTCCTACATGTTAGCTTTCCGTGGCCTCTGACCTTGCGTCAATCGGAGTTACAGTTTGCAAATTATTGCAGTTGTAGTTTGGTGTCGCAGTGCTGAAACGCTGCACATTTACGCTGTGTTGCGGGACTGTTTCAGGACCCTTTGGGTCTGATTCGGGTTCCGAGTCCTGGAAATAAAATTTAGATATAGGTCATATTTACATACTTTGAAAATTTGGAGTTTTTCGACCCTATGGTTTGGAGCTACGCCTATTTCCGTGAGACTGACGGGTGTTGTCAGATTTTTATAAAACGAGTTTTGAGTTGAGTTTTAATCCGGATTTTCTTTACATGTTTTAGGATCTCCTAAGAGATAAATTGGTGTGCTGTTGACTGTTAGAGATCTTTGGAGCTTACGTATTCGAGGTGAGTATTCTCACCGTGTATTCAATTATAATGATACGTGCATGACTTATATGGTTAACTGTTTTGATCTGTTTTTACTTTCTGTGTGTTGATCTGTGATCTGAGTAACTGAGTGACTGATTTTACATACCACTGATCTGAGACAGACATGCCGAGTATCTGAGCCGGTACCGAGTCATTTTGTGCTACTATGTGACAGGGCTATCTGTGTGGTTTATGTTATGAGTTGAAAACATAAAAACAATTAATAAATCTGAGTGGAAATTCTGTGTGGTAATTCTGTGTGGAAATTCTGTGTGGTAGCTTGAGTGGCATTTTAGTGTAAGTAGAGGCGAGGTTGATCTCTCGACTCGATTTACACAAGCGCGCTATATAAATTAAAAGAAATGAAAACTGAGAAATTAACTGAGTAGTAAATGAGTAGGAGTTCACTTGTGTGCCCTCATGTATTATATGTTGTAGTTGTTTACATTTTGAGTTTATTCACTCAGCTTCCCCGCTGACCCAAAAATCTCCCTCCCATTTTCAGGTACTAGCAAAGGAAAAGAGAAGGTGGACGGTTGACTGCTGTACTACTTCTGAGTGTTGATGTGAAACGTTTTTATTATTTTAAAACTCCGAATTTATTTAAGACTTTTCCGCATTAAATACCTTTTTATATCAAATAATTATTTTGGGGATTATTTATGGGACCTTTTTGATTATAATCTTGCACACAAAAAATAATTTAAAATCTTGGAAATTTTAGGGTGTTACAGATTTCTCAACAAGTCAGCAGACTTCAATACGACAATTTCGTTCTTCAGGAGTTAGTGCCGGCTCCAACCTTCTGCGTAGCTCCTCGACTGATTCATTATCAGTCGTTGTAACAAGGGGACAAACTCCACAAGCAACCTCAGTCTCTCGACAGACTGCTTATGAAGTTTTCGGCTCAACCCAAGCCACCCGTGAGTCAGCTGCACACACACCACCACCAACTTCTTCATCACTTTCTGAGTCATCAGCTGGTGATAGATTGACTGGAAACCAAGTCAATCTTGAAGCTGTTCTTTCTGTTTCCCACAACGTCACCAGCTTAAACCAGCGGGTGATCGAGGAAACCACCACCGCCAATGAAGAGACAACTTTAGACCAAGTTGTTACTGAGGCATTCACCCAAGCTACCAGTGATCGCGAACGTATTCACCAACAAAGCTGTGAGGTAGCTAGCACACCACCCAGAGGAACTATTCCTCCAGTCTCTATACCAGTATCGCCGGCTGGTGAGACCGAAGCTCCAGAAGATCAAACAGCATTTCATATGATGTTTGATTCGGCTGATGAACCTATTCAGCGCTACTATTCGTCCGCTGACGAAGAAGCAGATACTGGGCTTCAAACTGTTTTGACAGCTGATGACGACACTTCTGTTAGAAACCCAGAAGTTTCAGCTGGACCCATCTCACCCCCCATAGTTTCTGAGCATCCCATGGGAGCAATTCCTCCTAACTCAGGAACACCCACTCCCACAGCTGAGGTTACCCCTCTAGCTGGAGACATGCCGGACCCCCTCTCCCAAAGCATCCAAGTGTCCCATGCTGAATCCAGCAAAGCTGGAGGAAGCATTCCCATCAGAGCCGCTGCTGCTCTGATGTCTAGAGTTGTAACATTCCAGATTCGACCTGGGATGGCCAGGATGAGTCAGCAGATGGAAACCCTTCGCATGGATGTTCCAAAGAAGTTTGCTAAAACTGCTGAGAATCTCTCTTCCAGCATAACTTCTCTGCACACTGAGGTTCACATTCAGACTCCTCATCTGGTTATTCTTTCTGATCAGATTCGCATCAACAACAGCGAGTTTAACACTCTCAAAACGTACATTCATCGAGAGTTGAACTCCATTCGCGAATCTGACAGAGTCGAGAAAGATAAGCTTCTCTCCGAAGCTCGGGCAACAGAAGCAGAAGTTGAAAGACAGTTGAATACGTTGTCCTCCAAGGTATCTCCTCTCCAAACAGTTGTCGATCGTATGGCTCTTGCACAGTCAAAGCAAGAGTCTCTACTGACAAACACTCATATCCACCTTTCTAAGGCTATTGAGGAGTCCGCTTCTGCTGTGTCCACACGAATGGACAAATTGGAGACTGAGGTCAATTCGCTGACTTCCCAAGTCACTGGTCTCCAAGGCACCCTCAACCTCATTCTTCAAAAGTTAAATGAGGGTGCCGCTGCTGTCCATCCTGCTTCAGCACCAGAGAGTACCTTAATTCTTCGGGCACTCGTTGAGGGGGAGAAAGAGCAAGCTACTTCAGAGGTGAAGAACAAGGTGAACAAAATGCTTCACAATCTATGATCACCTCTGCTGTTGGAGCCAATGTAGAAGATATTCCAGCAGGTGAGACCCCAAGATCTCCACCTATCACCTCTGTTGGGATACCAGAAGAAGAAGATGTTTCAATAGACGAGACTCAAATTCCAACATCACTCGTCAATACTGAAACACCTGAGGTAACTACTTCAGCAGGTGAGACAATCATTCAAACAACACTCACCGCTGCTGAAGGCCTCAGGACAGGAGACCCCTCAACTGATTATGTTAAAATCGTTGATTCCTTTAAATCAGTTGAGGGCCCACAAGTCCAAGGCCCGCAAATCCAAATCCCTCAGCCTATTATACAGGTGAATCCTCAACCTACTGAGGGGGAGCCTACTTCTGCCGCGGTTAAAGCTCTCCTTTTAAAGGAAGCTGGAACCACTGCTGATCTTGATGCAGCTATTTCCCTTCAAAGAAAGACTCACGAAGAGCTGTATCAAAAAGTCGAGGCACAAAGAACTGAGAACATTAGGTTGTTCAACAAGGTTCTTTACCAACGTAGGCAAGAAGCAAAAATCACCAGCGTAAGGGCCCCCAAGTCTTCATCCAGCTCCCCACAAGAAGTAAAAATAACTAGAGCTGGAGGATTTGTTGCTGCTGAAAGGATTCCTCTGAACAAAATCAGCACTCACCTCAACTATGCTGAGTGGAATGAGTTGCTAGCAGCTTCCAGATCTGCACAATCGTCTAATACTATAACAGATCTGCAAAGTGAGATCAAAGTCGCAATCTTCATCTTCAAGACTCTATGCGACAATATCAGGAGAACCTCTCCTGAGTTGGCAAATCGCATACCAGCTGAATTGCGTGACTCTCAAGAAGTTGCTGTCAGAGAACCTGCTGGTAAAGGCTCCTCAGCAAGAGGGGAGAAACGTAAGTCCATTCTTCCCGACCCCTTTGCTGACTCCAGAACACTTGATATTGGGTCTTCAATCATATTTGCAAAACGACCAAGACTCAATATCACAAAAGCTGTCCCCATGGGAGTAAACTTTGCAAAACGACCAAGACTCAATATCACAAAAGCTGTCTTCAATCATATTTGCAAAACGACCAAGACTCAAACGTAGTACGTGAGACATAAATAGTCTTGTGAGATACATGTGTTTTAGACCCGACAATAATATATACATAATCACATATTATATATATATATATATATATATATATATATATATATATATATATATATATATATATATATATATATATATATATATATATATATATATATGTATATATATATATATATATATATATATATATACTTTAGTTACCTCCGTGGTAACCCTAACACATTCATATACATCGATCACCTCCTCGGTAATCCTATCACATTCATTCATAGTCTATTCAACCCGTCAAGTTGTTAGGAATGCCTCCAATCCAACGAGACCTCA
Organism: Calendula officinalis; assembly: GCA_963853835.1. NCBI lineage: Eukaryota > Viridiplantae > Streptophyta > Magnoliopsida > Asterales > Asteraceae > Calendula > Calendula officinalis. The sequence continues at coordinate 24,751,707 of OY970820.1, forward strand.
TTTTTGTCCTACTAACCAGAATGCCTCCGATTCAGTAGAACCCCCTTTGTCACCTTGTCCAAGCAAGGTGACCCATCTTATCTTACTAATCAAATTCAGTAAGATCCAACATCTTGTTGGGTGATCGGAATGCCTCCAATCCATCAGTTTATAGATACGGTGATAACCAGAATGCCTCTGAATCTACCACGTACCTGTCATATTTCAGTCTACCCGTCATAGCTATTACATGTTGTTAGTCCCTAGCTAAGTGAATAAGATTTGATGATCAATAGCTAAGAGGAATAATATCAGCTGAAGTATGTATCTCAGCTGAAGCAAGTATATGCAATAAACCTTCAGCTGAGTATGTACTTAGCTCTAGGAAATCAAGTCAAATCAGCAGCTATAGAAGAGTGTTCATTCGAAGTCTATGGCCAAAGGACAAAGACAAGAAGAAGATCATCCAGCTGATTGTGGAATCAGCTGCTAATACATGCTGCATATAAAGACTTAGTGGAAATGTTCTTGACACTTTGAACATTTCCCTTTCCCGCTCAAAGAAGAAGAAAACGATGAGGATCTTCTATTTTGGAATAGAAGATATTGTGTCAGTACATCATCGTTTGTCCCTCCAAGCATGTAAACAGAAAGTCAATACTTTTGTACTATAATAGTACACCTTTTCACTGTGCGTCAGAAAAGGTATCAAAAGGAGTTGACACAAAGTACACTTGGGACTACAACATATGCAAGAGCATTAAATGTTTCCGTGGACAAGTCCACATCGACGAATGATATGTTTACACGTCGAGTATCTTGTGGACAAAGGAACACGGATCTTGGGCTATATATAGAGACGTAAATGCTTGCATTTACACACACCTTTTAGAATTCATAGCACAAGAACATTCTCTGAGAGTTGTTATTGTCTGGTATTAACTTCTCCATAGTTATTACTCAGGCATTGAATATCAGCTGTCCGTATCAGCTGATATAAAACTCTCCTTGCATAGTCTTCTAGTTTGAGCAAACAAAAGTGTCATTTCAAGTAGAAAGTTTTAGTTAGTGTGTACTATCTATTTCCGCAAACTTTATACTGTATTAAGTTGTTTTAATAAACTCTTAATCATTGAAATCTTGTGTGTTATTTATCTTATCTTCGTTACTCGGTCATAACGCAACACGTTTGTGTTGTTGGGATCTAACACATGTGACTATATGTCACATCTATCAAAAATGTCGTAAGGCCATCATACAATCTATCCACATACTAATCTTAATTAGTATTCACATAATCAAATCAACTAGTTTCATCATTAGTAATCACATATTATATAAACATACTCCTTTACATCATATCAATAATTAGTTATTAATCACTTTTCATTATCATTATTGGAGATAAATCATCTCCTTAAATTAGTTTATTTGATTAGTCAAACGTAGTTAAAACTTACCTTGTATATTGCCAATGATTATGCTGTAATTTTGTATTTATACTTGTTCCATATTCTCAATAACACAAGGTGAATTTTATTCAGTTCTATTATGGTATCAGCCAAACATCTTTCCTATCCCTAATCTCCTTCTTCTCCCTTTTACTTCTCTGCCTCCACTCACATAAAGCCATCTTCAACCAAAAAAGATAAAAATAAACATGGCAGATTCTTCTCTTACAATGAATACCATTATTCATATGCTCACCATCAAATTAACCTCTTCCAACTATCTTCTTTGGCGTAATCAGATTAATCCGCTCCTCCTTCATCAGAAGTGGATGCGTTTTGTTGATGGCTCATATCCCGCTCCTCCAAAAACCATACAAATCGATGGTAAAGACACCGAAAATTCTGAATATTTGTCTTGGGTTGAAACCGATCAAAAGCTGCTTCTTATCATGCAATCGTCTCTATCAGAAGAAGCAATGGCAGAAGTGCTTGGTCTCACCTCTTCTCGTGCCGTATGGATCGCCTTGGAATCTGCTTATAGCCATGATTCTTTGGAACGATCTTAGAATCTTAAAGATTCGCTGCGTCAATTAAAAAAGGGAAGTCCTTCTGTCTCTGATTTTACTAAAAAGTTTAAATCTATTTGTGACCAACTTGCAGCCATCGGCAACCCGGTTTCCGACGAAGACAAAAGCCACTGGTTTTTGTGTGGCTTAGGACCTGATTTTGAAACTTTTTCTATTGCACACCGAGCTGTCAAACCACGACCTTCTTTTCGTGATCTCGTTGCTCAAACAGAAGGTCACGCGCTATTTATATCATCACTCCATGGCTCTGCTCCTTCTCCGGTTGCCTTTACTGCACAACAATCTCATCAACCCTCTCGAGGAAGGGGTAGGTCTGGATGATTCAACTATCGAGGAGGATATTCTTCCTCTCGTGGTCGTGGTCGACGACCACCTCATTGTCAACTATGTAGACATGATGGACATTATGCTTCGGCATGTCCAGATTTGGGTAACTATGCCCAAAAATCATCTTATTCAGCTGCAAATCTTGCACAAGCTTTTAATGCTGATTGCAACATCGGCGACTCGAGCCCGGACTGGTATGTCGACTCCGGTGCAACAGCCCATATGGCTCCTTCGCCGGCCTCATGTGATTCATCTGTTCCATACCATGGCAAAGAGAAAGTTTCATTTGGTAATGGTAATATGCTTCCCATCTCTCGTATTGGTACATTATCTATTAACCGTAATCTAAAGTTGCAAGATATTCTTATTGTTCCAAACATCACAAAGAAACTCTTGTCGGTAAGCAAGCTGTCTAATGATTACCCGATTAAATTCTTATTTTCTCGGTCATTTTTTGCCATCCAGGATTCAGTCACAAAAGCAATACTAGCCATGGGAACACATAAAGATGGACTTTATGTTTTAAAGACAGGTTTTAAAGCTCTTTCTGCATCAGTTACTTCTCCAAATAAAGCGTCATTTGAATTATGGCATAAACGGCTTGGTCATGTTGCTTTTGATGTTATTTTTGATTTAAATAAATGTGGACATTTAAATGTTACCTCTATTTTACCGAGACCAAATGTGTGTTCTTCTTGTGAACTTTCTAAGCAACATCGTTTGCCTTTTCAATTAAATGATAAATGTTCTTTAAATGTTCTTGACATGGTTCATTGTGATTTATGGGGACCCGCCCCCATTACTTCGGTTGACGGGTATCGCTATTATGCCTTATTTGTTGATGATTACTCACGGTTTTCTTGGTTCTATCCTCTTAAAACCAAGTCTGATTTTTTTGAGGTATTAGTAAACTTCTTAAAGTTCACACAAACACAATTTTCTTGCAAACTCAAGGTTTTTCAAAGTGACGGGGGCACTGAATTCTCAAACAGTAGAGTTCGCCAATTATTTCTTGATAACGGTACTCAACATCAAATGTCGTGTCCATACACCCCACAACAAAATGGGCGTGTTGAACGTAAGCATCGACACCTTACCGAGACCGGTCTTGCCATGTTATTTGGTGCAAATGCACCTGCCACTTTTTGGGTCCATGCTTTCTCTTCGCAGCACATATCATCAATCGTCTTCCAACAAAAGTATTACTTCATAAATCTCCGTTTGAAGTTTTATTTAACTCGGTGCCAAGCTATAGCAATTTTAAAGTCTTTGGATGTCGAGTTTTTCCTTATCTACGACCTTATTCAGAACACAAACTTGCACCTCGAAGCATCGAATGTATCTTTGTTGGTTATTGTACACAATATAAAGGCTATAAGTGCTTGGATCCAAACACTCAACGAATATTTATCACCCGTCATGCAAGATTTGATGAGACGTCATTTCCATTTTCACAAAACACACCCACCACCACTGATCTTGCTGCCTTGTTTTTGAGCTCATATTTGGATGAATCTACACCTTATCCACATCATCAAAATGATACGCCACCTACCATCATCAATACATCTCACTCACCTCAAACTCAAAAATCTTGCATCTCATGCTTGGATGATCCACCTTCACCACCTCCTAACCTTATGCCTACTCCAATATCACACCCTCCACCAATAATACCACCCTCTATTTCATCATCCCAAACACCGTCTTCTTCTTTACCACCTGTTAACCAAGCTCAACATCCGATGACCACTCGAAGTAAGTCCGCTATTGTTACACCTCGACACCCTCTTAATCTTCTCGCTATGTCTCCTACATCTCTACATGTTGCCTTACTTGCTGCCACGGAACCCAAAGGTTTTAAATCAGCTTCTAAACATCCACATTGGTGTCGTGCAATGTCTGAAGAAATTCAGGCACTTCATCAAAACCACACGTGGACTTTAGTTCCCCGACCACAAAAAACGAATGTGGTAGGTTCCAAGTGGGTATTTCGAACAAAATATCATGCAGATGGAACTATAGATCGCCATAAAGCACGTCTTGTAGCCCAAGGTTTTACACAAATACCGGGTTTCGATTTCTCTCGCACATTTAGCCCTGTTGTTAAAGCCACCACAGTACGTATTGTTCTTTCCTTGGCTGTCACAAATAAATGGAATCTTCATCAACTTGATGTTAAAACTGCGTTTCTCCATGGCAATCTTCGTGAAACAGTATATATGGAGCAACCTCCGGGCTATGTTGATCAACGTCATCCAGACCATGTTTGTCGCTTAAACAAAGCTCTTTATGGTCTTCGTCAAGCACCACGGGCTTGGTTTCAAAGATTGAGTTCATTTCTACTAAACCAAGGTTTCCGGTGTAGTCAAGCGGATACATCACTCTTCATCTTTCATCGTGGCTCGTGTCTATTATACTTACTAGTGTATGTTGATGATATCATCCTCACCGAAAATCATGAGCCGACCATTGCATCGTTCATTACTCGTTTAAAAACAGAATTTGCTCTTAAAGACTTGGGTAAATTAAGTTACTTTCTTGGCCTTGAAGTGTCTTACACCTCAAATGGTCTATTTCTTAGTCAAGGTAAGTACGCTCATGATATTCTAAGTAGGGCTGGTCTTCTTGATTCCAAACCTGTTGGAACACCACTTGCTACTAACGATGTATTCACCACTAGTGGAAAATCCTTTTCTGATCCCACTCTTTACCGTTCCTTTGTTGGTGCCTTGCAATACTTGACTATTACACGGCCTGATCTTTCTTATGCGGTAAATCAAGCAAGCCAATTCCTCCATTCTCCAACAGATCAACATTTTACACTTGTAAAAAGGATCATGAGATATCTCAAAGGCACTCTTACTCATGGTCTACACTTCTCGTGTCCTAATAAATCTATGCTCATTGGCTACTCGGATGCCGACTGGGCACGTTGCATTGAAACCCGCCGCTCTACTTATGGCTATTCTATTTTCTTTGGTGGAAATCTAGTCTCTTGGAGTGCTAAGAAGCAACCCACGGTTTCTCGGTCTAGTTGCGAGTCCGAATACCGCGCTATGGCCAACACGGCTGCCGAACTGATATGGGTTTCTCATGTATTACGTGACCTGAATGCATTGCCAGTCGAACGTCCCACGTTATTGTGTGACAATTTAAGTGCTATCTTTCTAAGTCAAAATCCGGTAGCACACCGACGAGCCAAACATATTGATATTGATTATCATTTTGTTCGTGAACTTGTATTATCTGGTAAACTGCATACAAAGTTTGTTCCTACCAAGCTTCAAGTGGCCGATATTTTCACAAAACCATTGCCACAACCACTCTTCGAGACGTTTCGTGATCAATTACGTGTTCGACCACCACCTGTGCGCTTGAGGGGGGATATTGGAGATAAATCATCTCCTTAAATTAGTTTATTTGATTAGTCAAACGTAGTTAAAACTTACCTTGTATATTGCCAATGATTATGCTGTCATTTTTTATTTATACTTGTTCCATATTCTCAATAACACAAGGTGAATTTTATTCAATTCTATTAATCATGATCTCTTTCAAAATCATCAATCATTTTAGACATACTTAGATAGTCTACTATTTACCTTTTTCTCATCTTTTCAATCATATCTTTATTAAAATCATTTATTAATAAAGACCCATAAAACATCATATGTATTTTCAAAAACCATTTGCTATGTACCCAGTTTTAAAAGTCTCATGTACTCACCTTAGCGATAGCTAAATCCATATCGTGTTTGTCAACACGAATCCTTGCTTTCCGCCTTTGGAATATCTCCAACCTTTAGGTCCTTGCAACCTATCAACATAATCATCACATTTCTAGTTATCATCCATTACTAGACATCAATTATCAACCCATAATAACATTCCTAACCACCAAGTTCATCCAACTTGGTGAAATCTCAAACCCTAGTTCAAGATTTACATCATGAAATTCAAAATCTAGCAAGAACACAATGTTCCTAAGCTAGCTATGAGTGTTTTACACTCTCCATAATCATCTTCCCCAAATAACCATGGTAGGTTGTCCAAACCACCATTTTCCCCAAATACATCTCATAACTAATATAGATCTAAGTTAAAAATATGTTCCCCATGTTTAAACATAATAGATAAGAGTTCTACATGCTTATTTCATAATCCATGAAAACCCCAAAAGCTAGGGTTAACATTCATTCAACCAAATTCCCTAAATCCTACATCTAAAGCTTGAGAAAGAAGAGATTTACCTTAATCTTCAACAAAGGAAGCAAAATCACTTGATTTGGACCCCAAAATCGGCTCCAAACGACCTTTTCCACTCAAAACGTATACTCACTTAATAAGAGAGAAGCTAGGGTTTGTTTTGACATTAAATGACCAGAAACCCGATTTAAATGCTGCCAGCGACCAAAATCGCGTCGCTATTTTCGTCGCAATCTTTAAGTCGCGATCGAACCCCCAAACGTGAATTCGGATTTCTGTTTTGGGACAAAAAATCGCGTCGCTAACCCTCAATCGCGACGCTATTTTGGTGTCGCTAAACCAGGCTGCACTTTTTGTAGTTTCCTTCGACACGGTTTCGTCCATAACTTTCTATACGATATCCAAATGACACGAAACCAATTCCTACATTCTTTAAATGATTTATCCTTATTTATCATATTTTTTCATAATTTATTTAACACAAAATTCGGGTCGTTACAGTCTGCGCCAGGCCCAATTAGGGTGAGCATGCCTAACACAGTTACCATTCGGCCCAACACCAAGGGCAGGCCCAACACCAACCTCATGCGGCCCAACAAAGTGGGCAGAAGGCATAGATACAATAGTTGTGGACAGTGAATTAAGTGGAACAGTAGCTGAATTAAAAGAAAACTGATTAACAAATAGTTGTTTAACCGAGCACAAAGGATTCAAATCTAACATAAAAAGGCTTCTAAATTCATCTTTAAGGCAATTACCACCTACCCAAAGATCAACCCAAAATTTTGTATCTTCACCGTTACCAACTCTTTTCCTAAAAATCTTATTGAGGTCAATATTGCAGGGTAGCAAATCACTATTGATTGAAATGATTTGATTCCAAGTGCCGGCTCCCATGGAAGGCCTACGATCACCCTTAGGGCCATAGATAGATTTAATTACCTTGCACCAAAGTGCATCCGGTTCGGTACGAAATCTCCACCACCATTTTGCAAGGAGAGAATAATTGGCAATTTGAAGGCTACCAATCCCGAGACCTCCATTAACAATCAGAGATAGGATTTTATCCAAAGCAATCCAAGAAATTTTTCTATCTATTGAATTTCCACCCCAAAAAAACTCTCAAGATATTTTAAAATCATTTTAGGAGCTTTAAATATAGAAAAATATAAGGAACCAATACTGCCCAAAACGGATTTAATTAGAGTAAGGCGACCTCCAAAAGAAAGAGTATTGGCCTTCCAAGAGCTAAGTTTTCGTTAAAAAGACTCAATAATTGGTTTCCAACTGGAAATCTTATTCATATTGGTGCCAATTGGAAGACCAAGATATGAGGTTGGGAAGTGAGAACTTTGACATCCAAGAATATTAGCAAAATTATTTATAGCCGACTGAGGCACACCGATTCCAAAAATTTTACTCTTGGAATAATTTACCTTGAGTCCGGAAGCAAGATAGAAACAATTAAGAATACGAGAGAGATTTATAACATTGTCTAAAGACCATTCTCCCATAAGAAGCGCATCATCCGCAAATTGTAAGTGAGAAATAGAAATGTTGTCTTTTCCCACCTTGATTCCATGAAAGATATTGTTAATTTTAGCACTTTGTAAAGTAACGTGGAGGGCCTCCATAGCAAGAATAAAAAGAAAAGGAGATAAGGGATCTCCTTATCTTAGACCCCTCTTGATCTTGAATTCCGGCGTTGGAGAGCCATTGATTAAAATTGAACCATAAGCCGAGTTAAGACAACCATTGATCCAATTTCTCCAAGTATTGTTAAAGCCCATTTGATGCATATAGAGTCGAGGAAGTTCCAATCAAGACAATCAAAAGCCTTTTCAAAGTCGACTTTAAAAAACATTAATTTCTTCCATTTTTTCTTCCCCAATGAAATAATCTCATTAACCATAAGCGGCCCATCAATAATTTGCCTATTTTTAATATAGGTCGTTTGGACTTCACTAGCCACCGTATCGATGACATTCGCCAACCTATTAGCCAATAATTTAGCGATAATCTTATATTGGCAACCAATTAGGCTAATAGGTCTATAATCCCCCAAATAGAGAGGGTCATCAACTTTCGGAATAAGAGCGACAAATGAGGAGTTACATCCCTTAGGAATATGACCCGATGATTCAAATTCTTTTATATATAGGAAAATATCATTTTTCATGGAATCCCAATTCTTTTTTATGAACTTGAAAGTAAACCCATCCGGACCGGGTGATTTGTCTCCACTACAACTCCAAATAGCATTCTCCACTTCCTCAATGGAGAAAGGAAGAGAAAGATAATTTGCATCATCCCAAGAGAGGGTTTTGAATAACGAGTTGACAAAAGGCGGGGGATTAAAATTTCTCGAGTCAAACTTCTCCTTAAAATAGTTGAAGCTTAATTGTTTTATTAATTGAACGGCTTGAATTTCAAAACATTGCTAGAAAAGTTGAGTAATTGAATCAAAATGAACAAACTTATTTGTCACAATAGGTCCTATCAAACACTATTTTTAACGACATTTTTATTCAAAGTTCCATAGCGAGGAGCTAGGGCAAATTACATTCAGTTTCAAAATAAGTGATACAAATTCGCTTTAATATTTTTTGAGACAAAATGTAACATCCCGAGACCCGGCCTAGAATATTTTATTACTTTCGGTAAGTAATATCTAATTGTTTAATATTTATTGGATTTTATTTGAATTAATTGAAATTAATTGTATTTTAACCAAGGGGTTAAAATGAGTGAAAATTGAATTATTAGATATTAATATGATTTTTACATATCCGGGATCATTTTTAAATTTCAATTCCAAATATATTTTCGTTGTGTAAATCAGAGCTCGTTTAGGCCTTAAAATTTATCGGCGTATGTTAGATAACAGGTTATTTATACTGTGTTTAAGTTAAAAATATGTAAAATCCTCTTTGTGTGACACGTGATATATTAGGTGTCCCAAAACCCTTTCTTTTGCCTGCTCTCTTCGTGACTCACACACACACACTCAATTATCACCCAAAAAAAATTGAAGAAACTTGTATTCTTGAAGAATTGCTTGAATCTCCTTCTTTCTTTCCACTGATTTTCAGATTCTAGGGCATGCAATAGGTAATTTATCATCTTGATGTTGTGTTCTTGAAGTTATAGTTAAGGTTTTTGAGTTATGGTGGTTTCTTGCATAAAGTGTTAAATTGTTTAAATCTTTACAATCTAAATGAAGTTGGTGACTGATTTCTATGTTTTAAATGTTTAGTTGTTGAGTAGCAACCAAACTTAGAGCTCTTAGCACCAAGCTTCTCCAATGGTGTTTGGGGAAGATGACCTAAAAATCCTAAAATTGAGAAGATGAAGTTTTATGCTTAAAATAGTTAACTTTTAGTGAAAATGACATGCTAAAATGATTATTGTTGGTAGGAATTAACCATAGAATGAATTGTTGATTGTTGTCTTGAGTAATTGGGTGTTTGGATGAAAATTTGTATAAAAACCCGTAGCAAAAGAAAATGGCAGCTTTTTGCTGAATTTTGGCGGTTTTGTAAAAATCATATAAAATCAACCGTAACTCCGTTTTGGGCGTGCGACCAGTCGTTTCGAAGGTTTATGAGTCTACTTTATTTATATCATAATTTCATAATCTGATATGGTCATAAAACTGTTCAGATTTCTGAGTTAGTACAAGAAGTCGTATGTCTCTTTTTCGGGTCAAATATGTATTGAAAACTTTGGGTGTTTCGATGTATAATATGTAAACATGAGGTTTGTCATAAAATGGTAATAGTATGTTTAAGAAATGTTAATAAAATTATGTATTTGAAGTATTAGAACCTTGTTCTCGGTTTTGACCCGTTTGGGCCAAAATTGTTAAATTATGGTTTTGTTCAATTTAGTAATGGTGATTTTCGGTTATTACAAGTAACAAAACGCAGCGGAAAGATTTAATCACCATGAACGGATCTTGATATCAATCATACAATTAAACTATAAGAAAATCAAAGAGATTGAATGAACATTTCATACCCTTGAAGCCTTTGATCTTGTTGTGGATTCGGATGGATTTGATGATAGATTGAAACCAAGTATTCAATTAGAATACCTCTAAAAGAAATCCACACAACACAAGCAAGAACACCAATGGAGGATGCTAGTCCTTGAATCTTGAGAGCAAAAAGAAACAAAAACACATACAAGTGTGTGTTGGGGATAGCCAAAATGGGTGGTCAAGGGTGAGTTTATGGAGCCATTCAACACTCTTAATGGTGCCATAAAGACCCATCAATGATTTCCATAAACCATTGTTCCATTTTCACTTTAGTCCCTAGTCATTTGTTTCTTCCATTTTGCTCACAATAAAGTTTCAATATTAACAATTAATATTAAACTTATTATACACAAGCTTATAGCTTATATATTAATAATTAATGTAATTACACTAATTACACTAATTATATAATGGTGTTTAGTGTTTAAGTGTGTGACCCTTTAGGCTCACAAACAACTAGCCATATAACTATATGTTATACGCGTGAAGCATATTCCAACAGCTCCCACTTGCGCACGTGATAACATCAAGTAGTTATACAAGCAAAGGTTAGAGTCTAGCAACCCGCCAATGCCCCTAGGAGTATATGAGGAGTTTCATAAAATCTTTGTTCAAAGTTTTTCAAGCAGTTATCCTTTTGTTACTGATACTATGTTGAATTTTAGACAAGGATCAATGTCAATCTAAAACTTCAACGATTCTGTTTCTCGATCTATATAATGAAATAGATTACCAAAACCAATCAAGATTCATCTTGATTACCTTTTGGGTGTGGCCACACATACATCTATTCAAAATCATCGAGGGGCCCAGTAGTATCTAATCCACATACGTGGAGGAACAAATTCTATATTGACTGCACGTGTCTGTCATATGCTTAATGATAAACCCGATAATGGTTGTTATAGCAGCCTTATTCAGGTCAGCGTTTAACCACATCAAAGTTTGCCCCTCTACATACACAAACCAACTTGCATCTCAAGTCAGAGGATAAGTGACAAAGCCTTTGTGAGATTCACTTGTGACATAAATCCAAGAAGTGATTTCTCATAGTTTGGGTCAGTCCAATCGTGCATCGTTATGAGCGACATGTGAGTTTGATTTCATCATCCTTAGTCATACTAAGATAATGTCATCAATGCCCTCAGATTTGTCTTAATAATATTCCCATATTATCAATATGACAATGGACAATTTAGAATATAAAACACAGTAAATATTCAAGGATATAAACATGCAAATATAGAACACAGTAGATATTCATATAAAAACGATCATATCAAATATATCAATTTATTCCAATATAAACTGCTCACAGTTCCATTATCCAAATACTAAAACAGATTTACATGAAACTACTAGCTTGTCGAAGTCCAATGTTCCAATCATATTCAAGATGTTTGGTACAAGACATTGAGTTCGATAAAGCGTCAGCTAGTTAGTTATCTGTTTGAACTTTAAGTGTACGAATTTCACATATCTCGATAAATCATTCGAATGTAGTGAACCTTCGTGAATAGGATCTAGCGTCATCACGCCCTATTTCAAAACCAACATAAGTATAGCAAGTATACTTAGTTTCAGTTCAGTATCTCCACCATGACCAAGAAACATATCTCTAGTACTTTAAAATACTTCAATGTGTTCTTAACAGCAATCCAGTGACCTCTCATGAATTCTGTTGGTATTTTCTAGTAAGGTCCCCTAAGGACGTTACATTTGGCCTAGTGCTCCTTACAGCGTACATGATGAATGCAATAGCCGATTCATAGGGGATTACATTCATCCGCTTCACCACATCAGGTGTGGAAGGTCCTTGAGTCTCACTCAAGTTTACATTGTGTGGCATACGAGGACTTCCTCGTTTGGGAGTACCACTCTAAACCATTTAGAATTTTGTCAATGTAAGCACTTCGACTTAAACCAATTAACCGCTTTGATCTATCATTATAGATCTTTACTTCAAGTATGTATGTCGTGTCCCTACAATCCATCATGTCGAAACATTTTCCAAGCCAGGATTTTCATCTTGTAGCATGGTATATTGTTTCACATGAGTGACATGTCATCAACATGTATGACTTGAGAAACGACAACGCTCCCACTAGCTTTCATATATACACATACTCAGTTTGGGTTTTAGGTGAAACAAACGATTTGATTTCATCATCAACCAAATTTCGTAGTCATAGTACACTACTTTGGCTATAAGAATCCTAATGTCTTTAGTAACAGGCGAGAAGGTTTCATCATTGTCAATCCAGTAGGATTGAGTGTAACCTTTTGCTACTATGAGAGATTTATAGGTGTGTATATTTTCATCCATGTCAACAGTCTTACTGTTTTGGGAAAGATCAACTAAGTTCAAAACTTGATTGTCTCTCATGGATTTTATTTTCGCATTCATAGCTTCAAGTCATTTTTCGAATACAAAATTCGATAATGCAACTTGATAGTTAGGGGGTTCATAATGATCCTCGAAACTTGCTCCTCAGCATCGACATAAATCTATATCGTTCAGGTGCATGAAGTGTCCTTGCGGATCTATGAATGGGAACAACATCATCCTGTGGTCCAACATCTATATGTCCAGCCTCAGAATGATATTTGCTAGTGTTACCAGAAGGTTGTGTATCTTCACTTTGAATCTTGTCAAAGTCTATAGTGCTCCCACTTGCTTTGTGAAATGAGACTGTTCTCAAGAAACTCAGCATACCGAGTAACAACCATTTGTTCTCAGTTGGGAAGTAAAATAGTAATCGAAGATATACTTGATAGATATGGGCTCAAGTTTGTTCGGCATGTCTCGTTCCACGAGATCCTCACAACCCCAGATCCTCAAGTAAGACAAATTGGGACTTTCCCACGCCATATCTCATATGGTGTCTTTTTAACCTTTTGGTCGGAACCATATCAAGTATTCGAGCAGCAGACTTCAGTGCATGCCCCTCAAAAGGATAGTGTAAGAGTAGTAGGACTCATCATAGATCGCACCATGTCATACAGGGTCCGATATCTCTTTCCAGACACACCATTATCTTGTGGAGTGTATGAAAGAGTGAATTGTGAGACAATCTCACGATGTGAGGGATGATCCAGAAACTCTTGACTCATGTACTTTCATCCGTAATCAGGACTGAAAGCCTTTGTTGTCTTGCTAAGTTGATTTTCTACTTTTACTTTAGAAAGCTTTGAACGTTTCAAAGATTTCATGTTTATGTCTAATCAAGTAAACATAACCATAGCGACTGATATCATTAAAGCTTCCATGTTGATGTTTAATCAAGTAAACATAACCACATCGAATGATATCATCAGTGAAAGTAGGTGGCACCTTCCCTAGTCTTAGTTCTAAAAGGGCCACATACATCAGTATGTATGAGTCCAAGTAGATTTTTAGCTCTTTTGCCAACATGGGAGAAAAGTTTTCTTGTTATCTTTCCATAATATACAAGAGAGGCATTTTAAATGATTCATAATCATTTGTAAAGAAGCCCGTCGAGTTGTTTATGTGGAAAAGATGACGATGCTCTAGGTAAGTAGAATCCAAACCAATTTGGATTCTTGAGTGCTACATTTGTATATAGAACTATCGTTTGAATTAGGATCATGCATATTAATTTCAAACATACTATTATAAGGAATAGTAATAAAAAATGTTATTTTTCATAAAACAAGATATCATAATCCCTTATTCAACAAACGATAAAGCTAAACAATGCATAATTGACAATTATTCAAAACAATAATTAACGCATTAGGAAGGATAAGATCACAGCTTCCATTCATTTAGCTTTCTATTTCACATTCAATCTTGCACATTTGTGTAAATGTGAGTTCCACAACTAGTGTCATACACTCAAGATTTATCACGAAAAGTATGGAGTTCTATAATGAAGATACCTAATGTGCTAACTAGAACACATTTGTCCTTTATCAACTCTGCCACGTAGGCAGGACAATTCCTCCTTCAATGGCCAGTTTCATCGCAATGATGGCAAGAAATATCCTTTGCAGGGTGCTCCTTTTTAGCAGGTGGGGGAATCGTAGGTTTGGAAAAGTAAACTAGCTTACCCTTACCTAGACTCTTGCCTTGTGCTTGCGGTTTACCTTCCCTAATTGCAAGAAAAGTATTGGGTAACCCTTGCTCAACCAGTTTTACCATAGCATGTTCAACGATTGTCTTCCCCATGCTATGTACTTTTAAAACACTTTTCAAACTGGTCATAGTCCTTGGATAGTGAGGTAAGAATCAAGCTCATTCCAAGAACTTGTGGTAAGGGGTAACCAAGACGTTCCATTGGATCAAGATAGCATTGCATATTCAAGATGTAAGTGCTAACTGATTGGCCGTCCTCCTGATTGCAAGCATGGAATGCTTTAACTGTTTTGAACAGTTCAAGTTCTGCCTTTTGTTAAAATATTATTTTCAACTCGCTTATCATGTCATATGCTGTGAGTTCCTCGAAGTACTTTCGAATCTCGGGGTTCATGCTCACAAGCATATGAGTAGCAACTTCTTGGTGTTCGTTAAACGTTTCGGTAAAGGCTTGACGAACAGCAGCAGAATCACTGACAGGAGGTGCCTCAGGTAAGACCTCTTATAGGTATATCAGAAGATAAAGTTGATATTAGTCAGTTTCAGTTTTCAAGAACTGATTTTTGAGTGGAGATACTTAGGTTTTGATGTTGTTGTTATCTGTATAACAACCAAAGTTCAAAAAATAGTATTTTCAATAATAATTTCTTTTAATCAATTAACTACCCAATTAATTTTAATTAAAAGCTAAGATCCCATTGAGCTTCTATCACCGCATCAGTTGATCTGCTAGAGGTGATAGATCCAATAGGTAGGTGACGATCAACAATTGCATTACAAGTGCAACTCTTAGAGGTATGGGACTTCATGGCACCTAGTGAACAAGCATCTAGGGTCAAGTGGCATGTTTGTCGCATCGTCGCCTCGAGTCAAGGTCTCACCGTTAACTCGATTAAGTCATCCAATGTGAAATCATGTCAAAATAGCTCTAGGTCTCACGCGTAGAGAATAATGACCTCGGATCTAGATTCAAACCACGTCTCACGTGAATTCAAAAATAGAAGCAAGTGATTTACAACCGATTGGACGGCGTGACTTAAATTTTAGGTATGTTAAATTTTAATTAATAAAATTTTATTAAGATATGAATGAATCATGTACTTCATTCATATCACTTCATAAGTCGTTTAATAAACGGTAAAAACATTTAACGATTATTAAGGTTTAAGTTTCAAATCGTATTTAAACTTAGTTTAATCTCAAAACAATTTTAGATTAAAGGTTTAATCATCAATGATTAACTATTATTTTAAGTTTCAAATCATATTTAAACTTAGTTTAATCTCAAAACAATTTTAGATTAAAGGTTTAATCATCAATGATTAACTAGTAATTATCGATGATTAAATGTTTGGATGTTTTAATGTTTGTGTCAAAAAACCGTTTTTAATTGTTTTATTTACTTGTATCTAATAGGAAAAGAAAACAACCACAAACATAAATAAAACATGCAACAAATTTTGTGCAAACCTCGACCGATGAAATCCTAGGTTCGGTCACGTGAGTCATCACGACGGACCGAAGGGTCAAACTAGGGGACGGGCCAACATGAACCCAAACGGGCCTACATAAACCCAATGGGCTCCCACTTGCTCCAAGACATTCTTGAGCAAGTAGAACCCAAAATTGTGAAAAAGTGTAATCTGCCAGAAAATTCCAGCAGACTTTGAAGCCCGAAAAGTCACTGAAGGAGTCGTCGTTGGTCTTCCCGGCCTTCTGGAAAGTTGTAGCCCACGACTTTGCAAGCATTTTAGGCTTTTGAATCGCCCAAAACGGAGTCTGTATGCCTCTGGAAAACCTGTTTTCGTACAGCCCTCGCTTTTGTGACGGAAATTTGTTGTTTTCTTCATTAGTCTTCAATATTTTTTGTCAACAATTTACAATAAAAAGATAAAATAAGTACAATCTATTCTATTACTTTTACATTACAAATTGCCCCAAAAATGGCACCAAAAATAAAAGAAAAAAAAATGAAACAAATTATAACAATTAAGCCAAAAAACAAGGCTTTTCCCAAAACAACCAAACAACCAAACATCAACCACATTCATTCACAAACGGTCTAGGCTTTCATCGGTTTGCACAAACAAGCAACAATTGACAAGGCTTTGGCTTGGGATATGGCAAAAATACATGTTTTGCCATATCAACAAAATGGAATTAAAAATTAAATTCCAAGCCAAATAATCAAAAAAACAATAACAAGATTAATTTTTTGATATGATTTTGTAACAAGTGACAATAGGATTCCAAAAATACCATATTTTAACCCATATTTTTTTAAAAATCCGAAAATTAAATTAAAAAACCCGTAGGGTTTTTGTGTTTGGTCCGATCGGAATTTTAAAAAACACAAAAAAGATTGGTTTTTGCCACTTTTCACAAAATCTAGCTAATTATATGATTAATATAATGACTCGTGATACCACTAATGGTGATTTTCGGTTATTACAAGTAACAAAACGCAGCGGAAAGATTTAATCACCATGAACGGATCTTGATATCAATCATACAATTAAACTATAAGAAAATCAAAGAGATTGAATGAACATTTCATACCCTTGAAGCCTTTGATCTTGTTGTGGATTCGGATGGATTTGATGATAGATTGAAACCAAGTATTCAATTAGAATACCTCTAAAAGAAATCCACACAACACAAGCAAGAACACCAATGGAGGATGCTAGTCCTTGAATCTTGAGAGCAAAAAGAAACAAAAACACATACAAGTGTGTGTTGGGGATAGCCAAAATGGGTGGTCAAGGGTGAGTTTATGGAGCCATTCAACACTCTTAATGGTGCCATAAAGACCCATCAATGATTTCCATAAACCATTGTTCCATTTTCACTTTAGTCCCTAGTCATTTGTTTCTTCCATTTTGCTCACAATAAAGTTTCAATATTAACAATTAATATTAAACTTATTATACACAAGCTTATAGCTTATATATTAATAATTAATGTAATTACACTAATTACACTAATTATATAATGGTGTTTAGTGTTTAAGTGTGTGACCCTTTAGGCTCACAAACAACTAGCCATATAACTATATGTTATACGCGTGAAGCATATTCCACGCGTGAAGCATATTCCAACATTTAGTGTGGATGTTATTATAAACCTTTGACTATGAAAGTTTTGAGTTGGTTTAGTCACAAGTAGAATTGCAAGTAAGTGGTCTTAAAGTTTGTGCAATATATGCTTTGGTCATTAGTTTATATTATTGTCATTTTCGGTGGATTTTAGTTACTAATTCGGTATTCATTTTATACAGGAAAAGGGAAGCAAGCTCAGTAATATAAGAATACTGAGTTTTGATCAAGTTGTTGTGCTAAGGTGAGTGGATTTAGCCTATAACTTGTATGGATTATAATGGTGTAGATGGTATTTCACATTCGGTTCTTGTTTGGGTGTTTGTTAATTAACTAGATATTCCCTACGTTATTTTTTATGGATTGTTTATTTGGTATAGTAATTAATGACGATTATTAATTACTCGATTGAATGCGCATTCGGGTGGATAGAGGTCAGTAATGGGTGAATTCTACTGGGTCATCGGTTACTATTGGATAACGGATTCTTGGACCTTGGATGCATTCGTTGCATTTGAAGGAGGCTTTACCGTGCCAATGTAGTAAAGGGGTCTTTCGGTTACCGTTGTTGGGCCAACAATGGTTTAGGGTTCGGCCGAACCGCCGTCCTCTGTGTTTGTGGTTACCTATAATTAATTGTGTGAATCTTATCTGTTGTGTTTATACAATTTAGATGCTTTATTCATTCACTTAGCTTTGTGCTAATCCCCCACCTCGTTGATTCTTTTGCAGGTTTGATAGTTGGGCGGGTCAAGGGGTGTTTTGTCGGAATGGTTGACCGTGGCTCTGATTTTTGGATATAATTTGTAATTAGGCCATAATGGTGGTAAAACTGTTTTTAATTTATATTATGTTTGGTTATGTAATAACTTAAGTTTTGTGGTATAACTAAAATGGGACGCTTCCGTAATAATTTTAAAAAAAAAAATGGCTTGAGTTTTTGCGGTGTTACAATTTGGTATTAGAGCCCTGGTTTGCCAATGTGTACACATTTAGGTGTCCATTCCCAAATCTTGGCTCGAGTTTTGGTCAAACATTCCGGACGAAAGGGATAGAGCTTAAGTGAATGTAGGGTTAGTAGTTACTAGTTAGTATGATAGGTACTAACGTATTCAACTAACGTTTTGTGAGATGTTGTGTTTGTGGACAGAGATGGTTGATAACGACCCCAATCCTTTGGTAACTCCACCGAACTCCGAACCAGAAATTATTGGTACATCCAGGGATACGAATGCTGAAAAAGAAGAATATATTTTGAGAATAGAAAGCCGATTGGAATACCTTCAAAGTGTCGTCGATAACATGAACCAAAATCATAATAACCAATTACCAAATTTTCCCCCAATGTCCAACCCAACATTGGCCACTTCTACAATGCAAATCCCTACTACACCAGCTTTTACCATGACAGTACCTTTAATGTCGACATCCACCGAACCTAACCATGTAATGTCACAACCACAATACTATTATGTTACCCCGAGTCAAGGAATGCCTCAATACCAATTCAACAACCAACAATACCAATTAGTAAGGAAACCCTCATGTACTTTCAAACACTTTCTAGATTGTAAGCCACCCGAATACAGTGGCAGTCGAGATCCCAGTGTTACATTAAATTGGTTAAGAGAAATCGATAGAACTTTGGATGCTTGTGGTTGCGACCCCGAATATAGAGTGATGTATGCTACCCGAAAGTTAATAGGTGGGGCAATGGTGTGGTGGGACACATTGATTGAGAACTATCCCAAAGAAACGGTTAATATGATAACGTGGGATCAATTTCAGGAACAATTGTGCAAACGTTATTGCAATTCTTTTGAGATGGATAGGATCCGATCCGAGTTTTTAAATTTGCGAATGACGGAGAGAATGACGGTTAACGATCTTATTGAGCAATTCAATGAGAAATTAAGGTTTGTACAACAATGGGTACCTGATGAGCCTTCAAGAATAAAGCATTTTATCGGTGCCTTGGACCCGAATACCGTACTACCGCTAGACTAGCAACTACTTTGTCACAAGCATTTGATCTGGATAAAGCTGTTTAAGGTGATATGAATACTCAAGAATGGGTGAACAAAGATAGGGCGGGGTATCAAAAGTTAAACCAACACAGTCAAGCTCACAGCAGGTAGAGAAGTGGCAAGGGAACCAGAAGCAGGATAATCAGAATAAGAGGCAATCGAATGTTGGTTCTAACCAAAGAGGACCGTGGTGTTCTAGGTGTAGATCTTCTCATTCGGGATCATGTACGACACATACTATGAGATGTATACGATGTGGCCAGTTTGGGCATGACTCCAAAGATTGTAAATTCCCGAGATGTGTATGTTGGAATTGTCAAAAAGACGGTCATATGGCGGGTGACTGTACCTCAACAAAGAAGATTGGGTCGAGTTCCGGTTCGGGTGAGGCATCATTATCTACAACAGGACATAAGAGAAAGAATTACCCTCCACCTGAGGGTAGGGCGTTTAAAATGACAGTGGAAACTGATGCTTTCACTAATGATTATATCACGGGTATGTTTCTAATAAACTATACACTTACACGTATGTTAGTTGATAGTGAAGCAAATTGTTTATTTATAATTATGAATTATGTGATAAATTGGAACTGTCTACTTGCGCCTTTTCGCCCTTAAAGTAAAGATAGTTAAAGATATATGAATGGTAGGAAATGATAGACATATAAATATAGATGTTTGAGCGAATTTTTTACTAACCTAAGGGATTCTTCCATTAAAATGTCTGATTTGTCTTTTATGCTAAATGTGAAGTTTGAAAAGTGACTAAATGAATCAGATTTGTAGACCATTTTTGATGGTTTGTGAATTTAATAATTAAAGATATACAAATATGTTAAATAACTACATTTGATTTTGAAAAATAATAAGAAAAGTTTTGAAAATAATGAAATAGGACGTAGTTATATGTTAAATTATTGTTGTTTTGATGAAAATGTTACCTTATTAATTTGAGCATGTTGAGATTCCGGGGACGGAATCTTTTTAAGGGGGGTAGATTTGTAATATCCCGAGACCCGGCCTAGAATATTTTATTACTTTCGGTAAGTAATATCTAATTGTTTAATATTTATTGGATTTTATTTGAATTAATTGAAATTAATTGTATTTTAACCAAGGGGTTAAAATGAGTGAAAATTGAATTATTAGATATTAATATGATTTTTGCATATCCGGGATCATTTTTAAATTTCAATTCCAAATATATTTTCGTTGTGTAAATCAGAGTTCGTTTAGGCCTTAAAATTTATCGGCGTATGTTAGATAACATGTATTTATATTGTGTTTAAGTTAAAAATATGTAAAATCCTCTTTTTGTGACACGTGATATATTAGGTGTCCCAAAACCCTTTCTTTTGCCTGCTCTCTTCGTGACTCACACACACACTCAATTATCACCCAAAAAAATTTGACGAAACTTGTATTCTTGAAGAATTGCTTGAATCTCCTTCTTTCTTTCCACTGATTTTCAGATTCTAGGGCATGCAATAGGTAATTTATCATCTTGTTGTTGTGTTCTTGAAGTTATAGTTAAGGTTTTTGAGTTATGGTGGGTTTCTTGCATAAAGTGTTAAATTGTTTAAATCTTTACAATCTAAATGAAGTTGGTGACTGATTTCTATGTTTTAAATGTTTAGTTGTTGAGTACTTGTCAGGATCGATTAACTATAAACAAGTTAATAAACACCTTAGATCTAATTGATGATAGAAGTTGCAGCGGATCAACACTATATCAATAATTAAGAACAATGAACTGTATGAACAATATGCAAGAATATTAAGAACACAGTTTCACAAAAAGCTTCAATGTATATTATTGAGTTAACAATACACACGTACGTTTACAATTCGTAAGGAACTATTTATAATAGTCCTTGAAGCTAAACTATTTACCCTAGTTATTCTAGGACTTGATTTACATCGAATAATAATAATATACATTGATTTACATTCTATAACTATCTATACGAAGATCTCGGACTTGATATCTTCCAAAAACGCGTTGTCAGTAGTAAAACTAATCACCAGTAGTAAATATGAAGATCAGTAGTAAACTTGGTGATCAGTAGTAAGTCCAGATACATCGTCAGTAGTAACTACAATGATCAGTAGTATCTTCAATCTTTTCATGATCAGTAGTAACTTAGTTATAGTATACACCAGCATCAACTTCATCAGTAGTAATATGTTCTGCCCTTTCAGTACTAAGTATGTCAGTACTAACTGCAGCATCAGTAATAAGTTGATCTGTGTTTTGCTCCAACAATCTCCCCCTAAACTTATTGATCATCTTTTAATCAATCAAGTTTCTTTTGTTCTTCTTGTTCTTTTCTTCTCTTCTCTAGAGTTCTTTGATTTTGTTGAAGTCTTTGTTCAATAATATATTTGCTGTTCCTCTTTGTAAAGTAATTCAATTTATTTTGGAACATAACAGCATCATAGGGTTTCATCAAAGTGTTTATGAATATCTGATACATAGTCTTCTCAGAATGTGGATATTCTTTCTCATATAAGTACAATTCACACACTTTGCCTGATTTCTCAAAAAAGTACATATTTGCAGTAGGAATGACATTCCAAGCATACACATTACCTGGATTTGTAAATTGTTCTGGATAATTGTCTGGATAAAATGCAGCATCAATCATCTTTGTTAAATATCCAGCTCCAGATTCTTTCCATGATTTCTTTGTCATTCTTGGTTTACCAATATTCAAAAGTTTGATTACATCACTTCTTGAACATGATCTGATTAAGGGTAACCATCCAGTGAATCTTTGTACTACTTTGTCTTCCCTTATGACCTCTATGACATTGTTCTGCATTACTCTCCAGTTAAGAATTGGATTGTTCTGTAGAGGAGCAACTGGCATTTCAAGAACAGGTATAATTTGTTGTTTTGATTTCTTCTTAGAGCTTTGTTCTTGATCAACAGATTTTCTTTTATTAGATTGGGGAGTTGAAGTATCACCAACAGTTGAAACACTACCAGCCTTGAGTAAATTTAAGCTGATAGGGATTAAAGTTTTGGCTTTGACTTTCTTTGATTCTTCAGCTTCTTGTTCAGCCAAGTCTCTCTTCTTTGCAGTGCAGTATTTTTCAATTATGGTTATCATCTTCATTCTTCCAAAAGATTTTGCACTGTGACCTTTTGTCTTTAGAAAGTCTATCATAAGAGACTTCTGTTCAAATATATCATCTGGTAAATCATCTTTTGTTCTTTTGCATTCTGCTACAAGATCTTCAAGACAGTTTAGAGGTTCTTCTTCTACTTTTCTAAGCCTTTTGAACTCTGCTTCTTGGGCTTCTATCTGAACATCTTTAATTTGAGCAGGTATTTGAACAGTAGTTGTACTTTGAACTTTCTTTTTCTTTTCTACTAAAGCTTGATACATTTCCACTTTCTCCAAAAATTTTCTGTGTTTAATTCTCCATCTGGATTGCTTTTCTGCTCTTACATGATTAATCTTGTTTACCATGTGATGTCCTAAAGCTCTGTTTGGATAATCATCATCATATATTTCTTTTCCTTTTCCAATATGAGCAGATGGTGGAGGTGGAATGTATTTCATATCTGGTATACCCATCATCAGAAGTTTTGGATAAAACAAATGTAGTTGACCTTCTGGTAAGATTTTTGGGTGTGGAGGAAGTGTACATTCATCTACCTCAAACCAATTCACATTATCATCAATGTCAGGTATGATAAGTGGTTGATCAGGTGTTGGTGGTTTGGTAATGATGACATGTCTTTCTCTTTCAATTAGCTCTGGAAAATGTAGTTCTTCCTCTTCAGTAGTAACCAGAGTAGTTACTACTGGTGTAACTTCAGGAATTACTACTGATAGGGCATCAGTAGTATTTGTTGTTTTTAATTCTTCTTCTTCATTTACTACTGCTATTACCTCAGTAGTGGGAGTTACTACTGGTATTTTTTTTTCAACTTGTTCTTCCATAGTAGCAGTAG
This sequence comes from Calendula officinalis, assembly GCA_963853835.1. Taxonomy (NCBI): domain Eukaryota; kingdom Viridiplantae; phylum Streptophyta; class Magnoliopsida; order Asterales; family Asteraceae; genus Calendula; species Calendula officinalis. The sequence goes on from OY970820.1 coordinate 24,775,492, forward strand.
TAACAGGTTCATCTTCTGTAACCATCATCTCTGGGCCTTCATCAACATTTGTTTCTTTTAAATTTAAGAGGGAGGATGCTGCTGCTGCAATAGATTCATCAATCATTGTCTGTATGTTATCCTTCTCCCCCTTAGTGAGCTCAACTGGTGGAGCCTCACTATCATCAAGTTTCTTCTTCAATTTTCTGATGATTTTGGTTTGTTGATGAAGCCTGTGCTCATAGAATCTCATCCTCTTGTTGATGGTATTTACATGCCTTTTCATGGCAGCCATAGTTTTTCCTTGATTGGTTAAGTACTTGAGACAATCTTGTACAGTGGATTCCAAGGAATCCACTTTAGCCGTCAATTGGTTGATTTTAATACTGCCCTCACTCCATCTAGCAAGATCATCGGGCTCACTAACAGGTACATTGGTTTTAAGGTTTTCCTTCCTTTCCATCAATTCCACAGATCTGCCCTCATCACTGCTTGGTGATTCATTGGGTCTTTTAGACATTCTCTTCTTCCTAGAAGAAGCAGAGATGCCCCCCCTTGTGGTTTCTTGGCACCGGGGTCCTTTGAGTAATTCCTCAAAAGAGTCATCACTCAAAGTTGCCGAGGTTTGGGTCCTAATAATGTTTTCACTGTCCTGTGCACCCACCTTTGGGGCATCAGTAGTGAAAGCCCTCCCCTCATGTCCTCTCTCCTCCTTGGAGGACAACTCTTTGAGCCTGGGGTGTGACTCGATTTGTCCCCTGGTGTCCTTTGAAGAAAATTTCTTTCTTTTATAAATTGTGGAAATGTTTTGGTTTTTGTCTGGTAGGTCTTCCACAGAGTGAAGAGTAGCACTCTGCAGATTTATATCAAGTTCCTGGGACACATTCAGGACTTCTGTTTGAGTTGGTGATTGAGTGGCTATTTGGATTGGTGTTTGGGCTGTATTTGGGGTGATGGAGTGGGTTGAGGTTCAACTTGGGTTGTAGCAATGGTTGAACCCTCTCCAATATTGGGTTGATCTTTGATCATGTTAGGAAACAGAGGGGTTTCCTTGCCCGAAAATTTAAATTGTTTTCTCATATTTGAGAAAACTTTCTTGTTCAACTCAGGTAATATAAAAATGTTTTTAGGAGTTGACAAGTTTTGCAATTCACAGTTTATGATATGTTGTAGAAATCTGGGATACATTAAAAATTTAGAAGAACTAAGATTTCCCAACATACCATCAAATATCATGTATGAAAAATTAAATACTTGGTCTGTGCATAAACAGACAACAGCAGAGGCTATTGCCTTATTAAACTCATTCCAAGTACTTCTTTTTGGAGAAATACAATGCTGAATGGTATGTATTAAAAATTTCCATTGTGGGGAGAGAAGACCCTTTTGAAAGGTTACTATGTTCAGTCTTCCCTCATATCCCATTTTTTGTAAAATTTCAGCAATGTATTCCTTAGGAAGAGTGAACATACCTGAATCGTCATGTAATTGTAGATGGTGTCTGATGGATTGTTCTGTTACTGTGATGTGCTTTCCATCTACTATTGATTTGATCATTGAAACGGTTGTTCCTTCTGTTCGTTCAGCATTGGTCCAGAAATCCACCAAGTGCTGTTGATATGATTTTGGTTTGACAGTTAAGGCAAACTGTATATATGAATTTCTCAAGAATTTTACGATCGGACGGAAATCTTTTGTTCCGTCGGGATTCTTTAAAAATGCAACCATATTGTGAAATTCTGAATATTTGAGATCGGTTTGCACATCGAGAGCTTGTAAAGTTGCCATTGTTGTTGAGTTTTTGCAAGAATTTTGTTACTGATGAAGGGTTTTTTGATCGTAAACTAGGGTTTATCGAGAGGTTTTAGCAGATCGAAGTGAAGATAATGCTAAATTAATCGTCTGCCGCCTTTTATATCTTTCGATTTAACCTGCAAAACTACGAAAATAGCCTTCGAATCATAACATAACGGTTATTTTCATGGGGGTTAGTTTGGTAATTGTGTTTATGAAAGACCAGTAGTAAATAAGATATCAGGAGTAAAACGTCAGTAGTATCTACTAACATCAGTAATGACTAAGGATTTTGACATCAGTAGTAACTATAGACATCAGTAGTAACCATTAACACACAAGACCAGTAGTATATGTGAATACCAGTATTACTGACTTACCAGTAGTATTTGTGTAAACCTAATGTACACCAGTAGTAATGAACTACCAGTAGTATTTTGTGCATACACTTTCATACCAGTAATGCAGATATACCAGTAGTAAAACACTTAAGTAAATAATATTTTACAACACTAACTTTACACATGATTTTAAGTGAGATTTTAAGTTATTAAAATCATTCCAATACTACTAACCAAGAAGTTGAATCTTCCTACATCAAATGCTTTTGTAAAAAGATCTGCTAATTGATCATCAGTATGGATTTTAACTACTTTGATCAATTTCTTTTCATTACAATCTCTTATAAAGTGAAATCTTATTTCAATGTGTTTAGTTTTTGAATGTTTTACTGGATTATTCACAATACTAATAGCACTTTGATTATCAATAAAAATAGGAGTTTTAAGGATAGAGATACCAAAGTCTAGAAGTTGATTTTGAATCCATAGTACTTGAGCACAGCAAGCAGATGCAGCTACATATTCTGCTTCAGCAGTAGATGTTGATACATTTGTTTGCTTCTTACATTGCCATGACACCAGTCTTGATCCAAAGAATTGACATCCACCAGTAGTGGACTTTCTATCTTGACATTCACCTCCATAGTCACTATCTGTATAGGCTATTAGTTCAAATGGTGAATCATGTGGATACCATAGACCAAGTGATGGTTTGCCTTTCAAGTATCTGAATATTCTTTTAACAGCCTGCAAGTGTAGTTCTTTGGGTCTTGCTTGATATCTTGCACACACACAAACACTATACATAATGTCAGGTCTTGATGCAGTTAAGTACATCAAAGAACCTATCATTGATCTATATAAGTGTTCATCTACATCCTCCCCCTCAACATCAGGATGTAGGTGTTTGTGTGTTTCCATTGGTGTACTAGCACTTTTACTGTCTTTCAAGTCAAACTTTTCCAAGATGTCTTTGACATATTTTGATTGATTTATCAAGATACCATCAGTTCTTTGATTGAATTGGAGTCCAAGGAAGAAGTTCATTGGACCCATGGAGCTCATCTTGAATTTGATTTGCATCAGTTCTTCAAATTCTTTGCATAATAAATCATTGGTTGATCCAAAGATGATATCATCTACATAAATTTGTACCAGTAGTATATCATCTTTGACTTTCTTTGTGAACAAAGTTTTGTCAATGGCTCCTCTTTTAAAGTTGTTCTTCAATAGATATGATGATAATGTGTCATACCATGCTCTTGGTGCCTGATGTAGGCCATACAGAGCTTTATCCAATTTGAACACATAATCACCATGTTTTGGATCTTCAAAACCTGGAGGTTGGCAAACATAGACCTCTTCTTCAATTTTCCCATATAGGAAAGCACTCTTAACATCCATTTGATAGACTTTGAATTTCTTGAATGAGGCATATGCTAGAAATATTCTTATGGCTTCAATTCTAGCAACAGGAGCATATACTTCATCATAGTCTATTCCTTCTTCTTGAGTGTATCCTTGGGCTACAAGTCTGGCTTTATTCTTGATCACTATACCTCTTTCATCTTTCTTGTTTCTGAATATCCATCTTGTTCCAATGGCTCTTTTTCCTTTGGGTAGAGGTACAAGTGTCCAAACAGCTTGTAATTTTTATTGAAGGAGTTCTTCTTGCATTGCCTCAATCCAGTTTGAGTCCTTCATTGCTTGTTGGATCTTCTTTTGTTCATCCTGAGACAGAAAGCATTCATACATACATTCATTAGCAATTAAACTTATATTACACATATTTGCAGTTAAGCTTTTGTTTAATTTGCTTCTTGTTTGTAGTGGTGAGTTAACATCACTTAGAACAAGGTCTAAAGGATGGTTCTTCTGAGTCCTTGTAGTTGTAGTTTTATCAACTACTAGTTGATTTTCAAGATTGAACTCATTTGTCTCAGGCAGTTGTTCATCTTGTGTTCCTTCATTGTCATTGAAGTTTGGTTCATCATCATCTAGGTCAGAATTACTACTGCTATTGTCTTCGTTGAGATCAGTAGTATTGTTGTTGTTACTGGTGTCAGTAGTATCTTGAGAATCTAGGTTATTGTTGAGACCAGTAGTATTTTCAGTACTATTACTGGTACCAGTAGTATTGGAATTACTACTGACCTCATTCTCAGAGTTACTACTGCTTTCAATATTTGAGTTATTACTGACATCAGTATTAACTATGGGAGCAGTATCAACTATTATGTATCTCATCTTTTCTTGACCAGTATTAACAGATGATGTTCCTTCTTTTTGATTGTGACAATTTGAATTACCTACATTGAAATTTATATTAGGATTAAAGGATTTGGTTAGATTGTCTATGTCAAATAGCCAATCTGGACCATTTCCTTGTTCATTAGGTACATTTTCATTAAAGGATACATTGATGCTTTCTTCAATTATCCTTAGTCTTTTGTTGAATACTCTGTATGATTTGCTTTGAGTAGAGTATCCCACAAAGATTCCATCATCTGCTTTGCAGTCAAACTTACCAATTTGTTCTCTTGTAATCAAAATAGTACAAGGACAACCAAATGATTTTAAGAAACTTATAGAAGGTTTTCTTTTATTGAAAAGTTCATATGGTGTTTTAAAATGTGGCTTCACTATTAATACTCTGTTTTGAACATAACAAGCAGTATTAACAGCTTCTGCCCAAAAAGTAATTGGTAATTTTGAGTCTGCAAGCATTGATCTTGCTGCTTCAATGATGGTTCTATTTCTTCTTTCAGCTACACCATTTTGTTGAGGAGTTCTAGGTGAGCTGTATTGCCTGTCAATACCTTTAAGATCACAAAAGTTAATTAAGTTAGCATTTTTAAATTCTGTTCCATTATCACATCTTATGGCTTTCACTTTTTGATCAGATGTGTTTTCCAGTTTGACAATTAAGTTCTTTATGAGTTCACTTGTTTCATCCTTTGTCCTGAGAAAGAAAACCCATGTATATCTGGAAAAGTCATCAGTAATAACAAGACAATATTGTTTCTTTCCAATGCTCATTACATTTGTAGGTCCAAATAGGTCCATATGTAAGAGTTGTACAGGAACAGAAATAGAGTTTACAATTTTGGACTTATGAGAAGTCTTGTGTTGTTTACCTTTTAGGCATGCAACACAGTGATGATCACACATGAATTGTTTTTGAGGTAGTCCAATGACCAGATTTCTTTTTACTAAATTATTCATGTTTTTGAAATTTGTGTGACACATCCTTCTATGCCATAGTTCTGATTCAGTGGTGTTTGCCTTGGATATAAAACAGTTGACCTCATTTGTAGAAATGAGTTCTCCCCCTATATCCAGGCAATACACATTGTTTCTCCTTGGAGTTCTTAAAACAACATATTTTTCATCTAAAATAAAATTAGGAGAAAGAATGATGCACTCAATATCTGTGAAAAGAATCTTGTTCTTTTTATCACAAACTTGAGACACACTGACAAGATTGTATTTTAGTTCAGCTACATAAAATACATCATCAAAGGTAATTTTTCCATTAGTAACAGTACCTTTACCTGTAATCTTACCTCCCTGGGGATTCTCACCAAATGCCACATATCCTCCATCAAATGACTTGAAATCTTTAAGAATTTGCAGATTTCCAGTCATGTGCCTTGAGCATCCACTATCAATATGCCATGTTCTTCCTTCTTCTGGGATCTGAATGCTCTGCACAAATGAGTAAAGGATTAGTTAAGTTTGGGAACCCAAGCTTTATATGTCTTGGGTTCATCCTTTGAGAAATAAGCTTTTGGGGATTTAACTTTAAAGACTTTTGGTACCCATACTTGTTTATTACTGGTGTTTTGTTTTACTACTGTCCTTTTGGAGTTATTACTGGTGTGAGAATTTCCTACTGATCTTGGTTTATACCTATTGTTTTTAGCTTTTGAATACTTTATTACTGATGGACCAGTAGTATTTGGGTACTTACCATGTTTAGAATGACCAGTAGTGTTTTTAGAGTTACCACCAGTAGTATTTTTGAAAGTTGTTTTGGGAGCAGTAGTATTTTTGAAATTAGGGTTTTTACCAGTAGTATTCTTGTACTGGTACCATACAGCATTATAATTAGGGTTAACACCAGTAGTAAATTTGTTAGAGTTTCTACTGGTGTTGGAAAATTTAAAATAATGTTTATTTTGATTGGATTTTCCATTGTTCTTGAAGTAATTGCTGTTCTTTGGACTGCCAACTCTTCTGTTTTGCACAAATCTTGGTGCACTTCTTCCAAATCTTGGAGTTTCAGCAATTGGAGTTTTGATTGTATTTACTACTGAAGGACCAGTAGTATCTTTTAACCTTTGAGTTTTTGCATTTTCTTTAAAAACTTTAAATTCCTTTAACTCCTTGCAATTTATTGGATTGAAGTGACAATCCTTTGCTAAATGATTCACTTTGTTGCAAATAACACATTTTAATTTATTTTCTTGAGCCTTTATTGTTTTTCTTTGTTCTAAGAGTTGGTTTCTATTTCTTTGGTTTCCTCTTTTTAGAATTTTGGGTATATTTTCTGCATTATATTTTGGAGAATCATTTGGACTTTGAGCTGTGTGAAAACTTGTATCAATTGATTTTGGTGATTCAGTTTGAGATATTGTAAATTCAATTGATTGCTCATCATCAGAAGAATCATTTGATTCAGATGTTTCAATATTAGATTCGGTTTGATTTTCAGTTTTTAATTCATTAATGATTCTTTCTGAACTGTTTTTAAGTGGAGGAATGAATTTATGTGGAGGTGGTACAGCATGATATCCCACCCCATGAACAACCTTTTCTGTAGTTTGATTATTTGTTAATTCATCTAGAATTTTAGTGCTTCTTTCAAACTTTTTAATTGTTAATTTATTTTGTTCAATTTCAAGCTGACATTCTTCTAATTTACTTGTTAGTTCTTTATTTTTTGTTTCATAGAACTCTTTCTCATCCACAGCTTGAAGCAATTCTTCCTTGATCCGTTGGTCAATCATCTTGTACACCTTTATTTGATGTTCTTGATCAGCAATTACACTATCAAACTCATGATTTCTTCTGATTGCTTTTGCTAAATCTTCATTTAATTTAGTGTTTTCTTTTTCTAGATTTTTAATAATTTTAGCACATTCAGGAGTACAAGGTTTAGATTTTACCTCAGTTTTGTTGTCAGTAAAGGCCATGAGAGCTTGATTTTGAGCATGCTCTTCTGCTTGGAAGCTCCAGTCATAGCCTTGTCCTTGTTGTGACACAAGAGCAGTTGATTTTGATCTTTTGTCTGGTTGAGGACATTCTTTTGCAAAGTGACCAAGGTTGTTACAGTTGTAACACTTGACTTTAGTCTTGTCAAATCCTGCTTTGTCACCTTTGTTGAAATTGAGGCTTGTCCTACCAGTTCTTTTTAAGAATCTTTTGGTCCTTAGGCTCAGCATAGCCATCTGCCATTTAAGATCCATCTCCTCAAGATCATCTGGATTCAATTGTTCCAAGTCATCACTAATCAATGCAGTATGCACATGACTAGTGAAGAAGGATTCTCTTGCAGTATCCTCAGAATCTGCAGCCTTTCCTGTGGAGGTTTCTTGTCCTTGACATGTACTAGACACAAATGCAGCATTGTTAGAAGAAATAGAAGGGTTTTTGTGATTTACCTCAGTTTCAAACACTCTGAGATCATTATAGAGTTCATCTAACTCCTTTTCTTCTAAAGCATCTCTTTGTCTATACACCACTGTGTACATGGCCCATTCTTCACTAAGAGACCTTAGGAACTTCATGTTGACATCTTCTTGATCCATCTTTACACCAACTTGGTTGAGTTCACCAATTAGTTTGTTGAATCTGTCAAACACTTGAGTGAGTGTTTCATTGGGCTTTCCTTTGAAATTTTCAAAGTCTTGTTTGAGAACAGACTTCATGTTTCTTTTTGTACTCTTTGTCCCAACGAATCTCTTCTCCAGTGCTTCCCAAAGCAACTTAGCATCATCATATTCAACAAAGAGATGTTGATAGTCATTAGGAATGGCCAGTAGGAGAGTGCTTAGAGTTTTGAGTTCGATGCCTTTATCTTTCTTCTCCTTCTCACATTTAAGTTTGTCTGCCTCAGTTACAGAGCTGCTTGCTTGAACTTGACCAGTTTTGTTTCCTTCACAAACGACTTCCCACATGGAATAATCTGTAATAAGCATGTATTGCTTAATACGATTCTTCCACATCCCAAAGTTATTGGGAGTGAGCATAGGGATTTTGTTGGCCTGAGTGCTTTCATTATTATCAGTCATGATTAATAATGTGTGTGTTTTTAAAGATTAAAACTTTTTGTTGTTCTTAACAAATAGTAGATCTAGAACCAATAAGCTCTGATACCACTTGTCAGGATCGATTAACTATAAACAAGTTAATAAACACCTTAGATCTAATTGATGATAGAAGTTGCAGCGGATCAACACTATATCAATAATTAAGAACAATGAACTGTATGAACAATATGCAAGAATATTAAGAACACAGTTTCAAAAAAAGCTTCAATGTATATTATTGAGTTAACAATACACACGTACGTTTACAATTCGTAAGGAACTATTTATAATAGTCCTTGAAGCTAAACTATTTACCCTAGTTATTCTAGGACTTGATTTACATCGAATAATAATAATATACATTGATTTACATTCTATAACTATCTATACGAAGATCTCGGACTTGATATCTTCCAAAAACGCGTTGTCAGTAGTAAAACTAATCACCAGTAGTAAATATGAAGATCAGTAGTAAACTTGGTGATCAGTAGTAAGTCCAGATACATCGTCAGTAGTAACTACAATGATCAGTAGTATCTTCAATCTTTTCATGATCAGTAGTAACTTAGTTATAGTATACACCAGCATCAACTTCATCAGTAGTAATATGTTCTGCCCCATCAGTACTAAGTATGTCAGTACTAACTGCAGCATCAGTAATAAGTTGATCTGTGTTTTGCTCCAACAAGTAGCAACCAAACTTAGAGCTCTTAGCACCAAGCTTCTCCAATGGTGTTTGGGGAAGATGACCTAAAAACCCCAAAATTGAGAAGATGAAGTTTTATGCTTAAAGTAGTTAACTTTTAGTGAAAATGACATGCTAAAATGATTATTGTTGGTAGGAATTAACCATAGAATGAATTGTTGGTTGTTGTCTTGAGTAATTGGGTGTTTGGATGAAAATTTGTATAAAAACCCGTAGCTAAAGGAAATGGCAGCTTTTTGCTGAATTTTGGCGGTTTTGTAAAAATCATATAAAATCAACCGTAACTCCGTTTTGGGCGTGCGACCAGTCGTTTCGAAGGTCTATGAGTCTACTTTATTTATATCATAATTTCATAATCTGATATGGTCATAAAACGGTTCAGATTTCTGAGTTAGTACAAGAAGTTGTATGTCTCTTTTTCGGGTCAAATATGTATTGAAAACTTTGGGTGTTTCGATGTATAATATGTAAACATGAGGTTTGTCATAAAATGGTAATAGTATGTTTAAGAAATGTTAATAAAATTATGTATTTAAAGTATTAGAACCTTGTTCTCGGTTTTGACCCGTTTGGGCCTAAATTGTTAAATTATGGTTTTCTTCAATTTAGTGTAGATGTTATTATAAACCTTTGACTATGAAAGTTTTGAGTTGGTTTAGTCACAAGTAGAATTGCAAGTAAGTGGTCTTAAAGTTGGTGCAATATATGCTTTGGTCATTAGTTTATATTATTGTCATTTTCGGTGGATTTTAGTTACTAATTCGGTATTCATTTTATACAGGAAAAGGGAAGCAAGCTCAGTAATATAAGAATACTGAGTTTTGATCAAGTTGCTGTGCTAAGGTGAGTGGATTTAGCCTATAACTTGTATGGATTATAATGGTGTAGATGGTATTTCACATTCGGTTCTTATTTGGGTGTTTGTTAATTAACTAGATATTCCCTACGTTATTTTTTATGGATTGTTTATTTGGTATAGTAATTAATGACGATTATTAATTACTCGATTGAATGCGCATTTGGGTGGATAGAAGTCAGTAATGGGTGAATTTTACTGGGCCATCGGTTACTATTGGATAACGGATTCTTGGACCTTGAATGCATTCGTTGCATTTGAAGGAGGCTTTACCGTGCCAATGTAGTAAAGGGGTCTTTCGGTTACCGTTGTTGGGCCAACAATGGTTTAGGGTTCGGCCGAATCGTCGTCCTCTGTGTTTGTGGTTACCTATAATTAATTGTGTGAATCTTATCTGTTGTGTTTATACAATTTAGATGCTTTATTCATTCACTTAGCTTTGTGTTAATCCCCCACCTCGTTGATTCTTTTGCAGGTTTGATAGTTGGGCGGGTCAAGGGGTGTTTTGTCGGAATGGTTGACCGTGGCTCTGATTTTTGGATATAATTTGTAATTAGGCCATAATGGTGGTAAAACTGTTTTTAATTTATATTATGTTTGGTTATGTAATAACTTAAGTTTTGTGGTATAACTAAAATGGGACGCTTCCGTAATAATTTAAAAAAAATAAAAATGGCTTTAGTTTTTGCGGTGTTACACAAAAGATTGTAATGAATGTTAAATTAAATTAAATTGGCTAGTTAGTGAGTGATGGGTCCCACATATTATGATTAAAGTGAGTTTAATGATGTTTAAAAATAAACGTAAGTGTAAACGTGTCATTTCACTTTATTAAAGGAGTAGTTAGTGGGTATGAGTCCTACTATATTTTACCAAATAAGGAAAGTTTCAAAGTATATCACTTATTTTAAAACACCCCAAAATGAAAAGTATATCACTTATTTTGAAACGGAGGAAGTAAATTGTAAACATATTTAAAAAAATCTAATTATAATTATGTATGCACGTCTGCACGATTTATAATATTTATATTGTACACCACAGGACATAGCTCAAGTTTTTGTATATTAGCACATTTAGTCATTTACACACCGTTTTTAAGGTTTTATCGAGTTTACCTATTTAATTAAGGATCAAAATAACATTTAAATAATTGGTGAATCGGATTTGTTTATATAGTTCTCGTTTTAGCTAATTCTTTTAGATATTTTCATTTAACCCGCTATTATCAGTAGTTGTACAACTTTGTTAGATTAAGACCTTCACATTTAAATTTAAGGTTTTGCTAATGACACCCCTTAGGCTGTCACTAACATGCATAAAAAGTTTGTACATTGATTAAAAAAGTAATATTCCTAAAATTCAGGGAGGTTTGTTTTTTGTGTATTTTGTCTTCTTAATGACAGCCCTTATCATTTTCCTTAAATTTAACATACATTTCTCTGCACAATTAATTTTTTTTTAAAAAAAGGAGAAGTTGGTTAAAATTAGTTTCACTTTGCCGAAACTACGAGGCGCGAGAAGAGCCTGATACAGTCCACAAAAATGTCACCATTAGAACAATTAAATTTACCCTACAAATATTTAAATCATCAAATAATTAACAACAGCTGCAAATGCGATCAGCAACAAATAATTTGCTTTTGGTTGTTTTCGAATGGTCGATCCTGCAGATGACAAGATCATTTGAGGCCTGAAATGCAAACAGAATAACAGTCATTAATATACAATATTATTAATTACTAACCAAAAAAAACAATTAATCAAACATTCATAAATCGTAAAATCCGGGTGCATACTTTTGCAGGTGTCCGAGAACACCACAAAACAAGGCGTTATCAGGCACCGGTAATTCGGTTTTCTGTTGACGATCTTCAGGGTTGGTGATTCTTATATAAGTTTCTTGACCTAAATACCATCTATCGAGATTCACTGTCCTAAGATTCCAAGCTCCCACGTTATCAAGATAAACAAGAATCACCGTCCATCCTCCCGGAAATACCTAAAACAATTACATAAATCAACAAAATCTTTTTTTTTTTTATAACATGTTAGCTAATTAATAGTGAAACGGATCATATATAATAACCTTTTACCAATAGCATTTATCTTTACTGTATATAATTCATTTGAAACCTTCCCAAATTAACAACCCATAATTTTCAGCCAAAACTTACAATTTGGGAAAGTTTTGCGTTTATTATATTAGCAAGGTTTCTAACCAATTGAGCTCCTAAGGTAGATTTTAAGATTTTGATTACTTGACTACAATTATTTATATATCATATTATCTTTATTAATCTCAAACTCATATCATTTTATAAATGAAGGCAATATTCAAAAAATATTATTATTATTATTTAATTTTTATAATAATTTATGCGGCCTTCTTATTAATTATTGATAACAACCTGTGTAGTAGACCGTGCGATAGCATCCCATCGATTATAAGAACCCCGACTGTTTTCAGTCCAATTCCCATAAGCCATACTGATAAATAAATTTCATCATTATAAAATATTACAGTTTCTTTAAGAAGATAATGTAAAAAAAAGGTAATAAATAGATAATACCCGACAACGAAAAACGAATAACCATCCATATGAAAGCTTTGAACTATACTATCATTATTCTGTAACACAATTTCCGCAAACCCTTTATACGTGGCATTGATGATGGATCTTCCTACTCGCGGTGTTCCATTTAAGGGCATTTTCGGGAAATCAAGTTTGTAAACACCCTTTACATTATGATTATCCGCAAGTCTAACGGGTGTTTTAGGGTTGGTAAATGAAATCCCGTTAAAAGAAGCTCGACGTTTCCCGTTGATCATTTTTGGTGGAATGATTTTTAACAGATATGTGTCGGTTACATTAATGGACCCGTACCGGAAAGAACCTTGCGGGTTCGGGCGGGCTCCACTTGCTGTGTTATTCATCCTGATATTACAATCTAATTTTAATCAGCGATGGGTTATAGAGATTCCAACAAGCCCAAACAGGGTATCGACAGCACAAAATGTAGGCCCATTCCATCATTTTTACCGATTACAAACCTCACCCAATTTTCAAGACTTTTTTTTTTCCTTTATAAATGTAAATGGAGTGAAATATACCTTATAGACATAGCTTGATTCATTGCAAATGACTGGTCATACAAGTCATTCGGGGGATCGGGTAACGGACCCGATGCACGTCCCCTAGAATTAGAATAATGTAATATAGCGACACCCGTAACTCGTTGCCAATGTGATTGATTTACAAATCTTGCACTTGCAACAATGTAGTAATCGTTACTTGCATTTTGACTCATAGTAACTAGAAAAGAGTACGACTGTCCCACATGGATATCGAAACTACTATAGTTTTGTTGGGCTGTATAATGCCCCTCGGTTTCTGCTAGAACCAAATTATGGTTTTGAATCCGAAAATTTAAACAAGTCGAGACTCCAACATTGATCACACGGATTCTGTAAGTTTTACCTGTAACAACAACATGAAAAGTTAGTGTCTACGGGTCAACCCAACCCGACCTTTTCTATTGACCCATACATAAATGGGCCCCTTTAAAACTAACTTGTTCTACCTGGATCAACATTAAGTGTTGTATGGTTAATACCATCAGGAACAGAGGAATTATATCTAAAAGGCCCTTTTCCATTAATCAAAACTCCATGTGGCATACCAAGCTCCTTTCCACCATCAAGAGAAGCTCTTAGCACCTTAAAAAAATACACAAAATAAACAAAATCATAAATTCAAGTATATAATAATATTAACTATGATAACTTTTCTTTAATGTAGTGCTACGAATATGTTAGTTTATAAATATGACGTTGCAACATAAACAAAGTATTGTGTACAATGTATTAATTAATATCAAATACTTACAGAGTGGTTTCGGGTATACCAATCACCAATAGTAACAACTAAATCTCCATCAGGGGTATTAAAAGGCAGCGGTATAACTTTGCGATTCGTAACAACAAAACCGCCAAAACCACCTGCGGCTCTTTGAAAATTAGTACTAGGAACATAATGATAACTACCAATTTGATCCTTAACTTGAAATCGGTAAGTCCAATTCCAATTTGGAGGAATTGGGCAATTAGTTCCAAGCACACCATCTTGCCAAGAAGAACGACGCATTTCTATTCCAGGCCTAATATATAAAAGTAAATTTCATAAATAAAACTTACATGATACGATAATAATATAGGTTAATCTCATAGAATATTAAAAAAGTTTCAAAAGTGTTCTATCGAAGTCACTCAAACTTTGCTTTCCGTCTATAATAGTAACCAAGTTTTAAAAAATGTTCAAATAATGTGAAATTTACATACTATTATAGATCATCAGCTCACGTTATTTAAATTTATATAAAAAAACTCATAAGTGGAACACTTAAATTTATACATAAGGTGACCTAGTAACTAGGGTCTAGGGGTGTGGTCCAGTTCAAACCGGTAAACCCGGTAACCAGAAAAAGGAAATTTCAAGGACCGAGAACCGGACCGGTTAAACAGGTTCCGGGAGCGGGTTTAGAACCGGTAAACCCGGTTTTTTTGTTTGCCATCCGATTATACATTTTCAGTGCATATTTTCATCTTAAAATATATAACTTAAATATTTTAGGGTATTTTTAATAAACATATGATGTTTACGGGTGTTCACGGGTTGATTCAAGTAAAATATGTTTCTATTAAAAGTTTATATACCTATTATTTCGACATATATATATATATATATATATATATATATATATATATATATATATATATATATATATATATATATATATATATATATATATATATATATATAAACTCGTGAGTCTATATACCTATTCAAATGCCGGTTCCAAACCCGAAAAAACCGGAACCAAACCGGGCACGGAACCGGTAAACACAGTTTGTTATTTTTTATCAAATTTAAGAACCGGGAACCGGACCGGTTAAGCCGGTTCTGGTTCGGTGCCGGTTCCGGTTCGGTTCCAATTTTCCGGTTTTTATACACACCCCTACTAGTAACGTGAAATGTCATATTGCAACTAATCAGTTTGAGAGACTACAATACTTTGGAAATTTGGTAAGTATTATATAAATTAACCGTGATTCACATTAATCGTACCATGTAACGAGAAGGCTTTCGTCTAATTTGTTCTTGACATTAACAACCACATTGTAATTAGTAGTAACATTAATTATCGGGCCTGGAAATTTCCCGTTCACTGCTATGACCTGTGATTCAAAATTAGAATTATATTGCGTGAAAAATATCAAAAACAGGGGAAGAGAGCATGAGAGTGACCTGTTGGGGAACACCAAGTGGGGAAGCAGTGATGTAGGAGAATTCAAGGTCGTAATTTGCATATGGATCGCCGGCAAAACATAACCCACAAAAAAGCAAACCAATGTGGAAGGAACACAACAACGTAGGACAAGTGAAGGTCATTTTCGATGTTTGGATGTGGGATTTACAGAGGGGTTTTAGATGATGATATATTTAAGAGGGTGAAAAAGAATTCCTTTGTGCTCAGATCTTTGGGCGTGTTTTGCGGGTGTCATAGTGTTGAGTGTGAATGGCCTACCACTCAGCATTCATTCTTGCATTTCACCGGCGTGATATGTGGGTTTTCTAACCGAAATGCCGCTAAATCCGTTTTTTTGCCTGAATTTAGTCTACAACAACTTTATATATTGATTATGTTTTTCATTTTATGTTTCATTATATTAAAGCATGGGTATCATGTATCAAGCAATTGCGATATATCGTTCTTATTTAATTAATAGAGTAATGGTATTGGTGCCTATCATTTATGCATATTCATATGTCTATCAATTTAATCATGACAAGTGTCAAAATCAAAGGATTATATAACAAGAGAGAAGTAGATGAAATATGTCAAATTTAGAAGTGGGCAGACATATGAGTAAACACAAATATCATTTCTCATTTTAATATTCACACACCATAATACTTTATCAGTTATCACTCAAGCAAAACATCCATTTAACAAGGGTGCCAAATCGCCTTCCACATGGAAATGGTGTGATAATTGATAATTCTGCCATGACTCCCAACGCTCTTACATTATTAATATATAGACGAGATTTTGTTAAAATAAATATGTATGTGTTTACTTAACAATAATATTGTTTAAACGACAATTACATTACGAGTAAAACAGTAGCAAAATGCTAGAAGCAATATAATATAACTAGAATTTCTCATATATAAAACAACAATAAAGACACTAACTAACAAATGAAATGCACAAAGGTGAAATTTTCGGTAAATTGCCTTAATGCTGACTTTGATTAATATTATCTTTAACAAGTTAAACGGCTAAATTTTGGCGATATGAAAGCATAAATTAAAACAAATTAAGGTTTATGTCCAGTTCATCACTTCCATATTTACTTATTTAGTATGTACAAATTACAACCTTGAGAAAAAGTAGAGCTCGTGCACTCCCAAATAGCAGTTCGTTGGGTAGTTCTGTTTTTATATGTAGTTTGTTGGGTTTATCTGTTTTTATTGGCCAATTGTCGTTTACCATATTGTTTTATTTTAGCTTAAATTTGACAATAACTTTTATTGATAAATAGGGTCTACATTTTCTCATTGCATACCTCCAAACCGAAAAAGCAAAAAAATTTGAAGAAACATATACAAGAACGGAATGAAAAAAAGAAAAAGAATAAAAAAAGAAATAAGGATCGTGTAATTCAATAGACAGACTCGTAAATTTACTGTTGACCAAGGGGGAAAAGGTCAATATGTGCAGAATCCATATTCCAGACATTTACATTTGCGGTTATACTTATTCCAGTGGCATTGTTAAACAAGAACACTTTTGCTGCTGTGTCAATTGCTTTTGTCGGATATATCCTTGAGGTTATAACCGTCCTTCCACCTTGACCAAAGCTTTCCACTATTGAATGATCAACCTTAGATAATATCAAAATGTTAGATCAAATATGTATAAATGCACTTAGATAATTACAACTGTAAAACATACATTAATTACTATCTTTTATATCATTGTATAAACAACTTAAATTGAAGCAATGCAACATACCAATAATCGCATGCTGAAAGTTTCACCATGTAGCAGTGGAACGCTACTTCCATAAATTAATTTAGTGACATCCGAAGCTGTTGATGATCTGCGTACATTTTCAATGTTCAAATTATAAGTTTCGATTACATTTAAAATAAAGTTTTTCATGTAACATATCAGAAACTTACTTAGATTGATCGGCACAAAAGTAAGTCTTAGCAAACCCATCGGTGCCTTTAGCAATGTAGAAATATACGGGCGTTTGCTCTGTAAGCGTTTCATCTGCAAGAACTACCAACCCAAATGGCCCGAGAGCTCCTCTTGAGGATGAACCACCACTAGTGGTGCAATTGTAACCCACATCTGCCTCGAGTGCCGCCTCAACTGCTTGCTTATTGATGTCAAATGTTGCTACTATGTCTAACTGCGCATATTTATCAAAAACATGTTTCATGTTATAATTACAATTATTTACTATATATTTTTATAAAAATATACCTGCGTAGCTAAGCCTACGTCTAGTGGCACGAGAGATCCTGGTTCTAGCAACACCTTTTTATATACCGTACTTTTGGATCTCAACTTCTCTACCTCTTTAATCGGCCATTGAAGTACATTAGTACCCGTCTTTTTGTCGAACACAACTTCCCTTGGGATGGTCTATGTACAATAAAAACACATAACTTACAAAAAAATATTTTTAAACAGTTTAAAATACATCATATATGTGGGTATCAAAGGTAGGCCTATGCAACCTACACCGAGAACTACTTAACCGAACTGAATCAGAGTAAATCGACCTATTATTGTCCGGTTCTCGATTTTTATTTCATGTAAAATCGGTTCTCAGTACGGTCCAAAACAACAAAAAACTTTCGGTTTGATCCAAGACATCATCAATTCGGTCTTCAATCTGGCTGTAACCGTTTTCCTAGTTTTCGATTCTATTCAATTTCATATGGTTAAGTTCATTTTTAGGAACATGTGCAGCCCGATATCAATGTGTCCAGTCATCTAAAAGGCTTGTTAATTCAAAGATAAAGTTGTAGAGTAGATGTTTACCTTTACTTTTACTCTTTGGACCCTTTAAGTTGTATACATTTACTACAAACCCCTTTCATTATTTTTATTTAATTACTAATGACATGTTATTATAATTATTGCTTACAAGGACAAATGAAAGTTATTGTTTCACCTGAACGGAGGCCCATCCTTTCAAAATATCAGCCCTTTCACTATCGGTTTCTCCAATCCAACCCCAGAGAAGTCTTCTTTGCTTATTTTGGTCATAAAATGTCTTTGATGCATAATACTTTCCATAATCCACCCGTAGCCCAATACCCACATCTAACTCCGGATTATCGGGCGTCCACTTGTTGGTAATCGGGTCGTACGTCCCAAGCGCATAATAATCATGTTTATCATCATCCAAACTCGATTTCAACACATGTTTAACACCCGGCCCATTAACCGACGTGTCCAACCCGTTTGACTCGGTTGTTGAGACCGGATAAAAGTCAACACACTCCCACATACCTGTACCCGGGACCGCATGCATCACCTCATCCAACAACTCATAGCTCGTGAAATCCGTTGTTTCATAAACAAGTGTTATTCCCGTTTTATTAACCTTCGATCCTATAGCCACCCGCCATTTCCCATTTGGTCCGAGCCATGCTGTAGTAGGATCTCTAAAATCTTTAGTACCAATGCCAGGTGGCGGGCTTAGAACCGGGTTACCCGAGTACTTGACCCAATCTAGGAGGAGCGGATCCGATAGGTTGGCGGGATATGCTAAATTTTGGACCTGCACCGCCTCATCAGTGGACCCCGTGTAAAGCATGACGATCCTACCGTCGGGAAGGATTGTGGCGGACCCCGTCCAAACACCGTTGCTATCATACCATTGATCTGGGATCATAGCAAACGGTAGATGAAACCAGTTAATCATGTCCGTTGAAATAGCGTGCCCCCACGTTATGTTGCCCCAAACGGCTGCATCCGGGTTGTATTGATAAAATAGATGGTACCACCCCATGTGAAATAATGGACCTGTGATATGAAAATATATAGTTAATGAGGGAAACATTTGAAAGAGAGAGAAAGATAGAGATAGGAAACAAGTCATAAAAGAAAGAAAATGTCTTTTTAAATAAAATTGCTCTATAAAGATAAAAAATGATCCGCAAATATCAGCTTCCATTTGCAATTGAATAATTGGTTGGCGGGCTCGATACATTGAAATTAGTTTAGAAAAGTAATAAACGTGTAACGGCAAAAATACTTCTTGTGTACGGTAGTTAAATTCTAAGGCTGGTCAGTATGGACCTTCGAGCGTGGCTGTGGAGGTGATGTGGCACCTAGCCACGACATGCAGCTGAAACGAACACCACCCCCCATAACGGCGTGGGGGGTTCGCGTGGAATACCGGTGGCCACGGCCACCGCCTTGCACGGGGTGGGGAACGGATTTCGAGGGTATTTTCGACAGATGCAAGCATTTTGGATAAGAAAAGCAAATGAAGAAGCTGCCATTTTTTATCTGCAACCCATTTTGTTTTTTCATTTTTTGACTGCTTTTTGTTGTGAAGAAGATGACTTAGTTAAGTGTTTCTTTATTGGTTTTTAAGTGGCTAGTTGGGTCTTGATTAAAAATCAAAGATTTGGACTTTTAATTTACTTTTTTTAGGCTTTCACTCAGATTTTTTATAATACCAAAATTCCTATAATTTTTTTTAAACTTTAATTAAAATATGATTTATTATAAACTATTGATAATGTGGTATTATAAGTTAATTAAGTAGTTTTTAATTTAATGTAATGTTAATTTTAATCTTAAAAAATAAATGGAAATTAAATTGTGAGATGGAAATTAAAATGTTGTGGAATGGTTGAAACTTCTTTGAAAATGTGTGGTGTGGTGTGGTTAATGAGGTGACAGTTGATTTAACATGAAAAATGAGTGTGTCTAGTGGTACACATACCCTAAAAGAACAGCCGATTGACGGAATTCAAATAATTAGGGATTCCACGTGTTAGGATCTCGTAGGTTCGATAATGTGTACAAGATCTAAGATCACTGTAGAACTTTATCCAAAAATCCTACTCAGCAGTGATTAGAATCCTACTGTGGGTCTCTGTTTGATTTTTAATTATTTTATTTTACCACTTATTAAAATAGAATTGCCGGTATTCGTGGTAGCACGAAATATGATTGGATGACAGACTTTTACACCGATCTTTCCTGAAATAGGGTCATCCGTCTTCCCAAATACTAAACAAATACAAGTATCAAATTGATTTAATTTATTAATATAAATTATTGGGTTATTTATTTAATGTGTAAAAACACTCTTCAACAAAGAGAAGTACCAAAACTTAACATTGTTTATTAAATTATTGTACTTGTAGATAATATTTATTAAAAGGTTTGACTTAAAATGATATCGTTTATATACCCATATATATTTTCAAGTTTGCCGTAAGAAAATCTCACTAAAAGTTCAAAAAGTGTTAAAAAAAAGCACATAACTAGTCACAAAAATGTTATAAAAGTGAGGTATGTGAAGTGGGATCCGGTGAGTACTAAAAAACATTGAGGACTCGCGATGATATCTCAAAAAAATTTCAAAAAATTCCGAAAAATATATATATAACTCCCCATGATTATTAATACATTTGACCAAAAAAAAATTTGAAAACAAATAATTATGATCAACTTTTTTTTGTTTATCATAATAATGATCCATATTTTTTTTGGATCAAAATTAAGATCCATATTTTTTTTTTGATCATTTTTGAATTATTTTTTTTGGATCTAATAAGCTGCGATTTTTGTGTTTAAAAACGAATTTTGTTTTGAAAAAAGTTTGTTTTATATCATTTTCAGAGTTTTTTTTGAACTCCTCACCGATTTTTGAGTACTCACCGCATCCGGACTCTAGTGACATAAATAGTGAAATGTAACTTTTTATATATTTCTAAAATATTCGGTATAATTTAAAATGATAATCCTTTTAAGTTTTATCCATACTTTTTAGTATATCTTAATAGAGTTGCGTTCAAGGAGGTACATGATTTTTACAAAGTCCCGAGGAACAAATCAACCATTGATCAATATGATCTAATGGTCAAGATTAATCACATTCCTTATACATGGAGGGGTATTTTGGTTATTTGGTACTAAAAAAAAATTATTTTATTTTATTTTTTATTTTTTTTATTTTTAAATTTTAAATTTTTTTATTTTTTTTAATTTTTAATTGAGGGGTATTTTGGTCATTTTAAAATTTTTTTATTTTTTATTTTTTACTTTATATTTTAAAATTTTTAATTTTTTTAAAAAAAATAATTTAAAAAAAATATTTATTTATTATTATTTTTTAAAAAATCATTAATTTTTCATTAATAACACATAATGTTATTGCATAGTGAATCACATGTGATTGCATTCTGAATCAAATGTGATTTAACTAAAACATGATTTTACACTAACATGTGATTTTACACTAAAATCACATGCAATTAAGTTATACACGTAATTATCAAATAAATATTATTTTTTAATAAAAAAATAAAAAAAATTGAAATTTTTTTTAAGTGCCAAATGACCAAAATACACCTTCATATTAAAAAATAAAAAAATAAATAAAAAATAAAAAATAATTTTTATTTTTAAAAAATGACCAAAATACCCCTCAATATATAAAATATGTGATTAATCTTGTCCATTAGATCATATTGATCAATGGTTGAGATTTATTCCTTGGGACTTCCTAAAGATGATGGACCTCCTTGAACGTTTCTCTATCTTAATAATAAAAGTTAATACAAAAATGTTTACATTTTTATTTCAATTAAAGCCGTTAACTAAAAGGAAAGTTTGGGCTCATATGGTGATGGTTTATTGTATTTACAAAATAATATTCTAAAGTTTAAAAGTTCGGTTACCATTTTATAAAACATTTATCAGATAATCAGTTAAAGAATAAAAACAGTTGCAACAACTGTTAATTAATATATATCACGAGTAAAAGTTTGATCATAAAAAAAAAACTTAAATACTTCTTAATGAAAAGAAAACATCATAGGGCATCTACGATTTCCATGTGGGTCATTAATGTTATCAAGTTTGATATACAGCCTCTACTTTGAGGGAAGTTACTGATACAACTTCAAAACGTGTGCTATTAAAACAGTTATTTCATTATTATTAATATTACCATATTTTGAGATATCCAATATAATCTGTCGAGTTTTTTTTAGGCCACAAATGTTAATTGTTATCGTCAATATAGCGACATTTATCTACTAATTTGATTACTTATATCAAGCCTCACATTTAGATGAGTTCCCTTTCTTACGATTTATTGCATTGCTTAAATTAAAATTTTGTTTAAACATACGGGAGAAAACGTATTTATCGCATGACAGGAATTGATAATTAGATAAAAGAATAATATTAATGTCTAATATATATATATATATATATATATATATATATATATATATATATATATATATATATATATATATATATATATATATATATATATATATATATATATATATATATACTTCCTTCGTTTCAAAATAAATGATACACTTTCTATTTTGGGATGTTTCAAAATAAGTGATACACTTTGAAACTTACCATATATGGTAAAAAGGTAGTGAGGACCACACTCACTAACTATATTCTTTAATAAAGTGAAAAAACACATGTACCCTTATTTTTACTTTTAAATACTTCATCCGATTCAAAATAAGTGATACACTTTCCTTTTTGGGGTGATTCAAAATAAGTGATACACTTTGAAAAATTTCCTTATTTGGCAAAAAAAATGGGACCCAAACTCACTAACTATCTACTTTAACAAAGTGAAATGACCCCTTTATCCTTACTTTTTACTTTTAAATATCATTAACCTTACTTTATTCAAGAGGTGTGGGACCCATTCTCTACTAACCATCCGATTAATCTAATTTAACCATCATTATAATCTTTTGCCTCAAAAACCGTGAAACCTCAATTGTATCACTTATTTTGAATCGGAGGAAGTATCATTAAATTCACTTTAATCTATATATATGAGACTCATCCTTCACTAACTATCAAATTTAATCTAATTAACCTTCATTATCATTTTTTACCTCAAAAACCGTGAACTCTAATTTGTATCACTTATTTTGAAACGGAGGAAATATATATTTGTATGTATTTAATTATACTTCCTCCGTATCACAATAAGTGATACATTTTCCATTTATGGGTGTTTCACAATAAGTGATACACTTCAAAAGTTACCCTATTTGGCAAAAATGTGGGACCCAACCTCCACTAACTATCCACTTTAATAAAGTAAAATTACCCTTATACCCTTACTTTTACTTTAAAAACTAATTAATTTCACTTTATTCAATGAAAGTGGGACTCATCATCCACTAACTATCTACTTTAATATATTTTAACCGTACTTTAATATATTTTAAACGTACTTTAATATATTTTAACCGTACTTTAATAGAAATATAATTTTTTGTCAACTTAATATACACATGTCTATAAAATTATATAAAAATTATGACGCATCAAGTCACGCCATGAAAATATCATGACTCGGCATAGCTTGAGGTTTGATATTACTGTTACGATTTTTAGAACCTTGACATACTTCGTTACAATTTTTCATTAGATAAATATGAATCTTACTTTTCCACAAATATAGGCAAAAAAGAGTTGACCACGTAATTAGTATAATATTAACTACTATTATATTGTCTTAATATTATTCCAAGTTTCATAACCAGCCTAAATCCATTAAACTATCTGTTTCCATAAATAGCTATATTTTAGCATCAACTGTGCAATAAAAAGCCTGATACGAACAAATATAAGATCTTAAAAAAATAAAAAATGTTAAAGAATTATTATAAGCGAGAGACAGGGGGAGCATACCGTTTGGATCTATAGAAGAAATACATAATCAGCAGGATTCAACGAGCAGAAAGCACCAATTGGAGTTAAAGAATGAAAAATAAATTAATTCAGTTAGAATGAAGAATTAAAACAATTGCTTAATTAATGAATAATGTTGAATACATATGAATTTATTAAATTACCATTCATCCAGTTTTTAGGAGGTTGGAAATGAAAGCCTGTTCGTTGCCATGAAAGCATAGCATTGGTCCAAGGGTATATCTCCTCCACGGACGACAGCCGGAAATTACTCTTTTCCGACACCCCTTGCGGCACCCCTCTTGAAACGGGTTTCGCCGGAGTTGGATTTCCGTCACCGGAGTTATGGTCGGTATGTACTTGGTTATCATGTTGGTTGAGGATGAGAGCTATTAACGAGGAAAAAAATAATACGGAGATAAAGAAGAGAATGATGGGTCGTCGGTGTTGAGACGGTGGTGGATGGTGGTGGTTGTCGGAATCCGGCAGGGGGGAATATGAGGTGGAAGTGGCATGTTCAAGATCAGTCATGGTGGCTGAGAGAAAATTGGATGAATGTTAGGGG
Source organism: Calendula officinalis (assembly GCA_963853835.1). Taxonomy (NCBI): domain Eukaryota; kingdom Viridiplantae; phylum Streptophyta; class Magnoliopsida; order Asterales; family Asteraceae; genus Calendula; species Calendula officinalis. The sequence goes on from OY970820.1 coordinate 24,800,069, forward strand.
AATGAGCTTGGTGTTGTATAAATAACAAGCGGATAATACTAGCATGTTGGATCAGATGTGGGCCCGGGTTATGGGTTGCCCATTTAATGTGGCTGGTGCACCGTGGGTCAAGTCCACCTATTTTAGTTTGAATTCAAATACTATTATCGGGTGGTATCAATGTTTGATTAGCTCAATATATATATTTTATAAAGTTAGAGAAATATTCAAGGTAGTCCAAAAATTTAATCTAGTCATAAGGGATAATTATTAGCCCTTAGATCAAGAAAATTAATGATCAAGATCAATGACCACCACTATAAACACATGTGCTTCTTCGGCGGCCGGAGACGGCGGCCGGCGGACGGCGGCCGGAGGTGGCCGCCGGCGGTGGTGATCGGTGGTGGTGGTCGTGAATGGAAGCACATGTGTTTGAAACACATGTGTTTTGAAAATAACAAGAGTGTATACGTACAGCCAAGCACATGTGTTTCAAGTAATAAAACACATGTGTTTCATAACGTCAAACACATGTGCTTCGTGATTCAAACACAAATGACTTGTTTGTAAGTTACATGTATTCAGGAACACAAACACATGTGTTTGGCTTTATGAAGCACATATGCTTCATAGTGATATGTTCGTCACTTGTTTTGATTTTTTTTCTGTGTAGTGAAGCACATGTGTTTCATACGTCAAGCACATGTGCTTCGTGATTCAAATACAAATGACTTGCTTGTAAGTTACATGTGTTCAGGAATAAAAACACATGTGATTGGCTTTATGAAGCACAAGTGCTTCATAATGATATGTTCGTCACTTGTTTTGATTTTTTTTCTTGTGTAGTGAAGCACATGTGTTTCATAACGTCAAACACATGTGCTTCGTGATTCAAACAAAAATGATTTGCTTGTAAGTTACATGTGTTCAGGAACAAAAACACATGTGATTGACTTTATGAAGCACAAGTGCTTCATAATGATATGTTCGTCACTTGTTTTGATTTTTTTTCTTGTGTAGTGAAGCACATGTGTTTCATAACGTCAAGCACATGTGCTTCGTGATTCAAACAAAAATGATTTTCTTATAAGTTACATGTGTTCAGGAACAAAAACACATGTGTTTGGCTTTATGAAGCACATGTGCTTCATAATGATATGTTCGTCACTTGTTTTGATTTTTTTTCTTGTGTAGTGAAGCACATGTGGTTCATTACGTCAAGCACATGTGCTTTCTGATTCAAACACAAATGACTTGCTTGTAAGTTACATGTGTTCAGGAACAAAAACACATGTGCTTGGCTTTATGAAGCACATGTGCTTCATAATGATATGTTTGTCACTTGTTTTGATTTTTTTTCTTGTGTAGTGAAGCACATGTGTTTCATAACGTCAAGCACATGTGCTTCGTGATTCAAACACAAATGACTTGCTTGTAAGTTACATGTGTTTAGGAACAAAAACACATGTGATTGGCTTTATGAAGCACATGTGCTTCATAATGATATGTTCGTCACTTGTTTTGATTTTTTTTTCATGTGTAAAGCACATGTGTTTCATAACGTCAAGCACATGTGCTTCGTGATTCAAACACAAATGACTTGCTTGTAAGTTACATGTGTTCAGGAACAAAAACGCATGTGCTTGGCTTTATGAGGCACGTGTGCTTCATAATGATATGTTCGTCACTTGTTTTGATTTTTTTTTTTCTGTGGAGTGAAGCACATGCGTTTCATAACGCCAAGCACATGTGCTTTGTATGCTCCCTTGTGTGTTTAGAAACTCATGTTTTTAGTGACTTGAAACACATGTGTTTCGTGACCTGAAGCACATGTGCTTCGAAGTAATATGCTGTGTTTTAGTGAAGCACATGTGTTTCAATACATCAATACCACCACCACCCCCCACTACCACCAGCACCTTCACTGTTAGCCACCAACACCGCCGCCGGTCGCCGCTGCCGGCCACCGGCGGCGGACGGCGGCGGACGGCGGCCATCGGAGGTGGCCGAAGGCGGCGGCCGGCGGTGGCTGTAGGTGGGGGATTTGATCTTGACCATCTTGATCCAATAGCTAGGATTTGTCCCTTGAGACTAGACAAATCTTTTGGACTTCCTTGAATACAACTCTATAAAGTTATTCTTGTTTGCAACATATTTCTTTGTAATAATTGCGCTCAGTGTTGTAAACTTGGCCTCCTCGGCCAAAAACTCGCAGGATAATCGCTACTTGGTGGTGTGCCGAGTCGAGTAGGTCTTAACCGGTTAAATTACTCAGTTAATATAAAACTCAGTTAAAACTCAGTGAAAACTCAGACAATATTGTCAAAATTCGGCCAACTTGGTCAAAACTCGGGCTAACTCGATCCAACTCGGAAACTCAGTCAAACTTGGAAATTTGGTAACGCGGTCAAAACTCGGTCAATTTCTCCAAAATATGTTACATTTATAAAAACTAAGGAAATTATATGCAATATATATTTTAATGAAGAATTATATATAAAAATCTCAATTCGAATACTAACCGAGTAATCGAGTACTCGCTACAAGGTCGTTGAAAAAATGGGTAGCGAGTTCCGCATGCATGGTCGCGCTTATGCTAGAGAGGTACCAACTTAAATGTTGTTGGGTTTGTTTTTGAACTTTTCACTGACTATATGATAAATGTTTAAGAAATGATATTTAATTATATTATTTGTTCATACTCATATTCCTATTCAATAGATAAAATAAATGTGTAATCCATTAATTTTATCTCTCCTAATACGATCTCTTGATTTTTACATACGTCTTAATCTAATGGTTAGAAAGACAAGTAAGAACAAATAGTAAGAATTAATATCATTACTCTAAATGTCTTCATAGAAAGAGATTAAACCCGTAATATTTATAAAGTTATTTGTAAGTTCTCATCATTAGTTTATCATCATATAATTAATTGCTCAATATAATCTGTACTAGTTCTTAACTAAAATTACTTAATAGTTAATAATGTTTATACATAAAATCAGCGGATTCATGCTAATAGTGAATCAAATCTATACAAAAAAAATTTATAACAAAAGTTTATCGATACATTAACACATGCACGTTCTTATCTATTCATAGCTTTAACCCCGCAATTGGTTTGTTTGTCAAACAATTGTTTTCAGGGTTTTCTAACGTATTCCCTGCGCATACGGTAACATGCATTTAATGAGCTAATAATTTCTATTCAAATAGAAAATCGAATTTAATGCATTTTTTAAAACGATAGTTTTTAAGTGCATTAATGTTAATCAATACATATTTAGGAAATTATTTGCTCATTCAAAGCATGTTATCGTATGCCACATGGATATACGTTAGAAAAACCCTTGTTTTTAATGACACCCGTAAATTTACTCTAATTTTGTCAATAACGGCATTTGAACTAATAAATCTAATTCATAAGCAACACCAAATACCAATAACAACATGCTATAATTAAAATTTGCTTATATTAATCAATCATGTACAAGTTGAAATTGACCTCTTTTAATACAATTAAAAATACGAATTATTATTTGGTGATATGCAGCTCTCTTTCTAGATGCATCTTATATGATGTTGAACGGTGGATCTCCATATTCAACAATTGGTAAGCTATGAACATTAAATTTCTTTTATACCTCATCTGGTTAGCCTTTTGTAGATTTCATACTAAGAAATTTTCTTTCTGAAGGAAACGAACAGATATGGAATTTTTTTTTTTCACAAAATAATGGAATACTGTACATCGGTTATTGATTATATTAGCTAACTACGAATTTTTATTTTTATATATTACTATTCTATCTATAATACATTAAGCATACTAATATTACTGTTCATAAAGGTTTGAAATTCTATACTATATATTCGTTGTTATGCATGCAGTGACAAGAACTTAAGATGCAGCTTGGTGGTTGAATATTTCCTTAATCAAATGACCCACAAGAGTTCGATTCCTACCAAGTTCTTTATTATTTTAATATCCAAAAAGTGTTCTTATTCATTTCTTTTAACTATACTTTTTGTTTCTTTTCAAACTTTATGTGATACATTACATTTTTACATCTTTATCGTTATATTATATTAACATCATAAACATAATTTTTATTCCTCTTTTTTTATTAATTCTCTTAATCATTTTGTTTATTCTGTAACTAACCTCTACATTATTTATACATCATTATTGTTATTCCTTTATTATAATAACTTGCTTATTGTCAATCAATATAATTTCTTCTTCTTTTTATCTTTTTTTTAAACGCCAAATCTAATATATTCCTAAATAACCACCTATTTCCATTATGGGACTCGAACCCTCAACCAATAAGATTGAGGGCAAACACCTTACCGCTAGGTCATTGACCCTTTGGTAATCAATATAATTTCTAACATAAGTTTTCTTTATTTACTAAAATCAGATATTCATTATCTATGACATTTATCATTAAAAAATATTTGTATCATTACAATATTTTAAATCAAACATAATATGATATAAATATCATTTCATTGTGAAACGTAAGACTCGAAAATAATTATATTTTTACGATTAATCATTGTGATATTTTAAACAATTAAAATAAAAAGAAATGATATTTATTCCACTTATTTTTGAATGATTCTTGGATTTGCATCTAAATTTGGGTTTGCTTAATGACATAATAAAATACAAATTGGTACATACTTAATGGATTCTTTTGTATAAAAAATCCTTCTCAATTTCCATTATAACAAAAATTATAAGTATATGTAAACCCTATAATGGAAATTGTTACACAGATTTAGAGTATGTTGCCTATAAATAAAGGAAATTCGTTGGAACAAGTTCAGTTGTAACTAAATGTTGTATATAATAGGAATTTATTTGTTTGATTATGTTTGCTCACTATTATTTATCAAATTATATCTCTTTACTACTTTTTTTTCTTTAGTAATTAAAGTGTGTATTAATTTATGAAGATAACTTTATCTTTCAGGATATATGTAAATGAGATTATATATAACACAATAAGTAATTAGTAATTAACATTTAAAAACTGATTAAGATAACTTTTTTTCTATCAACATCAAATTCTAAATCGGACATAAAATATGATATGTAAATTTGAAAATCCGCAACAACGTGCGGAGAGGAAAAATTACTTGTATATATACAATCATGGTAGTAAATTTATTAATAAAACACTGTTCATTAACTTTTGAAAAAACGGTGTTTGATAGTATCCGTTCCGTTCTTTTCTATGCATGTAAGTTTCTAAAAGTTTTTATTCATTAATTATCCGAAAAGGATAATTGATGTAGGCTGTGTAAGTTTGAATTTCATTGAGATCCACTCATATCTCAACACCAGTAAGTAAGTAAACTTTGTATTGACATGTGTCAACATAAAAAAAAATATAAATTGGTTTTCCTTATATGTCTTAATGTATATTTTCGGTTATGTAAATCATGATTCACAAATCAATAATCAAACAATTTTCATAAATATCAATTTCATTCTTTCATTCTATAAAGGAAACTGTAGTTTTTTTCCATAATGACCATGAAGTCCCATGATTAACTTTCATATAGTATGATATAAATATACCACGTCAATTCATTATGTATGAATGATGAAATTTCATTGATTATTTGATACAGTGCAAATTTCAATAGATTTATTGGAGGGTCCCATTAGCGTATATTCGGTAGGTATTGAACCTAAGAATTCGCCAATTATGAGTTGGATGTTGTAACCATTCAACCGCGGAAGCTAAGCGGGTTATAGTGAATACCAACGGCCAAAAATTTAAGATTTTAAAATCCGCTGTAACGCGCGGACTAAATTATACTCGTGGAAATACACATATATACTTCCTCCGATTTAAAATAAGTGATACACTTTCCATATATGGGTGTATCAAAATAAGTGATAAACTTTAAAATTTTAACTCATTTGGTAAAAAATAGTTGGCCCCACACCTATTAACTACTTACTTTAATAAAGTGAAATTACTCACTTATCGTTACTTTTACTTTTAAAAATCATTAACCTTACTTTACTCAAAAATTATAGGACTCATTCTCCACTAACCATCTAATTAATCTAATTTAACATTTATTATCATATTTTGTCTCAAAAAGTGTGAACAAAAAATTTATCACTTATTTTAAATCGGAGGAAGTATTAGAAATTATAAAAAAGGAAAACAAGAAAATCAAAACTTCTAAATATCTTAAATGATAATTAATTTGTTTGCCACACTTTGATCATTGTACAAATAAATCATGTAATTGTTGTGGTAAATAAATTAAATTATATACTATCAGGGTACCCGCGCAATGTGGCGGCGGGTACCACATAACTATCTTTTATGGCGGATCAAACTTGTATTGGAACGCTTGAAATCATGGTGAGAAACTCAAAACGCGGCAATGAATCAGGCAAAAAATGGTTTTGGGGAAAACCCGAATGGAAGATGTAGTAAAACGTGAGCAAAATATATAGGAGCGGTTGCGTAACTTAAAACCCAAGTGTCTGAGTAGACAAGTGGTTATGGGTGTTGCTTGATATCCCACACGTCCCGAGTTTGATTCCTGGCATGTCCATCTTAATTTTGATTCCAAAAAATTAAGATTTACCAAAAAAGACAAGGGAGGTTTAAGACATTCCATTTTTGGAAGTCTTAAATGATTTATAGTAATAGAAAATAAGATTTTCCAAAAAAGGCGAATGAGGTTTGAGACATTCCTAAATGTTCGTCATGCCTAAAGGTGTGGAAAAGGATTTAGAGAAGTTACGAGTTAATTTCTTTTGGGGTGGCAATGAGGTTAATGGAAATATTCATTGGGTTAAGTGGTTGTCCGTTTTGGCGGATTATGATAATGGAGGCTTAAATATTGGTAGTTTGAATGCTTTTAACATCGCTCTAATTTTGAAGTGGTTTTGGAGATTTTTTAATAATCAGGATCTGTTGTGGCCCAAGTTAATCTCGAGTATTTACGGTGATCGTGGAGGTCTCGATAAAGAGAGGCGGGGTTCGGTCGGGTACCAACCATGGACTCAAATGTTGAATATGGTTGGTAAGTTTAAAGAAAAAGGTATTGATTTTTTTAGTCATTTGACTAAAGATGTTGGAAATGGGATTTCTACTTATTTCTGGAAGGATGCGTGGTTGGGGAATAGCTCGTTGTCGGTTTTATTCCCGAGGTTATTTGCGATGGAAACCAATCTGTTTTGGTGTGTGGCGGATAGGTTTTTTAACAATCGAGTGGTTTGGAGTTGGGTTCGGGAAGTGAGGCCCGGACGTATTTCAGGGCACATTGATCAGATTCATGCGTTGGTTGAGGGGTTCGAGCTAAATGATGATCACGATAAATGGCGTTGGGACATTGGGCATTCAGGGGAGTATGTTGTTAGTGATACGCGTCGTTGGATTGACACCTTGATCTTGCCAAGTTCTGTGTTTAAAACAAGATGGAACTCTCTTGTTCCTCGGAAAGTTAACATTCTTTATTAGAAGGTGAACTTGAATCGGGTAGCTTCGAAACAAAATTTGGCTTCGAGAGGGGTTCATTTAGACAATGTTGCGTGCGGGGAATGTGGATGCGATGAGGAAGATGTAGATCACATATTTTGGTCGTGTTCTGTCGCAAAAAAGTGTTTGGAGGGCTATCGGAAGATGGGTTCAAATTCTAGATACGACTGTGGAAGATTTGGACACTTCAATGGATTCGGTGGATACGGGCAATTTTAGTAGGAGATCAAGAGATATTCTTGAAGCGGTTTGCCTCACGGTTGTATGGATTTTGTGGCGGTATAGGAACGCGGTTCTTTTTAATAATGGTGATTCAAGGAAGAGCTTTTTGGTTGACTCTATTAAGGAAATAGCGTTTAATTGGATTTGTAATCGTAATAAGAAGTATAGAGTTAGTTGGTCGGAGTGACTTATTTTTCCTTGTAACCGTTGAATTGTTTTTTTTCTAGCGCCTTGCTAGTTTTTTAAGTTTAATTCAAAGCTGTTTAAAAAAAGGTTTGAGACATTCCCTTTTGGGAATTCCTAAATGCTTTATAGTAATAGATGGTGTTGAAATCACCACCTATCTTAAATTTGTACGCCAATATTTTTACGTTATTTTAATATTAAAAATAGGAACTTAATTTTTAATTATTTTTGTACAAATTACCCAATTTATGCATAGTGGCGCACCCAGAAAAACGTTTGAGCAGTTACACAATTTTTTATTCATACTATATAATTTTTTTTTGGAAAGTACGATTTCAGTACATGTCAAAAACGTCTATAAATTACATTTTAAAGTTGAGCTCTTCGTTCTTTCATTTTCTGAAAACAATTTATTACACTTTCAATTGTAACATATAAAAGAATTTTTTTCATACTTCACAAAAAAAGCTTGATTAAAAAATCATCACCCATTTTAATGCGCAAATCGGTCTTTAAGCTTCATTGCGGAAATCACCTTTCAACTGTTACACTTGAAACCAACAAAACCGAAACCAACTTTAATAACTTATGTATAGTAAAGGGAAAGAACGATATTTTCTTGTTTCAGAATCAATAAATAATAGAAACTTAATAAATAATGCGTAATAGACTTTACTTAAATTTTATTGGACTTTAAGAAGGTAGAGAACTAGAAAGATTGGTGTAACTTATGCCCTAATATCACAAGATAAAAATCAATAAATAAATTTTAACCTTTTTATACATATTGTAAAATGTACTTATTAAACATTAATAAAATCTATTTTTAATCTAAATTTATAATTATATGTTCATCATTTTTTTAAAAAAATATAATTTTCATACAGTTACAAAAAACTCGGGATAAGGCGCACCTTATCGTATGACATGCCTTACACAACCATCATATTTTATCTCGTAATCGTCACATCTCACGCCAGATGCGGACCACTTATGGGTCCCGCAGTAGCACATATTACTGCTCAAATTTTTTTCACAATGTAAATGTTTTAGATTTTTTTATTACCGTATTAAAAAAAAAACTTGTAGCCTAAACTAATCTTAAAAAAAACTAAAGTATTAACCAATAGTACAAACTCAAAGCCCAAACAAAATTCTAAACCAAATATAAATGAATCCAAAGTGTTTTTTAGTTTTAGGTCTATAAAATTAATAGTCATCTTGTAAGTTTATAAAATTAATAATTAGTTATTGAAGATTTGATGTATATAATTAAACATGGTGTTTATGTAATATAATCATTTTTGTAAAAATTCATTTTTTACGCACTGCCTCTTGGACGTCACTAGGGACGCTGATCCTAGTACCCTGCAAGAGAGCGCAACCCCTTAACCTCCATATTTTTATCCCTACGAAAGTGCTACTATTGATGAAAATTTCTAGTTTCGCTCCTGCTTGTGTTTTGACGTCACCATGACGCGCCTTTTAGAACTCTAATTATAATGGAAGCTTAATATGATATTTACGTTTTTTTGGTTAAAATTTGATTTAATAGATCTATTAATTATATTATTAAAGTGTTTATGTCAACTAAGATTTATTTTGATTTTGTAGATTAAAAAACCAAACGCAACACGGTGTCTATTGTCAACCACAAAGAGAGAAGACGTAACCTAACGATTTAAATGGAGCAATGTAGAGTCAATGAGCACGTGCCCATGTGATCGCTGTTTGGGATTTATGACAAAAGATACAACTCAGCAACGGGCCCAAGAGGTTGGGACCCACTAACTGGTCACCCATACTGCCATACAGGATGTTGGAAATCCGGATAATTTTCTTTTTTACAAAGAATATTAGAGCTCTCGGTGTGGTGTGGAAAGTTACAACTCTCGTTATAGCCTTCAAAAATCCAATAACGTCGTCATCTCCAAACCTTCCCCTCCGTTAAATCCTTCTTCGCCATGGACATAGCGATCGCCAAAGGGAGCGAGTGGGGGTGGGGGAGGGGTTTTTCCAACCAATCAAAATGCATTAAAAAATATATAATAATAAATATGGGACCCCTATAACACCACTTTAACTATAACACCAGGAAGTCATTTTTCCTTCTTCAAGTTATAGCCAAGTTATAAGCCAAAAAATACTATAATATGACTATAACTACTCTTCTACACCTTGTACTCTTATAGTGAGAGAGTGTTATAGTATTTTTTTAGGATTTTTTTCTCTAATAATATTGCTATAATAAACCTATAAAAATATCATGGTATGACAGTGATATTATAGAAAATGTTATAGGTATTTTGTGTCCCACGTTCAACTAATTACAATTCAAAAACAATTTATAGACATTAAGAAAAAACAAGAAAATGATATAACTTGGATATGATAATCCATCAAAGACTTTTCAATATTTATTAATGGTATAAATTATGATTGGTTGATTGTGTTTTCCAGTTTGCGTTATTACGTTATAGTAAAGAAGTTGCTGTTGAATTTTGTTATAGGATAAAGATCATTATAACTTTATATAATCATTTAACATACATTGACACCTTGTGCCTTAAGGTGGTGACTATGTGCATTAATAAAAGAAAATGTGGCATTTGTAAGCAAATTATATACCACCTTCGTATCAAAATAAATGATACATTTAAGATTTTATATTTTATGAGTTAAAAGACTAAAATGTAAGTTAAAATATATTAAAGTGGATACTTAGTGAATAATAAGTCTCATTTCTTTTGAATAAAATAATAATAATGACGTTTAAAAGTAAAAATAAGAGGAGGGGTTATGATGTCTTGAGCCAAATGTCCAACTCTTCGCCAACTTGGCGTCACATCATCATTTCACATTTCACATTTAAAACCGTAAATACTCATTCTATCGTCATTTAAATACACCTTACTCACAAAATACCTTGAAAAAACACCCAAAATCCACCCTCTCACGTCAATTCCGCCACTGCATTGGCACACACCAACACTCACACCACATGCAGTGTGGCTCGCAACTGCATCCACCCCTCTAAGGGTAAAAAGATAATTTTACTTTATTAAAGTAGATAATTAGTAGATAATGAGTATTTTTTATTTATCAAATAAGGTAATATATAGAAGTGTAATACTTATTTTGATCAATCCCTTAATGGAAATTGTAGCACTTATTTTGATAAGGAAGTAGTATAAATGGAAATTGTAGCACTTATTTTGATAACGAAGTAGTATAACCTTTATGTGGTATATTATGAAGGGATTTTCTAATATGTGCCCAAGTGACACATCATAGTAATGTTAAATGTTTTTTATGCCCCTGCATTTAATTCGTCAAAAACCTTCATTTTCAATTATGGTAAGGGTAAAGTTGGTATAATACAACAGTATTAATAACTCATAAATATTATTGTACTATAATTAAGGAAACTTTAGTTTATTAAGAGTTCGTTAATGTATGGCCATAAAACAAGTATTAGCAAAACCCTATTATGAATTATGGATATCTTTTTCATAAACTATTTAATAGATATGAGGGGTTCTAGTTTCTACCGTTAACATGGAAGAATGTAAAATTGGCGGTGTGGTAATTAAGGAGGATTGGAGGAAGGGGGTGACCGGAATGTGTTGTGATGTTTGTGCATGTGAAAGAGAAAGGCGGTTGTGGGGTAGCGGCAACAAACGTTGTTGATGGTTGGTAAATGCTCGTCGGGTTAGCTAGCTACGCCACACACATTGACACATATCATATGTATGTGAAGTAGAAAATACACACAAATATACATGTAACTTGCATGTATGATTATGATACGTTCACATAAAAATAAATACCATCCAACCAATATCTATCTTACCCATTCATGATTCTTGATCCAACCAATAATTGTATTAATAATTCATAATAAAACAAAAAGGTGCTATCATTCATCTAAGGTTTGTGCAATATATTATTTTGTTTGGATTTTTTTCTGGATCATATTTTGTTTAAATTATTAGACAGTATCCATAAGAAATTTATGATTCTGATTGGAGATTTTACACTTACGTGTTATTAAATAAAATATCATGTACGTATAAGTGTTGGTGATTCCAAGATGATTGAATGTATTGTGAGTTACTCGAGATCAAGAGATTTCGATGATTGAATGTACTATGAGTTACTCAAGAGATTTCGATTTTAAGTTTAAATATGAGTTAGGACATAATTGCTAACTTAAACTACTAACTAACTTGTCATTAACAAAAAAAAAAAAAAAACTTAAAAGAGGACATGGAAAGCAAACTTAATTGAACTAATGCCCCGTTTGTTTTGACGTAATCCTCCGTAATCTTCCGTAATTGTAATTCAATTACATTATGGAGAACGTTTAGATGAATCTTTTTTTCGTAATTCATTTACGACGTAAATTACGATATTCGTTGTATTTGAATTCCGTCCCAACACCCTATTAATTCAATTACGGTCCTTTAGTATACTAACAAATTTGAATATTTGTATATGCATCAGATTTTAAAATCGTTTAAAAATATTAAAAAATATAAAATATAAAAAAATAATATTTTTTTTAAACTAAAAAAATAATAAATGTTTTTTTTAAATAAAAAAATTTAAAAAAATAAAATTATAATTATAATTATAATAATAAAATAAATAATAAAATTTTAAAAAGTATTTAAAAAAATGCAAAAGTATCGATTTGAATTACAACTCAAAATTTGGGTAACCAAACGCGTAACCGTATTCAATTACAACCGAATTCAATTCCAATCGAATCCAATTATAACCAATTTCAATTACATTACGGGGATTACATCGAACCAAACGTCACCTATGGGTATATTTTAGAAAGCTTATATTTCATACACGGATTTATAGGTTTATTAGTTTATATAAACCTAATTAAACTTACAATTGTATTGCTTAATCATACAACTAGATATTGTTTATCATAGATTAATCATGAACTCTTGAATCACATCCTCAGTCAGTTAAAGGTCAAAATACTTTATTGCCCATGTTACAAAGGTTTAGACTACTGTTTACAACAATGTTTTTGGGGCTTTAACGTATTTATGGCGTTTGCTCTAAGTAGTTAAATACGTGATTTAAATATTAACATTAATTGTTAGGAAATCAACGCTTAAACTCTCATCACGTATGAATGTGCGATTCAAGCGTGCATGAAATATGGCAAGACACGAATAAGCCTTGAAGAAAGATGAGCACAAAAAGCCGGTCGTACTATTGAGGTTTTTTAATTGATTTCGGAAACTAGTACGTGTTTACAATTTACATGTAAGATTTGTTTATAAATGCCAAGAAATAATGCCAAAACTAGGTTAAACTCTCATATTGGGCCGGCCCATAATTCTAAATTATGTTTTAGAGGTTGGACTCCCGCACCATGACATCGGCTAAACAACTTTATCTTTTTGAAAAGTTATCACTCTAGAACTCATTATAGATACCCTAACAAAACTCATGGTGTGTAAAGCAAACTCATTAAACTATAAATAAGTTCATAAACATTAAAGATAGGCTTCTCCAAATATTCATGACACTGAAGCAACTTAAGCACTAAAATAAATTAACCAGCCATCAAGAGAAATCTTGGAAGAAACGAAGTCTTTGGTTCGAGTATTGATGAAGGTTTTTACTCGGATAAATTGGTGGTGGGGTTTATTCCCAATAGGTGGAGGATTTGAGGGAAAACATACTAAACCTTGTAGATAAGACAAATGTTAGATAAACTAGGCACAAATAATAGAAAGATATATCATTTCTCATTTTATATATACAATGGAAGACTATAGTGAACTAGCACTAGAATGAGTTGATAATAACAAGTATTATCAACTAAGAATTTAAAGACACGACCGAAAAAGTTATGAATAATCTAGTAATTTGTTATAGTTCACAGTTAAAAGATCATTGCAAGATATATAAATAGCTAAGCCGTACAAAGATTGAAGGGGGAAATAGGCAAAAACGCAACAAGATACATATGCAAATACAATGGAATTGCCTTGAAACTAAACAAATTTTACAAAACACATATATAATAAAATTAAATTAAAAGAGGAAATGAAACAAAATTTACAATTGCCGGATGAGAAGTGCTGATTTGATTTCTACTCCAACTCCAATGCTTTTGTTTAATTGTTGTTATTAATCATTTCATATGTAATCACGGGGCAGACTTCTTATGCATCGCTAGTGAATTGATAAATTCCATAACCTGCGTATACAATTTTATTATTTGGCCATTAATTAAAAGTTGATTTAAGTAGTAATTTTATTATTTGGTCATTAATATTAAAACAAAGAGAAAATTGAATCGAATCGAACCTCAGATGGATCCCTCAGAGAATAATATGCATTGCTTTCCTTGGGGGTAGGAGTGACCAAAATACCATAACCATAATTACCCTCTCTTAAAAACTGTTAATAATTAAATTTAACTCCCTAGCCTCTTTTACTCAACATAATTAAGTGATAATTACTTAATTAGGAATTATATACCTTGAATGCATCTTCATCGGTTCTGTCATCCCCTACATATATGGGAAGCACATCATCACAACTGCTTAATCCTGCGATTGTGTTCAGATATTAAATTATTAATATTATTATTGTATTAATGAAAAAAAAGAAGTCAAAGTGGAAGGTTGACTAACCAAGTGATTCAAGTAAGAACTCAACAGCCTTCCCTTTATCCCACTTAAGAACAGGGCGAACCTCTAACACCATCCGCCCGTGTGTCAGTCTCAAACGCGAATACTTTTTTAAAGTGTCTTGGACTAATTCTGCAACTATTTTCCAGTTCTGTAATTATTAAAAAAAAAAACATGATATATTATATTATAATTATAATTAATTAAAAAAAGGGGAAATGTTGAAATGGTCACCTTGTCATCTACATTACGGTAGTGCACTGATACACAGAATTTGTTGTTCTCAACTTTTGCTCCTTGTATGATTTTGGTTGTCTCAACAAGGGATGCATAAACCTGTTGCAAACACACACGTGTCATTATTAGTATATATATCCTAAAAATTGTAAGTTTATAAGTTGTTGTACATTTTGAAATATTAACCTCATCGATCATTGGTAGAAATTCACTAGCAGGTTGGTACAAGTTTCCTTCTTTAACCTAAGTTCAAGAATATACTAAGATTTAGAACAACTATGTAGTTATGAATAGTTATGCAATTTATTTATTTATTATTTTTTTTTTTTTTGGTACCTCAGTGGACGGCTGAACAGGAGCCATGATATCCATCCCGTGACTACCCGCATAATAGAGTTCTTTAAGTCCTACAAACTCGCGTACCTGGAAAAATGTAAAAAAATGATACATATAACCAAAAATAAAATAAAAATTCAACCGAAACATAAAGATAAATACCTTTTCACGGCTTCTTCCGCTAATAATTGCTGTTGGAATGTATTTTGCCACGTTTCTCACAGCAGCTCGCATCTGGTTAGAATAGAAATGAGTATTAAAAAATTAAACATAATTATCGTCCGAGATTAAGTAAATATAAAATAAAAAAGATAGAATTCTCACAGCATTAGACATGTAGGCATGATCTGGATTATCCACAATGGGGGATAATGTTCCATCATAATCTAGAAACAGTGCTATCCTCTTTCCTTTTGCATTATTTGCAATTTGTTCAAATGATGCAAGTGCAGATGGATACTTAATCTGCACAAACAAAACAATTAAATTAATTAATTATTATGCTGGAAATGTAAAAGGGAGAAAAATAGTGGAATAATTATAGTACCAACCATCCAATTGCGGTAAGCAACATCAACATCATTTGATGATAAATCAATGCCATTGTTTTTAATTAAATTTCTTGGGGAAGAAGATTTCATGGCATCCAACCAGCTGGAAGACAGAACATCATCTAGTAATCCAGGTTTTTTCCGAGGAATTGTTGGAATGAAGACTCCAGAAGAAGAGTATGGTATTGGTAGCAATGAATCATTAATTCCTAATCTTGATTTAGTAATTGGTGTGGGATCACTGAGTATGGGATTAGCCTTGAGATCCATCAGATTCCTGGAAATTGCCAATTGTAAGATGTTTACTGAAGGAACAAATAAATTCAAAACTAGGGGTGTGAGTGAGCCGAGCTGTTCGTGAGCTACTCGAGCTCGGCTCGTTAAAAGATCGATAAAATCTCGAGTTAAACGAGTTCGAGCCGAGCTCGAGCTTAACTTAGAGCTCGTTTAATAAACAAGCCCGAACCCGAGCTTCATACTAAGAGCTTATTTAGGCTCGCGAGCCTAAACGAGCTAAAATAGTTAATTATTATAAAAATATAAATACATACTACGTATTTATCTGATTATGTGTATATATATTATACATATACATATATAAAATAATATATATAAAAAAAGATTTACATAATATATTAAATATTATGATTAATTAAAAGAATTATATATTTCGTATATATGGAAGCTTAAATGAGCTTAATCGAGCTGAGCCCGAGCCTGGGAAAACCTAAACAAGCCGAGCTCGAGCTTTACACATAAAGCTCGAAACGAGCCGAACTCGAGTTCGAGCTCGGTAAAATTAAACGAGCCGAGCTCGAACCTAGTCGAGCTTGAGCTCGGCTCGGCTCATTTACAGCCCTATTCAAAACTATGAAAAAAAACTATAAAAAAAACAGTTTTTAAAGTGGAACCATTAAACTCCAAACATATAGCAGTGAGTTCACTATAGATGCAAGTGATAAAGTCAATAGTGAAACAATATAATACTCCCTCCGTCCCACAAAAAACTTCCCATTTGGCTTTTGCACATGTTTTTAGGTAATAGTTAGTGGTGGGGTAATTGATTATACTTTTGATTAAAATATAAGGTTAGATTGGAGAGAGAAAGATAGTTAGTGGATATTAGTGGTGGGGTTTTTAATAATAATAGTTTTTTATTGGGTGGAGCCCACCAAATATGAGAAATGGGAAGTTTTTTGTAGGACAAAAGTTTAGAGTGAAATGGGAAGTTTTTTATGGGACGGAGGGAGTACAAAGTAACTGTATGAATACAGAAAAAGACAACTGTTGCACATTGTTTTTTAACGTGAATGAGTCAGTGTGCAATTACAGAGAAGGTGCAGTGAACCTGGACAGTACGTATCCCACTCAAATCAAAAGAGCAGCAAACAAATCAGTCCGAATAACAGGACAAAACAGAAAAATCAAAATGTTTCAGAGCTAAAAATGTGAAAGAAACGAATTGAAATTAAGGCAATCAAGCCGTATACTATAGAATATAATCTTGGTTTTCATGAAAAATGTTCACAAAATTGCTTTGCAAGTACACACAATATCCCTAAACAACAACTAAATCAAATGGATTGAGATCCTCTCGTATCCATATCAACATGATAGGTCAAGTTTTGAGAGAGGAATAAACTGTGGGTCCATTATTTAAGTTAATAGTGGATCCAAATTTATGCTTTAACTATTTGTTATTGGTCAACATCATCTCTCTCGTGTTGATGAACATGACAGGATCCCAATTTATGCTTTAACCATTTCATCTATACTGTTAAACCTAAATATTCGTTTCCTGCCATTAGAAATTCGTGAGGAATTCCACATTAATGAGGTCTAGATACATATATAATTCTCATTCCAAGAGCACGAAAGAAGAAACTCAAATCTAATATTATAACACGATAATTTCTAAAATCACCTATTCAGCACGGAAATCATATCATGTTCATATAAACAAATTATTATTAGATTAGATCAAACAATAAGCTTAAAGCATAAGGTCATGAGAAAAATAACAAATAACTTTTTTCTATTGAATAAAACTTATAGAAATCCATACGTCAGTGAGGAAGCTAATTCTGAAGCTGAGATTCAAATCGAAACGAAAAACCTTACTGGAAGTAGAACCTTCAAAATCCAAAACAAAAATCTCGTTAACAAACAAATTAATAGCCAAACGAAAATGACGAGAGGATTGAGAGAATGAAACGGCATTACCTTAGAGTCGAGAAAGCTTTGCACGATTGAAATGAAAATTGCAGAAGCCCTAGCAAAGTTGAGGATATAGATACAGAACGCGTGTAAGTAAGGGAGATGTAGAAGGAAAGAGATGAATATATAGAGCCAAAAAGGGGGAATTGCGAAAGTTGTTCGAGAATGTAACACGCGCATGTAGGTGGCGCGTGAAATAGTAATTTGGAATCGTCGATGAGGACAAGGTGTCATATACACGTGTAAACATAATAGGACACCTGTGATACAGTCAGATCTGACGGGGCCTATGAGTAAAGAATAGAGTGGTCATTTTCAGTTACAGCTGGATTAGAAAGAACGTTGGTGGCAGTTAGGAAATCCGCACCCACCGTTTGACATTAACTACCTCCCCCACCTAACCAATTGATTTTAATTAACTGGTCATCTAAGATATCTTTCTATTTTTTCTCTAAGAGAGTTCTTTCTGTTCATAACGTGTTAAAGACAAAACTTATATATAAAAAAAGGTATTGGGTTTATTCCCTAAAATAAGGAGATGAGTTCGAAGAAGACTACTACCCACTTAAATGTCATTTCGGATTCGAACCACTAACTAATTAACTTGCCGTTCAAAAGAAAAAATAAAAAACTATCTGCTTACTGCTATGCCATGGTTGAAGCTTTAGGCTCCATAGACGGAACTATGTATTAGGTATTAGGGAGGGGAGGACACCACTCAGTCTCCCCCACCTACTCTTATCCTATAATCACTTGTTAAAACATTAAACAAGATTGCACGTTTTGGCACACACATAATATTTTAGTGATAATGAAGTATGCTAATTATATGAGTAATGGACCACGATGTTCAACTTTGGTGTCTACTTACATACCCATTTAATTAAAACATATGTTAAAATCAAATAAAACACTAAGAAAATGAATAAATAGATTAGATATGTTATCTTATAAAGTGGATAGACACGTAAATATGTAAAAAAAAGGTAAACATTATATATATATCAAAATCTTTCGTTGTGCTTGGGGTTTTGAACATGTAAAAGAAGTTTTGAATTTGGAGGTGACCTCTGAACAATAATTTTTTATTCATGCACAAAAATTTAAATTAGTGTATAGATAATCTTTACGTATTACTAAGAAAATTTTAGTCCGATTTTTATGTAAAAAATATAAAGTTAGAATGTTTAAATCTTACTTTACATAATTCTACATCATATTATTCATCAAACTCCAATTGTTCTTATCATTAAACAAACATATTGATATCAATTTGCTAATTAAATATTTTCTGAATGATAAGTTTACCAAATTTATATATATTTTAATTGAGTAATTAGCACGCATGTGAACGGAATGTTTTGACATATTCGCCATGTCGTGCGACGGATTCTAAATGTTTGACACACAGTTTTTTAAATAATTAATGCTTCACGTTTAGTTTTTTAAATAATTAATGCTTCACGTGGTAAAATAAATTATCAAATATAGTATTTTTAACAGAATTCAGAGGAGACGAAATGGCGTGAGATGACGCGCCGGTGTCTTTGTAGTTGGGGAAGTCGATTCACGCAGTCCTCTGTTTTCTGTGAGACTGTAACCCATCGCTGGTTGCCTTGACTGGTCAAATATTGACCGACGCACAGAAAGAAAAAAACATGGGGCCAATATTATATGACAGTTAGATTTTCTCTTTCCTTTTGGAGGGAGTTGACTTGGTCCCACTTAACCTAATATTCAAGCACACAACCAAGCAATGTCCTATAATGGCAATTCATTTCTGTACTATAATTTTTTATTTTTATACCACATAGTGAAGTTAAGTTTTATGACTAATTATACAGGTATATCATACAATAGTTGTAATAGATGACATAAAAATTATTGTTTGAAAATCACCTCCTATAAACTATTAAACCTAATTGAACGAACTGTTCGAACCGGGAAAATAAAGTTAGGCGGTCGGAATAAATTGAATATACCCATAATTATAATCCTGTTGAAATCGTCCGTTGAACATAAAAATCCGGTTAAAACTGAAAAAACCGGAATTCTTTTTAAAAAGAGAGATAAATAAAATAAATACTGATTTTTATATAGTTTCGTAACTCAAAAATGATAAATTTGGTTGAAAAAGAGTTGTTGGAAATTTTTTTATTTTTACTGTATGTTTTTGTATTTTCTAGTTTTTTTTACATTTATACATTATTTACATAATTATTGCTTGTATGTACGAATAATATTGTCATCCAATTGAATTGTCTAATCCAGTTCGACCGGTTCAACCGTTTTAAAGAAATTGACCGGTCCAGTCCAAGAACCGGTTTTTAAAACATAAAGTTAACCCAATCACCTTAATAAGTTAATATTAAGCAAAAGATTTTATGAAATTACTTAAATGTTTTTTAAGTTTAAAATATCACTAGCTTAGTAACGAAAAAAAAAAAGACTTTATAAACTGTTTCATAATTCATGAAACTGTTAAAGATTCTTTTACTTTGATAAAAGTGTTGGGGCTTCGGGTAGATGACCAGTGATATAGTGTTAAATACACAAATGCAAAATACATCAAAATGGGACTCAATGGGACAGAATGTTAGAACTTATGGTCATTATTAAGCTTGAATTTGATCACCAATGTTGTAATTTCTTGTACGTTGGATGATGTTCTATTATTGAGCTCAAAATACATCAAAACGGGACTCACATGCTTTTATAAAAGCAACTAATATTCTTTACGGACAGTAATTATCACGCTGCTAACTCGTTTATTTTACAAAATCAGATCCTTATTGTCGGGATATGATATAAACAGATATACAGATTCTATTACTGATACTGCAGTTGGTACTGACCAATGAAGATTGAAGTTAGTACTGATGGGGCAGAAACATTGTCTACTACTGATGCTAATCTTGAAGTTACTACTGATGCTTCTAATCTCGAAGTTATTACTGATGACACTTAATACTGACGATCAGCAATTACTACTGATGCTATTTATAGTACTGATCAAGTTCGAGATTCTAGCATAGTTAGTTAAGGAATGTATATCTTGTTGTAATTAAATTGTAATCGATACCTAGAATAACTAGGTTAAAGTTTTAGGCTTCAAGGACTATTATATATAGTTCCTTATGAATTGTAAACATACGTGTATTGATCGTTCAAATTAATACATTGAAGCTTTTTGTGATTACTGTGTTCTTATTCGCATTCACATTCATTAACAGTATTCATTGTTCTTAATCAAATAACATAAGTGTTGATCCGCTGCAACTTCTTATTGTTAGTAGATCTTATATTAATTAATATGTTTAGGTTAATCGATCCTGACAAGTGGTATCAGAGCTTTACGGTTCTAGATCTACGAATTAAGAACAACAAAAAGTTTCATACTTTCGATCTTAAAATTGTTAATCATGTCTGATAACAATGAAAGCACTCAGGCGAACAAGATTCCAATTCTCACTCCCAATAATTTTGGGATGTGGAAAAATAGAATCAAGCAATACATGCTGGTTACTGATTATTCCATGTGGGAAGTGGTTCTTGAAGGAAACAAGACGATACAAACTCAAATAGCCACCACCTCCACTGAGGCTGACAAACTCAAGTGTGAGAAAGAAAAGAAGGACAGAAGAATCGAACTCAAAGCATTAAGCACTCTTTTGCTTGCCATTCCCAATGATTATCAACATCTCTTTGTTGAATATGATGATGCTAAGAAGCTATGGCAGGCTCTGGAAAAGCGGTTTGTTGGTACGAAGAGCACAAAAAGAAACATGAAGTCTGTTCTGAAGCAAGACTTTGAAAACTTCAAAGGACAGAAGAATGAATCATTGTGCCAAGTATTTGATAGGTTCAACAAACTCATTGGTGAACTAAATCAAGTTGGTTATCAACCAGACAATGATGATGTCAACAGGAAGTTCCTCAGGTCTCTAGGTGAAGAATGGTCTATGTACATTGTGATATATAGACAAGGAGATGCACTGGAAGAGAAAGAGCTAGACGAACTCTACAATGAACTAAGAGTGTTTGAATCTGAGGTAAGTACTAAAACTCCAAACTTACCTTCAAACAATGCTGCTTTTGTGTCTAGTACAGGAACATGTCAGGAAGCTATAAAGAATGCATGCATTGAAGATGTTGCAAGAGAATCTTTCTTCACTAGTCATGTACATACTGCATTGATTAGTGAGGATTTAGAACAACTCAATCCTGATGACTTGGAAGAGATGGACATCAAGTGGCAGATGGCAATGCTAAGCTTAAGAACAATAAGGTTTCTTAAAAGAACTGGAAGGCAAAATCTGTCATACAACAAAAGTGATCGTGCTGGATTTGACAAGACCAAAGTCAAATGCTACAACTGTAGCAATCTGGGTCACTTTGCCAGAGAATGTCCAAACAAAGATCAAAGATCAAGCTACAACAAGAACAGTACCTCCAATTCAACTGCTTTAGTTTCTCAAGAAGGACAAGGATATGACTGGAGCTTTCAAGCAGAAGAACACACACATAACCAAGCTCTCATGGCATTTACTACTGATCCTTCTACTACTGAGGTACATTCTAAATCTTGTACTCCTGAATGCATTAAGGCATATAAAGAATTAGAAAAACTAAATAGAGACACACTTGAAGAGATGATTCTTAACAGGAATAGAAGAATTGAATATAATGGTTGTATAGCTGACTTAGAAAACCAAATCTGGTTGCTTGCATATAACATGTTTACAGATCACGGACTTGAGCAATTTGCCATTATCCCATTGATTCCTATGAAGATAGGAAACTTGTATAGTAGTGGCCAGAAAGCTATTTTTACACTTCATAGGGACTTGAATGCCGAATCCCTGTAACTAGTTTCAGTGGGAGTGGTGTCCGGAAAGCAAAGCAAGGCACTATTGCTATCCATAATGGAAAGGAACATTTACCTATTTATATAACAGATCGTATGGTAGGACACAAATTGGGAGATTTTTCTTTCAATCCAAATAAGAGAACAAAGAAACCACTCAAAAAAAATCTATAAAATAACTGATCAAAAAATAAAAGATGAATTGTTACAAACCACTTATGAAAAGGAACATCTTGACTTAAAATTAAAAGATACTTTAATCAAATTAGAAGAATGCCAAATGGAATTAGAACATAATAAATTAACTATTAAAAAATTTGAAAGAAGTTTTAAAATTGTAAATGAATTAACAAGCAATCAAACCACTGAAAAGGTTGTGCATGGAGTGGGATATCATGATGTTCCATCTTCAATAAATTTTATCCCTCCTCTTAAATCAAGCATAGAAAGAATTTTAAATGATTTAAAAATTGAAAGCCAAACTGAAACTGAAACCAGTAATGAAACAAATGAATCAAATGAATCTTCTGATGATAATCAAACAACTGATTCAACTAATACAAGTTTTCACACAACACAAAGTCAAACTGAATCCCCAAAATACAACTCAGAAAATATACCTATAATTTTAAGAAGGGGAAATCAAAGAAACTTAAATAAGTTAAAAGAACAAAGAAAACCTAAAAGTGCTAAATCCACAAAATTATCATGTTTAATTTGCAACAAATTTAATCACATAGCAAAAAATTGTCACTTCAATCCCATTAATAACAAAGAATTCAAAGAGTTTAAAGTCCACAAAGATAAGGAAAAAGCTTTAAAATTAAAACAAATTGAAGACTCAAAAGAAAAGAAATTTCAAAAACCATGTGTTGAAAACCACAAATTTGGTAGAACTGCACAAAGATTCGTGAACAATATCAGGTATAAAAGTCCACAAAGAAGTAATTATTTCAAAAATAATGGAAAACCACATCAATTTCCTCACTATTCAAAGTTTTCAAACACCAGTAGGAACCATTCCAGGACTACTGCTAGAAACCCTAATTACAATAATAGTTGGTATACTTACAAAAACACTACTGACCATGCTCAAAACCCAAAATACCCAAACACTACTGGTCCATCAGTAGTAAAATATTCAAAAGTCAATCACTACGTGTATAAACCTAGATCAGTAGCAAACAAAAACACCAGTACTAACCAACAATTTAAGCACAAAACTGCATACAAAACTCAATCAGTTAGAAAAACAATCCCTCCAAAGGATGAACCCAAGACAAAACAAGCTTGGGTTCCCAAACTTAACTAATCATTTTACTTTATGTGCAGAGTATCCAGATCCCTGAAGAAGGTAGAACATGGCACATTGATAGTGGATGCTCTAGACACATGACTGGAAATCTTCAAATACTTAGAGATTTCAAGTCTTTTGAAGGAGGATATGTTGCTTTTGGAGAAAATCCAAGAGGTGGTAAGATTACAGGTAAAGGTACAGTATCAAATGGTAAGATTACTTTTGATGATGTATTTTATGTTGCTGAGCTTAAATACAATCTGGTTAGTGTCTCCCAAGTCTGTGATAAGAAGAATAAAATTCTTTTTACAGACATAGAGTGCATCATTCTTTCTCCTGATTTTATACTTGATGAATAATTTGTTGTTTTAAGAACACCAAGGAGAAACAATGTGTATTGCCTGGATATAGGGGGAGAACTCATTTCTTCTAATGAGATCAACTGTTTTATATCCAAGGCAAACACAAATGAATCAGAACTCTGGCATAGAAGGATGTGTCACACAAACTTTAAAAATATGAACAATTTAGTTAAAAAGAATTTGGTTGTTGGTTTACCTAAAAAAGAATTTATGTGTGATCATCACTGTGTTGCATGCCTAAAAGGTAAACAACACAGAACTTCTCATAAGACCAAAGCAATCAATTCTATTTCTAAACCTTTGCAACTCTTACATATGGACCTTTTTGGACCTACAAATGTAATGAGTATTGGAAAGAAACAATACTGCCTTGTTATTACTGATGATTTTTCCAGATATACTTGGGTTTTCTTTCTTAGGACCAAAGATGAAACAAGTGAAATAATCAAGAATCTGATTGTAAAGCTGGAAAATACAAGAGATCTCAAAGTGAAAGCAATTAGATGTGACAATAGAACTGAATTTAAAAATACTAACCTAATTGACTTTTGTGATCTTAAAGGTATTGACAGGCAGTACAGCTCACCAAGAACTCCACAACAAAATGATGTAGCTGAAAGAAGAAATAGAACCATCATTAAAGCAGCCAGATCCATGCTTGCAGATTCAAAATTACCAATAACTTTTTGGGCTGAAGCTGTTAATACTGCTTGTTATGTTCAAAACAGAGTATTAATAGTTAAGCCTCATTTTCAAACACCTTATGAACTTTTTAATAATAGAAAACCTTCAATAAGCTTTCTAAAATCATTTGGTTGTCCTTGTACTATTTTAATTACAAGAGAACAAATTGGTAAGTTTGACTGCAAAGCAGATGATGGAATATTTGTAGGATAATCCACTCAAAGCAAATCATACAGAGTATTCAACAAACGACTAAGGATCATTGAAGAAAGTGTTAATGTATCCTTCAATGAAAATTTAATGAATGAACAGGGAAATGGTCCAGAATGGTTATTTAACATAGATAATCTAACCAAATCTTTTGATGTGAATTATAATTTTAATACAGGAGATGCAAACAATCAAAATCCACAAGGTGGATCATCATCATTGAATGGTAGTCAAGAAAAGATGAAGTATATTCTGATTAATACTGATCCCACAGTTAATACTGAGGACAATAGTAATTCAGAAAACCCTAGACACCTTGATACCAGTAACAACTCAAATTCTCAAGATACTACTGATTCCACAGTTAATACTGATCCCAGTAGTAACTCAGAAACTCAAACAAATAATGATGAGTTAATCAATACTGATGTCAAACTAACATTGTTACACCAGTATCAAATGAAAATCATGTTACTACTGATACCAGTAGCAATGAAGAATCTTCTCAAAATCCAAACAATCAAGAAGAAACATGGACAGATGCACAAATCCCTGAATCCAAAGAGTCAAATCTTGACAGTCAACTAACTGTTGATAAAGTTCATGGCACCAGAACTGAAAAGAATCATCCTTTGGACCTAGTTCTCAGTGATGTGAACTCAACCATGCAGACAAGAAGCAAATTCAATTCTACAATAAATTCAAATGTTTGTAACATAAGTCTAATCTCTAATGAATGTATGTATGAATGTTTTCTGTCACAGGAAGAACCAAAGAAGATTCAACAAGCCATGAAAGACTCAAACTGGATCATAGCAATGCAAGAAGAATTTCTTCAGTTCAAACTACAAGCAGTATGTACTCTTGTCCCTCTGCCCAAAGGAAAAAGAGCCATTGGAACTTTAGAAACAAGAAAGATGAAAGAGGCATTGTGATCAAGAACAA
Organism: Calendula officinalis; assembly: GCA_963853835.1. Classification (NCBI taxonomy): domain Eukaryota; kingdom Viridiplantae; phylum Streptophyta; class Magnoliopsida; order Asterales; family Asteraceae; genus Calendula; species Calendula officinalis. Next base: position 24,826,362 of record OY970820.1, read on the forward strand.
AGCCAGACTTGTAGCTCAAGGATACACACAAGAAGAAGGGATAGACTATGATGAAGTGTATGCTCCAGTTGCTAGAATTGAAGCAATAAGAATATTTCTGGCATATGCTTCATACAAAAAGATCAAAGTCTACCAAGTGGATGTAAAAAGTGCCTTCCTATATGGGAAAATTGAAGAAGAAGTGTATGTATGTCAACCTCCAGGTTTTGAAGATCCAGAACATGATGACTATGTGTTCAAACTAGACAAAGCTCTTTATGGCTTTCATCAGGCACCAAGAGCTTGGTATGACACATTGTCATCATAACTTCTAAAGAACAATTTTAAAAGAGGGGCCATTGACAAAACATTATTCACAAGAAAGGTCAAAGATGATATACTACTGGTCCAAATATATGTAGATGATATCATCTTTGGATCAACAAATGATCAACTGTGCAAAGAGTTTGAAGAACTAATGGAAATCAAGTTCAAAATGAGCTCAATGGGTCCAATGAATTTCTTCCTTGGACTCCAAATCAATCAAAAAGCAGATGGTATTTTGATCAACCAATCAAAATATGTCAGAGATATTTTAGAAAAGTTTGCAATGAAAGACTGCAAAAGTGCAAGCACTCCAATGGAAACTCACAAACACCTACATCCCGATGTTGAGGGGGAGGATGTGGATGAACATCTATATAGATCCATGATTGGGTCTTTAATGTATCTCACTGCATCCTGACCTGACATTATGTATAGTGTTTGTGTATGTGCCATGTATCAAGCAAGACCTAAGGAACTACACTTGCAAGCTGTCAAAAGAATCTTTAGATACTTGAAGGGAAAGCCTTCTCTTGGTCTTTGGTATCCACATGCATCACCATTCGAACTCATAACCTATACTGATAGTGACTATGGTGGTGAATGTCAAGACAGAAAATCTACTACTGGTGGATGTCAATTCTTTGGATCAAGATTAGTTTCATGGCAATGCAAGAAACAAACAAATGTTTCAACATCCACTGCTGAAGCAGAGTATGTAGCTGCATCTGCTTGCTGTGCTCAAGTTCTATGGATTCAAAATCAACTCTTAGATTATGGTATCTCTATCCTTAAAATTCCAATTTTTATTGATAATCAAAGTGTCATCAGTATTGTGAATAATCCAGTAAAATATTCTAAAACAAAACACATTGAAATAAGATTTCACTTCATAACGGATTGCAATGAAAAGAAATTAATTAAAGTAGAAAAGATTAATACTGACAATCAAATGGCAGACCTTTTTACAAAAAGCATTTGATGTAGGAAGGTTCAGCTTTCTGGTTAGCAGTATTGGAATGATTTTAATAAATTAATTTCACAAAAGAAATCAATATGTAAAGTTTTGTATAATTTGTATAGTTATAAATATGTTTTACTACTGATTACTTATTACTACTGATCTTGCTTTACTACTGCTAGGGTTATCAGTAGAAATTAGGTTAAGTATAGAAACAATGGTTACTACTGATGTTTCTACTACTGACACTTAGTTACTACTGATCGACCGTTATCTGTAAAACACACAATTACCATACTAACCCCCATGAAATTAGCCGTTGGGTTATTATTCGAAGGGTATTTCAGTCGTTTTGCAGGAAAATTCGTAAAATATAAATAGCTGATTAAGATTAGTTTAGCATTATCTTCTCCTCGATTTGCTAAACCCTTCGATAAACCCTAAAAGTCGATCAAACTCCTGCATCAGTATCAACTAAATTCATTCCACAAATCATTCACACTTGCAAAACCGACTACACTCTCTGTGAAATTCTTCAATTCAAGGTTCAAAATCATTCAAATGGCTACCCTAAAATCACTCGATGTTCGCACAGATCTCAAATAATCAGAATTTCATAATATGTGTGCATTCTTGAGAAATCCAGACGGCACAAAGGATTTTCGTCCTATAGTGATGTTCTTAAAGAACACTTACATCAAGTTTGCACTCACTATCAACCCAAGAGCATATCAACAACATCTAGTTAATTTCTGGACACATGCTGAACGGATTGAAGATACCACCATGTCCAAAATCAAATCCCTTGTAGATGGAAAGTCTATTACCATCACTGAACAAACAATCAGACATCATCTTCAACTCAATGATGAGTTTTCTTTACCAAAGGAGGATCTTGTTGATACTTTACAAAAGATGGGGTATGAAGGAAGATTAGACATTGTCACATTTCAAAAGGGTCTTCTTTCACCCCAATGGAAATTTTTAGTTCATACCATTCAACACTGCATCTCTCCAAAAAGAAGTACTTGGATTGAGTTCAACAAGTCAATAGCTTCTGCTGTTGTTTGTCTGAGCACAGGACAAGTCTTCAATTTTTCAAATATGATTTTTGAAGGAATGCTTGGAAATTTATCATCCTCTAAATTTTTGATGTATCCAAGATTCCTTACTTATATAATAAACTGTGAACTTCAAAATCTTTCTATTCCTAAAAATATTTTTGTTACACCAGAGTTAAATAAAAAGGTGTATGCAAATATGAGGAAACAATTTAAATTTCTGGTAAAGATACTCCATTATTTTCGAACATGATCTATGATCAACCCCCAACTGGAGAAGGTTCAAGTCACCCCATTGAACCCCAACCAACTCCACCACCAAAAACAGCCCAAACAGAACCCATTCAGTCCACTCAATTAAATGCACCAACAAATGTCCTGAATGTGTCCCAGGTACATGCTTTTAATCCCCAGAGTGCTACTCTTCACTCTGAGGAAGACCAAACCAAAGCCAAACACATTTCCAAAACTTATAAAAGGAAGAAATCTTCCTTAAAGGACACCAGGTTACAAATTGAGTCAAACCCCAGACTCCAAGAGTTGTCCTCCAAGGAGGAGAGAGGGCATGAGGAAAGGGCTCGCACTACTGATGCCCCAAAGGTGGGTGCACAAGATAGTGAGAACATCAATAGGACCCAGACCTCGGCAACTCTAAGTGATGACTCAGAATTTGAGGCATTACTAAGAGGACCCCGGTGCCAAGAAACCACAAGGGGGGCACTGCTGCTCCTTCTAGGAAGAAGAGAGTGTCCAAACAACCCATTTCATCACCAAGAAGTGATGAGGGTAGAGAGACACAACCTGAATTGACGGATAGGATGGAAAACCTTAAAGACAATGTACCTAATGAGCCCAATGATCCACCCAAATGGGCTGAGGGCAGTATTAAACAAACCAAATTGACGGATAGGAAGGAAAACCTTAAAACCATTGTACAAGATTGTCTGAATTTATTAAATAATCAAGGTAAAACCATGGCCTATATGAAGCAGCACATAAATACTCTGAACAGAAGACAGAAGAGGTTCGAGTACAAACTTCAAAGACAATCTGCTTTGATCCGAAAGTTGCAGATAGTGATGCTCAACAAGTTGAGATCACTAGGGGGAGACAGATCAGATTCAAGGAATGATAGATCAATCTATTGCAGCCGCAGCCCTCCTCAACTTAAGAAGAGAAGTCCATGGTGAAGCAGGTATAGATGAGGATACAATTGTGTCTGCAAACCAATCTCAAACGGCAGAACAATTAAACTCTCCAGTTACTACTGAGGTCATAGAGACTACTGATCCTATGGTTATTACTGAAGAAAAGGATCAAGAGGTTGTTACTACTGGTCATGATGAAGAGATAGAAACACCAGTAGTAAATACTCCAGAAGAAGATTTAATGGTTACTACTGATGCCCTAGCAGTATTAACTACTGAAACAACCTCACCAGTAGTAAATGAATCACAACAACTTGTTGCTTCTGAAGGTGAAAGTGAAGAAATTCCAGAAGTAATTGAAAGAGAAAGAATGGTGGTTATTACAAAACCTCCAACTCCAGACCAACCACTTATCATACCTGACATTGATGATAATGTGAAATGGTATGAGGTTGATGAGTGTGAACTTCCTCCACACCTCAAATACTTTCAGAGGATACAATTCATCTATTCTCTCCATCAGTAATTATTACTAAAGTTCCTGACATGAAATACACTCCACCTACAGCCTGTGCTGGAAAAGGAAAAGAACCATATGATGATGATTATCCAAACAGAGCATTAGGTCACTTCATGGTAAACAAGATGAATCATGTCAGACCAGCAAGACAAGATAGAAGAAAGGTAAAAATGATAAGGTACTTGAGAAAAATGGCTAAGACTCAAGAAGCTGAGATACAAATTCCACAAATAGAAGGAATCCTGGTAGAGGATCAAAAGGCAGAATATGAAAAACAAAGAAAAATAGAAGAAGAACATATAAATTGCTTTGAAGATCTTGTTGCAGAATGTAAGAAAGAAAAAGTTGACCTACCAGAGGAAATGTTTGAGCAGAAAAAGAAGATGATTGATTACCTTATATCAAAAGGACATAGTGCTAAGTCCTTTGGCAGAATGAAGTTGATTACAATAGTGGATAAATATTGTACTGCCAAGAAAAGAGAATTAGCTGAAATAGAAGTAGAAGAAGAAAAAGAAAAGGTTTTAACTGAAATAGATCCAACAATAATTTTGTCTAGAACACCAACACCTGGTGAATCTTCAAAACCCCCAAGGAAAAGAAAAGCTCTTCCACAGGAACAAGAAGTCAAAACAAACAGATCAAATAATTCTTGTTCTTGATGTTCCTGTTGCTCCCATTGAAGACAATCCAATCATCAATTGGAGAGTTATTGATAATGTGATAGAAGTCATAAGGGAAGACAGAAAAGTTCAAAGACTTACTGGATGGAAGCCAATGATCAGATCTTGTTCAAGAAGTGATATCATCAAAGTTTTGATAATTGGAAAACCAAGAATGGATAAGAAGAAATGGAAGAACTCAGGAGCTGGATACTTAACAAAAATGATTGATGCTGCATTTTATCCAGACAAATATCCTGAGATATTTTCAAATAAAGAAAATGTCTATGCTTGGAATGTTTTACCTTCGGTAAATATGTATTTCTTTGAAAGAGCAAGTAAAAATTGTGAGCTGTACTTAATGGAAAAGGAATATCCACATTCTGAAGAAACAATGTATCAATTATACACAAACACAATGATGAAACCCTATGATGTTGTGATGTCTCAAGAAAAACTTAACTATTTTAGCAAAAGAAACAGCAACTACATTATTGCTCAAAGAAAGCTGCAAAATCAAAGAACCATTGAAGGCAGACAAAGAAGAGATAAAGAACAAACTGAGAAGAATGAAGAACAAAAGAAACTTGATTAATTCAAAAGGAATTAATAAGTTTAGGGGGAGATTGTTGGGATACGATATAAACAGATATACAAATTCTATTACTGATGTTGCAGTTGGTACTGACCAATGAAGATTGAAGTTAGTACTGATGGGGCAGAAACATTGTCTACTACTGATGCTAATCTTGAAGTTACTACTGATGCTTCTAATCTCGAAGTTATTACTGATGACACTTAATACTGACGATCAGCAATTACTACTGATGCTATTTATGGTACTGATCAAGTTCGAGATTCTAGCATAGTTAGTTAAGGAATGTATATCTTGTTGTAATTAAATTGTAATCGATACCTAGAATAACTAGGTTAAAGTTTTAGGCTTCAAGGACTATTATATATAGTTCCTTATGAATTGTAAACATACGTGTATTGATCGTTCAAATTAATACATTGAAGCTTTTTGTGATTACTGTGTTCTTATTCGCATTCACATTCATTAACAGTATTCATTGTTCTTAATAAAATAACATAAGTGTTGATCCGCTGCAACTTCTTATTGTTAGTAGATCTTATATTAATTAATCTGTTTAGGTTAATCGATCCTGACACTTATCATGCAATAGTATGCTATGATTAGTGTGTATGGTGACATGTTTAAGAAGAGATTGGCTGGCATAATGACATTTGAGGCGAAGTTTGGTATCTATAGGGGATGAACCTAGTTGATAATGTGTTAGGCCGAATACATTGTTACGTAACTTTTTTTTTTGAACGGCAAGTTAGTAAGTTAGTGGTTCGAACCTAGACAGTGACATCCACAAGGCCGGCAGTATCCCTTCCCTCGAACCTTCCACCTATGGGGAATAAACCCCACGTCCACGACGGGACTTGAACCCATGACCTTGGCCATGGGCAACACCTTATCTTTTCACTAATACCACTAGGCTAGAAGCCTTGGGTACATTGTTACGTAACTGAGACGAACAAAAAAGTCATGACATGTCACATCTAGGGCTAAACTGGCCAAAAATATTACAGTCCAAGGCGTTAGTTAAAAGACGGTATTACAAAAACTAGGCTCCTTTCACAAAATATAATTTTAAACGCATGGTCAAACGCGCCGTCCAAATCCCGACCCATTTCAATCCTTCCAACCTGAAATGTGTCAATGAGGAGAGATTAGTACAAAAGCTAAGTGAATGAATAAACCTACAAATTATGCTAAGCACTACTAGCAAGCAAGGAAGTAACATCTCCGAAGGGGTAACCAAATATGAGAGGATCGGCGGCTCTGCCGAGCCCTAAACCATGGTTGGCCAAAACCATGGTAATCCGATGGCGATGTACCCGAAGGCCCGGTAAACCCCCTTACGTGTAACGCATATAGGTAAGGTCTGAATACCGCGGTCAACAATACACTATGCCCAGCCGTTATCCGTCCGACGCTGACCTCATCCCGAATGTGCACATTGTCATGTATAGTAGTCTTCTAGCAACTAGGTATACATATCCCTATCATATAATTATCATACCACAAATAATTATGTAACACACAAAATCATGTTATAAAAGTTTGCGCCGAAACACAGTCCAGACATCCTCGCGCTCTGCGAAGATGATCACGTTCCAGTCCCAAAATAGCGGAGCCGCATTAACGGATCAACAATAACGGATCAACATTAATGGATCAGCACTAACGAATCAACACTAACGGATCAGCACTAACTGATCAGCACCAACTGATCAGCATTAACGGGATCAACACTAACTGGGTCAGCACTAACTGATCAGCACTAACTGATCAGCATTAACGGGGTCAGCACTAACGGGGTCAGCACTAACTGATCAGCACTAACAGATCAGCATTAACGGGGTCAGCACTAACGGGGTCAGCACTAACTGATCAGCACTAACTGATGAACATTAACGGGGTCAGCACTAACGGGGTCATCACTAACTGATCAGCATTAACGGGGTCAGCACTAACGGGGCCAGCACTAACAGATTAGCATTAACGGGGTCAGCACTAACGGGGTCAGCACTAACGGGGTCAGCACTAACTGATCAGCATTAACGGGGTCAGCACTAACGGGGTCAGCACTAACGGATCACAACCAAACACAAGTTGGAGATTAAATCCACTCACATTTACTTCCAACTGCCGAACTCAGAGGTCTAATGTTTCTGAGTCTCGATCCCAGTTCCTGTACACCAAAGAACACTGAGTTAGTAATCGGTATTATCAACAATGACTAATGTTAACAATGTTAACCACTAACTTTCCACAAAGTATTGCTAATACCAACACTAACACAATAACATGTCTAAACCACAAATACTTATACAAATTAAGCTACTAAGCCATTTTACTACCAAGTGGCCCAAACGGGTCAAAATCCAAACATAGTTCTAATACTACTAAATCTTGGCTTTTAATCCATATAAACACCACATTTAGCAAGTCATGACTACTACATAATTTAACCAATCAACACCTTTCTTGACCAAGTATTTTACCCAAAATCACTAGTTTATCTTTTTGACACAAATCATCCAAACACTAACTTGTTTATTTCACAAAACCTACCAATACTTGAAAATCAACATAAGTAATTTACTAAATATGTTATCTTAACATATTAAACAACATCAACCATCAAATCCTTAAGAACTCCAAGGTTTGACAAAACTCATCTTCTCCAAACCTCCATTAATGGAGCTTGGAGGTGAGTTTCACCAAAACTTAGGCTCTTCCCACAAATAACCACACAATACATGTAAAAGCTTGAATAAACATATAATCTAACATCTAACACAAGATTCATGTAACGACCCGAAATTGTAAATAAATAAAATATGTAAAAATATGATAATTGCGGATAAATCATATAAAACACGTGGAAATTGGTTTCGTGTCGTTTGGACACCGTACGAGAAAGTTATGGGCGAAACCGGGTCGAGACAAAGTTGGAAAAGTGCAGCCCTGCTGCTTAAGGGAGTTCGCGACGCGAACCCTACTTCGCGATCGGGAAGTAGGGCCAGGGAGTTTGGTCAGTTGGCGTGATGTAGTTCGCGGTTGGGTAGCGATCGCTAAGTATGGCCGAACATGCAAAGTTAGCGACGCGAACTTAGTTCGCGCCGTGAACTCTGGACGACCAGCATTAAAGACGGGTTGAGCTCATTTAATGCCATATCAAAACCCTAGTTTTCTCTCTTGGCGATTTTCGAGCATAGCATTTGGTTTGGGTTGATTTCTTCACAAATCTTTGGTAGATTTCACTCCTAGTGGAAGATTAAAGGTATATCTTCACCCTTTCATCTTTGTAGCTCAAGATCTATGGATCTTGAAGCTAGGGTTTGAAACCCTAGTTCTTGGGTTGGTGATTAATGGTTAAATAAAGGTTGTATACACTTAATAGATGGTATATTGACAAAGGAAACAAGTGTATGATTTTGATTTGTAAGAATCTTACGGGTTGGTTAAACCTAGGGTTTGGTAAATCACCATATTTGGGGGAATGGATTGATGGGTGTTATCTAGAGGTAGATGAACACCTTGGTAGTAGTTTGTGATGATAATCTTGTTGTGATAATTGTTTTAGACATTCGGTGAAGTATTGAAGTGGACGAATTGTGAGCAAGGAACCGGCGGAAAGAATACGGTTAAAGCATCTTTGTTACTAAGGTGAGTACGTGTGGAATTTACTGAGTACATAGCCCTTGTAAATATTTTCATTAATTGTGTTACGGTCTATTTGCTTATATGTGTAGACTTATAGTGATTTGAGTTAGTGATAGATATTACCGATAATATTGGACTAACTTGATTGATGATAAACGTGATAGCCGAGAGCTAGATTGGCATAACCATAGGGTTATGATGAGATTGAGATAATGTGATGATACGGGCGACTCCCGATCATGAGGTGTGGATTGAGGGGCAGTTGGGTGGATTCCCATCGACTCTTCCACGTTAGTTATGAGATGACACGGGTGACTCCCGGTCATGAGGTGTGGAGTGAGGGGCAGTTGGGTGGATTCCCATCGACTCATCCACGATAGGTGTGGTGTGAGGGGCAGTTGGGTGGATTCCCATCGACTCAACCACAATACTAATCTTACTCATTGGACGTATTCCGGTGGGCAAGGCAGGTATCGGTAGCGTGGACGATCCTATTGCCGGTACCTTATTTCTAGTTAGCTCGGGGGCATCCCGATAACTAGATATGTATGTGATTCTAGCTAGTTCGGGGGCAACCCGATAGTTAGACGTGATTGCTAGGTAAGCAAGGTTGATAGGGTCACAATGTGGTGACTAGACTGGATAGTTGGATATATATATATATATATATATATATATATATATATCTTACCCTATATATGGCCCCTAATTTTGAAGAGCTTTCGACACCTTGGCACTTCCGAGCAATTTGATTGGTGCTAAATACCACCTGTAATTCAGGTATTGGATCACCTCATTCACACCAAATTTCATAACTTCTTCACCTCATTGCTGATTTTTCGGTAAGCAAATCTTCCAGCTTTCACCGACCAGCCTGTAAAATTCAAACTTTTTATTAGATTGAATAATGGCAAATCTAGCTGTTGTTCTTATCTTTAACCCTAAAAAGTTGTTCTTCCTTGACATTATTTCAGCCGTATTATCTTTGCAAATGGACTATTCGACCACGGTGTCCACAATTTCAATCCCAGGTTTATTTTCCTTTATCATAGTCGGATCTGTATTTGTGTTTGTGTATCATTTACTTCTATATCCCATCTGCTATCGCAACCATATATCCTTCATTAACAATGGTTATTTGAACTTCTGTTTTCAATTGTCTCTAGGTTTTGATTCATACTTTTGAAGAAGACCACGTCGCATGATTTTTGGGGTTTTTTTTTTCGTTTTGGAATAATCCCCAATTTTGATTGTGTTTCTGATTATATTTTTTATTAATTACATTAAATCAAGTGAATAACTACCGGTTGCTTATGGAATTGCTACTCGAAACCATTACATTTGTTCAAGAAGATGGAATATTTTTACCATTGGACAATAACTCAATTGGGTTGCTTGAAGAAAAGTGAGCAAACTCCCGATGAGAATCGACTCTTATGTTAAAATATTTATTCTTACTTTATATATCTGTTGTAGAACTTGCATAAATTCTTGGGCATGGTTTTTGTTTTTTATTTGGTGTAACAAATTTCGGAAGAAACCATCAAAGGTTCGGACCTGATTGCGTTAGCCTCTAACGAGCACATTCTGTTGCGATCTTGCTCGATATGGTCCTGGTATGTTGTATTGTTACTGTTTTTAAAAGAAAATTTACATTCTGTTGTATTGTTACTGCTTTGCTAGGTTATCAAGTTATGAAATTGATTTATTTTTTATACCTTAAGCATGTACTGAATAGGCTATTTTTTAATTCCTGCTGTGACTTTTTTCTCTTAAGATTAATAATTTATCTATATTACCTTTCGTATAGAAGCTGCATTTTGACCCATTTGATGGGACCGGGTCAAAAGTCAACTGAAGTTTTTACAAATGCTTATAATGGCCTTACTCAGTTTAATGAAAATGGTCATAATCTTGCAGGTATTGCAATCACGGGCCATAATAAACATGAGATGCAAAGTCATATTTTATCTATAATTACAAAGTTCATTTGTGTTCTTTTTTTATAATAAATCCATGTAATATATGAATAATCATAAAAAATCTGACAGTTGCTTTTAAAGTTAGGAAAACATGAAATAAGGTTTATTAAAATTGTTTCAAGGTCAACTTTATTTTCGAGAACGAGAAAGAAATAGAATACATATTAAGTTGCCAAGTGATGTTCATATACTAAAATTGAAATTAAAGTTTTCCCATTTTTTTCAGGTGCCACTAGAAGTCTAGAAGCAAAGGAAAAAGCTGCATAAGCCAAATCAAGAGCGGATGATGCTTTTAAGCAGATAAAATTATAAGTTGGTTGTAGATGCTTACACTCAGGTGTTATACGAGTGATTCACTTAGATATTGGTGTTTAAACTTCAAAATGAAAATATAGTTGGACTTTAGCGTTGCTGTCTTGAATATGGACATCGGATTTTTGTTTACGAGTATTGAAAAAACGGAACATTAATTGAAGCTTTACATCACGTTTTAAGAACATTAAAATGATGAAAAACTGTCATGGAATTCTCATTTAACTTGAAATTTGTAAGTTCATGAATTATTATATAAGTTTTTATGTGCCACCCGTGATTTGTCACAACACATAAAATTATGATTATTCTCACATGACCAACTTTATGTAGTCGCATCACGTTTTAAGAACAATAACGGATTCAAGGTCATTTGTTGTGACAGAGATGGCAATTACACAAATTCAACAACAAATGTTGTTTACAAAGAAGTCTTATTTCGTCTATAAATATTATGTAACATTTGTTCATGTATCAAATTCTGAACAAACTTATCATTACAGCTATCGATTCTTATGTCATTTTTAAAATTATTAATATTTTTGGTATTTTTTCTATAATATATCTTTTGAAGCATGCCCGTCCAGTTGGGCGGGCTATGAAACTAGTATATATATATGTATGTATGTATATTGATTGGTTATATGAAATGTGACATTTCACTTTTATTATCGGGTCTAAACCCATGTAGCTCACGAGACGTTTTTGTCTCACGTACTCCTTGTTTTGTTTTGCTATGTACTCAGGTTCGGGATCGAAGGCTTAGGTACGCATGGATAGAGATGCGGGACCTAGATTAGAAGAACACTAGATTGGATTTAGTCTTAGCTTGGTTATGATCTATTTTGTAACACCTACTTTTATACTCTGATTTCATACCAAGGTTTTTGTAAATCCAAATTGAGGATGTTCTTCTATTTATAAAAATGTTTTATTTTGGCCAATATTTGGTATTAAAATTTGAGGTGTTACAACTTGGTATCAGAGCTATAGTTTAAGTGAATTAGGTTGGATGACCATCCTAGTCTTAGACTGTAGCATTAGGAATATAAGATTCCTTAAGATCATAGGTTGACCTTGAGACTTTATATTAAGTTTAGGGTTGAACCTAGGGGACCGATGAATTTGATATGATTTTGGGTATTGAGTCTTATGCGACTAATGGGTTGTACACAAGGTACTAAATGTTTAATGTCTTTCATATAGTCTTGATTGAAAGAAATGGTGACCACACGTAGAAGTGGTAAAGCCCCGGAGGGCCGGGAGGAGGAAGTACCTCCTGTCGAGAGGGTGGTTGAGCAAGAAAGTCAACCGTCGATGCATCGAGTTGATGAATCAGAGGTCGGAGCTAATAGAACTCCGGTGACCATGGCGGATCTCCAAACTATTATCGATCAAATCAAGGGAACGGTGGCCGAAGAAGTGCACCGTATTATTGGAGACCGTGAGAGGTCGGGAGGGGACCGTGAATCCGATGCTAAATCGGAAGAGAGAACCGGGGGTAGTGGCACCGGGGAGGGGAAATCCTCCACGGGTGGCCAAAGTGATGCTAGGGCTAGGCCCATTGTGAAAGAGGGTTGTTCGTTTAAATCCTTCATGGCTTGTAAGCCAAATGTGTATACGGGTAGTTCGGACCCGAAAGTAACGATGAGGTGGATCCGGGAAACCGAGAGGGTTATCGGTAGTAGCAAGTGTAAGGATGCCGATATGGTGACGTATGCGTCAGAATTGTTAAAAGAGGACGCGATGGTTTGGTGGGATATTGTGTATGAGACCCTCGGGAGAGAGGTGGTTGAAAAGATGTCGTGGGATGAGTTCACCACGAGGTTGAAAAAGAAGTTTTGTCCCGAGAGGGATTTGGAAAAGATGCACGAAAAGTTTGTGACCCTTAAGAAGGGTGATATGTCAATCGAAGAATACTCGAGGGAGTTCACGGGATTGCTCCCGTTTGTTGCTAAAACCTACTCGGATGAGAGGTTGAGGGTGGTTCGGTACGCTAGTGGGTTACCGTGGGACTACCAGTTGGAGGTGAAGAGGGCGGTTTCATTAGATGAGGCCATTAGTGCCGCCCGGGGTGTAGAAGAGGTGAATGTGGCACGGGTTGCCGAGAGGGCCCATGTGGGCGAGAAGAGAAAAGCCGAGAGTGGCTCGGGTACTTATAAGAAGGGGAAATTCACATCGAGCTTCTCGAAACAAGGAAGTGTAGGTTCTTGCAAGAAATGCGGGAAGAATCATACCGGCGCGTGCCGAGGAGAGTCGAAATCTTGTTTTAATTGTGGAAGGGCGGGGCACATAGGCCGAGATTGTAGGGCCAAGTCGTTGGCCGATGTGGAGTGTTTCTCGTGTCACGAGAAGGGGCACTATAGCAATGTGTGTCCAAAGAAGGGAATCGAGTCGATGGTGTCCACGGCTCAAAAGAAAGTGGAACCGGCGAAGGTGAAGGGGCGATCCTTCCAACTCACTCGGGAGGAGGCGAAGGAGGCACACGATCTGGTGTCAGGTATTTTATTCATTAACTCCTTGCCAACTCATATTTTGTTTGATTCGGGTTCCAATTATTCGTTTGTGTCTTATGAATTCGGTTGTAAATTGAATGTGCCATCCGAGATGTTAAATGAGGTTTATGAGATAGAAGTAGCCGACGGGAAAACGTCTATGGTTGAATGTATTTATAGAAATTGTGAAATAGAAATAGACGGTAGAAAGTTTAAGGTGGATTTGTTGCCCATGGGAATTAGGGCGTTTGATGTGGTTATCGGTATGGATTGGTTGGGTATGCACCAAGCCAATATTTTGTGTGGAAAGAAAATAGTGTCGATTAGGACACCCGAAAATGAGAAAGTGTATGTGTATGGGGAAAAACGACATCACATGCCTAATGTGATTACCGCCATTAAGGCAAGGAAAAGTATATCGAAGGGTTGTGCATCGTTTATTGCATATGTATTGGATGGCCGAAAGGAAAAGAAGTCAATGGATGATGTCAAAATTATTCAGGATTTCCCCGAAGTATTTCCCGATGACTTGCCCGGTTTGCCACCGGAGAGACAAGTCGAATTTAAAATTGATTTAGTGCCGGGGGCGACGCCGATTTCTCGTGCTCCATATCGTTTAGCTCCCACCGAAATGCGAGAATTGATGACCCAATTGCAAGATTTGTTGGATAAGGGTTTCATTCGTCCGAGTTCGTCACCGTGGGGTGCACCGGTGTTATTTGTTAAAAAGAAAGACGGTTCAATGAGAATGTGTATTGACTACCGAGAGTTGAATAAGGTAACTATTAAGAACCGTTACCCGTTGCCGAGAATTGACGACTTATTCGACCAATTGCAAGGTGCTAGTTATTTCACGAAGATCGATTTGAGGTCGGGTTATCACCAAGTTCGGGTGAAAGAAGGCGACACCGAGAAGACGGCTTTTCGTACACGTTATGGTCATTATGAGTTTCTAGTAATGCCGTTTGGTCTTACAAACGCGCCGGCTATTTTTATGGATTTAATGAATCGGGTTTGTAAACCGTTTCTTGATAAGTTTTTGATCGTGTTTATTGACGACATTTTGATTTATTCGAAAACCGAGGAAGAACACGAAGGTCATTTGAGGCTTGTGTTAGATGTGTTAAAACGGGAGAAGTTGTATGCTAAATTTTCAAAGTGTGAGTTTTGGTTGCGGGAAGTGCAATTCTTAGGTCACGTGGTGACGTGTGATGGTATTAAAGTTGATCCGTCCAAAATTGAAGCGGTGTCAAATTGGGAGCCTCCGAGGACTCCTACCGAAGTTAGAAGTTTTCTTGGGTTAGCCGGTTATTACTGGAGATTTATACAAGACTTCTCGAGAATCGCGATTCCACTCACGAAGTTAACGAGAAAAAGTGAGAAGTTTGTGTGGGAGAAGAAGCAAGAAGAGGCGTTTAAGTTGTTGAAGGAAAAGTTATGTAACGCGCCGATTCTTACGTTACCGGATGGTATGGAAGACTTTGTGGTCTATAGTGATGCTTCGAATCAAGGGCTCGGTTGTGTGTTGATGCAACGAGGTAAAGTAATCGCGTATGCCTCGCGACAATTGAAGAATGCGGAATTAAGGTACACGACACACGACTTGGAATTGGCGGCGATTATATTTGCCTTGAAGTTGTGGAGACATTATTTGTATGGTACTCGGTGTACGTTGTACACGGATCATAAAAGTTTACAATATGTGTTTACTCAAAAAGATCTTAATATGCGACAAAGAAGGTGGATCGAGTTGATTGCCGTTTATGATTGCGAGATTGTGTATCACGCGGGAAAGGCTAATGTAGTAGCCGACGCCTTGAACCAAGGAATTTTATCACGTATAGAAGTCGTCTCGAGCATCATTGAAAGAATCAAGAATGCCCAACGAGAGGTTATGGGAAAAGACGAGTCAAGACAAGAACGGTTAGGTAAGAACCAACATTTTCTCGAAAATGCACAAGGGTTGAAGACCGTAGGCGGTCGTATTTGGGTTCCTAAATTCGGTGGCATCCGGAAAGAGTTGTTGTATGATGTGCACAAATCGAAGTATTCGATTCACCCGGGAAGTACAAAGACGTACCAAGATATGAAACGGGTTTATTGGTGGCCCGGAATGAAAGCGAGAGTGGCCAAGTATATCTCTAAGTGTGCCACGTGTGCACAAGTGAAAGCCGAGCATCAAGTACCGTATGGGGTAGCTCAATCATTGGTTGTACCGGCCGGGAAGTGGGAAGATATAACTATGGATTTCATAGTAGGGTTACCGAAGACGAGTAGAGGTCACGATGCCATTTGGGTCATAGTTGACCGGTTGACCAAGAGTGCGTTATTTTTAGCCATTCGGGAAACATTGCCACTTGAGAAATTGGCTAAGTTGTATGTTGATGAGGTGGTTCGACTTCACGGGGTTCCGTTATCGATTGTATCCGATAGAGACGCGAGGTTTACCTCGAGATTTTGGCGATCTTTACAAGAAGAGTTAGGTACAAAGTTGCGGTTGAGCACGGCTTATCACCCGCAAACCGACGTTCAAAGTGAAAGAACAATTCAAACGGTCGAAGACATGTTGAGATCGTGTGTGTTAGACTTCAGTGGTAAATGGGATGAACATTTACCGTTAGTCGAGTTCTCATATAATAATAGTTATCACTCGACTATCAAGATGCCGCCTTATGAGGCGTTGTATGGGAGAAAATGTAGAACTCCATCTTGTTGGTTGGAAGCGGGAGAAACGAAACTCACGGGCCCCGAGATCGTGAGAGTGACGAATGAAAAGATCGGTATTATTCAAACCAACATGAAAGTCGCCCAAGATAGACAACGAAGTTATTCGGGTTTGAAGAAAAGGCCATACGACTTGGATGTCGGTGATATGGTCATGTTGAAAGTGTCACCTTGGAAAGGTGTGATGCGGTTTGGTAAGAAGGGAAAGTTAAGTCCAAGGTATGTTGGACCGTTTAAAATATTGAAACGGGTCGGGCTTCAAGCTTTTAAGTTGGAACTTCCACCCGAGCTTCAAGGTGTGCATGACACCTTTCACGTAAGTTATTTGAAGAAGTTTATCGGGGAAGTTGAAAATATTATTCCGTTGCAAGAGTTGCGGGTTGACGGCCCGAACCGGTTGATTGAGGAGCCCGAGGCTATATTAGAAACGAAAACAAAGAAGCTTCGGAATAAGGAGATCGAGTTGGTATTGGTCAAGTGGAAGCATTCACTTGGGCCGAATTTGACTTGGGGAGTCAAGGACGAGATTCGGAAGAGGTACCCGGATTTCGTGAACTATGATGAGATTCCGAGGACAGAATCTTCTTAAGGGGTAGATAGTTGTAACGACCCGAAATTGTAAATAAATAAAATATGTAAAAATATGATAATTGCGGATAAATCATATAAAACACGTGGAAATTGGTTTCGTGTCGTTTGGACACCGTACGAGAAAGTTATGGGTGAAACCGGGTCGAGACAAAGTTGGAAAAGTGCAGCCCTGCTGCTTAAGGGAGTTCACGACGTGAACCCTACTTCGCGATCGGGAAGTAGGGCCAGGGAGTTTGGTCAGTTGGCGTGATGTAGTTCGCGGTTGGGTAGCGATCGCTAAGTATGGCCGAACATGCAAAGTTAGCGACGCGAACTTAGTTCGCGCCGTGAACTCTGGACGACCAGCATTAAAGACGGGTTGAGCTCATTTAATGCCATATCAAAACCCTAGTTTTCTCTCTTGGCGATTTTCGAGCATAGCATCTGGTTTGGGTTGATTTCTTCACAAATCTTTGGTAGATTTCACTCCTAGTGGAAGATTAAAGGTATATCTTCACCCCTTCATCTTTGTAGCTCAAGATCTATGGATCTTGAAGCTAGGGTTTGAAACCCTAGTTCTTGGGTTGGTGATTAATGGTTAAATAAAGGTTGTATACACTTAATAGATGGTATATTGACAAAGGAAACAAGTGTATGATTTTGATTTGTAAGAATCTTACGGGTTGGTTAAACCTAGGGTTTGGTAAATCACCATATTTGGGGGAATGGATTGATGGGTGTTATCTAGAGGTATATGAACACCTTGGTAGTAGTTTGTGATGATAATCTTGTTGTGATAATTGTTTTAGACATTCGGTGAAGTATTGAAGTGGACGAATTGTGAGCAAGGAACCGGCGGAAAGAATACGGTTAAAGCATCTTTGTTACTAAGGTGAGTACGTGTGGAATTTACTGAGTACATAGCCCTTGTAAATATTTTCATTAATTGTGTACGGTCTATTTGCTTATATGTGTAGACTTATAGTGATTTGAGTTAGTGATAGATATTACCGATAATATTGGACTAACTTGATTGATGATGAACGTGATAGCCGAGAGCTAGATTGGCATAACCATAGGGTTATGATGAGATTGAGATAATGTGATGATACGCGCGACTCCCGATCATGAGGTGTGGATTGAGGGGTAGTTGGGTGGATTCCCATCGACTCTTCCACGTTAGTTATGAGATGACACGGGTGACTCCCGGTCATGAGGTGTGGAGTGAGGGGCAGTTGGGTGGATTCCCATCGACTCATCCACGATAGGTGTGGTGTGAGGGGCAGTTGGGTGGATTCCCATCGACTCAACCACGATAGTAATCTTACTCATTGGACGTATTCCGGTGGGCAAGGCAGGTATCGGTAGCGTGGGCGATCCTATTGCCGGTACCTTGTTTCTAGTTAGCTCGGGGGCATCCCGATAACTAGATATGTATGTGATTCTAGCTAGTTCGGGGGCAACCCGATAGTTAGACGTGATTGCTAGGTAAGCAAGGTTGATAACTAGATATATATATATATGTATATTGATTGGTTATATGAAATGTGACATTTCACTTTTATTATCGGGTCTAAACCCATGTAGCTCACGAGACGTTTTTGTCTCACGTACTCCTTGTTTTGTTTTGCTATGTACTCAGGTTCGGGATCGAAGGCTTAGGTACGCATAGATAGAGATGCGGGACCTAGATTAGAAGAACACTAGATTGGCTTTAGTCTTAGCTTGGTTATGATCTATTTTGTAACACCTACTTTTATACTCTGATTTCATACCAAGGTTTTTGTAAATCCAAATTGAGGATGTTCTTCTATTTATAAAAATATTTTATTTTGGCCAATATTTGGTATTAAAATTTGAGGTGTTACAACTCACCTATAGAACTTCAAGAATCATAAACCCTAGTTTGACCAACTTGCATGAAATAAAAAACGAACACATATAGGATGAAGCTTACCTCAAGGCCTACTAAAAAATGAGTTTAGAATTTAGATTGAGCAAGAAACAAACCTTAGATCTCCAAAATACGCCAAGAACAAGCAATAAGATGAAGAGAGTTTTTTTAGAGAGAGGAGTTAGAGAGAGAGAGAACATGCAATTGTTGGTGTGTGTGTCAATAAGTATCAGGGAAGAAAAGGAGGTTTTTAGACACCTCCTTCAAAACGTGGCACAAGGGGAAGCAACATGTGCACATTTCATTTAATGACAGTGTCAAAAAGTATCATGTTCGCCGTCAATTTATTTAAAACACCAAACGGACTCCATTTATAAAAAAAACGAATATACTTTCGGAATCGAGATTCAAAAATGCATCTAAAGATATAAAAATCATATTCTCATTTAGAAAACATCAAAAGTCGGGTATTTTAACCCCTTGGTTAAAATACCGCAAAAGACAAAAGACTAATAATTTCATATTGCATATAATCAGATAATCATTTAATAAAATACCTTAAAGGTCAGTAACTACTAGGCCGGGTTTTGAGATGTTACATATAGTGTACATCAAGCATATCTTATTAATAAAGATGAAAGTATTTTCTCTAGATATACATATGTTTTCTGTGAAGTTGAAAATTAAGCAATTTTATTGATAATGTACATCATTATTTAAAAAATCGGGCATCATCATCCATGTTGATGATGGTATGGTTCAGGCCGCTTGGCGGTGTTAGTGGCAATATTGATGTTGGATGTTACCCATTTTTCAGCTACAACTTTCGAGTTATTAAATAAAAAATAATCGAGCTATTGTACTATAAATACATTTATCATACATAAGGTTAGTATTCATTACAAAGCTTAATCACGTTCCGTTCTGAACGGACCTGTTTTTCTAGGTGGGCTTACAATGTTTAACTCTATCTATATAATTACACTTCCTCCATTAAAAAGGGTATTAAAGATGTAATAGATTATAATGTATTTGATTCTTTTTAATATGCGCTATAGTCCTTATTCTTTTGAGTAATGCCCCAATGACCCATGACCTTTAGTTTTCATTCTTACTTCTGGAAACAGGTTATGACATATTGACATTCCATTTGGATGGAAGATGATATCACTTTAAATTATCACTACTCAAAAAGTTAAGTTCAGATGGTCGATCCTTCATTTCTTCTATAATGTTTTTTTCACTTTGAATTGTAATAGAAGTTACTCTTTTATTATCAATAGATAAAAGTTATATTACTACTAATTAAACAACATAATATTTCTGGTGATGTAGTTTTTGGTTTAAATGTCTTGAGCAAGATAGTTATAATTTAGGGCCTGTTTGATTTGGAGTTCTTAGTCAGACTCAAACTTGAAATTCCGATTCGGTCCGAATCCGGGCGTTTGTTTTCGAAACCAATTGTATGACTCGGTCAAAAGATAGGATTCGGTCCAATTAATTTTAGTATTTAATAATGCTTTTGCGTAAATTAATTGTATTTAGTAACAAGTTTCATTTAATATTCAATTTTAAAAAAATTGAAGAATTATTTATTTATTTATAATTATTTAAATTATATTTTATTTAAATAATCACATTTAAATCAATTTAAGAAAAAAAAAAGTAATAAGGTCATTATTCATCAATTTGCACATTTAATTAACAATTTAATCAAACACATGGATTCAATCTGATTTTTTGACTCAATCCGATTCTAACTCAGTCCGAGTCTGACTCAATCTGATTCTCACTCAATCCGACTAATTAAACGACCCCTTACTTAGTTTTAGTTAATTTATGAAAACCATATGACATTTATGGAATAGAATAAGCTTATTTACTCTCATTAATTTAGACTCTTTCTTTTTTACCAGCCTCATTAATTTAGACTTATATAAGAAGTCTACTTTTTGTTTTCTTCGTAAAACATTTAAGTATATAAAAAATATAAAAAATATTAGGTAGTTTGGTAAGTCGAATTACAAATATTTAGTTTTCTATTCCATAACTATTATATCTTAGTTTTCTATCAAAAGATTAGAATATATTAAAGTAGATAGTTAGTGAAGGTTGAGTCTTACTTTTGTTGAATAAAGTGATATTAAATTTGAGTTTTAAAAGTAAAAGTATGGGTATAAGGGTAATTTCACTTTATTAAAGTGGATAATTAGTGGAGGATGAGTCCCACATTGTTTACCAAATAAGAAAGCTTTTGAAGAATATCACTTATTATGAAACACTCCTAAATAAAAATGTATCACTTATTATGATATGGAGGAAGTATTACATTTTGAAGCTCCAACAGATGGAACAATAATATTAATAATGCTTTTATTTTATTGATATTCTTATTGATATATGATATGATTCATTAAAAATATAAATGATCGAATCTGATATAAATCAAATCATAATTTTCACTTAAGAAAATGAAGGCTATATAATCCCGCAACAACGTGCGGGGCTAAATATTACTCGTTAAATCAAAATTGCCACGTTCCTCGTTTACTAACTGGACCTCACTTGGGTTAGATTGAGGCCCAATAGGCTTATTGTTTATACAGTCCACCATGACAAACTGGCGTTTTGAACCTAAAGCTCTTTGTGAGAATATAATGACATCTACCACCAAGACTAATCTGGTGGTGGTTACATGAAATAATGTATAGGTCAATTACTAATACGTGTTTATGTAACAGATATAATCCCATGTACTTTATACAATTTTCACAATACTTAGTTGGTTGTACTAATGTCAAAATTGCAGATTGACTAATTCTGAATATGACATTCCTATTATAACGGGCTTCCCTATGGTGGCTGAAAGTTGTTCGTGATATACACGACCTACTAGTTGTCATGACTGTATATGAACCATCTCATAGCCATCTTGTAAATATTTACCTAAAAGATGAGATTGAACATATGATCTCTAATAAATAATTTTAGGTTAGCTTTATCATTAGATTATCACCATATGATTTTGGCTTTAATAAATTACTAGGCTATAACCTGTGATAAATCACGGGTGGCTTATATAATCTTCCGATTCTAAACCGGTCAGGTTGAAATGATACAATTTTTATTTAAAGTTTTCAACTTTTTGCAACTAATTAGTGTCCTAAATATAAGTTCCAAACGAATTGAAAAGAAAACATAGTCATATCTATTGACTTTCTCAGCAAATAATTAGGAAGTCTGCATGATTACCTTGTAAAAATATGTGGCAAGTTCCCTAGTCTCTCAAGCTCAAAAATAGTATACATCCAACACAATTTATAAATTCTGACAAAAATAAATTAGAAAACATCTCTTTGTAGACAACATCTTCGGCCCCTTCACGTATGAAATCTGTTTTGGGTCATGCTCCAACCCATTCAATTGCCAAAAGTATTAGAAAAATAAGCATACTACCTTGTATGATTCTATACTAAACACCATTAACTTTGAGTGTCTCTGTTTTTACCACCTCTGGGTGTTTGAGATATTTTAGCTCGTCTAATCTGATTACCGGATCTTTAGAGATATTTTTCATATGGAAGACTAATGAGACCATTTTGATTCTCATAGAATCTGCACATACCCAAATGATGTAACATCATATGATCATGTAATACAACAAAGTTCTCACCTACAAAATAACATTGAGATCATAATATTTAATACTCCCTCCGTCCCACAAAAAACTTCCCATTTCACCCAAAAATTTTGTCCCAAAAAAAACTTCCCATATGAGAATTGGAGTGTAAAGACCCGAAATTTGTAAATAAATAAAATGTATAAAAATATGATAAATAAGGATAAATCGTTTAAAGAACGTAGGAATTGGTTAGGTGTCATTTGGAGACCGTATGAGAAAGTTATGGTCGAAATCGGGTCGAGGTAAAGACCGAAAAATGCAGCCCTGCTGCACAAGAGAAGTTCGCGCCGCGAACATGGGGTTCCCGATCGGGAACTCCATCCAGAGAAATGGGCAATCCGGCGCGAAGTAGTTCCCGACTTGT
Organism: Calendula officinalis; assembly: GCA_963853835.1. Lineage (NCBI taxonomy): Eukaryota > Viridiplantae > Streptophyta > Magnoliopsida > Asterales > Asteraceae > Calendula > Calendula officinalis. The sequence continues at coordinate 24,849,286 of OY970820.1, forward strand.
TAGCGATCGCGAAGTAGGCGAAGCGCAAAGTTAGCGACGCGAACTTGGGGTTCGCGACGCGAAATCCTGACGACAGCATTTAATACGGGATTTTGCTCATTTATTGCATTATCAAAACCCTAGTTTTCTCTTTGGCGATTTTTGAGCTCAAGAACAGTTGGAGGTCGATTCCTTCTCAAATCCTTGATAGATTTCACTCCTAAGTGAAGATTAAAGGTATATCTTCACTTCTTGATCTTTGTAGCTTTAGATCTATGTATTTTGATGGTTGGGTTTGAAACCCTAGTTATTGGGGGTTATGGTTTATGGTGAATAATTGTTGTATACACTTAATAGATGGTGGATTAACAAAGGAAACAAGTATATGATTATGGTTTGTAAGAATCTTAAGGGTTGGTTAAACCTAGGGTTTGGTAAATTACCATAATTGGGGGAAAGTGTTAGTTGATGGTATCTAGTGATAAATGGATACATTTTTAGTTGAATGTGATGTTGAACATCTTATGATGATTGTATTAGGCTTCTGGTGAAGTCTTGGAAGTCGATTGTTTGTTGGAAGCAAGGGAACCGGCGGAAAGAATACGGTTGGGGCATTATTTGCTAAGGTGAGTACGTGTGGAAATTTACTGAGTACATAGCCTATGAAATACATTTTTATTACTTGTGTTATGGTCTATTTGCCTAATTGTGTAGACTAGTAGATGATAGTTAGTTATATCGATGATAGTATTGAACTAACTTGTTTGATGATAGACGTGATAGCCGAGAGCTAGATTGACATAACCATCGAGTTATGATATGTTGAGATGTTGTGATGATGCGGGGGACCCCCGGTCATGAGGTGTGGTGTGAGGGGCAGTTGGGTGGATTCCCATCGACTCAACCACGGTAGTAGTCTTGCTAACTGGAGGTAGTCCGGTGAGTAAGGCAGGTATTGGTAGATTGGGCGAATCCCTCTTGCCGGTATCTTGAGGCTTATTAATGGCGATGGATTTCGGTTAATAAGTCAAGGTGGTTCTAGTTAGTTCGGGGGCAACCCGATAACTAGATATGATTGCTAGGAAAGCAAGGTATTAGAGTCAGAATAGGGTGACTAGATAGAAGGACGATATACTTATATGTTTGTTTATATGTCTTATGATTATCGTGATTGTCGGGTCTAAACCCATGTAGCTCACGAGACGTTTTGTCTCATGTACTCCTTGTTTGTTTTTGCTATGTACTCAGGTTCGGGATCGAAGGTTTAGGTACGCATGGATAGAGATGCGGGGCCTAGAGTAGAAGAACACTAGAACGGATTTAGACTTAGCATTGGTTTTGATATATTTTGTAACACCAAACTTATACTCTGATTTTCATACCAAAGGTTTTTGTAAATCCGTATTTTGGGATAGTTCTCCTCTTTTCTAAATGATTATTTTGGCCAAATGTTTTGTATTAAAATTTAAGGTGTTACAACTTGGTATCAGAGCTATAGTTTAAGTGAATTAGGTTGGATGACCATCCTAGTCTTAGACTGTAGCATTAGGAATGTAAGATTCCTTGAGTTTTAGGTTGACCTTGAGACTTTATGTTAAGTTTAGGGTTGAACCTAGGGGACTTATGAAAGTTGATGTGAATATGGGTATTGAGTCTTATGCGACTAATGGTTTGTACATAAGGTACTAAATGTTTAATGTCTTTCGTATAGTCTTGATTGAAACAAATGGTGACCACGCGTAGAAGTGGTAAAGCCCCAGAGGGCCAGGGAGAGGAAATACCTCATGTTGAGGTGGTGGTTGAACAAGGAAGTCAACCGTCGATGCATCGGGTTGATGAATCGGAAGTTGGAGCTAATAGGACTCCGGTAACCATGGTGGATCTCCAGACTTTTCTTGATCAAATCAAGGGAACGGTGGCCGATGAAGTGCATCGTATTATTGGGGACCGGGAGAGGTCGGGTGGAGACCGTGAATCCGAGGCTAAATCGGAAGAGAGAACCGGGGGTAGTGGCACCGGTGAAGGGAAATCCTCCACGGGTGGCCCAAGTGATGCTAGGGCAAGGCCCGATGAAAAAGAAGGTTGTTCGTTTAAATCCTTCATGGCTTGTAAGCCAAATGTGTACAAGGGTAGTTCGGACCCGAAGGTAACTATGAGGTGGATTCGGGAAACCGAGCGGGTTATCGGTAGTAGCAAGTGTAAGAAGGCCGATATGGTGACGTATGCGTCACAACTTTTGAAAGAAGATGCGATGGTTTGGTGGGATATTGTGTATGAGACTCTCGGGAGAGAGGTAGTTGAGGTTATGTCGTGGGATGAACTCACCACGAGGTTGAAAAAGAAGTTTTGTCCCGAAAGGGATTTGGAAAAGATGCACGAGAAGTTCGTGACCCTTAAGAAGGGTGATATGTCGATCGAGGAATACTCGAGCGAGTTCACGGGGTTGCTCCCGTTTGTTGCTAAAACCTACTCGGATGAGAGGTTGAGGGTGGTCCGGTATGCTAGTGGGCTACCGTGGGACTACCAATTGGAAGTTAAGAGGGCAGTCACACTTGATGAGGCCATTAGTGCCGCCCGGGGTGTTGAGGAGGTTAATGAGGCAAGGGTTGCCGAGAGGGCCCATGTGGGCGAGAAGAGGAAGGCCGAGAGCGGCTCAAGTTCGTTCAAGAAAGGGAAGTTCACTTCGAGCTTCTCTAAACAAGGAAGTGTTGGCTCGTGCAAGAAGTGCGGGAAAAATCATACCGGCGTATGCCGAGGGGAGTCAAAAGCTTGTTATAGTTGTGGCAAGATGGGGCATATAGCCCGAGATTGTAAGACCAAGTTGTCGACCGATGTGGAGTGCTGATCATGCCATGAAAAAGGGCATTATAGCAATGCGTGCCCGAAAAAGGGAACCGAGTCTTTGGTGTCCACGGCTCAAAAGAAGGTGGAGCCGGCTAAGGTGAAGGGGCGATCCTTCCAACTAACTCGGGAGGAGGCGAAGGAGGCACATGATGTGGTGTCAGGTACTTTATTCATTAACTCCTTGCCAACTCATATTTTGTTTGATTCGGGTTCCAGTTATTCGTTTGTGTCATATGAGTTCGGTTCTAAGTTGAATGTGCCGTCCGAGTTGTTAGATGAGGTTTATGAGATAGAGGTAGCCGACGGGAAAACTTCTATGGTCGAAAGTATTTATAGAAATTGTGAAACAGAAATAGATGGTAGAAAGTTTAAGGTGGATTTATTGCCTATGGGAATAAAAGCGTTTGATGTGGTTATCGGTATGGATTGGTTGGGTATGCACCAAGCCAAAATTTTATGTGGTAAGAAAATTGTGTCGATGAAGACACCCGAGAATGAGAAGGTGTATGTGTATGGGGAGAAACGACATCACATGCCTAATGTGATTACCCCCATTAAGGTGAGGAAAAGTATATCGAAAGGTTGTGCATCATTTATAGCATATGTTTTAGATGGCCGAAAAGAAAAGAAGACGATGGATAACGTCAAGATTATTCGGGATTTCCCCGAGGTATTTCCCGATGACTTGCCCGTTTTGCCACCGGAGAGACAAGTCGAGTTTAAGATTGATTTAGTTCCGGGGGCGACGCCGATTACTCGCGCTCCGTATCGTTTAGCTCCCACCGAGATGCGGGAATTGATGACTCAATTGCAAGATTTGTTAGATAAAGATTTTATTCGTCCGAGTTCGTCACCATGGGGTGCACCGGTATTATTTGTCAAAAAGAAAGATGGTTCGATGAGAATGTGTACCAACTACCGAGAGTTGAATAAGGTAACAATTAAGAACCGTTACCCGTTGCTGAGAATTGACGACTTATTCGACCAATTGCAAGGTGCTAGTTATATCTCGAAGATTGATTTGAGGTCGGGTTATCACCAAGTTTGGGTGAAAGAAGGCGACACCGAGAAGACGGCTTTTCGTATGCGTTATGGTCATTATGAATTTCTAGTGATGCCGTTTGGTCTTACAAACGCGCCGGCTATTTTTATGGATTTGATGAATCGGGTTTGTAAACCGTTTGTTGATAAGTTTTTGATCGTATTCATTGACGACATTTTGATTTATTCGAAAACCGAGGAAGAACACGAGGATCATTTAAGGCTTGTGTTAGATGTGTTAAAACGGGAAAAGTTGTATGCTAAATTCTCGAAGTGTGAATTTTGGTTGCGGCAAGTGCAATTCTTAGGTCACGTGGTGACGTGTGACGGTATTAAAGTTGACCCGTCCAAGATTGAAGCGGTGTCAAATTGGGAGCCTCTGAGGACTCCTACCGAGGTTAGAAGTTTCCTTGGATTAGCCGGTTATTACCGAAGATTTATAGAAGACTTCTCGAGAATCGCGATTCCACTAACAAAGTTAACGAGAAAAAGTGAGAAGTTTGTGTGGGAGGAGAAGCATGAAGAGGTGTTTAATTTGTTGAAGGAAAAGTTGTGTAACGCTCTGATTCTCACGTTACCGGATGGTATGGAAGATTTCGTGGTTTATAGTGATGCTTCGAATCAAGGGCTCGGTTGTGTGTTGATGCAAAGAGGTAAAGTGATCGCGTATGCTTCACGACAATTGAAGAATGCGGAACTGAGGTACACGACACATGACTTGGAGTTGGCGGCGATTATATTTGCCTTGAAGTTGTGGAGACATTATTTGTATGGTACTCGGTGTACGTTGTACACGGATCATAAAAGTTTACAATACGTGTTTACCCAAAAGGATCTTAATATGCGACAAAGAAGATGGATCGAGTTGATTGCCGATTATGATTGTGAGATTGTGTATCATGCGGGAAAGGCTAATGTAGTAGCCGACGCCTTGAGCCGAAACGTTTATGAGAACCCGAACCGAGGAATATTAACACGTATAGAAGTCGTCTCGAGTATAATCGAAAGAATCAAGAATGCCCAACGAGAGATTATGGGAAAAGACGAGTTAAGACAAGAACGTTTAGGTAAGAACCAACATTTTCTCGAAAATGCACAAGGGTTGAAGACCGTAGGCGGTCATATTTGGGTTCCTAAGTTCGGTGGTATCCGAAAAGAATTGTTGAATGATGTGCACAAGTCAAAGTATTCGATTCACCCGGGAAGTACAAAGACGTACCAAGATATGAAATGGGTTTATTGGTGGCCCGGAATGAAGGCGAGAGTGGCCAAGTACATCTCGAAGTATGCCACGTGTGCACAAGTAAAAGCCGAGCATCAGGTATCGTATGGGGTAGCTCAATCGTTGTTAGTACCGGCCGGAAAGTGGGAAGACATAACTATGGATTTCATAGTAGGTTTACCGAAGACGAGTAAGGGTCACGATGCCATTTGGGTCATAGTTGACCGGTTGACCAAGAGTGCGTTATTTTTAGCCATTCGGGAAACGTTGCCACTCGAGAAATTGGCTAAGTTGTATGTTGATGAGGTGGTTCGAATCCACGGGCTTCCGTTATTGATTGTATCCGATAGAGACGCGAGGTTTACCTCGAGATTTTGGCGATCTTTACAAGAAGATTTGGGTACAAAGTTGCGGTTGAGCACGGATTATCATCTGCAAACCGACGGTCAAAGTGAAAGAACCATTCAAACGGTTGAAGACATGTTGAGGTCGTATGTTCTAGATTTCGGTGGTAAATGGGATGAACATTTACCGTTAGTCGAGTTCTCGTATAATAATAGTTATCACTCGACTATTAAGATGCCGCCATATGAGGCGTTGTATGGGAGAAAGCGTAGAACTCCATCGTGCTGGTTAGAAGCGGGAGAGACGAAACTCACGGGTCCCGAGATTGTAAAAGTGACAAATGAAAAGATTGGTGTAATACAAGCCAACATGAAAGCCGCCCAAGATAGACAACGAAGTTATTCGGGTTTGAAGAAAAGACCATACGACTTGGATGTCGATGATATGGTAATGTTAAAAGTGTCACCTTGGAAAGGTGTAATGCGGTTTGGGAAGAAAGGAAAGTTAAGTCCAAGGTATGTTGGACCGTTTAAAATATTGAAACGAGTCGGGCTTCAAGCGTTTAAGTTGGAACTTCCACCCGAGCTTCAAGGTGTGCATGACACCTTTCACGTAAGTTATTTGAAAAAGTTTATCGGGGAAGTTGAAAATATTATTCCATTACAAGAGTTGCGGGTTGATGCCCCGAACCGATTGATTGAAGAGCCAGAGGCGATATTAGAAACGAAAACAAAAAAGCTTCGAAATAAAGAGATCGAGTTAGTGTTGGTCAAGTGGAAGCATTCACTTGGGCTGAATTTGACTTGGGAAGTCAAGGACGAGATTCGGAAAAGATACCCGGATTTCGAGAACTATGATGAGATTCCGAGGACGGAATCTTCTTAAGGGGTAGATAGTTGTAACGAACCGAAATTTGTAAATAAATAAAATGTATAAAAATATGATAAATAAGGATAAATCGTTTAAAGAACGTAGGAATTGGTTTCGTGTCATTTGGACACCGTATGAGAAAGTTATGGTCGAAACCGGGTCGAGGCAAAGACTGAAAAATGCAGCCCTGCTGCACAAGAGAAGTTCGCGCCGCGAACATGGGGTTCCCGATCGGGAACTCCATCCAGAGAAATGGGCAATCCGGCGCGAAGTAGTTCCTGACTTGTTAGCGATCGCGAAGTAGGCGAAGCGCAAAGTTAGCGACGCGAACTTGGGGTTCGCGACGCGAACTCCTGACGACAGCATTTAATACGGGATTTTGCCCATTTATTGCATTATCAAAACCCTAGTTTTCTCTTTGGCGATTTTTGAGCTCAAAAACAGTTGGAGGTCGATTCCTTCTCAAATCCTTGGTAGATTTCACTCATAAGTGAAGATTAAAGGTATATCTTCACTCCTTGATCTTTGTAGCTTTAGATCTATGTATTTTGATGGTTGGGTTTGAAACCCTAGTTATTGGGGGTTATGGTTTATGATGAATAATTGTTGTATACACTTAATAGATGGTGGATTAACAAAGGAAACAAGTGTATGATTATGGTTTGTAAGAATCTTAAGGGTTGGTTAAACCTAGGGTTTGGTAAATTACCATAATTGGGGGAAAGTCTTAGTTGATGGTATCTAGTGATAAATGGATACATTTTTAGTAGAATGTGATGTTGAACATCTTATGATGATTGTATTAGGCTTCTGGTGAAGTCTTGGAAGTCGATTGTTTGTTGGAAGCTAGGGAACCGGCGGAAAGAATACGGTTGGAACATTATTTGCTAAGATGAGTACGTGTGGAAATTTACTGAGTACATAGCCTATGAAATACATTTTTATTACTTGTGTTATGGTCTATTTGCCTAATTGTGTAGACTAGTAGTTGATAGTTAGTTATATCGATGATAGTATTGAACTAACTTGTTTGATCATAGACGTGATAGTCGAGAGCTAGATTGACATAACCATCGAGTTATGATATGTTGAGATGTTGTGATGATGCGGGGGACCCCCGGTCATGAGGTGTGGTGTGAGGGGCAGTTGGGTGGATTCCCATCGACTCAACCATGGTAGTAGTCTTGCTAACTGGAGGTAGTCCGGTGAGTAAGGCAGGTATTGGTAGATTGGGCGAATCCCTCTTGCCGGTATCTTGAGGCTTATTAATGGCGATGGATTTCGGTTAATAAGTCAAGGTGGTTCTAGTTAGTTCGGGGGCAACCCGATAACTAGATATAATTGCTAGGAAAGCAAGGTATTAGAGTCACAATAGGGTGACTAGATAGATGGACGATATACCTATATGTTTGTTTATATGTCTTTTGATTATCGTGATTGTCGGGTCTAAACCCATGTAGCTCACGAGACGTTTTCTCTCACGTACTCCTTGTTTGTTTTTGCTATGTACTCAGGTTCGGGATCGAAGGTTTAGGTACGCATGGATAGAGATACGGGGCCTAGAGTAGAAGAACACTAGAACGGATTTAGACTTAGCTTTAGTTTTGGTATATTTTGTAACACCAAACTTATACTCTGATTTTCATACCAAAGGTTTTTGTAAATCCGTATTTTGGGATAGTTCTCCTCTTTATTAAATGATTATTTTGGCCAAATGTTTTGTATTAAAATGTAAGGTGTTACATGGAGGGACACACTTAATAAATTAATATTAACTCATTTTATTACCAAATACCCCACCACCAATTATCTCCTAAAAACATGTGCCCAAGTCAAATGGGAAGTTTGTAACAACCCAAAAATCAGGAGAAATTTAAAAAATTTTAAAACATTTAATTAATAAAATTTCCCCAAGTACAAGTAATGAAAAGGTCCCAACTCAGATAAAAATATAAACCGTCTCATGGTCTTTAATGCGGAAATAAATAAAAAGGTTAAAAATTATGTTTGACTCAAAACAAACTTTTAAAAACTCCAAATCCAATAAATAAAGATGCAGCCCATCAACCGTTGACCTTCTCTTTGCCCTTACTAGTACCTGAAAAAAATGGGGGAGTGATTGGGGTCAGCCACCACTGAGTGAATAATAACAAAATAAACAAATAAATACAAACAACTCAAGCCACATAAGTGATCCCTAGAGACTCTACTCAATTCTCAATTACTCAAGTTTATTTTCTCAGATTTTAAATTTATATAGCGCGCTTGTGTGACTTGGGACGAGAGATCAACCTCGACCCGCCTCACACAACTCAAGGCTCAACACCTGTACTCTTCGGTGTTGAGTCAAAACGTCTGGCACCAGTACTCTTCGGTGCCAAGACAACTCAAGTATATTATGTTTAATGTTTTAACTCAAGAACTCAGAACTCAGATAACTCAGGCTCCAGATAACTCAAATCACTGATAACTCAAATAAATCACCCAATCAATACTCAACCTAAATCAACAAGACAGTTCACAACACATAGCACAAAATCATGAATCGAAAGTAAGTACAAGTTTATAGTGAGATTACCCACCTCGAATAACCGTAAGCTCCTAAATATCCTCGGTACTGAAGAGCGTCTCTAACCGGTCCTAGAAGGTCCTACAATGTACAAGGAAGCTCGGGTTAGGATTAGACTCAAAGGTTGTTTCAGTAGAAACTAAACAGCACTCAGCACTTTCGCGGGAACGGCTATAACTCTCAAACCGCTCACTAGATATTAATCAAATTTTTACGGTAGTTAAATGACTGAATCCAAACAGAAAAGGTTCAAATCAGGCTTACAAGACAGAATAGCTGAACCGAAAGCTGTTTTGCGATGGTTTACTAAAACGGCGATAACATTTAAACCGTAAATCAGATTAACGAGCCGTCAGTGGCATTGGAAAGAGGACTCAGAACACTAGAGACCATCCCAGGCCAAAAGTCTTAAAACATATCTTAAGTGTGTCAAAAACAGACTCGAACATAATGAACAGATTCTGCCAAAAATCCAGCTTGTTTAAAACCGTTTTATAACCCGACATCATTCCGTTAAATCCCGAGGTACCTGACGTCCCCAAAATCACTTTTTATCACAGTAGTTCATATTCACAAAAACCTTATTAGTTTATTTGATAAAGTTATTCGGTTTAGGAAACCAAGAACCTAAAGGTTCGGTTTCCGGGTTTTTCGATCAACAAATCGTTTAGACCATTTATCAACAGGTTTTGATCCAACCCTTGACCCGGCACCCACGACCATTAGTGGTTAGACTAGAAACAAACTCGAGACAATTGATTAAGGAATCAAAACAGTTTGGAATAAGACTCGAGAATTAGTACAACGACAACGAGACGACACCACTACAGACAATCAAGTCATGAAGCCCGATACTAGAAGAGCAAACAAAACAGATAACAATCCATATAACAACAACCCGAACCCCATTTGAGTTTGATCACATCCCTTCATAAAAACGAGGTCAGCCATAAGCGATTCAATATTCGAAAAGAACAAGAATAACACAGAATGGAAATAGGGTAGGAGTTCTACCGAATGCGATTTTGTTCGGTGATAATCTACTTGGCTACACGTCTGTTCGATCTCAATCTGCTCGGAAATCACTCCTACTTGGTTACGGGAAAATGATCAATACCGAAGGCATCTTATTCAACCTGCAACCGATGAACACAACAACACAACAACCTGCTCGACACCTGCTCTCGATTACCAATACGGAATTGATTAAAACCCGATTTCAACAAAAAGAATATGAATACAAAAGAGGCAATCGGTTACCACAAGGTTTACACATCAGAATTTCTGCTCCGGTAATCTCGATTCTAGAATCAACCCACAATTCTTGCTGCTTGATTACACCATAAACCCGAACCACAAACAATCAAAATTAGAAATCGGGAATCAGAAATCAGAAGGAAAAATCGAATGAGAGACAAAGATTAAAGGTCTACCAAATATCACGATCACCACACAAACGATGGCAGTTTGCTCAACCCAATTGCTAAATGAGACCTGCTTGCTAAAGGATGGTGACCTCCATTGTAAATTAAATAACCCCATGCTCCACCGTCAAGCCATGTGAGCACAAGCACCTCTACAAATTAATTGGAGACTTCTTCACGTGACCATCAACCTGCTTGCTTCCATCGCTCGAACTAGAGAAGAGGAAAAGAAAACGGATGGAGCTGCTCCAACCTCCTCTCGGCAGCGAATGAGGGACCAGGAAAGGGAGAATTTCGAATGGAAGAGATGCTTAGGTTATGCTTGCAAATCACAGCCGTATGGGAGAATTAGGGCTAGAGAATTCGGTTATGGTATGCAATTATGAGGGAGATTGTGACTAAAAATAAAGGAACTTAGTCCCCAAGGAAGAAAGTCAGACGAGGCTTCAAAAAAAAACAATCATGGCCACATCTCAGCCTCTTTGCGGGCCTCTCACGGGCTCAATATTCTCCTTGCATGACGAATTGGGCTAGGGAGCATGCATGCTCGAGGATCACAGCACTTGTGGTCGATCACAATATTAAACAAGTGGGCTCAGTACTACTCCTTGTCAAGACACAATTTTTTTTTTATCGGGTTTGGACCACAAGAAACATACAAGGAAATCAAGAGAGAACGGGTTCAAGGCCTTGGCCTAACGGCCGGCCTTGAAAATTGATAAACGTCACACTAACATTTAGTTAATCCCGTAGACAATTTCTCACGAATTTAATAATGCTCTAGTTATTCATTAAAACATCTTGTATCATAAATTGATCTCACAATTAGTCACACACACAATTAATTAGCACCCTTGCTAATAGTAATTAACTCACATGGTCAATTAACTCAAAATACATGACACCCTTGTCATTAATCAAATCACTACGTATTTAAATTACTCGAATTAAATACACATCAAAGCATATATCACATATAAGATTCAATTAAATAAATTTCACGTAATTTATTTAAATAAAAAGGTAATAATTAAATTACATTAATTTTTAGGGCGTTACAACTCAACTCCACTTAAAATAGACTTCGTCCCTGAAGTCATGGCTCAGAAGAAGCTTGGGGTAGCAGTCCCGCACATCGGACTTGGACCCACCAACGACACACATCTTCAAATGGGAAACACAAAAAAAAATAACTGAGGAAAAGGAAACTCCCAGGACGATCCACTCGATTAGGATAACTCCGACTCTTGCTTACACAACTCTTCCGTCTCTAATGGCGCGAAATGATAATGGGTCGGGATTGGAGTGTTCTCTAAGGAACTCGGTTATCTTATTAAGAAAATGATGACGACAGAAGTACAAAATAACTCACGATACTTTGATGTAGACGCCTTCTTGTTCTCGTAGTCGGACACAATTGCTGCACTCATCGGTTAACGTTGTGCTGAATCTCCGATTCAACTCCACTTGGACATTTGTTACGGTTTTGTTCGTGGCGACAGATGATCAGGTCGTGCTACTCGGTCATCCATTCCGTGCTCACAATCACACTCGGCCGTCCTTTTTTTTTTTTATGCGGACACTTTCCCGCACAACTCTATTACATGGTCACTTTATATAATTTACACCAGAAAAATTTTATTATTATCAATCTCCGCCAAGAATGATATTTCAAGGTCATATATATATATATATATATATATATATATATATATATATATATATACATACATACATATATATATATATATATATATATATATATATATATATATATAATTTAGCGGTTCACACCACTATCAATCACTACACAACAAGTTCATAATTCACATAAATATATTTTATCACACATAAACCTCGGTTAGTAGGCAACTCATGCCTCTTACTCAATTTGCATATACTCAAATGCACTCATTTCAACTCTCTACAACTTGTTTTTTACTCAACTCAAGCTTATCACATCAATTTAAATTCAAATCTTGTTTAATGACTTCTCAACAGTCCACTTAATGTATACATTTACTTGTTTTTACGATTTTTCGCGTGATCAAATTAAATTATCAGACTACCCGAACAGATAATTCCTCTTTTAAGTCGCGTTATTAGTGCTCTTGGTAACTCGTATTTAACAATTTTTCGCTGACTCTTTTTAATATTGCTCGTTCAACACATTTTAATGATACTCATCAACTCGTGTAATGATTTTCTCGCTTTGTTCTCATTTAAATCGTCTCTTGATCAATTTGACCACGATTCCACTTATTAACCTCATTTATTTTTAAGTCTCAAATGCCCCCAATTTAATATTTTCTCTTCACTTGGTTAATTAATTAACTCGATAATTCTCATGCACTTGATTACTCAGCTATTTTCTCGTTCTCAATATAAATTTTCCTCGTTACTTTATATTTTTATTGTTTTCTCGATTTAGATACTCATAGTATTTTGGTTAAATTTTATTATCTGATACACTTATTTTTTTTTTCTTTTTCTCGTGTGCTCATTTCAATAGCTATTATCGGTTTAGTAATTACTCAATAAAGTATAATGCTTGATGACATTTAATTTAATAATTTAACTTGATATACCCCATAGTTTCAATTTAACAATTGATCATAATTAAAGATTTTCACCTTTGATTTATTTTAATAATTTAATCGTTTAACTTGATTTATTAGTTTCTTATAGCTCGATAATTTCCCAATAATAATAAATCTTCGTTATATTTTTATTATGGTGATCCTCTCATGGCCGACTCATTAACAACATTCTTGTTACTCTAATTTCATGATTTCCCGTGATTTATATATTCATAGTACTTGTTACCTCTCATTTGTACCATTATTCTCGATTTATGAAGTTCTCACAACTTGATAATTATACCATTACATGAAATTAATTATTCCCAATTCTTCTTATAAATTCTTAATCACATGTATATAAATTACTCAAAACGATAATTTGGCTCAAAATTTCTCGAATAGATATAATAACTTCTCATGATCATGCTTTTCACATTAAACTTGACTCGAATAATTCATAATAAATTCATATATTTTAATAATCTCTTTTTATCTCATTATATTCTCACATGAATAATTTCTCGATTAATCAAGAATTCTTATAACTTTTTAGCGAGTTATATGCACATATATACTCATAATACCACAAAACAATATTTTTTCTTGGTATTTCTCTTAATTTACTCCTTACAAACTTTATTTTTCACATTTAGCTCGAGTTATCAATCTCCATTAATTTAATAATACGAATTTAATAACTCATAATTTTATAATTATTCTATATTCGCACTCTTAATAATGGTAATTTTCCCTTTTACCACCACTCAACTCCACTTGGAGAAACTCGTCCCCGAGTTTAGAAGTGCCATCAAAATCTCAAAGAACTCGTTACGAACACTGGATAGTTCGGTTTGTTGATTCTCATATTTGATTATATATTTTAGGGTTTCAGTTAATTACTCGATAATCAAACTCTCATGTACAGGTGTGAGTCGGTCCCAACATATACTCTTTACGCCCCTCTCACACTCATTCCCATTAAATTTTATTGCTTACAAAAATAATTTATTACTCATAATAGTGTTATAATTATTTCTCATTAACAGCTTTTCATTTTATGACTCCTCATAAATTAGACTTATTACATGTATTAGTACCACAATTTGTTATTTCGCGTTACACGTTCACGATTATCTATTGACCAAATTGAGTATTAAATGCTCATAGCATGTGTGGTATTATTATTACAATATAACAATTTTGTTATTAAATAAAATCCTCATAAAATCGTAGTGAATCTACCTCGTAAATCTTCTTTTGTTAATTAACTCATTAATTAAATCGTCTTGGGTTTCTCATCTCATCCAATTAGAATTAGTGATGTCTCTATATTTATAACTTTCATTACCTTTATAAAATTTCATCTCTTGCTCAATTAATAGTCTTCAATTAATTCGTTTAAATAAATGTTCATTTATCTCTTGATTTATTACTTCCTCATAATTCATAATTTCTCATTTAAAACGAATTACTTATTCTCAATTATATTATTCGATTATTATCCTCTATTCATAGATCTCTTCATTTAAGTTTATTTTGGATAATCTCTCATTAATCATTGATTTATTGATGCCTCATAAATTTAATAATTTAACAGGAATTAATTTATCCTCAAACATTTACTTTTACTCAATCATTATTCTCTATTTCCAAACATTTAATTTACTTCCTCGTTACTCAGATTAACAATTTATGATTAATGAATCTTACTCAATTTGGATTAACAAACCTTCACTTGATCTGTTTGGATAACTGCTTATCAACTTATATCAATAATCTCGTATTTAATTGTTAATTATTTCCTCATAAATCTCAATTTAGTGATGTCTTCATCCAATTTACTCATATATTTGAACTTAACACTTTTCTTATTTACTCGCTTATCTTGCTTTAACGATTGCTCAATCGTTCTCGAGGTATTAATAATTCAATAAAATCATTTAACGAATTCATCACGATTTGATTCATTAGTCTCTCTCTTGACATGTTTCGATAGCACTCTTTATCAGTTCGTGTTTGATGATTTTTCTATTCAATTGATCGCATTGTTTTCTCATAATCTCTTTTAGTGATTTTATTATCAATTATTATATATAATAATTGAGGGTTTTCATGATACTTAGATGCTTGACGAATGGTCTCCTTGAATCCTTTTCAAAACATAGGCACGAGTCATGTGCGTATAATAATAGGGGCCCTCTATTATTAGCCGCACCTACCCTTGTCATGGTTTCGATCCAGATTCAAAAATTCCACGATCTCCCATCCTTATACCATCCACATAATCAAGTAGTTCACAACAGTACATATAGTATATATACATATATAGCCGTACAATTCACGCTCATCTCGAGTTAATTTTATTTTATTCTCTTAGTAATCAATGTCACTCGCGACTTTTTTGATAAACTAAATAACTCATAAATAAGTACTATAGGCATAAGGTCGTTGTGATGCGTTGCTTCTCGATTTGGATTTTGACTCATTTTAAAAACACTTTTGAAAACTCATTTTGAAAACTCGTGTTTCGACTTGAGTTTGGAATCCACCCCTTGTGAACCCAATTCTCTCAAGCCAGAGCTCTGATACCAACTTGTAACAACCTAAAAATCAGGAGAAATTTAAAAATTTTTAAAACATTTAATTAATAAAATTTCCCCAAGTACAAGTAATGAAAAGGTCCCAACTCAGATAAAAATATAAACTGTCTCATGGTATTTAATGCGGAAATAAATAAAAAGGTTAAAAATTATGTTTGACTCAAAACAAACTTTTAAAAACTCCAAATCCAATAAATAAAGATGCAGCCCATCAACCGTTGACCTTCTCTTTGCCCTTACTAGTACCTGAAACAAATGGGGGAGTGATTGGGGTCAGCCACCGCTGAGTGAATAATAACAAAATAAACAAATAAATACAAACAACTCAAGCCACATAAGTGATCCCTAGAGACTCTACTCAATTCTCAATTACTCAAGTTTATTTTCTCAGATTTTAAATTTATATAGCGCGCTTTTGTGACTTGGGACGAGAGATCAACCTCGACCCGCCTCACACAACTCAAGGCTCAACACCTGTACTCTTCGGTGTTGAGTCAAAACGTCTGGCACCAGTACTCTTCGGTGCCAAGACAACTCAAGTATATTATGTTTAATGTTTTAACTCAAGAACTCAGAACTCAGATAACTCAGGCTCCAGATAACTCAAATCACAGATAACTCAAATCACAGATAACTCAAATAAATCACCCAATCAATACTCAAGCTCAATCAACAAGACAATTCACAACACATAGCACAAAATCATGAATCGAAAGTAAGTACAAGTTTATAGTGAGATTACCCACCTCGAATAACCGTAAGCTCCTAAATATCCTCGGTACTGAAGAGCATCTCTAACCGGTCCTAGAAGGTCCTACAATGTACAAGGAAGCTCGGGTTAGGATTAGACTCAAAGGTTGTTTCAGTAGAAACTAAACAGCACTCAGCACTTTCGCGGGAACGGCTATAACTCTCAAACCGCTCACTAGATATTAATCAAATTTTTACGGTAGTTAAATGACTCAGAGGACTACAATTTTACAGAAGACCTCGGAAACTGAATCCAAACATAAAAGGTTCAAATCAGGCTTACAAGACAGAATAGCTGAACCGAAAGCTGTTCTGCGATGGTTTACTAAAACGGCGATAACGTTTAAACCGTAAATCAGATTAACGAGCCGTCAGCGGCATTGGAAAGAGGACTCAGAACACTAGAGACCATCACAGACCAAAAGTCTAAAAACATATCTTAAGTGTGTCAAAAATAGACTCGAACATAATGCACAGATTCTGCCAAAAATCCAGCTTGTTGTTTAAAACCGTTTTATAACCCGACATCATTCCGTTAAATCCCAAGGTACCTGACGTCCCCAAAATCACTTTTTATCACAGTAGTTCATATTCACAAAAACCTTATTAGTTTATTTGATAAATTTATTCGGTTTAGGAAACCAAGAACCTAAAGGTTCGGTTTCCGGGTTTTTCGATCAACAAATCGTTTAGACCATTTATCAACAGGTTTTGATCCAACCCTTGACCCGACACCCACGACCATTAGTGGTTAGACTAGAAACAAACTCGAGACAATTGATTAAGGAATCAAAACAGTTTGGAATAAGACTCGAGAATTAGTACAACGACAACGAGACGACACCACTATAGACAATCAAGTCATGAAGCCCGATACTAGAAGAGCAAACAAAACAGATAACAATCCATATAACAACAACCCGAACCCCATTTGAGTTTGATCACATCCCTTCATAAAAATGAGGTCAGCCATAAGCGATTCAATATTCGAAAAGAACAAGAATAACACAGAATGGAAATAGGGTAGGAGTTCTACCGAATGTGATTTTGTTCGGTGATAATCTACTTGGCTACACGTCTGTTCGATCTCAATCTGCTCGGAAATCACTCCTACTTGGTTATGGGAAAATGATCAATACCGAAGGCATCTTATTCAACCTGCAACCGATGAACACAACAACACAACAACCTGCTCGACACCTGCTCTCGATTACCAATACGGAATTGATTAAAACCCGATTTCAACAAAAAGAATATGAATACAAAAGAGGCAATCGGTTACCACAAGGTTTACACATCAGAATTTCTGCTCCGGTAATCTCGATTCTAGAATCAACCCAAAATTCTTGCTGCTTGATTACACCATAAACCCGAACCACAAACAATCAAAATTAGAAATCGGGAATCAGAAATCAGAAGGAAAAATCGAATGAGAGACAAAGATTAAAGGTCTACCAACTATCACGATCACCACACAAACTATGGCAGTTTGCTCAACCCAATTGCTAAATGAGACCTGCTTGCTAAAGGATGGTGACCTCCATTGTAAATTAAATAACCCCATGCTCCACCGTCAAGCCATGTGAGCACAAGCACCTCTACAAATTAATTGGAGACTTCTTCACGTGACCATCAACCTGCTTGCTTCCATCGCTCGAACTAGAGAAGAGGAAAAGAAAACGGATGGAGCTGCTCCAACCTCCTCTCGGCAGCGAATGAGGGATCAGGAAAGGGAGAATTTCGAATGGAAGAGATGCTTGGGTTATGCTTGCAAATCACAGTCGTATGGGAGAATTAGGGCTAGAGAATTCGGTTATGGTATGCAATTATGAGGGAGATTGTGACTAAAAATAAAGGAACTTAGTCCCCAAGGAAGAAAGTCAGACGAGGCTTCAAAAAAAACAATCATGGCCACATCTCAGCCTCTTTGCGGGCCTCTCACGGGCTCAACATTCTCCTTGCATGACGAATTGGGCTAGGGAGCATGCACGCTCGGGGATCACAGCACTTGTGGTCGATCACAATATTAAACAAGTGGGCTCAGTACTACTCCTTGTCAAGACACAATTTTTTTTTTATCGGGTTTGGACCACAAGAAACATACAAGGAAATCAAGAGAGAACGGGTTCAAGGCCTTGGCCTAACGGCCGGCCTCGAAAATTGATAAACGTCACACTAACATTTAGTTAATCCCGTAGACAATTTCTCACGAATTTAATAATGCTCTAGTTATTCATTAAAACGTCTCGTATCATAAATTGATCTCACAATTAGTCACACACACAATTAATTAGGACCCTTGCTAATAGTAATTAACTCACATGGTCAATTAACTCAAAATACATGACACCCTTGTCATTAATCAAATCACTACGTATTTAAATTACTCGAATTAAATACACATCAAAGCATATATCACATGGAAGATTCAATTAAATAAATTTCACGTAATTTATTTAAATAAAAAGGTAATAATTAAATTACATTAATTTTTAGGGCGTTACAAAGTTTTTTGTGGGACGGGGGGAGTATATATTTTAAAATATATAAAAAGGGCATAAAATATAAAAAAATATTCAATATTTCGCATCAGATGAATTTAGAATCATACAGATTAAGGACTGACTCAACCAAAAGACTATCCGCAAATTCAGGGTAACCCGAAATGATGCTTAATTTGAAAAAGAAATTTATGATAAAATTACAAAAGTTTAATATGAGAGTTTTAAATTACCGAACATAAATCATGGTAGAATGAATCATTGTGTTCTGACCAACTCAGAACCATCTTTGACCTGAATTCTCAAAAGGTGAACTCTACCCGATATAATCAATTTACAATGCCGCATCATTTAAAGTATTAACTTCTTGCACATCTGTTTTTTTCTTGATTTATGAACTCATTTACACTCGAGTACTTCAGCAACTGCCATTGCAAATTCCCCAGCATGATTTTAACCCGTACGAAAATCAGACCCGTTACTCAACCCGCCCATCTTACCAGCTACTTAATAAGTTATTCTACAAATATTAGACAGTTACTGCTGAAAAACAATAACACTTATAATTTATCCCCAACCTTTAACATAAAAGAATCTATATGAATTGTACGCTATCTAAGACTACCCTAATGGTTCGTAGTTCGTACCCGAGATACTGGAATAACAATACAATTATAAATTTTAAGGGAAGTTATAATCTATATTTGTGCTTGAAAAAATTACCCACATTGATCGATAGTGTTGGCCAGGTTGCTTTTTACCGAGTATCCAAGGGACATACACCCCATCATTTTATGAGGAGTTATTACACCACCATTATCTATCATCAAATATAAAAAAGTATTAGTGATGTATTATTTTAATCACAAATTATGTATGTATTGTAAAATTAAGTGATATACCTTCAACCAACAACATCTTACAATCATATTTTTCGTTATTTAGTACGCCTACATTAACATAAGTATCAACGGTGATCAAACAAAATTCTTGAGAATATCATGTAACAGAGTTTAATACCTCATCCAAAGGATTGTGAAGAAGCTCAACAAAAGCTAAAAAGGAAAAAAAAATAACATAAAAATCAATCGTCAGTCATAAAACATACTCCCTCCGTCCCTTAATAAAGTTCTCATTTCACCTTCAAGTTTTGTCCCTAAATAAAGTTCCCATTTCTCAAACTTAAGGGACCCACTTAATATAATAATATTATTATCAATACTTTCACAACTAACTATCTCTTAAAACACTTTCTCTATCCAATCAAAACTTATATTTTATTCAAAAGTAATACCAAATACCCCACCACTAATCATCTCCTAAAATGTTGTGCCCAACACAAATGAGAACTTTATTTAGGGACGGAGGGAGTATAATTGAATTCTCTCAATTACGTAAAACTTTGATAATCAATAACAATTACTTCTTCAATCTCTAGAAAGCATAATGGAAACATGGATATTGGCTACCATTTAACACACCCTCCTAAAAAATTGTTATTCGTTTAAGTAAGAATCCTTCGAGCATATCCTAAAAAAATGACTATCATAACCTGTAAAAAATACAAAAATTGGCTTCAACTTACATCTGCAAAACTAAAAATTAAAAAAATATGCTTTATCATGAACATATAAACTACAGTATATGGAAAAGGAAAAACTATGCTATTGAGTTGAGCATTTTATCGAACACCTGGTGGACAATGGATCATTTTTGTTGAAAGTTAAAATTTAATTAAATTTACCTAAAATCTGAAAACTGATAAATCCCTAAAATCAACAATCTTTGAACACATAGAATACAATACAAGGAAACACTGATTCAATTGTGTGAAGTAGACAACATACCAGACAACCAGAAGAGAAAGGCACGTGAAATTCTGTAGAGAGTGTCTAAGGTTGAGGGTTGACATGTGAAATGACATGGATTTAAGGGCGGTTGTGAATTTGGGGAGCGCAACATGGTTTACCATTGGGAAAGAACACAAGTTTAAAGGCGATTTAGGGTTTTTCACGATCGGGAGATGAAAGCGATGATAAACGGAAATCATTAATAAGATTGATTGTTAAAGGCAATCGGCTGATGGTGTAAAATGATGCAAGCCTTTAAAACAGTAGCCAAAAAAAATGATTGTGACGAATGATTGAGATGACGAAGGATTGAGATTGTGAAAAGTGAAAACCCATGTGAAGAAAGAGAACATGGTGTAAAAATCAATTGTGTTAAATTCTATTAGAACTTGTACGGTGTGCATAAAAGATTGTTATGACCTATGTGGCTTTATATATGCTACGTGGCTTTTGGAATTACCATGTGGTTTTAGGAGTTGACATGTGATTTTAAACTTTTTGTTTATTATATATAAAGATATTATGAATTGTGATAAAGCTTAGCAACAAAAGTTAGAATATTTGGGTGAACTTAATTTCACCTTTATTTCTTTTCTATTTTCAAAAAAATGGAATCCTAATGGATAGAGTTTCGGTATTGCCACTATCCTGCCCCAAGGAATCAATGTAATATATTAATAAGTGGTATTGGTGAAAAGATAAGGTGTTGCCCATGGCCAAGGTCATAGGTTCAAGTCCCGTCGTGGACGTGGGGTTTATTCCCCATAGGTGGAAGGTTCGAGGGAAGGCATACTGCCCCTTGTGAATGTCACTGTCTAGGCTCGAACCACTAACTTACTAACTTACCAACTTACCGTTCAAAAAAAAAACTTTGTATTCTTTCTTTGCTTAATTGTCGGCTTTTGTATAAAGAATTGCAAAAGGGATTCTTAGAGCAGAAACTGTATTCAGTCAATTGCTATTTTCATTGGGAAGAAACTGGTAAAGGTAATCCATGGGGTATATTCATATTAATTTTTTAAGTAATAATAATTAATTAATATCATAGCAAAAGAATAAACTAATAGTATTAAAATTAGTTAAAGTAAGACGTATGTTTCCGTCAACTGTTAGTATCAGGTGCTACCTTATGAAACGGGATTTGATATCCACGTTATAAAAAAATTATTTATATATCATTATGAAAAAAAGTTGTCATTAAAAAGGCAAAATAACAAAAGATATCCCCTTCTAAATTTTAAGAATAATACTTTTTAATCAATGTACAAGCTTTTTATACATATTAGTGACAGCCCTAAGACTGTCATTAACAAAACCCTACCATTATTTATGTTTTAATATATTTATAGGGTCTACATTAAAATTTATACAATATAATGAGTGAATTTGTTTTATAGTGTAGTATATCGATTTTGAAATATGAAATGTTTTATAGCAATTACCATGTGTGAAAGGGTTAAAACGTAAATAAACGTGTATGGACTATGGATTACAGGATTAGATTAGGTGTATACATGTAGACTGGAGTTGGTGAGCGGCAATCTTCTGATCTAACCGAGTAAAAACACAAAAATCTCCCACATGCACTCCATTAGTATAACCGTACTAAAAGATTCTATCTTCTATGTACATTTGTAAATATAAATGAGAAAATTATACTCCCTCCGTCCCTAAAAAAAGTTCTCATTTCACCTTCAAGTTTTATCCCTAAATAAAGTTCTCATTTCTCAAACTTAAGGGACCCACTTAATATAATAATATTATTACCAATACTTTCACCACTAACTATCTCTTAAAACACTTTCTCTCTCCAATCAAACCTTATATTTTATTCAAAAGTAATACCAAATACCCCACCACTAACTATCTCCTAAAATGTTGTGCCCAACACAAATGAGAACTTTATTTAGGGACGGAGGGAGTATTTCTTAATGCCTTTTCTTCCTGCTAATACTCATACTTATATATAAACTTGTTTTATGTATTTTACTAATTTTCTTTCCTTTTATCATTTATTGATTTTAATATTTATTTTAATCTATTAAGTAGGAAGATTAATAAGAACAAATAGTAAGAAGCAATACTACTTCACAATATAAATAACTTGTAATTATAACTGGTAGAAAATTTTGAAATGAAAAATTATGAAGTAACATTTTCTATTAATTTTTATTTATTTATATATTTTACTTTCCATTATTTATTTTCTATATTGATATAATTAGTAAAAAGATAATTACAGACATATAGTATTACGCTTTCCATCTTATAAAAAGTTATTTATTTATTTTTTTAGATATAAGTATTTAAGAGATAGTAATAGAATTTTTGATTTTTTAAAATATAAAATTATTTAACTAGACAAATTGTTATTAAAAAATAGTTTTTGTTTTGTTTCGAATGGAGTAACTAATATCATCTCTCTTTTTGTAATTTTTTTGAAAACAACAAATAATTTTATAAAAGAACCAACTTAGCAAGTCGCTAAGAGGGAGGGGTGTGGGGCGGACCCCCTCCCCTTGCCGGACCATTTTGGTGATGTGGCATATGTTTGGCGAAAATTCACCCTCGTCATCACACCACCCGTTGGTGATTGAGAGTGTTCGTCGGAAGTTCGGCGAGGCTGACGAAGAGAGAGAGAGATTTTGGGGTGTTTTTATTGGTTAAGGGCTATTTTATTGGGTCCCAAAAAAGTATTTTAGGTTAAGTTATGGTAGGGGGTATTTGAGGTTTAGAATATGAAATGTGAAATGATGATTTTGCGCATAGGTAGCGCGGATGTGACACTCCGACTTGTATTACCACACCTTATGCTCTAAGGGTGGGGAACAATTACATAGGAAACAAAAAAGAAGAAATACCTCAATCCGTCCAATTACATTTTAGTTTACTCCTATATTTTATCGGTGAATGTCGTAGAGACAATGTCATCCGCAATATTCATTTCAGATTTCACCATATAATTAAAAGAGTAAATTACACGGATAGTCCCTGTGGTTTGACAATTGTTTTGGATTTGGTCCTTAAGTATTAGAAATTACACCCGTGGTTACCGTGGTTTACACTTCGTATTAGTTTTGGTCCCTAATACTAACAGCCGTTAAAATTTGCTGTTAAATTTTTTTAATTGACACTTTTACCCTCATCATCACCATGTCCTTCCTCTTTCCTTCATCTCTACATACAAAAACACACCCAAAATCAAAACCCTAAACGCAATTAAAAAATCATCCAAATTCTCTTTTGAAGTTATACAAGATTTCATTTTTTACTCCTAATCATTTACTTGGATCTCAACATTAGATTGTAATATGAATTTGCAACCAAAATTAGCAGCTGTTGGAATTAAAATTCTTGATTTTTTGCGGTAACTCTGTGTGGAGCTTTGAGGAATTGAGTTTTGTCGGAAACCAACTGTGCGGAGCTCCGGTTAGATTAAGGTGTGGCGGAGCGGTGGCGGAGCGGTGGCGGTGGCGGTGAACAAGGAGGGGGTGGTGGTTCCGGTGGGGCCAGATTGGGTACTTATTATAAGCATAGTGGCGGGATTTGTGGTTTGATTTTGGGTTGTAGTAGCGACGTTGAATATCGGAAGCAAGTTATGGAGGACCAAGTATTATCAATTGAATCTGCAGTTGAAACAATATGGGGTTTGGGTACATCAATCTAGAGTTGAAACAAATTGAATATACAGCTGAGAAACAAATTGGGGTTTGAGTAAACCAAGGAAATGTGCGAAGGCGGTTGTGCAGGTTTTCCGGCAGGCGAATCAGAGGTTTTCCGGTGACATCACCCAATCGTCTACCAAAACCCAAATTGGTGTTGTTGAAATCTCCATTAACTTTCATTTGGATCACAAACATCTTCTGAATCACCAACCTAAATGTCAAAGAGAAGATTAGGTGGAGAAGAGAGTGATGAATGAAAGGGGTTTTGGGTTGATAAGGAAGAGAAATGGCAGAGATGAGAGATGAAAGAAAATGAGAGAGAAAGAGTTAAATAAAATAAAATTAAATATAAAAATTAAAAGATAGAGGTCAAGGGTATTTTAGCCATTTAAAAAAAGTTAACAGTAAATTATAATGGTTGTTAGTATTAGGGACCAAAACCAATACGAAGTCCAAACCACAGTGACCACGGTGTCATTTTCGATACTTATGGACCAAATCCAAAATAATTGTCAAACCACAGGACCATCCGTGTAATTTACTCTAATTAAAACATAGGCGATTATATTTGCATTAATAAATTTTCATTAATCTTTTTGAAATTGATTGAATAATAATAATCCATGGGCGATTATATTTGCATTAATTTCCGTTGGTAGGCCTGACATCCTCGGTTTTCTTCATCTTTTTCTTCGCAGTCTCTCTCAGGCTTTCCGGTATGGGTCCACGCCCACCGGCGTGGGTGGTGACGTGGAGCAGGGACGGCGTGGTGAGGCTGGGAAACACCACCCCCCACAACGGCGTGGGGGGGCTGCGTGGGAGGAACTTGGCAACGGCAACGGGGTATAACGCCATGTGGGGGTGAGGGGGTGAGGTGGAGGGGTGTGATTGGTTGAGGGGTATTTTCTTTTTTATTATATTTAAAATTTAATAGAATAAAATGGTGTGGTGTGGTGTGGTGGTATTTCCTAGAGATGATGTGGTGTGGTGGTGGTGTGGTTGCTTAGGTGGCGGTGATGTGGCAAAAAATATGGGTACCACATGTGGTACCCATACCTTGCAGTCTCAATCAGTATCATAACATTCGCCGTTGAAACCCAATCAACAAAAACCAAACATGAGCCGATTCACCAAGCTTGACATAGTCGATTACTTATTATCTGAATCATACTCACCATCCCGCTTTTCCCCCAAACAATTTGCTTCTCTAAACCCTACAAATTTCCCCTTGGAATCCACCACTGAGCTTGATTTAGCATTTGATCTTTTAAACCCTATGTTTCCCTCACTTGATCTCATTTCTCCATTTGATGACTTGAACACCATCACTGATCTGATTCAAGTGGAGCGTCGGACGCCGTTCGGCACCACTTCAGCTCGAAAGCTCATCACCAGGCGCCGATCTACAGCCGCCGAAGTGTACCTCCAGTCACTCTCCGATCGTGTCTCTGCACTTGAGCTTGGATTTGATTCGATAAACGACGAGAAGGCGAAGTCCGATCGGAAGTACACGTGGACGGCGGAGATCAACAGTTCCGAGAAAGACGGTTTAGATCGGAAGTACAAGTTAACAACAGAGATCAAGGGAGGTAAGAAGAAGGAGAAGACCTGCAAATGGACGGCTGAGATTAAAAGGAAAGGAGATGATGCACGGAAGTACACTTTCACGGCGTCAACCGCCGATGCCGCCATTGAAGCATCAGAGAAGAAAGAGAAAGAGCATAACAAGAAGAAGGATAAGAAGAAAGAGAAAGCACCTCGAATCGTTGAAATCCAAGGCTCACCTGATCATGGTGCTCTGCTCCTAAAACAGGTATATTTCATCATTAGGTTTCTAATTTAGTCAGTCAATCAGTTTATTATTATCATTGATATATAAAATTAAAAATCAGTAAAATGCCTGCGAACTGTATGATCAATTGATAGCAGCAATCGAGATACAGATCTGAATTTGTCGTTAAAATTGTGAATTGAATATGATGATGATAGGCATTTGCTAGAACCCTAGAGAGGAACAAAGGGAAGAAGAAGGAGCTATCACCTCAGGATGCAGCGATGTTGATACAGATGACTTTTAGAGCATATCTGATCAAGCGATCTCAGGCTCTTCGTGCTCTCCGTGAGCTGGCTGTTGCTAAAGGGAAGCTTAAGGAGCTCAGGATTTTGTTCAATAATTTCTCTTATCGCCGCCTTTTGGATCGTGATGCTGCAGAGAAACAAAAGTTCTCCGAGAAGGTCATTGTGCTGCTTCTCACCGTTGATGCCATCGAGGTAATTATCTCTTGTTTTTTTCACATTTGACTATAACTAACTGATGGTGTATATGCTAAAATAAATCAGGGTGCTGACGTCATGGTGAGGGCTGCAAAACGGTCAATGGTGGATGAGCTGGAAGCAATGCTGGACGTGGTGGACCCACAGCCACAGCTACTGCCAGGTGGCGGTGGTCGATCGCTATCCTTGAAGAGGAGGACATTCGATATGCCAGATGGCATCATCCAGAAGGAAATAGCGCAAGGTGTGGCTCAGGTTGTGCGCATGATCGGACAGGATAACACTGATGGATCTGAAACCTTTGAATCTGATTTGTAAGTCAGTTCTTAATAACATGACTATGAAACCGGTGTTCTGTTTCTGTTAGTTTCCCAGTGTTGTATTGTTGTTATGTAGCTTTTTATTTTGATGTTAGTGTGTTGTTGGATTCTAGGCTTCGACTATATTGAGTTTTGTAACCAGCGGTTGGTGCTTGGTACTCGCTTTAATTATTTCACATCTTTGTTTTAATTATTTCCCTTTGCATTTATTGGGTTGATAGGCATGTGCAAACTAGACCGGGAACTAGCCGGAACTGCAGAACCGAACCGAACTGGCCGGTCCGGTTGTCGGTTTTAATTTTTATGAAAAATCCGTTCTCGGTTCGGTCCAAAACCAAATTTTTTTTCTAGAAAACCGCGGTTCATGGTCCAATCCTAGAAGTCATCGTTTTGATCCTCAGTCCGGCTGAAACCATTTATCTTGGTTCGATATGGTTTCGAGCTTAGGTTATTGGACCGTGCACGGGCTTAGGTTGAAGAAGAAATGAATCATCATCTCGAAGGGAATAAAATTGGCTTTAAGCAATATCAACCTGTGTTAATTCAACCTTTGGACAAATTATTATAAATACCAATAAACTATAACTGATGTTAAAGCGGGCCAATAAAAACGCCAGCTTGGACTTGGGACTATATGAGGCCCAATAAAAGTACCCAGATTTGTTTTTTATATTATTCGGGCCTTATAATTAATATGTAGCTCGGCCCAATATTGTCTGGTTTCCAAATAAAGACGTTAAAGATGACAGAATGCTTCACTGGGTAAGGACGTAAGGCACATATCGTGGTCCTTCTGTGTCTTGCTTTTCATGGGCAACTGCATACACATAACTAATAAGGCATGGGCAAAATGGCATATTATCCTTCAACTTGTTCTCGTCCCAAAAACTGATTTATATAAAATAGTTTCAAACATATATTTTGGAATATTTAACTTCCAAACACATCCTTTTAATGGAAGAACTACATTTGTACATAATTTTTTAAGGGTTTGTGTGCGCATATTATCAACGATGAAGAGAGAGAATATAGAAAAAATGTTTTCTCATTGAATTGTTAAAGTTAATACAAATGAAGAAGTAAATCACATATATACACGGTATTAACAAACTAACAACTTCTAAACAAACTTTCTTATAGAAATGACTTTAATGCCCTTCTGTATTGCGACACATATCGTTAATGCATCTAACACTATGCTTATACGTTTCCACCAAAAACACGTACATGCGTATTAAAAAGCTCATTTGTTATGAATTGGTGTTTTACGACGCGCTGGTTGATAGTCCATTACTACGATTACAACATCATCATTCTCGGGATTAGTGATCTCTTCTTTTCCCATGTGTTGAGATAAAGGTAGTTTTTCTGGATCCTACAAATACATCAATGGCGATAAGTATATATGTTAGTATGTTTTTAGACATTTGATCCATTATTGCGTGTATTCATAGTTTATAAGTTTGTCTAACCCTAATTGAATCATTTTTCTACTTTGATTGCATATCTATTTAAGGATTTATTTATCAAAATTAAATCAAGCTAAGGGTGTGTGGTCAAAGACTCAAAGGTCCAAGGTCAAAGATCTCCTTACTTTAAGGAAGTTTCTTCCGTATAGACCAACATTTTATTTAGAAAAGCGGAGCCGGTGTTTGTGTTCACATCCGTTTTCCAAGCATTCACAATATAAACTCCTAGTTATTGTTTATCTAGATAACATTGAAGTATGTGAAAACAATGTTATTGAACAATTGTTAATGGTTTTTTATTACAAAGTAATGAGCACATGGTCAAACCAACTTACTTTAACATACGAAGTACTCCCTCCGTCCCTAAATAAAGTTCCCATTTTGCCTTCAAATTTTGTCCCTAAATAAAGTTCTCATTTCTTAAATATAAGGGGCCCACTTAATATAATAATATTATTACCAATACTTTCACCACTAACTATCTCTTAAAACACTTTCTCTCTCCAATCAAACCTTATATTTTAATCAAAAGTAATATCAAATACCCCACCACTAACTATCTCCTAAAATGTTGTGCCCAACACAAATGGGAACTTTATTAAGGGACGGAGGGAGTATTTAGTAATTTTTTTGAACTGGCTAAAATATAAGAAAAGTTAGATCGAGAAAAAAGAAAACTTTTTTTTAATCATACTAAATTACAAAAAACTTGCTGTGTTTTTTAGGTATCTTCGATCCAATTTGGCAATTTTTACTTCAGAATTTTGGACACACCATTATTTGAAGTATTAACAATGAAACTAACCTTTTTTTTCTTTAATTAAAAAAATTCTATACTGCAAGTATACCCTGATTAAACAAATCATTTAATACTATATATGTATCTTTTGGAAAAGTAAAATAATTCACATGACCATTTAAAAAGGTAAATTTTTAAAAAAGTAAATGGTAGGATCCTCCACATGTTTGGGTGTTATTAATTAAAAACAAGATTTAAATTGAAAAAACATATATCAATTAATCAGTTAATTAGTTAATTACCTTTACTTGTTTTCCCTTTAGCAAAGCCACACGATGAGAGGAAGAAGATTCAACAATTTCACTTCCTGCATATTAATCATTCTCGTTTAGGAAACATGCATATGCATCTTTATAAATCACTAATCATCAATACAAAACTCATTACCAAACCAACAAACTTATAGATACCATCAAAATCAATAAAACTTGGGCCAAAATTGCCATGCATGTTTATATATATGTCTTATAGCCTAATTAATCTCTATTTATAAGTATTAATCACTAAAACATTAAATCGATTAATTGTGGGACGGAGGACGCATTCTCGGCCTTGAATAATCAGAATAAAGCACACCAAGATGTTCATTGTTAGACGAACCTTCTTTAAACACCCTATCAATCTTCTCACTAACTTGTGAATTTAAATCTCCAAATTCGTTCTTCGAAAAAGTAGTTGCAGGAGATCGAGTTTGAGCTCGTGTTCTTTCATCTATCTTTTTGGCAACCTGTTTACAAATGCATGTAAAGTATATATAATCATTAGTTTCTTCTTGTTTAAGCGGTTGTTTGTGATTTGTTAAGGCTTATTTAAGTAGCTTATAAGCGTAATTAAGCTTATAAATGTAGATATATTTACGTTTTCAAAAAGTTTATAAGTTGACAAGCTCTTTAAATAAGTTTTGATCTCAAACAACCCTTAGTGTTTTATTCATGTGTAATGATTGTCACATGAACATATCTTGAACAAACCCTAATTTATACACGTACACTGCCTATCCTAATCGAGTTGCTTGAAGATTGCGAGATTTGCATAAAAGGTCTAAAGAGAGAAATTAACCTGGAGAGAGATGGATAAATGTACTGTTTTTGTAGAAAGAGGTTTAACAATGGCGGGAAGAAGACGAGCATTGGAGGAATGCATGCAAATGAGAAGAATAAAAGAGGTTATTACTAAAACGAGAGAGCCCATTGAAATTACTATCTTTTATCCCTATTCTAACTTCACAATTAGTGTTTCAAAACTTGGCAATATATAGAGGACGAATTGTATCATCACATATTTTATAGTTATTATAGATATTCGATATGTTTGACCTGTTTTCTTTTACCACTTTTGTAATTTTACATGTTTGATCCGTCATTCCGAAAATGTAATATACAAAAAATATTCATTTTCATATAATTAAGTTAGTTAGGTCGTGCTCATGTTTAAAAAGGTAATAAAATAAACTAGGGTTGAAGAGACATGCACACATGCAAATGAAGGGTTTTGATGAGATTTAATTGTGAACTCCAAAGTACCAAATATTCACAAGATCAAGAAAGGGTTGTGCCCTCCTTGTCCCCCATTCTCCTTCATCTTTCATTTTCAACCTTTGGGTCCCGTTTAAACTCTATTATGGAGTATTTCCATCTCTTGGTTCATGCCATCTTCCTTATATCATTTAATAAAAATTAATTTCATAAATGATACTTTAATTTAAATGATCACATTTGATAATTAATTTCTTTTCGAAAGTTTCAGTTCAATACTTTGTGTACCAATGTATTGCATGAGCAGTTGGTTTTTAAATGTCTCTTATGAATTAAATTATTAATTGGTCATTTAACCAACTACGTGTACGGTTTAAAGGGAATATTCATGCAATAAGACGTATATAATGAAATTAATGCCAACCATTTAGAAAGGCAACTTGTAGATTTTTATGGATGGTTTGAGTGAAATAATGTACCATAAAGAAGTAGGGTCGTATGAAATTTGTATGTGGATCATGTTAAAAGTCGAAGGGCCAACCAGACAATGGTACGTAGTGGATATAAATCTTGAATTATTGCTTTTAATTAGAGATATGAATATGAGGTACGTACTCACAAGTACAAACCAAGTTGTACCATTAATCTAAATTAAACCATATATGGATTCGATGCTACATTTCATTGATTTAATTAAAAGTTACATAAAAGTTATTAAACTAGCATTGCTATCCTTGAGGGGAGATGATGTAGACATAATAGATTTTTAATTTTGAGGTGCTCCCAATATAATTTTTTTATATATGTAACATACACAATTTATATTAAAAAAAATTAGTATTAAAAGTTGATTTGATATAAAAGTGAGTCATAATGTGTAATGTAATATATTAATTTTTGCAATAAAATTTATTTTAGAATTACGGTAGGATCCCAATATCAATCTTCGATCGCTAGGGTCCTACAAAACCTAACAGCAACTATGTAATTTAACCACATTTTAAAATACAAAAAATAATATTTATTTTTTTAAAGTGACGCATATGTTGTTTCAAGAAATTACGGTGGTCCGTGTTTTGTTGCTGGTTTTACCCTCACAATTAATTAGCAACGAAACCCGACGAGAAGATGAAATCGGGGAGTAGTTAAGTTATATTTGTGTTTTTCTTTATATAGTTTAAAATATATTAAAAAGAAAAATAATAATAATATTGTGTTACGATGAAATCAGAATGTGAAAGAGGTAATCAGCCTGGAATTACGTGGGACTTGGCAACTTGGGTCCAGCAACTATTCCAAAATTAATGTGAAAACAGTCGATCACACGAGATATCAAACACTCCGACAAAGACTTGCACAGTATTTTGAGCCATAAAAACAACTTAACATTAAATAATTCCCACAGTTTTCCATTTTAGTCAAAAAAAAAATTTGAACGACTGAAAAGGAGTTCTGACAATGTCAATACCATCAACAGAGAACCTAAATATTTAGTCAATAAATAAATAGAATAACTAAATTTTAAGTTAAATATTTATTCAAACTTTAGAATTTTCATAACCCCTCCACACTAGAGGGAAAAAAAAAATGATTAAACATTAATGACTAAACTTGAGTTTTGTCACCATTAAACTCATTCTTAAAGACAAGGCAATCTCTAATTTGACCCACATAATTAATAAAGACAAATGATATTGGTACCTAATATTTGTGCATACTTAATCAATTAGAGCTGATTCGTACAGAACAATTTTTATCCATACAAAGCAATTTTATACCAAAAGACAATTATGTCATCTTGTTGTGCATAAAGTAAGTACAGATAGTATGCATCAATATCATTCCTCATAATAAAATATTTGTATTCAAAGGTATTGTATTGTGTAAGACGGTAAACAAGTTGCACAAGAAGAAACATGGGATTGTACAACAGAAAACTAGAATTTTGTGTGACTTATTTCTTCTTGTATATACAAACAAACAAAGAAAGTATAAGTAGCTTAAAAGGATAAAAATTACATTTGAAGAAGATTATTCACAGTTACAGAAACCGAATTTGTTCGCTGCAAATCCTGCAACATTCAATTTTAACCAATTCCATTAATCATCAACATCAAAATTAGTGATTTTAAGCACATAAAAAGCTAACTTTGAAAACACAATACCCGCAATATTAATTCATCAGGAACATGTGGAAGCACTTCCCGAACAGTTTCCGCCATTGCAAGTAAATGTGACAGGTCATCATTCCTTATGACCAAACCACCACCATGACCTCGGTGTCTCATACTTGTAGAAGGATTATTATTATTATTATTATTATTATTAGTATTATTAATATTAATATTATTATTATTATTATTATTATTATTATTATTATTATTATTATTATGAATATTATTATGAATATTATTATTATTATTACTAGTACTGGGCTGGGAAGATGAATTAATAGGCCAAAGATTCCAAGCAGAATCTTCAAGTGCAGTTTGAGCATATGTTTCACCAACAGCTGCAAGATGCCTCATCATCATTTGCACCCTTCCCAAACCCATGCCACCTGTAGACGGGCCCGCCCCATCAAACCCTAACCAATCTGATTCGGGCCCCGATCCCCTGTAATGGCGGTCCACCATAGGGACGTGTTGCTGTTCAAGTCTGGAGCTTAGCTGGCGAGCAAGCTGTTCATCACTAGAAACGTCTGTGGAAACGGGTGCAGTGGTCCCTTGATCATTTGTGCCAACAAAGAGCGGTTTTCTGCATGTCGGGCATGAATAGTTGTCGCTTTGACCTTGGTCTAACCTGACATCACCATGCCACGTCACCATAACTAAAACTTTAACTATAAGATATGAAAAAATTGTACCAAGATCTAAGGCATGAAAGATGGAAAAGATGGTTACACGAAAGCTTCTTAGCCTTAGCCATTGGCTCCTGAATTTAACCAATATATATTTTATTAAAAAAAGATTTTTTATTTAAAATATAGAGTAAATTACACTTGCTAAAAGTTTTGAATTTAGTCCCTAAGTTCCAGAATTTACACGGATAGTCCTTAAATGTGAGGGGTCGTCAAGCTTTTGGTCCTTGAGATGGATGTCCGTTAAAAAAAAGGTTAAATACCAGTCATGTGCAAGGCACACAAGGGTAATTTTGTCATTTTCTCAAAATTGGTGTGCCTTGCACATGACTGGCATTTAACCTCTATTTTTAACGGACATTCGTCTTAAGGACCAAAAGCGTGACCGACACCCATATTTAAGGACCATCCGTGTAATTTGTGGGACTAAGGGACCAAATCCAAAACATTTGGCAAACCACAGGGACTATCCGTGTAAATTAGTATAAAAAAAATTACCCGACAAATGGCACATTCATCATCGTAAGCTTGTATCTCTTGAGATGTTGCATCAGGGAGAGCTCCATGAAGGGTTCCCAAAGCTATTCTTAACTTGATAAATCCTTTTGACCGCTTTAAAACTGCACTTAACAAGGCCTGCCTATCACATAAAATTAATTCATTAATTACTATTATTATTATTTCTTTTATACAAAAAAAAAATGTATTAAACAACTTACGCGTAAATTTAGGATAAGAACTGCATCTACAAGATGAAATGTCATGCCATGAAGCCGCCAAATATGCACATAATGGCCAATTGCCATTAATAAAGTCATAATATCTAGAAAAAACCCTAAATTCCTTAATATTACACTCTTCCATTCCCACAGTGATCCTGCTGCTGACATGTCCAAAAGCTTGGAATTTGTGGTATTTCCTGCTGCTGAGTGATGAAGCCATACATCAAGCACTTGAAATCCATGAACCAAAATCGCCTAAAACCAAAAAAATTAGTAATTTTTATTATAAAAAAAACTTTAATACGTTAAATGCAAGATTTGAGAAAGTTGGGTAGCAGTTTGTCCAAAAAAGATTTAATTTTATTTTTATATAGATGGAATTAGAGAAGATGATATAGTAACTGTACCTGTAGTGTTTCAAAAGCTATACTAAGAGGCTCAAAGAATAATAACAAAAATATAGATGATGGTATTGTTCTGTAGATGTGTAGACACGTCCTTATCCTGCAAATATCACAAATTTATATAAACGGAAATTAAAAATTCATTAAAATTTATTAAGTAATAAAATTGTTTTGAGAAATATCTATACCAGACTGCATCAAAAGTGACAACCAGCAATAATACACAATATACACGCAAGTAAGTCCAGTGAGTTGCAGAAGGAGATGCATTCAACCGTTCAATCCGATCCCTGGCTAATGCTTGAAACATCTATAAAAAAAATATTAAAAAAATTAATAAAAATTTGCAATTTTTAACATAAACTATGAGCTCATGAACCTCAGTGTAGTAATACCTTCAAAGAGCATAATACAGTCAACCATATTGACCAAAATCCTGCTTGAACTCTTGTTCGTGGAACCACCAATGGAAGAAATGTTCCCTGTGAAAATCAAGGCTTAATTAGCATTTTAGTACCCTGAACTTGGCTGACTTTGTCTTCTACTATCCTGAACTATTAAAGGTGCAACATGGTGATACGTGTCAATTTACTATTATTAGTTATTATTATTATTAGATAATTATTATTATTTAGAAGATATGTTTTATTTTAGATAAGGATTAGTAGTTAGAGTTTTATTAGGAAATGATATTATCTAGAGATCTATAAATACGGCTTTAAGGTTTTGTAATTCTTATGCTTATAATTATAAATTGGTTTTGATAAACTGTGAGAGAGCTTATCGACCTCTCGAAAGTCGGTTATTCTATATTTCCTTTGTTTATTCTGTTTAACTTATTCGGTTCGTATCACATGGTACCCAGAACTTGACAAAATGGTCGAACTAGTACACTGACTCATTAATCTGATTGCTTTTTCTTACTTGACTTACTTTCATTGGAGCTTGTGACGGACTAAAATATATTGATAATAAAAGCAAATTGCGTGAGAAAACAAGACAAAATCATTGAGCCAGGGTACTAAATCGACCATTTTGTCAAGTTTAAGTTACCATGTTGCACCTTTATTAGTTCAGGATAGTAGAGGACCTAGTCAGCCAAGTTCAGGGCACTAAAATGCAATTTTGGGCTATTAACAATAACCATTAGATCACGAAAGACAAAAAGCTACATGTAAAAGTATAATCTAATCTACCTACCTTATAGATAATATAATGAACTAGCCGTTCCACCAATTTCCGAGTTTCAGTTGCGTGCAGCTCAACAAAAAATACTGTCTGTGCAAATAAATATATAAATACACCTACTATATGAAGTATAGAATATATAGAATATGTATACCTTAAGAGACAAAACGATCAGTATAAAAAAGTGGAGGGCAAAATTGACCAACAATGCAAATGTGGTATAAGATTCCAACAACAGTTCAAGTACACGGTTAGCAACACCAGGCTGAACAAGACTTTGACCCATCAAACCATCCGACTTTAGTTTTGTAAATGACAATTCTGTCCAATATTGCAGGCCTATAAAGCTCACCACTGTACAGACTGCTGAAACTGATAAATAAAACTTCATTACAGCAACAAAAGTTGCAGGATTTCATGAGATAAAAATAAACATGGCCTCCTTTAGACCACTTGACGCTATGCAAAACTTATGGAGGAGCCCACAAACTGTAATTTAGTTTGTACACCTCCCCCAAGGGACCTTTGAAAGAATCTCACGAGATCAGATCTCAATTTGAGTGACCTGTATCAAAATATTTCAAAATTTAGTAACTTATACAGCAAATAGCATAATTTTCTCAGTTCATCCTCATTCTGGTTGGAAATTATGGTCCATTTATGAGTAGTATGAAGATAACAATCGTATGAAGAATTAGAATTGACATAGCAGACTTCCATTGATGATATCTATGATTGATATAAAGGAGCAGCTCCTATTGTTCTTTGTAGATTAATAAACATTCGTCAATCGACAAAAAATTTCAAAAGTGATCGAACTAAGTGAATTGAAGAATTGAATTCAATTTCATTAGATAATTGGACATAAATGATTCATACGCAACCAGACAACATAAAATCGAGTACAAACGTCATTCTAGATCCAATTCGAAAAGTCAAACAGCACCCTAGAAACCCTAGACATCCTTAATAATCTAAAAATTAAATGAAAACTGACAAAAACGGAGGAATTGAAATCATAAACACAGGTCCTTACATACAAATCGTGCAAGTAGAGAAGAAGAAACAGGCAATCAGGAAGCACGTATATTGATAAGCTGATTGCATCTAGATACTACAATATGAAACGATAATGAAATTAGGTAGATAAATTATACCGAACCTGAATTGATCGAAGAGGATGATGTGAAGTATTGGGCGAAAAATGCTCCGATCTTGCCCCGGCGCAGGTTAGATAGAGAAAATTGGGCAAATTTTGCGGGAAAGCAAAGAGGAGAAAAATGTATAAATGAAAGGGAAAATAAGCTGAATAAATTCATGTTTTCTTTTTCTTTGTAGGTGTGCTTTTTTGTCTTTTCTAAGTTCTCTTACCAACTTCATTTGGTATCCAAGTTGAACTTGGTTAAAAGATAACTGAGAATCAGATTGAAATAATGGTTCATTTCAGTTTGATTCTAATTTGGTTTCAAGTTTAGAATGACTAAATATAAAAATTATATTATCAATATAAATTATGTCTCGACTATAATGATTTTAAGAAGATACATTAAACTTGAAATTATTAAGTAGCCGTTCTAAAACTGAATAATCAAAACCAAAATAACCGAAAATAAAAAAAGACAAAAAAGAATAAAAAAGAATAACCGAGAACCGGCCCGGATTTGCAATGCATGTCTAACCATTTTCAGTTCAATTTTTCGGTCAAAAACTCATCCCTATTGGTATAATTTCATTTCCATTGTGGTTTCTTTTGGTAATTAATTGTGTTTTGTAGATATTAAATGACATTTTAATTATTTAGGATTAAAAATAAATATATATTTTAAGAGATGCTTAGAACAGTACTTAGACTTTGTATTAACTAATATCCTATAGCGGATAGCCTATATGCTACAAATATGTCAGCATTTTTGTATGTCTACGCAACTTATCCTTTAATAACACAATGCTATGTTGATAATCAATATGTTACACCAAACTTAATGTAAAATGATTTGTAAGTTGCCTTGTGAAGTTTTTATATAATCAAAGACACAAACAGAAACATTACAGCTAGAAAGCACGAGGAAAATGAAAATAACATTATTATTTTATACTTATTCAAGAACAGGCCAAATTGATAACTACATACAGGAAAGTTTTCAACCTTTTTCTAATATATTGGTTGTAAAATAATAATAAAATAAAAAACTAAAGCATTGGTTATAAAATAAAAATCACGTGGACAGATATATTTAAGAAAAATGACATATGACCATATTAGTTACCTTTTACTAGTTGAATAGTAGTAATAGTCTGTAATTGACCATTTATGAAAAGAATAATTATTTAGATGGAAAATTTCTACCTCATGATCCGGATGGAATTAATTAGGTTATGTTATTATAAAGTTAGATTACATTTAATATACTAGTCAGGCAGGATTATGGATTTGGTTTGAATTGGACCCAAAGTGTCAACTAAATATGTGGTTAATACATCAGTGACTAATATAGAACTTTCCAACATCGACTAGCTAGCTTAGTAATTGATTGCTTCGATAATTAATGTTAAACTTAGTCTATTTTAGTGGTTATTATTCGATTAACTATATAAATGGGAATTAAATCAACTTCACGACGATAGAGAAAGTGAAGACTGAGTTTGGCTCAACATTTTTTATTTCCATCTTTGAGTGTGAAAAAAGGGAAGTGTTAGATCCAAGTTGTAAACAACTACGAACTTTTGGATATATTGGCAATATAGAAAACGTAAGGGCTTGACATGACATAAAATGGAAGTATGTGGTGAAGTTGCCAACTTTTACTAAGTTTGTGAAAAATCTTGGTTCCGTCTGAAATCACGTCGTCCTTGCCTATCAGGCTATTACCGCCTTGTACGGCGGAA
This sequence comes from Calendula officinalis, assembly GCA_963853835.1. NCBI lineage: Eukaryota > Viridiplantae > Streptophyta > Magnoliopsida > Asterales > Asteraceae > Calendula > Calendula officinalis. The sequence continues at coordinate 24,887,925 of OY970820.1, forward strand.
CTACCACCTTTCGGAACCTTATACTCCGATCAAACTATTCTAATTGTAAGTTGTAACCCCTGCAGAAAACGAGCAGTTCTGTTAGCTTTGGGCTATGTTGTTGATTAAACTAAGTGGTCCAACGAGTTATATATAGGTCCAATAGGATCAATAAGGACTTGACCCTATTATAAAAACTATTAAGCCCATCAGGAGGGCCCAAAAGGCAGGCAAAGGTTCTTATCAATTATCATATGCATGTAATCTGTTGGATGGTTTGTTTCAAGATTCATCGTCAATGTCTAAAAACGGGTGGGTTGGATCATGGATGGGTTAGATATCGGGTCAACATGTGTTCGAGTTCGAATGATACTTTTAAGTTTGGATCAATAGAACACGTCGGATCCGGTTGGTTGATCCTTCAAAATCCTTAAATATTTTTTTCTAATTTGTAAATGATGATCATATTAAATATGTTAACAAAAATATTTTTATTAAATAATATTTTAGCTCTTCAATATAAAATGATTTAGGAGGTTGTAGGAATCGAATACACTTTACATGATATCAAGCTGTTAATTCACTTGACCCTTTTCTTCTCCTTTTACCTAGTCGTTCTATTTTATTCGTTGCACTCATTATCTATAAATATATATCTTGTCACCCTACTATTTATCCATTTAAAGTCACTCCTAAGTCCTAGAAATAAGTTGGACATGTTGGATGTAGTTGTAGAAAAAAGTGAAGCAACAGCAACCATTTGTTGTGGGCATGAATTCTGGAACAATGACGTAAATTCCTTAATTCGTGGTGTCCAAGCATGCCTTGGGAATATAATAAAATAAAAAGTTGTTGTCCTACACTCCTACATTGCATTTTTATTTTTGAATTTTTTAAACCAAGCATATGATCACTGGATGCATAGCTCCAATTGTGTTTTAACTTTATGTGCCAAAGGATGCTGAGTACCAAGTGCTTGGTTTTGGTTTCTTTCCCATTAACTTTGTTGTAATTTATAATTTTTTGCAACCAGATATCATTTTCATAAAGGTGCTAAAAAAATCATTTTATTTGGTTTAGCATTTTATATATTCTTGCAAACTATAGTATCCATGTTAACAAGAGGGTGGTTAGTATTAATTCAAGTTGGTAAGCTCATAAAAGGTTAATATTGTTTTTATAAATTTCAACAAGTCATAGGCTTAGCCGAACATCCCCAAAAAATCCAATACATGCTATTTGCTAAGCTCGGATCTGATTTGCCCTTTGATTTTTTTTTATCTCGATGGTATCGCATTAAGAGCGAGTGAAATGATCTTCTAAAACTCATGAGTTCAATCTCTTTTTTAGATTAATATTTACCAGATTGTCAGGTTTGAAAACGACCACGAGAACAATTAAATCACGTATATTACAAGCTGTCGACAAGAGCTAATTGTGGAATGATTGTGAATTGATTTAATCGATCTTCTCTTCTTATTGTGTGATGTACATTCCGTAGATAGAGGCTAGACATTTAAGCATTGTTATATTTTCCATATTGTAAAACTCTTATATATATCCTTGTAATTAGTTCATGGAATAATACACACGAAAATCAATTCTTGAACCTGCTCTATATGGTATCAGAGTGAACCATTCGAAAAACTCCTCAAATACACCTTTAATTGCTAATCGAATCGAATTATGGGAGACAAAGACCCTCGAGTTATTGTTCAGAACGTACAAGATGCACTGTTTCCCACCGGAATCATACTCGATGATTCGAATTATCCTTTGTGGTCTCAATTGATGGAGATGCGCATCGGGGCACGAAATAAATCTGGGTTTCTTACGGGAAAAAGTCAGAAACCCACCGATGAAAAATTACTTGATAACTGGCGCATCGACAACAATCGAGTCAAGAGTTGGCTTATCGATTCAATGAGCCCTTCCTTGATTCAACGATTCATCCGGCTTCAGACGGCAAAAGAAACTTGGGAAGCAGTTGCAAACAACCTTTTACGATGGGATGGTACACTTAGCCCATGTGAACCGTTTCCAGAAAGGGAAGACAAGCAACAAGGGAAACACGTTTACATGTACTCATTGTGGAGAAGAAGGACACTCTAAGCAGCGGTGCTACGAGATCATCGGGTATCCGGAATGGTGGGATTTCTCGAAGAAGCCACGAAAAAAAATCAGTCAAGCAACGGTTGCTACCTCAACGGTTCCAATGGCTGCACATACTGAGCATGTAAACGAATCGGGTATGTCGAGAACTAATCTTACTAATGATGATAGTTGGATCATTGACACAGGAGCGACCGATCATATGACAAATGATCCATGTAAAGTTGAATCCATACGCTCTCCAAAACAACCTAAAATTCGCACGGCAAATGGAGGAACCGCACAAGTGACCGGTGAAGGAACAATACACGTATCTAGATCTATGAATCTGGAAAATGTTCTTGTGGTTCCCTCATTATCGTCTAATCTCTTGTCTATATCCCAAGTTACGAAAAAAATTGAATTGTAATGTTCTGTTCGGGCCTGATGACTGTATTTTTCAGGGAATCAAGACACAGAGGATTCTTGGCTATGGTACTAGGCGGGGGAAGTTGTATTACCTTGAAGATCAGGAGTATGGTGAAGCTCTTAACACCGGAATAACTCAAGGAAATAAAACGTTGGCATGGCTATGGCATCGTAGACTAGGACATTTGTCATTTAGTTATCTTCGAAAATTGAAACCAAGTTTGTTTGTTGGAAACAATGATGATTTTAATTGTGGTATTTGTGAAATGGCAAAAAGCCATAAAATCTCATATGCTCCGAGTAATAATAAAAATTTGCTTCCGTTTATGACTATTCACTCAGATGTATGGGGCCCCGCTCGGATACCTACACCTAACGGGGCTCGTTATTTTGTGATTTTTATTGATGAATGTACTCGCATGATTTGGATTTCTCTACTTAAACATAAGGGAGAAGTATGTACAGTCTTTAAGGAATTGGTTCGAACCGTTAAGTCACAATACAAATGTGACATCCAGGTTCTACAATCCGATAACGGAACTGAGTATATCAACCAAGAGATGGAAGAATTTTGTAAAGAAAATTCCATAAGACATCAAACTTCATGTGTTGGGACCCCTCAACAAAACGGTTTAGCGGAAAGAAGAAACAGACAACTCCTTAAAATTGTTCGAGCATCCTTATTCGACATGAATGTTCCACGCCAATATTGGGGTGAGGCTGTCCGATCCGCAACTTATCTCATGAATAGAACTCCATCTAGGGTCATCGAATTTAAGACACCTCTTCAAAAACTTCAAGAACTCGTTGAAATTCCAGCGATAGTCGATCTGGAACCAAGGGTTTTTGGCTGCACATCTTATGTGCATCAAAACATTGGTAAGTTAGAACCTCGAGCCGTTCGATGTATATTCATATGGTACGCAGATTTTAAAAAGGGTTATCGTTGTTTTGACCCTAAGGAAGGTAAAATGTATATCACCAGAGATGTGGTATTTCACGAGAACATCCAATTCTTCGGAGGTGGGTGTTCTCTTCAGGGGGAGAAAATATCACAAATGGAAGAAGAAACCCAATTTGAATATAATGAAGAACCATTTTTGCAACCCGATACTCCGAACAACGAAAGTGAAGGAGAAAATAACGGGACACATATGGAGGAAATTACTGGAGAACAAGATAATACAACTTCCCCGCCCGTCAACCAGCCACATGAATCTCCATCATCGTCGGTAACCCCGCTAACCACTAATCTTAATGTAACTATTATACAGGATAATTTGAACAACGACACACCGGAAGAACCTGAACCTAGATATCCTGTACGACAGAACCGAGGAGTTCCTGTGAAACGTTATCAACCAGAACTCAAAGCTAAGGCAAAATACCCCATCAACAACTATGTTTCCTCTCACCGACTTGCAAACTCCCAAGCACTACTCGTAGACCAGTTGTCATCTGTGTCTATACCAAACAATGTACATGAAGCTCTGAAAGACGAGAAGTGGAAGAAAGCAATGAACGATGAAATGGACGCCCTCCAAAAGAATCGAACGTGGGAGATGGTAAATCTCCCTCCAGGAAAGAAACCGGTAGGATGTAGATGGATATTCACTGTCAAACTCGACTCAGAAGGAAACATTGACAGGTACAAAGCAAGACTCGTTGCTAAAGGGTACACCTAAAAGCATGGCATCGTTTATGGAGATACATCCGCCCGGTGGCAAAGATAAATACCATTCGTATTCTCTTATCTATAGCAGCAAACCAAGATTGGCCGCTAAGACAATTCGATGTAAAAAATGCATTCCTAAACGGTCACCTTAAAGAAGAAGTTTATATGGAACCCCCTCCTGGAATAAATTGCAAAAACAAGGTATGTAAACTAAATAGGGCATTATACGGGCTAAAACAATCGCCCCGTGCATGGTTTGGGAGATTCTCCAGCTTCATGAAAAAAATTGGATACAAACAGAGTGATGCGGATCACACTCTATTCGTGAAGAGACAAAAGAAGAACATAACAGCGTTAATTGTATATGTTGACGATATGGTTGTCACCGGAAATGACTCAAACGAGATACTCAAACTACAAAAAATTATGGCAACAGAATTTGAGCTCAAAGATCTCGGGAACTTGAAGTATTTTTTGGGTATAGAAGTAGCAAGATCAAAGCAAGGCATATCTATGTGTCAACGAAAGTACGTGTTAGATCTTCTAGCGGAAACCGGGATGCTTGATTGTCGACCAATTGATACACCTATGGAAGTAAACCATGGATTAATGATTCATCCGAATCAAGTCCCAACGAACAAAGAAAGGTACCAGCGGCTAGTCGGGAAGCTAATCTATTTATCTCACACCCGCCCAGACATAGCGTATGCTGTAAGTGTGGTAAGTCGTTTCATGCATGCTCCGAGTGACGACCACATGGAAGCCGTATATAGAATTTTGAGATACTTGAAGTCATCTCCTGGAAAAGGAATATTTTTTGCAAAAAATCAAAGTAAAGAGATAAGTGGATACACGGATGCCGACTGGGCAGGAGACGGAACTGATGGAAAGTCAACATCCGGATATTTTACTTTTGTTGGAGGTAATCTTGTCACATGGAGAAGCAAAAAGCAAAAGGTTGTTGCTAGATCAAGTGCAAAGTCTGAACTACGAGGCATGGTCCATGGCGTGTGTGAACTTTTGTGGATAAAACGAATATTGAGAGACCTCGGTATCGGTATTACAAACCCGATGAAGTTAAATTGTGACAATCAAGCAGCTGTTAAGATAGCAAATAATCATGTCCATCATGATAGAACAAAACATGTGGAGGTTGATCGGCACTTTATGAAGGATCACTTAGAAAAACGCACAATTGAACTCCCGTTGGTTCCCTCAAAGGACCAACTTGAAGATATTCTGACGAAAGCAGTGAGTGGACGAAATTTCCATAGCTCTCTTGACAAGCTGGGAATGATAGATATCCATTCTCCACCTTGAGGGGGAGTGTTGACAAGAGTTAATTGTGGAATGATTGTGAATTGATTTAATCGATCTTCTCTTCTTATTGTGTGATGTACATTCCGTAGATAGAGGCTAGACATTTAAGCATTGTTATATTTTCCATATTGTAAAACTCTTATATATATCCTTGTAATTAGTTCATGGAATAATACACACGAAAATCAATTCTTAAACCTGCTCTATACAACCCAAGGCTTGTAGCCTAGTGGTATTCAAGGTGGATTTAAGGTGTTGCCCATGACCTATTGGTCATGGGTTCAAGTCCCATCGTGGACAAAAAAAGGTGGAAGGTTCGAGGGAAGGCATACTGCCCCTTGTGGATGTCACTGTCTAGGCTCGAACCACTAACTTACTAACTTGCCGTTCAAAAAAAAAAAACCTGCTCTATACAAGCAAAATGGGGAAAGTTACCGTACGTGGGTTGAAATTTGCATCCCAAACATTCAAGTGTCAGATTGATTGATACCAAATGTTGTTTTCTGTTTAGTACTTTTTTTTAATCTCCAACTTATATGTTTAAAATTAGTCTTGATATGGTTACAAATCAGAAATCACAACAATATATTGTTACCTCGGATGGTCTTGTCCATTTTCTTAAAGGGTCCAACGAAATGAGCGGTTACATTGTTGGCATTCCAAAGCCATCTAATATGGAGTTTGTGGCAAGAGTATCTGAGGGGCCGGTTCTGGATGCTATGCTTCTTGATCTTGTTTTTAAAAAGCCTATTACCACCGTCAAATGTATTCCTCATGGCTGTTGTCTCGCCTTCTCTTTAGCGTTGAAAAACGTTCTTTACAAGGTGGTTGCCCACCCCGACTCTGTTGAGGTGTGAGTTCGGTTGCTTCTCTTTCCACGTTGCACGCTTTCAGGTGTGTAGGCCCAATAATAGACAAGAACGTAGGTCCGGTAATAGAAAATACTTGCAACAAAATTCTATATTAGAATCTCTGACTACATGGGGGAAAGAGGATGGTATTACAACGTTAGTTAAAAAAATGTTGGATGCTTCTGGGTCAGGGCTTTTGGGTCAGGGAGGAGGTGATTTTTTGCAGCAGAGCACATCGAGTAACACCAATGATAGGCAGTGTCTTCGCAAGGTTGCCGATGGGTATTTTTCAGCAGCAGTGAAAGTGTTATCCTCTTCCGGCGTTGCTCCATATTGTATTGATACCATTAAAGCCTTAGAGGCTAAGCATCCCTACAAGCCACCCCCTTCCATGCCGAGCCACACATTTTCTGAGCCTCCCCTTGCAGCAGAGTTTGATAGTGTCCTTTGTTGCATTAAATCTTTCCCCAAAGGTACTTCATGTGGGAGAGATGGTTTGAGGGCACAACATATTTTAGATTCTTTATATGGTGAGGGATCTGTTACTGCCACAGACCTATTGAAAGAAATCACCTCGGTCGTTAATTTGTGGTTAGCAGGCAGGTGTCCGCCTATATTAGCTGAGTTTATTGTTTCTGCCCCTCTCACGCCACTCCTTAAACCAGATAACGGGATAAGGCCTATTGTTGTAGGCACTATTTGGAGGCGTTTGGTTTCCATGGTTGCTATGAAATGTGTGGGTAAAGAAATGTCTAAGTACCTTGGTGATTTTCAGTTTGGAGTTGGAGTGTCAGGTGGTGCTGAGGCTGTTTTACACAGTGCCAATAGGGTGCTTAGTGAATATCATATTGATGGGTCTCTTGCAATGCTTACAGTGGACTTCTCGAATGCTTTTAACCTTGTGGATAGATCGGCCTTGCTCCATGAGGTTAGAGTGAGGTGTCCCTCTATTTCATTATGGGTGAATTTCTTATATGGGCAGGCATCGAGGTTGTATATAGGAGACTCGCATATTTGGTCTGCTACTGGGGTGCAACAAGGGGACCCTTTGGGACCCCTTCTTTTTGCTCTTGTATTGAACCCGCTAATACATAAGATCAGAGACAATTGCAAGCTTCTTCTTCATGCTTGGTATCTTGATGATGGGACTGTCATTGGAGATGCTCAAGAGGTGGCCCGGTTGTTAGACATTATAAGGGTTAGTGGTCCGAGTTTGGGTCTAGAACTTAATATCAAGAAGACCGAATTATTTTGGCCCTCGTGTAATGGAATGAAACCTCGTGAGGGTTTATTCCCTGTCGATATCAGAAGGCCATCATTGGGTGTGAAGCTTCTTGGGGGAGCTGTTAGTAGAGACCCAGATTTTATTAGTGGGTTGGCTATGAGGAGAGCTGCAAATGTTGTTGATTTGATGAGAATCATTCCACAATTACATGACCCGCAAAGTGAGCTCCTTTTGCGTGAGTCGATTGAGAACATTGTGGTATGTGGAGGGCCTTTCTTTGGAGACTTACAGTGGCAACTCGCTTCTCTACCCATTCGTTCCGGTGGTTTGGGTTTGTACTCGGCAAAAATGGTTTCCTCTTATGCTTTTCTGGCCTCGAGGGCCCAATCTTGGGTGCTTCAGGATCACATCTTACGTGACAGTGGGATATCTTGTATGGATGGCGATTATGGTTGTGCTTTGGCTCGTCTTCGTGATATGATTCCGAGCTTTGATTTTAGCGGTTTCACTAATAAGGAAACCGCCCCCTCTAAAGCCCAACAAAACATTGGCGAGTGCCCTTTTTAGTGAAATGGTCAAGTATTTGGAAGTTCGTTCCGACATGAATGTGAGACAGAAAGCGGTTTTTGATTGTTTACGGGCACCTCATGCTCAGGATTATCTTCTTGCTATTCCCATAGACGGGCTAGGTCAACATATGTCACCTGTGGAATATCGTGCCATTCTTAAGTATCGTCTCATGATTCCATTATTTCCGGTTGATGCGTTATGCCCTGTTTGTCGCAAGGCAAGTTTGGATTCCTTTGGGGAACATGCTATTCATTGTAAAGAGCTCCCGGGTTTCAAGTACCGACACGATATGGTTCGAGATGTCCTTTTTGACATATGTAGGCGTGCCGGGATCTCCGCAAAGAAAGAAGCACCTGTGAACTTTTTGACTGACCCGTTAGATAGAAGATCCACACTTAGACATGCTGACATTTTGGTTTTTGGATGGGTTGGGGGGAAGCACGCGTGTGTGGATCTAACCGGAGTTTCTCCTTTCGTTGGTTTGAGTAGTCGGGGTGTTACGGTGGGACAAGCTGCTTTGAAAGCCGCCTCGTGCAAAGTGACAAAGCACGAGAAAGCATGCATTGAAAATCAACACGTGTTTATTCCTTTTGCATTTGACACTTTCGGTTTCCTTGCACCTGAGGCAGTGGAGCTTCTCAACAGAGTCCAACGTGTTATGCATAGCAATCTTATGACACCTAGATTCACAAACATTGTTTTTAAAAGAATTAGTTTTGCAATTCAAAAAGGGATAGCGGCGCAGCTTGTTGCCCGTTTACCTTCTTTATCCGTGTAAAAAAAATGATATTTATCAATGAAATTTTAAAAGCTACTTTATATTACAATATAAGAACCTAAATATCAAGATAATGTTTTCAAGGTTTGTCATGTAATGTTTTTCATGCTTAAGACAAACGTATTAAACCTCTCCCAATATAATACTCTCTCTCTCTCCCAATAATACTCTCTTCATTCCTTCATCAGTTTTTATCACAAGCGCCATATGTATAAATGGCTTTAAATGTTTGTCTAATCCTAAAACTATGGAAATGTGCTGTTTCACGTGGAAATAGTAGTTAATTTGTTGTTGGTTAGTCCTTGTTGATATTGAAAGCTAAGGGACCATTGCATTAATGGCCGTGGGTTAGCAAAATATTGGATGAAATTGTCACTAAAACTACAACCACAAGATCTTTAAGTTCCCATATATGCATTGACTAATATTTATACAAAGTTTCGCCTTTTCATTTGTAAATGAGCCAATTTTCAACCGATGTCAATGTCAAGGACACCCTATTTTTCACATCTTGCGTGTAGATATTAATTTATAATTATAATATTTTCTAAATCATATAATGTCTGCAACATTATTAGAAATATTCATTTAAATAGAACCCATGAGTACTTAACATAAGCAATTAAGTATGCATTATCTCATTTTCATCCCAAAAGAAGCATAGTAAATTGAATCAAATTGATTATTTCTTGTGGAGAAAATACAAAGAACAAGTGTTCGAACCATTATTTTCTAAATACTATGGTTCGAACATTCGTTATTACATATACAAACATTAATTCCTCTATCACCTCTTCCTCTTTACTAAAATCTTGGAGAAAATACAATTTTTATACACGGTCCTATTCCCTCTCCTCCTTTGAAGCCAAAGACCACAAATATGAACTAATTTTGCCCATAAAATCACACACTCTTTTACACAAACTTCATTTTAATCACACTTCTTCAACCACACCGGACCGAGGGGTGCCACCATTCGAACCCCCTCGCGAATCTTGACATTTAGCCGTCACCTCAGCCACCACCAACTTAGTCAAAAACAGCCCCGCCACAAAAGCCGACACCATAAGCATGGTGAAAACCGCGCTCCAACTTTGAGTCGAAATGTAACCCGTTAGCACCGGTCCAATCGCAGCACCGATCGACCCAGTCCCGTCAATGATCGCGGTGACTGTAGCAAGTGCTTTAGCATTGCCTTTTAGAGATTTGTGGGTCCCGAGATCCGCTGAAACCGCGGTTGTAATAAGAGCATACGGCCCGTTAACAAACATCCCTATCACCAGCATTAGAATGATGTTTACAGGCATAGATGTATGCCCGTAACTCCGGTATAGGTACAGTGCTGGAATCGCACAGTATGTAAAGCTTGCTGCTGTAATAGCACGAGCATCTAGCCGGTCAGAAATATGACCGGCTAGAATTCCTCCCACCACACCCCCTACATCAAACAATGTAGATAAATTCCCAGCAGCCTCATTCGATAAATATTCTCCATTTATAGCTGCAAATATCAAATCCCAATATTAGATTCACCCAAATAGGTTACATTGTTACACAACTAATAACAGTAGGAATACATACCGGTGTGACTGATGTAAAACGGAAGCCAATAAAGGAACGTATAAGCAACCAATTTCGCGAAAAAAAGGCAAAACGCGAAAGGAGCGACCCCCGGGATTTTCCAAGCTTCTAGAAACCCGACAGCCGATCCTTTCTCGTTTTCCGTATTTTGCGGGAATAATAATTGCTCGTTTAATCCCGTTTTAAGTGTTCTCGATTCATCATCATCTTGATCGACCCCAACTGACTCGGGATCAACCGGTAAGAACATGAACACCACCGCACCAACAAGAGCAGTGACCAAACCGGGGACCACCATTGACCAACCCCACCCGTATTTCAAGAAATACGAAGCGGTCAACGACCCGGTAATATTCCCGACAGACGTATGAGCGTTCCAAATACCCATAATAAGCCCTCGTTTACTCTTCCCAAACCAATTCCCGACAACCGCAACAACCGATGGCCACCCCGTTGATTGAAACAACCCGGCTATCATTTGAACTATCAAATAGTAGTAAAACATGTGAATATTCGCCCAATAACCGACACCGAATAATGACGTAAATAACCCCGTTCCCACCATCCCGATAGTTAAAAAGATCCTTAAATTCATTCGATCACCAATATGTCCCGAAAAGAACATGCCCACCGCGTACACGATCAGAAACGCCAGATCAAGATCACCGAGCAATACGGTCCCGTTTGACCCGTCAAATGGGGCCCACCCGTTTCCAAGAACCCACGAAAGTGCGTTGGATCTTTGAAGAAACGAGAACGATTGTTGGGTTTCTTCGGGAGTTTGTGGGTCCAGAGCGCTTTTAATGATGCTGGTGGTTTTACGAGCAGCGTGGTAGCTCGTGTACGCTAGAAACGTGACGATTAAAACAATTGCTTGATGGGATTTGAATGAAATGGTTGACTTTTTGGTGCGTTCTATAAATCTGATTCCTGGAGGTTTTGTGTTTCTTTTATTTGATTCGTGGTCTGGTTCTGTAATGGAACCCATTACTAGTTTGAACTTTGAAGCTTCAACTTTCTTTATCTCTTTTCTCTAAACAAGCTGAATAGCATGAAGATTTAACAGAACCCAAATTAGATACTTTAAAAAAAATTGCAATAAATTATATTTTACAGAAAATAAACTGAAAAATTGTAGTTTTGCTACTGGATTCCTTCTTATAAGAGGTTAATATTAAATTATTAATACTTGGTACATACTGTAGAATATATTAGATATAAGAAAAAAGGAAAAAGTAAATGATAACCAATTCGATAAAATCAAAATTATTCGTTAAAATTTAGAATCCTCAACCAATCTAATCATCATCAGAAAACTTACATTTCCTCAGCTGATTAAACCCCAAAACGAATAAAATTTAAAGGTAATACAGCATTAAAGTCAAATTTAACGACAAAAGCATTTAGATACTTATATTGCGTAAGTGAGTTAATCACGTGGATTTTACGTTCTGGATTTGAGCAGATTACGTCAAAACCAATTTAGTCTAATCGGAGTTATCGATGATGAATAGATTCCATAAATGCAACAGATAATGAATTAATTAAACAAAAAGTATAACAACGGTACCTGTATATCACTTCTGTGTTAAATTCGGACGCAAATCGATTGTCTCTCACTTAGATTTCTTCAGTTTCATTCTCTATATGTATATGTGTATGTATCTACGATCGATCTTCTTCTTCTTCTTCTTTGTTTCTTAAGTTGAGTGTTTGCTGTGGGCAGGGGAACGGAGAATATGGTGTATTTTATAGCGGAAGGTATTCTTAATTTCACATGTACAATTACCGTTATGCCATTGCTTTATCTTTATATTTGCATTTTCATCCAAATAATATGTTTTTAATTTATAAAGGCCGCTTGAGCGTGTGGAATGGAGATGACGACAATACCCTCGTGAAGGGTTTTCCAATTTTCTTTTAGTAGTTTTTATCAGAATTTATTATTTTTTATTCAAATACTCTTATTGGTAAAGGCATCATTAAAAAGTTTCATTTATATATATCGTAATGCAATTGTTGTAATATGTACCGTAATATATTAAAGTCATATAACATTTAATTTAATCCTATGTACTAAAGACTTTCTAATCTAATTAACAAAAAGTTATGGATTCAGCATCAAATTATATGGTATTTGCTAAATTTGTCTTTCTACAATGTTTTTAATCCTATATGTTTCCAAACATCTTAAATCACTCTTTAACTGTTACATCCACTGATACTTTAATATTTGTCAAAGTAGCACGTCAGCTCACATTCAACTTATATACGCTGCCAATAATAGTAAATACGCATTCACTTCAAATATCCGGACCCCACACAGCCACACATATATAATACATACAGAAAAAATACTAATAAACACAATTTTCTTATGGTGTGCAAATATTATCTACGTAATGGATGCAGCAAGAATGATATGGCCAAGTTTTCATTTAGTCGGCTCAGTTTATGAGGTCCACAATATTTGTATCGAGTTTGCGGTTCCGTTTCTGCTTTTCCAAAAAAGTCATGATTTTTCTAGCATCAAATGTGATGTGTTTTGGTCTTCTTGGTTATTAGTTAAGTGGTTATCCTATTATTTATGGATATAAAATCTTTTTCAATTACTTGTAAGTAACTATACTATTTTTTTTTTAATGGCAAGGGTAAACCTAGAGAGATTCGGCATACAATCACCCTCGAGGCACACACAAAAAACTTTTAATATGTTGAATTTATAGACTACATGATTCCAGAATTAATATGTTGAATTTATAGACCCCGAATTCAACCATAAGAAATAAAACTGTGATGGATCGATTTGATGTTACAATATGACATGATTTGTAATACTCTCTCCGTTCCACAAAGAAGTTTACATTTCTCTTGGGAACAAAATTTTAGGTGATAGTTAGTAGTGAGGTCACTAATAGTACTTTTGATTAAAATATAAGATTAGATTGAGAGAAAAAGATAGTTAGTGGATATTAATTGTGAGATTTTTAGTAATAATAATATTTTATTATGTGGGGTCCATCAAATATGAGAAATGTAAACTTTTTTGTGGGACAAAAATTTAGTGAGAAATGTAAACTTTTTTATGGGACGGAGGGAGTATCATTCTATTTTTGTAATTGTTCAGGGAAATTTTCTTAATTATATTTAGATCTTATGCGTAGTCGATCATATATATAAAGAATAACCCGATTTTTAAACCACATAACATTATAAAATTGTACTTTCATATATCATTACGAAAGGCTCTGCATTAAAACATTTAAGCCTAAACATATTTTTATCTAATTTGATAAATAAGTAGCCATGTGTGACATATGTTCACTGATCGGTGAACGAGAGAACTCATAAGAAATGTCATAAGTTCCTTTTGCGTGTGTGTGGCAATTTTTTTCTTAATCTCATACTTATAGCTCAACTTTTTCTTAGTCGTTTTCTGATTAATCCACAAAAAAAGAAGAAGAAATACGTGTGTTCTTCAACCACATGTAGATATTGAGAGCTATATATCATTTTTGGTTGCTTTCCAAGGTTTTATTAATCTCGAATAATAAACACATGGTTTTAGACCTATATGACCAATTCATACACCTTTTTCTAGTTTTTACTTATTACGTGGTTATTAATACTCAATAATGTAACAATCGTAATTTTACGTTTGTATTATCGTATAATTTATTCGGGATTTATGTGAATTTCGTTATTTATATTAGTTTATATTTCGAGTACACACCCAACCAACATTTTCCTTTTTTACATCTGTCATGCTCAAGTTTTCCCCCACTAACTTCTTTGCTTTCTTACATGTGCTACTAACATTAATATACGGATTATAGTTATTATAGTTAGATGGATTTTTATTGCAAATTGCTTTAAGCTATTTTTATTGTTAAGATATACTCAATTTAAGTATCAACCACTTTAAACACAATTTTATTTTTAACTATATAAATAAAGTTGGTATGGTATTTTAGTATTTAAATATCTCTTATTAAAATATCAACCATTTTAAATCAACTATAAATAAACATGTAAGTAATTCTTTTTAACTATAGCTTTGAAGAGAATACACAAAATACTTCTAAATTAAAAAAACGATTAAGATATATCAAAAAGTGATCAGTCAAAAAATTTATAATAAACCATTTTAGTATGTGTTTTCTTAATTAAAATTTTATAAGCGTTGACATTTCATGGGTTATTAGTAGGTTTTTTATTTAACATGTATAGTATATGAATTATTTCCATTAATTTCTTTTTTATTTGTGAATGAAAAATTAATTTACATAGATGTTTTTTCATTTTATAAACTCTAAAGTTATATTTATAATATTGGAATTCATAAACCCGCAGCGTAGCGCGGACGTAACTTACTCGTTGAGAGCCATATATCATTTTCGGTTGCTTTCCAAGGTTTTATTAATCTCGAATAATAAACACATGATTTTAGACCTATATGACCAATTCATACACCTTTTTCTAGTTTTTACTTATTACGTGGTAATTAATACTCAATAATGTAACAACCGTAATTTTACGTTTGTATTATCGTATAATTTATTCGGGATTTATGTGAATTTCGTTATTTATATTAGTTTATGTTTCGAGTTGTGTTTTATCGAGTGTTTGAATGATTGGGACTTGGTGTAACCAAGTATGCGCCAAAACTTGGATGGAAACAAGTTTAAAGGCCAAGAATCTGCCTGGCTCAACCCTCGCGGCGCGAGGGGCTGCTTCGAGTGGCGACCAAATGGAGAACCCGCGTCACCTCGCGGAGTGAGCGGAACGCGAGCGGGGCGCGAGGACAGTCTGAACTATAAAAAGTTGTGAGAAGGCTAGGGCTCATAACACCTACGAACCCTAGATCTATAGCAGCCGTTTTGAGAGCATTTTGGTCGGTTTTTGGAGCTAAGGAGTTCAAATCTTCACCATATTGAAGGATTCAAGCATCAAGGGTAAGAATTCTTGATCATCTTGCTTAGTTACCTTGATTTTGAGCTTAATATGGGTAACAATGGTGGTTATGGGAACCAACCATGTCATCTTTGGGGAAGATGAACTATCATGGGTGTAAAACACTCCTTGTAGACTTGTAATCAATGTGTACAAGTTAGATTTGGGATTTATGATGGAAAATCTTGAACTAGGGTTTGAGATTCCACCAAGTTGTATGAACTTGATGGTTGGGAATGTTTGGATGGATTAATTAGTAGCTAGTTATGGATTATAACTAGGTTTTGTGATGATATTGATGTTAGGTCAAGAAGACCTTGTGATTGGAAGTACTTCCTTGATTTGGAAGTAAGGATTGTGTTGTTGAACACAAGTGTTGGATAGTATTGCTAAGGTGAGTACATGTGATCTTTTCTGAGTACATAGGAAAACGATTTTTAAATGATTAAAATGATTGAAAGAGTCTTTATTGAATAAACATTTTTGATAAAGAAATTGGTTGTGATGAGTATATGCCATGAAATGATTTGTAACATTGACTTGTTGAAATGATGATTGTATTGGAGCTAAGGCTCATGTATGATGACCAATTATGTGTTAGTCAAATTATCCGGAAACGATAACCCATTCGTGGGGGAGTTAAGATTACTACTTGGGGCGGTACCTCCCTGCGCAATGGTAGTATATCTAAGTGAACGATAACCCGACATTCCGGGGACTATGATAACCCGATAAAAAGGGGGATTACGATAACACGCGAGACGGGGGAGTGATGATCTCGGTAAGTTTGGGAGAACCCGTTGCGTATGTGTGAGCTTAGGGCAAGCTCGAGATTATGTTTGACTTATGTGCAATTTAATATTTATTTAATATTATTTAATTGCAAATATTTATAATCGGGTCTAAAACCCATGTTACTCACGAGACAATTTTATCTCACGTACTACGTTTTCTTTTATGTCTATGTACTCAGGTTCAGGAGCTAAGGAGTAGGCGGCCCGTAGTTATAGCATTGGATGGTTAAGCTCGGTGTACTCATTTGATTCCCTTAGACTATAGATTTGATATTATTGTAACACCAGTTTTTGACACTTATTAATCATTCCAATGTTTTTGTTTGTCCATATTTTGAATATGAGGGATTTTAAATGTTAAACTTCAATTATTTAAAAGTTTAAATTGATTTGAAAAAATTGAGGTGTTACAAATAATACAATGATTTTAAAATACACATTGAAAAACTGATGAAAGTAGTGATGTATACAACTTCCTATTCTATATACTTCCTCCGATTCAAAATAAGTGATACACTTGGGGTTTCACGGTTTTTGAGGCAAAAGATTATAATGATAATTAAATTAGATTAATTGGATGGTTAGTGGAGAATGAGTCCCACACCTTTTGAATAAAGTAAGGTTAATGATGTTTAAAAGCAAAAAGTAAGGGTAAAGGGGTAATTTCACTTTGTTAAAGTAGATAGTTAGTGAGTGTGGGTCCCATTTTTTATGCCAAATAAGGAAACTTTTCAAAGTATATCACTTATTTTGAATCACCCCAAAAAGGAAAGTGTACCACTTATTTTGAATCGGAGGAAGTATAACATTAGACATGGACTGAACAGTGGCATGACCAATCACATTTTGCCAGCATATAAATATCGTTTCCTATTTAATTATTGTAGGCGGAATAAAATATCAAGTGAGGTTCTACCTGAGTGGCAAGCGCTGTCCGTTCAAGACCTATACGTCTTGATTTCGAATTTGTTCCACCCCTTTCTTTTTGTTTTCTCTTCAATCAACTTGCCTAAAGTTACATCTTACACCCTAAACTTTAAATATTCCACAATAACAATCTATTCGTTTGAACTTCAACATTATAACTATTATTATTATTATCTTTTATTGTATACTATTAATGTTATTAATTTTATTTTTATTGTTATTATTACTAATTTTTTATACAAATTTTTTTTTAACTCTCCTTAATTTTAAAAATAATTAGTTATATAATCTTATTTTTACCATAAAGTTTTTATTATTATTAATCATTTTCTATACAAAGTTGGTTTCAACAATGCCAAAATTTTAAAATAATCAATTATATAATCTTATTTTTACCATAATTTTTTTTGTTGACATTAGTAGCATACATTTCTACACTAAGTAAAACTAAAGAATACGATTCTTCATAACAACTAAAGATAAAAATAAATTGGATACAATTAGTTAGATAACACATGATATAGTTGATGTTGTAAAACTGAAATGTTTATTAATTTAAACAATCTTTCGAACGTCGTATGAAAAAACCCCAAAGCAACGCGCGGGTTCACCTCTACTAGTTTTTTCCTATTTAACAAAAAGAATGACGTCTAGTCTTAACATAAATACACTTGCGTGGGAGCATTATCCACGAACACCCTTATTATAATACCAAAATAATAAATTATGCGTTCCCCGTGAGACCAGTGTTTTAAATCAGTTTTTTATTAAACTAGTCAATATCTTAAATACGTCAAACGATGAGCTAGTTAGTCGGAAAACATGACAATGATGAATATTTATGATTTAATAGATATGTAAATGATGTATAAGTGGTAAAATTTAGAAAAATACAAAATAAATATCTTAAAAAATAAAAGAAATCTAAAAACTATTTTTAGCTAAATTTAATGCATGTAACATAGTGGTAGTATTTTATAAGTATATGATGTTGTTAATGATCTAAAGGTCATGGATTTAAGTCTCGGTATGTGTAAAGTGGAATATATTATATGTCGTTAAAAAAAAGGAACTAAATTTAATGCTTTTATATTCCAAACCGTATATAAAAAATCAATATTTTAATTTTATTTACCTAATTTTTCTAGAAAAATTGATTTTTTTTTCGGGTTCAACCGGAGTTTGTGTCAAAGTGGCCGATTCAGAATAAGTTATAACCTTCAAGTTATAACCCTCCATCTAACGGACTCATACCGATCAGGTACCTATACATTATCCAGTGTGAACGATACGACTATCTGGTTCAACCAGGTTTTTAAAACACGAAGTGAGACCGTGAATATATTTTTCTTGATACAAAAGTTACGTTCTGTATATGTAAAGTTGCAAAGCATTAAACGAAGTATTGTGGATGGTAGAAGCAGTGAAGGAGGGTAAAGACGTCAACTGAAGGAACAAACGATTGATATGGCAAGAGGGGAATTATGAGATGAAGGAAAGGGTAATTTAGGGAAATCGTTCAGCCGGCTTGTGGGAGGAATTATTGAGAAACCCAACTGATGGGTGCAGAGGCGGGAGCATATTCGCATGGATTATGCCTTTTGTGTTCTATTTCATGATTCAACGAATATACCGGGACCCACCTTAATCCGACATGGCATACACGCTCACCTACGTTTTCCTAGTGCCCATTCGTACTGTTATTGGTTATGCAACAAGTACAGGTCGACTCAGCTGATTTATTATTCTCTATGGAAATGAAACTTAATCCATCCAGAAAAATAGGGGTTTGTTAATAATAAAACTAAGAGATGTTTTTTAACTTATAAAAAACTTGTAGGTTTATTAGTAATCAGTGATTCTAAAATTCAGAAAATTGTCTCTATACTTGTATTAATTCTGACAACCTTGGGTTAGACTTTAGGGTTGTGTTTGGTACAGAGATTTGAAGGAGGAGAAAGAGAAATAAATGTAAAGTCTCTTATTTGGTTACATTGAGAAAAGAAGATGGAGAAAAAAAACTTTTCTTTTTCCCTAATTTTAATTCCCTACTAAATAAGGGGAAAAGAAGAGAATCATATATCGAGACTTAAAAAAAAAACACGTAGAGAATCACAAAGCCCACAAAGCCCTTTTCTTTTCTTTATATGTTTGCGCAAACCCGTCGTCCTCAATTTCGTCCGCTGTAATCTTCCAATTCCGTCGTTAATTGTCTGCCACAATTCGTCCGCCACTTCTTCCAGGTTAATCTCGTTATCTTTATCTCGAACTCTATCTCTCTGTCTCTCTATTATACATTATTTGATGTATCACAGGTTAATCTCGCAATTCCGTCCAGCAACAATTATGTATCTATTATACATTATTTGGTGTATCACATGGTTCCCTTTGATTATATATATGTTTTATGTATCACAATCGTCCGCCACATGTTTTATGTATCAATTTTGAAAATTTTTTTCTCTCTTAGAACGTCATCAGCATCATATTTACGTATCTATTATACATAGGGCCAAGTATCTATATGTTTTATGCATCACATTCGTCCGGCAACAACTATGGGATGATTGTTTATGGTTCAAATATTGTTCTTGGTTACATTGTGGTTTTAAGTACTTAGAACATTTTTTTTTGTTACATTTTGATTGAATTGATGTTTTTGAAAGTGACAATAGTTTATGTTTTTGGATGTTATTATTGATTTTATAAATGCACTTTCGTTATTGATTTATCCATGAATTTTGTATGTTATAATAATGATTGTTGTGGGAAAAAAATATGTTTGCTAATTATAAAGTTTGTACAATTCTCTACTGATTTTTTTTGTTATACCAAACAAGAGAAATGATTCTCTGATGCAATTCTCTGTTCAAGTCTCTATGCTACCAAACAGAGGAGTCAATTCTCTTTCTCCAGATTAATTTCCTTTCTCTGCAATTCCATTCTCTGCAACCATTTCCCTGCAATTCCATTCTCTGTACCAAACGTACCCTAGGTGCATTAAATCAACTATTTTTTTTCTCCATAATATACCTTAATAAACATTAATTAAATACTTAATAACTAAAGTTAATGACGTATCCATCCAATAAGTCGTTTTTGAAACTTTAGTATGACATAATTTAGAAATAATTATTCTAACTTTTAACGTATGATTGTCTGGAAAACAGTTAATACATCAGTAGGTGATTACAAAAGGTTTCGTTCGTTTCCCAAAACGAGAATGTGATTCTATAAATATACATACTAGTAATATATACTTGGGGTCATTTTTCTCATCAACACTCGAGATTCTTTGACAGCCCATAATGGGCCCAATACGGATCCATCCCTCTTAACGTTAGATTGATGAGTTGTTATATGTCGGTCACACAGACACGATTTATAATTTTCAACATTACCAAAACGTATATAAGCCATCCAACAATCTGTTCGTTTTCGTTTATACTAATTCCAACAAAATTTGTGTCAGAAATTTATATTTATATAAATATGTATAGTAACCTAATTTCAAACATATTCAAATAAGAATGAAATATTAGTTCTCTTCTAAATCACTTTTAATACTATTAGAATAAAGATGTAAAAATATAAAAGTGTTGATTCAAATGTAAATTGTTATTTTTATCATTTTAATTAGATATAATTAGTATCAGTTATGTTCGTTGTGAGAATAAACATACTTTCATTGCACGGATGTGATTAGTCGGCCTATTAGCTGCTTTTAAAACAATGACTCAGTCTTGGCGCGAGAACTTTTTGTGGCAACTTTTTTGCCAATTTCAATGGCTGCGGTGAACCACAAACGGAAACAAGGAAAATGGCAACAGACTTCACAACTAATTATAATTAAAACTAGTATACAAACAATAATATAAATATGACAAAAAAATTGTTTTCTAGGATAATATCAAACTAATATTGTCCATCCACGAATAAGTTTATTTTATCCAAAACTACCCCTAACTTGTGGCTCTCCCTTCTAGCTTCACCATTATTTCTTCACAAATCATACAAATTCTTACCCTTAGAAGTTAGATCACACACCACACCATGAATGACAAAGTAGACAAGCTAGTGATTTTCCTAGCAAAGAGGGATGGCATAGACAAGCTTGTCAAAACCTTCCAATATGTTTCCAAGCTTCTTGTTTGGCACCTCGAAACCACCAATCCAAACGCAGCTCACCGAGCCAAACAGTGCGAGGTGGCATCAGGGTTGAGCCGGAAAGCTTTCAGGACTGGGCGGTTTCTCACTGGCTTCAATGCCCTAAGGAGAAACCCTGGCCCAACCCCGACTTACAGGGTCCTCTCGGTTTTTGCTAACGCAGGGGAAATGGTCTATTTCTTTTTTGACCATTTCCTCTGGTTATCAAGAACTGGAGTTATTGATGCAAATCTGGCTAGGAGAATGAGTTATATATCGGCCTTTGGCGAATCGCTTGGGTACGTGTTCTTCTGTGTTTTGGAATCTATCATGATCAAAGAAGGGATCGAAGAGGAACGACGGATTAGAAATTGTTTGTTATCGGAATCGAAGGAAAAGGGTGATGAGATTAAGAAGATTAAAGTTGATAGAGTGATGAGATTATTGGCTGTGGCTGCTAATTTGGCAGATTTAATAATTGGGCTGGCTGATATTGAGCCCAATCCATTTTGTAATCATGCTGTAACACTTGGGATTAGTGGGCTGGTCTCTGCATGGGCTGGTTGGTATAGAAATTGGCCATCTTGAGATTAGAGGAAAGCTATTTGTTTGCTTATGTACTATATTTCAAATGAATTCTGCATTTCTTTCTTGTATATTTGGGACAAAATAGATAAACTTATCTAATACATATAAACTGATTCATGACGAATTTGCAATCTGTCATAAAACTGAAGTTCAGACACTAGATATTAGAGTAAATTACACAGATGGTCCTTTAAGTTTATAATAAATTTCACCAGTGAATTAGCATCAGTTAGTGTAAAGGACCATCAATGAAAATTTTAAAACTAAAGGACCATTGATGAAATTTGTTATAAACTTAAAGGACTATTTGTGTAATTTACTCCTAGACATTTATAGGTTTGAAGGACCAATTGAAAATATATGAAAACATTGACGTAACCTAGTTTTAATCAAAACATTAAAAAAGGATATCGAGTCTGAAACAAGAGAAATTAATATCCTTACATAAAACATTTCAAAAGTAAGTAGTTGACAGATGAAAACCACCAGAAAACAAAATCCTCAACGATAACGGCGGAGGGAAAGAGTGTTGTTCCTCTTCCAAGTAGCTCTTCTGGAAGGACGTTGCTTGTGGTTCAAGTGACCCTTTCCACGCAGACCTCTGTACTTCTTCCCTGCTGATGTCAGCCCTCGGAGCTCCCTGTGCTTGTGGACCGGGTTGCAGATCCAGTTGATCCGCGGGTCGTTACGGATACCAGTATGGGCCGGGTCAACCAGTATCACCTCAAAATACTTGTAAGTTGAGTCCTGCAAATATATTTTTTTTACAATTCAGACCCAAAAACTCAAGCAGTTTAAGGCAACAATGTTTTTAAAATGCCAAAAAAGCTAGTAAAATACAAAACTAAAAATACCATTGAAGATTTTCTAAAACTTATTTTCAACTAATTATATCATTTTTGAGATCTATATTAAAAAATCAATGGATCATTTATTTGGTGAAAAATGCCAAAAAAGATAGAAAAATACAAAACAAATAGCATTAAAAATTAAAAAGTTCCCAAACCTATTTTTCAACTCATTTTATCATTTTTGAGTTCGATATATTAAAATCAATGGATAATTTATTTGGTGTACAAATGCCAAAAAAGCTAGAAAAATACAAAATAAAAACAATTAAAAATAAAAAAATTTCCCAAAGCTATTTTTCAACTCATTTTATCATTTTTGAGTTCTATATAAAAAAAACCAATGGATAATTTATTTGGTGTACAAATGCCAATAAAGCTAGCAAAAATACAAAATAAATACCATTAAAGATAAAATTTTTTTTCCTAAACCTATTTTTCAACTAATTTTACCAATTTTGAGTTCTATACAAAAAATCAATAAATAATTATTCATATAATATTTTTTTTGAAAAGTCAATTTTTTTTCCAATTCAAGCAGGTTTTTTAAAACATTGGGCTTAAATGACAGGAAATATATTTGAGAAATTAGGATAATACCTCGTTCAACCAGTAAGAATTGAGGACCTTAAGCCCGCCTAATTTCCTGCCAGCCCGTTCCTCTGCAACTGACCTCTTGCTACGTTGAAATTTGAGCTGAGTCACACCCTGATTTGTTGGTTTACCATAAACAATACCCTTGGGAACGGGCCTCTTTCGTCCACCACGTCTTACACGCACACGGTAAATCACATAGCCCTATGATTACAATCAAAAGATTTAACACCAGAATTAACGTAATAAGATCTATACAGCATCATGAAGATAATGGATCATGATTTCATAAAGCTGTGAATCAATTGCACAGGAAAAAAAATGATGTTCAGTATATGGTTTCAGAATCATGAACTATTATTCATTGTATTACAAAAGTTGCAGCCTTGCATAATAATCTACTTACTGTTAGGTCTATGTAAATCCAGATGAATCAAAACTAAGAATTACTATACAGATCAATAAACATGTATCACTGTGTTGAATATACAGTACACGAATTTTAAAAATTAGCAGATCGAATGGTTTTAGGGTAAAAGTAAACTGTACGGAATAGATACCTGCTTGGCTTTGTAACCCATGCGACGAGCCTTGTCGGGTCGGGTTGGATGAGTGACCCGGACGATTGAAGGAAGTTGACGATACTCCCAGCATCTGACCCGCTGCATGAACCTCATCACATCCGACTGCTTCTTCCTCCATAGCTCCGACACATACGTGTAAGCACCTGTTGCAAATCAAAATCGCATTCCATTTCAAATCGTCAACATGAAATACACCAATCAGCAACTATAAGCTAATATTGTAACCTAAATCGGAGTAAATGTATAAGATGAGAAATTGAAATTGTAGAAATCGAAAAAATCTGTAGGATTCTTACCCATGGTTGCACCCTTTCTGGATTTGAGCTGCGGAAAGAAGGCTGCTATTAAGCGTAAAAAGATGATGTTAGGTTTGAATTAGGGTTTTTAGGGAGTGACAGGGGATCGAGAAAGTATGGGCTTAGATAATATCTCGGCCCGATAGTAATAGAATTGGGCACGCTTGGTGTTGACATAACTTACGAAGTTATAATAGCCCAATATAAGCAACTGAATTTAATGTTGAAAACATTTCTAAACTCTAGCTATTCTATTTGGAAGAGTTAGAGCCTAGAGTAAAGGAGAAAGGTAAGGTAAAATTGATTAAAAAATTATTATTATAGGTAAAAAGGTTGATAGTAACATAACTCGGACTATCACCTATGCGTTACATTAGTATTTCACATTTCACATTTAAAACCCCAAATACCCCCTCTATCATCACTAACCAATAATACTCCTTTGGGACCCATCAAAATACCCCTCACTTATAAAATACCTTTAAAAAAAATAAAAGGCTTCTCTCTCCTCTCGCCAAACATTCGATATTTTGCTTCACTCACCCCACATAGAGTATGGTGGCTTGATGATGTGGATGTGAAATGTAACATCCCAAAACCCGGCCTAGTAGTTTATTGACCTTAAGGTATCTTATTAAATGATTATCTGATTAAATACTTAGTTAATTTAATTAGCCTGCTGTCTTTTGCGGTATTTTAACCAAGGGGTTAAAATACCTGACTTGTGATTTATTGGAATGAAAACGTGATTTTTATATTTTTGGATTACTTGTTAAATATCGTTTCCGGAAATGCTTTCGTTTTTAAAATTGGAGTCCGTTTGCTATTTTAAATAAATTAATTACGAAAGGGACTTTTCAGACATATAATGTTAAAGTAGAAAAAGCCACAAAAGGGTCCCACCCCATTGTTCGACCGGTCGTGAAAGGGAGAGGGGAGACCCTCCTTTCTTCCTTCTCTTGTTTTCAAAAACATTAGCCGCCCATTTTTACTATTTCATTGCAAGACACCCCAACTCCTTCTCTCTAGCTTTTCCTTCTTGTTCTTGAGCATTTTGGCGGATCATTGTGCTTGAGCCCGAAAATCTACACTAGAGTTTGTGTAGAAGGAGTCTAGAAGTAAGCCTCACCTGCTCCTTGTCTTGTTTATGATGTTCTTAGTCTTGTATTGAGCTAGGGTTTATGATTCTTAATGTTTTGTGGTTGAATCTTGAAATGGATGTTGTTTTATGTGTTTATGCAAGCTTGTACATCATTTGTATGGTAGATTGTTGAAGGAATACAAGATTTGGTGAAAATCACCTTCAACCTCCATTAATGGTGGATGTTGAAGGTAGGTTTTGATGAATCTTGGATTTCTTGAGTTTTGGATGGTTAGAATTGTTTCTAGGGTCGTGAAATCATGTTTGGTAAGTTATGGATGTTAAAAACCTAGTATTGATTAATTGGTGAAGTAAATTAACTAGTGTTTGGTTGATTTTGTCAAAATGGTGATCTAGTGATTATGCAAGTATGTTACTTGGAATTGTGATAGTTGTCAACTTGGTGGAATCGCTAAATGATTGTGAATTGCTAGTATAAAGGTTAATGGCTAGTTGATGGAAATGTGAGAGTGTTATGATCATGTTCGGGTTTTTGGCCCGTTTGGGTCAACTAGTTGTGAATACTTGCCAAATGGTCAAAATGGTCAATTGTATTGATGAAGGAATTGTGCTAGCTGGAAATGTCATAAAGTATGCATTTTGTGAGTCTTGTGTGTTTAGTTGTTGAAATTGATGATTTTGACAATTCGATGGATTATCACTAACTCGGTATACTTGTTACAGGAACCGGGAAGGATACTCAGTGATACTAGCTCACTGAGTTAAGGATCGGAAGTTGAAAGGTGAGTGGATTCAACCTACAACTCGGGTTTCGGTTTATTTGTTTGGTGTTGGTATTATAAAGAAAATCGCAGGAATTTACCAGACAAGGGGAATTCACGGCGTGAACTCCACTTAACGATCGTGAAGTCGGTCCAGCTAAGTGGGTGGTTAGTCGCGAAGTAGTTCACGACTGGGGTTCCCGACGCGAACTTTAGTTCGCGATCGTGAACTAGAGTTCGCGATTGGGAACTCTGTCGTGACGTTTTTCGCGGTGTTTTTTCGTAGCTAGTCTACTTGTTATGTATGCCTAGTGTTAGGGAATACCATACATGACTATGTGCACATTCGGGATGAGGTCAGTGTCGGAAGGAGAACGGCTGGACACAGGGTATCGACTAATAGGGTATCCGACCTTACCTGTATTTGTTGCATGGTTAAGGGGAGGGTGTTGCCCGGGTGTTGGATACGAAACGCTATCGGTTACCGTGGTTTTGGCCGACCATGGTTTAAGGCCCGCAAAGCCGCCGATCCTCTAAGTGATTACCCAACCGGAGATGTTTTTATAACTTCTGCGTTTAAGTGACTACCCAACCGGAGATGTTTTTATAACTTCCGTGTTTAAGTGTTTAGTGTAGTTGCTAGTGTTAGGAATTCATTCACTTAGCTTTTGTGCTAATCCCTCCCTCTTGACACATTTCAGGTTGGAAGGCTTGAACGGGTCGGGCTCGGACGGGAAGTTTGACCATGCTTAAATTTATGTTTTGTTAAATGAGCCGTGTTTAGTAATACCGTCTTTTTAACTAACTCTTGGGTTGTAATATTTTGTGGGGCCATGGTTTGGAAAAACTAACGTAATTAGGAATTGGACTAAATGCTTCCGTAACCTTAGTTAATGCTAAATTAGATATTTAAAAAAAAAATGCGGTGTTACAACTTGGTATCAGAGCTTCGGTTTGGCGATGGATACACGGGGTTGGTGTTCCATTACCAAATCGTGGCTCGTGTTTTGGTCAAACCTTCCGGTCAAGAGGGATTAGAGCAAGTGTGAATTGGGTTTAGTAGTTAGTAGATGTGTACTAACGAATTGAACTAAGCCTTGGTGAGATGTTGTGTTTTGTAGCAGGAATGGCTACGGATGGAAACACGTTAGAGAATGTCCCACCGAACACGAACCTTGGGAATGACGGAGCAACGGGCTCGGGGGGTGATGAGATACCGAATGAAGAATATATTGTGTTATTGGAAACCCAAAACATGGAAGTTGAGGACACTATAAGGGCTCTCCGCCAAAGCCAATCGACTGAGCCACGTCCCGAGGCTCGGTCTACCGTACCCCCTATCACCCAAGCAAACCGACCCCCACAATTCACTCAAACTACTCGCATTCCCGTCTTTCCCCGAAATGACTCCTCATCTCCCAATGCAAGCATACCGCAACCACCTCTCACCCACACCGTACCCATTGCCAATGCCCAACACCAACAATTCTTCTATCAACCTTTCCCGATAGAAAAGAAACCGTGCACTTACAAGAATTTTCTCGATTGTAAGCCAACCGAGTACCGTGGTAGTTCCGACCCGGCGGAAACTCTAACATGGCTTCGGGCCACCGAAAAGGCACTTATTGCGTGCAATTGTGAAGACCACTTGAAGGTCCGGTATGCGTCCCGGATGTTGGGGGGACCGGCTATGGATTGGTGGGATGGGTTGACCGCGAATTTTAGTAATGAGATGATGGATGCAATCACATGGAAACAATTTAGGGACCAAGTGGAGGCTCGGTATTGTAGCCCGTTTGAATTGGATAAAATCCGGAATGAATTCATGATGTTGAAGATGACCGATCAAATGACGGTGGATGAGCTTATCCTCCAATTTAATGGTAAGCTCCGATTTGTGACACAATGGGTGCCCGATGAGTCCACCCAAATCAAACACTTTGTTGGGGCGTTGTTGCCGAGTATCGGAATGTAACGAGGCTTGCGGGAACTCTCTTGCAAGCTTATGATCTTGCCAAATCGGCCGAAAGTGATATTTTGGCACAAAAGGCCGCGAGTCGGGAGAAGGCCCCGTTTCATAAGGGAAAATATGAACAATCAACCTCTAACAACCACAAGAAATCTCAAGGAAACCATAAGTCAAGCAATGATCGTCGAAATCAAATTCTTCAAGGTTCCAACCAAAGGAACCCGTGGTGCATACCGTGTAAGTCCTCCCATGCCGGTCCGTGTACGGCACAAACTCGAAGGTGTATTAAGTGTGGGCAAAATGGGCATGAGTCTTCGGAATGCAAACTAGAATATAGCGTATGTTGGACGTGTCAGAAAGAAGTTCATCGGGCCATGCATTGCCCAACGAAGAAGGGTTCGGGTTCGGGCGGGGGATCGGCTTCGTCGGGAGGTCAAAAGAGTAAAAGTCATCCGCCACCTACGGGTCGGGCATTCAAGATGACGGTGGAGGATGCCACCACTACCGTCGATGTCATCACCGGTATGTTCCTAATAAACTCCATACCCGCTCGTGTGTTATTTGATTCGGGTGCAAATTGTTCGTTTTCGTCAAAGAGTTTTTGTGACAAATTGAAATTGCCTATTTCTTTGACCGCGACACCTCTAGAGGTAGAGGTGGCCGATGGTGAAATGGTTCCGGTCACGACATCCGTGTCCGGGACTAGTATTGATATTGATGGTGTGAAATTTTCGATTCTTTTACTTGTTATGTCGATATCCGGCTTTGATGTGGTATTAGGTATGGATTGGTTAAGTGCTAATAAGGCCAACATAAATTGTCACCAAAAGTTAATTACCTTCCTTTTACCCGACGGGTCACATGTCGTGGCCCGGGGAGACCGTGCGACCCCGACCATACCCATTATATCCATGATGAAAGCCCGTAAGTCCTTGACCAAGGGATGTGAATCATTTTTGGCCTATGTGATCGATGTGAAAAAGGAGAAGAAAGTGGTTGGTAATCTTTGGGTGGTTTCGGAATACCCGGAGGTGTTTCCCGAAGACTTGCCTGGGTTACCTCCTGTTCGGGAGGTAGAATTCAAAATTGATTTGGTGCCGGGTGCCAATCCCGTGGCTAGAGCACCGTATCGTTTAGCACCGCCCGAGATCCGGGAAATGATGACGCAAATCCAAGATTTATTGGATAAGGGTTTTATTCGGTCGAGTTCCTCACCTTGGGGAGCTCCCGTTTTATTCGTGAAAAAGAAAGATGGTGCACTTCGTATGTGCATTGATTATCGGGAATTGAATAAGAGAACGGTAAAGAATCGGTATCCTTTACCGCGTATTGACGATTTATTTGATCAACTTCAAGGGTCTTCTTATTTCTCAAAGATTGATTTGAGATCGGGTTATCACCAAGTTCGGGTTCACGAAAACGATATTCATAAAACGGCGTTCCGAACTCGTTACGGCCACTATGAGTTCTTGGTTATGCCGTTTTGGTTGACGAATGCTCCCGCGATTTTTATGGATTTGATGAACCGAGTTTGTCGGCCTTATCTCGACAAATTCGTTATTGTGTTCATTGATGATATATAATTTATTCCAAGACCGAAGAAGAACACGAGAAACACTTAAGGCAAGTGTTAGAAACGTTGAAGCGGGAACAATTATTTGCGAAGTTCTCAAAGTGCGAATTTTGGCTTCGAGAGGTTCACTTTTTGGGTCACGTTATTTGTTCGAATGGGGTCAAAGTGGACCCGGCAAAGATTGAAGCGGTTATGGATTGGGTTGCTCCAAAGAACCCAACCGAGATAAAGAGTTTCTTGGGTTTGGCGGGTTATTACCGCCGGTTTATTAAGGATTTTTCAAAGATAGCGGGTCCTATGACGAAGTTGACCCGTAAGGATGTACCGTTTTGGTGGGGTGATGATCACGAGAAGTCCTTCCAAACCCTAAAGCAACTATTATGTCAAGCTCCGGTTCTTGCTTTACCCGAAGGCCCGGAGGATTTTATTGTTTATTGTGACGCTTCACTTGCGGGTTTAGGTTGCGTGTTGATGCAACGAGATCGAGTTATTGCTTATGCTTCGAGGCAATTGAAGAATCACGAGAGGGATTATCCGACTCACGATTTGGAGTTGGCGGCGGTGGTTTTTGCACTAAAATTATGGAGACACTATTTGTACGGTACTAGGTGTGTGATTTGTACGGATCATAAAAGTTTGCAATACGTGTTCACGCAAAAGGAGTTGAATATGCGTCAACGAAGATGGTTAGAGTTGATTAAAGATTATGTATTGTGAAATTCGTTATCATCCCGGGAAGGCGAATGTGGTGGCCGATGCCTTAAGTAGAAAGGGAGATTCGGGGCGGGTACAATTTATGAGAATGGAAATTGTGTCGGATTTGGTGTCCCGGTTGAAGATTTCACAAATGGAGGCCTTGAATGTTGAAAATTTGAAGACCGAGATTTTGATTAAGAGGAAGGATGATTTAGAAGAAGATTCTCGAGGTTTGAAGACGTATCAATCTCGGGTTTGGGTACCGTTACTCGGGGGTTTGCGAGAATTAATTTTAGCCGAGGCTCACAATTCTCGGTTATCGGTTTCTCCGGGTAGCACGAAGATGTATAATGATTTAAAGGTTCTTTATTGGTGGCCGACGATGAAGACCGACATTGCCCGTTATGTGGGCCAATGTCATATTTGTGCTCAAGTGAAGGCCGAACACCAAAAGCCCTTCGGAACTTTAACTCAATCGCCGATTCCCGAGTGGAAGTGGGATCGGATTACTATGGATTTCGTGACCAAATTTCCGCGTACACAAAGGGGCCACGATATGATTTGGGTTATAGTTGATCGGTTAACGAAGAGTGCTCACTTCTTGGCTACTAGTGAGACCGCCTCACTTAGTAGATTGGCGAAATTATACATTGATGAAGTGGTATCCCGACATGGTATTCCTATTTCTATCGTGTCCGATAGGGATCCCCGTTTTGCTTCGAACTTTTGGAATAGCTTGCAACGTGAATTGGGGACGCGGGTGAATTTGAGTACCGCGTATCATCCTCAAACCGATGGGCAATCAGAGAGAACGATACAAACACTTGAAGATATGTTGCGGGCTTGTGTGTTGGAGTACGGTGGGTCGTGGGATTCCCACCTACCATTGATTGAATTTGCCTATAATAACTCGTATCACTCAAGCATTAAATGCCACCATACGAGATGTTGTACTGGCGTCGGTGCCGAACCCCGACGTGTTGGTTGGAAGCGGGCGAGAAAAAATATGCGGGACCCGATATTGTACAAATGACTGCGGATAAAGTTGCAATTGCCCGAGGAAAGTTGAAAGCCGCCCGTGACCGACAAAAGATGTATGCCGATCCGAGACGTAGACCCGCTACGTTCTCGGAAAACGAGATGGTTTATTTGAAAGTTTCACCTTGGAAGGGTGTCATTCGTTTTGGTAAACGAGGAAAGTTGGCCCCGAGGTTTATTGGGCCGTTTCGTATTAGCAAAGTGGTGAATTCTCAATCGGTAACGCTCGAGTTGCCCCCGGAGTTGTCGGCAATTCACAACACTTTCAACATTTGCTATTTGAGAAAGTGTAATATTGAGGATCCGAGCCAAATTCTTCCGGTGCAAGAATTGCGGGTAGATATGAAAAAGAGATTGGTCGAGGAACCGGTGGAGTTATTGGACCGAAAGGTGACGAAATTGAGAAAGAAACAAATTCCTATGGTTTTGGTAAAGTGGAAGCACAGTTTGGGTGCAGATATGACATGGGAGACCGAGGCCGATATGCGGGAACGATACCCCTCTTTATTTGATCGAGATGGGATTCCGGGGACGGAATCTTCCTAAGTGGGGGAGAGTTGTAACATCCCAAAACCCGGCCTAGTAGTTTATTGACCTTAAGGTATCTTATTAAATGATTATCTGATTAAATGATTATCTGATTAAATGCTTAGTTAATTTAATTAGCCTGCTGTCTTTTGCGGTATTTTAACCAAGGGGTTAAAATACCCGACTTGTGATTTATTGGAATGAAAACGTGATTTTTATATTTTTGGATTACTTGTTAAATATCGTTTCCGGAAATGCTTTCGTTTTTAAAATTGGAGTCCGTTTGCTATTTTAAATAAATTAATTACGAAAGGAACTTTTCAGACATATACTGTTAAAGTAGAAAAGCCACAAAAGGGTCCCACCCCATTGTTTGGCCGGTCGTGAAAGGGAGAGGGGAGACCCTCCTTTCTTCCTTCTCTTGTTTTCAAAAACATTATCCACCCATTTTTACTATTTCATTGCAAGACAACCCAACTCCTTCTCTCTAGCTTTTCCTTCTTGTTCTTGAGCATTTTGGCAGATCATTGTGCTTGAGCCCGAAAATCTACACTAGAGTTTGTGTAGAAGGAGTCTAGAAGTAAGCCTCACCTCCTCCTTGTCTTGTTTATGATGTTCTTAGTCTTGTATTGAGCTAGGGTTTATGATTCTTAATGTTTTGTGGTTGAATCTTGAAATGGATGTTGTTTTATGTGTTTATGCAAGCTTGTACATCATTTGTATGGTAGATTGTTGAAGGAATACAAGATTTGGTGAAAATCACCTTCAACCTCCATTAATGGTGGATGTTGAAGGTGGGTTTTGATGAATCTTGGATTTCTTGAGTTTTGGATGGTTAAAATTGTTTCTAGGGTCGTGAAATTATGTTTGGTAAGTTATGGATGTTAAAAACCTAGTATTGATTAATTGGTAAAGTAAATTAACTAGTGTTTGGTTGATTTTGTCAAAATGGTGATCTAGTGATTATGCAAGTATGTTACTTGGAATTGTGATAGCTGTCAACTTGGTGGAATCGCTAAATGATTGTGAATTGCTAGTATAAAGGTTAATGGCTAGTTGATGGAAATGTGAGAGTGTTAGGATCATGTTCGGGTTTTTGGCCCGTTTGGGTCAACTAGTTGTGAATACTTGCCAAATGATCAAAATGGTCAATTGTATTGATGAAGGAATTGTGCTAGTTGGAAATGTCATAAAGTATGCATTTTGTGAGTCTTGTGTGTTTAGTTGTTGAAATTGATGATTTTGACAATTCAGTGGATTATCACTAACTCGGTATACTTGTTACAGGAACCGGGAAGGATACTTAGTGATACTAGCTCACTGAGTTGAGGATCGGAAGTTGAAAGGTGAGTGGATTCAACCTACAACTCGGGTTTCGGTTTATTTGTTTGGTATTGGTATTATAAAGAAAATCGCAGGAATTTACCAGACAAGGGGAGTTCACGGCTTGAACTCCACTTAACGATCGTGAAGTCGGTCCAGCTAAGTTGGTGGTTAGTCGCGAAGTAGTTCACGACTGGAGTTCCCGACGCGAACTTTAGTTCGCGATCGTGAACTAGAGTTCGCGATTGGGAACTCTGCCGTGACGTTTTTCGCGGTGTTTTTTCGTAGCTAGTCTACTTGTTATGTATGCCTAGTGTTAGGGAATACCATACATGACTATGTGCACATTCGGGATGAGGTCAGTGTCGGAAGGAGAACGGCTGGGCACAGGGTATCGACTAATAGGGTATCCGACCTTACCTGTATTTGTTGCATGGTTAAGGGGAGGGAGTTGCCCGGGTGTTGGATACGAAACGCTATCGGTTACCGTGGTTTTGGCCGACCATGGTTTAAGGCCCGCAAAGCCGCCGATCCTCTAATTGATTACCCAACAGGAGATGTTTTTATAACTTCTGCGTTTAAGTGACTACCCAACCGGAGATGTTTTTATAACTTCCGTGTTTAAGTGTTTAGTGTAGTTGCTAGTGTTAGGAATTCATTCACTTAGCTTTTGTGCTAATCCCTCCCTCTTGACACATTTCAGGTTGGAAGGCTTGAACGAGTCGGGCTCGGACGGGAAGTTTGACCATGCTTAAATTTATGTTTTGTTAAATGAGTCGTGTTTAGTAATACCGTCTTTTTAACTAACTCTTGGGTTGTAATATTTTGTGGGACCATGGTTTGGAAAAACTAACGTAATTAGGAATTGGACTAAATGCTTACGTAACCTTAGTTAATGCTAAATTAGATATTTTTTTAAAAAAAAATGCGGTGTTACATGAAAAACATGCCACCTAGGTAATTATGGGGTGAATCAAGCCACCATATCCTTTACTCTAAGTCGAAGAATGTTAGACTATGTTTTAAGGGGTAAAGAAATTGATAATATTTATCAAACAATATTAAAGAGTTGTTTGTCAATGTTCATTTAATGCACTCTTTATGAAATCTATGTTATTGTAAAAAGAGAAATGCACTTATATGACTACTCATTTGATCATAAAAAAAATAACTCTCTAAGTCGAAGAATGTTAGACTATGTTTTAAGGGGTAAAGAAATTGATAATATTTATCAAACAATATTAAAGAGTTGTTTGTCAATGTTCATTTAATGCACTCTTTATGAAATCTATGTTATTGTAAAAAGTGAAATGCACTTATATGACTACTCATTTGATCATAAAAAAAATATCAAAACCAAGAGATGCTACGACAAAATAAATTAGTAGAATACATATGTCAAGTATAAAAGCGGGTAGAAATACGATTAGGACGAAATATTATTTATGTTCTACAAATTAATCAGGGGCCACTTTATGTAAATACAACAAACTTCAAGAGGATTTTTACACCATAATTTTTATTGTATTTACCATAATTATTACTTAATATACTTTTACAATTAATTATAAAATTTGTACTACATATTAAATAACTAAAAATTACTCCTCCGTCCCACAAAAAAAATTCATTTCATCTTGGCACAAGTTTTAAGGTGATGGTTAGTGGTGTGGTCACTGGTAATAATTTTGGTTAAAATATAAAATTACATAAGAAAAAGAAGATAGTTAGTGAATAGTTAGTGATAAGATCCTTAAAAATAATATATTTTATTACTACCTCCGTATCAAAATGAGAAGTGTATCACTTATTTTGATACGGAGGTAGTATATGAAACTCGTTAAATATAAAATGAGAAGTTTTTTATTGGTGAAGTTTTTTTCGGATGGATGAGCATAATGTAAAAGGAATTAACTTCATGAAACGATTGCAAACTTTCCATGTTGAGAAAACACATCCTCTTATCCATAAAATATCCTTTCTAAAGAAACAAAACCGACTGCCTTAAAAACAACGCAGAGAGATGAGGAGGTCATTCGGACTAATGGGCGGCGCAGGCGGTGGTGGAGGGATGATGAGGACGGTTCACAGAGCCGTGAGAGCCGGCTCCGGTGGCCGTGGGTCATCTGAAGAACCCTTTTATCATTCCACCACTAATCATAATAGCAGACCCACTTACAAACCTTCATCATCCGATAATCATAATAATAGCAACACACTTTCTCTCTCACCCAATCATCAACTCTCTGCCGTCACCCACCTTAACGGCGACGAATACGATGATTTTGTTTTTTGTAGTGTCCCATCCGTTGACGAGGTTCATCATGCAGTTTCTTCTCTACAACAGTAAGTATTTGATTTATATTCAAATTCATGGTTATTTAACCGTTAAAAATATCCTCAAAATCATTGTAAGGGTTCTTGATCCTGCAATTAGTTATGAGGATTGGATCGAACCCTCAACAAGTATGTTGCAATCTCAAAGTGTTTATGACGCTTTTCGGTTACTGCAAACCGAACCTTCTGTTAAGGTACCGTAGCAATTTAATTAACTAATTTAAACTTTGAGGTATATGAAATATGATCATGTAATTTCATTTCAGAAAATGGTAATCTCATTATCATCTGATAAATCTGTTTGGAAGGCTGTTATGAACAATGAAGCGGTTCGTGAGCTTAGAGATTCCATCTATGAAGGTTGGTAACTTCGTATCCGTATGTCATTTTAATGACCAAATTTGAAGTAATTTTTGATATATTTCCGTTTTGCAGCCAACAAGAGCATCTTGGATAAGCTAGAATCTTCTAATCATGGATCGATCCCCGTTTTGGATGTTATAAAATGGATCTTTAACAACACAAAGGCGAAAATGATGGAAATTATTGAGAAGACCACAAAATTGTTTCAATCTCCAAGAAATGAAAATAAGACTGATGTAGCCACTGAGAAGAAACTAGCAACCTCTTTCATGCTTTCGGTTATTATCATCTTAATCGTGGTTGTAACTCGGGTCTCCAGGTCTTAAATAATAAAACAATAATAATTTTAGGCTTTTGTCATAAGAAATTATTAATGCATTATTAACTTGTATTTTTAATAATAGAAGAGAATTCCTTAAATTAGGGAGGTGGTTATTAACTAATGCACAGCTTTTATTCATGGCTTACACGCTGCTGTCATTATTATTTTCCATAATTATAATCTATTTTTATGTGATGTTAATGCAAAAGTAAGGGAGCTGATTCGTACAGAGCAACTTTTATCCATACAGAGCAAATTCATCCCAAATGACAATCATGCCCTTAATGGGAGGGGTGAAATGTAAAATGTGTTAAAAGTAAAGGAAGGGCATGATTGTCATTTGTGATGAATTTACTCTGCATGGATAAAAGTTGCTCTGTACGAATCAGCTCCCCAAAAGTAATAGGAAGCAAGTCTTTTTTACTCTACTGGATTAAGCACGAGTTCCCTAAATTGCATACACAGATTCTAGTTGTTAGCTATATAGACGTTACCACAGTTACTAGAGTTTTACAAAAACTACCATAATATTCTTCTTGCCAACGGGTTGTACCGTACTACTGCCCAAGATTAATGTTGCCCAAAATGGAATCCAAATCAGGAGTTACAACAGCTGGCTTATCAAGCGTTGACCCAAGCACACAACAGTTTTTGGTTTTGGTATTCATCACTACAAC
Organism: Calendula officinalis; assembly: GCA_963853835.1. Classification (NCBI taxonomy): domain Eukaryota; kingdom Viridiplantae; phylum Streptophyta; class Magnoliopsida; order Asterales; family Asteraceae; genus Calendula; species Calendula officinalis. The sequence goes on from OY970820.1 coordinate 24,924,843, forward strand.
ATCTTGCATACACCCTTGAGCTGTACCAGAATGAACCTACAATTGTATTTAGAAAAACACAATCTCATTAATTAATTAATTTATTCAAAATTTATTATTTAAAAACTTACATTAAAGATGGTGTCTCCAAGCTTGAATTTGATTGTTCCACTTTTATAAACCAGCATTTTGCCCATGTATCCAGCTGGCACGTCTTTCAAACCCAAACACTCAATTTTCTCTTTGCCCTTTGAGCTAGCTGGCATATTATTTTTTTGCTTACCAAACGGAAGTTTATCAGGAAATTGGAAAAATATCATCTGTTTTTCCTCGTTGTTTTCCTCCTAGTATCAAAACATCTCATAATATTAGTAAAATGTAAAAGTGATAAGAATATTGAATTTTGTTCAAGGTTGTAAAAATCGGTCGGTTGCCCTAAATTATAAAGGAAAATATTTAAAAAAAATAAATATTAGCAATATTGACCAACATTCTCTAATATAGTTTGACCAATAGTCACACGGATGTTTGACCGATTTTGATCGATGTTGGCCAGGTTAGATTAATTAAAGCGATTATGTAATTTTAACATTGAATTTTTACAGAAGATGACCCACCAACAGTCCAAGCTCAAAAGCAGAGTTGACTTTAGTTTCATCATATTCATTCTCTCCCTCCAAAAACTCCTGTGCATTAAGGACCTCTACAAGGAAAAGTGATTAAATAGATGAAAGATTATGATTATTATTATAAAATGAATTTAGTTAATTAATGTACCTGGATCTGCAGAGCCAGGGGGTCTCAAAGGAAGACTAATGGGATAGTATGAATTAGGATCCTGTGGTTCACATAAATTTCCATTAATTAACACACATTTATCATCTTTCTAATTGTTGGTATTAACTATTAAATACGATTAAGTTTTATTAATTGTTAGGTTATAAGATTCACCCATGGATCTTTATACTCATTATCAGAGTCACTTGAGGATCCAAATTCATCATCTACCAACATTTCGTCAACATCATCATCTTTTGTAGCAGTTGAGTATGAAATCGCGACACTTTTCTCAGACGAGTTCTTCAAATTCGTGATGTTTTTGCTGCTCCCGTCCTTCAGTTGGTTGTGAGTGCTCGATGATCCTTCTTGATTGTCTGAAGATGCAAAGTCAAAGTTACAAAATCGACACTCACGGTTGACCGATTTTTAATGCTTGATTACAATTATGCAATGCAAAACGGTTAACATTAGGATTACATTTCTTTTCAACTCGAGGCCTTAGTGTGGCACGGCGTTCCTGCAAGATGCAAATTAGAGACACAAGCAAGTGAAGCAGAGATTAGATGGTGTTAACAGATAAATTAATTAATCTAATGATCTCTTAACAGATAAATAAATTACTATTTTTGTCTAAGATGTATGTGGATCGGTTGATTTCCTTAGAACGAGATCGAAATAAGCGTTCAAGCGATAAAATTGTCAAATATTGTAATCATTTATAAAGTGCATATAATTGTGATTATAGATTTATAACGCAGCTGAAAATAGGGAATAGAGATTTACACTGACTTTGCGGAGTAAGTCCTTTTCGATTTCAGCAGCAGCAGCATCATCATCATCATCATTACCTTCACTGAACAAATGAAAACTACAAACATAATTGGAATAGTGTAAAATTAATATACGAAATTGAACGTAGAAAACGTACGTTGTAACCAAGACGGGAGCTGCTTTCTCGCGACGCGGTCGTGCTTTCGGTTTGAATTTCGTCTGTAAAATTGAATAGGCGTTAGATTTCTCCGACTCTTCTTCTCAGTTTGAAGAGTATGATTCAGATCTAATATGGAAGTGTAGAATTATAAGAATATATGCAAAATTAAAAATGATGTTGAGACCTTCTTCGCAGCTGAAGATTTCGGTGCTGGTGGATCTATATCCATCGCAGTTACTTCGTGGAGATCGACACCGCAGACGAGAGGCCGGCGAGATATTCACCGGAGATCTGCGAAAGGATCGACTACGACGGAGAATCTAGGGTTAGAGTTGAAAGTAAAAAAAGAAGTAAAATCAATAGGAGAGATTCGAACCTGAGAAAACGCTGAATTAGAATGACACCTTCCCATCAAGCCAGCTGCAACCTTTTATGAGAATCAGAAACAAATAGCTTAGAGCATCCCCAATGGTTAACCTCACAATAACTTATTACTTTTGCCACATCAACAATCTACTCATAAAAAACCTATATATAAATAGCACCTCCAATGGTTAACTTTTTTAAAAGCTTTTTCTATTACAATATTTCTAATTTACCTTTATCTATCTTAAATATTTTATAAATACCCCTTATATAATTTGATACTTTTTATAACATCCTTACTAAGTATATTATTTTTTAAAATATCTCATACAAATATATTATAATAATTGACATTAAATATTATATAATTTATTTATTAACTAATAAGAATATAATAAAGAATTTATGTATAATATATCTAAAGTTCAAAATGAAAAACTATTATATATAGGGGACTAAAAATGACAAACATTGAAAGTCCCTTAAAAGCTTAGTAGAAAAAAAGTCTTTGCAATAAGCTTTTAAAAAAGCTCACTATTCCAATGGTAAAAAGTCATATAAAAGCTTATTGTAATAGTAATAAGCTTTTAAAAAAGCTACCATTAGAGATGCTCTTATAAACTCCTAGTTTTTGTTTGTTCTTACTTCTTTCTGACTTGGTGCTTAACAAGTTTTTTTTATTAAACATAATAAATAAGTTATTCTGCTAATACAGAATTTGGGGGAAAAAAATCAAATATCTATGGTCTTTCAAACCAATGGTGGCAAAATCTTATGGTGCTGTTTGTTTTTTTAGAGCAAAAAGATCTGCTGTCTGCAGACCACATCTGCCAGCTGCTGCAGCTTCTGAGATGGACCAACGGTCTGCAGTCTGCAAGAAAACTGTTGTTTGGTTTTTAACATCTGCAGACTACTTAAATAAACTGAAATATTAATTAAGATAATAATATTATACATTAATATAATAATACTATATATTAATATAATAATAATTGTATTAATTAATATATTAATAATATTAGGTAATATATTAGTATTATATTATATTTATATATAATAGTAATATATATAATTTAAATTTAATAATATATATTATTATCTAATAATATAATAATATTAATTAATATAATAATATTATATATTAACATAATAATAATATTAATTAATATATAATTAATAAAATAATTATAATAATTAATATAATAATACTATATATTAACATAATAATAAAATATATTAATATAACAATAATATTAATTAATATATGATAATAATATTAATTAATATAATAATAATAATAATTAATATAATAATATTATATATTAACATAATAATAATATATATTAATATAATAATATTAATTAAGTTTGGAGATTTTTTTTTTAAGTTTGGAAGACCCAGGAAGCTAATGCCCAAGTCTTCCTGGGGAAGACCTTAGGCAGACAATATAAGGTCTGCGGGCTTCCGAAAAACAAACATCTGCGCAAACCTTTTTCTGCGTGTGGTCTGCGCCGTGAAGACAAAAGACCTCAGGAAGACCTTCTGTCAAAAAACAAACAACACCTAAGTCGATCGCCCTCAAAAGACGTGTCTATTCCCCTACGAGCTGTACAATGAATGCTTTTCTTCTTAATATGCTTGATTGACCTAATGACCCAACTTTGCACATGAGATGGTTGACTTTTACAAGGCTTTTGCACGAGCTTACAGGTTGGTTATGACTCATTACTTACTAGTATGGTCACCCTTACTTACATTAGATCGTTTGTTTAGGTGACACTGGTAACCGCAGTTACATTTAGTCACCATTGCTACTCCTCTCAAATAAGCCGCACAAACAAACATCATAGACTTGTAAACGCATATATTCGCATTATATGACAAGCGACTACGATTTTAATCCATTGCATAGAATACTACTACCAAATTCACACGATTTAGTTTTCCGCCCTTTGACAATTCTTACGTAACTATGTATTATTCCAGTATTTATTTTGTTTTCACATAGTAATGTCGAACATATTTTTAGTATATAAAGAAACATGGATAACCAAAGTTACGTTGACTCATTTTTTATTACCAACTAAACATCACGTAACTTGTAAATGCCCCTACTTGATTGGGTTGAAACCATCTATACATCTTAAATCTACACCATTTACAGAACTTCAACCACAAACTTGTGGACACTAACCCTAAACATCTTATTAAGTTGTTGGTTATAAGAATTTGGTATTTGATTAGGAGACATTAATAATAACTTGATGAAATTTGTTTGTAAAATTCAGACTTCCCAAAAAAACAACATTAAAAACCCTAGACATATCTAACTAGAGCAGAGTCATAGTCAGCAGTAAATATATTTTCTGCCTCCAACATAATTTCCTCCCCTGTGAAAAGCCCTGTAACTGAAATTATTACATTATTAGCAAACATAGATAAAGTTGAATAAAACAGTCAGCAATTAGTCCATAAAGAGATATCATCCGCAATAAAGCCCTGCAAAGGTAACGGTAAAATGAAGAGAAAAGAAAAAACAGAATGAAACAACAAAAGACTTCCATAGCAGCTCTCTGCACATTCACAACCGCAAAACCAAGTTAACACTGTGAGTCCAAAACTTTGAAACAATAACAAATCAGGTCCTCCAACCTGCCAAATGTTACAATATCACCACAAAAAGAAAAAAGGTTAAGCATAAAACAGATACCATACCATAGTACCAAAATACAAACAAAAAAAAATTACAAAAACAGGTATAAATCCAAAATTGACACGTGTGGTTTCCATGGTCAACAACCTAGAAATAATAATAAACGAAAAAAGCTTACCTGAATGCAACTAGGGATTGATAATTGATTGTTCATTTGGTCTCTGCCATAAATTTCTCAAATTCACTATCTGCAGCAGATGTATTTGTATTTGTATTCATATTCGTCTCAGCAGGATTTGAGGCCCACGGAACATTTCCAAAGGTTGACTGATGCATACCATAATACGGTGCATATGCATATGTAGCCGTTGGATATGCAGATGGTGCGACTGTATGGTATTGCACCCCGTAAGGCGGGGGTAATGGTTGACTATTCACTGGCGGGTACATGGTGGAGCCAGGTGGCAGGGGTGGGTAAGGGCTGTAGGTAGGAGGCGGCGGACCCCACGGCACCGGACTAGTGCCAGGTGGCGCAGGCGCAAGTGAAGGTACAGGTGGGCCCGGTGGGACAGCTGGCTGAGGTGGCTTTCCAGCGATTCTAACAGCAATTGCTCTCCCATCTAACCGATGACCATTCATGGTAGAAATAGCAGTGTTAGCTTGTGCAACATTTGAATATTTCACAAAACCGTACCCTTTACTTAACCCCGTTACACGGTCCTTAATTACTTTAGCCATCACAATTTCACCAAAGGGCGAAAACATCTGAATCAAAGTATCGTCATCAAAAGTAGGTGGCAAATACCCGATATACAAATTCGTCTCATCATACTCCTTCAATGATTTCATCACATTCGAGACACCGCCACCTGTCAAATCAAAACCAGGATTCGTCCCGATAGAACCAGCCGCCGGACCAATTGCAAGAGTCGCCGAGTTTGACTTGGTCAACGACTCAGGAACCGTCCCTCCCAACTCTGCCAAAAAATTCTGATACTCATCATCCATTTTCTTACCCGTTGACCCTTTGACCGGACAATCAATAGTCGGGTGACCACCATCACCACATATTTTACACAAAACATCACTTTTAAAAGTTGATAATCTAGAAGGACACGCAAACTGTCGATGACCCGGTTCACCACATAATCTGCAATATTCATCATCCCGAATAGTTCCATTAAGTGCAGCAAGTTCCCTAAGTTGCTGTCTTTTATGTTCATTAAGTCCTTCATCAACAGGATGCAACAGTTTCTCAATCATACCTGCAGCAGCATCAACTGCTTCCTGGGTATCAGCTTCAACCAAAACATGCAGATCTTCATTCTCTGATGGATCGTGTTTCAAATCCCTTTTCTGCTGCATTCTACCTTCTTTTATAGATCCTTTACCTCTAATTACAATTTTGGAACCTGTTTCTCTTTCCATTCTCTTCTGTGTATTCCCCCTTGGCCCGATTATAAGCCCGATGAAATTATAGCCAGGGTATTCTTTCATAGGTATGTAAAGTTTCCTCTGACATTTTGGTGGTCTGTAATCTGCTGGAGGTCTGAAAGATGGATTTTTCTTTATAATTTGTGATATGATCTCTTGTCTCTCTTTGTTTAATCGTTCCCTAGCTCGATATTCTCGAGTGTTGATTCGAATTCCCATGTTATCATAAACAGGTTCGGGAGAAGGTGATCTAGCACCTTCAGGTCTGTCATCTAATGGCAGGCCAGATTGGAATTTTCTGCTTATTTCGAGAAGTTTACTGTTTAGTATTTGGATTTCTGGATCTAGCTCAATACCTGCAGTGAAATCCTTCATGAAATCAGGCAGCTGTATCACCGGGTTAGGTGCATCATCTGCCCATCGCGATTTCCTCTTTCTCGTACCGCTTCTGTCGCTGTCTTCGCTCGGCGGAGGATCCCACCGGCTTTTTTTCGTCCGTCTTCTTCGAGTTGTGTCATCTTCGCAATCTCTCTCTGTGCTGTTTGTGAGAGCAGGTTTCGGAAGGCTGTGTATTGTTATTTGTATCATGCTCTTGGGTCTGATTACTGTTAACTGGTTCAGAAATTTGAGGTTTTGCGGATGAATTTTGAAGATCTTTTGAGGAAGCTAGGGTTTCAGAGTGCAGAGACGAATGATTATGATCGAAGTGGTTAGAATCCAGAGTCTCCATAAGGTTCTTCAATGGAGAAATTGACAACGGCGGCAACGATGTTAGAGATTACCGGAAAGAAGTTTCTTCAATTGAGATTTGACGACTACGGCGGCAATGGTGTTAAAAACTTGAAAAGGTTTTTATGTGATTTTTCCAGGTGCATGAACCGGCTGTTAAAAGCTGGGCCATATTTATTAGCCCATTCTCTTTATCCTGGTTGCGTCTCAGATCGTATTTCCGACAACATTTGACTCTCATCTTATAATGATTTAGATTAGATTCTGATAATAACACTCTTAAAAACTATTAATAACATATTTGTATTTTTATTAGTGGATGCTGGGGTTAGTTTTTTATTAATATACAAATTTTGTTGCATATTATCAAAACCCTCATTTAACATGTACCCTTTTTATTTTATTAGGGTTTATGGCACGACTAACCCATTTAATTGATATTGAAATTTTCAACATGATTATTTAAATCTGTCGAGTTAAGGTTAAAGATTGGGATACATGAACACATTAATCTGAACACGATACGAATTGTTAATGATTTAGTTATAAATAAAGAAAATTATCGTTAGAAATAATAAGTTCAATGTGTTATACAAAGGTCAAAAACACATTCACAGCCGAATGTGTCACAACATGGCTACCAGTAATCCCGACACGAGCACGAGCCATCTTTAAAATGATGAAACCGAGTCGCATCTCTAACGATAATCTCCCTCGCGACAAGTTTTGAAATATATTTAATGGCCGAATGACAATCTTTACAAACCCGCAAATTCTTCATAATCCTCAAACTACTGTTTTTAGGCGTCTTCATTAACGCAAACGCAATCGCAAGTTTCTCACTGTGATGCATCAGAATCCCTTCTTTCACTTCATCATCAAGATCATGCAAAACGGCTTCCATTCTCGGTACAAACCCCATTTTCTTAATTTCCTTCCAAATCTCCGCCATATTTTCATAAATTTCATCTCTTTCAGGATGAACACTATCCTCAGCCCCAAACACATGGACTTGATTCCTAATCTGAACCCAACTAAACCCTTGCTCTTTCTTCACTTGCCTTGACTTCATTGACTTTCTGACGTCAGCAGCATCTTCCCATTTCCCACAAGCAGAGTAAACATTAGCTAGAGCTGAGTAGGCCCCACTGTTACCCGGTTCGATCACCAACACTTTTTCAGCTGCCATTTTTGCAATATCCATGTTTTTATGCACAAAACTAGAAGACAAAACCGAACCCCACGCTATAACATCGGCCTCAAACGGCATGTTGTCTATAACTTCCAAAGCTTCTAGAAGCTTTCCCGCACGCCCGTAAAGATCAATCATGCACGCGTAATGGCTTTTAGTCGGTAAAATCCCGTGTTTTTCTTGCATCATTCTGAAATATTTATCACCTTCTTCAACCAATCCCATATGGGTACAAGCCGAAATCACTCCAACATAAGTTATATGATCCGGTTTTATACCGAATCTCAACATTTTTTCAAATAGTTCCAACGATTCCGACCCGTAACCATGTTGGGCTAACGAAATCACCATCGAAGTCCACGAAACCGTGTCTTTTAAATAACTTACAAGATCAAACACACGTCTCGCATTACTAATATTTCCCGATTTTGCATACATATTAATCAAACCATTACATACAGAAACCGATTTTATAAAATTAAATTTTACAGCTTTTGCATGAATTTGTTTTCCATGTTCTAACGAAGCTAGACTTGAGCTTACACTCAACATAGCTGCTAAAGTGTAACTATTCGGTTCGGGCCCGTTTCTAACCATTGATTTAAAAAGATCGATTGCTTCTTTGTTGAGCCCGTTTTGGATATACCCGACAATCATAGCAGTCCATGCTACAACATCCCGACCCGTTAACGAATCAAATATCTGTCTTGCGGGCCCCATGTCACCTTTCTTGGTGTATCCGTCTAATAAGGCGGTAAATGCTATTATATTTAGATTTGAAATCTGATTTTGGTTTATAATATTTTGAGCTGTATTAACATTGCCTAATTTAGAGTACATGGAAATCAAAGCGTTTCCAACTGCTCCAGTTAAATCGAATTTTGTTCTGATGATGTGAGTATGAATTTGTTTTCCTGAATTTAAGTCGTTTAGATTTGCACACGCGGATAAAGCGCTTGCTAATGTGTATTTATCTGGCTTTATTGTTGGAACTTTTAACATATTTGAGAACATATCGAGAGATTTAGTATCGAATCCGTGTTGATTGTAACCCGAAATCATCGAATTCCACGTGACTATATCTGGATCGGTCATTTGCTCGAATTGATTTAGTGCAAGATCGAACCGTTTACATTGCATGTGCATTGATATCATAGTGTTCCAACTTGATGTGCTCTTCAATTTCATCCTACTGAACACAGATTCTGCAGTCAATAGGTCGCCTGATTTTGCATACATGTTTAACATAGAATTTGCAACACTAGTGTAGCTACTGACTCCAACTTTGACTATAAACGAGTGGACTTTCCTGCCGATTTCCAGTGATTTTATTGCAGCACAAGAGGCAAGAACGATAGTAAAAGTGTATTGGGTCGGCATTACTTTGGAATGTATCATGTCAATGAATATCCTGATTGCATTTTCAAACCGACCCATTTGATTATAACCCACCATTATCGCAGTCCATGAGACAGAGTCTGGTTCAGGCATTTTGTCGAACAGACGGTGTGCATGATCAATTTTTCCTTGTTTTGCATAAGCTGAAATAATCGTGTTCCAGGAAGATGCGTTCCTGACAGGCATTTCATCGAACAGTTGACGAGCGTCTATAATGAACCCTGTTTTGGCGTACAAATTAATGAGATTGTTCATGAGGAATACACCAGCATGAACACCGGACTTGATTATTCGAGCATGAATCGCTTTCCCCAGACATGGGTCTTTGTTAACCAGGGTTTTTTGAATTAGAGATGCATAATGATCAGATAATTGCTGTCTGAAAGTTGCCATTAAAGAATAATTTAACTGCTTTGACCATGGTGATTCTGGCTTCTGAGTGTCTCCCGTGAGAAGCAAATGAACCTCTCCATTTTTTGTTTGTTCTTTTTAAACGTAACCACAGAAATATAAACTTACAATATTGGTCTTTTTATTACTACTATATCTTTGATTATTTATTTTTTATGAAGAAAAATACATAAAAGGTTAACCCACCTTACATGAAAGTTTATTTAAATATATTTACTTTTGTTTTGAACAATAGAGTAACCAGCATTTATGAAAGTTTATTTATGTCAAATTGTCAATGGTGGTCGATCGGCCAGTTATTCTATTTGTAAACCATATCCTTAGTTGTGGTGGCTTTTAGTTTAAATTCGCGGAAGGCACATATATACTACTCAGGTGTATTTTCTGGTTGTATGGTTATTATAGCTGCGTCGGAATAAGATGGTGTTTAATAAGGTCAAACCGGATTATGCATCGATTATTATGGACCCCAGGCTCAGTGGTCCTTTTGGATTAAACATAGGTCAAATCTAAGGTGATCTAGTTTAGATTGGAATTTGTGATGTTGTGGTCCTGGGTCTATTTGCTAAATTATTTTTGTTTGTATTTGTTGTTGTAGCTCCTTTCTAGTTTCTTTTTAATATATTTTTCTGTTCAATGTTTCTTTTTAATATATTTTTCCGTTCAAAAAGAAAAAGAAAAAAAATGTACTTAGAAACTGAGAAAAAAACTGGGTTTACATTTTTTTTCTCATGGATCACCTATTCTTTTAAACACTATTCTGGTGATTTGGCGGGATTGCACGAACTACCTCGTGCTATACGATAGATCACCCCTATCGCTAACCGTGTGTACTTTGTCCTAGTTTTTTCATGTGATGTGAAAAAAATATCGCCCTATTAATTCAAGTGAAATAAATATGACACATTATCTATTTTTAAAATATATTTGATTTTGTTGTAACTCATATTTGAGAATGATTGATTATCATTTAACACCATCATAAGTATTCATTATGTACATAATGTGTACAACCATAGGTTATGATCTTCAACCTTATAAATAGTGGTGTTATGCACTTGTATTCCTTGTATCTCTAGTATCTATCTTATGTATCTCTAGTATCTATCTTATGTATCTCTTATATCTTATGTTCTTATATCATGATTCTATATCTAATGAGAAGGTTGTTATGATCTTTGTTGAGTTGAGCTAATTGGTTTACAACACCTTATCGGCACTTTACTCCAAGTCGTTCTACGTTCGTCGTTCGAGAAGCAACAAATTGAAATGTTAAAGAATGTTCTTCCCACATATTGCAAGTAAGTTTTCATGAACCATTATTTTTATTTTTAATTTATACAACTTGAAAGATAAAACTGATATGAAAAACATATTGCTTTTTATTGTTGGATTAAGAAAAAAACCAATATATTTGTTGGATCATACGAATTTTTTATTCTCTTCACAATATATTTGCTTACAACAAGTAACAATTTGTTTTTTGAAATTCATTCACATTTTTGGATTGTATAAAAACAAAGTTATGAAGAAAAAAAACATATAGTATTAGTTTGCTAGTAACCATAATATGGGAGGTGACACTCCTGGAAAAAAAAAATGTGCCACCGGTGCCACCCCTCAGCCTCTTTTCTAGGTCCGCCACTGCTTGTATATTCTTTTTAAAAGAGTTTAAGAAATGATTTTTTTTCAATGGATTTATATAAAGTTAACTCCAACAAGATTATTTATAAAAGTTTGTCAAATGCAAGTTATTAAATGATGTTCAAATACACATATATTTACGTGTAATATTTTATATACTTGAAGTATGAACTTATTCAATTTGACAATTTGAATTAAAATACAAATTTACATATTATTGAATTTGGTTTGGTTGATAAAAATTCATGTCTTGATATCAATAACTTTTATTGAAAAAAAAAGTCATGTTTATATGTTGTGGTTCATTTAACAAAATTGAAATGAATAAAAATAATTAAATTTGATGAAGAAAAGTCATCTCATACTTTTAATGATAGTCATTGACAATTAATGAAGTATTGACTAATAATGATGTTTATGTTTTAAAAATGACATTAATTCATATTAAATATAATTGATTAGTCATTAAAATGATCATATTTATTCAAAAGTTGTCATAAAGTTTTTTTCTATAGAATTTAATAATGAAGATTTATGGATTGTGATATTACATTCTAAGAAAAGTTTATCAAACTTTTGTTCAAACATTTGTTTTTTTACAAAATTGTAAAATTAGTTATGAAACATTATGTATAGTACTAAATAAATTTGGTTTCATAATGAATTCATATGCATTATAATTTTTTTTAAATGATTTTGATAACCATGCAAATGTTTAAAGATCATATCGTATAAACACTTCTAATAGTGGATAAAGAAAAGAGGTTGCATCATGAATTATATGTTGGCATATTGAGTTGACGCACTCACATGATGCACAATGAGCATTGTATGACACTTCCCTAGAAAAATTATGAATCTTCCCCACATAGGCTCACCTATTCTAGATACAATGTCTAGGAAAGATATGCGGTTTTTCTGACTCCTAATGATGGGTGGTTCTGATACGCACAAGCGCTGTCCACCCTCACCGTCTTTCCTGGTTGTATTCGAATAGAGCTACCGAAAAGGGTTGACTAAATAATCTTTCCCCCGAATGTGGTTATATATATATATATATATGATGAATTGGTGTCTATAAATCGACCTGTCGTTCGATAAATGAGAACCATTCGCACTTGTGTTTTTCGAACCTGCTGATTCGACACACAATTTATGCTCATACAAACCATAAGCATATAAACTATCATTTTATATGATAATTAAATCCAATATTTCTCCTCCCGTTGTAGGAACATATCGAAACAAACATGAATTCTTTGAGACCACCGATTTTGTGGCTCAAATGGAATAATAGAGCTATTGTTCAGCTCATTATTTATGTTTCATTTGGATTATACTTACCCAATTGGATAATGTTTATCTTTTGGATTATGGTTTGATTACATTGATTATGTTTCTCGAAATAATTTAAAGTTTCTTTTCCTTAAGAAATTAGTCTATACGTGTGACCGACTTTAAATTATTATTACTTCGAGCATGTATATTGGGTATGTTGATAGTCTGGTTGATTGTGGTATGCGGATACACTTTCATAAAACATAAGGACTATTTTATCAACATTACACCTAAAAGTAACTTCATTGACAACCATTTCGGGCCTGTCGACCCTTGGTTTTGGTAAAACCCAATATATGTTGTCAAATGGTACTATTTTAACCATAAATGAAGCCTTATATTATCCAAGTTCCAGTCGTAACTTGTTGAGTTTTAAGGATATTCGAGAAAACATGTTTTCATCTCGAAACTGCTTGAGAAAATGGTATTGAATACATTTATATTAACTCCGATAAATACGACCAAAAGCGTATATCGGAGAAGTTGAGATGTTTGTCAAACGGTTTGTACTTTACTACGATCTAAACCATTGAAAGCAATCAAATTATTCGTCGAGCCCCCGTTGATGAGGGAACTTATATGTTATGGCATGACCGGCTGGGACACCCGGGTCAAAATACGATGCTTTCAACTATGAATGCATCCTATGTGCATCTGGATATAATTTCGTGATTAATCCTAAAAGCTTATGCCAAATAGCTCGATTATAAAGACATATCTCAAACCACTTTATGTATAATCTAAAAAAGTGATATCCTGTTTTCTTGAGAGAATTCATGGGGATATTTGTGGACTTATCCAACCAACATGCGGACCATTTAAAAATTTTCATAATATTGGTTGATGAATCAACAATGATGGTCACACGTAGTTTTGTTGTCCACAAGGAATGAAACATTTCCTAAACTCCTAGCCCATATCATTATCCAATAAAGTCAGTTAGACTTGATAATGTCGGTAAGTTTTCATCGAAAATGTTCGATGAGTATTGCAAAACATTGGGCCTTGATATTGAACACCCTGTTGTGTACGTTCATTCTCAAATTAATCTTGCGGTAGCGTTTATCAAACGAATACAAATAATTGCAAGAACTTTGGTTATGCGCACCAAAACGCCCCATTTTTAAATATGGTTATGCGATATTGCACATTGATGCATTGGTCCGTCTGAGGCCCATGGGCACCCAATAACTTCCTGCGTACAAGTTGGTAACTGGATAAGAGCCCGACGTCTCATATTACGCCTGTTTGGGTGCTTGGTTAATGTTCCAATTGAACTTCCAAAGCGTTCGAAATTTGGACCTCAGAAACGACGGGGAATATATGTTGATTATTAATCCCCATCCATTATACTCTATTTAGATCCCTTGACAGGCGATCTCTTTAAACGCTATACATGCGAACTGTGACATTGATGAGACAATCTTCCCGTCGTTAGGGGGAGATTTGCACGTTAACGTTGATAAAGAACGACGTGAAAGAACATGGCATGTACCCAATTTGTTTCATATGGATCCCCCGTTTGCACATAGTGATAAGGATGTGCAAAAGTTCTAAGTCTACAAAATGTTGCTAATTAGCACACCAGACACATTTAATGACTTAACAAATGTCATGAGATCAAATATACCTGCTGCATATGTTCCTGCAAGGATAGACGTCCCTGTGAGACGCCATGTTCCGTTTGAACATGTTGCATCGGTCGAACCCACCGTGCAAAGGACGCTACCATTGGTTGTCCAGTCCGCCGCTCTTCCCAATAAAAGAGGAAGACCGGTTCGGTTCCAAGGATGTTCTGCCTCAAAGGAGGAGAAATTCTGTTGTATACGTTTTGCCACACCAGATCATTAAGGATCAGTGGAGTGTATTGGAGAAGCATGTTCCTGATGAAACTCCGATTTCTCATCATCCCGATAATCTCAATATATATGTCGAGTATGCTAGCTTAGACTATATTTTGAAGCAGAACGAAACTGTCATCGATGCTTTGCTCATATACGCAGTGGCCACTGACATTATGATCAATGATGACATGGAATCATGTACTATTGTTGAGTACAATGGACTGGTCTATGGAAACACACAATCCAGGTAAAATTGGATTCCTTACTGAAATGATGAGTGTTTGGACCTGTTGCTCCAACACCACCTAATGTTAAACCAACTGATTATAAATCGGTATTCGTAAGGAAGCGTAATGAGAATAATGAGATTGTATGATACACAACTCGCCTCATGGCGCTAGGCTTCTCTCATACGCCCTGGTATTGATTACGAGGAGATGTACTCTCCCGTTAGGGATGTTATAACGTTCCACTACTTAATCAGTTTAGTAGCTTCCAAAAAAACTGAATATGCAACTTATGGATGTGGTCACAACCTATATCTATTGGGATCTTGACAAAGAGATACATATGAAAGTCCCTGATGGACTCAAGTTGCCTGAATCAAGTAGTTCTAAACTACAGAACACGTTCTCGATATGACTGAGATAATCATTTTTTGGATTAAAATAATCTAGACGGATGTGGTATAACCGTCTTAGTGAGTACTTGATCAGACTGGGATATTTGAATATTGAGATATGCCCATGCGTGTTTATAAAGATATCCACTTCAGGATGAGTTATTATCGCAGTCTATGTAGATGATTTGAATCTCATAGGATCCTCGAAAGAGTTGTTTGAAACTGCTGAAATCCTGAAAAAGGAATTCGAGATGAAAGTGTGGTTTGGATCATGATCCCAATTAACCAGTAGTCATATATGAAGATAACACTGTTGTTATCGATCAATTGAAACATGGCTATATCAAAACACGATAACACCAAACACATCTCGCCGAAATTGTTCTTTACACATGAACAACAAGCATTTCATAAGATTGAAATGCAACATATTGGATCAAATAAGAATCATGCAGACTTGTTCTCCAAGTCACTACCAAAGTATTCTTTCCAAAACATGTCAAAGTTATTTGACTTGGAAAAGTCTATGAGCTATCTAAATGACATGTATCATGCACCCAGTTGTGTGCGAATAATGATTGCATCCGGATGT
This sequence comes from Calendula officinalis, assembly GCA_963853835.1. NCBI lineage: Eukaryota > Viridiplantae > Streptophyta > Magnoliopsida > Asterales > Asteraceae > Calendula > Calendula officinalis. The sequence continues at coordinate 24,940,756 of OY970820.1, forward strand.
ATGCCTTGCACCCTGTTGAGTGCGAATAATGATTGCATCAAGACGTATGCTTTGCACCATGTTGAGTGCGGATAGTGATTGCATCCTGGCGTATGCTTTACACCCCGTTGAGTGAGAATAATGATTGCATCCTGACGTATGTTTTGCACCCTGTTGTGTGCATGTGAGGGGGAGCATCCCGATGAATGCTTGTGTACTCTTTTTCCTTTAGTTCAAGGGTTTTGTCCCATTGGGTTTACCTTGGCAAAGTTTTTTTAATGAGACACTAACAGTACCCCATTCTCACTAAGAATTGTTGAATTCAGGGGGAGTACCCACTTGAGTACTTATTAACCATTGTGCACTCTTTTGTCCTTCGTTAGAGTTTTTGTCCCACTGGGTTTTCTCTAAACAAGGTTTTAATGAGGCACACCATATATGGTTCTTTCCACCGCTCAAGACATTCACATCGTACACTTTTGTCCTTCGACTGGAGTTTTTGTCCCAAAGGGTTTTCTCTGACAAGGTTTTTAACGAGGCGAATGCTTTATGGATTGTCTGAAGATACAATACTTATTAACCATTGTGCACTCTTTTTCCTTCGTTAGAGTTTTTGTCCCACTGGGTTTTCTCTAAACAAGGTTTTAATGAGGCACACCGTATATGGTTACTTTCCACGCTCAAGACATCAAGATCGTACTCTTTTATCTTTCGAATGGAGCTTTTGTCCTGAAGGGTTTTTCTCCAACAAGGTTTTTAACGAGACGAATGTCCGAAGATACAAGACGAAGAAGTACAACGATGATTCGGTGTAAATCTAAACAACCATAGGGGAGTGTTGTAACTCATATTTGAGAATGGTTGATTACCATTTAACACCATCATAAGTACTCATTATGTAAATAATGTGTACAACCATAGGTTATGATCTTCAACCTTATAAATAGTGGTGTTATGCACTTGTATTCCTTGTATCTCTAGTATCTATCTTATGTATCTCTAGTATCTATCTTATGTATCTCTAGTATCTATCTTATGTATCTCTTATATCTTATGTTCTTATATCATGATTCTATATCTAATGAGAACGTTGTTATGATCTTTGTTGAGTTGAGCTAATTGGTTTACAACAGATTTTACGATTTTCTTGTTCCATTTTTTTAATCATTTATAAAAATTAGTTACCTTTTATTGATTAAAATAAAAATAAATAACTTTAAATTAACATTTATTAAAAGTTAGACGGTGCCAACGGCCCCGCCGGTTGACACCGCCGGTTGGGTGCACCGTTGGCACGCCCCGTTCTTTCATCCGTTGGTTGGGTGCATGCCGATTTGGAGACGGGGGAGGAGGGTTCCGTGAGTTGGTAGGTGGGGCCCAAAGGGTATTTTATGTGTGTGTGTATTTTGTAATGATGGGTCCTAAAAAATTAAAGGGAAGTGGTATTGTTGGCATGTGTACGTCAGTTTAGTGTCGGTTGAAGGGTGAGCTGACGTGACGCTGATTTGACAACAACGGACGGTATCAGTTGGATGCACCATTGGGAGCGGTCTTAGTTACCCTATTATGAAATTTCCCTACTTTTTAAATAATGTAATACTTCCTCCGTTTCAAAATAAGTAATACACTTTAAAGTTCATGGTTTTTGGGGCAAAATATGATAATGAGGGTTAATCAGATTAAATTAGATAATTAGTGGAGAATGAGACCAACATATATTGATTAAGTTAATTTAATAATATTTAAAGTAAAAGTAAGGGTAAATGTGTCTTTTCACTATATTAAAGGAGATAGTTAGTGGGTTTGGTCTCCACTATCTTTTACCAAATATGATAAATTTCAGAAGTGTATCACTTATTTAAAAACACTTCAAAATAGAAAGTGTATCATCTATTTCTAAGTATACGTATTTTATTAAAAAGAACAACAACGAGTTTTGGTAAAACAAAAATAAACGTAGCTAACAATTAAGATTCAATAAATCATTAAATCTAAGGTCTGTTTCCAATAGACAGACCAGTTTTTTTAATTGCATCCAAAATTAATTGGCGGGAAAATGGTTAACATCTCATTGGAGCCATCCGTAGTAACTGAAACTAGTCGTATTCCCAATTACAGGGGTATATTCATCTCAAATCCACCCGTAATAAATGAGATTTAGCAGGTAAATTCATCTGTTTTGATCTAGCAACTAAATTCACCAGCTCGCATAACTGGATTTTCAGTCATGGTGTTTATGATTACAACTTACAAGATACAACATAATTACAATTAATATAGTATGTATTTATGCTCTGCGTTTGATTGAAATTTCTAGGGTTTGTATTCTTCTTCTCCAACATATCTCTTCCAGAACCAATGCTGCTTCCACACCCGATCCATGGTTTCAATCGGCACATTTTTAGTCTCCGGCAGAAACAAATACACGAACACAGTCATCACCGCCACCCATCCACCGAAGAAGAAGAACGTTCCAGACCTCAAATGACAAAGCATCGCCAGAAACAACTGAGCAACAATGAAAGTGAACAGAAACCCTACCGCAACAGTGACACTCTGTCCAGCAGATCGGATCTCCAACGGGAAAATCTCACTAGGAATCAACCACCCCAACGGCCCCCACGATAAACCAAACCCAGCAACATAACTACAAATCAAAATCAACACCAAGTACCCATACCCTCTGCTCAATCCGCCATGATCCCCTAATTTCGCTGCCATAATCGTCCCAACTAACATCTGCGAGACGAACATTTGAACCCCTCCTATGGCGAATATAGTCCTACGACCTAATTTATCAACTATCAGTAACGATATAAACGTCATGCTTAACCCCACTGATCCAATCACCACTGCTGACATAAGCGAAGCACTTTCACCAAAACCGATCGTTCTAAACAGAATCGGAGCATAAAACGAGATGACATTGATTCCCGTAACCTGTTGAAAGAACGGGATCACAACCGCCATAACCAGCTGAGGTCTGTATTTCGATCTTAAAATGTTTCTAAACGGGTGTTTAATGGTTTTCGAGATCTCGTTTGCGGTTACGAGATCATCGAATTCGGTTTGAATATCGGTTGTGCCTCTGATTTTTTGCAGCATATGTTTAGCTTTATCTGGATCGTTATTGTGTTGGATTAGACTGTTTGGTGTTTCTGGGAGGAACAGAGCTCCTAATGTTAGGATTGAAGCAGGAACTGCAGCCATGGCTAAGGAGATCCGCCATCCCCAACCTTGTTTGATCTTTTGGGTGCCGTAATTTAAAAGATTTGCTGATAAAACGCCAATTCCGACGCAAAATTGGAAGCTCATGTTGAAGGCTCCTCTGTATCGTGATGGTGCCATTTCTGATAGATATAATGGAACCGACTGATGATAAGAAAAGAAAAAAAGACAAGCAAATGGTTTCTTGGTGTTAATTTCGATAATGAAAATGTTAATTTCGGTCCATTTACTTATAAATGTGTTACGTAATCCTCCCCTGATAATCTGAACAGGGAAACTTCATTAGTTTACCCTGCTAATAAGAAAATGCGTCAAATGTATATCAAAGTTTTTTTGGGGGCAAAATACATCATAAACTATCTAACTATAACGTCTTATTGTTGTATGTATCGTAATTTAAACTTACCTATTTAAGTTGCACTTGTTTGTTTTTTTTGCTTAATGATTCTATAAAAACGTTTTTTTTACATATTAATTAATATACTAAACTATCCAAATCCTATTATTGTTTGTATCAGATTGAATGGTTTCTCTGATTAAGAGGAATTCAGATTTTGACAATTTATAAAAGTTTGTTTTGAAGTAGGATACATACAAAACATAATAGTAATTAGATGTATTTTATCCATATTCTTAATGCATATTTGACATAAAAATGTGAAAATTTGGACAAAAAGTATTTTGGGTCAACTCACCCATTTAAAAGTAATTTTTTATTAACCGAAACGAAAGGAATAGTGGTTCACCTGGTTTGCAAAACCAACTCCTACACCAAGCAAGAGGCGACCAATTATAAGCATGTAAATATTGTAAGCCGCACCCCCAAGGGCTGCGCCGGCAAGAAACGCGACCCCACCAACAAGAATCGAGGGTCTGCGTCCATAGGCTCTAGTAACCGGTGAAGCAAAAAACGTAGAAATTAAACCGGCTACATATAATGACGATGTGAATGACGTCAGCAGTTGGCTGTCAAATTTGCAATAGTTGCTTATTTTGGTGTCTTTTATCATCTTGGTGTAGATATCCGGGAAGAACTTTTTTAAAAACGGCTCCATTGAAGTCACTCCACCTGTGGATAGTTGAATTCCACAGATGATCAATTGCTAATATTTAATTTGTTGTATTATAAACTAATTAAGTTAGAGAAATACCAAGTATAAAATTAGTAACCTGAAATTCCGATATCATATCCGAAAATGATTCCCCCTGTTGCAGCAACCATGCAAGACAACACGACGAATGATGTAATCTGGCCATTGTACTTCCCCACTTCATGGCTAACAGCCAACCCGACCGCCATAGATTTTTTTTAGCTGGTTCAGTGAGGGGGAGGTTGAGAGTATGTATGTATATACATGTGTGTGTTAGTGTGTGTGTAATGTTGATTGAAAGAACATGCGGTTGTTACTAGTCCAAAGTGACTGCTGGAGGGTTAGATACCGGTCCAACTTGACAGCTAGAGATCAGTCAACATCATCTAAGTAAAAACTTAAGCGAACTAATACAATTATTACAATTGAGTTATTTTTTAGTATATATAATTAATACAATTATTAGAGATTTAATCGAAAAGAATGCTTCTTATGTTGATTATTGAGTTGTTAACTAGACGTGAAGCGTTTGATGTCTAAGACTAAATGTAGTGGGCGAGGATTCACGACCAAAGACTGCGACCAAACCCCTCTTTTTCATTTGCATTTGGTTGGCGACCGATGGAGGTCGTTGCCTACTGATTATTGGTGGTTTGTACATTATGCATAGTAGGAGGTACATGTATTAATAAAAATATAAAATTAATTTTAAGGTTTGGTTGTGAGTTTATTCACCATTACATGGTTTAGTCAGAGTTTGTCATTTGTTTAGTCTGAACATAAAAAGTTGACGTGGCACTGGACATAACCCTGAGTTCGATTACTTACACTTAATCTAAAGGGCCCTAGACAATGGAGCAATAAGAAATTATGATTGTGGGGTAGATTACATGGAATCAGCATGCGTTAGCCATGTATGTTTTGGATTATAGCAGTCATTAAAGTTGAATTCGGCATGTTATAAATTTGTAGGCTTATGAGCACTCATTGTCACGCATTAACAAAATACCGAAAATTTAATATGTCCAACTCTATCGCGATCATTATTAAGACCTACAAAAAAAACTTGGATCAAATTGTCATAATATGCTTATGAGATCATTTGTTTGTGAAGCAAAACATAAACCATGACCCGTTTATATAAACAGGTTAGGTTCAGGTTGAAATTCTGACCCGTCAACCACCAAAATCGAACATGCCAACCCGAATACGACCTAAATTATCACCCCTAGTTCGTAATGGTAAAGAGCATAGAGAATAACATTTTGCAATTTGCTAATTTGTTTAAAAAATGCATAAGGCAAAATGTTTATAAACTAAATTTGCAAACTGATCAAAATACAGGGACTGAAATTGTAGATTACTCATTACTCCCTGTCAACTAAAATTGAGTTCATTGGTAAACATTTCCTTTTAGTCAACGCAACAATGGTGAAAATGGCAGCCGTCTTGCCTCTCGTTCTCATCGCTCTTATCTCCACGGTAATTTCTTAACCATATCGATGTTTCTGAATTTGAACAACTAATGTATGAATTAGAGGCAATGCGTGTCTCGATTTAAGCATTTTAGTTAAACGTATGTTATCTGATTCTCGAAATCGATATCATCACTACTATCGATTAAAATTGAAATTAACTAGAACGATCATACAGATTCAGGATTTTTAAAAATTAAATATGTTTAATCAGTGCGACTAAAGCTAGGTATAGACCGGAATGACCATATTCTATGAATTTCCGTAGGTAACAGGACAAGAGGTCGAAATTTCAAGTAATTTTCCATTAGTAGTAAGCACATGGCCCTTCTTAGAAGCTGTTAGAGCTGGATGGAGGGCTATCAATGGCGGATTGTCTTCCATTGATGCAGTTGTGGAAGGCTGTTCCACCTGTGAGGTACTTAGATGTGATGGTACAGGTAGGGTTCTTCAAAACCTAATTAGTTTCTGTGTTAATCATTCATGAAATTATTTTTATATTAAACAGTTGGACCGGGTGGAAGTCCGGATGAGAATAGTGAATCTACAATGGATGCCCTTATCATGAATGGGGTAACAAAACTTACCATTTCTACATTACTCAAGAAATACATATATGATATATGTATACATTTGTTTGGGATAAGATTCATATAGGCAACAATGGAAGTTGGAGCAGTTGGTGGCATGAGATATGTGAAAGATGGAATCAAAGCTGCAAAATTGGTAATGCTTTACACTGAACACACAATGCTTGTGGGAGATCAAGCTTCAGCCTTTGCCATTTCAATGGGTCTTTCGGGACCCACAAATCTTAGCTCAGCAGAATCAATGGAAAAGTGGACAGAATGGAGACATAATAACTGTCAGCCTAATTTTAGGAAAAATGTTTTACCTACCAACAGTTGCGGTCCTTATCATAGAAAAAAAGATGTAAATTTTGGTGACAAGACGTGTTTGGTGGATGAAGTTTGTGGAAATATTGTGATTAAATCGTCTCATGTGGATTTTCATAATCATGACACGATATCCATGGCAATATTTGATAGAGTAGGTTGCTTTTGCTCCTGGTTTCTTTTAATAAGAAACGGGTGTTATCATTTTGGCCCATTTCGACCGGTTCTTGGTTCCTTTTATAATAATCTTGTTTTGGTTTCAGTCTGGACATATTGCTGTTGGTACATCAACAAATGGTGCTAGTTTTAAGATTCCTGGCAGGTAAGCATTGAGATCATTGTAAAAAATAGTTTGGAATTACCTTTTACATTCTTACTTTTTTTAAGGCTTAAATACATTTTAGTACCCTGAACTTGGTTGATTTGGTCTTCTACTGAACAATAAAGGTGTAACATGGTACCCTAAACTTGACAAAATGGTTGATTTAGTACCCTGGCTCATTAACTTGATCGCGTATTTATTTGATCGCGTTTTAATGGATTAAAAAAATATATGTCTATCTCAGCATATTGAAATTAGAAGCAAATCACGTGAGAAAACACGACCAAATTAGTGAGTCAGGGTACTAAATTGACCGTTTTGTCAAATTCAGGGTATCATACCGCACCTTTAATAGTTTAGGGTAGTAGAAGACAAAGTCAGCCAAATTCAGGGTACTAAAATGCACATTGGCATTTCTAATCAAGTTACTGAATGTAGGGTTGGTGATGGACCGATTGCTGGATCGTCTGCATATGCTGATGATGAAGTTGGAGCTTGTGGTGCGAGTGGTGATGGTGATATTATGATGCGTTTTCTGCCATGGTAATCTTATTTTGTAAAACTCAGCCCGTTTCGGGTTGATTTAAAATTAAAAATTGGTTTTTCAGTTATCAAGTTGTGGAGAGTATGCGGTTAGGGATGGAGCCAAAGGCTGCTGCTAAAGATGCAATATCACGAATAGCAAGAAAGTACCCTAACTTTGTGGGTGCTCTGTTTGCGGTCAACAAGAATGGGACCCATGCTGGTGCGTGTTATGGGTGGACGTTTCAGTACTCTGTCAGGAGTCCTGGTATGGATGACGTGGAGGTTGTCACTGTGTATCCTTAACATTTTTGGTCAATTAGTCAATGGAACATCTCCATTGCATGTGAACTAAACGATTTTAGCAGGCGAATGTAATTTATTAAACGTTGATGACACAATTAAGCATGAAATTTGTGTCTTGTTTAGATCGTGTAAAAGATGATCATGTTATAGTTGGTCCCATAACAAAAGAATATGACAAGTGGCATTGCTTTCCTACTATTTAGTTCTACTTATAGTTCTACTTTATGTATAAAATATTAAGCGAAAAGTATTATTAACATAAATATGTCAGTTGAATGTCAGCTAAAATATTCTTTTCTTGCCGAAATCTGAATTCTCAGTTTTGTTTGCTTTTTGTATGTTAAGGTTTGGTGTAGGTTGATTGCATGTAGCATCTTGTTTGATGTTGTTTTCAGCTGTATGTGGACATTGTATTCTCATTTTGATGATGATTTATATATTTGGTGGTTTTTCTAGGCGGGGTGATGGCAATATCGTAGCTAAGGGCGGGCCTTAGTGGTGCCGAGAGGGTCCCGTGCTACTCTTTAATTTTCGACTAGAAGTATAATATTTTCACACTAAAATAAACTATATGTCAGTATTACCCATAAAAAAGCGTTCGGCTACCCTTCACTTATAGTTTCAGCAAAAAAATAGCTCAAACTTGAAAGTCTTAAATTGGTTTAGATTATTAAGCAGCTCAAATTTCAAATTTAATATAATAAATAAAGTTCACTTTCAAACTTTATGATAATTGAACAAAAAAACTCAATACCCTTTTTGTCTCTCTATTGGAATCATCAAAAACACATGTCGAACAATAGAAACAAACAGATTTGTAGTGTAAAAAAGAAACAACATATGGTGGTTACAGATGTAAATGTAATGACTCGTTTTCGGAAAACATGTCAACGAAGAAGACAACATTAAAATGTAGTATCTAGTTTGTCGTTTTGTAATGTTTAATTTACATATGTTTTAATATTTACGTTGGGAAAAAATGTGCTACTCCTAAATATTCGATCTGGATCCGCCACTGGCTGTAGCTCCCTAGAAATTCCCTTTTGTTAAAAGAAATAATAAAAAAAAATTGTGTATTTTATTGTCATCTTTATAAAAAACAATCCACAAACTAATCCTCTCTGAATGATAGTATGATACATTTATGACATGTTTGGAAAGCTTTATGAGTTTATTAGCTTATTAAGCTTAAATACAATTGAAAAATCCTCCCCTATATATGAGCCTACACATGATGGCTTCATGACACCTCATCACAACGAAGGCTTATGATTGGTGGACAATGCCACGTGTAATTCCGGCATTGGTCCATTCAATCTTCATAACCTACACAATCCGGAAAAAATGAGCAGTTAATAAAACCGGGTAAGTAAGGCAACCAAATCTTTCCAATTGACTACAGGCAAATCTTTCCAATTGACTACAGGCAGCCTAAAAAGCTATATTTACGGCCAATTAATTACAACCTTAAATAAAATACACAATCATGGATGCTTAATTACGGCATTGTCAAATTGACCAAATCATCTCACCGTTTTCTTTGATATTATCAACTAAAAACCCGGATAATTGAATATCACACATAACCTATTCCTTTTGTATCGGAAATTAACTTACAAAATTCCGGAATTTGAATTTCCCTTAACCATCCACCCCTATATATATTTTGCACACCATAGGAAAAGATTTAAAAGTTTCTCCCTGCATAACGAATACTGCAACACTTGAAGGTACGTGTTCATATTTACCAAACCCCTTTTTTAAACGCTGGTATAAAATTATGTATTTATGCAAATTATTGGTTCATACCTCATAAGCAGCTACTCTCCATTGTTTATGCTCAAAAGTTTCAATTTTGTAGTGAGAAATCAAATCAGTTTATCTGCATTAACAAACACATAACTTATAACTGCATTGTTTTTAATCATCTGCTTTTATGACCTTGCAGGAAAAGTATTAGCAAAAAAGACGAAAAAATCTTGATAGACCTACAAACAGATCTTCAATAAGAAGGTAATGTATAAATCCGATCTATGATTTGCATAAATATGTAACGCCCCAAAAATTTGTATGAAATAAATATTATTATTTTAATCACGTTTTATTATTTATAATTAATTATATATTATTTAGACGACCTATAATTAGACGATCGTATATTTAGACGACTTGTAATTAGTCGGTTCGTCTTTATTAGACGTTATTTATTCGTGTGAGCGAGTTGGGTTTTATATTGTTTGAAGTCGGGCCGGCCAAAAACAAAGACCCCAAACTTTTAAGTTGCAGGCTTGAGTAAGTGAAAATGATTGTAAACCCTTACACCCCTAAAACCTTGGTCCTGTATTCAATTTTTTTGTTAATCCGCAAGTTTCTTATTGGGACGTCACCTACCTTGTTCCTTTCGGTTTGTCTTAATTATGTCTCCTCCATTTAAGCCAATTGAGAAAGCCCGATTCTTTGTAGCAAAGTGGAAACCCGAGAAGTAAAGAAATGTTTTATGGGCCAGCTTAACACTTGTACCCACTTACTCCTAGCCCACGTACATATTAATTATCAATTAAAAGGAATTGTCCAATCCCTAATCCCCACTTGTTTTCCTCGGCAGCTTTCCTCTCCCAACCAAAAAACTCCTTGCGCCGTTTTATTGTTTCTGCTCTTCATCGCCCATAGCAGCCAAGCAAAGAGGTGAAGCTGTGTACAAGTCCTAGGGTTCGGTGATTTATTGTCTGGGTAAAATTCTTTCGCACTGTTTTGTATTGTTTTTTTTTTCATTGCCTTCTTGCGATTTCTAAACTTCTTGTTCTTGTTTCCGATGGCATGTTGGAGCAGAAAGGTGGGCGTGATCAGGTGGCATAGCTGAGCCAAACCAAGTCTTCTTTGAATTACGGTTTTCCCGAGCAGTTGTAGCCAAGAAGTTCCGAGTTCATCCTTCTCCTCGAGCCATTCCGCAAACTGTTTCGATCGGTAGAACTCTGATCTGGGTTATGTTTGAGTTCATTTGATATTGATTTAGTCGTGTCTAATTCTGTTCGTGGTTATGGGGCTGTCGGGTTCATTGTTTGGGGCAAGATGTTCATGTGTCTTTTTATTGTAAATGTTTTGTCGTAACAAATCGAGTATGGTCTTTAACGAGTTGATCCAAATACCGAGCCTGAGGAATTATAGTTTAACTACTGAATTAGGAGTGTCGGGTTCACAGGTGGGGTAATAATCAATTGATGATTGGTTAAACGTTTTTTTTAATAACCGAAAAACCGGAAACCGAACCTTAAGGTTTTGGTTTCCTAAACCGAGAAGGATTTCAAAGCAAACAAGCTGGATTAATTTAAAACTATAGTTTCTGAAATAAAACGAGTTTCGGGGCTGTTGTGTGCCTCGAGATTTAACGGGTTGATGTCGGGTTGCTAAAACGAGTTTTGCAAATCTATACTTTTTCTGGCAGAATCTGCCCTACTGTTCTAATCTGTTTTTGAGGTACTTAAAATGATCTTTAGGGTTTTTGGCCCGTGAAGGGACCTTGGTTTTTGAGTTAGCTTTCCAACACCGCAACCCTCTCGTCAATCCGAATTACGGTTTAAAAGTTATAGTCAATTTAGTATGTGCTGTTAGGAAGATGACCTGTGCAGCAGGTCTGTCTTGCAATGCTGTTTTGACACACTTAGAGTCTGTTTTGGCCAGTGACCGTCTCACAGTAAACTGTAGTTCTGATTGTCTAGTTGTCGTGGTAAAAAGATGGGGAAAATCTAATGAGCCGTTTAGGAGTTATGGCAGTTTCCGTGAGACTGACGGGTGCTGCCAGCTTTCTGAAATAAGCCCTCGGGTAGAATTTTAATTCAGGGTTTCGCTTTTTGGTTTTAGGACCGTCTAGGAGATAACATGCTGTCCTTCTGATTGTTGGGAACCCTTTGGAGCTTACGTTTCTCGAGGTGAGTATTCTCACCGTGTATTCAGTTTTAACGTTATACATGCATGACTTACGTGTTACATTACTTGCACCATATTTGCTATCTGAGTTATCTGTTATCTGAGTTATCTGTGATCTAGCATCTTGTGTTCTGAGTTTCTGAGTTCTGAGTTACTGAGTTTTGAGTTAAACATTAAACATAATATATCTGACTTGACACCGAAGAGCACTGGTGTCAGACGTTTTGACTTGGCACCGAAGAGTACTGGTGCCAGGCCTTTTGACTCAACACCGTAGAGTACAGGTGTTGAGGTGGTGTGAGGCGGGTCGAGGTTGATCTCTCGGCCCAAGTCACACTAGCGCGCTATATAAATTAAAATCTGAGTAATAAAATCCGAGAAATAAATCTGAGTAATTAATCGAGTAGATTCTGAGTAGGAGTACACCGATGTGCCCTCATGTGTTGTATGTTATGATTGTTTACATTTTGAGATTATTCACTCAGCTTCCCAGCTGACCCAAACTTTCCCCCACATTGTTTCAGGTACTAGCAAAGGAAAAGAGAATGTGGACGGTTGACCGCTGTATCTCCACAATGCTGATGTGGACATCATTTATTATTTTAAACACTTTTACTTTATTAAACTAGTTCCGCATTAAATACATTTTCAAATAACACCTTTATTATTTGGAATTTCAAATATTTAAATTATTGGGACCTTTTTATTTAAAATCTTGTACTCAAAAATATTTTAAATTTTTGTAAAAATTTGGGTGTTACAAGTTGGTATCAGAGCTCTGACTTGAGGGATTTGGATTCACAAGGGGTGGATTCAATCTCAAGTTTGAGTCTCGAGTTTTAAAACGCGAATTGAGCAAAATATTTTCTGAGTAAAGTTTCCACATCAAGCATACAGCATGTCACGTCGACCTCTCGCTTTTCCCATTGCTGGTAATATTTAATAGTTTTTATTTATCTGAGATGTATGTTGAATTCTGAGTATGGATGAGTAGAGTAGTCTGAGATTTTTGTGTTTATTTTCTAAGTATATTTTTCCGAGTGTTGTTTCTGATTAACCCTAAAAGTTATAATAACGTACGAAAATTACATATGAATAGTACGATTAAATACTATGTATATATAGATATACGAATGTGAGGTTTGATAATTTTGAGTATAATTTAGAGCATAATTCCGAGTAAAATTCTGGGTTTAATTCCCAGTGTTTAATATATTTATGCATATACAAATACGCATACTAGAGGTATTATAAATTTTAATGAGAAAAAAAAATTCCAATTTAGAGGAATACCTAATAGAGTTGAAATGAGATTTTATAAAAATTTTAACCAAAAGTGTAATAACGGGATATTAATTTATGATTCGCATGCTTTGAGTAAATGAGAAAAGAGAAAATTATTAATATTAAAGAGGAGTATTAAATTTCATATGGGAGAAAACACTTAATAGACCGAGTCATTTAAACGAGTAAATCAGAGATTAGTAAATCAAATTGATTAAGAATATTTTTATGAGGATTTTCCAAGTTGAGTAAAAGGAAGGATTATTGAGTCAATAAAATGGGAAATAATTATATTTTAGCTAAACGAAAATATATTGAACCAGATTCTGATAATAAAATGAGTATAAATAATGAGAATATATTAAATCAAGATTAAGCAGCCAGAGGATACATTAATATGAAATTCCAAATTTGTGTAAGAATCTATAGAATGTATTAAAGAGAATTATTGAATAGTGTTAAAAGAGAAGTGATTATATTAAACTTATTAAATGAGAAATTAACAATTCGTGAATACCATGAGTTGTAATAATTGAGAAAATTTCAGGTTGAAAAGTCAACAAATTAATATTTATTTAAGAATCATTAAATTGAAATAAAATGAGAAAACATTATGAGTAAATGGTTTAAATAGTTGAGTGCAAGACGTCATGCGAATAACGAGTTCAGTGAGAGATTGTTAAGTTAACGCAGAGCCAATAAACTGTAACGACCCGAATTTGTAAATAAATAAATTGTATAAAAATATGATAATTATGGATAAATCATATAAATTACGTGGGAATTGGTTTCGTGTCGTTTGGACACCGTACGAGAAAGTTACGGGCGAAACCGGGTCGAGACAAGTTGGAAAAAGTGCAGCCTTGCTGCCATCAGGAGTTCGCGGCGCGAACTATAAGTTCCCGATCGGGAACTTTCTCCAGGGAGTTTGGCCATGTGTCGCTAAGTAGTTCGCGACTAGATAACGATCGCTAAGTATGCGTGTAGAAGGAGAGTTCGCGACGCGAACTATGGTCGCGTCGTGAACTTGTGTCTGGCAGCATTAAAGTCGGGATTTGGCTCATTTATTGCCAAGTGAAACCCTAGTTTTTCTCTCTTCGAACTTGTGAACGATTTTGGGTGTCAAGCATCAATTGGAGTCGATTTCTTCATCAAATCTTGTGATTCTTCACTCCTAGTTGAAGATTTAAGGTATATCTTCAATCCTTTGTAGTTGTAGCTTTAGATCTATGGGTTTAGAAGCTTGGGGTTGAAACCCTAGTTCTTGGGGTTATAGATTATGGTGATATAAATGTTGTATACACTTAATAGATGGTATATTAATAAGGAAATCAAGTGTATGGTTAAGATTTGTAAGAATCTTAAGGGTTGGTTAAACCTAGGGTTTGGTAATCATCATATTTGGGGGAAATGGATTGATGTGTGTTATCTAGAGATAGATGAACACATTGATAGTAGATTGTGATGTTGATCATTGTATGATCATTGTTTAGGCTTTCGGTGACATCTTGGAAAGTCGGTGAAATTGTGAAGCAAGAGCTTTGGTGTCAAGAACACAGTTGGAGCATCTTTGTTGCTAAGGTGAGTACGTGTGGAATTTACTGAGTACATAGCCCTGTTAAATAATTTTCATTACTTGTGTTATGGTCTATTTGCTTAATTGTATAGACTAGTAGTTGATAGTTAGTTATACCTATGATAGTATTGAACTAACTTGAGGATGATGAAAGTGCTAGCAAAGAGCTAGATTTGCATAACCATAGGGTTATGATGAGATTGAGATGATGTGATGATACGGGCTACTCCCGATCATGAGTTGTGGATTGAGGGGCAGTTGGGCGTATTCCCATCGACTCTTCCACGTTAGTCATGAGATGACACGGGCAACTCCCGGTCATGAGGTGTGGAGTGAGGGGCAGTTGGGTGAATTCCCATGTGAATTCCCATCGACTCATCCACGTTAGTTATGCGATGTCACGGGATACTCCCGGTCATGAGGTGTGGAGTGAGGGGCAGTTGGGGTGAATTCCCATCGACTCATCCACGTTAGTTGTGATTGCTAAGTAAGCAAGATTGATAGGGTCACACTAAGGTGACTAGACTGGATAGTTGGATATATATATGTATATTGATTGGTTATATGAGATGTGACATTCATTTTATTATCGGGTCTAAACCCATGTAGCTCACGAGACGTTTTTGTCTCACGTACTCCTTGTTTTGTTTTGCTATGTACTCAGGTTCGGGATCGAAGGTTTAGGTTCGCACGGATAGAGTTGCGGGACCTAGAGTAGAAGAACTTTAGATTGGATTTATGCTTAGCTTTGGTTTTGATATATTTTGTAACACCGAAACTTTATACTCTGATTCATACCAAAGGTTTTTGTAAATCCATATTTTTGGGATAGTTCTTCTATTTATGAAAAATGTTTTATTTTGGGCAAATGTTTTGTGTTTAAAATTTGAGGTGTTACAACTTGGTATCAGAGCTATAGTTTAAGTGAATTAGGTTGGATGACCATCCTAGTCTTAGACTGTAGCATTAGGAATATGAGATTCCTTAAGATCATAGGTTGACCTTGAGACTTTATATTAAGTTTAGGGTTGAACCTAGGGGACCGAAGAATTTGATATGATTTTGAGTATTGAGTCGTACGCGACTAATGGGTTGTACACAAGGTACTAAATGTTTAATGTCTTTCGTATAGTCTTGATCGAAAGAAATGGTGAACACTCGTAGAAGTGGGAAAGCCCCGGAGAACCGGGAGGAGGAAGTACCTCCTATTGAGAGGGTGGATGAGCAAGAAAGTCAACCATCAATGCATCGGGTTGATGAATCGGAGGTCGGAGCTAATAGAACTCCGGTGACCATGGCGGATCTCCAAACTATTATCGACCAAATCAAGGGAACGGTGGCCGAGGAAGTGCACCGAATTATTGGAGACCGTGAAAGGTCGGGTGGAGACCGGGAATCCGAGGCTAAGTCGGATGAGAAAACCGGAGGTAGTGGCACCGGGGAAGGGAAGTCCTCCACGGGTGGCCAAAGTGATGCAAGGGCTAAGCCCGTTGTGAAAGAAGGGTGTTCGTTTAAATCATTCATGGCTTGTAAGCCAAATGTGTATTCGGGTAGTTCGGACCCGAAAGTAACCATGAGGTGGATCCGGGAAACCGAGAGGGTGATCGGTAGTAGTAAATGTAAGGATGCCGATATGGTGACGTATGCGTCACAATTGCTAAAAGAAGATGCGATGGTTTGGTGGGACATCGTATATGAGACCCTAGGGAGGGAGGTGATTGAGAAGATGTCGTGGGACGAGTTCACCGCGAGATTGAAAAAGAAATTTTGTCCCGAAAGGGATTTGGAAAAGATGCACGAAAAGTTCGTGACCCTCAAAAAGGGTGATATGTCGGTGGAGGAATATTCGAGGGAATTCACGGGATTGCTCCCGTTTGTTGCTAAAACCTACTCGGATGAGAGGTTGAGGGTGGTCCGGTATGCTAGTGGGTTACCGTGGGACTACCAATTGGAGGTGAAGAGGGCGGCTTCTCTAGATGAGGCCATTAGTGCCGCCCGGGGTGTGGAGGAGGTGAATGTGGCACGTGTTGCCGAGAGGGCCCATGTGGGCGAGAAAAGGAAAGCCGAGAGCGGCTCTAGTTCGTTCAAGAAAGGGAAGTTCACCTCGAGCTTCTCTAAGCAAGGTAGTGTTGGCTCGTGCAAGAAGTGCGGGAAGACTCATACCGGCGGGTGCCGAGGAGAGTCGAAATCTTGTTTTAATTGTGGAAGGGCGGGGCACATAGCCCGAGATTGTAGGGCCAAGTCGTTGGCCGATGTTGAATGCTTCTCGTGTCACGAGAAGGGGCACTATAGCAATGTGTGCCCAAAGAAGGGAATCGAGTCGATGGTGTCCACGGCTCAAAAGAAGGTGGAACCGGCCAAGGTGAAGGGACGATCCTTTCAACTCACCCGAGAGGAGGCGAAGGAGGCACACGATGTGGTGTCAGGTACTCTATTCATTAACTCCTTGCCAACTCATATTTTGTTTGATTCGGGTTCTAATTATTCGTTTGTGTCTTATGAGTTCGGTTGTAAATTGAATGTGCCGTCCGAAATGTTAGACGAGGTTTATGAAATAGAAGTAGCCGACGGGAAAACGTCTATGGTTGAATGTATTTATAGAAATTGTGAACTAGAGATAGACGGTAGAAAGTTTAAGGTGGATTTGTTGCCCATGGGAATTAGGGCGTTTGATGTGGTTATTGGTATGGATTGGTTGGGTATGCACCAAGCCAAGATTTTGTGTGGGAAGAAAATTGTGTCGATTAGGACACCCGAGAACGAGAAAGTGTATGTATACGGGGAGAAACGACATCACATGCCTAATGTGATTACCGCTATTAAGGCGAGGAAAAGTATATCAAAAGGTTGTGCATCGTTTATTGCATATGTATTAGATGGTCGGAAAGAAAAGAAGTCGATGGATGATGTCAAAATTATTCGGGATTTCCCCGAGGTATTTCCCGATGATTTGCCCGGTTTGCCACCGGAGAGACAAGTTGAATTTAAAATTGATTTAGTTCCGGGGGCGACGCCGATTGCCCGTGCTCCCTATCGTTTAGCTTCCACCGAGATGCGGGAATTGATGACCCAATTGCAAGAATTGTTAGATAAAGGTTTTATTCGTCCGAGTTCGTCACCGTGGGGTGCACCGGTGTTATTTGTTAAAAAGAAAGACGGTTCGATGAGAATGTGTATTGACTACCGAGAGTTGAATAAGGTAACTATTAAGAACCGTTACCCGTTGCCGAGAATTGACGACTTATTCGACCAATTGCAAGGTGCTAGTTATTTCTCAAAGATCGATTTGAGGTCGGGTTATCACCAAGTTCGGGTGAAAGAAGGCGATACCGAGAAGACGGCTTTTCGTACACGTTATGGTCATTATGAATTTCTAGTGATGCCGTTTGGTCTTACCAACGCACCGGCTATTTTTATGGATTTGATGAATCGGGTTTGTAAACCGTTTCTTGATAAGTTTTTGATCGTGTTTATTGACGACATTTTGATTTATTCAAAAACCGAAGAAGAACACGAAGGTCATTTGAGACTTGTGTTAGATGTGTTAAAACGGGAGAAGTTGTATGCTAAATTTTCAAAGTGTGAGTTTTGGTTGCGGGAAGTGCAATTCTTAGGTCACGTGGTGACGTGTGATGGTATTAAGGTTGATCCGTCCAAGATTGAAGCGGTGTCAAATTGGGAGCCTCCGAGGACTCCTACCGAGGTTAGAAGTTTTCTTGGATTAGCCGGTTATTACCGAAGATTTATACAAGATTTCTCGAGAATCGCGATTCCACTCACGAAGTTAACGAGAAAAAGTGAGAAGTTTGTGTGGGAAAAGAAGCAAGAAGAGGCGTTTAAGTTGTTAAAAGAAAAGTTATGTAACGCGCCGATCCTTACGTTACCGGATGGTATGGAAGATTTTGTGGTTTATAGTGATGCTTCGAATCAAGGGCTCGGTTGTGTGTTGATGCAAAGAGGAAAGGTGATCGCGTATGCCTCGCGACAATTGAAGAATGCGGAATTAAGGTACACAACACACGACTTGGAATTGGCGGCGATTATTTTTGCCTTGAAGTTGTGGAGGCATTATTTGTATGGCACTCGGTGTACATTGTACACGGATCATAAGAGTTTGCAATATGTGTTTACACAAAAAGACCTTAATATGCGACAAAGAAGGTGGATCGAGTTGATTGCCGATTATGATTGTGAGATTGTGTATCATGCGGGGAAGGCGAACGTGGTGGCCGATGCCTTGAGCCGAAAGGTTTATGAAAATCCGAACCGAGGAATGTTATCACGTATAGAAGTTGTCTCGAGTATTATCGAAAGAATCAAGAATGCCCAACGAGAAGTTATGGGAAAAGACGAGTTAAGACAAGAACGGTTAGGTAAGAACCAACATTTTCTCGAAAATGCACAAGGGTTGAAGACCGTAGGCGGCCGTATTTGGGTTCCTAAGTTCGGTGGTATCCGAAAAGAGTTGTTGTATGATGTGCACAAATCGAAGTATTCGATTCACCCGGGAAGTACAAAGACGTATCAAGATATGAAACGGGTTTATTGGTGGCCCGGAATGAAGGCGAGAGTGGCCAAGTATATCTCTAAGTGTGCCACGTGTGCACAAGTGAAAGCCGAGCATCAAGTACCGTATGGGGTAGCTCAATCATTAATTGTACCGGCCGGGAAGTGGGAAGATATAACTATGGATTTCATAGTAGGTTTACCGAAGACGAGTAGAGGTCACGATGCCATTTGGGTCATAGTTGACCGGTTGACCAAAAGTGCGTTATTTTTAGCAATTCGGGAAACATTGCCACTTGAGAAGTTGGCTAAGTTGTATGTTGATGAAGTGGTTCGACTCCACGGGGTTCCGTTATCGATTGTGTCCGATAGAGACGCGAGGTTTACCTCGAGATTTTGGCGGTCATTACAAGAAGAGTTGGGTACAAAGTTGCGGTTGAGCACGGCTTATCACCCGCAAACCGACGGTCAAAGTGAAAGAACGATTCAAACGGTCGAAGATATGTTGAGATCGTGTGTGTTGGATTTCGGTGGTAAATGGGATGAACATTTACCGTTAGTCGAGTTCTCGTATAATAATAGCTATCACTCGACTATCAAGATGCCGCCTTACGAGGCGTTGTATGGTAGAAAATGTAGAACTCCATCTTGTTGGTTGGAAGCGGGAGAGACGAAACTCACGGGTCCCGAGATCGTGAGAGTGACAAATGAAAAGATTGGTATTATTCAAAACAACATGAAAGTCGCCCAAGATAGACAACGAAGTTATTCGGGCTTAAAGAAAAGACCATACGACTTGGATGTCGGTGATATGGTGATGTTGAAAGTGTCACCTTGGAAAGGTGTGATGCGGTTTGGTAAAAAGGGAAAGTTAAGTCCAAGGTATGTTGGACCGTTTAAAATATTGAAACGGGTCGGGCTTCAAGCTTTTAAGTTGGAACTTCCACCCGAACTTCAAGGTGTTCACGATACGTTTCATGTAAGTTATTTAAAGAAGTTCGTGGGTGAAGTTGAAAACATAATTCCGTTGCAAGAGTTGCGGGTTGATGCCCCGAATCGGTTAATTGAAGAACCCGAAGCAATATTAGAGACAAAGACCAAGAAACTTAGAAATAAAGAGATTGAGTTGGTGTTGGTCAAGTGGAAGCATTCCCTTGGACCGAACTTGACTTGGGAAGTCAAGGATGAGATTCGGAAAAGATACCCGAACTTCGTGAACTATGATGAGATTCCGAGGACGGAATCTTCTTAAGGGGTAGATAGTTGTAACGACCCGAATTTGTAAATAAATAAATTGTATAAAAATATGATAATTATGGATAAATCATATAAATTACGTGGGAATTGGTTTCGTGTCGTTTGGACACCGTACGAGAAAGTTACGGGCGAAACCGGGTCGAGACAAGTTGGAAAAAGTGCAGCCTTGCTGCCATCAGGAGTTCGCGGCGCGAACTATAAGTTCCCGATCGGGAACTTTCTCCAGGGAGTTTGGCCATGTGTCGCTAAGTAGTTCGCGACTAGATAACGATCGCTAAGTATGCGTGTAGAAGGAGAGTTCGCGACGCGAACTATGGTCGCGTCGTGAACTTGTGTCTGGCAGCATTAAAGTCGGGATTTGGCTCATTTATTGCCAAGTGAAACCCTAGTTTTTCTCTCTTCGAACTTGTGAACGATTTTGGGTGTCAAGCATCAATTGGAGTCGATTTCTTCATCAAATCTTGTGATTCTTCACTCCTAGTTGAAGATTTAAGGTATATCTTCAATCCTTTGTAGTTGTAGCTTTAGATCTATGGGTTTAGAAGCTTGGGGTTGAAACCCTAGTTCTTGGGGTTATAGATTATGGTGATATAAATGTTGTATACACTTAATAGATGGTATATTAATAAGGAAATCAAGTGTATGGTTAAGATTTGTAAGAATCTTAAGGGTTGGTTAAACCTAGGGTTTGGTAATCATCATATTTGGGGGAAATGGATTGATGTGTGTTATCTAGAGATAGATGAACACATTGATAGTAGATTGTGATGTTGATCATTGTATGATCATTGTTTAGGCTTTCGGTGACATCTTGGAAAGTCGGTGAAATTGTGAAGCAAGAGCTTTGGTGTCAAGAACACAGTTGGAGCATCTTTGTTGCTAAGGTGAGTACGTGTGGAATTTACTGAGTACATAGCCCTGTTAAATAATTTTCATTACTTGTGTTATGGTCTATTTGCTTAATTGTATAGACTAGTAGTTGATAGTTAGTTATACCTATGATAGTATTGAACTAACTTGAGGATGATGAAAGTGCTAGCAAAGAGCTAGATTTGCATAACCATAGGGTTATGATGAGATTGAGATGATGTGATGATACGGGCTACTCCCGATCATGAGTTGTGGATTGAGGGGCAGTTGGGCGTATTCCCATCGACTCTTCCACGTTAGTCATGAGATGACACGGGCAACTCCCGGTCATGAGGTGTGGAGTGAGGGGCAGTTGGGTGAATTCCCATGTGAATTCCCATCGACTCATCCACGTTAGTTATGCGATGTCACGGGATACTCCCGGTCATGAGGTGTGGAGTGAGGGGCAGTTGGGGTGAATTCCCATCGACTCATCCACGTTAGTTGTGATTGCTAAGTAAGCAAGATTGATAGGGTCACACTAAGGTGACTAGACTGGATAGTTGGATATATATATGTATATTGATTGGTTATATGAGATGTGACATTCATTTTATTATCGGGTCTAAACCCATGTAGCTCACGAGACGTTTTTGTCTCACGTACTCCTTGTTTTGTTTTGCTATGTACTCAGGTTCGGGATCGAAGGTTTAGGTTCGCACGGATAGAGTTGCGGGACCTAGAGTAGAAGAACTTTAGATTGGATTTATGCTTAGCTTTGGTTTTGATATATTTTGTAACACCGAAACTTTATACTCTGATTCATACCAAAGGTTTTTGTAAATCCATATTTTTGGGATAGTTCTTCTATTTATGAAAAATGTTTTATTTTGGGCAAATGTTTTGTGTTTAAAATTTGAGGTGTTACATAAACGAGCTATACAAGCTTATTAGAATAATTAACCGAGAATGTTGAACTAGAAAATATTAATTGTCGCTCGAGACGGCAATAAATCGGATAAAATTTTGAGAAAGAGTAAATGTTATTCATGGGAAATGACAAATGAGATAACTAAGAGTAGAAGATAAAACGATATTCGTATTGTGAAAGTAACAAAGTGGAAATATTTCTATGAATCTGAGTTATCCGAGTATCGCGTATGAGACTAAATATACGCATGATTTCTGAGTAATGTTTATGAGGTTTTGAGTAACCACAGCTGAGTACATATCTATATTTATCAGATATTGAAAGTAAACTTTTCTTTCTTATGAGTATGAATTGTTTGTGGATTATTTTTATGTGTGGGAAGTTGTGAACTTTGGGATTGACCCGTGACCAAACAAAGGTAGGTGTCAAAAGTAATAGAAGGGCCCCTATTATCGTACACACCGAACTTTTGGTTGGTTATGGGGAGATTTTGAGGGGAACGATGGACCAATGCTTGTTATTGTGAATTTATTTTATGCATATTATTTGCTTGAGTGAGTATATGTTGTTTATGTTATCATAATAGAGAATTCTAGTGCCAAACTCGAGGACGAGTTTTCTCCAAGTGGAGTTGAGTAGGGGTAAAAAGGAAAAATTGCAAAGAAATAATTATCATTTATGTATCATTTATAAATATTGTGAGCATGATACTTATACAGAGAGATTTTTCTGGGTGAGAATTTTAAAACGTGAAATCTAAATACATATAATGGATCAGAGAATTTATAAAAGTAACTATCAAATCGAGTAATTGTGAATAACTAAAATTTTTGTACGCGGTAATTATAGAGTTTATAAAATTAACAACCGAGATTAATTAGGCTGAGTGCAAATGTGCAAATGAGATGTTACAAATATTATAACTATATAGCTAAGGAGATAATGAGAAATTATAAAGTAATGAGAAATTAAAACGAGCTCAAATGAGAAAATTTCATGTAGATTGATTATTGATTAAACTTTGAAGTTATAAGAAGTTTATAGATCGAGTTAAATGAGCAGGTCAATAAAACAAGTTAAAAGAGAAAAGTTTTAAATTGTCGGGAAGTTCTATTTAAAATTTGAAGGTACTATAAAGTTTTTATGATTTGTGTGTAATATATTTTATTTGGAATTATCGAATAATATAGTTTATTATTAGTTACTGAATATTTAAAGTTTTTGAGGTATTATAAAATTTTTATGGGAAAATAAATAGTTTTATTGAGAGTTATCAAACAATAAATATTATTCTTAATTAAAAATTTGAGGTGCTATAAAATAATATATTTGTGAGTATATAGTTTATCAAATAATATATTTTATTATTAAAATTACTGAGTAAAGGGAAATTGGGCATTGAGTAAATGAGAGTTAATGAATTAACTCACAAAGTTGAGCGATGAGAAATCATTAAAATAAGGGTATGATGTTTAATCGATTCTTATATTTAACAAAAATGGGTAACCAGGGTTAATTAGTGATATGTGGTCGAAGTAATCTAGAGAAAATTTAAAAATTCAGCAATGGGAAGTTATTAATCGAGGTTTCAAATAAGTTGTCAGTATAGACGGCGATAAGTTAAAGGCTGAATTATGGAAAATTTTAATCAAGTGTATTTGGAGTATATGAAAATGAGAATTTGGGGAGATATAGTTAATATTAAAAATAATTTGTACTAATTATTGGTTCATATATCTTAATTAATAACCGAAGATGACCTAATATATATAAGCAAGTATATGGGAGATGAATCGGATGCGCGTAATTATGCATGTTCATGATTATGTATGAGTTTTACGTGTGGTACGTAACGCTGTTACTGATAAATGTTGCTATATTCTGAGTTCCACTGTTTGGGGTATTTCTGAGTTAAACTTTCTGAATTACATTTCTAGGTTTATTTCTGAGTTAAAATCTTTTTGAGATTAGATTTATGGGTTATACTTCCGAGTTACATTCATTAGTGACATTTCTGAGTAAATTGCATGAGTACTACTGAGTGATTCTAATTTCTGTGTGCATCATCTGAGAATTCTGTGTGATATGTACATCTCTTGTGAATAACTTCCTGTTTTTGTATTAACTGATAACGGTGTAATCTACTAGATTGCTTCTTTGCCTTATGCAAACTGGTGTCCAATAGAGTAGAAGACCTTTCAGAGCTAATTCTTATATGGAATTGACAATAATAAGATTAAACCTGTTGTATATATGTTAAGTGATCATTTGTTGGAGCCTTGCGAGAAGTTTTGTTTTCTTCTTTCCATAAAACTTATTTTTATCGCCGCGAGAGAACCGAGTGTGACTGTTAGCACGAACCGGATAACCAAGTATCACGTCGAGATCATCTGACGCCGCAAACCAAACTGTAAAAATCTCCAAGTGGAGTTGAATCGGAGATTCAACGCAACGTTAAGCGCTGGGTGCCGCAACTGTGTTCAACTACGACAGCAAGAATACGCCTTCAGCAGAGTGTCATGGTTATTTGTGCTTATTTTCGACATTATTTTCATCGCTAAACCGAGATACTTAGAGAGTGTTTCGACCTTTATTCTTTTATCCTTATCGTCTCTTGTCGTCAGAGATGGAAGATTTATATGAGCAGTTGCAAGAGCTGGATTGCTGGATTTCATTCTGATCGCGTAGGTCACCCTGAAGAATTTCATTCTGTTCTTAACCTTTGAGGAGTTTCTTTATTTCATAACCTTATCGTTTTCTTCTGTTACGGACGTGTGTCATTGGCGAGCCTGACATTGAGACGCGATATTGCTGCCCTGATCTTCTTCTGAGCGATGACTTCGGGGACGAAGTCTATTTTAAGTGGAGTTGAGTTGTAACGCCCCAAAAATTTGTATGAAATAAATATTATTATTTTAATCACGTTTTATTATTTATAATTAATTATATATTATTTAGACGACCTATAATTAGACGATCGTATATTTAGACGACTTGTAATTAGTCGGTTCGTCTTTATTAGACGTTATTTATTCGTGTCAGCGAGTTGGGTTTTATATTGTTTGAAGTCGGGCCGGCCAAAAACAAAGACCCCAAACTTTTAAGTTGCAGGCTTGAGTAAGTGAAAATGATTGTAAACCCTTAAACCCCTAAAACCTTGGTCCTGTATTCAATTTTTTTGTTAATCCGCAAGTTTCTTATTGGGACGTCACCTACCTTGTTCCTTTCGGTTTGTCTTAATTATGTCTCCTCCATTTAAGCCAATTGAGAAAGCCCGATTCTTTGTAGCAAAGTGGAAACCCGAGAAGTAAAAAAATGTTTTATGGGCCAGCTTAACACTTGTACCCACTTACTCCTAGCCCACGTACATATTAATTATCAATTAAAAGGAATTGTCCAATCCCTAATCCCCACTTGTTTTCCTCGGCAGCTTTCCTCTCCCAACCAAAAAACTCCTTGCTCCGTTTTATTGTTTCTGCTCTTCATCGCCCATAGCAGCCAAGCAAAGAGGTGAAGCTGTGTACAAGTCCTAGGGTTCGGTGATTTATTGTATGGGTAAAATTCTTTCGCACTGTTTTGTATTGTTTTTTTTTCATTGCCTTCTTGCGATTTCTAAACTTCTTGTTCTTGTTTCCGATGGCATGTTGGAGCAGAAAGGTGGGCGTGATCAGGTGGCATAGCTGAGCCAAACCAAGTCTTCTTTGAATTACGGTTTCAGGTACTAGCAAAGGAAAAGAGAAGGTGGACGGTTGACCGCTGTATCTCCCCAATGCTGATGTGGACAGCATTTTAAATTTTAAACACTTTTACTTTATTAAACTAGTTCCGCATTAAATACATTTTCAAATAACACCTTTATTATTTGGAATTTCAAATATTTAAATTATTGGGACCTTTTTATTTAAAATCTTGTACTCAAAAATATTTTAAATTTTTATAAAAATTTGGGTGTTACAAAATATTTTGAGATTATAATAATCATAGTCAAACAGCACAACAACTGGAATACTTAACTATTATTTAAAAACTGTATTATGTTTTATTAATATAATAACATAATTATTGTAAAAACTTTATTATATTTTCGTAAAAGTTTATAAAAAATAAAATTAAAAGGAAAGTATTATGACAGTTTGACTTTGCAAGGTCAAACTGATTTACTGCAATTTTATAAACACTGTATTCAAACTAATTCGTTAATTGTCAATTATTTTAAAACTGTATTATGTTTTATTAATATAATAACATAATTGTTGTATAAACTTTATTATATTTTCGTAAAAGTTTATAAAAAATAAAATTAAAAGGAAAGTATTATGACAGTTTGACTTTGAATAGTCAAACTGTTTTACTCTGAATAGTCAAATTGTTTTACTGCAAATTTATTACGAAAATATGACTTTAATAGTCAAACATTATAACCTACATTCGTTATATTGATTATTTAAATAATGTATTATGTTTTATTAATATAATAACATAATTATTGTAAAAACCTTTTTATATTTTCGTAAAAGTTTATAAAAAATAAAATTACAAGGAAAGTATTATGACAGTTTGACTTTGCAAGGTCAAACTAATTTACTGCAATTTTATAAACACTGTATTCAAACTAATTCGTTAATTGTCAATTATTTTAAAACTGTATTATGTTTTATTAATATAATAATATAATTGTTGTAAAAACTTTATTATATTTCCGTAAAAGTTTATAAAAAATAAAATTAAAAGGAAAATATTATAAAAAATTGGTAAGTTGACAATGTAGGTATTGACTTTTTGGAATTCCAACCATCTGAGTTAGCAGCAGCAGTGGCAATTTTTGTAGTTGGAATTGCAGATGAAAAGACCCGAATTTCTGGAATCTTTCAACATGCAAAGAAGGTAGTACATTATGCATCCTGAGATATACATTTGATTACATTTTGCTAAAAAAAAAGTTTATTAATAACTATCGATTGTTATGTCATTTTTAAAATTATTAATTTTTGTTTTTATATTCTTCTAAACTTTATAATTATCTTCATATCCTTCTAAACCTATAAAACTATTTTTTATGTCCAAAAACCTATTTTATTATTTATTAAATCATGATAATATGAATAATAAATGCAAAAAAAAAATGATTTCTAATACATAATCAACAAATATATAGCATACTTATTTGATAACTATTGATATTATAATGATTTAATAAATATTAAAATAGATTTTTGGATATAAAAGAGAGTTTTATGAATTTAGAAGGATATGAAAACAATTAGAAACTTTAGAAGGATATAGAGATAATTTATGAATTTGATAAGGATATAAAAATAATTAATGAGTTTTACAAGGATATAAAAACAATTATCCCTAAAATTATTGACTCTTCATTATTTAATTCTACAAGTGATTGCATATTTGTTATGATTTTGTTAAACCGTGCCTTAATGCATAAAAAAATGTTTCCTTTTTGATGTTAACCCGTGTAAATATAAATAATATAAAAGTGTCATTTGTTCATTTAAACCGTTAATTGTTGATAACAATCCTACATCAAGTGATGAAAGAAGAATTCACATGAGAATCATGACTTTTATTGTTAAAATTGGTATGGTAATGAGAATTTAAATGCAATTATGCTTAAATATATGTACTTCTATCCTATATAAATAATTATTTTTTTCAACGTCACCTAATCTATTCATTTGTAATTCAAAGTATTTTTTCTGATGCATAAAGCATCCTGAATCATAGTATTTAAAAATTTAGTTTGGCGCACAAATTATATACAAAGTGTATCTGTTTTTTTTTTAAATACGCTTTAGAGTTTAGGAGGTATCGTTTAGGATTTGATTTGTTTAATAATAATTTTAATACTATAAATTAGTTTAATTAGAATATTAATTACTTGACAATTGATTACATTTCAGATATTGTTATTTTGCATGTACCATGAGTCAATAAGTCGGCCACCATTAGATTAACATTTGCAATTGAAAAATATATTTCACCTACACATCTAGATCTTTCACTCTTATAAACAGGAGTGTTATAATCAAGAGAGTAAAAAAAATATAATTATGTTGGTGAAATTACAAGGTTTTACCTATATGATGGATCTGCATCACGAACACCACGAAACAAGAAAATGCTAAAAGTAGCAACGTACATATTACCAAGAAACATGGCCAGCTTTATGTGGCTGTATCACGAGTTAAGAACAAGAACGGATTGAAGGTCATTTGTTGTGACATAGATGAGAATTACACTAATTCAACGACAAATGTCGTTTACAAAGAAGTCTTATTTCGTTTGTAAATTTTATGTAACATCTGCTTATGTAGCAAATTTTGTACAAACTCATCATTACAGCAGTCGACTATTATATCATTTTTAAAATTGTTAATATTTGTTCGTAATATTCTACAAAATAAATTTTGAAGCATACCCGCACATCGAACGGATTATAAAGCTAGTTATATTTAATAATCTAATAAACTTATAAGCCACTTCCAGACATGCCCTTATACGTTACATTTATCTTCGGCCCACAAACAAAAAAACATCGTCACAAGACGGCATGGATCCCTAAAACGCACGTGTTTATGCTTACTTTATTCTTGTTTATCGTCAAAATAGAAAACAGATTTTTATTTCTTCATCTCTCTGTGTATCCCCCTATGATCCCTCCGCTGTAAATCCGCAGCAATAAATTGATAATTCAATTAAAAAACAAATCTAGGTTTGACTCCCTCCTCAAATCCTGTATCCCTGTTCTATTACTTTGACTTAAAAAACATTGATTCCTTCCAGAGATCTTCAATTACACTATTCCCGATTCAAAAAACCTCTGATTTTCTTATTTTAATTTTTGTTGGATATGGAGAGAATCGGAGATTTCTTGACGAGAGATGACGATTCTCAAGCAAATGCCCAATTTATCGGCGACGAAGAGCCCTCGATTTTGACTTCTAATTTCTTCTTGGATCATGTCGGAGAGGTTTCTCTCACCCTTAATTCAATCGGATTATCGTGGAAATTAATGGAATCCCTTTGCAATGTTAGTTTTTCCAGGTTACATTATAAACTGCTTTTGTTGTCTTTTTTTTTAATTCACCAATTTAATTTCGTATTAAACTGATTTACTCCATACTTGTCTAAATCTGTTATAATCGGTTAGAAGTAGTTGCTAATCAAATATTTTCATGATACTGACTTTTTATTAACTTATTTTGAAGGAAAACGAGGATAATTCAACTTGTTTGGGAATAAAACTCGTTACCAAACACGACACATCAATCAAAATTTCAGATATTTACGCTGTTGAATTCATAAATTGGGGATTAGTTCATGAACCACTTGTCACAAACCCTGGGTGTCTATTGGGTCATGCATCCGAGGTTAGAAAGTTCACACCTTTTTTATCGGTACGTAAGTATATCGATTTTTATTTTATCATTTTATAAAAAAAATGATATTTTTCTTGCATATATTGCTTGTAGATGTATAGATTCACAGTGCACGGGGTCAAGAGGTCAACGGGTCAACCTTCTCTTTGGGCTCCAACTGGTTACACATTTGGTCATCTGGATAAACAAACATGCCAAATGTGGGCCAACAGGATGAATGCTTATTTAAGCATGGAAATCGATCGACCCGTAAACCTTTTGGTATGTTTGATAATCAGATTCTGCTTATGATTATTATTTACGGGCCAACGGGCCAAATAATGTCTCTAATTTTAGGGTTTATGTTAACTAGGTTTATGTTAATCCGGGTAGTGGAAAAGGAAACGGTTGTAGAATTTGGGAAAGTGTAGCTCCAATATTTTCACAAGCCAAAGTGAAAACAAAGGTTAATAATCACTTAATATATAAATTGTTTATGGTTAATTTTTTATTAATTGTTTTTTTGTTTTGATTTTTTAATAGGTTATTGTTACAGAAAGGGCTGGGCATGCTTCAGGAGCTGTTGCTTCTATGACAAACCGAGAATTAAATTCATATGATGGAGTTGTGGCGGTTGTGAGTATTATATTCCTAATTTAATATCTTTCTAAAAAAGACATTATTTTTAATGGTTCCTGGAAAATATTTATTAGTTTCGCGTCGTATTAATCTTTAATTTTTATTTTTATTATTATGAAATTTAGGGTGGTGATGGATTTTTTAATGAAATCTTTAATGGGATTCTTTTGTCAAGACATAAAGCTCCTTATCCACCTTTCCCGCCAGATGATGATGATCTAACCGTTGGATTAGAAACCGGTATTTTGCCTCATAATCCAACTGTAACTCTTTCTAATGAAGATGAATCCCCTCTTCT
This sequence comes from Calendula officinalis, assembly GCA_963853835.1. Classification (NCBI taxonomy): domain Eukaryota; kingdom Viridiplantae; phylum Streptophyta; class Magnoliopsida; order Asterales; family Asteraceae; genus Calendula; species Calendula officinalis. Next base: position 24,971,212 of record OY970820.1, read on the forward strand.
CAAAATGTCACCATTTGATGAATCTAAAGGCGTAATTCTCAGTACGTATCTTTCTACGCAAGTTTATTTTTAATTAATTGTTTGATAATTAAATTACCTTCTTTTTATTTTATTCAAGCAGATCAAGATTCTGAAATGCTTTTCCCAAATGACCGATTTCGGTTTGGGCTTATTCCTTCAGGCTCAACTGATGCTATTGTAATATGGTAATTTCTCAATCTTTATCAAAAAATCTTTAACTTCTTTTTTTGAGTTCTTATGTGAATATTCTTTGCATGTTTCATCAGCACAACGGGAGTTCGGGATCCGATGACATCAGCATTGCAAATTATTTTGGGGAAAAGGGTATCTCTCGATATAGCTCAAGTTGTGAGATGGGAAAAATCACACACACCCAAGAACCAGCCTCGTGTACGTTATGCAGCCTCATTTGCTGGGTAGGCCTCTTATATTGACTTTTTAGACTCTAATTTTGACTTTTTCTGGAAAAAGATAGGAACTTTCAAATGGGTCTATTCGGATTAGATTTTATCTCTAACGGGTTGATGGGTCAACCCAATACCCACATTAAAGTTATCTTCTTTGACCTTTTAATTAGTTTCTTGGATCTTACCAGTTACGGATTTTATGGAGATGTAATTACAGAAAGTGAGAAATATCGGTGGATGGGACCCAAACGATATGATTATGCAGGAACAAAAGTATTCCTTAAACACAGGTATATTATTATTTATAGATATATTTATACGATAATTGTATAATTAAATAGTTAATACTTAGTTTTATTTACTCCTTTTAAGGTCATATGAGGCAAAAGTAGCATATATGAAAGCTGAACCAGAAAGAACAAGCACAGGTGCTAATGCAAAACGGATAAGGGCATTTTGGGGATTATCTAAAGAGTCAGAAAGAATGACATGTCGGGCCAAATGTGATATTTGTACCAACCCTGCATTAACCAGCCCGCAAACAGAAAAGCCCGACCCGAAACAAGAATCAAATTGGGTTAGAGTTAAAGGACGGTATCTTAGCATAGGGGCTGCTGTAATATCTTGCAGAAATGAAAAGGCGCCTGACGGGTTGGTTGCTGATGCACACCTGTCAGATGGGTTTTTGCATTTAATATTGATTAAAGATTGCCCTCGCGCTTTATATTTATGGTAATTTTTTTAACTCAATTTATCACCTCTAAATCTAATTAACCATGGTTAATTGGCGTATGCAGGCATCTCACACAGTTGGCAAGAAAGGGCGGGACCCCATTGAATTTCGATTTTGTTGAACACCACAAGGTACGTTTTTTTTCCTTAACTAAAAATCATATTTTATTATTTATTAAAACATATTTTAATTAACAGACTACAACTTTTACATTCACTTCTTCGGGGGAGGAGAGTGTGTGGAATGTAGATGGCGAGATCCTTAAAGCACAAAAACTCTCGGTACAAGTCTTTCGTGGACTTATTAGTTTGTTCGCTTCTGGCCCTGAAACTTAGGAATTGATGATTTTAGCCCTTCTGTTTGTTTTTGTATATATATATTTACTAGCTTCATAGCCCGCCCGACTGGGCGGGCATGCTTCAAGATTTATATTATAGAAAAATACCGACAAATATTAGTAATTTTAAAAATGACATAAGAATCGATAGCTGTAATGATGAGTTTGTACAAAATTTGATAATCTCTTTTTACCTATATTATTTCTTCTCTCAATAATTGATAAATCCATAAATTAAATATATAACTAAAATCTCAAAAACATTACCTATCAAAGGATGTCCAATGAAGGAAAGATGGATTCGAATTTGGTGGGGCCTACCAGATTGAATCTCTACCTACTCACACTCACACATAACCATAAAAATTATAACTTTTTTTGTATGTCCAACTAAAAAACATTTTCTTACACTTGAAAGAAATAGGTAAAAAGATTATTAATTAACTATTTAAATCTCAGCACCTCAACAACTGTGTGATTATTCTGTAAATCTCTCTTCTACACATGAACTTTGCTCAATGCTGGCTTCCCTGAAAACAAAATTCGTGATTTTTTATATAATTCTCAAATAAAATAAAAAATAGTAAAAATTGTGAGAAACCTGAAGGAGAAGCAACGTATAATCCTTTAGCAACTCCAGGATATTTCAATGTTCCAATTGGCTCATCAATCACAACCTGTGACATAATGTTTTAATAATACAATTTAAACGTCAATATTAAATATGTTACATGAAATTAAAACTTTTTAATTGTAACAGATTATGATCAAAAGGTTTGACTTTGACCTCATCTTCATGTATAATTCCAGATGCTAGTGCCCTGTATATCTTTGACATTTTGTTGACCTTATTGACCTCATTCCTGCACAGACACACATTCTCGTTTTGTTTAAAGGGTGCATTATAATATGAAAGAAAGCATGCAGGTCAAGATGGGTTAAAACTCCTACTTTTGGGCTACAAATTCGTATTGCATTTCATCAATATTCTCCAAATCTAACCTATAGCTATGATTAGAAACTAAAAGGGATGTCAGTGCGTGTGTGCAAAGATTTAGTGCCACCTTATAACACCATTTAATGCCTACTATAATCATAGCAACTAAACCTCCCAACACCCCCTTATAACACCCAAACCAAAACCACCCCAAAAAGAAGAAAAGTTACCCGATAGGCCAACTCCACCATAAAAAAAATCAGAAAAATCCTATAAATTCTCCAAAATTCTGAAATAATAGTTCCAATCAGCTCCAAAATTTTCAAGATGATCTGCCCATTGGAACCGAATCTGCCCTTCTGCTGCCTTTTTAAACCGAAAATATGCACCAAACAGCAACAACAGCAGAAAAAAATCGAAAAAAATCCCAGAAACTCTAGAAAAATGGGAATTTATGCAACTAAGGCCCATAAAAAAATTCAGCTTCAAAAATCCACCCCAACTGTATAAAACTGACCAAACAGTCCAGAAAAAACCCATTCGGCCCGTTTTCAAGAAAAAATTCAGAAAAATCCCAAAACAATCTGAAAAATGGGAAATCATAATCCTAAGTCTTCCACAAAAAATCAGCTTAATCCAAGCAACCAAAATGCCAAAAACTGTCAAAACAGTCCATTTTGACCCAATATTTTCCAAGTAAATTAGGGACAGTCTTGAAGTGGTCAATAGCATCCAGAAAAAATCGCAATAAATCTCATAAAATCCCTGAAAATATAAACCATTGTTCCAACACTGTATAAAACTTTGCAGGCTGATCAGACCACCAGAAATACCGAAAATACGCCTCTGATAGTGAAGAATTTTCCCGAAATAGTTCAAAAAAATCCCAAAGAATTCTGAAAAATGGGAATTCATAATCCCAGGCGTTCCACAAAATTTCAGCCTGATCAGAATAACCAAACAACTGCAGGTCCCGAAAACAGTCCGTTTTAACCCGAAAAACTTCAAGAAATTCCAAAAAATTCTAGAAAATATCAATAAATTCCAGAAAAAATCCAGAAAATTCCTAAAAATAAGGAAAATAAAATTAATCCCAAAAATGTCCAAATTTCTGCAGGATATTGACATGCATTCCGATTAAAAACCAACAAAACCAAAGGCTAACTCGACCAAGAACCATTTGATCAATCTTTATCATCATTAAACTTGGTAAATGCAAGGTAGAATTAAAAAAGATTAAAAAATAAATTAATAAGAGATTGATACCTTTACAATAACATCAGAGATGTAGTTTTTCATTCAATCACGTTGTTCAACAGGCAATAGGCAATACATTCCATCTGTATTTTATAACACCCTCAAGCACCTGTAAAAGAATTCAATTTGAGATGCCACTAATTCTTTAATGTTAGTGGACACTTGTAATGCAAAATTAATAATAATAGGGTTTTGTTAATGACAGCCCTTAGGGCTGTCATTAAGAGGTGGTAACGTGCATAAATCGTTTGTACTTTTAGTGGTGGGGGTTGATTCCTAAAATGCAGGGGGCGGTTATTGATTATTGTACAAGTTTTTTTTTGCGTGTCTTGACTTCTTAGTGACAGCCCTTAGGGCTGTCATTATCATTTTCCATAATAATATACTTCCTCCGATTTAAAATAAGTGATACACTTTCCTTATTTGGGTGTATCAAAATAAGTGATACACTTTGAAAACTTACCTTATTTGGTAAAAAGTAGTGGGACCCACACCCACTAACTATCTACTTTAATAAAGTGAAATGACATCTTTACCCTTACTTTTACTTTTAAATATCATTAACTTCACTTTATTCAAAATTTATGGGACCCAATCCCCACTAACCATCCAATTAATCTAATTTAATTATCATTATCATATTTTGCCTCAAAAACCGTGAAACCAACAATGTATCACTTATTTTAAATCGGAGGAAGTATAAAAAAGAGACCTGTAGAGCAAAGAATTTGGTGTTCAAACTCTGTGTACTGGACAGAATGTGAACCACTTGTAGCCACATATCTGGTTTGTATCTGCCTAAACGGTAATAAAGCTTCACAATTTGTTTAAGTGCTTTAAATCCCCTGTTTAACAAACGAATTATCATCAAATTCTGATTGAAATAAAATGGTAAATTATAGCTATTTAATTATAATAAGTTCACCATTCTGCTTTTTCTGGTTCCATTTGAACTACTTCAGCAAAACCGGTAAGTGCACCTTCTGGATCAGTCTCAACCAATCATGTTAAAACAAAAAATCATATAATAATTATATACAATTATAAGATGTTGGAAGTAAAATTAAACTTATACAATAACAACTAAAGCCTAATTTTAAACATCAAAATTGCATCGATCATCTAGACATACAATGATTAACGCAGGTAGGTAACCTAATTTGTAATCCATAACAACTTTTTAGTTGAAATATTAACTTATAATTACATCATCATACTAAAGTAGCAAACAATTTCGAAGACGGAAGTGAATCAGTGTATACAGAATTATAAGTACCACAATAGGGGAATTAGTACCTTTGGAATTATAATATTGATTTTCAATGTCCATATCTTGTTCTTCAGGTTCTTCCTCGGAGTACTCGAATCCATAATCCTCCATGTCTGCATCTAAATGAGATGAAGGAGAGAAAAACCGTAATCACAAATGCAAATCGATCGATTAGACAATTAATAAACGAATTACACATGTTCGAACTAATTGTGTGGGTGATTAGGTCATTTGATGGCTGGAATTGAGAGCCGTAAGTAAGAAATAATGAAGTTTAACCTACCTGAACCCATGATTGCTTGAAAAAAATACGAAGACGATGAATAGAGGATCGATCAGAGGTCTCTAGGGTTTGGTTTTGAAATTTCCTCCCCATGAAATCCGCATATTATTAACTGCAGAATATGAAGTCTTAGGAGAGTGTGAGGAGTCAGTTGACCAATCATGGAATTACACGTGGAATAAAGCACCAATCATAGAGCTGCATAGTTGTGACTTGTCAAAACCAAATCATATGTAGCTACATATATATGGGAAGATTAATTAATGTAAATACAGGAACTAGCACCATATGCACCCTGTCATAGACCTTTTTTTTAGTGTCCAAATTTGTAGATTATTATTATTCCTCATTTTTGTGAAAACATCGTAAACATCAGTTCCTATATCGTTGTAAAAGTTGTAGATTTTGTTTTTATGTTTTTGGAATTCTTTTTGTACGTTAAGGGTTGACTTTGAGTCAACCCTAAAGTCTTGTCTCTTTTAACGGTCGATGATTACTGGTTGGCGTGAAGAAAATGCTACCACTTTATGTGTCCTGCGATGACTCCTAAGTCAACTTTGGAATTATCATTTTATTAAATTAATTGTTAATTTATATTTATAAATCAATTTGGTTGGGTTGATTTCATAATCAGTTGCACAAGAACCAACTTCCATCATCAAACAATGTCTACCCCTAGGGAGTAAGTCCATTTTCTTCCTATTTTCATCATTTTTGTGTATGTTATAACGAAAGCAAAAATAAAAATAAAAATGAGAAAGAATAATAATTGTTTCATGGTGTTCCCAAGTATTTCTACGCGTAAAAAGGTCGAAAATTTCAAATCGGGTTGATATTAATCATAAAGATGGATGTTTTGAATAACAAATCTTGTACTCTCAAAGATTTTTCATTTTTATATAGCTTGAAATTAAAATTAGCTGAATATTTTACCGGGGTGATACCTTTTACTTAAAATTAGCTGATATATAATATAATGTATCAGGTACTATAATTCCATTCCGCCCGTTGCCAAGATGTATGCAACCACCTGTTTTTTGATGTCTTTGGCCCGTGAACTTCATATTTACGCTCCCGCAACTATAGCTCTCTATTATGAATATGTATTCAAGCAATTTCAGGTACTTGTCTAAATACATGGCTATTTTGATTCATTTACTATAAACAAGATCGAGTTTTATATTTTTGTAACATTTCAAATGAAAAACGTAGCTAAAAAGAAAATATGTCGAAAGTGTTTTTTAAAATTTGCCTTGTTTTCTAATGTTTACAACCTACGAAACAGAGTTAGGCGGTTACTTTTTTGTAACGGTGTTCAAAACCCCAATTATTTAAAGTTTCCGTGATGCAGATTTGGAGGCTTATAACGAATTTCTTCTTCCTCGGTTCTTTCTCTTTGACATTTGCTTTTCGCCTATTCATCATGTAAAGCATTCCCTAATCTCATACATTTACCCTTTTAGTGAGACATTTTTTTTTTTTTTTTTTTAATTTATGAAATTGAGTGCTGGTTATTCCAGATTAAAATATGGGGTTCAGTTAGAAAGAGGTCCTTTTGATAAGAGAAGTGCAGATTATGTTTGGATGTTCTTCTTTGGAGCATTCTCACTGCTGGTATAAAAACAAAAAATCCCATCTTTTTCTTGATACATTGTTTTATTTAGTCTATGAATGTTGATGACAATTGACACGTGGCATCTTCTTATAGGTTGTGGCTGCCATTCCGTTTCTTTGGTCTCCGTTCATGGGATCCTCGTTGGTTTTCATGATTGTTTATGTTTGGAGCCGTGAGCTCCCTAACACTCGTATTAACTTTCAAGGTCTCGTGGAGTTGAAGGTATCTTGATTCTTTTTATTTTTATTTATTTTATTTTTGTAAAAAACGATTAATCTTTTTTTAACGAGAATGTAGGGATTCTATTTACCATGGGCTATGCTCGCTATTGATTTGGTTCTTGGGAATCCATTGGTGCCGAGTTTATTAGGAATTGGTGTTGGTCATTTGTATTACTTCTTGACCGTTCTTTACCCTCTTGCCGGTGGTACCAACTTCTGCAAGACTCCTTTTTGGGTGTATCCTTGCAAATTTTTCGTGTATTAATGACACATTTTCCTACCTTTTCTTATTGGGGTTTGATAATGACAGCAAGAATATATAATTTAAAAATAAAAACTAGTTAGATTACATATGTTGGTTTGTCTCTAAAATTCAAATTCTCTTCATTTTGTTTAGGGCTAATAATTCGCAATATAATTATTTTTTTTTATCTTTTTCTGAACAATTATTCATTCCAATTGTCTATTATCAAAACCCTTTCTTGTTTTGTTGTATTTTTGGTTTGTTGTCCTTGAATCTTGACATGTAGTCACAAGCTTGTGGCGTATTGGGGTAAGGGATACCAAATGAATAGCCCGATTCAGAGGGACGAATCAACTGGAGTTGCTTTTAGAGGGAGAAGCTTCCGGGTTGGTGGAACAACGGGCCCTTCACAACGGGCTCAAACGGGTGCAACAAGAACATCAACACCACTAAACAGAGGAGGTTTTAGTGGCACGGGCCGTCGCTTAAACGGGCACTAGCTACTGTTATATAATAGCTGTAATAATATTGGATTTTTGTTGTAACATATTTTGTACTTCATTACTGATGTCAATTTGAAGCTCCTAATGTTAAAAAATATTTTTAATCCAACACACGTAATCATGTTAGACCCAAAATAGCATCTAAATCAAACACATATACATAATAATACAATCCTAAAATAGCCACTCAAATCATTCATTATGTTCTTGATTTCCACTCCATGATTGCAGAAAAAAGAGTGTAATTTGAGCTTCATCAGCAAGGGTAAATTCGTCATTGGCGAACTACTGTTGTCCTCAGCCAATTTCTTTGAGCTTCATCAGCAACCGCTTTTAGTCGTTCCAGTACAGGAAGAACCGTATCTTTCAAATCGGGTCGATCTTTTCGTCTAAGTTCAGCACAACTCAGCCCTAAAACGGCTAACTCCTTCGTTTCATGAACCGGCCATTGACCCGCTTCTAGATCCAGAACCGTGGCCAACACGTCATCTTCAAGAGCAATTTCCACCACATGTGTCAATGCAATTGCTGGTTTTGCAGTCAATAGCTGCAAAATCACCATCCCAAGAGCATAAACATCGGATTTTGGAGAAACTAATCCTGTCCGTTGATACTCTGGATCGATGTAGCATAGGGTTCCAGCTGGACTCGTGTCTTTGTAAATTGAAGAAGAAGGCTCTGATTGAAGCATTGTTGAGAGACCGACGTCCCCAATTTTGCTCACGAGATTTTGATCGAGCAATATGTTTGCAGGTTTTAGGTCACGGTGAATGATTGATTTAGGTTTTGCGTTATGAAGGAAAATTAGGGCTGATGCTACTTCCCAAGCGATACGAAATCGATCGAACCACGGGATCGGAGGTGTGTCGATTTTGCGAAATAATCGTTCGTCCAAACTCCCGTTTTCCATGTATTCGTAAACTAAGCATCCACGATCGACACACGCACCGATTAGAATAAGCAAATGAGGATGCCGAATTTTGCTTAATACTTGAAGCTGCAAAATCGAAAATTAGGTTTGAAATTGGACGGTTTTTCAGAAATTAGATCCTGCAAATTACCTCTTGTTGAAATTGCTTCGTTCCACGAGGTTCCTGAGAGTGAAGAACTTTAACCGCAGCAACCGTATGATGAAAATTCGATTTGTACACAGTTCCATTACCTCCTGTTCCGATTATAAGATCTTCAGAAAACGAAGAACAAGCCTCCACTATTTCTTCCCATGTGAATTTCTGGTAATTCTGTGAAGTTCCGGCTATGGCGTTTTGAAGCTTTTGTTTCTCTCGAGATTCTTGTAACGCTTCTTGTTCCGCATCTTTTCGTACGGCAGCTTCTCTCCTGAGACATTCCTTTACGTATTCTGCTTGTCGTTTAGCAGCTTCATGCTGCTGTTTCTCCTTTTGAGCTAATGTTTTTGCTTCTTCTTCTTTAACTTTTAATTCTTTGAGTTTAATCGATTCCTCTTCTTGATGTTGTTGAAGATCATTCAGCTGGCACAAAGCAGTATGTTACTTGATCATATTAATCAATCAGGGTAGTTTTGACTTTCAAAATCGATACAATTTCTAAAACGTTTTTAGAATCTTATGATAACTACATTGTAAGTGATACGAGGGAGATACAAATGAACTACAATTTGTGTTAGATCATGCAACAAAACATGTATAATCTATCATACAAGAATTCAATGTTTGACTTCAAAAGTCAAAAGTCAAAAATCAAAAGAAGGTTACCCTTCTGGATGCATCAAATGACTCGGTTTGTGCAATCGCATACATTCCGCGGACATGCCTGAGTTCAACTCTCAATTTTTCTAGCTCAAAGTCGATATTATTAGCCTGCATAACGAGTTTTTGAAAGTGATAAAGATTACAAGAACACAATTTTATTTTTTTAAATTTAGAGAATTTTTGGATGTGATTACTTGATATTCCAAAATCATGATCAGATAATCAGTACCTGGGTATCTGATGAAAATTCTGAAGGAGCATAAGATATAGAATCTTGATCAGATGTCCAAGAATGTTTTTCAAATTGTTGCATTGGTAAAGAAGATGAAGATAATTGGGAATATGAAGTAGCTGAACCTTGGTCTGTCCAATCTGTTACACAATTGTTGACTTTTGGTAGGTCAAACGTATAAATGTTTAAAATCAAATTCCGTACAAATTTTGGTCCATATTTTAAATCGACATCGTGCTACTCGTCTCAATCTTCACTGAGATTTGAATCTTTGTGAAAATAATGGAAGAATTGAAAGTAAAAAATTAGTCTCTGTGACCTGAAAAGTCAAACATTACCTGTTTGGAAACTGGGATTAAAGCTTGAAGAGTTAGTAACAGAACTTGAATCACTACTATTACTCTCATCTTTACTTGATCCAATAGTCTCGGAATCAGATGCTCGAAGTGAAGATAATTTCCCTTTTGAAATAACATAAACTGTACAAAAACTTGGAATGCTTTCTGAAATTCTTGATGACAAACTTCGCCCCCTAAAAATCCAGAAAACATCAATAAAATAAGCTGATTATACATGTTACAAAACAAATAAAAATAAAAGCTAAACCTCTAGAAAGAATTCGGTACCTTGAAAACATGCCTTTTGATGAAGCTCCAACCACAAGTTTATTGATATTATTTTTTTCGATTTCTTGTTTAATTGCATCGACTACATCATCAGATTCAATTTGCTCGATTTCTACCTCCACCTTAACTCAAAAACAAACAAACAAATAAATACATTTATATTTCTATATCTTTTTAGGCCTGTTAAATGGTGCTATCTTTTCGTGTTTTTCGTAACATGACGCGACAAATTCTTTTTTCTCAACCCGAACACGACACGAAATCGTGTTTTTTTTTCTAACACGAACACGACCTAATTAAAAAACACGAGATAAATAACAAAAATATCAAATTGCTTACTTAGTACATGCTTAAAAACTGACAAACACGACAAAATATAACATAAATCACTACTAAGTGTTCCCAAAATTATAACTACCATGTCTATTTCCTATGAATTTCTGAACCCGAACATGGCAGGACACGATTTCGTGTTTGTTTTACACGACATGGACACGAACACGAATTCTAATTTCGATTTCGTCCAAATTTCGTTTCGTTTCATTTCATGTATTTTTGTCATTTCGTACAGCCCTAATCATTTTACATACGATAAAAAATAACAAAATATCATATAAAGCTCAAACCTTTTTATTAGCACACATGTTCTTAAAAGGAAGAAGCTTTTCATATGTTTGCCATTCGACTTCCTTTTCGTAGGCAATCACTATATCTTCTCTCAGTTGAGAAACAGGAACAATACCCACTATAGAAAAATTGTAAATATATGATTAATATTAAAATTATTTGAAAAAAGATTGAATCTTTGGGGAGAAAACTCACTTGGTGTTGGGATTCTGGTGGTTTTAGGGCGAATGAATAGTAATTTGAAGAGAAGCATACCCTCAGGAACAAACTTTTCCAATGCCCATTTAATAATATACTTGGATTTTCTACTTCCATTAACAGCTAAAGCAACTACCGAATATGAAGGGGTTGTTAAATTAACAACCCCTTCAATTACTCCATCATCCTCCATGTTTTCTGCAAAATTAACCATAAAATTATATGTAATTTTGTGAATTTTTTGCAAATTCATGAACTTTTAAACACATGATTTGTGTGAGAACCTAATTGGAGCTATTTTATACGGAACAAAATTATAAAGTTCAAAACTTTGTAAAGATGTTTCTTGAGATAAACATTGGAAATCAAGAAAGCTGGAAACAGAGCAAGTGTGGGTGGTGGTGTATTAGAATTTCGTTTCCTTGAATCTTGGAAAACCCAGAATTCGGTTAAATTCATCGTTAAAAACCCAGAAAGTTTACAAATTTAAAGCTAAAATCAAAGCAAAATCAAAAGAATGAAGGCCCTTAAACCCATACCAAACCATCAGAAGCATTGAAACCAGATTGAAGATCTCATTAATGGATAAAACATTTCATAAACAAAAAAATCGTAGCTTTATCTCTCTAGAATCTCTTAAAATTCGTGATTCCTCTCTCTAGAATCGCTTTGATAACAAACTTGAAAATAATTAGTTGGGCGTCTTCAAGAATCTGATAAGACTTTGATGTTAAAAGATTTAAGAACCGTGCCGTAATTACACCTCTCAAAATGGATTTTTTTTTTTTTTGTACCTCCGTATCAAAATAAAATAAGTGATACACTTTCTATCTAGGGATGAAACAAAATAAGCGATACACTTTTTAAACTTACATTATTTGGTAAAAAAAGTGGAATCATTTCTCCACTAACTATCTACTTTAATAAAATGAAATTACTCTTTTACCCTTAGTTTAACTTTTAAACATCATTAATATCACTTTATTCAAAAGAAGTGAGACTCATTCTGCACTAACTATCACTTTAATCTATTTTAAACTACTTTTAATTTTTCTCCTCAAAAATCATGTTTCAAGAAATGTATAACTTATTTTGATACGGGGTAAGTATTAAGGTTCAAAACATGCCAATATGCCATAGTGTTTTGATTGTTCAACGACAATGATACAATGATTAATTAATATACAAAATAAGTATTTAATTTAGAATTTTTTAAACGACTTAATTATTTCAATATGACATGATGTTTCAAAGTAATTTGGATTTAATATTATTTTCCCTTCGAATTGCCCCTTTTGACATGTAAATTTCAGAACACTTTATTTCTAGCTAGCTTGATGCCGCCAAAATCATGTGCACGGTCAAGAGGTGGAGGTTTCTCGTGCCTTAGAAAGTAAGTGTAATTCTCTAAATTATTCAATTAAAGATTTCCTGATACCCAAGGCATATAGGTCTAAAATAATTTACTTTGAAAGTGATCTCTGTACAATTCAAGAAGAAATATATCAGGATTGTTCTATTATTATCACTCACACACACAAATTCTAACAATGTATTTTTAGTTTAAAAAGGAAAAAACTGAAATAATGCTATTCAATAATTAAATAAAATATGGAATGTTACATCAAATATGGCTATTTACCTTCTACTTAGTTAGTATTGACAGATTTAGTATAAAGGATACCAAATGGAAAGTTAGACGACTTCTTTTGAAGTTGTAATAAAGTGTTTGCTTTTTGCAACAATTTGTGTACTTCAATGATTTTATTAAATTGTTTGTATATATTTGAGGTTTTTATAGCTTATTGTATGTTTTCATAGATAATTTTAAAATAATATCCTTGTTTTTAGACTATATAAGTTAAAATCTATTTGGACATTTTAGGCCTGAGATATAATAATATCCTTAGTGAGAGAAGTGAAATGCAAAATATAGTAAAATGAAAAGAAGAATATAATTGTCATTTTATAAAAAAATATTTTATATAGATAAAAATTAATGTTACAAATCATCTACATTTACAAATTAACTTCTAAAAGGTGCCAAAAAGGTGGTTGTTCTTATTTTTGGAATATTCGTTTTCTAGGTGTTGGGTTGCTTGACTTCTGGAAAATGACAGAGATTTTATTTTAAGGGTTTTGATAATAACAGACTTTATGACTGTCAATAAGAATGAATTAGATTGGACAAAAATAAGGAACTTTGATTTTGATTGAAGGAAGTATTTGAATGTTGCTAGAAAGAAGGAAGACCATTTGACTAATTGAGTTGAAAATGGAATAATTGTATATAATGTAATTAATTATTAATTTTTTTAACTAATTTTTTATTCTTATTGACAACCCTAAGGTCGGTCATTATCAAAACCTAGTTAAAAAAGGGGACCAGTATTTAACCAATTATTAAGCAAGCTGATTCGTACAGAACAACTTTATCCATGTAGAGCAATTTTATATCAATGGACAATAATACCCTTAATGCGAGGGGTGAAATACAAAATGTGATAAAAGGAAAGAAAGGACATGATTGTCATTTGAGGTAAAATTGCTCTGTATAAATAAAAGTTGTTCGGTACGAATCAACTCCCAATTATTAATACTAAAATATGTTTGACTTAAGCGAATATTTTCGCCAGTAAAAATCTCAACTGCAAGTCTGCAACTTGTAGACTTTTGGACCTTGTAAAAGTCGCCTTTATTCGTTATCTCCTAAATCGAAATAGTACAACAAATGAGTATCACTCTAAGTAAGTCACAGTCTTCTACAAAATTCTGTGTTTTAAAGAATTATATTTATATATCACCTACAGTGCTCTGCAAAATATATCTTGAGGAACGAACGTATAAGAATACGTTGTTTGTTAATATTAAAAAAAGAAGTAGTGACAATCCTAATATTAGATTAGTCCCAACGCAGGCGTCGTGGTAACGTCAAAGAGCCGTCAGGGGGTGATGCCTTTGGCACCACCCCGTCGTGGGAACCGTCACCAAAAACACGTCGTGGTGGAGACGTGTGATACTGCGCGTCACTAGTTTGTTTGTGTGTGGGGAGGGGGTTAAATGTAATATTTTAAGGGTTAGTGATGTGTTAGTGATGGGTTATGGTTGGCACGACCGTGTCAGTAGCGTGTCGGTAAGGATGTGATGATTTGACGCTACTGACGGGTTTAGTGACGCGCCACTGTTGGGAGAGGCCTTACATGCATAAAAGTTATGCATTAATTAATAATTATATCCTCCATTTAATAAATAGGATTTTCTAATATATATGCTAGGCACATCATAATAATGTTTTAATATTTTTTATGCTCCTATATTTAATTCATTAAAAAGTTTTATTTTCAATTATGATAAAGGTAAAATTAACATAACATGACCAAACATTTGGGAGTGAATCTCATACACGATATGTGGACCCCTTCGCCATTTAATTTTACACGGTTTAGTGAATGTACATTCAGTGATTCAGTGTGCTCTCCTTGAATTTATGTGATATGTTATTTAAAAAATAAATATTGTATCCCAATAATTTTAAGAAAATATAACATCTTTAACTCTAATTGGAGCTTTTAAGTTATTAATGTTAAAGAGTTGAATCATAATTCGATCGCATTGTTAAAGAAGTTGTTTAATTGTGTCAACCTATTTAATTTATGCACTGAACAAGATTCTAAAGAATATGATTAATACTGTATTAGAAGTTAACAATTAATATTCTGAAGTCTGAATATACATGATATACGAGGCAGCATGGTCCGTGCGATGCACGAGCTTTATTCATGATAAGAAATTATTTTGAACGTAAATCGTAGATATCGTATTGATGTCAAGGGCAAAGTACAAAATCATGATCACTAACATGTTTAGCTTTGGTTGTGGGTACTCTACTAAATAAGCAAAGTGTGTCGAAAGAAATGGCAAAGTAACAAAATCATCATCGTTATTATTAGCATAACACAAAAAAATGTTGTTTATAACATAGAAGTTATACTACAAAGAATTTTATGCTTTGTCTTTTATAAGAACAACTATTAATGAACAACAATATATTTTTAGTCGATGCCTGTTATTTAGTAGTTCCTACAAAGCAATATGTAAAAGTTTATTATACTAAGCATAAGGGGATGGTCACCACCTCCGTCCCCAGTTCGATTACCCCATCTAAGATTTGCCGCAAAAGATATTAAAAGATTATATTGGAGGCTACTATTGTAATTAGGGGTGAGCATAGCAGGGTACCTGCCGGTTCCGACCGAAACCGGAACCTCTTGTACCGGTTTCTCAACTTTCGGAACCGGAACCGGAACCTCCACTTCCGGTGCCGGTTACCCTGTCTCTAACATCGTAAAATTAAAATAAGATGCAAAGCTTAAATATTACTCCCTCCGTCCCTAAATAAAGTTCTCATTTCTCTTGGGCACAACTTTTTAGGAGATAGTTAGTGGTGGGGTATTTGGTATTACTTTTGATTAAAATATAAAGTTTGATTGGAGAGAGAAAGTGTTTTAGGAGATAGTTAGTGGTGAAAGTATTGGCAATAATATTATTATATTAAGTGGGTCCCTTAAGTTTGAGAAATGAGAACTTTATTTAGGGACAAAACTTGAAGGAGAAATGAGAACTTTATTTAGGGATGAAGGGAGTAATTATTTTTTATCATTTTATCTACTAATCTTTGACTAATCATAAATTTCAAACACTTAAATATATGATTGTCTAATTATTATATTGTTTAAATGATACTAGCCTATAACCCGTGATAAATCACGGGTGGCTTATAAACACTTTCTAAACAAAAGTTGAAATCATTAGAGAGAAAAAATAATGTATGAAACAATATAGTACGTACAAGTTTTTCGGTAAGCATCTAGTGGATTAAAAGCTCGACTATAACCCGAATGTGGCCACTAAGTTCACCACAAAATGGCAAGTCTTAGCATCATCAACATGTTTATTACCCTTAAACATTAAACAACTGATCAAAGTTGCAAATTATCATCAATAATCCCAACCACATCCAGTAATACTTTTTTTGTTATTTACGGAACCCCCTTTAATCTTCCTTGAGTGACCACAAGATAACTTTTAATTGCTCGTATGACTAACCAAGTTGTACACGTTATTTTTCTTTTATCATTAAAAAGTAATGTCGAACTTAAGAACTTAAAACCGTCTTCAAAAACTGAGCATCCAAACACTAAAAAAAAACCAAACACTCGTTCTTTCCAAAGAGCATCAAGAACACAAAAGACAATGTTCTATGTGGTACCTGCAAAATTCTAACTATAGTTTTATAACTTACCAAATACAATGTTTCTTACCAAATATCAGGTAAAAAATAAAATTACATAAAAATATCAACTAAATTAAACAGGATCAATCATATAAGTCATGAATAAAAAAATGATAATTTAGATACATATGTAGTTACAGGATATGATCAAATCATTAGCTTAAAAATCACATTTTTTTCAAGCTGATGAAACATAAGTTTTCAAACTAATGAGCATAAGCACAAAATTTAGACAGATGGGAGCTTATTTTTGGCATCGTTCAATTAGTTTGAAAACTTCCATTTATCGGTGTAAAAGGCATGTTTTTCAGACTGTATATGCAAAGGAAGATTTTTTCTTGATCAATTTCCAGTAAAAGAAATAAGGAAAAAAATTATTCTTTTAATCATATTTGAGAATTGATAGAGTGACATTAACTTTTTTTATAAAAGTAGGCAAAAAGTGTTATAGGTCAACCTAACCTACAACCATAATATTTCTTAGTGAAAAATTGAAGGGTTAACTGTTTGAAGAAGATTTGCAAACTTACAGAGATGGCAACTCTAATAATCAATTTCAATTTGAAATGAAGCTAAAGGAAAGGGTATTTTTTGTATTTTACCTTTTCAAGGTCCCCTTTGTAAGTCCCAAACTTTGACTGAGTCTGTGTTCTTGAAATGATCTTGAGCAGAAAGGCTTCATTGTCTACTCGTATTGTAACGTCGACCGTAATTTTACGTTTTTCATTTCGTGTATTTATTCGGGATTTATTCGGGATTTATGTGAATTTTCGTCATTTATATTAGTTTACATTTCGGTTTGTGTTTTATCGAATGATTGAATGTTTGGGACTTGGTATAACCAAGTATGGGTCAAAACTTGGATGGAAACAAGTTTAAAGGCCAAGAATCTGAGTTGAACAGCCCTCGCGGCGCGAGGCAGGCGCGAGCCAGACGCGAGATCGAACAGTAGGTTCAGAACTCAGACGCGAGAGACTCGCGCCGAGCTCGAGTTGAGATTCGCGTCGAGCTCGCGGCGCGAGCCAGGCGCGAGTTAGGTGTTCCTGCGACGACCAAGAAGACAACCAGCGTCACCTCGCGGCGCGAGGCAAACGCGAGCGGGGCGCGAGGTCTGTCTGGAGTATATAAAGTTGTGTAGAAGCTAGGGCTCATAACACCTACGAACCCTAGACTTAGAGCAGCCGTTTTTTAGAGCATTTGGGCGGTTTTTGGAGCTAAGGAGCTCAAATCTTCATCATCTTGAAGGATTTGGGCATCAAGGGTAAGAATTCTTGCATATCTTGCTTAGTTACCTTCATTTTGAGCTTAGTATGGGTAACAATGGTGGTTTTGGGAACCCACCATATCATCTTTGGGGAAGATGAACTTTCATGGGTGTAAAACACTCCTTGTAGACTTGTAATCAATGTGTACAAGTTGGATTTGGAATTGGTGATGGGAAATCTTGAACTAGGGTTTGAGATTCCACCGAGTTGTATGAACTTGGTGGTTAGAAATGTTTAGATGGATTAATTAGTAGCTAGTTATAGATTATAACTAGATTTTGTAATGATATTGATGTTAGGTCAAGAAGACCTTGAGATTGGAAGTACTTCCTCAATTTAGAAGTAAGGATTGTGTTGTTGAACACAATTGTTGGATAGCATTGCTAAGGTGAGTACATGTGATCTTTCTGAGTACATAGTAAACCATGTTCTTGTAATTGAAATGATTTTTTTAGAGTCTTTATTAGATAATCGTTTTAATAAAGAAAAGATTGAATTGATAGAGTAAGTAATTGAATTGAATTACATTGAATTGAATTGAATTGTATTGTACTTGATTGTGTAGTTACCACTAGTATGATTGAGTTGTGATATGGGCATTGACCCAAGTAGATGATTTGTTATGTGGTAGCTAATCAATTGGATCCTAGATAACCCACACAAGTTGGGGGAGTTAGTGACACCTACTTGGGGCAGTACCACCCTGCGCAAGGGTAGTGTGTCGAGAAATAGATAACCCGGAAAGCGGGGGAGTTTGAGATAACCCAGAAAATGGGGGAGCAAATAGATAACCCGGAAACGGGAGAGTTTACCTAGATAACCCATATCGGGGGAGTTGTTTCGGGGAGGCCCGTTACGTATGTGATTGGCTTATGGCAAGCCTTAGAGTTGATTGACTATTTGCAATTTGTTAATTATTTAATTACTATTTTATTGCAAATTATTTCTAACCGGGTCTAAAAGCCATGTTTCTCACGAGACAATTTTGTCTCACGTACTACGTTTTCTTTTATGCCTATGTACTCAGGTTCGGGAGCTAAGGATTAGGCGGCCCGTATTGTTAGCATTTGGATGATTAAGCTCGGTGTACTTATTTAATTCCCTAGACTAGTTTTGATATATATTTGTAACACCGATTTTTGGTACTCCTTAATTATTCCAAATGTTTTATTTCAACCATATTTTGGATGTTATGGATTTTAAATGTTAAACTTATTTATTTTAAAAAGTTTAAATTGTTTTGAAAAATTGGTGTGTTCCAACTTGGTATCAGAGCATTAGTCTAAGTGAATTAGGTTGGTTACCCACCCTAGACTTAGACTTTGCTTTTGGGACATGATGTTCTATAGGAAGTTAGGTTGACCTTTAAGAGCTAGGGTTGACCATTGAGGGAATTGTTTTAAATCGAGCTATTCTTATGTTTAATTTTGACTTTTTAGTCAACTTATTAGATTCTAATTGGGTTGACATCTTGTTATAGTAAGATGGCTAGAACGAGAAGTGGTCGAATAGTGGATGGAGAACAAGCTTCAAATGTGAATCCAGATGGGAATGGATTGGCCAATTCGGGTATCGGGAATAACCATACTCCGGTAACAATGGAGGCCATTCAATCCATGCTCACTAACATGCGAAATGTGATGCAACAAGATGTTAAGCGGATCATAAATGATCGGTTGAACTTAGGAGGTGATGATGAGGAAAGGGAGGAAGAGGAACGACTTTTTGAGGAGGAGATGGAGGAAGGTGAAGATTCCCCTCAACTCACTAAGACCAAGTCAACGGGGAACACCAACCCGACCGAGAAATTCTCCAATGGGGAAAGTGGTGAAGAGAGAAAGATTGAACGTGAAGGATGTTCATACAAGACATTCCTTGCATGTCGACCCGACTTCTACCTCGGGAGTACGGAACCGAAAGTGACGGTTCAATGGATTCTAGAGACGGAACGTGTGCTTGAGAGTAGCAAGTGCAAAGAGGAAGACATGGTGACTTATGCCTCACGCTTGTTCAAAGATGATGCTCTTACATGGTGGGACACCGTGTATGAAACCTTGGGGAAGAAAGCCATCTACAAGATGTCGTGGGATGAGTTCACTAGGAGACTCAAAGAGAAGTATTGTCCCGAAAGGGAGTTGGAGGAGTTGTTGGAAGAGTTCTTGCACTTCAAGAAAGGCAATTTGACCTTGGATGAGTATACCAAGAAGTTCACGGGATATCTCCCGTTTGTGTCAAGTACTTACCCAACCGAACGTAGTCGTGTGGTTCGGTTTGCCAATGGGTTACCTTGGGAGTATGAGCTCGAAGTGAAGAGGGCAACCACTCTTGATGAGGCGATCAATGTCGCCCGAAGCGTTGAGAAAGTTAGTAAAAGGAGAGTTCAAGAGAGATCGGTTGGTAATGAGAAAAGAAAGTTTGAAAGTTTTTCGGGACCATCCAAGAAAAGCAAGTTTGCCCCGAGCGGGTCAAAACAAGGAAGTGTTGGTGGATGTAGGAAGTGTGGTAGGGAACACAAGGGAGAGTGCAAGGCGGATTCCAATGGTTGTTTCAAATGTGGAAGGTTTGGCCACAAGGCTAGAGATTGTAAGGCCAAGAGCCTAGATGAGGTTGAATGTTTCTCATGTCATGAGAAAGGGCATTATAGCAATGTTTGCCCGAAGAAAGGAACCGAAACGTTAGTGTCAACCGCTCACAAGAAACCGGAGCCGATGAAGGTCAAAGGTCGTGCCTTCCAACTCACGCGTGAAGAAGCCAAAGAGACTCATGATGTCGTCTCAGGTACCTTATTCATAAACTCCATACCCACTTATGTGTTGATTGATTCGGGTTCTACTTATTCTTTTGTGTCTCATGAATTTGGTACTAAGTTTAAGGTTCCACTAGAGTTACTTGATGAATTGTATGAAATAGAAGTAGCCGATGGGAAAACCTCTATGGTTCAACATGTCTATAGAAATTGTGAGTTAGAAATCGATAACAAGAAGTTTAAGGTTGATTTGATGCCTATGGGAATTAAGGCTTTCGATGTAATTATTGGGATGGATTGGTTGGGAATCCACCAAGCCAAGATTTTATGTGGAAGGAAATTAGTGTCGATTAAATCTCCCGAAAATGAAAAGGTGTACATCTATGGGGAAAAGAGGCATCGTATGCCAAACTTGTTAACCGCAATTAAGGCAAGAAAATGTTTGGCGAAAGGTTGTGCATCATTTATAGCCTATGTCCTAGATGGAAGAAAAGAAAAGAAGACGGTAGAGAATGTGAAAATTATTCGAGATTTCCCCGAATTTTTTCCCGATGACTTACCCGGTTTGCCACCGGAGAGACAAGTCGAATTCCGAATTGATTTAGTTCCGGGGGCGACGCCGATTGCCCGAGCCCCGTATCGTTTAGCCCTAACCGAAATGAGAGAGTTGATGGCTCAACTTCAAGATTTGCTCGATAAGGGTTTTATCCGTCCTAGTTCGTCACCATGGGGTGCACCGGTTTTATTTGTGAAGAAGAAAGATGGTTCGATGAGGATGTGTATCGATTGAGAACTTAACAAGATGACGATAAAGAACCGATATCCTTTGCCGAGGATAGATGATTTATTTGATCAACTTCAAGGAGCCGATTATTTTTTCCAAGATCGATTTGAGATCGGGTTACCATCAAGTTCGTGTTAAAGAAGGTGACACCGAGAAGACGGCCTTTAGAACTCGTTATGGGCATTATGAATTTTTAGTTATGCCATTCGGTTTGACGAATGCCCCGGCTATTTTTATGGATCTCATGAATAGGGTTTGTAAACCTTTTCTCGATAAATTTCTCATAGTATTTATTGATGACATTCTTATTTTCTCCAAAACCGAAGAAGAACATGAAGAACATTTAAGGCAAACTCTAGAAGTTTTGAAGCGAGAAAAATTGTATGCTAAGTTCTCAAAGTGTGAATTTTGGTTGCTGGAAGTTCAATTCTTAGGTCATGTGGTATCTCGAATCGGGATAAAAGTTGACCCGTCTAAGATCGAGGCAGTGAAGAATTGGGAAGCACCGAAGACCCCGACCGAAGTTAGGAGTTTTCTTGGGTTAGCCGGTTACTACCGAAGGTTTATTGAAGATTTTTCCCGAGTGGCGGTCCCACTCACTAGACTAACGAGAAAAGATGTAAAGTTCGAATGGGGGAAAAAGTAAGAGGATGCTTTTGCCTTGTTGAAAGAGAAATTGTGCAATGCACCGATCCTCACTCTACCCGACGGTATGGAAGATTTCGTAGTGTATAGTGACGCCTCGAATAAAGGTCTCGGTTGTGTTTTAATGCAAAGAGGTAAGGTGATAGCTTATGCTTCAAGACAGTTGAAGAATGCGGAAGAAAGGTATACAACACATGATTTGGAGTTGGCGGCGATTATTTTTGCCTTAAAGATTTGGAGGCATTACTTGTATGGTACAAGGTGTATCTTGTACACGGATCACAAAAGCCTCAAGTATGTGTTTACACAAAAAGACTTGAATATGAGACAAAGAAGGTGGATCGAGTTGATTAGTGACTACGATTGTGAGATCGTTTATCATGAAGGAAAAGCCAATGTGGTAGCTGACGCCTTGAGTAGAAAAGTTTATGAAAAACCGGTTAAGGCTAAGTTGATGCGAATTGATGTAGTATCTAGTTTTATTGAAAGTATAAAAACCGCACAAAAGGAAGTGATAGGGAAGGACGAGTATAGGCAAGAGAGGTTGGGAAAGAACCAAGTATTTGAAGAAAATGATCAAGGGTTAAAAACGGTGAATGGCCGGATTTGGGTTCCGAAGTTCGGTGGAAACCAAAAAGTGTTGTTGAATGATGCTCACAAGTCTAAATATTCGATTCATCCCGAAAGTACGAAGACTTATCAAGACTTGAAGGAAATTTATTGGTGGCCCGGGATGAAGTCGAGGGTAGCAAAGTACATATCAAAATGTGCCACGTGTGCACAAGTGAAAGCCGAGCACCAAGTGCCTTATGGTGTTGCACAATCGTTGCAAGTGCCGGCCGGGAAATGGAATGACATCAAAATGGATTTCATTGTTGGTCTCCAAAAGACGAGTAGGAATCATGACGCCATTTGGGTGATTGTTGATAGGTTAACGAAAAGTGCGTTATTCCTGGCTATTCGGGAAACCATGCCACTCGAGAAGTTGGCAAAATTGTATGTTGATGAAGTTGTCCGTTTGCATGGGGTACCATTGTCGATTGTGTCCGATCGGGATGCAAGGTTTACCTCGAGATTTTGGAGATCACTCCAAGAAGAGTTGGGGACAAAATTGAGGTTGAGCACGGCTTACCATCCGCAAACCGATGGTCAAAGTGAAAGAACGATCCAAACGGTTGAAGATATGTTGAGATCGTGTGTGTTGGATTTTGGCGGTAAATGGGATGAACATTTACCGTTAGTTGAATTTTCATATAACAATAGCTATCACTCGACAATTAAGATGCCACCGTTTGAGGCATTGTATGGGAGAAAATGTAGGACGCCTTCTTGTTGGTTAGAGGCGGGTGAGACGAAACTCACGGGTCCCGAGATTGTAAAAATAACAAATGAGAAAATCGGAATAATTCAAAGGAATATGAAAGTGGCACAAGATCGCCAAAAGAGTTATTCGAGTTTGAAAAAGCGACCCTACGATTTGAATGTCGGTGATATGGTGATGTTGAAAGTGTCGCCTTGGAAAGGCGTGATGAGATTTGGAAAGAATGGCAAATTGAGCCCAAGGTATGTAGGCTCGTTTAGGATCTTGAAACGGGTCGGCTTACAAGCATTTAAGTTAGAACTTCCACCCGAGTTGCAAGGTGTCCATGACACCTTCTATGTTAGTAATTTGAAGAAATTTGTGGGTGAAGTGGAGAATATTATCCCACTCCAAGATTTGCGGGTCGATGCACCCAACCGGTTGATTGAAGAGCCCGAGGCCATATTGGAGGCCCAAACAAAGAAATTGAGGAACAAAGAGATTGAGCTAGTGTTGGTCAAGTGGAAACATTCCCTTGGGCCAAATTTGACTTGGGAAGTCAAAGATGAGATGAAGAAACGCTACCCGGATTTTGTAGATTATGAGACGATTCCGAGGACGGAATCCTCTTAAGGGGTAGATAGTTGTAACGACCGTAATTTTACGTTTTTCATTTCGTGTATTTATTCGGGATTTATGTGAATTTTCGTCATTTATATTAGTTTACATTTCGGTTTGTGTTTTATCGAATGATTGAATGTTTGGGACTTGGTATAACCAAGTATGGGTCAAAACTTGGATGGAAACAAGTTTAAAGGCCAAGAATCTGGCTGGAACAGCCCTCGCGGCGCGAGGCAGGCGCGAGCCAGACGCGAGATCGAACAGTAGGTTCAGAACTCAGACGCGAGAGACTCGCGCCGAGCTCGAGTTGAGATTCGCGTCGAGCTCGCGGCGCGAGCCAGGCGCGAGTTAGGTGTTCCTGCGGCGACCAAGAAGACAACCCGCGTCACCTCGCGGCGCGAGGCAAACGCGAGCGGGGCGCGAGGTCTGCCTGGAGTATATAAAGTTGTGTAGAAGCTAGGGCTCATAACACCTACGAACCCTAGACTTAGAGCAGCCGTTTTTTAGAGCATTTGGGCGGTTTTTGGAGCTAAGGAGCTCAAATCTTCATCATCTTGAAGGATTTAGGCATCAAGGGTAAGAATTATTGCATATCTTGCTTAGTTACCTTCATTTTGAGCTTAGTATGGGTAACAATAGTGGTTTTGGGAACCCACCATATCATCTTTGGGGAAGATGAACTTTCATGGGTGTAAAACACTCCTTGTAGACTTGTAATCAATGTGTACAAGTTGGATTTGGAATTGGTGATGGGAAATCTTGGACTAGGGTTTGAGATTCCACCGAGTTGTATGAACTTGGTGGTTAGAAATGTTTAGATGGATTAATTAGTAGCTAGTTATAGATTATAACTAGATTTTGTAATGATATTGATGTTAGGTCAAGAAGACCTTGAGACTGGAAGTACTTCCTCAATTTGGAAGTAAGGATTGTGTTGTTGAACACAATTGTTGGATAGCATTGCTAAGGTGAGTACATGTGATCTTTCTGAGTACATAGTAAACCATGTTCTTGTAATTGAAATGATTTTTTTAGAGTCTTTATTAGATAATCAATAAAGAAAAGATTGAATTGATAGAGTAAGTAATTGAATTGAATTACATTGAATTGAATTGAATTGTATTGTACTTGATTGTGTAGTTACCACTAGTATGATTGAGTTGTGATATGGGCATTGACCCAAGTAGATGATTTGTTATGTGGTAGCTAATCAATTGGATCCTAGATAACCCACACAAGTTGGGGGAGTTAGTGACACCTACTTGGGGCGGTACCACCCTGCGCAAGGGTAGTGTGTCGAGAAATAGATAACCCGGAAAGCGGGGGAGTTTGAGATAACCCGGAAAACGGGGAGCAAATAGATAACCCGGAAACGGGGGAGATTACCTAGATAACACATATCGGG
Organism: Calendula officinalis; assembly: GCA_963853835.1. Taxonomy (NCBI): domain Eukaryota; kingdom Viridiplantae; phylum Streptophyta; class Magnoliopsida; order Asterales; family Asteraceae; genus Calendula; species Calendula officinalis. Next base: position 24,996,512 of record OY970820.1, read on the forward strand.
GGAGTTGTTTCGGGGAGGCCCGTTACGTATGTGATTGGCTTATGGCAAGCCTTAGAGTTGATTGACTATTTGCAATTTGTTAATTATTTAATTACTATTTTATTGCAAATTATTTATAACCGGGTCTAAAACCCATGTTTCTCACGAGACAATTTTGTCTCACGTACTACGTTTTCTTTTATGTATATGTACTCAGGTTCGGGAGCCAAGGATTGGGCGGCCCATATTTTTAGCATTTGGATGATTAAGCTCGGTGTACTTATTTAATTCCCTATACTAGTTTTGATATATATTTGTAACACCGGTTTTTGGTACTCCTTAATTATTCCAAATGTTTTATTTCAACCATATTTTGGATGTTATGGATTTTAAATGTTAAACTTATTTATTTTAAAAAGTTTAAATTGTTTTGAAAAATTGGTGTGTTACACGTATAACTTTGCCAAAGTTTGATTTACTGCACAACACATTAAGATTACTCAACTAAACAAAGTAATTAGGAAAATTGTGTAGAATGAAAGCTAACTTAAATTGGACAAGATCATGCATGAAGCTTAAAATCACCAATTTTGGTTACTCCAAATGTTACTTTGGAACTCTCATGACCAATCTACCAAACAATAAAAATAACATAAAGTTAATTGAATTTATTATATTTAATATTAGTTCTTGAAAAAAGATATGCATTTAAAACGTACTGCACATTTGACAATCAATTATTTCGGATCACGGACAGATGGTAAAAGAGCTTGTTGTTCTAATTCTACCAGTGTTTGATCATCATTGTCGTCATCATCATCATATCCTGTACGATTTCTTGCAAATCTTTCTTGAATTATTATTCTGTACAGATTGGCAGAATATTATAACCAACATGATTATTCCGAACCCCCATTAATCACAAATCAGAATCAATCGACCCCATAATTTAAATTTCCATTTCCAACCTCAAAAGATCAAAAATGAATAAAAACAGATAAATATTCAAAATTTTGAGTTTTATAACATACCTGTTCGATTAATCAGTGAATAGGACTGCCGTTTGAGGGTGGGATTTGTGGCTTCCTTGTAGGCATCTGGAATAACCGAAGCATATCTATGTGAATTTACTTATCGAATCTCACTTGTATGGCATGTGCCGATGAGTTGTAGTATCTTTGTATTTCTTGACCAGACCAAAGTCAATTATATTGACCTGCATGGACAGAAAAAGGAAAATAACCCTAATAAAAGCTGGCAGCATTACAAAAATACCTGCATATAGTTAGATGAGTGGGGTAGGTGGGTTGGGTAATGGCATGTGCCGAGTCTTTCCAAGAGTCAATATCTTGTAACGGCCTCCCACTGTTTAATAGCGGGCATACAGGTAGAGCAGAGGAACCACAAATCTGGAAAATATTAAAAATTCATATGAGATTTAGAACACAAAACAAAAAGTCAATGCATACATCAATTATGATAAATGATTTCTGAAGGGAAGGGGTATAATAATAATAATAGATATTGATTGTTTGAGTAGAAAACTTTTAGGCATAATCTTAAAAAAGTTGAAGTCATGCCAACACAAGCACCTGTAGCTAATCTTCCAACCAGAGAATACAATAATCTGGATATCGATCGGATGTCTTCTTGTGTTTGTAAAATATGGAATTAAAAGTATTTAAATTCGTACTGGTCATTTTTGAATTATAATGATGACCAGATAATCCAGAGACTCCACCAACAGAATTCTGAACATTTTTAGAAGTTTGTATTTTTTGTCATATTCTTAATTCACAAGCACATATGCATATAAGAAATTAATTAGTCCTGTGCAATCCAATTAAGTGAATCTTTCAAGATAACTAATTCTATATAACACTTTGGTACCTGCAAAATTCCAACTATAGTGACAATAACCTTTGGAGAAGATAACTTGCGAGATGACCGTAATGATGATTAGAATGGTACATCACAATTCTCGAATATTATAAAAATAAAGAAATTGTGTTTACCTTTTGCATTCCCGTCGCCTAAAATAATGACTTTATCTTTTGGGGGAGCAGATGTGCGCGGTTAGAGAAATCACGTACTTGATCATTGAAGAAACCCTAAATTGAAGAAAGCCGTGGTGGTGTATGCGGCCAGAAACCATAGAAATCCAAGGAATGCCTGGGAAGAGAGAGCGACAGATGCAATTAGAAGATTGAACGATGCGTCATGGAAACTGTAGAAGTTGAAGATATCGTGTTCCTAAAATCATGGCTTAAGATCAGTGAAGGAGTTTCTATAAAAACTGAATGTAACCTCCATGAAACTCGTATAGAACACAACTGGCACTGAAAAAGTCTGCATGGCATTATTAGTCAGCATCTAACGTGGATTAATAGGCAAAACATGATTTGAAATCCTTTCATTTAATAGGAATAATAATAATAATAATATATATATAGATATTTAGACTAATTAATGGCTAAACTCATTCAAAATTACATAAAATTTATCATATTGTTAATTTTGGACATTAAATTTCTCAAATATATAATATTTTAACAAAAATATACCAAATAGCCGCCGGTTCCGGTTATCCACGGTTACCGGTTCCTAAATTTTGAGAACCGGAACCTCTTAGGGCGGTTCCATAATTTTAAGAACCGGAACCGGCGGTTCCAAAGCGGTTCCGGTTCCAATTCCGGTTACCCGCTTTTTCTACTCACCCCTAATTGTAATTAAATTATTATAATTAAATGGTACTTAATACATGAAACTCGATGAAAAATGGTATTTAAATTTTTTCTTAGTTTTTATTCAATCTCAAGAACTTTATTAATTTTCATTTCTTTTGATTAGCATTGTCAATTCTTGTGCATGTATGAGATAAAGTCGAGATAAAATATGAAAATGTACTTTGGTTATGTGCAACTGATCCAAATAGAAAATATTAAGCATCATTAACTAAAACTTCATATCATATTATTCTTATAACATCCCAAAATCTGGCCTAGTAGTTATTGACCTTAAGGTATTTAATTAAATGATTATCTGATTAATTGCTTAGTTAAATTGTTTAGCCATCCGTCTTTTGTGGTATTTTAACCAAGGGGTTAAAATACCTGACTTGTGATAAATTTGGAATGAAAACGTGAATTTTATATCTTTAGATTCCTTGTTGAATTTCGTTTCCGGAAATACTTTCGTTTTTAAAATTGGAGTCTGTTTGCTATTTTAAATAAATTATCTACGCAAGGGACTTTTCAGACGTATACTGATAAAGTGAATTTTAGCCAACAAGGGGGGCCCACCCTTGCTTGGTTGGTCGTGGAGAGAGAGAGGGATAAACCCTCTCTTTTCTTTTACTTCCTTTTTCCAAAATTATCCACTATTCCATTGAAAACAGTCTCAACTCCATCTTCACTTGTTCTTGCTTGTTCTTGAGCTTTGGTGGTCCAATCTCTTGGTGAATTCCGAAATTCTTGCTGAAGTTAGTGTAGGAGAAGCTTAGAAGTAAGTTACACCTTCTCCTTTACTTGTCCTTGTTGTTCTTGAGCCTTGTGGTGAACTAGGGTTTATGATTCCTAGTGTTTTGTGGTTGAATCTTGATATGGATGTTTTTTTATGTGTTTATGCAAGCTTTTATATCATTTGTATGGTAGATTGTTGAAAGAAGACAAGATTTGGTGAAAATCACCTTCAACCTCCATTAATGGTGGATGTTGAAGGTGGGTTTTGATGAATCTTGGATTTCTAGTTATTTGGTTGGATGGAATTGCTTGTTAGGTTGAGAAAACATGTTTGTTAAGTTATGGATGTTAAAAACCTAGTATTGTTAGATTGGTGAAGTAATCTAGCTAGTGTTTGGATGTTTGGGTCAAAATGGTTAACTAGTGATTATGCAAGTATGACACTTGGAATTGTGATGGTGATGAATTCGATAGAATTGCTAGTTAATGGTGAATTGCTAGTATAGAAATTATGTGCTAGTTGATGGAAAGGTGGAAGTGATTTAGTCATGTTCGGGTTTTTGGCCCGTTTGGGTCAACTAATTGAAATGAAATGCTAGATGGTCATAATCGGTTAAATGACTTGTTGTTGTTGGAATGTTGGTAAATGTCATTTGGATGTGCGTTGGGTGAAATTTAGTTGATGATTTTTAAAATTGACGGTTTTGACAATTTGGTGGATCGATCACTAACAGTAGGTTCAGAACTCAGACGCGAGAGACTCGCGCCGAGCTCGAGTTGAGATTCGCGTCGAGCTCGCGGCGCGAGCCAGGCGCGAGTTAGGTGTTCCTGCGGCGACCAAGAAGACAACCAGCGTCACCTCGCGGCGCGAGGCAAACGCGAGCGGGGCGCGAGGTCTGTCTGGAGTATATAAAGTTGTGTAGAAGCTAGGGCTCATAACACCTACGAACCCTAGACTTAGAGCAGCCGTTTTTTAGAGCATTTGGGCGGTTTTTGGAGCTAAGGAGCTCAAATCTTCATCATCTTGAAGGATTTGGGCATCAAGGGTAAGAATTCTTGCATATCTTGCTTAGTTACCTTCATTTTGAGCTTAGTATGGGTAACAATGGTGGTTTTGGGAACCCACCATATCATCTTTGGGGAAGATGAACTTTCATGGGTGTAAAACACTCCTTGTAGACTTGTAATCAATGTGTACAAGTTGGATTTGGAATTGGTGATGGGAAATCTTGAACTAGGGTTTGAGATTCCACCGAGTTGTATGAACTTGGTGGTTAGAAATGTTTAGATGGATTAATTAGTAGCTAGTTATAGATTATAACTAGATTTTGTAATGATATTGATGTTAGGTCAAGAAGACCTTGAGATTGGAAGTACTTCCTCAATTTAGAAGTAAGGATTGTGTTGTTGAACACAATTGTTGGATAGCATTGCTAAGGTGAGTACATGTGATCTTTCTGAGTACATAGTAAACCATGTTCTTGTAATTGAAATGATTTTTTTAGAGTCTTTATTAGATAATCGTTTTAATAAAGAAAAGATTGAATTGATAGAGTAAGTAATTGAATTGAATTACATTGAATTGAATTGAATTGTATTGTACTTGATTGTGTAGTTACCACTAGTATGATTGAGTTGTGATATGGGCATTGACCCAAGTAGATGATTTGTTATGTGGTAGCTAATCAATTGGATCCTAGATAACCCACACAAGTTGGGGGAGTTAGTGACACCTACTTGGGGCAGTACCACCCTGCGCAAGGGTAGTGTGTCGAGAAATAGATAACCCGGAAAGCGGGGGAGTTTGAGATAACCCAGAAAATGGGGGAGCAAATAGATAACCCGGAAACGGGAGAGTTTACCTAGATAACCCATATCGGGGGAGTTGTTTCGGGGAGGCCCGTTACGTATGTGATTGGCTTATGGCAAGCCTTAGAGTTGATTGACTATTTGCAATTTGTTAATTATTTAATTACTATTTTATTGCAAATTATTTCTAACCGGGTCTAAAAGCCATGTTTCTCACGAGACAATTTTGTCTCACGTACTACGTTTTCTTTTATGCCTATGTACTCAGGTTCGGGAGCTAAGGATTAGGCGGCCCGTATTGTTAGCATTTGGATGATTAAGCTCGGTGTACTTATTTAATTCCCTAGACTAGTTTTGATATATATTTGTAACACCGATTTTTGGTACTCCTTAATTATTCCAAATGTTTTATTTCAACCATATTTTGGATGTTATGGATTTTAAATGTTAAACTTATTTATTTTAAAAAGTTTAAATTGTTTTGAAAAATTGGTGTGTTCCAACTTGGTATCAGAGCATTAGTCTAAGTGAATTAGGTTGGTTACCCACCCTAGACTTAGACTTTGCTTTTGGGACATGATGTTCTATAGGAAGTTAGGTTGACCTTTAAGAGCTAGGGTTGACCATTGAGGGAATTGTTTTAAATCGAGCTATTCTTATGTTTAATTTTGACTTTTTAGTCAACTTATTAGATTCTAATTGGGTTGACATCTTGTTATAGTAAGATGGCTAGAACGAGAAGTGGTCGAATAGTGGATGGAGAACAAGCTTCAAATGTGAATCCAGATGGGAATGGATTGGCCAATTCGGGTATCGGGAATAACCATACTCCGGTAACAATGGAGGCCATTCAATCCATGCTCACTAACATGCGAAATGTGATGCAACAAGATGTTAAGCGGATCATAAATGATCGGTTGAACTTAGGAGGTGATGATGAGGAAAGGGAGGAAGAGGAACGACTTTTTGAGGAGGAGAGGGAGGAAGGTGAAGATTCCCCTCAACTCACTAAGACCAAGTCAACGGGGAACACCAACCCGACCGAGAAATTCTCCAATGGGGAAAGTGGTGAAGAGAGAAAGATTGAACGTGAAGGATGTTCATACAAGACATTCCTTGCATGTCGACCCGACTTCTACCTCGGGAGTACGGAACCGAAAGTGACGGTTCAATGGATTCTAGAGACGGAACGTGTGCTTGAGAGTAGCAAGTGCAAAGAGGAAGACATGGTGACTTATGCCTCACGCTTGTTCAAAGATGATGCTCTTACATGGTGGGACACCGTGTATGAAACCTTGGGGAAGAAAGCCATCTACAAGATGTCGTGGGATGAGTTCACTAGGAGACTCAAAGAGAAGTATTGTCCCGAAAGGGAGTTGGAGGAGTTGTTGGAAGAGTTCTTGCACTTCAAGAAAGGCAATTTGACCTTGGATGAGTATACCAAGAAGTTCACGGGATATCTCCCGTTTGTGTCAAGTACTTACCCAACCGAACGTAGTCGTGTGGTTCGGTTTGCCAATGGGTTACCTTGGGAGTATGAGCTCGAAGTGAAGAGGGCAACCACTCTTGATGAGGCGATCAATGTCGCCCGAAGCGTTGAGAAAGTTAGTAAAAGGAGAGTTCAAGAGAGATCGGTTGGTAATGAGAAAAGAAAGTTTGAAAGTTTTTCGGGACCATCCAAGAAAAGCAAGTTTGCCCCGAGCGGGTCAAAACAAGGAAGTGTTGGTGGATGTAGGAAGTGTGGTAGGGAACACAAGGGAGAGTGCAAGGCGGATTCCAATGGTTGTTTCAAATGTGGAAGGTTTGGCCACAAGGCTAGAGATTGTAAGGCCAAGAGCCTAGATGAGGTTGAATGTTTCTCATGTCATGAGAAAGGGCATTATAGCAATGTTTGCCCGAAGAAAGGAACCGAAACGTTAGTGTCAACCGCTCACAAGAAACCGGAGCCGATGAAGGTCAAAGGTCGTGCCTTCCAACTCACGCGTGAAGAAGCCAAAGAGACTCATGATGTCGTCTCAGGTACCTTATTCATAAACTCCATACCCACTTATGTGTTGATTGATTCGGGTTCTACTTATTCTTTTGTGTCTCATGAATTTGGTACTAAGTTTAAGGTTCCACTAGAGTTACTTGATGAATTGTATGAAATAGAAGTAGCCGATGGGAAAACCTCTATGGTTCAACATGTCTATAGAAATTGTGAGTTAGAAATCGATAACAAGAAGTTTAAGGTTGATTTGATGCCTATGGGAATTAAGGCTTTCGATGTAATTATTGGGATGGATTGGTTGGGAATCCACCAAGCCAAGATTTTATGTGGAAGGAAATTAGTGTCGATTAAATCTCCCGAAAATGAAAAGGTGTACATCTATGGGGAAAAGAGGCATCGTATGCCAAACTTGTTAACCGCAATTAAGGCAAGAAAATGTTTGGCGAAAGGTTGTGCATCATTTATAGCCTATGTCCTAGATGGAAGAAAAGAAAAGAAGACGGTAGAGAATGTGAAAATTATTCGAGATTTCCCCGAATTTTTTCCCGATGACTTACCCGGTTTGCCACCGGAGAGACAAGTCGAATTCCGAATTGATTTAGTTCCGGGGGCGACGCCGATTGCCCGAGCCCCGTATCGTTTAGCCCTAACCGAAATGAGAGAGTTGATGGCTCAACTTCAAGATTTGCTCGATAAGGGTTTTATCCGTCCTAGTTCGTCACCATGGGGTGCACCGGTTTTATTTGTGAAGAAGAAAGATGGTTCGATGAGGATGTGTATCGATTGAGAACTTAACAAGATGACGATAAAGAACCGATATCCTTTGCCGAGGATAGATGATTTATTTGATCAACTTCAAGGAGCCGATTATTTTTTCCAAGATCGATTTGAGATCGGGTTACCATCAAGTTCGTGTTAAAGAAGGTGACACCGAGAAGACGGCCTTTAGAACTCGTTATGGGCATTATGAATTTTTAGTTATGCCATTCGGTTTGACGAATGCCCCGGCTATTTTTATGGATCTCATGAATAGGGTTTGTAAACCTTTTCTCGATAAATTTCTCATAGTATTTATTGATGACATTCTTATTTTCTCCAAAACCGAAGAAGAACATGAAGAACATTTAAGGCAAACTCTAGAAGTTTTGAAGCGAGAAAAATTGTATGCTAAGTTCTCAAAGTGTGAATTTTGGTTGCTGGAAGTTCAATTCTTAGGTCATGTGGTATCTCGAATCGGGATAAAAGTTGACCCGTCTAAGATCGAGGCAGTGAAGAATTGGGAAGCACCGAAGACCCCGACCGAAGTTAGGAGTTTTCTTGGGTTAGCCGGTTACTACCGAAGGTTTATTGAAGATTTTTCCCGAGTGGCGGTCCCACTCACTAGACTAACGAGAAAAGATGTAAAGTTCGAATGGGGGAAAAAGTAAGAGGATGCTTTTGCCTTGTTGAAAGAGAAATTGTGCAATGCACCGATCCTCACTCTACCCGACGGTATGGAAGATTTCGTAGTGTATAGTGACGCCTCGAATAAAGGTCTCGGTTGTGTTTTAATGCAAAGAGGTAAGGTGATAGCTTATGCTTCAAGACAGTTGAAGAATGCGGAAGAAAGGTATACAACACATGATTTGGAGTTGGCGGCGATTATTTTTGCCTTAAAGATTTGGAGGCATTACTTGTATGGTACAAGGTGTATCTTGTACACGGATCACAAAAGCCTCAAGTATGTGTTTACACAAAAAGACTTGAATATGAGACAAAGAAGGTGGATCGAGTTGATTAGTGACTACGATTGTGAGATCGTTTATCATGAAGGAAAAGCCAATGTGGTAGCTGACGCCTTGAGTAGAAAAGTTTATGAAAAACCGGTTAAGGCTAAGTTGATGCGAATTGATGTAGTATCTAGTTTTATTGAAAGTATAAAAACCGCACAAAAGGAAGTGATAGGGAAGGACGAGTATAGGCAAGAGAGGTTGGGAAAGAACCAAGTATTTGAAGAAAATGATCAAGGGTTAAAAACGGTGAATGGCCGGATTTGGGTTCCGAAGTTCGGTGGAAACCAAAAAGTGTTGTTGAATGATGCTCACAAGTCTAAATATTCGATTCATCCCGAAAGTACGAAGACTTATCAAGACTTGAAGGAAATTTATTGGTGGCCCGGGATGAAGTCGAGGGTAGCAAAGTACATATCAAAATGTGCCACGTGTGCACAAGTGAAAGCCGAGCACCAAGTGCCTTATGGTGTTGCACAATCGTTGCAAGTGCCGGCCGGGAAATGGAATGACATCAAAATGGATTTCATTGTTGGTCTCCAAAAGACGAGTAGGAATCATGACGCCATTTGGGTGATTGTTGATAGGTTAACGAAAAGTGCGTTATTCCTGGCTATTCGGGAAACCATGCCACTCGAGAAGTTGGCAAAATTGTATGTTGATGAAGTTGTCCGTTTGCATGGGGTACCATTGTCGATTGTGTCCGATCGGGATGCAAGGTTTACCTCGAGATTTTGGAGATCACTCCAAGAAGAGTTGGGGACAAAATTGAGGTTGAGCACGGCTTACCATCCGCAAACCGATGGTCAAAGTGAAAGAACGATCCAAACGGTTGAAGATATGTTGAGATCGTGTGTGTTGGATTTTGGCGGTAAATGGGATGAACATTTACCGTTAGTTGAATTTTCATATAACAATAGCTATCACTCGACAATTAAGATGCCACCGTTTGAGGCATTGTATGGGAGAAAATGTAGGACGCCTTCTTGTTGGTTAGAGGCGGGTGAGACGAAACTCACGGGTCCCGAGATTGTAAAAATAACAAATGAGAAAATCGGAATAATTCAAAGGAATATGAAAGTGGCACAAGATCGCCAAAAGAGTTATTCGAGTTTGAAAAAGCGACCCTACGATTTGAATGTCGGTGATATGGTGATGTTGAAAGTGTCGCCTTGGAAAGGCGTGATGAGATTTGGAAAGAATGGCAAATTGAGCCCAAGGTATGTAGGCTCGTTTAGGATCTTGAAACGGGTCGGCTTACAAGCATTTAAGTTAGAACTTCCACCCGAGTTGCAAGGTGTCCATGACACCTTCTATGTTAGTAATTTGAAGAAATTTGTGGGTGAAGTGGAGAATATTATCCCACTCCAAGATTTGCGGGTCGATGCACCCAACCGGTTGATTGAAGAGCCCGAGGCCATATTGGAGGCCCAAACAAAGAAATTGAGGAACAAAGAGATTGAGCTAGTGTTGGTCAAGTGGAAACATTCCCTTGGGCCAAATTTGACTTGGGAAGTCAAAGATGAGATGAAGAAACGCTACCCGGATTTTGTAGATTATGAGACGATTCCGAGGACGGAATCCTCTTAAGGGGTAGATAGTTGTAACGACCGTAATTTTACGTTTTTCATTTCGTGTATTTATTCGGGATTTATGTGAATTTTCGTCATTTATATTAGTTTACATTTCGGTTTGTGTTTTATCGAATGATTGAATGTTTGGGACTTGGTATAACCAAGTATGGGTCAAAACTTGGATGGAAACAAGTTTAAAGGCCAAGAATCTGGCTGGAACAGCCCTCGCGGCGCGAGGCAGGCGCGAGCCAGACGCGAGATCGAACAGTAGGTTCAGAACTCAGACGCGAGAGACTCGCGCCGAGCTCGAGTTGAGATTCGCGTCGAGCTCGCGGCGCGAGCCAGGCGCGAGTTAGGTGTTCCTGCGGCGACCAAGAAGACAACCCGCGTCACCTCGCGGCGCGAGGCAAACGCGAGCGGGGCGCGAGGTCTGCCTGGAGTATATAAAGTTGTGTAGAAGCTAGGGCTCATAACACCTACGAACCCTAGACTTAGAGCAGCCGTTTTTTAGAGCATTTGGGCGGTTTTTGGAGCTAAGGAGCTCAAATCTTCATCATCTTGAAGGATTTAGGCATCAAGGGTAAGAATTATTGCATATCTTGCTTAGTTACCTTCATTTTGAGCTTAGTATGGGTAACAATAGTGGTTTTGGGAACCCACCATATCATCTTTGGGGAAGATGAACTTTCATGGGTGTAAAACACTCCTTGTAGACTTGTAATCAATGTGTACAAGTTGGATTTGGAATTGGTGATGGGAAATCTTGGACTAGGGTTTGAGATTCCACCGAGTTGTATGAACTTGGTGGTTAGAAATGTTTAGATGGATTAATTAGTAGCTAGTTATAGATTATAACTAGATTTTGTAATGATATTGATGTTAGGTCAAGAAGACCTTGAGACTGGAAGTACTTCCTCAATTTGGAAGTAAGGATTGTGTTGTTGAACACAATTGTTGGATAGCATTGCTAAGGTGAGTACATGTGATCTTTCTGAGTACATAGTAAACCATGTTCTTGTAATTGAAATGATTTTTTTAGAGTCTTTATTAGATAATCAATAAAGAAAAGATTGAATTGATAGAGTAAGTAATTGAATTGAATTACATTGAATTGAATTGAATTGTATTGTACTTGATTGTGTAGTTACCACTAGTATGATTGAGTTGTGATATGGGCATTGACCCAAGTAGATGATTTGTTATGTGGTAGCTAATCAATTGGATCCTAGATAACCCACACAAGTTGGGGGAGTTAGTGACACCTACTTGGGGCGGTACCACCCTGCGCAAGGGTAGTGTGTCGAGAAATAGATAACCCGGAAAGCGGGGGAGTTTGAGATAACCCGGAAAACGGGGAGCAAATAGATAACCCGGAAACGGGGGAGATTACCTAGATAACACATATCGGGGGAGTTGTTTCGGGGAGGCCCGTTACGTATGTGATTGGCTTATGGCAAGCCTTAGAGTTGATTGACTATTTGCAATTTGTTAATTATTTAATTACTATTTTATTGCAAATTATTTATAACCGGGTCTAAAACCCATGTTTCTCACGAGACAATTTTGTCTCACGTACTACGTTTTCTTTTATGTATATGTACTCAGGTTCGGGAGCCAAGGATTGGGCGGCCCATATTTTTAGCATTTGGATGATTAAGCTCGGTGTACTTATTTAATTCCCTATACTAGTTTTGATATATATTTGTAACACCGGTTTTTGGTACTCCTTAATTATTCCAAATGTTTTATTTCAACCATATTTTGGATGTTATGGATTTTAAATGTTAAACTTATTTATTTTAAAAAGTTTAAATTGTTTTGAAAAATTGGTGTGTTACACGTATAACTTTGCCAAAGTTTGATTTACTGCACAACACATTAAGATTACTCAACTAAACAAAGTAATTAGGAAAATTGTGTAGAATGAAAGCTAACTTAAATTGGACAAGATCATGCATGAAGCTTAAAATCACCAATTTTGGTTACTCCAAATGTTACTTTGGAACTCTCATGACCAATCTACCAAACAATAAAAATAACATAAAGTTAATTGAATTTATTATATTTAATATTAGTTCTTGAAAAAAGATATGCATTTAAAACGTACTGCACATTTGACAATCAATTATTTCGGATCACGGACAGATGGTAAAAGAGCTTGTTGTTCTAATTCTACCAGTGTTTGATCATCATTGTCGTCATCATCATGATATCCTGTACGATTTCTTGCAAATCTTTCTTGAATTATTATTCTGTACAGATTGGCAGAATATTATAACCAACATGATTATTCCGAACCCCCATTAATCACAAATCAGAATCAATCGACCCCATAATTTAAATTTCCATTTCCAACCTCAAAAGATCAAAAATGAATAAAAACAGATAAATATTCAAAATTTTGAGTTTTATAACATACCTGTTCGATTAATCAGTGAATAGGACTGCCGTTTGAGGGTGGGATTTGTGGCTTCCTTGTAGGCATCTGGAATAACCGAAGCATATCTATGTGAATTTACTTATCGAATCTCACTTGTATGGCATGTGCCGATGAGTTGTAGTATCTTTGTATTTCTTGACCAGACCAAAGTCAATTATATTGACCTGCATGGACAGAAAAAGGAAAATAACCCTAATAAAAGCTGGCAGCATTACAAAAATACCTGCATATAGTTAGATGAGTGGGGTAGGTGGGTTGGGTAATGGCATGTGCCGAGTCTTTCCAAGAGTCAATATCTTGTAACGGCCTCCCACTGTTTAATAGCGGGCATACAGGTAGAGCAGAGGAACCACAAATCTGGAAAATATTAAAAATTCATATGAGATTTAGAACACAAAACAAAAAGTCAATGCATACATCAATTATGATAAATGATTTCTGAAGGGAAGGGGTATAATAATAATAATAGATATTGATTGTTTGAGTAGAAAACTTTTAGGCATAATCTTAAAAAAGTTGAAGTCATGCCAACACAAGCACCTGTAGCTAATCTTCCAACCAGAGAATACAATAATCTGGATATCGATCGGATGTCTTCTTGTGTTTGTAAAATATGGAATTAAAAGTATTTAAATTCGTACTGGTCATTTTTGAATTATAATGATGACCAGATAATCCAGAGACTCCACCAACAGAATTCTGAACATTTTTAGAAGTTTGTATTTTTTGTCATATTCTTAATTCACAAGCACATATGCATATAAGAAATTAATTAGTCCTGTGCAATCCAATTAAGTGAATCTTTCAAGATAACTAATTCTATATAACACTTTGGTACCTGCAAAATTCCAACTATAGTGACAATAACCTTTGGAGAAGATAACTTGCGAGATGACCGTAATGATGATTAGAATGGTACATCACAATTCTCGAATATTATAAAAATAAAGAAATTGTGTTTACCTTTTGCATTCCCGTCGCCTAAAATAATGACTTTATCTTTTGGGGGAGCAGATGTGCGCGGTTAGAGAAATCACGTACTTGATCATTGAAGAAACCCTAAATTGAAGAAAGCCGTGGTGGTGTATGCGGCCAGAAACCATAGAAATCCAAGGAATGCCTGGGAAGAGAGAGCGACAGATGCAATTAGAAGATTGAACGATGCGTCATGGAAACTGTAGAAGTTGAAGATATCGTGTTCCTAAAATCATGGCTTAAGATCAGTGAAGGAGTTTCTATAAAAACTGAATGTAACCTCCATGAAACTCGTATAGAACACAACTGGCACTGAAAAAGTCTGCATGGCATTATTAGTCAGCATCTAACGTGGATTAATAGGCAAAACATGATTTGAAATCCTTTCATTTAATAGGAATAATAATAATAATAATATATATATAGATATTTAGACTAATTAATGGCTAAACTCATTCAAAATTACATAAAATTTATCATATTGTTAATTTTGGACATTAAATTTCTCAAATATATAATATTTTAACAAAAATATACCAAATAGCCGCCGGTTCCGGTTATCCACGGTTACCGGTTCCTAAATTTTGAGAACCGGAACCTCTTAGGGCGGTTCCATAATTTTAAGAACCGGAACCGGCGGTTCCAAAGCGGTTCCGGTTCCAATTCCGGTTACCCGCTTTTTCTACTCACCCCTAATTGTAATTAAATTATTATAATTAAATGGTACTTAATACATGAAACTCGATGAAAAATGGTATTTAAATTTTTTCTTAGTTTTTATTCAATCTCAAGAACTTTATTAATTTTCATTTCTTTTGATTAGCATTGTCAATTCTTGTGCATGTATGAGATAAAGTCGAGATAAAATATGAAAATGTACTTTGGTTATGTGCAACTGATCCAAATAGAAAATATTAAGCATCATTAACTAAAACTTCATATCATATTATTCTTATAACATCCCAAAATCTGGCCTAGTAGTTATTGACCTTAAGGTATTTAATTAAATGATTATCTGATTAATTGCTTAGTTAAATTGTTTAGCCATCCGTCTTTTGTGGTATTTTAACCAAGGGGTTAAAATACCTGACTTGTGATAAATTTGGAATGAAAACGTGAATTTTATATCTTTAGATTCCTTGTTGAATTTCGTTTCCGGAAATACTTTCGTTTTTAAAATTGGAGTCTGTTTGCTATTTTAAATAAATTATCTACGCAAGGGACTTTTCAGACGTATACTGATAAAGTGAATTTTAGCCAACAAGGGGGGCCCACCCTTGCTTGGTTGGTCGTGGAGAGAGAGAGGGATAAACCCTCTCTTTTCTTTTACTTCCTTTTTCCAAAATTATCCACTATTCCATTGAAAACAGTCTCAACTCCATCTTCACTTGTTCTTGCTTGTTCTTGAGCTTTGGTGGTCCAATCTCTTGGTGAATTCCGAAATTCTTGCTGAAGTTAGTGTAGGAGAAGCTTAGAAGTAAGTTACACCTTCTCCTTTACTTGTCCTTGTTGTTCTTGAGCCTTGTGGTGAACTAGGGTTTATGATTCCTAGTGTTTTGTGGTTGAATCTTGATATGGATGTTTTTTTATGTGTTTATGCAAGCTTTTATATCATTTGTATGGTAGATTGTTGAAAGAAGACAAGATTTGGTGAAAATCACCTTCAACCTCCATTAATGGTGGATGTTGAAGGTGGGTTTTGATGAATCTTGGATTTCTAGTTATTTGGTTGGATGGAATTGCTTGTTAGGTTGAGAAAACATGTTTGTTAAGTTATGGATGTTAAAAACCTAGTATTGTTAGATTGGTGAAGTAATCTAGCTAGTGTTTGGATGTTTGGGTCAAAATGGTTAACTAGTGATTATGCAAGTATGACACTTGGAATTGTGATGGTGATGAATTCGATAGAATTGCTAGTTAATGGTGAATTGCTAGTATAGAAATTATGTGCTAGTTGATGGAAAGGTGGAAGTGATTTAGTCATGTTCGGGTTTTTGGCCCGTTTGGGTCAACTAATTGAAATGAAATGCTAGATGGTCATAATCGGTTAAATGACTTGTTGTTGTTGGAATGTTGGTAAATGTCATTTGGATGTGCGTTGGGTGAAATTTAGTTGATGATTTTTAAAATTGACGGTTTTGACAATTTGGTGGATCGATCACTAACTCGGTACATTTGTTGACAGGAACCGGGAAGGATACTCAGTGATACTAGCTCACTGAGTTAAGGATTGAAAGTTGAAAGGTGAGTAGATTTAACCTACAACTCGGGTCTCGTCTATTTTGGTTTGGTATTGTGCATACTAGCAAATTGCAGGATTTTACCAGACCCGATCGCGAAAGGCGAACAGAGAAATTGGTTGATGATCGTGAAGTTGTTCGCGAAGGAGTTCCTGACGCGAACATTAGTTCGCGAACGCGAACCTGAGTTCGTGACTGGGAACTTCTTTGTGACACTTTTCGTTGTGTTTTTCGTTGTTAGACTACTTGTTATGTATGCCTAGTGTTAGGGGAATACCATACATGACTATGTGCACATTCGGGATGAGGTCGGTGTCGGAAGGATATCGGCTGAGCATAGTGTATCGACTAATAGGGTATCCAACCTTACCTATATACGTTGCACGGTTAAGAGGAGTTTTACCCGGGGTGTTGGATACGGGCTATCAGTTACCGTGGTTTTGGCCGACCATAGTTTAAGGCCCGTAAAGCCACCGATCCTCTCAAATAAGTGATTACCCACTCGGAGATGTTTCTAACTTCCGTGTTTAAGTGATTAGTGTAGTTGGTAGTGCTAGTAATTCATTCACTTAGCTTTTGTGCTAATCCCTCCCTTATTGACACATTTCAGGTTGGAAGGCTTGAACGGGTCGGGCTTGGACGGGGAGTTTGACCATGCTTTAAATTTGTGTTTTGTAAAATGAGTCGTGTTTTGTAATACCGTCTTTTTAACTAACACCTAGTTTGTAATATTTTGTGGGACCACGGTTTGTAAACCAACATAATTATGAACTTAACTAAATGCTTCTGTAACCTTAGTTTAATACTAAATTGGATATCTTAAAAAAAATGGTTTCAAAAAATGCCGGTGTGACAATTCTAATACTAAAATACTCTAAATAGAATTCTTGTTCCTTTCATGTCTGAGATAAAGTCGAGATACTGGCCAATTAATTTCCACTTAATTTGTTTCAAAATGCTTGATTTAAGAAGCACTTGCTAGACACATCGACAAAAGTGCTCAAGTCCTACAAAATCGATTAAATAACAATTACTTGAGAGAAACCATATGATTTAAATATGTTGCAATGAACAATAAACAATGTAACAATAACAATCTTCATTACCTGGGGGACTTTCGTTATGCTCGAAACACAAATGTTGTATTATTCTCTTCAATAATAATCTACATCGAACATTAAACGCCAAATGACGATATTAACATCTATCAATGTAACATGTGAAATAGATGAAGTGTTTAATCTTAAATAACCATAACTACAAACATGATTCAGTATAAGCCTCTACGAAACAAACAAATTAAGTGTTTATACACGATTCATAATATCAAATGATTAATTTTGATACAAATGTATAAATACGTTTATGCCAACACTTCGAAAACAACGTTCAGTGAAGAAAATGTAAAAGAAAATAGGAGATTAATAGAGAGAATGTTTAGAACACATGGTGTATAAATGCTCTGCCATGATGAGAGGAGACAACGACATAGAGAAGATGTCAGTGGGGGCAACTGTGAAATACAATTTTGGAATTGAGTGAGATATTTATTGAAATTAATTTGGTAACGTCTTTGGCGATATTCAATTTTGGAATTGAGAGAGGGAAGCGAATGAGAGAAATGGTGGTTCTCTTCATCAATATTCAATTAATGTAATAAAGGTTACTTTGATTTCACTTTTGGTTCATTTGGAAGTTGCAAGGATTCTTAAATATATTAATTCATGTTAATCTAATCTTTTCGTTTGCTTACATTAGGATGAAGAAATTACATGTCACAAATGCATGGTCATAATGCTACATCAAAATCGAACTCAACATTTTATATTATATCGCGTGTGCAACCACAAGTTACTTTAAAGGTATATGGTAGTTATTAAGCTATAGAAAACATATGGTAAAGATTTTCTGGAAAAACAAATAGTAGTATAATAAAAAAAATACTTCCACTGTCACAATTTTTTTTTTCATCTTTTCCAAATTTTTTGTCACAAAAAATTTACACTTCTTAAATTAGATGAATTCACTTAATAATATAATATTATTAGCAAAACCCTCACTATTAAATTAATAAAATAATATTATTAACAAGAATTCAACACTAACTATATTTTAAAAACTTATGGTAAAAAGAATTTTGTTTAAGACAAACGATGTAATATTTATTAGGGGTGAATATGGTACGGTATGACATATATTTTCCTCATATCGTGTACCCTACCAATTATACTTGGTACACTAATCTAGCTACCAGTACCGTATCAACTATACTTGGTACCAATTTGTGTGGCTGCCAACAATCATGGTTGGTACGAATTGGTAATGGTATATACCAAGATCACAAACTTATTTGGAATTATTATTAAAAACAAGACATTTTTTCTATACTATTATATTTGTTAATTGTATACGTTAAATGTTATATAAACAGTATCTACGATAGAGTAGAAATTATATAGTATTCTTGTCATAATACATAAGTTTGTAGCATTCTCGTCTGCTTCACACGCTTAATTATTAACATTATGTACAAAAAAACAATAACAAATATGTAATATATTGATCGGTCAGTCTAAAAAGTTGTAACTTGAATGTTTTCATGTTATGATATCATAACTTTTATTTAAAAATAATACATACGTAGTTTACCTTTCTTGAATTCTTCTAAATAATATATATAGTATATAAATTATTGGTTAGGACGGTACTACCATGGTATTCAAAATTTCGTATCATTACTGTACCGAGACTACTTAATTGGTATGGTACTACCAACTAAATATGTTGGCTACCAACATAGGCTACCAACTATTATTAATATGGTTGGTAGCATGTTAGTTGATTTTGTTCAATACAAATTTAACACTCCTGATATTTATATTAGAAAGCAACCCGTTTATTTAAATAGACTAGCCAGATGGATTCATTTAGCCCTAGCCTATTTATTTGGTTTCAGGTTCATGTCATGGATTTCGTTATAGGCCTGTCTATGTTGTTCTGTTAGAAGCTAAATTTAATTTGTTAAAAGTAACAATTAAATAAAGATTTATGGTACGTACATAAATTATATATGGTACCTACAACTTTCATATCAAGGGCCTCTAACCAATCGAGCTACTAGAATATATGTTGATTACTTGACTGTAAATATTTATGTGCCATATTATCTTTATTAATATCTAAACTCATATTAATTTATTGACCACCATCCAAAACTACCATCACTACTAACCACTACCAAAATCACTACTGTCGCCACCCGCCAATCACCACGAACGACTACCCACCACCATTGCTAGTGTCACAACTAACTAGGGGTGACAATTCATGTCAATTTTGTGTTGGCGGGTCAGAAACATTCAACCAGAAAGCTTTATGTTTATATAAATGGGTCAGATATGTTAACCCGAACCCGTTTATCTTCAATCAAAAAATGACTCATATAACTCGTTTAATTAAACAAGTTAAACAAGTTAGTTGGTTAAACGTATTAAACGGATCAAACATGTTTTTGTTATTACACAAATTTATAATAAAATACCAAAACTACTAAGTAACATTTTTAGTTTTTTTGTAACTGTTAATTACGTTTGAACTAGTAAACTGTAAAGTAAGTATACATGTATATTTTTAAATATATTTTAATAAATAAATATGTTGATGGTTCGACCCATTTAAGTTATCATCGACTCAAACATAAATCGTTCAATAAATGGGTTAGTTGAGTCGATCCAAGATTGACGATCATTGACTCCAATATTCGTTATCTCAACCCAATCATGTTTATTTTCATTGCGGATTCAGGTCGGGTTGATAGTATGGTCAGAAATTGACATCCCAAGTCACGACCACTATAACCATTATTATCGCAAAATATAGTACCAAAGTACCTATCGTGATTACATGGATACCTAGCTAAAAACAAATATGAACCAAAGCTTCCAGATTTGCAAGCATACAAAATTACCGATTATAAACTTACGACTTGGTGCATCAAGGCTCAAGACACTAAGGGGGCGTTTGGCTCGACGTAATTCTCCGTAATGTAATTGAAATCGGTTGTAATTGAATTCGGTTGTAATTGAATACGGTTACGCGTCTGTTTAACAAAATTTAAAGTTGTAATTCAAATCAATACTTATACATTTTTTAAAACTTTTTTAAATAGTTTTTTTTATTATTTATTATTATTAGTTTATTTTTTAAAACAAAATTCAAATTTTTTTTTCCTAAATTTTTTTAGGGTAAATTACAGTTTTTGTCCCTGACTTATGGCCTATTCGGGGTTTTTGTCCCTAATCTTTTTTCTTCTGTTTTTTTGTCCCTTAAGTTTTTCAAATTCTGGAAATTTGTCCTTCCGTCTATTTTTGGCCGTTAAGTGACTAAAAATGCAAAAACAATAAGGGTATTTTCGTCTTTTTTCCTCATTCTTCATGTTTTTCAAGAAACCCAGATCTGACCTCCCCCTTCTCTAAAATCTCACATGCTATCTCAAAACTACAAACCTAATAACCTGATTAATCAACAGAACATGAATCGATAAATATATACATGTGTTTGTGTTTCCATAATAGGATGTAAATTAGAATAAATCGAATCGGATCACTAACCCTTTCACCGACGAGAGCACCGGCGATGACGAAGGTGACGTACGTAGACAGAATTACGGCGCATAAGTGATCCAATGGCTGCATCGGGCGTTCAAAAATACCCATGTGGGGGACGATTGCAGATTACGAAAGGAACTGTGATTTTGGGGGCAACTGTGATTTTGAAGATTGTGTACATCACCGGAATTTGGTGGTTGTAGCAGATGAAGAAATGAGATGGGGGCAACTGTGATTTTGAAGGTTTGTTGCAGCTTTGAAAATTTGGTAAAGTCTTTGTTTAAGATTTGGACGGTTTGTTGCAACTGTGATTACGAGATTTTTGAATGAACATTGAAAGTTGATTGTAATTTACTCTTTTGTTTTCTAATGGAGACTTTGACCACCTACAAATTGAGTTTTGATTTGAAGGCGGTGGATTTATGAATTTGTGGAGTGTAAGTTGTTGGATCCCAACAACACAACCGTGTTGCGTTATGACCGAGTAACGAAGATACGATAAGTAAATAACAACAAGATTTCAATGATTAAGAGTTTTATTAAAAACAGCTTAATACAATACAGAGTTTGCGGAAATAGATAGTACACACTACCTAAAACTCTATAGTTGAGTTGACACTTTAGACAGCTCAAACTAGAAGGATATACACTGAGAGTTATATCAGCTGATACTAACAGCTGATATTAATGCCTTAGTAATAACTATGGAGGAGTTAATACTTAGACAATAACTAACTCTCAGAGAATGTTCTTGTGCTTATGATTTCTAAGGGTGTTCTAAAGGTGTTGTAAATGCAAGCATTTACGTCTGTATTTATAGCCCAAGATCCATGTTCCTTAGTCCACAAGTTTGACGACGTGTAAACATATTATTCGTCGATGTAGACTTGCCATGGATCATTAAATGCTATTGCACAAGTTATTGTCCCGAGTGTACTTTGTGTCCACTTCTTCCGGTACCTTTTCTGACGCACAGTGAAAGGTGTACTACATAAGTACAGAAGTTGTTGACTTTCTCTTTACATGCTTGAGGGACAAACGATGAAGTTGTACTGACATTATCTTCTATTCCAAAATAGAAGATCTTCATCGTTTTCTTCTTCTTTGAGCGGGAACGGGAAATGTTCAAGGTGTCAATGAACATTTCCTTTAAGTCTTCATCTGCAGCAGGTACTATCAGCTGATTCCACAATCAGCTGAATAGTCTTCTTCTTGTCTTTGTCCTTTGGTCATAGACTTCGAATGAACTCTCATTAATAGCCGCTGATTTGACTTGTATCCTAAAGCTAAGTACGTACTCAGCTGAAGGTTTATTGTATATACTTGCTTCAGCTGAGACACATACTTCAACTGTTATTTATTCTTCTTGGCTATCGAGCATCAAATCTTATTTACTTAGTCTTGGAACTAACATAAGTTTTGATTTTGATTTAGATTAGGGTTCATCAGTTGGGGGTTCGGTTGAATGTTTAACAATATTAGAATTAGGGTTTAATTGGGGAAGAACACATAAATGAGGAAGATGATGCAAGGGTAATTTGGTAAAATGGATAAAAAAACCGTCATTTAACAGCAAAAAATAGACGGAAGGACAAATATGCAGAATTTTAAAAACTTAAGGGACAAAAAAATGGAAGAAAAAAGATTAGGGACAAAAACCCCGAATCGGGTATAGGTCAGGGACAAAAACTGTAATTTACCCTTTTTTTATTATATTTTTAGTTAAAAAAAATTAAATATTTTATTTTTTTAAATTTTCTTAACTTTTTAAAATTTTTAATTTTTTTTTAAATTTTCTTAACTTTTTAATTTTTTTTTAAAATCTGAAGCATATAAAATATTCAAATTTTTTAGTTTACTAAAGGACCGTAATTGAATTCTTAGGGTTTTGAGACGGAATTCAATTACAAAGAATATCGTAATTCGAAATTACGTCGTAATTGAATTACGAAAAAATTGTTCATCCAAACGTACTCCGTAATGTAATTGAATTATAATTACGGAAGATTACGTCAAAACAAACCGGGGTCTAAAAGGTTGGAATAAACGTAGCTTGAGAAAGTAGGGTGGTATAAATATTTGTGTATTTTTGGTGTGAATTTTGATGAATAATTCTTGTAAAAAAGAGGGCTTTTTTCACTACAACGTAGGACACTCGAAATCCGATTCGAATTGGGATTGATTACGATCGAGGACCGGAATCAACATTCACAGTCATCGCCGATATCTCCGATTGAATTACATCACGTGATTCGGTGACCATCGGAAAACACAACAAAGTGATATAATCTACGACGATGAGGACGAATATAAAGCGGTATCTCAAGGCTAAGCAACGCGCCGTAGATGGTCAAGAACAAGAAGTCATGTTGTCGTCAACCGATTTAGCTTCTCACGAAGATGTTCTAATGGAAATCTTGCTACGATTACCTATCCGATCACTCCTCCGATCAAAATGCGTATCGAAACATTGGCGTTCTCTTATTTCGGATCATCGATTCGCTCTCTTTCGAAACCCTAACCCTAATCCCCCCCGAGGTTTGTTTCTTCAACGAATCGGTAACGTTACTCCTTCAGAGTATGATTTCGTTCCCTTTGATTGCGAAAATAACATTAAACCTCCGTTCAAAACCCTGAATTTCAATGGAGAAGTGTCCGATTCACGTATAATAGTTCTGCATTCGTCCAATGGATTAATGCTCTGCCATAGCCTGTATGAACATTTCTGCAACGATTCAAAACATATCGTGTACGACGCCGTTTATTACGTTTACAATCCAACAATCAATCAATTCGCCACCCTTCCAAAACTCGAAGGCTATGATTCGATTCAAAGACGACCTCGTGGTCTGACATTAGTGTTCGATCCTTCAAAATCACCTCATTACAAAGTCGTATGTGTTCGTGGATATTTATGGAGTAATCATCTCTACACTATAAACATCTACTCATCAGAAAACCAAACTTGGAGCACCTGTGGAGAACTGTTTGCTAATCAAATCGATACAGAATTCACAGGTGGTGTTTACTGGAACGATGCAGTTCACTGGATCAATAAAAAAGGTTTTATTTTTTATCTAAAGATCAACAAAGAACAGGTTGATCAAATTCGCACACCTGTTTTCCGCGACAGCTGGAATGTGAAAAGACATTGTTACCCTTTAGTCGAATCCCATGACTGCTTATTATTTATCGACATATTTCCATTAAGTACGAAATTTGATATTTATGAGATGAATAGGGATTACTCAGGGTGGTTAATTAAGTACAATATAGATCTTAATCAAATAATTACAAAATTCCCAGAAACTGCTGAAACAACACTCTGCATGCTCGGTTTTTTGAGACCGTTACAACGGTTTGTAATTCATTGTGTTATTTTAGGGGAAAAAGAAGAAGAATCATTTTTGGTTATTGAAGTACCTGGGAAAGCTATTAGATATAATATAATGATGAAGACTTTTGAAGAGCTTTGTGAGCTTGATTTTTGTCAACCGTTTCGGTTGTCAGTTGCAGATGATGGTTTTTCAAAAGTTGGCAGGTGGCCAGGTGCTTTTCTGTTTGTTGAGTCGCTTGCTAATGTTTGATGAATATGTGGGTTTATTATGTGTTGGTTAAAGTTAGTTAAAAGTTATTTAAAAGTTAGTTAAAAGTTGATGGTAATGCAGCATTATGAAACTAACATTTTGCGTTGTAATGTTTGGATAGAAATTTGGGTGTCAGCTAGATGTTATATATAGTTTATGCTACTTGCAATATGCAGAATTGTTACTGTTCCTCATGATACAGGTGGCAGTTATGATTTGTTCACTTATGTGTTGGTACAATAAAAGTTACTAGCTTAAAACAAAATGGTTAAAATGGGGTCGGCATTTGGGTTGAAAAACTGAACCAAACTGAAAATCGACCAAAATCGAAAATTGGTAATTGATTTGGTTTTCGGTTTTGTAAATTCATGATTTTTGGTTTTGGTGCGGTTTGGTCCGGTCCTCGGATGGGGTGACCTGTTAGCATTTGGGCTGACAAAACTGAACCGTACTGAAACCAAAAGTATGTAATTAATCCGGTTATCGGTTTTGGAATTTCATGATTTTGGTTTCGGTGCGGTTTGGTCCGGTCCTCATATAGGGGTGAGCTGTGAGCATTTGGGCTGAAGTGAACCGAACTGATACACAAAACATGTTATCGTTTCGGTTTTCGGTTTTGTAATTTCATGATTTTTTATTTTTGCTGTGAGGATTTGGGTTGAAAAAACTAAACCGAACATGTAATCCGTTCAGTTTTCGATTTTGAAAATTCATCATAATTAATTTCGGTGCGGTTCGGTTTTTATATTGTGCTCACCAAAGTTAAAATTATAATATGGAAAACCTTTTAACATTTTGTTCAAATTGTTTGCAATCATGTTTGCACTCATGTGCCAAACTGCCACTGGTAGTTAACATTTTGTTCAATTTTCTTTTTGTTCAAAATGTCAATAAATAGCCACCAAATAACTTTAACAAAATTGACTCAAATTCCACATGCAATAATAATTAGCAAATACAGTTTGGTCCATCTTAACTTCTCAACCATCTTTGCCAGCTAAATAATTCAAGAAAATGATCTGGAATTGCTCTTTGTGTGTGAGATATAATTAATGGAATTCTTTGATTTAACATCTAACAGTTGTATTGTATCTAGATAACACCCCTTTGAATAATATTCTCAATAATTTCACAACTTTTTTTATGTTTGCTTATCTTGATGAACAAAGAACAGCAACAATCAATCAATATATAGGTCAACCACCATTAAAGCATCTGACTTTAACCTTTCAAGAACATGTTTGACCCATGTCAAAAACACCCTTTTCAATATACATGTGTTTGGTCATCATCATTGTACTAAATCACTAACCCATGTGAATGTACAACCCTCTACTGCATCAGAGTACAACTCCCAACCTTCATCTCTTTGTTTCCAAGATTTTGCTGTAAATCTTCAAGATTTTGGTCCAATTTCTTCAAGTTTCTTGCAAATCTGTTTTATGTCGGGTCTAGAAGAAGATGAAATAGAGCAACAAGCTAATGCAAGTTGCACAAATTTGATAATAATATCATCTTCAAGAACATCAAGATGATATAAATCTGAAATCCCATGATTCAAGATTGCATTTTTAACCGATGTTGGCAAATAAATATCTTGATCAGAGTTTGCTTTCCCATTAATCGGTTCTTTACCCGTTATTAATTCAAGTAAAATCACTCCAAAATTGTAGATATCAGTTTGAGTAGTAAATTCTTTCGTTTTAGTTAATTCGGGTGGTTTATATCCTTCAACCGCAGCATCTTCAAACATTTCTCGTGATGCTGTTGAATTTAACAGAAGATGTAACCCAAAATCAGATACAAACGGTTGATAATTTCTGCCCAAAAGTATATTTTTTGACTTGAGATTTCCATGAATAATCGGGTTTTGAAGGCCTGTATGGAGATAATCTAATCCTCTTGCAATGCCCGTTGATATTCTATAAATAACTTCCCATTTGCGTGAGTCGCCATTTTCATCTGTTCAATTTATTTTAATCAATGAAATATAAGATATAAATCATGTTTTATAACACCTGATTATCTGATTATGATTAATTATCGTATAACCATTTAAATCGCACTTCCAAACACCCCTTAATCTTGAGTTTTGCAGTAACCAAAATGGTTCTTGTTGATTATTAAGGTGAAATGTTTACTGAATTAACTATTAAAAGGTAAAATGTCGGCACAAATTTGATTATTCTGAAGTATTTAAATGAGTAGCATGTCAGTGAGATTAAATATGTGTCAAGATAATATAATAATTAATAAAAACAAAGATCTAAATTAATGACTATCCCCACATGCATGTTACTTCCAATCAAAACTCACTCAAATATAGAATGAATCCAATTTGGTATATATGAAGAAAATTGGTACAAGTGATAATTAAGATGAATAATTAAATTTATCATGAGGTATGACATAATTGTATTATTGTTACCTCCATCTAATAATAGCGCCAAAATATGAGTTTCTAGGGTTAAATGAGTCATTTTAGAATATGAAATTGATGGGCAAATTATGATTTAAAGAAACAATGGCCCTATTCTAATATTTTATAAATTAAATAACAACTACACATCATAATGTCTTAATCTTCAAGATATATATAAAATCTTTTAACACGAAAGAATTAGTGATTCGAATGTTTCCTAGCTTGCTCTCTTAGTGGTCATATTTTCAATCCGTTCTTTATCAAATTGTTAGATGAAGATTTAGAAACAACTATGACAACATTTAGATCCCTTAAATCATGAGTAAATCTTAGCCATCTAAGGCAACCAGTTATAAACAAAAATACAATTCTTGAAAGATTCTTCTTAACACAAAAGAATAATTATTAACAAATAATTTATAGAACCATCTTATATGAAGCAAATATGAACATAAAAATTGCTTAAAAGCACAAAGGCAAAATAAATATGTACAAGAAACCCATAAAGATTGGACCTTTAACAAAGAGCTGGTTTATACATAAATTGCATAAAGTGGTTGTACAGTACAATCATTTTGTTGCATGTCCATGCATAAAGTACTTCAGTGACCCAGAGTACCTACCGAGAGAATGCGGTGTGGTGGCGAAGGAGAGGGGGCGCCGGATGCCACCTCAGCTCGCCGGCCTCGTCACCACACCGTCGGCTACGTGAGTGAGGCGAGGCGCCGGACCATCGACGAGAGCAGCGGACCAATGAGCGAGTGCCACGTGGACTAGCCGTTGGCAACGGCTAGTTTCCAGAATTTTTTTTTTTTTTAAATAAATCTATTATAAATAACACATTTAACCATAACCTTCTTTCACACCATTTTCTACACACTCTCTATAATTTCTTACATTTTCACTCTCAAAAACTCACAAAAATGTCTCAACCACCACACCCCGAATGGATGAACGGTATTCTTGGATGGGGAAGTTCCGGCTCACCGGCGTCCAATCCGTCAACACCTTCGTCCCAACAATCGGTATCGTCCACCCAAAACACCGTGATGCCGACATTTTTCCAAGAGCAATACAACCACTTTATGCTTCAACAACAATTTCAAAACCTTCAAACACCAACCCCCTCCTCAAATGTGGTCACAACAACAATGGTCACAACCACAATCTTCACAACCACAACAATTTCAACAACACCAACCCCCCCCCCCCCCCCCCCTCAAGACACCGAGGCCGTTGAAAAGGCGAGAAGAAAGGGAGAAAAAGTTGCCGTCAACTTAAGTCGGAAGGTCATGCGGTGGGACGCCGCCGAAGAAGTTTTATTGGCGGAGTGTTGGGTTAGCGTTTCCGAGGACCGCGAAAAGGGCGCCGACCAATCCGACGAATGGTTTTAGAACAAAATCCTTGTTGAGTTCAACAAGGATGTTGATACGCCGCGTACCAAAGACATGTTGACGGGGAAGTGGACGACTTTAAACGGTAATTGTCAAAAATTCAACGGTATCTACAAACGTCTACAACGTACAAGCCGAAGCGGTGAAAATGAGATCGACTTTATGGCCCGTGTCCGACAAGCGTACCGTGACGAGTCGTCGTCAAAAAAACAATTTAACAACGAAGGTGCGTGGGAAGTTTTGAGACATTGCCCGAAATGGGACGCCCCCGCACCCATTTCGATCTCCGATAACGAAGAAATTTTCGGGGAAGATACGAGACCACGTCCGGCGGGAAAATCTCGTAAGGCAAAAAAAAGTAGGTCGGAAAGTTCATCCGACACTAACACCGCCGGAAGAGCCGCACCGCCGGACCTTGGCGAGGCTATGATGGCCGAGTTTAGGCGGAAAAGTGAAGCCTCTCAATCGGCTTACGAAAGGTCAAAGGCGCGGGATGACGTTTTCGTGCGGTTGGAAGAATTGCGATTCCTAAGCACTAACACCCACGGTTTGGGGCGCCAAGATAAGGCGAGAATCGTCAAGGAAAAAAAGGCGATCCGCGAAAAATACCGACGTGGACGATGACGACGAGCAGTTTTTTTTTGGTATTTTTTTCCTAATTTTCGGTATTTTTTTAATTTTTCGGTAATTTTATTTTTATTTTCGGCAATTTTTTCTTTTTTAGGTGTTTTTATTTTGTATTGTGTAATTTTTATTTTAATGAAGTATTATGTTTTTAAAAAAAAGAAAAAGAAAAAAAAAGGGTGGAGCCCAAATGGCTGAAGTGATGGTAGAGGGGATATTTGAGGGTTTTGAATGTGAAATGTGAGGTGGCGCATAGATGGCGCAGAGGTGGTGGTTTGATTTAAGCAACCACACCCCTTGCTCTCAGTGTAATGACATGAGTCACTTGCAAATAAATCAACAATATGTGCTATTTACATATTTTTTTCTCATTAATTTATAAATTTATAAAGGGCTCTATTTCATTCAAAATCATTAAAGAAAGTCAAAAGTAAATATTACATTTTTTTTTATCATTGAAAATCTTTAAAGAAAACCCAAAAGTAAAAATCAAATTTTTTTCTAATCATGCACACCAAGAAATTAAAAAAAGATAAATTAAATTATATAGTGTATAGAATAATAGAAATGAAATTACCTCTGATAAACTGAGCCAAATTTCCTAAACTGTAAAAAGGATAAACTAGAAGGTTTTCACCTCTAGTTCCAGAATAGAACCCACAAAGTGGCACCAAATTAGGATGCCTAATTGACCCCAAAAGTTGTACCACGTGCATCACATCTTGTACCTTTCCAATAGTACAAGCTGGTCTCAAAAATCTCAACAACAAAACTGAATCACTCAACAAATTAGCTCTATACAAAGTCCCAAAACTTGATTTACCAATCACTTCACCAGGAGCATCTAATATATCAAAACAAGTGAGATTTTCCCCACCTTGAAATTTAATAAAATCACCTTTTAATTCGATTTCTTCAACACAACTTTCTTTAAATTCTGGGTTTGCTTCTTTATCCCATGATTCATCATTTCTTGTAGACCTTTTTCTTCTACAAATGCAGATAAAAATAAAGAAAATAATAAGGAATAAAACAACAGAAGAAGATGATGTCACAGTCAGTATAAGCATGCGTCTTTTATCCATTTGGGTTTGTAGGAAAAACTAAAAAGTAAGGATTTTTATGGGTGAAAATGAAATGAACAGGATCTGGGTCGGGTCAAAGATTCAAGTAGAACCCATTTTGGTGATGAAATGTATGTATGAGAGGAGATCTGGGTGAGGATGGAAATTTGAAAATTTGTTTGGTGTGTTTTGTTATAAGAAGAAGACAGAAAGAGAATGCATTTTGGAATGACTGAGAAGAAAAGCTTTTAACTTTTGTTTTCAAGAGCAGGCAGAAAAGAGAAGAGATGTGGCCCATTTGTCTTATATTGGAATCAAATCAGTTTTCCAATTAAACATTTAAAAATATTTTTATTTTAACCTTTAAGGTTTGAAACAAAATTAATAATTTGAAGCCTGATAACCTATCGGCAAGAAAGGCATTTAAAATAATATCATAAAAATTACAGATTTGATTATTTCTCTAGACTAATTAAATTGTTTATATTATGATCAAAATTTAACCACTTAAGAAGAACCTGCTATAAACAAAAAACATTTTGAATAAAAAAGAAAAAATGAATAATTGCTATTTTATTTATCATTATTGTACATACAACCTTTTATAAATAATTTTTACAATCTTAGAAAACACAAAATGATATGATATGTTATATTTTCTAGTAAAACTATAACCTATCTTGGTAAGAAAGGGTACAATTACTTTAATTTAATATGCTATGTATTAGTGGGCTTTCTAGTTTTTATATCAAAGTATTATCTTGGGAAATATTAATATGCAGATTATCTAAAGCATTGATTTTCTACATAGCTCGATAGAAGTGTGTACCTAATATTTAAATATTTTTCTCTTGTTAATAGATAAGCAGCCAAATAGTGTAGATTAAAGTTCATTTTTATTTAACTTATCTTTAAGAAAACACAAAGTTTTGTATTTTGGGCCATTTTAAATTAGTATTAGTCTTTAACTCTGTACTTTCATTTTTTTTTCTACGCCCATCTTTTCTAAGGGGAAATGATTTTGATACCATATAAATTGTTTTACTAACAACACTGTACAACATTTAAAGCAGTAGTTGTGGTATGGAGAGTACTTTATGTAGTCTCAAAATCATCTCCCTTTCTCAAGTAGGGAATTCTTTTTAATATTTCAGTAATTATTGTATTATTTTTTTTTAGTATATATGTTCATGGATTCATGTTTAAAAAAAGCTGTATATACTAATTACTACGTAACACCGTTATGATTCAACAAAGGTCCGTTGGTGACTTTGGTGGCCCACAAGGAGACACTAGAAGTAATACTACTATATGATTAGTCTATTGTGTAAAACTGGGCCCACTAAAAGGACGACAATGGGCAAGTTTGTTTTAACACATCATGCTCGTTATTATTTTCCAATTTGCAACGGATGTTCATTGGTTATATGTCCAAATATATAATTTTTATTTCTCTAAAACACTAAATATTTGTTATTTAAAAGTATCTCCTCCTATATATGAGGCCTAATTTGGCTTGGGTTTGACAACATGGCAATTCCAAGCTCTATGATTCATCGGAAATGCCACATGTAATTTGGGTATTGGTCCACGTGATTCACCATCAAATTCAATACATTTCATGATACCACTCCTGCATTTAAGGAAAGTAACGATATATTAGGCCAACATTAAAGAGAAGATTTAATCTTTTTCTTTTAAATTAAATTAAATTTCCTGACTTACAAATTTGATCCTTTTCTTTTAACTATGAAGATACCCGAATTACATGTTTTTTTAAAAAAAATTCCATTCAACACCATTATTCTCTGTGATTTACGGAATTCCTTAAATCAAGGGATTTTGTGACTATCTTGACCAAATTTGAATTTTTGTTAACCATCTTATATAATACTTTCTGATAATCACACATTAACAATCAAACTGTCCACATACTGTTATTATCATTTTTAATTATGTTTTAATCCCTAGATAATACATTGGTTAAAATAATTATATTTTTTATTATCAGAGCAGAAATAAAGTTAAACTGTTAATTATTTGTCAATCTGATATCCCTACAGTCAATTAAACCATAAATAACCTAGGTTATTTAAAAACTTATCAATTATTTGTTGGTAAAACATTCCAACATTTGTTTCCTTTTTTAATAATTAAAATTATATGTAACATTTCTTCAAGAAGTCTTATTTCTTCAAGAAGTCTTATTTCGTTTGTAAATTATATGTAACATTTCTTCATGTATCGAATTTTTTACAAAATCATCATTACATCTATCGATTATTATGTCATTTTTAAAATTGTTAAGCTTTGTTGGTATTTTTCTACATAATAAATCTTGAAGCATACCCGCCCATCGGGCGGGTTATGAAGCTAGTTAAATTATATAAGATATTCTACTTTTAATAATATTTTTCAGTCCAACTTCACACTATCACACCACTTGCTCATTGTTAACCATGGCAATATACTAAGACCCGTGCCTACGGCACGTCGGGGGAGTCCGTCGATCTGCGTCGATCCACGACGGCGTTGGCACTGAGCCGTCGTGGCCGGCGTCGTGAAGGATTCGTCGTGGTGAGGACGGGGGTGGTGATGGCGTCGAGGGCGAGGTGGGTCCGGGGGAGCGTCCGTTTTTTATTTCAAATTAATTTTTTTTAATACAAATAATTAATATTACACACAACCTCTATAAAAACCCACTACACTCTACCATTTTAAACACACAATCACATTATATTTTCTCACAATCACATACTTCCTCTCTTCCCAATTTCCATATATTTTCTCTCATTCAATGGATCCAAACGATGACGCCGATGATTACTGGCAAGATTATGTTAATGTAACAGCCGTCTTCGATTTGAATCAAACTATTGAAAGACTTGATTATCTAGATCAAGAAGAGGCTGAAAATTCCACCGTGCCGAGAGCACCACGAAGATATATACCAAGAGATCGCGTTGCGACTGCTGAACGTTTATGGAATGATTACTTTGCCGACAATTCCGTTTTCCCCCTGGACTATTTCCGAAGACGGTTTCGCATGTCGAAACCTTTGTTCATCCGTATATGTCAGGCTGTACATTTTTATAATCCACCAGGTCAACTACCGTCGTATTTTGATTATTTCCGTCAAAAGAGAGACGCTACGGGTTACCCCAGTTTTAATGTATTTCAAAAGTGTACCTCTGCCATACGTCAATTGGCGTACGGTTGTGCCGCTGATTTGTTTGATGAGTACCTACACATGGGTCAACAAACAGCGTACGATTGTTTGGACAACTTTTGTAAATGTATATTCCATCTATACTCGACTGAGTTTTTGCGAAAACCAACAACTCACGATGTCCAACGTTTACATGCCAAACATCAAGAGATACATGGTTTTCCTGGGATGCTTGGTAGCATTGATTGTATGCATTGGCCTTGGAAAAATTGTCCAACAGCATGACAAGGCCAATACACACGTGGTGATCAAGGATGTCCCACAATAATGCTTGAAGCTGTTGCGTCATACGATTTGTGGATATGGCATGCGTACTTTGGCCCGACGGGTTTGAATAACGACATAAACGTCATTAACGAATCAGATTTGTTTGATGAAATAAGGCAAGACAGGTCTCCCGTAGTTCCGTTTACTATTTCGGGTGAGCAATTTACGAAGGGTTATTATCTAGCTGATGGGATTTATCCGGAATGGGCAACGCTTGTCAAGTCATTTAACTGCCCAATTGAAGAAAAGAACATGAAGTTCAAGCAGTTCCAAGAATCCGCTAGGAAGGATGTCGAACGAGCTTTCGGAGTGCTTCAAGGACGGTGGGCAATCATTAAAAACCCGGCACGACCATACAGTGTGAACAAAATACGACGGATCATGTACACTTGTGTGATATTACACAACATGATTACGGAAGATAACGACCGCGCAATTTGTCCAATCGAAGAAGACTATACCGCTAACCCGAAAAATCACCCACAACGTACATGGCATGAACGGGTTGCAGCCCAATTGCGTATTGAGAAGGAGATACGTGATCGAGTTGTGCATCATAAACTTCGCAATGCCTTAATCGAACACATTTGGACCCTCCCGCCAAACTACCGTCAACGTTAATTTTTTTTTTTTCCGTAATGTTTTTTTTTTCCGTAATGTTTTTTTTATCCGTATTGTTTTTTTTCTTTCCGTAATCGTGTTTTTTTAATCGTAATGTTTTTATTTTTATTTTTATTATTAATGTAATGGTTTTTATTTAATGTAATGTGTTTTTTTATTAATTAAAATGATGATGTGGAAAGGATGGGTTTAGTGATGGGTTAGTGATGGGTAGGGTTGTCACGGCCGTGTCAATAGCGTGTCAGTAAGGATGTGATGACGTGGCGCTAGTGATGGGTTTGGTGATGGATAAGGGTTGGGAGAGGCCTAAACATTTTCTTATTTAGTCTTGATATATCAAAATAGTAGATGCAACTAACAACACAAAATCCTTACGAAATACCTTCTCGAATTATTCATCCAAAGTGTCGAGAAATATTAGTATATGATAATTGCAAAATAATAAAATAAAAATAAAATAATAAGAGGGTACATCAACCAAGTACTTTGTGGTCCAATTAGGGGTGTTGTCTTTGGACCAGAGTCACTTCATCCAAACTAACAGTGTAACACTACTCGACATGCCTTGTAAAAAAAATTAGACACTTTAAAAACGAATAATTAGTAAAATACCTATATTATATAATAAAAGAAAATCATACTTCGTATAACAAAGTTCAGATCAAATAACAAAAAAATTATGAAGGAGCATCAACATATGTTAATATACATCATGATCACCAAAACGTTAAAAAGTCTCAAGTTAGATCCCATCAAGTTCAACTCATTTAATTATATTATTTTACTGGATTTTCGATGTCAAATGGTGTCAATCTCCATACTCCATTTTATGTCCGGACCAGAACGGGGTTGGTTGGTCAAAATAACAGACCCGAATTGGGGTTGGGATTTATGGCTATGGCGCCTAAGTTACACCAAAACAAACATATGTGTAAAAACAAGCCTTCCTATAACATAAATATAAGATGGGTATTTAAACAAATTGTTGTGATGATAAACTACCTAATAACAAATCAAGATATATGATACATCGGGTTCGAAAGCTTAAACGATTTGCTAGCCGTCCAAGTACCCGCTAAATCGCTCCATTGGTCACCCGAGTTTCCAAGAATCCGAAATCCCTCCTCCATCATCGCTTTCCTCTTTTCCGACTTAAATGCAACCGCCGATTTCCCATGGTCGTTTTCGCCTCTGTGATTTCTCAAAATTAGATAGTATATTAATCCGTAAATAATATTATTATAATATGTTAATTACACAAAAGGGGTCTTTGTCTAGCGATATGGTGTTTGCTTAACATCTTTGAAGTTAGAGGTTCAAGTCCCGTTGTGAACATATGTGGTATTTAAGGGTAGATTAGTATTTCCCGTTCAAAAAAAATTAACTCCCGGAAATAAGAAAACGGTTTAAAACTTGCCTTAAAATGAGTTTGTCCCATTTGAGATATCCAGCATTGGTTAGATTTGTAATGGTAATGTTCTCTTTGTCTTTGTTGCGCCCCGTCAACAAAATGATCTTAAACCCGAGCTTTAGAACCTCCTCGTATAGCATCAAACTCGGTTTGATCACTGGTGCAACTCCCTCGAGAATCCATTCGTCGAATTGGGCATTGTCAAAAACTTCCAACCTAAACATATCCCCCAAAACAATACAAGAATAAAAGATTTTCAATCACTATACTTTATTTTTAAAAGAGTAAATTACGAAAATTATTCATGTCGTATTTTGAAATCTACGATTTTATCCACATACTTATTTTTTCATTTTTTTTGTTCATGTACTTTTCAATTTCCCATATATTTATCCTTTCGTCTAAGTTCGTCAAAATTTGGCCGTTAAATCACCTTATGAGGGCATTTTAGTCATTTGGCATTTCCTGGCGTCTAAATTACATAAATTGTCATGTGATATTTCATTTTTACAGTTTATTTTTGAACTTTGTTTTTTTCAACAATATTTCTTGATGGTGGCCAAATCAAGATTTCTTGAATCAAAATTTAGATGTTGGTAAATCAAGATTTATTGAATTAGAAAAACTATATCGAATATATTTTTATAGAAGTAGTACCCGAAACCATGGTCAGAATAATACGGAAGATTCGAGATCAAGGTTTCATCAATGTCGAAAACCCAAGCATCCATTCCATCTTCTCTCAATTCCATGCTCTTCGCATAAATTCCAGCCTCATTAGAAACGGTTTCAAGATCCATTTTATAAGGCCGGCCCAACATATAATCTTTCACATAATCACCACATTCGTACGGAATCGTTTTCCATGGGCCCAAATTGTTTGCTTCGA
The DNA here is from genome assembly GCA_963853835.1 of Calendula officinalis. NCBI lineage: Eukaryota > Viridiplantae > Streptophyta > Magnoliopsida > Asterales > Asteraceae > Calendula > Calendula officinalis. The sequence continues at coordinate 25,032,864 of OY970820.1, forward strand.
CCGCAACCCGCCAACTCGTGCAATGTATTTTATGGTCTTCGGTCATGTTTTTGAGTCGGTTTTCTGGTAATTCAATGGTTAAAGATCTTGGAAGGAGGTCGGGCCCGATGTTAACATCCATGCTTTCTTGACAAAAAGATACGGAAACAAGATATAATAACATGGTGTAATTTAAGAAACTCATGTATTTAAGATCAAAACGATAAATATCGAGTTATTAAACAGGCGTAGATCGATTATCGTTTTGATCTTTTCTTGATTCCAAGAATGTTGGAACGATGGTTGAATGCGGCTCTCCTAAATCGCCATCGGCTGAGCAGTCCGAGGAAACTCCGGTCTGGTTAGCCGGTTGGCGATGTGAGGAGATGAGATGAAATTGATCAATGGAATATAATTTGGTTTTAAATAGTTTTGTGATGATAAAATATGACCAGTGCTTTTTGTGGACATAATTTCTTACAAGTTTCAGTGATTTGGTTAGAAACATAATGTGAAATGTTTATAAACAAGTATTGTAGGTGCTCGCATTTCGTTGCAAGTTTATGTAACTTCAGTTTTTCTAAATAATATAGATTTAAGATTTAGTTTCTTTAAAATTAAATACAATTTAATTTCAGTATTGGGGGTTGAATATTTTAAGAGGGTGTCTTCATAACACCTTTAAATAATCTATAATAAAAGACTTTTATATATCTATACTATATATTGAACATTTGATCATTTATCTTCAAAACTTAAATTTAAGTAACATTTTACTATTTTTCAATTAATTTGCATGTTGCGGATGTTAAATTATAGATATAAACTGGTATTATATTAATTTAGTTATATGTTTGTAGAACTTTAATTAAATCATAAAAAGCATAATTTACTATGTTTTGGGTGTAACGTTATTTATACCACTTTATATTTGTAAACTATCCATATGTAGTTTTTAAAACATGTGGGGGTAATAATGTAGTTATTAGATATTATAAGGATTATTTTATGGACTATTCATATCTAAGTTTTTAGGGATCATTTTATGGACTATTGGTATGTAATTATTAAATCTGTAGGGGTATAATGAAATTGTTAGAATTTATAGGGATTATTTTAGAACTTTTTATAAACAGTAAATTGGTATGAAGATTATCTATAAGGTATAATATAATGGTGTCAGAATTTGACTAACATTTGGGAAGATGGTGCGGTCTTACTCTTATTCTTGTTTAAAAAATGGTTACAAACCGAGAAATGTGGATTGACTGATATTGCTGTAACTCAGATATCCACAAACCGAAAGTAACATGTATGAACTGAAAAACCTGAAAACGTGTAATCAAACAAATAAATAATTATTAAATCAATTTTAAACGTTTAAAATTAAAATGAAGCAACTATTATCTGCTACTTTACGCGACTATCTGTCATTATATTATAAGCATGTGGAAATTATAAATTGATTGTCTCTCTACTTGAAAGAAGTCAACAAGAAGATAATATAAAACATTTGTTGCTCGAATAGACGTGCTCGAATTAGGTGGTTTGGGTGAGTTATTTCAGGGGGTTTATCGAATGGAGCTGATTCGTACAGAGCAACCTTTATTCATACAGAGCAAATTCAACCTAAATGACAATCATGTCCTTCCTTTACTTTTAACACAATTTACATTTCACCCCTCCCATTAAGGGCATGATTGTCATTTTTGATGAATTTGCTCTGTATGAATAAAAATTGCTCTGTACGAATCAGCTCCCTTATCGAAGCTTAACATTGTATTTTACTACTATTTTTGTATGGGAATTAGAGCTAGCATAAACCTTGGGCCTAAATGTATTTAGAAAAGCCTTGGCTCCAACACGAAAACAACATTTGAAGGCCCAAAAAGGCCCAATTAGGCCATAATGGATATGATGGGTCCATGTTTTCTTGTCTATTATACTAAAACAACTCTTTTCGCCCCAAAAATATGGCACAGCCAGATAAAAATATACAATTCAAGAAAAAAAATATTAATTACACTCTTGCACCAATCAAATTTTTTATTAACGCTTCAAAGTTTTATGACTAACTTAATTGGAAGTGTACAATTATTTAAAGACATAAAATGTAAGGTTTTTGTCTATGTTAGCAAGTTCTTTTTTGTGTTCCTTTTATAACGGATGTAAGAACTTTTATTTCATCTGGAGGGTATTAATAAAAGTTTATCATTTGCTTATTAATAAGCACTATAAATGTTAAGATGTTCATCTACAAAAGTCGTTAACCCTCGCAGTATGCGTATTTTGCTGTCTAATCAAATAAATACAAAAAATTTAACTCGGAAATGTTAAATTATTATGAACAAGTTTAATGGTTAAAAAAAAAAATCTGAAAAACCAATTTGATAATATGGTTGAGGACTTAAAGTTAGTTATAATTGACTTGTTATATTGGGCTTATTAGGTGGATTAATACCCCATTAATGACCTCCAATGCCCATCAAATGCAGCTGTCTTGTGGTCATCCATCTTTCATGATCATATCCATTGGTTTCTTGCAACTAGTCGATTGAACCACTTCACTAACCTCCACTTGGTACTTCATATTGTACCACCTTTCATGCTTAAGGTACAACCATAATACACACCCACTTGATACCACGAGCGGGCCTACATGTTTCACTGGTAAAAGTATCATTCTATGTGTTGTTTATCTGAAAAATGAGTCTGAGTTGTATTATATTTTATCTCCAAGATGCATGTTACTAAGTCTGGTTTATAGTGTTACTTACATTTGAAACATGTCAAACATCTACTAAAGTGCATTAGAATGTTTAGAGATCCTAAGTTTACAAAAAAAAATATTTACAATGTTTTTGTTGTGCAATTTTCTTTTAAATACTAAACACATCGCTTAGTAAAAAACAAATACGATAATTAATATTATAACACGAAATTGAAAACCCTACACAACTTGGTGCCTCGATGGTCCCTTATTATATGTTCCATTTAAGATTCCTCAATTATTTTTTATGTCGAAACAAGTTGAGTTCGTTGTCAAAGTACTATATATGTGCAATTTTAATTTATTTTTCATATCGGGTTCATGAACTTGAATTATTATCATTTTGTTTTATAGTAACAAGTGGGATTTCAAATGATCGTTAAAGAACAGATTTACAACATTTAGTAATGTGGGGATAGTTTTTAGAAAGCAAAATGCCGACTTGTTTTTGTTTTTCATTGTGTGTCACTTACGGGTCTTGAAGGTTGTCGCTCCAATTATGGAAATATCTTTTTGGTTAAAAAAATTATGATATGCTTCGTAATTATTGTATTTAATAAAGAATTTTTTATCACCAAACAATTAACATGACGCTTTAAAAAATGTGGGTAATTTTAATTTACACTATAATTTTAATTACGCTTACTACAATTATTGTTTAATATATTTGTATAGTAAACTGTAAAATTTATACTTCCTCCGATTCAAAATAAGTGCTACACTTTCTATAAATGGATGATTAAAAATAAGTGCTACACTTTAAAAAATTACCTTATTTGGCAAAAAATAGTAGGACCCACACCCACTAACTATCTACTTTAACAAAGTTAAATGACTCATTTACCCTTACTTTTTATTTTAAAACATCATTAATCTCATTTTATTTAAAAGATGTGGGACCCATTATCCACTAAATTATCATTATAATATTTTACTTCAAAAAAGTGAAACCCAAAGTGTAGCACTTATTTTAAATCGGAAGAAAGTATTATATATTGTATAAATTAAAAGTTGTGCTTTACAAATAATTCATTTTAGAAAATCATGCTTTTGTTGCTTACAGGCTACAGCATGAGGGTTATTCTACTCGTGAGAGAAAAACCTGAAGAATTAATGACCAATCATAGCAGTTTAGTTAGAATATTATAATTAGTTCTTTACCAATATTATAATCTCAACAATTTCTAATAATTGATAGATTTTACAAGTTAATTACAACGGAAAAGGGGGTTGCGATTTTTTTAAAATTTATATTAAAAATGTAAACACTCTTACGTCACTGAATATGTGAATGGCCGTTTGTTCTAGAACAACCTCTCTTCATTGCTGATGAAATCAGCTATCATGAATTTCCTACTTTAAAATTCTAAAACTCATTACATGGCTATTTTATTTTATTATTTTTCTAAAAAGATCGGAAAATTTATAAGAACAGTTAGTGTTGCTCGTTAAAGCAGTGTCAAATGATCTTCAATGGTGCCAAACTGGCACCCTGTCTTTGCACCAAAACCTTAGCCAAAAGTCTGGCACCAAAGGTTTAACATACATTCGTTAAGTTTTTGATAATTTTTGCATTAATTCAAGAATGGCGCATAACCGTTAAAATTCGTATAAAACATTTTTAAATATCTCTATTTTTCAAAATTTACATGCCAAGTCTTTTGCGCATATATCCTTTTCCAGTATAGAATTAAAAGTCAAGGAAATGTGTATCTATTTGAGCCCTTGACTCTTTTGTCTTGCATCTTGTTTAGTTTTATTTATATAGCATTCTATATTCTATATTCTATAATCTATATTATATTGTTTATCACATATAAAAACAAAAAAAATATATTTTAACTTGAGTATTGTATCAGATTCGATAACTTATTTACTTATTTAATTAAAATAAAAGTAAATATCAAACTCGTCCTATTATAAAAAAATATATTCCTGTTATATTAATCCTCCAACTAATTTGTCATTTTCTCGTGATATTTTAAAGAGAAATAATATTAGTATTTAGTATTTGCATTTATTTATGTGTTGTTCATTTGATCAAGTCATATGTCAAAATCAAGGATTGAAATAATGAAAAAGAATGAATAAATTAAACATGTTATTTTGTGGTAAATAGTACTATGAACTATGTAAAAATAATTGAAATCAATATCACTTCTCTATTTTATAAGTTATTTTAGCAATTTAAGTATAAATTCCATGGCATGCTAAGATAACTTGATTTTGTGAGATCCTCGGAATGATTTGAAAAGTTTTTATATTATTTAAAGGAAAGTTACGTTTAGATAACATGATTTGTATAGATATCATCAATAAATATATTTAGAAAATAAATATATTTTAAAAGATTGAATTATTTGACTCATTTAAATCGTTAAACTTTGAGGTTGAAAGTAAGTATATTATAGCTGAGATATCTAATTCGTTTATATAAACAAGTTAGTTTAAGACTGAATGTTTCTGATTCTTTATACCGAACCCATGAACCTGAACTTGACACGAATTGTCACCCCTAAAAATTACTATTGCTTGTACATCACATAAATATCATTTCTCCCCTCATTTGAAGGAATTTGATGTCATATTTGTTGTGTCATTTTTGTTGTCCGTAGATTGTAATCAGGCATCCTTTTTACCTTTTACAAAGGGTTATGTATTTAGATTAACAAGTTTTTCTATATATATATATACACTTAAAATACAAAAAAGTATGTGTATCATATCCTTAATCATATATAAATGTCAATACTGTTATTGTTTAGAAAAAAATGTTTATAAAATGCCAAACATTTATTTTGTTTTTTGGCATTGTAAACTCGTCCGACACCATCATGTGTTTTGTAGTCATTGAGTCTATAATTTGTTTTATTAATACTAGGTCCCCGGATGTTCCATCACAAGAAAATAACATCATTTTCGCACGAGAGTTGAATTTTAGACTCGAGACTATTCTAATTACGTAGGTTGTCAGGATCGATTAACTATGAAGAAGTTAATAAACACCTTAGATCTAATTGATAATAGAAGTTGCAGCGGATCAACACTATATCAATATATTAAGAACAATAAACTGTAAACAATAAGCAAAAGTATTAAGAACACAGTTTCACAAAAAGCTTCAATGTATATTATCGATTAACAATACACACGTACGTTTACAATTCGTAAGGAACTATTTATAATAGTCCTTGAAGCCTAACTATTTACCCTAGTTATTCTAGGACTTGATTTACATTCGAAATATAAAGATATACATTGAATTACATTCTATAACTATCTCTGCGAAGATCTCGGACTCGATATTCTCCATAAACACTCATCAGTAGTATTCTACAATCACCAGTAGTAAATAAGTAACATCAGTAGTAAATCTGGTGATCAGTAGTAAGTCCAGATACATCGTCAGTAGTAACTACTATTGATCAGTAGTATCTTCAATATGCCTTGATCAGTAGTAATTAAGTTATAGTCTTCACCAGTATCAACTTCATCAGTACTAAGTAATTCTGCCCCATCAGTACTAAGCATGATCAGTACTAACTGCAGCATCAGTATTAATGGTGATTTTCGGTTAAAACAATTAACAAAACGCAGCGGAAAGTATTTATCACCATGAAAGGATCTTGATATCAATCATACAATTAAACTAAAAGAAAAATCAAAGAGAATGGTATAAGAATCATACCCTAGTTGCCTTTGATCAATGATGAATTCGGATGGATATTGTGAGCAACCGAAACCAAGGATTCCAATGGGGAATACCTCTAAAGCAAGTCCACACAACACTTCCAAGAACACCAATGTAATGGATGCTAGTCCTAGAGTCTTGAGAGCAAAAGAGAGAAAACAAAACACCTTCAAAGTGTGTGTGAGAGGGGACGGCCAAGTGTGGTCAAAGAAAGGAGTTTATGGACCATTATATCTCTTAATGGTGCCATTACAATCCTTTAATGATTTCCATAAATCATTAGTCTTATTTGCCCACAAGTCCCTATCTTTTGTTTCTTCTAGTTTGCCCACAAGAAAGTTTCAATATTAACTTTTAATATTAAACTTATGATAGACAAGCTCATAGCTTATATATATTAATAATTAATGTAATTACACTAATTACACTAATTATATAATGGTGTTTAGTGTTTAAGTGTGTGACCCTTTAGGCTCACAAACAACTAGCCATATAACTATATGTTATACATGTGAAGCATATTCCAACAGCTCCCACTTGCGCACGTGATAACATCAAGTAGTTATACAAGCAAAGGTTAGAGTCTAGCAACCCGCCAATGCCCCTAGAAGTACATGAGGAGTTTCATAAAATCTTTGTTCAAGGTTTTTCAAGCAGTTATCCTTTTGTTACTGATACTATGTTGAATTTTAGACAAGGATAAATGTCAATCTAAAATTTCAACGATTCTGTTTCTCGATCTATATATTGAAGTAGATTACCAAAACCAATCAAGATTCATCTTGATTACCTTTTGGGTGTGGCCACACATACATCTATTCAAATCATCGAGGGGCCCAGTAGTATCTAATCCACATGTGTGGAGGAACAAATTCTTTATTGACTGCACGTGTCTGTCATATGCTTAATGACAAACCCGATAATGGTTGTTATAGCAGCCTTGTTCAGGTCAACGTTTAACCATATCAAAGTTTGCCCCTCTACATACACAAACCAACTTGCATCTCAAGTCAGAGGATAAGTGACAAAGCCTTTGTGAGATTCACTTGTGACATAAATCCATGAAGTGATTTCTCATAGGTTGGGTCAGTCCAATTGTGCATCATTATGGACAACATGTGAGTTTGATTTCATCATCCTTAGTCATACTAAGATAATGTCATCAATGCCCTCAGATTTGTCTTAATAATATTCCCATATTATTAATTATGACAATGGACAATTTAGAATATAAAACGCAGTAAATATTCATGGATATAAACATGCAAATATAGAACACAGTAGATATTCATATAAAAACGATCATATCAAATATATCAATTTATTCCAATAAAAACTGCTCAATGTTCCATTATCCAAATACTAAAACAGATTACATGAAACTATTAGCTGGTCGAAGTCCAATGCTTCTAGCATGTTCAATATGTTTGGTACATGACATTGGCTTCGTGAAGGGATCAGCTAAGTTGTCATCTGTATGAACTTTGAGCAAGCGTACATCTCCCATTAGGATCGCATCTCTAATGTAGTGAAGCTTCCTCCGATAATGTCTGGCACCTTTCTGAACACCAGGTTCGTTGGCAATGATGATAGCACCTGTGTTATCACAGAACATATCCATAGGTTTTTCATTACTGGGGACAACACCAAGCCCAGAAATGAATTTCCTCATCCAAACAGCTTCCATTGCAGCTTCAGTAGTTGCAATGTATTCAGCTTCTGTAGAAGACATAGCGATAGTGCTCTGCTTTGCACTTTTCCAATCAACAGCGCCTCCGTTCAAAACGAAAACATACCCCGTTTGAGATTTGGAATCATCTCTATCAGTCTCAAAACTAGCATCAGAATAACAAGTGACGCTCAGTTCATCTTGACTTTCACCACCATAAACAAGAAACATATCTTTAGTATTCCTAAGATACTTCAGTATGTTCTTAACAGCAGTCCAGTGACTCTCACCTGGATTCTGTTGATATCGGCTTGTAAGGTTCTGAGAGAACGCTACATCAGGTCTTGTGCACCGCACAGCATACATGATAGATCCTACTGCCGAGGCATAGGGGACATCACGCATACGTTTCATCTCATCAGGTGAGGACGGTCCTTGAGTCTTACTCAAGTGTACATTGTGTTGCATAGGGAGACTTCCACGTTTGGAAGCATCCATTCTAAACCGTTTTAGAATCTTATCAATGTACGCACTTTGACTTAGTCCGATTAACCGCTTTGATCGATCTCGATAGATCTTTATACCAAGTATATATGCCGCTTCCCCAAGATCCTTCATAGCGAAGCACTTCCCAAGCCAGGATTTTACATCTTGTAGCATTGGAATGTTATTTCCTATGAGTAGTATGTCATCGACATATAGGATTAGAAAGACGACAATGCTCCCACTAGCTCTTACATATACACATGGCTCGTCGGGATTCTGAGTAAAGCCAAACGATTTGACTTCCTCATCGAATCTTTTGTTCCAACTTCTGGATGCTTGCTTTAGTCCATAAATGGACCTTTGAAGCTTACATACTTTCTTTGGGTGTTTTGGATTAACAAAACCCTCAGGTTGAACCATATAAACATCTTCATCAAGATGTCCATTTAAGAAAGCAGTTTTAACATCCATTTGCCAAATCTCATAGTCATAGTACGCTGCTATGGCTATGACAATCCTAATAGCTCTAACGTCGGCAACAGGCGAGAAGGTTTCATCATAGTCAATCCCGTAGGTTTGAGTATAACCTTTTGCTACCAATCGAGCTTTATAGGTGTGTACATTGCCATCCATGTCGGTCTTCTTCTTGAAGAGCCACTTGCTACCAACAGTCTTACTGTTAGGAGGAAGATCAACCAAAGTCCATACTTGGTTATCTTTCATGGATTGCATTTCCGCGTTCATAGCATCAAGCCATTTGTCAGATTCAGAATCTGATAATGCAGCTCGATAGTTAGGGGGTTCATTATGATCCCCTAAACTCAGCTCCTCAGCATCGACATGGAAACCATATCGTTCAGGTGCATGAGGTGTCCTTGCGGACCTTCGAACAGGGATTACATCATTTTGAGGTGCAACAGGAACAGTTTCGTGTTCAGCCTCATCTTGATGTTCGCTAGTCTCTACAATAGGTTGTGCATCTTCATCGCTTGGAATCTCGTCAAAGTCGATGGTACTCCCACTTGCTTCTTGTGAAATGAGATTGCTCTCAAGAAACTCAGCATAACGAGCAATAATTACTTTTTGCTCAGGTGGGTAGTAGAAATAGTAACCCATCGTTTCCTCAGGGTATCCTATAAAGATGCACTTGACAGCTCTGGGTTCAAGTTTGTTTGGCGTGTCTCGTTTCACGAGAGCCTCACAACCCCAGACCTTCAAGTAAGACAAGTTAGGGACTTTCCCATGCCATATCTCATATGGTGTCTTTTCAACCTTCTTGGTGGGAACCATATTTAGTATGCGAGCAGCCGATTTGAGTGCATAACCCCAAAAAGATAGAGGCAGAGTGGTAGGACTCATCATCGATCGAACCATGTCAAGCAAGGTGCGATTTCTCCTCTCTGATACACCATTATGCTGTGGTGTATAAGGGGGAGTGAATTGTGAGACAATCCCACAATTCTTAAGATGATCTTGAAACTCATGGCTCATGTACTCTCCTCCTCGATCAGAACGAAGAGCCTTTATCTTCTTGCCGAGTTGATTTTCTACTTCATTTTGGAAAGCTTTGAACGTTTCAAAGGTTTCATGTTTATGTTTAATCAAGTAAACATAACCATAACGACTAAAGTCGTCAGTGAAAGTAATGAAATAGGTAGCACCTTCCCTAGTTCGAGTTCTAAAAGGGCCACATACATCAGTATGTATGAGTCCAAGTAGATCGTTGGCCCTTTCGCCTACATGGGAGAAAGGCTTGCGCGCCATTTTACCAGATATGCAAGAAACACATTTATCAAATGATTCAGAATCATCTGATTTTATAAGTCCATCCTTTTGTAATTTCAAAACGCGTTTCTTGTTAACATGGCAAAGGCGACAATGCCATAGGTAAGTAGAATCCAAATTCTTCTTGGATTTCTTATTGCTACATGTATAAATAGAACTACTGTTTGTGATACGATTATGCATGTCAATCTCAAAGATACCATCACGAGGAATAGCATTAAAGTAAAAAACATTATCCTTTGAAACTGAAATACCATAATCCGTAAACGTATGAATAAAACCATTATTCCACAAACAAGAAAGCGATACTATACCCCTAGTAATACTAGGCGCATAGTGACAATTGTCTAATACAATAATTAAACCACTAGGAAGGATTAAATCATAGCTTCCTATAGCTTCGACCGGTGCACGATTGCCATTGCCCACGTACAAGTCCAAAGCTCCATGGTTTAGCTTTCTACTTCCCCTTAGACCCTGCATGGTATTACAAATGTGAGTTCCACAACCAGTGTCATATACCCATGATTTCTTAGGGAAAGCATATAGTTCTATTGTGAAGATACCTGATGTGCCAACCTTGTTGGCTTTGTTCTTCATCAACTCTGCCAGGTAGGCAGGACAATTCCTCCTCCAATGGCCTGGTTCACCGCAGTGATGGCAAGCAAGATCCTTAGCGGGATGCTCCTTACGAGTAGGTGGGGGAACCTTTGGCTTGGGCTTGTAAACTTGCTTTCCCTTGCCTTGGCCCTTTGCAACTACTTGCGGTTTTGGTTTTTGGATCTTTCCTTGCCTTATAGCAAGGACAGTAGGGGCCGGAGTTTTCTTGGGTAGGCTTTCTTCCGTTTGTTTCAGCATAGCATGTAATTCGGCGAATGTCTTCCCCATACTATGCATATGATAAGTCATGACAAACGGTGCAAAATCCTTGTTTAAGGACGTTAGAATCAAGCTAATCCCAAGGATGTGCGGCATAGCGTAACCAAGCCTCTCCATTTGGTCTAAGTAGCTCTTCATCTTCAAGAGATAAGAGCTAACAGACTGTCCCTCCTCCTGCTTACAAGCGTGGAAGGCTTTGACAGTGTCAAAGAGTTCCTGCTCGGCTTGCTTTTGATACATGGTCGTTAGTTCACGCATCATATCAAATGCAGTGAGGTCCACGAGATTCTTTTGAATATCGGGAATCATGCTCACTAGCATAAGCGCGGCGACTTCCTGTTGTTCGTTAAACCTTTTGGTATAGGCTGTACGAACAGCAGCAGTGGCGGTAGCAGCAGGGGCAGGGGGCAGCGCCTCCTCCAAATGGTGGTACTTATGCTCGGCCCTAAGGACAATCCTTAGGTTACGAGACCAGTCCACAAAGTTCGTTCCATCAAGTTTCTCTTTTTCGAGAACGGAACGAATGGTGGTATGTGTTAGGGTTTGATTGTTTGAAGTCATCTACAAAATTACAAAGTTCATTAATTAGTATTTTTAATAATAATTTCTTTTAATAAATTAACTACCCAATTAATTTTAATTAAAAGCTAAGATCCCATTGAGCTTCTATCATCGCATCAGTTGATCTGCTAGAGATGATAGATCCAATAGGTAGGTGACGTTCAACAATTGCATTACAAGTGCAACTCTTAGAGGTATGGGACTTCATGGCACCTAGTGAACAAGCATCTAGGGTCAAGTGGCATGTTTGTCGCATCGTCGCCTCGAGTCAAGGTCTCACCGTTAACTTGATTAAGTCATCCAATGTGAAATCATGTCAAAATAGATCTAGGTCTCACCGTAGAGAATAATGACCTCGGATTTAAATTCAAACCACGTCTCACGTGAATTCAAAAATAGAAGCAAGTGATTTACAACCGATTGGACGGCGTGACTTAAATTTTAGGTATGTTTAAATTTTAATTTAATAAAATTTTATTTAAGATATGAATGAATCATGTACTTCATTCATACCACTTCATAAGTCTTGTAATAAACGGTAAAAACTTTTAGCGATTATTAAGTGATGAGTTTCAAATCATATTTAAACTTAGTTTAATCTCAAAACGATTTTAGATTAAAGGTTTAATCATCAATGATTAACTAGTAGTCATCGATGATTAAGGGTTTGAATGTTTTAATGTTTGTGTCAAAAAACCATTTTTAATTTGTTTTACTATTTGTATCTAATAGAAAAGAAAAACAACCACAAACAAAGAATAAAACATGCAACATAATTTTGTGCAAACCTCGACCGATGAAATCCTAGGTTCGGTCACGTGAGTCATCACGACGGACCGAAGGGTCAAACTAGGGGACGGGCCAACATGAACCCAAACGGGCCTACATAAACCCAATGGGCTCCCACTTGCTCCAAGACATTCTTGAGCAAGTAGAACCCAAAATTGTGAAAAAGTGTAATCTGCCAGAAAATTCCAGCAGACTTTGAAGCCCGAAAAGTCACTGAAGGAGTCTTCGCTGGTCTTCCCGGCCTTCTGGAAAGTTGTAGCCCACGACTTTGCAAGCATTTTGGGCTTTTGAATCGCCCAAAAAGGAGTCCGTATGCCTCTGGAAAACCTGTTTTCGTACAGCCCTCGCTTTTGTGACGGAAATTTGTTGTTTTCTTCATAAGTCTTCAATATTTTTGTCAAACAATTTACAATAAAAAGATAAAATAAATACAATCTATTCTATTACTTTTACATTACAAATTGCCCCAAAAATGGCACCAAAAATAAAAGAAAAAAAATGAAACAAATTACAACAATTAAGCCAAAAAAAACACGGCTTTTCCCGAAATAAACAAACAACCAAACATCAACCACATTCATTCACAAACGGTCTAGGCTTTCATCGGTTTGCACAAACAATCAACAATTTGACAAGGCTTTGGCTTGGGATATGGCAAAAATACATGTTTTGCCATATCAAAAAACATAATTAAACAAGAATTCCAAGCCAAATAATCAAAAAATTCAATAAACTAGATTAACTTTTTGATTTGATTTTGTAACAAGTGACAATAGGGTTCCAAAAATACATGTTTTAACCCATCTTTTAAATTAAAAAAAACCGAAAAAAAAACAAAAAACCGTAGGGTTTTTTTTTTTTTTTCTTTCCGATCGGGATTTTTATACATCAAAACCGATTGATTTTTGCCACTTTTTACAAAATCTAGCTAATTATATGATTAATATAATGACTCGTGATACCACTAATGGTCATTTTCGGTTAAAACAATTAACAAAACGCAGCGGAAAGTATTTATCACCATGAAAGGATCTTGATATCAATCATACAATTAAACTAAAAGAAAAATCAAAGAGAATGGTATAAGAATCATACCCTAGTTGCCTTTGATCAATGATGAATTCGGATGGATATTGTGAGCAACCGAAACCAAGGATTCCAATGGGGAATACCTCTAAAGCAAGTCCACACAACACTTCCAAGAACACCAATGTAATGGATGCTAGTCCTAGAGTCTTGAGAGCAAAAGAGAGAAAACAAAACACCTTCAAAGTGTGTGTGAGAGGGGACGGCCAAGTGTGGTCAAAGAAAGGAGTTTATGGACCATTATATCTCTTAATGGTGCCATTACAATCCTTTAATGATTTCCATAAATCATTAGTCTTATTTGCCCACAAGTCCCTATCTTTTGTTTCTTCTAGTTTGCCCACAAGAAAGTTTCAATATTAACTTTTAATATTAAACTTATGATAGACAAGCTCATAGCTTATATATATTAATAATTAATGTAATTACACTAATTACACTAATTATATAATGGTGTTTAGTGTTTAAGTGTGTGACCCTTTAGGCTCACAAACAACTAGCCATATAACTATATGTTATACATGTGAAGCATATTCCAACAAGTATTAAGTTGATCTGTGATTTTGTTCCAACAATCTCCCCCTAAACTTATTGATTCTCTTTCAATCACATAAGTTTCTTTTGTTCATCTTCTTCTTTCTTTCTTTTCTCTAACGTCCTTTGATTCTGTTGTTGTCTTTGCTCAATGATGTATTTGCTGTTTCTCTTTGTGAAATAATTCAATTTGTTTTGGAACATAACATCATCATAAGGTTTCATCATTGTATTTGTGAATATTTGATACATAGTCTTTTCAGAATGAGGATATTCTTTTTCATACAAATATAGTTCACAGACTTTGCCAGATTTTTCAAAGAAGTACATTTGTGCAGTTGGAATCACATTCCAAGCATAGACATTTCCTGGATCTGTAAATTGTTCTGGGTAGTTGTCTGGATAAAAAGCAGCATCTATCATTCTTGTCAAGTATCCAGCACCAGAATCTTTCCATGATTTCTTTGACATTCTTGGTTTTCCAATGATCAGTAGTTTAATGACATCACTTCTTGAACATGACATGATCAAAGGTAACCATCCAGTAAATCTCTGCACAATTTTATCTTCCCTTATAATCTCTATAACATTGTTCTGCATAACCCTCCAATTGATGATTGGATTGTTCTGCAAGGGAGCAATCGGCATTTCAAGAACAGGAATGATTTGTGTTTTTGACTTCTTTTGAGTGCTCTGTTCTTGAGTAACTGCTTTTCTCTTCTTTGATTGGGGAGTTGAAGAATCACCAGTAGTTGATACACTACCAGTTTTGATTAATGTTGGACTGATTGGGATTAGGGCCTTTGCTTTCTTTGCTTCTTTTACTTCTTGTTCAGCCAAATCCTTCTTCTTGGCAGCACAATATTTTTCAATAATTGTCATCATCTTCATTCTGCCAAAGGACTTTGCATTGTGCCCTTTTGATTTCAAATATTCAATCATGTTAGCTTTCTGTTCAAATACATCATCTGTCAATTCACTTTTAGTTCTCTTGCATTCAGAAACCAAATCTTCAAGACAGTTAATGTGTTCTTCTTCAACCTTTCTAAACCTCTTGAATTCTGCTTTTTGAGCTTCTATCTGAATGTCTTCTTGAATAGGTATTTGAACAGGGATTTTAATTTCTTGAGTTTTCTTCTTTTTATTCTCCTCAAGAGCTTGATACATCTCCACTTTCTCCAAGAATTTCCTATGTTTTATTCTACATCTATATTGCTTTTCTGATCTGACATGATTAATTTTGTTCACCATGTGGTGACCTAATGCTCTGTATGGATAATCATCATCATATACTTCTTTTCCTTTTCCAATGCAAGCAGATGGTGGAGGTTGAGTGTATTTCATATCAGGGATACCAGGAAGTAGTATTTTGGATAAAACAGTTTAAGTTGGTCTTCTGGTAGTATCTTGGGATGTGGAGGAAGTGTACATTCATCTACCTCAAACCAATTCACATTATCATCAATGTCAGGTATGATAAGTGGTTGATCAGGTGTTGGAGGTTTGGATATGATGACATGTTTTTCTCTTTCAATTAACTCAGGAAGTTGCAGTTCTTCCTCTTCAGTAGTAACCAAAGTAGTTACTACTGGTGTGACTTCAGGAGTTACTACTGATAGGTCATCAGTAGTATTTGTTGCTTTTACTTCCTCTTCCTGACTTACTACTGCTATTATATCAGTAGTAGGAGTTACTACTGATGTTTCTTTTTCACATTGTTCTTCCATGGGAGCAGTAGTCATTGGCTCATCATCAACAACCATCTTTTATGTGTCTTCATCAACAGTTGTTTCTTTTAGATTTAGGAGAGAGGATGCTGCTGCTGCAATTGAATCATCAATCATACTCTGAATGTTGTCCTTCTCCCCCTTAGTGAGCTCAACTGGTGGAGCCTCACTATCATCAATCTTCTTTTTCAATCTTCTTATAATCTTTGTTTGTTGATGAAGCATGTGCTCATATAACCTCATTCTTTTGTTGATGGTGTTCATGTGCCTTTTCATTGCAGCCATTGTTTTTCCCTGATTTGTGAGATAATTAAGACAATCTTGTACAGTGGATTCAAGAGAATCCACTTTATCCGTCAATTGTTTGGTTTTAATACTGCCCTCACTCCATCTAGCAAGATCATCGGGCTCACTAACAGGTACATTGGTTTGAAGGTTTTCCATCCTTTCCATCAATTCCACAGATCTGCCCTCATCACTTCTTGGTGATTCATTGGGTCTTTTAGACATCCTCTTCTTCCTAGAAGAAGCAGAGATGCCCCCTGTAACATACGTGTTTTATTTTGAGAGTTGGAAATTTTTAAGATTGATAATAACTGGTAAATGATAAGGTAATAAGTTTTGTTAGATGGAAGTATTGTTAAAAATCTGTGTTTTGGGTAATTGATTAAATGGGATAAGTTAAAATGGGAGAAAAGCTGAAAATTGCAGCATTCTGGGTAGATAGCGGCGCTATCCATAGATAGCGGCGCTATCTTGGGCAAATTTGGAACAGCAACTCGAAATAGCTAAGGGGAAAACGCGAAAAATTTAGAGATAGCGGCGCTATCTCTGGAAATAGCGGCGCTATTTAGCGCGGGGTCGAGATAGCGGCGCTATCTTGGGCAGATAGCGGCGCTATCTTGTGCAGATTAGACATAAAATCCGGATTTTTCCCCATTTCAGCTCATTTTCCTTCTTCTTACGGTTTGGTACGATCTTCAGGCGATTTTGTTGAATCAAGGACGAATTTTGGTGCAAATCTAAGGGGTTTTCATCATAAGTTCAAGCTATAAAGGTATTATGCTTAGTTTTTGTTCATGCATGTATTAAATTGGGTAAAAAATTTGGGTGGAATGTTGAACCTTAGGTTAGGGTTTGGATCACAAATCTGAAATTGATGTTGTATGTTAACATATCAAGTATCTAGCTATGAGATTCGTAGTTTTAATGTGATTATGCACAATTTTAGATAGATTGATGGTCTAGGGTTTGGTTCATCATCAATTTGGGGGAAATTGGTGATTAGGGTTTATTCTAGTTGTGATTATGGATTAGAATATTGAATGAGATGTGTATAATTATGATAGGTAATCAATTGGAAGATTGTGGTGATTACATAGATCGGTGACATTGGAATTGTGGTTAAAGGAGTTCGTGGCTTGTGTTGGAAATTGCTTATCCCAGGTGAGTTCATCTATGTACAACTGTATACTAGTAGTTATATATTTAAATGCTACGTGTTTAATTGTTATTTGGTTTATTATTCTCACATATGCGATGCCTAGAACATTGAATTGGTAATTCTAGTGATTTGACTGTAATATGATTAAATGAAGTTTGACTCATTAATAGACTTTTGCTATGTGTATTGACTTGTAAGAATATAGTGATTATTTGTAGTATGCCTTGTATATAATCTTTTGATGGATGTCTTGATTGATGGAATATCCTTGAAGTGTCTCACTTGATATCGATTCATGTCGTATAAATTCCTTGTGTTACGTCTCGGTTGGATTGCTCTAGTATGAGATGCATTTTTATTGATTCGGGTTGTGATAATCATATTGTTCCGGTCTCGTGGAGTCATCGTGGTTATTGTTTCGTTTGATATCGAATATGAGTTACCCGTACGAATTCCTTGAGAGATAATTTCGTTTCGTGAGGACCCACGGCGGCTTGAGTATTACTTTGTGTAATATGTTGAGCGGTGGACGCGGGAGTACCTGGCGGAGGAGTGGTATGGACCGTGGTGGTGAAGCTGGATCATGGACTCGGTTAGGGGTGCCTTGATCACCTTCATCGGCCTCATTCCCTAATGGCCTAAAGGGGAATGACGCACTTTGATTCGTTTGGATGGTATTGAGATCTCATTGGTTCATGATGCGGTATTGTCTATCGGTTCCGGTGGTTAAGTGATGATTCTCGTGGAGTGTTGATTCGGTGATTGGTTCTCAATTGTGTTTATTATCTTGCAAACTCTTGTTGATTCTTGCGATATAGTTGTATTCTCAATGTCAGTCATTCAGTGATTCTTGTTGATCCCGGATAAGCGTTGATACTCGGCTATGACGGATTCTCGGTAAATCTCATGTTAAGTTGTAAAGCTTCTCGGTCAGTTATGCATTGCTGTGTACTTGCTATAATATGAATTACTTAAATAGTTTTATACCATTTTATATGTTATTATTTCTTTGTTTTGTATATAATGCTAGTATTATTTTGTACTTTATGAACTCACTAAGCTCGTTGTAGCTTACCCGTTTAGTGGACTAACTTTTTACAGGAAAAGATAAGAGTAAGCATATAAGATCTTGAAGTTGATCGGAGGCTTAGAGGTTATACTCCGGGCATATATTTAGGTATGTGGGAGTTGGGTAGTTTTGTATTCCAATTATGTAGTTAGTTGGTTTGTATCCATAGTCTTTGTTGGCAGTGAGATCTTGGCCCGTTTGTTGTATTTTGTATAGTTGTTATCTGTTTAGAATGGTTAATTGTAATTAGATAGTTATTAGAAAGTTGTTCATTTTGATTGGTGGGATTTCTTGGCCGGTCGTTACACCCCCCTTGTGGTTTCTTGGCACCGGGGTCCTTTAAGTAATTCCTCAAAGGAGTCATCACTTAAAGTTGCCGAGGTCTGGGTCTTAGTGATGTTTTCACTGTCCTATGCACCCACCTTTGGTGCATAAGTAGTGAAAGCCCTCGCCTCATGTCCTCTCTCCTCCTTGGAGGACAACTCTTTGAGTCTGGGGTGTGACTCGATTTGTCCCCTGGTGTCCTTGAAAGATGTTTTCTTTCTTTTATAGATTGTGGATATATTTTTGGTTAAATTAGGTAGGTCTTCCACAGAGTGAAGAGTAGCACTCTGAGGATTTATTTCAAGTTCCTGGGACACATTCAGGACTTCTATATTTGTAGGTGATTGAGTGACTATTTGGGGTGGTGTTTGGGCTGTATTTGGGGGTGATGGAGTGGGTTGAGGTTCAATTTGGGTTGTATCTATGATTGAACCCTCTCCAATTTGTGTTTGATCTTTGATCATATTAGGAAACAAAGGGGTTTCCTTGCCCGAAAATTTAAATTATTTTCTCATATTTGAGAAAACTTTCTTGTTCAACTCAGGAATGATAAAAATATTTTTGGGAGTTGACAAGTTTTGTAATTCACAGTTTATGATATGTTGGAGAAATCTAGGATACATTTAAAAATTTTGAGGAACTAAGATTTCCCAACATACCTTCAAAAATCATGTATGAAAAGTTAAATACTTGGTCTGTGCATAAACAGACAACAGCAGAGGCTATTACCTTATTAAACTCATTCCAAGTACTTCGTTTTGGAGAAATACAATGCTGAATTGTATGTACAAGAAATTTCCATTGTGGGGAGAGAAGACCTTTTTGAAAAGTTACTATATTAAGACTTCCCTCATATCCCATTTTATTTAAAGTTTCAGCAATGAATTCCTTAGGGAGTGTAAACATACCTGCGTCATCGTCAAGTTGTAGATGGTGTCTAATGGATTGCTCAGTGATCGTGATCGTCTTTCCATCCACCGATGATTTTATCATAGGTGCAGTTGCACCTTCTGTTCTTTCAGCATTGGTCCAAAAATCCACCAAGTGTTGTTGGTACGCTTTCGGTTTCACAGTTAACGCGAACTTAATGTATGAGTTCTTTAAAAATTGAACGATTGGTCGAAAGTCTTTAGTACCGTCTGGATTGCGTAAAAACGCACACATATTATGGAATTCTGAATATTTGAGATCGGTTTGAACATTGAGAGATTGTAGAGTTGCCATTGTTGTTGATTTGAGAGAAACTATTGAGAATTTTGTTACTGATGAAGGGTTTTTGATCGAAAGCTAGGGTTTATCGAGAGGATTTTAGTGAATCGAAGTAAAGATAATGCTAAACTAATCGACTGCCGCCTTTTATATCTTTCGATTTAACCTGCAAAAAGACTGAAATGCCCTTCGAATCATAACATAACGGTTATTTTCACGGGGGTTAGTTTGGTAATTGTGATTCTGAAAGACCAGTAGTAAATATGACATCAGTAATAAAACGTCAGTAGTATCTATGAACATCAGTAGTGACTAAGGATTTTGACATCAGTAGTAACTATAGACATCAGTAGTAACCACCAACACACAAGACCAGTAGTATATGTGAATACCAGTAGAACTGACTTACCAGTAGTATTTATGTAAACCTAATACACACCAGTAGTAATTAACTACCAGTAGTATTTTGTGCACATGCCTACAACCAGTAATACAGATCTACCAGTAGTAAACCACTTAAACAAATAAATAACATTTTACAACAAAACTTTACACATGATTTTAAGTGAGATTTTAATTTATCAAAATCATTCCAATACTGCTAACCAAGAAGTTGAATCTTCCTACATCAAATGCTTTTGTAAAAAGATCTGCTAATTGGTCATCAGTATGGATTTTAACCACTTTGATTAATTTCTTTTCATTGCAATCTCTTATAAAATGAAATCTTATTTCAATGTGTTTAGTTTTAGAGTGTTTTACCGGATTGTTCACAATACTAATAGCACTTTGATTATCAATAAAAATAGGAGTTTTAAGGATAGATATACCAAAGTCTAGAAGCTGGTTTTGAATCCAGAGTACTTGAGCACAACAAGCAGATGCAGCTACATATTCTGCTTCAGCAGTTGATGTTGATACATTTGTTTGCTTCTTACATTGTCATGACACCAGTCTTGATCCAAAGAATTGGCATCCACCAGTAGTGGACTTTCTATCTTGACATTCACCTCCATAGTCACTATCTGTGTAGGCTATGAGTTCAAAGGGTGAATCATGTGGATACCATAGACCTAGTGATGGTTTGCCTTTCAAGTATCTGAATATTCTTTTGACAGCCTGCAAGTGTAATTCTTTAGGTCTTGCTTGATATCTTGCACACACACAAACACTATACATAATGTCAGGTCTTGATGCAGTTAAGTACATCAAAGAGCCTATCATTGATCTATATAAGTGTTCATCTACATCCTCCCCCTCAACATCAGGATGTAGGTGTTTGTGTGTTTCCATTGGTGTGCTTGCACTTTTGCAGTCTTTCATATCAAATTTCTCCAAGATGTCTTTAACATATTTTGATTGTGTATCAAAATACCATCTGTGCTTTGACTGACTTGGAGTCCAAGGAAGAAGTTCATTGGACCCATAGAGCTCATCTTGAATTTAGTTTGCATCAGTTCTTCAAATTCTTTGCACAATAAATCATTGGTTGAACCAAAGATGATATCATCTACATAGATTTGTACCAGCAGTATATCATCTTTGACTTTCTTTGTAAACAGAGTTTTGTCATTGGCTCCTCTTTTAAAGTTATTCTTCAATAGATATGATGATAATGTATCATACCATGCTCTTGGTGCCTGATGTAGGCCATACAGAGCTTTATCCAGTTTGAACACATAATCACCATGTTTTGGATCTTCAAAACCTGGAGGTTGGCAGACATAGACCTCTTCTTCAATCTTCCCATATAGGAATGCACTCTTCACATCCATTTGATAGACTTTGAACTTTTTGAATGAAGCATATGCTAGGAATATTCTTATTGCTTCAATTCTAGCAACAGGAGCATATACTTCATCATAGTCTATTCCTTCTTCTTGAGTGTATCCTTGGGCTACAAGTCTGGCTTTGTTCTTGATCACTATACCTCTTTCATCTTTCTTGTTTCTAAAGATCCATCTTGTTCCAATGACTCTTTTTCCTTTGGGAAGAGGTACAAGTGTCCAAACAGCTTGTAACTTGAATTGAAGGAGTTCTTCTTGCATTGCCTCAATCCAGTTTGAGTCCTTCATTGCTTGTTGGATCTTCTTTGGTTCATCCTGAGACAGAAAGCATTCAAACATACATTCATTAGCAATTAAACTTATGTTACACATGTTTGTAGTTAAGCTTTTATTTAATTTGCTTCTTGTTTGCAGTGGTGAGTTAACATCACTTAAAACAAGGTCTAACGGATGGTTCTTCTGAGTCCTTGTAGTTGTAGTTCTATCAACCACTAGTTGATTTTCAAGATTGGACTCATTTGTCTCAGGCAGTTGTTCCTCTAGTGATCCTTCATTGTTATTGATGTTTGGTTCATCATCATCTTGGTCAGAGTTACTACTGCTATTGTCTTCATTGAGATCAGTAGTATTGTTGTTATTGAGATCAGTAGTATCTTGAGAATCTAGGTTATTGCTAGGACCAGTAGTATTTTGAGTACTATTACTGGTACTAGTAGTATTTGAATTACTAATGTCCTCATTCTCAGAGTTACTACTGGTTCCAAACATTGAGTTAGTTCTGTCCTCAGTATTAACTGTGGGAGCAGTATCAACTACTATGTATCTCATCTTTTCTTGACTAGTATTAACAGATGATGTTCCTTATTTTTGAGTGTGACAATTTGAATCACCTGCATTTAAATCCATGTTAGAATTAAAGGATTTGGTTAGATTGTCTATATTAAATAGCCAATCTGGACCATTTCCTTGTTCATTAGGAACATTTTCATTAAAGGATACATTGATGCTTTCTTCAATTATCCTTAGTCTCTTGTTGAATACTCTGTATGATTTGCTTTGAGTAGAGTATCCCACAAAGATTCCATCATCAGCTTTGCAGTCAAACTTACCAATTTGTTCTCTTGTAATCAGAATAGTACAAGGACAACCAAATGATTTTAAAAAACTTATAGATGGTTTTCTTTTATTAAAAAGTTCATATGGTGTTTTATAATGTGGCTTCACTATTAATACTCTGTTTTGAACATAACAGGCAGTATTAACAGCTTCGGCCCAAAAAGTGATTGGTAACTTTGAATCTGCTAACATTGATCTTGCTGCTTCTATGATGGTTCTATTTCTTCTTTCAGCTACACCATTTTGTTGAGGAGTTCTGGGTGAGCTGTATTGCCTGTCAATACCTTTAAGATCACAAAAGTTAATTAAGTTAGTATTTTTAAATTCTGTGCCATTATCACATCTTATGGCTTTAACTTTTTGATCAGATGTGTTCTCCAGTTTAACAATTAAGTTCTTGATGAGTTCACTTGTTTCATCCTTTGTCCTGAGAAAGAAAACCCATGTATATCTGGAAAAGTCATCAGTAATAACAAGACAATATTGTTTCTTTCCAATACTCATTACATTTGTAGGTCCAAAAAGGTCCATATGTAAGAGCTGTAAAGGAACAGAAATAGAGTTCACAGATTTGGACTTATGAGAAGTTTTGTGTTGTTTACCTTTTAGGCATGCAACACAATGATGATCACACATGAATTGTTTTTGAGGTAGTCCAATGACCAAATTTCTTTTTACTAAATTGTTCATGTTTTTGAAATTAGTGTGACACATCCTTCTATGCCATAGTTCTGATTCAGTGGTGTTTGCCTTGGATATTAAAAACAGTTGACCTCATTTGAAGAAATGAGTTCTCCCCCTATATCCAGGCAATACGCATTGTTTCTCCTTGGTGTTCTTAAAACAACATATTTTTCATCTAAAATAAAGTCAGGAGAAAGAATGATGCACTCAATGTCTGTGAAAAGAATTTTGTTCTTTTTATCACAAACTTGAGACACACTGACTAGATTGTATTTTAGTTCAGCTACAAAAAATACATCATCAAAGGTAATTTTGCCATTAGTAACAGTAGCTTTACCTGTAATCTTACCTCCCTTTGGGTTCTCACCAAAGGCCACATATCCTCCATCAAATAGCTTGAAATCTTTAAGAATTTGCAGATTTTCAGTCATGTGCCTTGAGCATCCACTATCAATGTGACATGTTCTTCCTTCTTCTGGGATCTGAATGCTCTGCACAAGTGAGTAAAGGATTAGTTAAGTTTGGGAACCCAAGCTTTATATGTCTTGGGTTCATCCTTTGAGAAATCAGATTTAGAACAGTTAACCTTAAACATTTTTGGTACCCGTACCTTTTTAGTACTGGTGTTCTGTTTTACTACTGACCTTTTAGTTGTGTCTGTGTTTACTACTGATCTTGGTCTGTACCCCTTGTGCTTAGCTTTTGAATACTTTACTACTGATGGACCAGTAGTATTTGGGTACTTACTATATTTAAAATGATCAGTAGTGTTTTGAAAGTTTGGATTGGTAGCAGTAGTATTTTTGAAATGAGGGTTTTTACCAGTAGTGTTTTGGTATTGGTACCAGACAGCATTATAATTAGGGTTAACACCAGTAGTAAAATTGTTGAAGTTTTTACTGGTGTTGGAAAATTTAAAATATTGTTTATTTTGATTTGATTTTCCATTGTTTTTGAAGTAATTGCTGTTCTTTGGGCTTCCAACTCTTCTGTTTTGCACAAATCTTGGTGCACTTCTTCCAAATCTTGGTGTTTCAGCAATTGGAGTTTTATTTTTATTTACTACTGAAGGACCAGTAGTATCTTTTAACTTTTGTGTTTTTGCTTTTTCTTTAAAAGTTTTAAATTCCTTTAACTCTTTGCAGTTTATTGGATTGAAGTGACAATCCTTTGCTAAATGATTTACTTTGTTGCAAATAACACATTTTAATTTATTATCCTTAGTCTTTATGGTTTTTCTTTGTTCTAAGAGTTGATTCCTGTTTCTTTGATTTCCCCTTTTTAGAATTTTAGGTATATTTTCTGCATCATATTTAGGAGATTCATTTGGACTTTGTGCTGTGTGAAAACTTGTATCAATTGATTTTGGAGATTCAGTTTGAGAAATTATAAATTCAATTGAGTTTGTAGTTCTATCATCATCAGAAAAATCATTTGATTCAGATGTTTCAGTATTAAATTCAGTTTGATTTTCATTTTTTAATTCATTAATTATTCTTTCTGAACTGTTCTTAAGTGGAGGAATGAATTTATATGGAGGTGGTACAGCATGATATCCCACCCCATGAACAACTTTTTCTGTAGTTTGATTGTTAGTTAGTTCATCAAGAATTTTAGTACTTCTTTCAAATTTTTTAATTGTCAATTTATTTTGTTCAATTTCAAGTTGACATTCTTCTAATTTACTTGTTAATTCTTTATTTTTTAATTCATAAAACTCTTTCTCATCTACAGCTTGAAGTAATTCTTCCTTTATCCTTTGATCAATCATCTGGTACATCTTTATCTGATGTTCTTGATCAGTAATCACACAATCAAATTCATGATTTCTTTTTACTGCTTTTGTTAAATCTTCAATTAATTTAGTGTTTTCTTTTTCTAAATTTTTAACAATTTTAATACATTCATGAGTACAAGGTTTAGGTTTTACCTCAGATTTGCTGTCAGTAAAGGCCATGAGAGCTTGATTTTGAGTGTGCTCTTCTGCTTGGAAGCTCTAGTCATATCCTTGTCATTGTTATGATACAAGAGCAGTTGATTTTGATCTTTTGTCTGGCTGAGGACATTCTTTTGCAAAGTGACCAAGGTTGTTACAGTTGTAACATTTGACTTTAGTTTTGTCAAATCCAGCTTTGTCACCTTTGTTGTAGTTGAGACTTGTTCTACCAGTCCTTTTTAAGAACCTTTTGGTTCTTAGGCTCAACATAGCCATCTGCCATTTAAGATCCATCTCCTCAAGATCATCTGGATTCAATTGTTCCAAATCATCACTAATCAGTGCAGTATGTACATGACTAGTGAAAAAAGATTCTCTTGCAGCATCCTCAGAATCTGCAGCCTTTCCTATGGAGGTTTCTTGGCCTAGACCTGTACTAGATATAAATGCAGTATTATTAGAAGAAATAGAAGGGTTCTTTTGATTTACCTCAGTTTCAAATACTCTGAGATCATTCTAGAGTTCATCCAACTCCTTTTCTTCTAGTGCATCTCTTTGTCTATATACCACTGTATACATGGCCCATTCTTCACTAAGAGACCTTAGGAACTTCATGTTGACATCTTCTTGATCCATCTTAACCCCAACCTGGTTAAGTTCACCAATTAGCTTGTTGAATCTGTCAAACACTTGAGTGAGTGTTTCATTGGGCTTTCCTTTGAAGTTTTCAAAGTCTTGCTTGAGAACATACTTCATGTTCCTCTTGGTGCTCTTGGTCCCAACGAATCTCTTCTCCAGTGCTTCCCACAGCACTTTTGCATCATCATACTCAACGAAGAGATGTTGATAGTCGTTAGGAATGGCCAGTAGGAGAGTGCTTAGAGCTTTAAGTTCGATTCCTTTGTCTTTCTTCTCCTTCTCACATTTAAGTTTGTCTGCTTCAGTTGCAGAGCTGCTTGCTTGACCAGGACCCGTTTTGTTTCCTTCAAGGACAACTTCCCACATGGAATAATCAGTAATAAGCATATATTGCTTAATACGATTCTTCCACATCCCAAAGTTATTGGGAGTGAGTATAGGGATTTTGTTGGCTTGAGTGCTTTCATTATTATCAGTCATGATTAATAATGTGTGTGTTTTAAAGATTAAAACTTTTGTTTGTTCTTAACAATTAGTAGATCTAGAACCAATAAGCTCTGATACCACTTGTCAGGATCGATTAACTATGAAGAAGTTAATAAACACCTTAGATCTAATTGATAATAGAAGTTGCAGCGGATCAATACTATATCAATATATTAAGAACAATAAACTGTAAACAATAAGCAAAAGTATTAAGAACACAGTTTCACAAAAAGCTTCAATGTATATTATCGATTAACAATACACACGTACGTTTACAATTCGTAAGGAACTATTTATAATAGTCCTTGAAGCCTAACTATTTACCCTAGTTATTCTAGGACTTGATTTACATTCGAAATATAAAGATATACATTGAATTACATTCTATAACTATCTCTGCGAAGATCTCGGACTCGATATTCTCCATAAACACTCATCAATAGTATTCTACAATCACCAGTAGTAAATAAGTAACATCAGTAGTAAATCTGGTGATCAGTAGTAAGTCCAGATACATCGTCAGTAGTAACTACTATTGATCAGTAGTATCTTCAATATGCCTTGATCAGTAGTAATTAAGTTATAGTCTTCACCAGTATCAACTTCATCAGTACTAAGTAATTCTGCCCCATCAGTACTAAGCATGATCAGTACTAACTGCAGTATCAGTATTAAGTTGATCTGTGATTTTGTTCCAATATAGGTGTCACGACTTATTTATCAGTCGTGCATGACTCATGCTTGTCTGAACTTATGAAAAATTAAAGATGACAATATAAATAATTAAAATATCCAAGACAAAAATAAAGTCAATTTGCTAATAAAATTCATTGACATGATGTAACGATTGGATAATTGGAATTTGGATGTACTTAATTTCCATGACATATTTAAAGGTACACATTTTATAGTTTAGATTTTTATTACCCACCAACCAAAATTTTATTCTTTAAATTTTTATTTAAGATTTTTCTAACGTATAATCATAGATTATGTGCAATTAATAAAATTAACAAAATTAAATTTTTATGTTAAATGAAAATTGTTTTTAATTAATCTTCTAACATAGTAGAAATTAGAGTTCATTAATGCTATTTAAGATATGTGTTAACAGATAACCACTTCATTAAATTCAACCTAATTTATGTTGTAGGACATATATTATAAAAGGTTTTTTCTAATTATTCCTTAAGAGCATATAATACAATATTTAATTCATTAAAACTTCTTATTTTTTATCTATAGTAAGAGTAAAGTAGGTACAAGTACAAAATGTTTAACAAATCGTTAATAAAAAAGAGCAAGGACAAAAGACAGCTATATTGTATTTAATGTATATATATGGGGCATACAATAAAAAGACAAATTATAAAAACTCTATTAGTTATTGAGTGTCTCGTTGAATCATACTGATTTCGTATGTTGTTCTCTTATGTATATGTTAGACTGTTTAAATATCTAAATTATTTTTAAAATAAAAATTGTGTCTATACTTATCAGGACCAGGAAAGAACATTTAATGTAGATACTCCCTCCGTCCCTAAATAAAGTTCCCATTTTGCCTTCAAATTTTGTCCCTAAATAAAGTTCCCATTTCTCAAACATAAGGGGTCCACTTAATATAATAATATTATTACCAATACTTTCACCACTAACTATCTCTTAAAACACTTTCTCTCTCCAATCAAACCTTATATTTTAATCAAAAGTAATACCAAATACCCCACCACTAACTATCTCCTAAAATGTTGTGCCCAACACAAATGAGAACTTTATTAAGGGACGGAGGGAGTATTTTTTAAGTGCCTTTTTGAAATGGAAATTTTGCAAATAGAAAAGATATACTACTATTTAACTGCCTTTCAAAATGGAGATTTTGTCAATGGAAAAAGTATCATAGAGGAAAATAATGGCAATATGTTGATTAAGCTCAATGACATCATGTGGCGAAATTTCCGTATGTTGTTGACTAAGATAAATAATACGCCGTAATCCGTATCACCTTGCCTATAATGTTACCGAGAAGAAAATTAACATAGGTGACATCTAGTTCTTACTACATATATTACGAGTTGTATGAGAATTAGTTTAGTCATTATCAAAATTTAAATGTGAGTTTTGATAATTACAGCCCTAACTACTGTTATAAGACATACATTAAAACTTATACATCTAATTATACGTAATTTTAAGGATTACCATTTTATAGATTATTGTACAACTTTTTATGTATTAGAAACAGCTCTAAGGACTGTCATTATCAACACTCAGTTTTATTAATAAAATTATAAAAAACTATCTTAAAAAAATATCACACATTAATATATATTTTAATTAATGAGGATTTTATAATTGTAAATAATGACTATTTATTAATATACAAATTCGTAATACATGTCTTACCATTTTAACATTATTATTATTTTCCTTAAATATAATATAGTAGTGTCTTAACTCCTCACCAACTTGATGGCTTAATTTATTTACTATCAACTTTTTTATTTATTTATCAAATCCTACCCTATATATGAGGCCTAAATTTGAATAGGGTTTGACACCATGTCAATTCCAAGCATTCTAATTCGTCCATAATGCCACTTGGAATTCCCTGATTGGTCCACGTCATTTGCAATAATACAAACGAATCTGGTACAACTTACAGTCTACATTCATACGCTCCATATACGGCAAACGAATCTGGTACGGCTTACGGTCTACATTCATATGCTCCATATACGGCTTCCTACATACAAGGAAACAAATAAATAACCATTTAAAAGATCCTACATACAAGGTAGGGATGGCAACTAACATCCGATCCGATGAACATCCACCCGATCCGCTCCACTCGTAGTGGATATGGATGAAGTTAAATGGGTGAATATCGGATGTGGAGCGGATGTGGATGTTTATTGGAGCGGATATGGATGATGATTTTCAATCCATGGATGAATCCACTTAACCCGAAATTAAATATATATTATAATTTTATATAACTATAAATATATGTTTTCAATAGTAGGTTGACTGATGAGGCAATTATTTATTATCATTTCCCATACTTGAATTTCTTAGGAACTAATCATTTTATCGTTTCTTATTCTGTTCTTAGTATGAAGGCGACGATCATTATATGACTCGTTACTTTTGAGATTTTTGTGTGATTTTCAATGCAACAACCCATAAATCACAAGCATGTAATTATAAATCACAAGCATGACTCGTTACTTTTGAGATTTTTGTGTGATTATCATAGTTATGTTTCCGTTTGACTCTTCTTTTGGAAGAAACTATGTAAATATGCAATAAAAATCGTAAATCATATATAAAACTATCGTACTTTCTTTAGGAGTTTTTTTTCTTCCGAAATCCAACGGATGTCCATTTACCCGCTCTAATCCAATGGATATGGATATGGATGGATGAAATGATTTTAAATGGATATGGATATGGATATGGATGAGGTAAATTTAAATGGATATGGATGTGGATATGGCATCATCCGATCCACATCCGATCCATTGCCATCCCTAATACAAGGAAACAAATAAATATTTAAAAGATCAATCAGCGACTCAATCGTATTTTATTCAGAAGTGATACACGACTCAGTATAATTTCCATAAAACCGGCATTCTATGATTACGGCATAAAAAGCTGGATTGTGCAACGGAACCAGACTTCAGATATTACGGATTACAGCATAAAAAGCTGGATTCTTCATTTAATAAAATGCCCGTGTAACATTTCTTCATTTACCGTTTTTTTGTACAAAATTGTCATCACATCTATCGATTATTATATCATTTAGAAATATATAAAGTTTTTGGACATTTTTCTACATACTAAAATTTACAGCATACCCGCCCATCGGGCGGGTTTTGTAGCTAGTTGAAGTATAAAGAACTTAAGGAATTATATTTATTTCTATCTTTTAATCATATCAACTTTTAAATTTAACATGTATAATTATTTTTTTCTTTATTTCTCTTGATTTTAATAGTTATCTTAATTTAATGAGTAAGATTATAGATATGACTAATTTTAACGCATGCCATCCTATTATAAATTTTCTTTTTAATATATTTTTCATTAAAAAAACATAAATAATATGCACATAATGTGAGTCTCCAACAACCAAATCATTATACTTCCTCCGTATCAAAATAAGTGACACACTTTTCATTTTGGGGTGTATCAAAATAAGTGACACACTTTGAAAATTTTCCTTATTTGGTAAAAATAGTGGGACCCATACCCACTAACTATTCACTTTAATACAATGAAATTACCCTTATACCCTTACTTTTACTTTTAAAACTCATTAATATCACTTTATTCAAGAAAAGTGGGACCCCTTCTCCACTAATTATGTACTTTAATATATTTTAACCTCTACTTTAATCTTTTACCTAAAAAAACGTATAAGTCAATTTGTGTCACTTATTTTGATACGGAGGAAGTATTAAAATCACCATATTATATTGTATTCGTTTTGAGATTAATGATATACTTCCTCCGATTTAAAATAAGTGATACATTATTGGTTTCACGGGTTTTGAGGCAAAATATGATAATGATAATTAAATTAGATTAAATGGATAGTTAGTAGGGAATGAGTCCCACAAATTTTGAATAAAGTGGGGTTAATGATGTTTAAAAGTAAAACTAAGGGTAAAGATGTCATTTCACTTTATTAAAGTAGATAGTTAGTGAGTGTTAGTCCCACTATTTTTTACCAAATAAGGTAAGTTTTCAAAGTATATTACTTATTTTGATACACCCAAATATGGAAAATGTATCACGGAAGAAGTATTAATTCTACAGTTTTAATAACTAAATACACAAAAGAAATTTCTAATATTCCTCTTTTATTTTACTCACTATAGAGAATATTAAAAAAATAAAATAGAACGAATACGTTCAAGCTGCTCTCTCTATTCGTTATGTACATTGTAGTATTGTACACTCAACACCTCACGACCTTTATTTCTTTTCGTTTTTTCCTTAAAAAGACCGGGGCGTGGATAATACTAACGGAACATGACTAACGGTTAGTCCTCGTCGTTTGAGGTTTCCGTAAAGAGTAAACGTCGTTAAATCCTCCTCAGATAACCAAACAACCCGACGAAAAGCCGGGGTAAGGTGATAACGGAGGGACCTCGAATAGACCCTTTCCGTTACCGTTACCGTCACCTTCACCACAATCCCAAATCGCCATCCAGCTCGACGGCGTTAACGGCCCAGTGGCAGCGTCAGCATCACACGCCTTACCACCACCAGATTCCGCCGTCTCCGTTTCTGTTTTAATTTCTTTCCGACGGTGTATCTCCTCCACGTCAGCCTCTCGTGCCATCCGTTTACGGCCTTTACTCTTCACCATCGGCATCACTGCCGCCTTTTTTAAATTCCCGACTTCTAGCGGGAAATTCAGTATCGCCTTACTACCACGAAGCCTGAACGCCGCCCTGTCGTACGCCTTCGCCGCCTCAACGGCGGTGTCGAACGTCCCAAGCCAAACCCTAGTTCCTTTCTTATTCGGATCGCGAATCTCTGCCGCGAACTTTCCCCAGGGACGTTGCCTCACTCCTCTGTAATGTTTCTTCTCAATTTCCGCCACCGCCGTCTCCGCTGGTTTCTCCATCCCCGGTGGAGGAACCGGAATCGAGACATTTAGCGACGGTTTTCGTTCATTAAAGCTACTTATTACACATCCATTTTCACTCTGTTTCCATAAATTTGAACAAATCGTGGATTCAGTCATCAAGTTAAATTCAAATTGTTGTTCAGAAACAGGGGATGAAGAAGAAGAACAAGGAGACGAATTATTAGGTGAAATTTGGGGGAAAAGCAAATCAGAATCATTATCAGATAGAAGAGAGTATGTTTGAAGGAAGGATAGATCATCAATAAGTAGATGTTGACGGATAAGGTCTAGAGCTGAAGATTGATCAGGTGACGCCATTGTTGGACTACTGGGCTGAATTCGAAGAGATGATGTATTGAGTCAAGGGAATTGTTGAGTGGAGAAGATGGAGTGAAGGAAGCGTTATATATACAACTGAATGGCGGATAGAATCTGAGTAGTAAAGAAATAAGAGAAGATAAAGACATGCAACTTGAGGAGGGTTCCACGACGGTGAGAGGAAGCATCGACGAGTTTAATGACGATGACCAAAATTCAAACACTCTTCTATAATTATTTCGGTTTTTTATTTCACTTGCAGATTCCTTAGAATGTGTACAATAAGATCGCTCCTAACAGTGTACCCAACTGATATCGTCAGTTGTTGTCAAATTAACGTCACCAGCTCATCCTCCAACCGACACTAAACTGACGTACTAATGACAACAATAACACTTTCCTTTAATTTTTTGAGACCCACCATTAAAAAAACACACACAAAAATACTCCTTTGGGTCCACCCACCAAACCGGCGCTTAGCCCTTCTCTCGTCTGTAAAGTGGCGGAATACCAACTGGCGGAACCACTGACGGAGGCGTGCCAATGGTGTGCACAACTGGCGTGCAACTGGCGGAACCACTGCACCCTCCGTGGCTCCGTTGGCAGTGGTCTAACGTAGATTTAAGAATATTTTAGAAAATGTTATATGTGCACCACTCACGGAAAAGACTAAAAAAGAAAGAAGTATAAACATTGAAAAAACTGCCAACGGACGTAGGTAGCTCACATCAAGGGGGGCTTCAAACTCGTCAATAGCTAGACGCCGATGGCACCATCTCTTCGGCAGCTCTCGTCCGTAACAACTCGTCGCCTGGACGACAAGTTGCATGGTCTCGTTGGCAACGGGTGTGAGGGGGAGAGGGTAAGGTTAATATTTTTTAATTAGTAATGAGTTTAGTGATGTATTGTCGTGGGCATGACCTCGTCAATAACTCGTCGGTGATGATCTGTTTATTGACTCGTCAGTGATGATCTGTTTATTGACGCGTCACTATTGGAAGATGCATAAAAGTAAGGATGAAAAAAAATACATCGATAGCCTTGTTCCACTATTGATATACTAATACAAATGAAATATTTATTCGTTTTGTTTAGTTCAGGTGCAAATCTAGGATTGTTTCTAATCTTTCAGCTTAACGCATCAAAAGTTCAAAACGAAGGTTGAGGGCTAAATCTGTAATAAAGATGTTAATAAAAGGACAAAAAGGGGGGAATGTTTTGTGTGGGATCAAGTTAAAAGGATGAATAATGATATTTAATTCAATCATTTGGTCATATTTATAATTATACTTACTTCGTATTAGATAAAAGGGTAAATTACAGTTTTTATCCCTGAGATTTTCAGATTCGGGGTTTTTGTCCCTAAACTTATTTTTCTATTTTTTTGTCCTTGACGTTTTTAAAATTCTGCATATTTGTCCTTCCGGCCAAAATCTTCCGTTAACTGACGGTAATTTTGTTCATTTTCCCAAATTACCCATATCATCATCATCATCATCAAAAAAACCCTTTCCACAAACCCTAAACAATTTAGCATTGATTCACAAAAAGCTACATAAGAAAACAGATCGATGAATCAGATTATTGCAAACCCTCCCTAAACTCAATTTTAAAGACTGTCGATGTAAGTTGTCCTAATAAAACAATAATCACATATTAATAAGATTCCCAAAACTAAAAAATCTATAATAAAAGTGTCCCCCAAATTCCGCTCGTAGCCAAAATCATCATGAAGAACAATGAAGAAAATCAAAATTGGGGGTTTTTCTCTGCTCCAGTTCCACATACGAACCACTCCTTTGACACCAAAATCACTCCACCACCATCAATAACTGCTTCTTCTCCGGCCCTGTACGCCACCAGCACCGTACACCACTGTACGCCGCCACCATCACCACCACAGTAAGCTCTCTTATCACCTTCACCGCCACCGTCCTCATTCTCGAAGAAACCTCTAGAACATTTGGTGTGATTTTGGATGACACAATCGGCAGAGATTTTGAATGATTAGGAAATTTATAGATTTTGGCTTTCATTTGGTGATCAATTTCACACATGGAAGAACATAAGCAACAAAATCATTGGAGAAAAACTAATAAGAAAATAAAAGAGGTTGTTGAAGAAGATGACGAAGATGAAGAATGATGAAAAGGACCAAAATGCCCTCACATGCCTTGCTGTAACGCCCTGAAATTTCAGAGAATTTAATAATAATTAGGTTCAAATTATATTTTATGTATTGTATAATTTAGTGTGTACTAAATACGCGGCAATTCATGTTCTAAATAATTAAACGTACCGTTTAAGCTTCCGAGCCTACTTATTGTGTTTATGAGACGCACGAGTGTCATGTTTTGTTTTAAGGTGTCTTTTATTAATTATGTGTGCTAGTTATTTATTATCGTGTTGGTTTATTTTCAAAGCTTGAAGTTATCTTTTATCGTGTTGGTTTAATTTCCGAGCCCAATCCTTGTGTTCCTTTGTGTATTTGTTGGGCTCCGACTAGAAGAATGTAGGGACGAAATCTTCTGTTCTTTTGGACCTGGTCTGGAGCAAGAAGGAGTAGTGAGGCCCGATATATTGCAACTTATTGGAAGTCTAGCCCAATCCAGGTTTAGGCCTAAGTCTACTACTAATCTATACTTAAGCTAAAACCCTCCTTAAACCCACTATACCCTAAAATCCTTTTCCGTTTTCTCACAAGACCGCCGGCTGCCAGTAATATCAAATGAAGCTTCGTGATTTTATGGTTGGCTAGGCAGATTCAGTGTCAAACAATCATTTAATTATTTAATAAGTAGTTCACAAAGAATTCAGACCAAGCAATCCTTTTATTTTATTCTTGGCGATGGTTGTGGATTGTTCCAAGATGGCGGCAAGCAGGTGACTTATTTGGAGCATAAGTAGGTGACCAACTATTCTAATTCCATCATTTCTTTCGACCAAGCAAACCACAAGGGCTGAAACAGCTAGTGTATGCGAGCAGATTGGGTTGTCTAGCATTCAAGAAAATCGGTATAAGCCTCACGTTTATGTTATTGTTTCTATTTCTATAAATTCCGATGCTTAGCCATTTGTATCTCCTGTGTTTGGATGATGGTGTGATCGTAAGCAACAAGCAACCCCACGCTCCACCATCTTCTCCCTCCTGATCGCAAGCTTCACCCATCGGTAAGGACTTGTTTCTTCCTTTTTTCGGTTTGTTATCTTGCACCTTATTCCCGAACTGTTGTTCTAATCTGCAAATATTGTTGATGGCGGGCTGCAGTTTTGCCGAGGTGTGATAATTGAACCAAGAGAAGTGAACAAACCAACCTCTCATCCCGGGTTTTGTTCTCTGAATTTCCGAGCAGTAGCCAGACAATTCCCCGAGACCGAGTTCTGTATCCATCAAATATCAATCGTTAGTTACACCCTCCTAAGTTTTATTGCTTCTAGTATGTCTCAAGTTTAATGTTGTTCGTTGTAGGGAAGTCTGAATTGAGATTGTGATCGAATCTGCTAAGGTTTGAGTTGATGGTTATTGTTGTTGTATTCACTGATTTCCTTGTCCATTCGATTATCAATTGTTTGTATTCAATCCCGTTTTGAGCAGGGCTGGACCGAACCAAAGAGGGTTCGGATTTTGTTGAGTTTGTTTCATTGACTGTTGTTGTCTAAGTGCAAAGTTGTCGGGTTCGTAATGGCGGTAAATCGTTTACTTGAATGTCTCAATTGTCAAAAATGTTTTGTACAAGTTCTTGTGAAATGTATTCCGAGTTCTAATCACTGTTTTCGGGGTGTCGGAATGGGTTGGGTAAACCGTTGTTAAATAGGCTAAACGTTTTTGTAACCGAAAACCGAAAACCCGGAACCGAACCCGTAGGGTTCTTGGTTCCCTAAACCGAAACTTATTGTTAAACAAAAGATTAAGTTTGTTGAAAACATGTTTCTGAAACTATAAATGAGTTCCGGGGTTGTTGGGTATCTCGGTAATAAGTGGGTTGGTGTCGGGTTTTAAAAGAGTTTTAAACATCAAACTGAAATTGTGACAGAATCTGTTCTCCATGTTTAAGTCCGTTTATACCACACATAAAATACGTTTTTAGATTTTTGGCCCGTGTGGGTCTCTAGGTTTCTGAGACCTCTCTCCAACGACGCTGATGGCTCGTTAATCTGATTCACGGTTTAAAAGTTATTGCTGTTTTAGTAAACCTTCGCTGGATAGTTTTCGGTTCAGCTATTCTGTCTCGTGAGCCTATTTTGAGCCTATTCTGTTTGGATCTAGTTTTCGAAGTCTTATGTAAAATTGCAGTCCTCTGAGTCGTTTAACTACTGTAAAAGTTTGAATAATATCTAGTGAGCGGTTTGAGAGTTATAGCCATCCCCGCGAAAGTGCTGAGTGCTGTTTAGTTTCTGCTGAAACAACCTTTGAGTCTAATCCTAACCCGAGCTTCCTTGTTCCTTGTAGGACCTTCTAGGACCTGCTAGAGACGCTCTACTGTACCGAGGATATTTAGGAGCATACGTCTATTCGAGGTGGGTAATCTCACTATAAACTTGTACTTGCTTCCGATTCATGATTATGTGCTATGTGTTGTGAATTGTCTTGTTGTTTGAGCTTGAGTATTGATTGTGTGATTCATCTGAGTTATCTGTGATCTGAGTTATCTAGAGACTGAGTTATCTGAGTTCTGAGTTCTTGAGTTAAAACATTAAACATAATATACTTGACTTGACACCGAAGAGCACTGGTGTCAGATGTTTGTCTCGTCACCGAAGAGTACTGGTGCCAGACGTTTTGACTCAACACCGAAGAGTACAGGTGTTGAGCCTTG
This sequence comes from Calendula officinalis, assembly GCA_963853835.1. Taxonomy (NCBI): domain Eukaryota; kingdom Viridiplantae; phylum Streptophyta; class Magnoliopsida; order Asterales; family Asteraceae; genus Calendula; species Calendula officinalis. The sequence continues at coordinate 25,070,296 of OY970820.1, forward strand.
AGTTGTGTGAGGCGGGTCGAGGTTGATCTCTCGTCCCAAGTCACACTAGCGCGATATATAAATTAAAATTTCAGAATTAAATTCGAGTAATTGAGAATTGAGTAGAGTCTCTAGGGATCACTTATGTGACTTGAGTTGTTTGTATTTATTTGTTTATTTTGAAATTATTCACTCAGCGGTGGCTGACCCCAAACACTCCCCTCCATTTTTCAGGTACTAGCAAGGGCAAAGAGAAGGTTAACAGTTGATGAGCCGCACTTCGATTTTATTTCAGATTTGGATTTAATGTTTGAGTCAAATATATTGTTAAAAAAACATATTTATTATTCCGCATATAAAACCATGAGACGGTTTAATTTATCTTTAATGAGATGGGACCTTTGATTTACTTTTACATGGAGGAAATGAATACTTTTTTTATTATTTAAATTTTTTAAATTTCCTCAAAATTTTGGGATGTTACACTTGCATTTTTCGTCAGTTAACGGCCAAAAATTGACGGAAGGACAAATATGCAGAATTTTAAAAACGTCAATGACAACAAATAGAAAAAAAAAGTTTAGGGACAAAAACCCCGAATCGGGAAAACCTCAGGGACAAAAACTGTAATTTGAAGGAATTATGTGCACAGTTAGTCAACATATGATGATACATCCATGTCTATGAAACACTTAAGGGTCACACCTGTGAGTGCATGTAATACGAGCAATATATGCAATGATACTACGAAGATGAATGATTCGTAATAAGTCATTATGAATCAGTTAAGTATTAAGTTAAGTTTAACTTATTACTAGATTAGTTTAACTAACTATTAATACAAGTACTTGTACATTTACTAGTTGAGTAAATATACAATGTGTTAATTATAGATTATCCATGATATGATTTAAAGGCTATTAAATCATATAAGTAATTGGATAATATTGTTGTATAAATTATATAAAGGTTATTATATAATTAATTATTAAAAGTATAAATACAAGTATAATTCGTGTATGTATCTACCGAATTATATTAGTGTATTAATGCTAGATATTTAATAGTTAAGTGTAACAATAATAAACTAGTTAAACTATAAGGGATGGAAGTGTTAAAAGGAAAGTTTAATTAAAGATCTAATCTTAATTAAACTAGAGGGTTCTAAGCGCAACTTATTTAACTATAAATAAGAGGCTTAGGGTAACCCTTATTGATTGATACACCTTACACGAAAATCACCTCCCTCCCTCCCCATTCAATCGGCCGAAACCAAGAACACAACTTTTTGTGTTCTTCGTTCTTCGTTCGTTCTTCGTTTGTTCTTCATTCGTTCTTCGTTTGTTCTTCGAGTTTCGAAGATCTAGATCGTTGCAAGTGATCATCTAGAGGATCGCTCGTCGTGTTCATCATCAGTGGACTATCTTAAGCTAAACTAAGGTATGATTCATGGAACACTCTTTCTCCTCTCCCCTCTTGTTCGAATTCGACCAAGAACCCTAGGGTGATGGTCGACGAACACACACAAGCTATGTGTGTGTGTTCGAGTTCTTCGTACAAGGTTTCTTTCTTGTTAATCTAATCTAGATTTCCAACATCCCAATCCTTTAGGGTTTAAGGATTAGGTTTAATCCCACTTTCGCTTTTAGGGATTAAATCAGCTAGTTGGTTTTAACCGGTCAAGAACACCATCATGTTCTTGGTCAGTATGGTTCGAACCAAGCACTAGGTGGTCGACCCAATGGGTTGATCAAGTTCAATGAAACCCTTCAGTGGTATCATAGAGTTGGTTTAGAAATATAAACTAGATTAACAAAGTTTGTTTGTTTAATTTCAAGTTTTTCTATTTACTTTTTTGTTCCTTCTTCTTATTCTTCCTCATAGATTTCGAATGAGGGTAAGAACCCTAAACAAAGAATGTTAAACTAATTTAGTTTAATTGGTCATAAGGATTCTAACCCTAGTGTTTTTCGAAAATCATAAAGAACCCTAGGACCAAGAACATTAAACTAGTTTAGTTTAATTGGTCAAAAGACTTCTTTTACCTAACCCTAGTGTGTTCGAAATTTACTAGAACCCTAGGATCAAGAACATCAAAGTTTATGATCAAGAGGATTCTTTCCTTATTACTTGATCTTCAAAATCTAGGACCAAGTATGTTAAACCAAGTTTTTGGTTTAATTGGTCAAAAAGGATTCCTTCCTTTCTCTTCCCTAGATTTCGAAAATTAGGAGGATGCTTGGACACCAAGTTTGATTAAACTAGCTTAGTTTAATTGGTGGAAAAGTTTCCTAGGCTTAAGGTATTTTTCGAAACCCTAGAAGTAATCTAAGACCAAGAACATTAAACTAGTTTAGTTTAATTGGTTAAAAGAATTAATTAAGATAATAATCTAAAGCCTAGATAATTAAGCAAGTTCATGTTTAATGGGTTTAATTATTTTAGTAGATTTATTGAAACTAGTTCTTTAAACCTAGAAACATAGGCAAAGTTTTATTGTCTATAAGGTTTGTATTAAAAAGATTAAAGAAATTTATTAAGGTCATAATCTATCTTAGAATTTAAACAAAGTTTATTGTTTAGATAGGATTGATTAGAATTAATCTTTTAGTAAACAATTTTTTTGATCAAGTAAGTCAAAACCCTAGTTTTGATTAATCAAGAACAAGATTAGGGTTTAACTAATTGATAAAAGGGAATTAATGAGGATTAAAAGAAGTGTTAATTTTTAAGTTCTAAAATTAACAAGATGTATTTATATATATGTATAAAATTTCGGAATTTGTTAAATATTTAAAAGGAAAATGAATTTTAAAAGATAAAATAAGTTTATACGTATTTTAATCAGATCAAGTTAAAATACATATGTATAAATTAGATGTAATACAAGATTAAATGGAACATTAAAAAGGGTAATGTTATTTTTGATCTTAAGGGGTAATAATATAACTAGTTATTGTATAAGTTATTATATAATTAAGATTAGAAAGTACAAAGTTATAATTTCATTATAATTAGAAATTGTACAAGTTAAGATTATAAGATAATTAAACTAGAATTATACAAGGTTATATATTATTTTTATAAGGTGTATAAAGTTATAAGTTATTATAACTAGATAATTATACAAGTATAGCATAAGTATTTTACAAGTCATGTAAGATACTAGATTAATGATCAAGGGTTAAATATCAAAAAGAACTTTATAACCTATATTTAACTAGTCCAAGTTAAATGTAAGAAAGGTTTAAACAAACTAAGAATTATTATGTAGTCCTTATATAATAAGTTTACTAGTTTCACCTAATATAGACCGGTGATTGTGTTTGCTTAAGTTCCATCATGGTTGTTGGAGCTAGTGGGAGCTACACAAGAAAGTCACAAAGTTTATAAGTGTGTCGATAAGACATAAGTTTTAGTCGAATCTAGTAAGTCAAAATAAATGTTTAACTTTATTATTAAACAAGTGAAAAACAAGGTGTGTTAAACTAGATTTATGAATCATAGAAGAATTAAAAGTTTAACATAAGTTTTAAGGTTTATCTTAATAAGATTTCCTTTTTTTTAATACAGAAAAAAATGTCCTTTTCTTCGAAGTAGCACATGTGAACTTAAAGTCCATACCTTCGGTCTATCACCGTGGAGTGCCTGCCCTGCCTTAGATGAAATTCCTCCTAAAGGGAGAAATCAGTTAGGTTCTTAGTAGCAGTGGGTATTGGTACTTCCAACGAAGACAAGTAAGTTTTATTGTAGATAAGGTTTTTACAAAACCTAGTAAAACGTTTTGTACACCTCGTTTTAGGAATACATATAAATCGCACAACTTTTTGAAACTATTAGTTTTAAAGGAAAAGTTCTTAAGGTTTAAAAAGATGTCTTGTAGAAATTATCAAATTCACAAGCACACATTTTAAATAAGGATTAAGATTGGAATAAAGGTTTAAGTTTAGTTTAAGTTTAGTTTAAGACTTAAACAAACCCAATAAAATGTTAGATCTAAGTACTATCCACCTAATGGAACACCTCACTTGTTCAACGATATTCATATTGTAAGGATAAAGAACCTTAGATATGGATTCAAATCATTGCGAGTGTTAGGGTGCGTAAGGTTCTATGATAATCTGGAGTCCCGGCGCAGAACATCGCACTGTCTTAGATGATCTGATCTACTTTCGTGATAATCGGGAGTCCCGGCCCAAAAAGTACCGAATAAACATACTAGACTTTACTACTAACTTAGAAATGTACAATTAGATTGTACAAGGTTGTAATAAGTTATAAGTCTAAAGATTCTACGACCCCTAGGAATCGTGTCAAGTCTTGATACGATCGGTAAGAATGTTACCTACCAGAAACAGCATGTCTCGTCGGGAAGTGCCCAAACCTTGCTGCGAGAATGTGATATATGGATCCAAGGCCTAAAATATTATTTATGGGTTTATAATATATTTTAGAGAATGTTTATTGATGATTACTAATTAAATTGAGTTTGATTTGTAGATGGCAGCAACAACCACGACGACAAGTACCAACAATCTCTCACTGCGCTCAATCCTCGAAAAAGACAAGTTGACTGGGTCAAACTTTCTCAATTGGGAGCGCAATCTTCGCATTGTGCTCAGGCATGAGAGAAAGTGGTATGTCTTGGAAAGAGCAGTACCAAATGTCCCTGCCGCTAATGCTAGAGCTGAAATGAGGCAAACTTATGATAAGCATGTCAGTGATGCACTCGATGTGAGCTGTCTGATGCTCGCCACTATTAGTCCCGAGTTACAAGCGGGACTTATGGATGTGCCTGCATTTTAGATGATCCAGCAACTTAGGGATTCATTTCAAGAGCAAGCTCGCACTGAGAGGTTCGACATCAATCGAGCCTACAACTCTTGCAAGATGGTCAAAGGAACATCGGTGAGTGCCCACGTCATGAAAATGAAAGGGCACATGGATCACCTCTCTAGACTTGGTCACCCCATTCCATTGCAGATGGCAACGGACACTATACTCAATTCGTTGTTTGATGACTACAAGCCTTTTGTGGTCAACTACAACATGCATAATATGCAGAAATCCATTGCTGAGCTACATTCTCTGCTCATGACAGCTGAGTTGAGTTTGGGGACCAAATCTAAGGATGTTCTGATAATCGGTAATGGCAGTGGCGGTGGGAAGAAGAGAAAAGGGCATGGTGGTAAAGGAAAAGGTAAAACCAATCCTAGTCAAGAAGTGCCAAATGGTAAGAGTGTCAAACAAAAGGTCAAGAAGGTGAAGCCTAACACAACGAGGACCGAGCATCGGTGCTTCAAATGTGGCGAGGCCGGGCATTAGAAAAGAAATTGTCCAGAGGGTGCAAATGGTGGTGTAGGAAACGCAAGTTCCTCAGGTAACACAACCACACTTCTTAATCACTTTAAGATACTTGTAAAGTACATTACGAGTAATCTAACTTTTGCAATCGTTTATTGCAGGAGGAGATGGAAAGTGATGATGACCGGCATGAGATGGTGATGATCCCACGAGCACCAAGTTTTTATAATTCAGTATTTTATGGATTCAGTAAAAATAATTTTATTTTATTGTTTGAATAATCACTTTATTTTTATGTTAAAACAAGGTTTTTGGTTTTAATCAATTTGAATCCATGGTTGAATTATATTGTGTTCATGTGTGACAATTATACTAGTCAAGGTTTATGACTAGATTGTAAGTTAAGTTTTTTTATTTACTTAATATTTCATGTTTTATACTTGTTTGATTGTTGTATGAATAAATAATGTCTTAATAACTCAAGGTACTTAGATACTAGAAATTAGAAGTATTTCTAATACAAGTATTTAAGAGATTTTATGGAAGCATAAGATTCAAAATTTATTGAACTTAGTTAAAACATCTTAAGTAATAGTCATTACTTATGATAGTACGTTTTAAAGTATTAGTATTAATATAGTGTGATTATATTGGATATAATCAAGATAGACTTTGAAGAGTATTATTACAAGTCTTTAACACTTGTAATAAAGGATTTGATGAAGTCATAATTCCCTAAAAGGAATAATTGGATATTCGTAAAATCCAAGTGAAATTACTTAGACGTTAAATGAACTCTTAAAAGGGACAAAACTATATTAAAGTATTTAAGAACTAAAGGTATTAAACGCAAGTGTTTTATACTTGTAACTAGTACATTATTTAATCAAGTCATAATTCCCTAATAGGAATAATGGATATTTAAGAAATCCAAGAAATGAATTTGGCATTAAATGAAGTTCTTAAAGGAATACTAATATATTTAAGAATTGAAAGTATCGTTTCAAGTGTCTTATACTTGTTAGATACAGTAATCAATAAAGGTCATAATTAATTCCCTAAACAGGAATAGTGGATATTTGCAAATCCAAATGATGATCTTAATTATTGATAGAATTCTTAAAAAAAAAGGATTAAACTACAAGTAATTGACTTGGTCAAAGTGGTAGTTTAAATTGATGCTTAAATTCCATAAAGGGTAGTGGGAGCTATGACTAGCATAATTCATTAAAGACATTAATGAATTTAGTAAGTTAGTGAGACATTAACAACAAGGAACTACCAAGTCGTTATCCAAATAGTTAAGAGAAATAAATGATCATTGATTAGATTATTGCAAGCCTAATAGCGTGGTCACAAGTCTTGTGATTAATCATTGCAGATCTAATAGAATGTTCACACTCCAGTGAACAAGTTAATCATTTAAGGAAATTTCTTTAACTAGTAAAAGTATCTACAAATCAAGTAGCTAAAAGAGATTTAATTACATGGCAAGTTTTATAGATTCAAGAAACTAAAGGAGTAATTTTCCAATCCTCCTATGTTTACCGAATCATATAAAAAGGGCAGGACTAGAATATGTTCCAATGTTGCATGAACAATATCTAGCAAAGACAAAAGTAATAGTATTTTTAAAATACTCGTCATATGTCTTTAGTTTAATAGAACTGACTAATTGTAATTAGTGATAAAAGTTACAATTAAGAGTCATTGAGCAATCAACACAAACGCAAAGAATAAGTAATGATCCAGTAATAATTCAGTATCTATGTCCAGGGAGGAATAATACATTAGTTAGTATCATTGTTATTCAGACTTTGTATGTTTTACAATATCCATGAATAAAAGTCTCTTTATTCAAAAAGATACAAATCCGTGACTACTCGTCTTGGTGGGAACCTTGATGGGACGATAACGTCATCACGATATTTGGTGGTAGATTCGAAGTTCTTCGAAGATAGATACACAAGTTTTGTGTATACCAAATATCGGTGATATTCTGTTGGAGCTCAACGAATATTGGATTGACCACCGTGATAATACTTCGTGGTTGAAAAGTTTAAAAGTATTATTCACTAGGATTGTCCTTAAGTCTGAGGTATTTGGTTTGGGATACAATGACTAATGTACTTTGATTCGTCTTAGACAAGCCTGAAATATGATTGTCATACGAGGTCTTACTGGGTACAGAGGGAATTGTATGTTGAATCGAAATATAAATAAGATGGTAATTGCACCTCCTTTTTAGGAGAGATATTTATGGGTCCCTTGACATGATAAAAAACTGACAAGTGCATGGCCATGCCCAAACGTACTAATTTATTCTTTGTCGTTTATCACAACAGTTTAAGTCAAGAAGTCAAGAAATGATTTCGAATACATGAGTTGATAATTTCAACCATGCTCGTATTCGTTATCACAAATATCGTGCTGCAAGGGATGAACCTAACAAAGTTGCCCACGAAGTAGAGACAGAGTGTTCTTTACTAGGAGACGCTATTAAAGAGTTTTTCGAAACTATACCAGGGTTACATAAGCTGTTTTTATGGGGTTGGTTACCTACATGCCCATCTAGAAGGCCACTGTAGCTCGTGTCATTAAGATAAATGTTACGAACTTGCACAAGTGGGAGTCTGAAGGAATTATGTGCGCAGTTAGTCAACCTATGATGATACATCCATACCTACGAAACACTTAAGGGTCACACCGGTGAGTGCATGTAATACGAGCAAGATATGCAATGATACTACGAAGAGGAATGATTCATAATAAGTCATTATGAATCAGTTAAGTATTAAGTTAAGTTTAACTTATTACTAGATTAGTTTAACTAACAAATTAATACAAGTACTTGTACATTTACTAGTTGGGTAAATATACAATGTGTTAATTATAGATTATCCATGATATGATTTAAAGCTATTAAATCATATAAGTAATTGGATAATATTGTTGTATAAATTATATAAAGGTTATTATATAATTAATTATTAAAAGTATAAATACAAGTATAATTCGTGTATGTATATACCGAATTATATTAGTGTATTAATGCTAAATATTTAATAGTTAAGTGTAACAATAATAAACTAGTTAAACTATAAGGGATGGAAGTGTTAAAAGGAAAGTTTAATTAAAGATCTAATCTTAATTAAACTAGAGGGTTCTAAGCGCAACTTATTTAACTATAAATAAGAGGCTTAGGGTAACCCTTATTGATTGATACACCTTACACGAAAATCACCTCCCTCCCTCCCCATTCGATCGGCCGAAACCAAGAACACAACTTTTTGTGTTCTTCGTTCTTCGTTCTTTTTTTCGTGTTCTTCGAGTTTCGAAGATCAAGATCGTTGCAAGTGATCATCTAGAGGATCACTCGTCGTGTTCATCATCAGTGGACTATCTTAAGCTAAACTAAGGTATGATTCATGGAAAACTCTTTCTCCTCTCCCCTCTTGGTTGATGGTCGACGAACACACACAAGCTATGTGTGTGTTCGAGTTCTTCGTACAAGGTTTCTTTCTTGTCAATCTAATCTAGATTTCCAACATCCCAATCCTTTAGGGTTTAAGGATTATGTTTAATCTCACTTCCGCTTTTAGGGATTAAATCAGCTAGTTGGTTTTAACCGGTCAAGAACACCATCATGTTCTTGGTCAGTATGGTTCGAACCAAGCACTATGTGGTCGACCCAATGGGTTGATCAAGTTCAATGAAACCCTTCATAATTTACCCTAGATAAAAATATATGTTAAAAATTAGGAATAATATTAAGATAGATAATTATTAGACTAGACATGTCATCTTATCAATTGAATAGAATATTAAATATGAACAAGTAATAAGAATAAATATCATTTCTCTAGAAGGATTACTACGTATGCAAATAATAATGTAAATATTGTCGTCTTTTAGACCAATGTCGATCGCAACCACCACTTTCAATTTCTTTCAACTGGCGGTATCAGTTGGTGCCAATGGTTCCGCCAGTTGATTCCGTCAGTTGCTTCTCACCAGTTTGGAGACGGGGTTGAGGGAGAGATCAGTGGGTGATGATGGGGCCCAAAGGGGTATTTTGTGTGTGTGTTTGGTATTGGTGGGTCCCAAAAATTTAAAGGGAAGTGAGAATGTTGGCATGAGTAAGTCAGTTTAATATTAGTTAGTGTGTCTGCTAACGTGATGTTGAGTTGGCAGCAACCCACGGCGTTAGTTGGGTGCACCATTGGTAACGGTCTTAGCTAGGGTGGCAATTTCTGACCCGACACGAACCCGACCTGAAAACGACACGAAAATAAAAAGATTTGGGTTGGGTAGAAAATAATTGGGTCAGTCTCGGGTTGAGTCAGCTGACCTGTTTATTAAACATGTTAGGTTCGGGTCAAAGACAATTTAAATGGGTCGACCCGCCAACCCGTTTAATTATAAAAATATATTTTAAAAGATATATATGTATACTTAATACTTCCTCCGGTTCAAAATAAGTGACACACTTTTCTTTTTATGATGATTCAAAATAAGTGACACACTTTAAAAAATTACTTTATTTGGCATAAAGTAGTGAGACCCACACCCACTAACTATCTACTTTAACAAAGTGAAATGACTTCTTTACCCTTACTTTTTAGTTTTAAACATCATTAACCCTATTTTATTTAAAAGGTGTGGGACACATTCCCCACTAACCATTCAATTAATCTAATTTAATTATCATTATAATCTTTTACCTCAAAAACCGTGTCTAGCAAAGTGTGTCACTTATTTTGAATCGGAGGAAGTATATAGTTTACTAGTTAAAACGTAATTAATAGTTTGATAAAAAATAAAAAATATTACTTAGTAATTTGGTGTTTAGTATTTTGTTATGAATTTGTGTAATAATAACAACATTTTGACCTGTTCGACTCGTTTAACTTTTTTGACATGATAATCTGTTTAACCCGTTTTATTAAATGGGTTATAGGGATTAGGTTTGAGTTGAAGTTAAACAGGTTAGGGATGACATTTCTGACCCGCGAACCCGAACCCGTCAACCTGAACCCGACCTGAATTGCCACCCCTAGTCTTAGCCACTTCTATCTCCTTTCCTAGTAGGGGTGAGCATAAAAACCGAAAAACCGATACGAATCCGTTAAAACCGCCAAAACCAAACCGTTAAAACCGAAACCATTTCGAAACCGCCGGTTCGGTTTTAGATTTGGAAAAACCGATGGATTCGGTTCGGTTTCGGTTTCAACTACAAACCGCCCCATTAAGAAACCGCCCCACTAATATTTAATATATTTATATATATTTTCTATTTTATAGTTATTAAATAAAAGTTGACCCATTTAAATAATTTTTAAGTCCATCACGGTTTATTAATGTTTATATTGTTATTATATGCTACAAAATACGTTTATAGTATGAATTTCAGGCTAAAAATGACATTCATTCTTGAAATTTGTATGTAATTTTAGAAAAGTGAAAATTAGTGCATGAAATTATATATTTATTTTCAAAACAAGGTGGATTCGGTTTTAAACCGAAACCGAACCGTTAAGGACTAAAAACCGTTCAAATCGAAACCGATAGAAACCGAAACCATTGGGTTTGAAAATCCTAAAACCGAAATTAGCGGATTCGGTTCGGTTTGAGCCTAAAACCGCCCCAAACCGCCACATGCACACCCCTACTTCCTAGTTCCTTCCGTATGCCCCCTCTTTATTTAAAAAGTACATGTTCCACTATCTTGCATCCCTGACGGGGTCCCCCGACGTGCCGTTGGCACGGGTCTGAGTTGTCATTTTCGACCGCCAAACTCAATGTCATTCTTTCATAAGTACATTAAATACTATGATCTAGGGTTCAAGTTCCGTCGTGGTATTGGAGAAAGATATAAAGTGTTACCCATGACTTATTGGCCTTGGGTTCAAGTCCCATCATGGACGTGAGGTTTACTCTCCATAGGTGGAGGGTTCGAAGGGAGACATACTGCCCCTTATGGATGTTATTGTCTAGGCTCGAACCACTAACTTACTAACTTGCCGTTCGAAAAAAAAAAATACTATGATCTTCATATTCGTAAGGAGGAAAAAAAAAATACTACGATCTTCATATTCGTAAGGAGTAAGGACAGATTTTAATGAGTAATTTCAAGAGAAGTTTTTATTTTTTGCTTTCACATTTGTATATTTTTTAATGATAATTATCATTACAAAATATGAATGATAATAGGTCTTGCGTTACACATTATCTTATGTTATTTAGTGAAATGTTCAAGGTAGTTTATTAATTTTATCTAGTCCCAAGGATATTTATTAGCCTTTGGATCAAGAAAAATTAATGGTCAAGATCAAGATTCAAAACCACCACCACCACTACAAGCACATGTGCTTCTCCGGCGGCCGGAGAAGGCGGCCGGCGGCGGCCGGCCAGCGGCGGCGGACGGCGGCGATGGGCGGCGGTCGGCGGTCGGGCGGCGGCGGCGGACGGCGGCGGCCGGGGGTGGCCGCAGGCGGTGGTGACCGGTGGTGGTAGTCGTGACTGGAAGCACATGTGTTTCGTGACTTGTTTTGATTTCTTTTCCGTGTAGTGAAGCACATGTGCTTCATAATGTCAAGCACATGTGCTTCGTGATTCAAATACAAATTACTCGCTTGTAAGTTAAATGTGTTCATGAACAAAAACACATGTGCTTGGCTTTGTGAAGCATTGGCTTTATGAAGCACATGTGCTTTGCTTTATGAAGCACATGTGCTTCATAATGATGTGTTCGTCACTTGTTTTGATTTTTTTCCCGTGTAGTGAAGCACATGTGCTTCATAACGTCAAGCACATGTGCTTCATGATTCAAACACAAATGACTTGCTTGTAAGTTACATGTGTTCATGAACAAAAACACATGTGCTTGGCTCTGTGAAGCATTGGCTTTATGAAGCACATGTGCTTGGCTTTATGAAGCACATGTGTGCTTCATAATGATGTGTTCGTCACTTGTTTTGATTTTTTTTCCGTGTAGTGAAGCAAATGTGCTTCATAACGTCAAACACATGTGCTTCATAACGTCAAGCACATGTGCTTCGTATGCTCCCTTGTGTGTGTTAGAAACTCATGTTTTTAGTGACTTGAAGCACATGTGCTTCGTGACCTGAAGCACATGTGCTTCGAAGTAATATGCTGTATTTAGTGAAGCACATGTGCTTCGATACATCAATACCACCACCACCCCCATTAGCACCAGCACCTTCACTGTTAGCCACCACCACCATCGCCGGCCTCCGGCCGCCGCCGCCGGCGGACGGCGGCGGACGGCGGCGGACGGCGGTGGTCGGCGGCGGACGGTGGCCGGAGGCGGCGGCCGGCGGTGGTTGTAGGTGGGGGATTTGATCTTGTCCATCTTGATCCAATGGCTAGGATTTATCCCTTAGGACTAGACAAATCTTTTGAACTTCCTAGAATACAACTCATGTTATTTAATACTATTATTATTAAACCAAAGCAAATGTTAAATGCGAAACTATGAATTAGCAAGACCCCCTAATGATCTTACGGTTAAAACATAAAATAAAATCCAAGTATCCAACATCAAGACGCAGTAGCCGAGAACTTGAATTTGTTCGGTCACTTATACTCCCTCCGTCCCTTAATAAAGTTCCCATTTGTGTTGGGCACAACATTTTAGGAGATAGTTAGTGGTGGGGTATTTGGTATTAATTTTGATTAAAATATAAGGTTTGATTGGAGAGAGAAAGTGTTTTAAGAGATAGTTAGTGGTGAAAATATTGGTAATAATATTATTATATTAAGTAGGCCCCTTATGTTTGAGAAATGAGAACTTTATTTAGGGACAAAATTTTAAGGCAAAATGAGAACTTTATTTAGGGACGGAGGAGTACGAAATAATAAATGGTCAAAGTTGAAGACCAAGCCAACCCCTCCCTGTTCAAAAGTTGACTTTTGACTTTTTTTTTGGTTTTATTTCCATTTTACTTTTCAATATTTAATCATATCGTTTTATCACTATTAGACCGCTAGCATTCTAAACATGTTGGTTTCACATTTCGAACGTGTCTCTTCAAAGATATTGGTGGCATAGTCTCGTTGGTAGAACTTGTCTTTTCCATCTTGTCAGTTTCCCGATGAGTTCTGTAAACTTGTCTCTTTTTCTGGTAGGGTATTGAGGAGGAGAAGGTAGGGGAATGGGTGGTTTGGGTTTTGTTGTGTGTTTTTTTTATATCTTTTTTCTTTTTAAAATATTTTTAGTAATTAAAAAATATTATTTTTTTTTTTAATTTTATATTTTTGTTTTATTGTTTTATTGTTTTAAGTTATGGTAAATGTAATTTGTTTTCTAATCTAATGTTTTTTAATGTCATTTTAAAAATAACTAAATTAATGTAATGATTTATTTTAAATTAGGTTGTTTAATTAAAAATGATAATTTGGCAATACAGATGAGATGGAAATGAGTTGATATTATCTTGAGCATTAGAATTTCTTGTCAGTAAGAGGATGATGTGTCGACACTGATGTGACAAAATTAATGGATTTGAGAATTTATCATCGTACAAAGAGACCTTAGTTATTAGTAATTCAATATCACTAAATAGATATTTATAAAAAAAGTTTGAATATGTTAAGGTACGTTTAATTAAGCGGTTATTTACTAAATATGTATTGAATAATGTATATAAATTATAATTCATTAATTTTACATTAGTATCATACATCAGAAGTCATTATGAAATATATATAAATAATGGTAGCCTAGTTATCTTACTATTATATAAAGTATTTATGCCTACCTCATTAGGTAAGTTTAAGGAGCTCCTTAAATTTGATTTTAAGGGCATTTCCACTTTTGTTAGTTAGTTCTCTACCTTAAAAAAAAAAATCACGGCTAATAACATTCGAACCCAAGACCTCTCCTAACTTATCACTATGTGTTAACCACTTGCTATACATTACACTTTGGTAATACCACCCACACTTAATAACAAAAGTCTATTACTCGAGAACCATTTTACCCAATAACATTAAATATACGACGCTGTAAATCATCAACTCTTACCAAAATCCACATTTCCGTTTAATTATTTATTTCTAGCAACTATTATTACCGTGTAAACGAACAACACTTGCTCGCCACGAAATATGATTTCTGGGTATCTGCTGCCGAATTGCGCGGGTACCCTGCTAGTTTAAAGAAACCATTCGAATTTTGTTTTTGCAATAGTAACTTTTTTAGCTCACATAAAGAAAATTTCCACGCATACATTAAAGACATAACTAGAAGTCACGCAGTAACATGCGAATAAATTTATTTATTAACTAGTAAACATGAAGTTATAATAATAAAAAAAGTTTTGTTAATAACAGATCTTAGGGTTACATCTAATATGCATAAAATAACTGTACATTCATTGATATAGTAGGTGTACCTAATATACAGGAAACGATTTTTACATTAATTTTGTCTTGTTATTGGCAGTTTGTCATTATCATTTTCCTAATAAAAATAAGCAAACCTATATCTTTTTGGTAAGAATCATGATCAGTTTTAACTACTAATGTTATAAAGGTAAATTTTCGTTTTATCTTTTCTTGCATAGTGAAAAGTAAAGTTGAAAAATAAGAAGTTCAACATTGGCTTGGCAAGATTTCTTCGAGCTTGTCAAAAAGGAAGAAAATTTTTCCGTGAAGTAAGGATACCTTAACCAACCTGTATTTTTAGTCTTTTAGATTTTCGAAAAAGTTTGTGTTTGAAATGAGATTTTCACAAATTTTGAATTTATGTAATTGTATATATAACGAGTAAATTTTACACCGCGCGATGCCGCTTACAAACTATCAAAGATATTGTTAGTAGCAAAATGTATATCTCCACGAATATTCTACAACTTAACAAAATAAAAAGTAAAAAGAAAAAATACTGATAAAAAAGGTTAATAAAGACAGTAGAAAAAATAAAAAATATAGATTAAGTTAACTGCTTAACATTATTTATCATGTCACATCAAAGTTATTATAATAATAGTTACAAAATTAATAATATTTAGTTATATAAAAAATAAGAGTTTTGAAGGTAAATCACTATTTTTAGAAAAAAATCTAAATGTTAAATATTAAAATTTAGGGTAATAAAAAGTAATTTTATAAAAGTGAAAGTTTAGGGAAGAAAATGTAACTTCAACAAAGTTGGAAAAATGGTAAAAAAAAATTAATGGATAAAAAGTCTAGATATTAAATATTAAAGTTAAGGGTATTAATTGTCATTTTATAAAAGTTAATGTTCAGGGTTGTAAAACGTAATTTAAGCAAACTTTAAAAAAAAAGGAAAACAAATTTGGAAGAGGCCTTCGGTCGAAGACATGACCTCATATTCAAGAAGCAGAATGCCTACCAGTTGGCTGGTCGTCCAGATGCGTCAAAGTTCCGCACTAATCATATAAATGTAATTCGGTTTTTGAAGAAAAGTTAAAGCTACTTTTAACTTTTCACCCATAATGTAAAATGTTATATAGTAGTAAATTGTTATACGAAGTACATAATTCATAATTTATAGCATTGGTTTCTCCTTTGATAACGGTTATACATAACAAGCTAACATATGCAAAAAAAATTATGATGAACAACAAATCAAATTATGCGATATTATCTCACATTTCAGAAAAACAAAATTAAACCGAAATGTGGTATAACCACATTTCGTACCAAATAATATCAACCTTACATTTACATTTACACTTATCAATCATTTAATTTGTTGTAACGGGTTACTCTTTAGTTTTTGTTGCTAGTACAGTGGTTTATTCAAGGTAGTCTAAAGATTTTATCAAGTCCTAAAAGATAATTAATAGTCCTTGGATCAACTAAAAATCTAAGATCAAGATTCAAACCACCACTACCAACAAGTGTGACGCAATGCATCAATACCCCGCCACCGCTGGCGACGGCGGACGGCGGCGGATGGCGGCGGCGGACCGGCAGTGGACAATGGCGATCGACGGTGGTCGGCGGACGGAGGTGGCCACCGACGGTGGTCGTGACTTGAAACACATGTGATTCGTAATCCCTGTTTTTAGTGAAGCACACGTGTTTGATGTAACACCGCAAACCCCAAGCCATTTTTTTAAATAAATACGGAAGCGTCCCATGTAAATTGTACCACTAAAACATTAGTTATTATATATTTAAACATTACATAAACTAAAATAGTTTTTACCACCGTAATGGCTTAATTACAAAACATTTTCAATATCAGAGTAACGATCAATCATTCGAACAAGACCCCTCTTGACCCATCCAACTATCAAACCTGCAAAAGAATCAACAAGGTAGGGATTAGCACCAAGCTAAGTGAATAAATAAAGCAATAGATTGCTTAAGTACAACATCTAAGGTTCACTTAATCAAATTGGGTAATCACCGATATAAAGGACCGGCGGCTTTGTCGAACCCTAAACCATTGTCGGCCTAACTGTTAGTCCCAAGACTACGTAAATAAGATTTGATGCTCGATAGCCAAGAAGAATAAATAACAGCTGAAGTATGTATCTCAGCTGAAGCAAGTATATACAATAAAGCTTCAGCTGAGTACGTACTTAGCTTTAGGCTACAAGTTAAATCAGCGGCTATTAACGAGAGTTCATTCGAAGTCTATGACCAAAGGACAAAGACAAGAAGAAGACTATTCAGCTGATTGTGGAATCAGCTGATAGTACCTGCTGCAGATGAAGACTTAAAGGAAATGTTCATTGACACCTTGAACATTTCCCGTTCCCGCTCAAAGAAGAAGAAAACGATGAAGATCTTCTATTTTGGAATAGAAGATAATGTCAGTACAACTTCATCGTTTGTCCCTCAAGCATGTAAAGAGAAAGTCAACAACTTCTGTACTTATGTAGTACACCTTTCACTGTGCGTCAGAAAAGGTACCGGAAGAAGTGGACACAAAGTACACTCGGGACAATAACTTGTGCAATAGCATTTAATGATCCATGGCAAGTCTACATCGACGAATAATATGTTTACACGTCGTCAAACTTATGGAATAAGGAACATGGATCTTGGGCTATAAATACAAACGTAAATGCTTGCATTTACAACATCTTTAGAACACCCTTAGAAATCATAAGCACAAGAACATTCTCTGAGAGTTAGTTATTGTCTAAGTATTAACTCCTCCATAGTTATTACTAAGGCATTAATATCAGCTGTTAGTATCAGCTGATATAACTCTCAGTGTATAGCCTTCTAGTTTGAGCGGTCTAAAGTGTCAACTCAAGTATAGAGTTTTAGGTAGTGTGTACTATCTATTTCCGCAAACTCTGTATTGTATTAAGCTGTTTTTAATAAAACTCTTAATCATTGAAATCTTGTTGTTATTTACTTATCGTATCTTCGTTACTCGGTCATAACGCAACACGGTTGTGTTGTTGGGATCCAACAACTTGTATCAGAGCGGGTGTCAAAATTGTTTTTCCATCAATTTTGAGCATCTGTTATGGCTGAACCTACATCATCAGATCTTCCATCATCTGGAAAACCTCCCAAACTAACTCAAACCAACTATCCAATGTGGAAAACGCGTATGTTGTCCCACATGGTTACCTATCACCCAAAACTTCAAGATAACATAATGATAGGAAAATACGTTCCCAAAACCCTTATTCCTGGAACTCCTGAAGTCCCAGAAAACTATGTTGTGAAATCTGAGGCTCAATGGACAGACGCTCAAAAACGTCTTGTTCATCTTGAGAATAAAGGAAGGGATATACTTTTTCAAGCAGTTGGTGATGAACTGTATCACAATATACAATTTTGTGATTCAGTTAAAGAGATGTGGGAGAGGCTGGCTGAAGTTTATGAAGGCACGTCTGTTGTGCGTGAACATAACAAAAACATGCCCATACATGATTATGAACTGTTTAAAGCCAAGCCTAGTGAGACTATCGCTCAAACATTCAATCGTTATAACATTCTGTTAAACGAGCTGAAGTCTCATGGGGTTGATAAGGACGATATGTCCAAAATGTGTAAGTTTATGGCTACCTTACCTTCTAAATGGGCTACCATCATAACTTGCATGAGTACGTCTCCTACTTTGAAAGATTATACTCTTTCCTCTCTCTATGGTATGTCTCTAAGCCATGAGAGAACTGTACTCAATAAATTTCAACCTCCAAAGGACTCTAAGGTGAGTCCCTCTGGATCTTCGACTGCTCTTGTTTCTCTAAACAAGCCCAGCAGAATCGAATATCCTCCATTAGATGATGAAGCTGACAATGCTCTAGCTGCTGGTTTGTTCAGCATGCCTGAAGTCAGCATTGAAGAAGTTGATGAAGACGAAGACAACGAAGCCCTTATAACTGAGCTAGCCTTACTTGTTAAAAATAGAAAATTCTTCAAAAACAAGTCTGGCTCCTGAGCTAGAGGCTTGAGTAGCAGATCTATCTCATCAGCTGTGTCTTCCAGACCGTCTGGAAGTACACCTCACATCTCTGAGATAACTTGCTACAACTGCAATAAGAAGGGACACTATGCTAACGACTGCAAGCAGAAGAAAGCTAGTTCATCATCTTCAACTGGTGAGTCCATTGAAGAAAAATACAAAAAGCTACAAGTCTTCACCAAAAAGATTTTAGAAGAAAAGAAGGCACTTGAAGGCAAAGCTGCTGACAAGGGTCTTGTAGCTGAAACTCATGATTGGGCTGACTCTGGTGACAGCTCATCTGATGACGATGAACAAATGACCACAATGTGTTTGATGGCTCGTGCTGATGATGATGAAAGTATTACAGCTGATGATGCTAGTTCCTATAAATGGGTCAACATTGTTCACAAAAAGGTAACCTCTCTAATCTCCACTGAGGCTACTAAAGCTAAAGAAATTGTTGATTCTAATATTTGTGACTTGCACTTCATTGATCAGCTGAAAGGTGAATGTTTGGATAAACATAATGCTATTCTACGTGAAAATGTATTTTTAAAATAACGTTTAATTGACCACAAAACTTTAAAAGAAGAACTTTCTGAAACGAAATTTATTAACTCAGTTCTTCAACATGATCTAAGTGAAAAAGTTAAAGAACTTGAAGCAATTAGAAAGATTTGTGAATCATGGTCTCGTTCATTCAAACGTGTGAGTGAATGTGTTAACTCACAAATCCCCAATCAAGTACAAGCTGTACTAGGAGGAGATTTCCTAGCTGCAGCCGCTGTACCTGACAGAAGTACAGATAATCTGTACTACTCGTCAGCTGATGCTTCTGTGCCAGCTGAAGAATTGGTTTTTGGTTCCTTTGTTAGGTCTACCAAAACCTATGCTACTGAGATGTCCTCAGAAGATCCTTTTGTGGCTACTGGTGAAGAGTCATCAACTGACTCCTCTGCCATGGTAGTTAGGACACCCACTGTAGTCATTGTTGAACCTAGAAAATCTGTCTCGGGTTCAGCACCTGCTGCATCTTCTGCTAGATCTCAGCAGAAGACTAGAAGAACAGCAGGAAATAAAACTGTTCTTACACCCTCCAAGGGTGAGCCAGTTGGAGTTCGTACTCGAGCTGCAAAGAACAAAGGTAAGAGTGTTTCTAAGGACACTCCAAGTCCTTCTTCAGCTGTGTCTGTCAGACGGCTGAAAGGAAAGGTCAGCAAGCTGACATCACTCGTTCAAACTCTGACTATCTCTGATAATCAGAAAATGAAGGGTATTTTGGGTCCAGTTCCCAATCCTACTGCCTCGCCCTCTACTCCACTGCAAAGAAGCAGAAAATGCTATAAGTGTGGAGATCGTGGGCACATGGCAAGTGAGTGTGACAGCACATGCTTGAGACCTTCCCCAACTTCAGTATGTGAGCCTACTGAAAAGCCAACTTCTGTGAGTCCCAGCGGGAAGTCACAAGGACCCACCGAAGTGTGGGTTCCCAAAAAGAACTAACTCTTTTATCTTATGTGCAGGGTGATGAAAGCAAACATGTCTGGTACCTAGACAGTGGTTGCTCAAGATACATGACTGGTTACAAATCCCTGCTGGAAGAGTTTGAAGTTTGTGATGGCCCCTCAGTAGTTTTTGGTGATAATGGTAGAGGCTCAACTGAAGGTTATGGAACCATCTCTAATGGATCCATAAAAATCACAGGAGTTGGTTATGTAAATGGGCTGAAACATAATCTTATCAGCATTAGCCAACTTTGTGATGCAAAGTTCTCAGTGAACTTTAACGAATACAGAGGAACGGTGACAGATAAGAATGGAAAGGTAGTATTAGTTGCTCCCAGAACCAAGAATGTCTATACACTTGACATGAATCCTCAAAGTCAAGAAGTCTCTATTCTCTCACTCTACTGAAGAGCTGAATTCGCTGTGGCACAAAAGACTATCTCACCTGAACTTCAAAAATATATCGAAGCTGGCGCGAGGTCAGCTTGTGAACGGTCTGCCAAAAATCAAATATGAAAAGGATAAGCTTTGTTCTGCATGTGAACAAGGTAAACAACATAAAAGCTCCTTCAAATCAAAGCAATGTTTTTCCATCAACAGATGCCTTCACATGCTCCATATGGATCTTTGTGGTCCCATGAGCACTGAAAGTCTAAGTGGAAAGAAGTATACACTTGTTATCGTTGATGAATACTCATGATATACTTGGGTTATATTTTTACGCCACAAGAGTGATGCAGCTGATGAAATTATCAAGTTCATCAAAAGGATGGAACTTCTAAACGGGTCTAGAGTCAAGATGCTGAGATCAGACAACGATACTGAATTCAGAAACAAGACTTTGGAAGATTTCTTTTCAGATGTTGGGATCTCCCAAATCTTTTCAGCTGCAAGAACACCTCAACAGAATGGTGTTGATGAAAGAAGGAACAGAACCCTTATAGAAGCTGCAAGAACAATGCTTGCTGAGTCAAACATGCCTAAGCAATTTTGGGCAGAGGCTATTAACACAACTTGTTTTACTCAGAATAGGTCTCTCTATGTGAAGAGACACAAAAAGACTTCTTATGAGATTTTTCGTCAGAGGAAACCTTTCATCGGTTTCTTTCACGTGTTTGGCTGTGTATGTTTTGTGTTAAACACAAGAGATCAGCTGAGTAAATTTGACTCTAAAGCTGATGAAGCCATTTTCTTGGGATACTCCACTCTATCCAAAGCATATAGAGTTTTCAACAAAAGAAGACAAACATTGGAAGAGTCCATAAATGTTACTTTTGAAGAACACTCAAAAGCTTTGAACCCCTCCTCTGCTGACTCGTCTGATGCATTTCAGAGATCAGCTGAATCATCCCCTGATGATACAACTGAAGCATTCTCCGATGCTTTAAATCTCTTTGATGTTCCCGTAAATGAATCAGATGAGACATTCCATGATGCTCCTACATATCTTGTGGACATTGCAGCTGTTCGACAAGAGATTCCAACAATTAGAGCATCATCCAAGGCTACTTCTAAGCCACCTCTTCATACTTCAAGAAGATCATTTCAAAATGAAGTAATTCATCCTGCTGAGCAATCAGCCGCTCAACAAGGATCTAATTCTGCTGAATCTTCTTCTTCTACTGCTGCTCCTCAATCTAAGTGGACCTCAGAACATCCAATTGAGTTAATCATTGGAGATCCACAGCAGGGAGTAGTCACTAGAAGTAAAGCATCATGCAATCTTTGCTTATGGTCTTGTTTTCTAGCAACTGAAGAACCGAAAAATATTAAAGCTGCTTTAGAAGACTCAAGCTGGATTCAGGCGATGCAGGAAGAACTTAACCAATTCGAGGTCAACAAAGTATGGCAGCTGGTGCCTCCACCAGCTGGAAAGACAATAATTGGTACTAAATGGGTATTTAGGAATAAAATGGATGAAGAAGGTGTAGTTATTCGCAACAAAGCTATACTTGTTGCACAAGGATACAGACAAGAGGAAGGAATCGATTTCGATGAAACATTTTCTCCAGTGGCTAGGCTTGAGGCTATTAGAATATTTCTAGCCTACGCTGCTTACAAAGACTTCACAGTTTTTCAGATGGACGTGAAGAGTGCTTTCTTAAACGGGAAACTGCAAGAGGAAGTGTATGTTAAACAACCACCAGGGTTTGAAAATCCTAAGTATTTAGACTATGTGTTTAAACTGGATAAAGCGCTGTATGGGTTGAAACAAGCTCCTCGTGCATGGTATGATACACTCTCCACGTTCCTCATAGCAAATGATTTCACCAGGGGAAAGATTGATAAAACCTTATTCATTCGCAAGATCAAAGGTGATATCATTCTTGTTCAAATTTATGTGGATGACATAATTTTTGGTGCTACTGATGAAAAACTTTGTAGACGTTTTTCAAAACTTATGTCTACAAAGTATGAGATGAGCATGATGGGTGAATTGACATATTTTCTTGGCTTACAAGTTAAGCAATCTAGAAATGGAATTTTTATAAATCAAGAAAAATATATCAAAGATCTTTTAATGAAATTCGATATGAATTCATCATCATCCATGAAAACACCAATGGCTCCTCCAAACAATTTAGATGCTGACATCACTGGTAAGTCAGTTGATGTCACATTCTATAGAGGAATCATTGGATCATTACTCTATCTCACCGCTAGCAGACCAGATATTATGTTTGCTACTTGCATGTGTGCTAGGTATCAAGCTGATCCTAGAGAATCTCACTTAATAGCTGCAAAAAGAATTTTGAGGTACCTTAAGGGTACTCCAAGCCTAGGTCTTTGGTATGCCAAAGACTCCGGGCTTGATCTAATTGGCTATTCAGATTCAGACTTTGCAGGTTGCAAAATGGATAGAAAGAGCACCACTGGAGGATGTCAGCTGCTTGGTGGAAAGCTAGTCAGCTGGACAAGCAAGAAACAAAGCACTGTTTCTACCTCCACAGCTGAAGCAGAATATGTTGCTGCTGGAAGCTGTTGTGCTCAAGTCCTTTGGATGAAGAATCAGCTTGTTGATTTCGACATGAACTTCTGCAAAGTTCCTATCTATTGCGATAACACGAGTGCTATTGCAATCAGCAACAATCCAGTTCTTCATTCTAGAACCAAACATATCGACATAAGGTATCATTTTATTAGAGATCACATTGAACAAGGTGACGTGGAACTCCACTTCATTTCAACTGACCTTCAGCTGGCTGATCTATTCACTAAGCCTTTAGATGAAAAACGATTCAACTTTTTGATCAGCGAGTTAGGTATGTTGAATGCTTGAATCAACTGCTGAAGTACTATCAGCAGCTGATAAGTTTCACCTTGTTACTTAGTACATTCAGCTGACTAAAACCTTTTGAATTTATCAGTCAGCCGAATAAAATCTCTTAAATGATAACTTATCATGTTTTATAAGTTAAAACGTTTGGTTCTCCTATAAAAAGGCATCTTTCAACCCTATCCACACGTTCTCCGTGGCAAATATTTCCACTCAAGTGAAAATATTTGGCATTTATGAGGGACAAGACACCCTGACACAGAAACAGCTCCACTACCCTGACACAGAAACGGCTCCACTACCTCACACTGTCACATCCAACCTCCTTTGCACGATAACCAACGTGTCTATAGATGGTTTATAACTATCCATTTATGACCCTGTTCAAATTTAAATCTTTACCCAAACCATAAATCCCTATAAATACCCATCCATTCTCCACTCCTCATCATCTCTCCCACAATTCTTTCTCCAAAAACCCTCTATTTCTAAACCTTTATCTTTCTTCCCTCTCTCCTCAAAATGTCGAAGAAAGCCCCAAAGGTTTCTCTTACTAGGGCTGCTATTGAGTTCTCTCAGAACTCAAACCTAGTAGGCAAATTTTCCCCACCGGATGATCTTGTCGATATTTATCGACCAGTTGTGACGTTTGTGCGTCACTGCCCCATTCGTGGTGCCTTTACAGAGTCACCAAGAGTATCATTGAACTCTTGCGTGATTTCTGGATGTCCGCCTCCGCCCCTGGAGACGACATCACTGCGCAGAATATCGACCATTTCTCTTGATGATTTCCGAGTTGCCTGCGGATTCGATTATCTGCAACCTGGTGAAGAATATCAGCAGACTAAATCTGCTGATGAAGCTAAAACGAGTCTAATCCGTATCACTGGATACAGATTAGAAAACGAAGAAGACAGGGTGCCGATCTTCAAGAAGTCTCAGCTGACGAGACCCTGGGCCTATTTCTTTACCCACATCATTTAGGGTATCGGAGGCAATTCCGGGTCTCTCAACCAGTGCAACTCCAGCATGCAAGTCTTTGCTGAAGCCCTAGTCACTGGTCAGAGGATCGACTACGGGAAACTGGTGTACGAGGAGGTCAAGACGAAGCTGAAAAGCAAGGGAAATCATATTTCCTATCTTCGCTTTTTCACATTGTGCATCGCACATGTGATGGTTGAAAAGCTGGAGATCAATTATGAAGACCTTCCAGGGGATTCTGTGATGGTTCGTTCCATTGATAACATCATCTTCCAAAGGAAGGAAGATGAAAAAGAATTTCCTCTCACCTCGTAGATGCTGAAGATCATAGATGATCGAGTCAGATCCAAAAGGGATCAAAAGAAGAGCGCAACATCGAAGAAATCTGCCCTCCAAAAAGGTAAGTCCTTTTCTCATCTGAAGTGTTTTCCATCAACTGATCGCACACAAACTGTTGATGGAAATACCACCAATTCCACTGGGATCTCAACGCCCATTAACATGGAAATTGTGGAAACTGGTGATATTCCACGTGGTGGGAAGAAGCGTGTGAAGCGATCTGCTCACCGCCCTGATTCTTCCTCTTCATTCTTTTTATCATCTTCTTCCACTTCCAGCGCCCCTTTCTCTCCTCAGCTGAGGGTAAGAGGGTCTGCTACCTGTGGAGATGATGATGTTGTTGATGATGTTGAGCTGGCGATCGCAGCATCACCAGGATTCAGCCGGAATCCGTTGGGTTCTCACTCGAGATTCCAATTGGAAGGATTACAATCAGAAGTTGTATCAGCATCTGAATGCAGTCCTTCTCATTTTCACTCTTATAGTGTTTTTCCAGGAACTCTACCAACAATTGGAGTTCCTGTCCAGACACTTCCGGCTGACTCTCTTTTTCCCTTTCCTTTCATCCACACTCTCTCTGCTGATTTCTCAACAAGTCAGCAGACTTCAAAACGGCAATCTCGTTCTTTAGGAGTTAGTGCCGGCTCCACACCTCTGCGTAGCTCCTCGACCGATTCATTATCTGTCGTTGTAACAAGGGAAAAACTCCACAAGCAACCTCAGTCTCTCAACAGACTGCTGGTGAAGTTTTTGGCTCATCCCAAGCCACCCGAGTGTC